>CM059558.1:2737500-4001025 GCA_030386875.1 Morinoia aosen | reverse complement strand
TGACTTACCGTGCTCAAATATAATCAGCACGTCGACAGCCAGCAGAACGTCGTAAAGGTTAAAAAGTCAAACGCCATTTCATATTAGTAAAAATAATCCACGGAATATCGAAAAACCAAACACCCTACATGATTCCAAATAATTTCCTATTTTCGCAACAACTCCTACTCAAACAAAACAAAAATAAAAAATCGCAATGTGTCGAATTTCGAATTGTCACACGATTAAAGAAATTGCAATCAAAACACAACATTTTCAAATTAGAAAAGTCAACTTCTAAACCCAAGACAAATGAAGAAAATGCTAATTAAAATTTTGCGTCAATATTAAAAATAGCATACTTAAACTAAACGCATGCTTAACAAATTAACCTAAACATAATATTGAAAGCATGGATAGAAAAAACACTGCGCGCATTGCATCGCATATTTCTCGCGACACGCAATTCCTACTTCACTACACATAATTTCAGAACGCTTCATTTTTCAACTAATACCTAATCACTTCCCGATTATTTTCCGATTATTTCTAATTTCGTTTCAATGAAATTTTTCCAACCTATTATTTTCAACTTAAACTCGTCGCGCACCGCAGGATTTACTGGGACGGCCTGCATCTCTGGAACGTCCAGCCCGCCCTAAGTGTGTCACATTCACCACCACAAGATCGCGCGCGACGCGAATTATGGATCCTGATGGAGGACCCTTGGCGGCCTGCCCCGCGCCATTGCATAAGAAAAATTCTCTCGTTGCGTCGCCGTTAACGTCTTTACCTCCTTCTTGATATGGTAAAGGACAGATCCCATAATCATCGTAGACAGGATTAATCCCATTAGAATGATGTCGGTTACACGATCAGGGAGCAACTCCATCCTGGTTACTGCGTTTTCTTCCACCCACTTTTCGTTTATCGTCGTTGAATGGGTGGACAAGGCCGCGACGAGGGTATCCACGTCTATGTTACTCTGTGCATTGCCCATCCCTGAAATCAAAAGATACAAACAAGATTAGCATGGCCGTTGTACAATAAAATAAATACAACCTATAATTTGGTATCAGATCTCGGTTGACTCTCAAGAGTCATTGAACCACGATAACTCTCGCATACAAAATATAATCGCTGATCGCTGAGAAAAAAAAATGTGTCAGGTGACAAGACAACTGCCTTATGAATTTAATTTAAATTTCCGCTGATCGTCGAACGATCGGAATCATTGACATCTAGATCAGTGACATTCCGGTCAGATAAAAATAGCTCGGCCAGACCGCAAGTGCGCGTCTCGCTGCATAAATTCCTGGCTCAGCGGACTCAATTCACAGCCTGATCAACGTTCACAATTAAAAACCGTCAATTTAGCAATACCAATGTCTGAGTGAATTTGAGAAAAAAAATTAATAAAACGTCCTAGCGACACTGAAAGCTAGACGGTACAAATTCCTCAGGGGTAAAATACCTAACATAACCTCATTTGACTTGATTACATCGTAAGAATAAGAACAACCTATAAAATACAACGGATTACTGAGATTAAATGAACGCAAAACATATTTGCAAATAGCAAAAAAAACTCTTAAAATTATGATTACATCCTTAGCATTATTGATAACTGTTAAAACGAAGGTAAAAAGGTTACACGTAAATCGTCGTGTTTCAACGTCAAAAATATAATGCAAATGTTATTCTAACTCACATTTTTTACCTTTGTAAGGGTTAACAGATGATTAATATTACTCCTAACTATTTTAGATCCAATTTTGATATCAGCATAATTACGTTTCACTTTCTGGACGATCGCAGGTCCAATCCAATTTAATTGCAGCTTATGGGATTTATTATGGTTCTTTAAAAGCACTCTGTCACCTACGTTAATATTTTTGTTGCGCCGCTTAAGGTTTCTATAGAGATTTCGCTCCGTCGTGTTATTGATAATTAAATTTCTGATATTTTCTACTGTTCGAACGGCTTCTCTGGCTCTAATATTAACTAAATCTAATTCATTATCAAAATTATATGTTACTGAATCGAAATTTTCTGCCTGATAGAAGGGGCACGTATCGCGGTTGAATACCACGAAACTCGGCGTGTCGCCTAACGTAGAGTTTAATGCATTATTTAACGCATTCTCAACTACTTCAAGTAATTGATCCCACTCGGTATGTGTAAGAGTGTTTACATATAACCGTAAAAGATTACTTATTTTTCTATTGTTGCGTTCAACGATCGCATTAGAATGTGGGCTATAAGCTAAAACTTCTCTCTTAGCAATATCATGAATTTTTGCATACTGCTTTAACGCCACTGACGTGAATTCTAACGCGTTATCCGAGATGAGTGTTTTGGGGTAACCTAGTAGTGCAAAGCAGTTGCTGAGACACTCAATAATTGTTTCAGTACTGCGATTGGAGATCGCATACAACCTGCAGAAACGTGAAAAAAGGTCTATCACTACGAGTATGTACTTATTCCCTTTATCAGTAACTTTAAGCGGGCCTAACAGGTCCATAGACACAACCTCAAAAGGTTTTGTAGCTATTGGAGCTGTCAAAATTTTGATTGGAACTGAAGGTCTTGCTTTAAGAATTTTACAAACCTCGCAATCCTTAACAAATTTCCGTACAATAGTTTTCTCTAATTGATTCCAATATTTTAACTTAAATTTAAACAAGGTGTGCTTGTAGTCCGTGTGGTATAGAGTGTGTATGGCCAGAATGGCCTTACTCATTAAAGAATTTGGTACAACTGCTGTCAAAATTGTACTCGGTCGATTATCGATTTCTCTACGTCTATAAAGAATATTATTTAAAACCAGAAACTTCTCTAAGTCAGGAATGTTCGAAACACTGTCATGCAATAAAGCATTCTTAATCTCTATACAGAAAGCGTCGTTGTTTTGTTCGTCGATAAATTCCTTAATCGTCCAAGATATCTCAGACTCTGTCGGTACGTAGTCTATCAGCTTGGGTACGTCTGCATCGTCGCTGTCTCTAACCGGCGGTTCATTCACCTCGTCTGTCGGCATGCGGGCATGCGTCTGTCGCTTGCGTGCACGTGTCTCTGCAATGCATACTTCCGATTCATTAGCGACTTGCAAATCCTCACAATCATTTAATTCTTTAAGATTTAATTTATCATTATCAGCTGGTAAACGGCTTAGATAGTCAGCCACAACGTTTTCTCTCCCAGGAAGGTATTTTACAATAGGATTGAAGGAGTGAACATTTAAGCACCAGCGAGCCATGTTGGTGTCCTCTGGTAATTTCTTGTTAAACAAGGGTGCCAAGGGACGGTGGTCTGTATAGACACGCACCGTATATCCCGTTATTAGATACTTAAAGTATTTTAAAGCACAATTAATAGCGAAGAACTCTTTCTTCGTAGTGGAGTATCTACGCTGACTAGAATTCAAATTTTTACTGTAATAAGCAACAGGTCTCAAAATTTTGTCGCTAGAATCATCCGCTTGCATTAATACAGCACCTATTCCTGAATTGGAAGCATCAGTGAACACATGGAAGTCTTTACTATAGTCAGGATGTCTTAAAACTCTGTCTGACGTCAATAAAGATTTCAAGTACTCAAAACTTCTTTGGCACTCGTCTGTCCAAGTATAAGTAACATTTTTCCTCAAAAGATTATACAAAGAACTTGCTATTTCAGCAAAATTAGGTAGGAAATTCCGAAAATAGTTAGCCAACCCTAAAAACTGTTGTAATTCTTTAACATTGACTGGCGCTCGGCAATCTTGTAATTTTTTCGAATACTTACATTTAATTCCATCCGCGGCTATGATATGGCCAAGATATTCTATTTCTTGCTTGTAGAAATTACATTTCTCAAGCTTCAAGGATAAATTTCCGGATCTAAGCATTTTAAGAACGCTTTCTAAATCCATTAAATGTTGAATTTTATTTTTAGAAAATACCAATATATCATCAAGAAATACAAACGCGACTTTCCCCAAAATGGGTGAAAGCGCTGATATCATGAGTTTTTGAAATATTCCCGGACTCGTTGCGAGTCCGAAAGGTACCCTACAGAACTGGTACTTACGTTAATTGACACTAAAAGCAGTATACTTCCTACTTTCTTTTTCTAACTCAATCTGATGGAAAGCACTGCGCAGGTCAATGTTAGAGAACCACGCGTTATTTCCTAAAGTAGCTAAAATGTCGTCAATACGTGGGAGGGGGTATGATTGTTTAATAAGTACCGTATTTAAAGCTCGGAAATCGATTACGGGACGCAATTCTCCCGATTTTTTTTTAACTACTATCACAGGGAAATTGAAGTCAGAGTTTGACTCTTCAATAATACCCTGATCTAGCATATCATTAGTTATCCGCATTACCTCCTCTTGATACTTGTGAGGTATGCGATAGGGAACTAAATTTAATACTGGAGCATCTGGCTTCAACTGAATTTGATGCTTTAAAATATTGGTAACTCCTATTTTTTCTCCTTCGAGTGTTACCACATCGCGGTACTTATTCAACAATTCAATTAAAGGTAATTGCACGTCTTTCTCATTGCATGAAACGTCTTTGACTGTCAGGTCACGTCTTAACTCCTTTTCTCCACTTTCTCCACTTATCAAACCTTCTTGCATTAAACCTACATTTACTTCTGCATTAATAACTCCCACTTCTCCATTCGATTCTAACTTCTTATTATCAACAATATCAACAGAATTTACACCTCTGCCACGAGTATCAGCTTCCGAACTAAGTTTCCTATCAACCATGGTATCCTTTCCACCACATGTCGATTTAACTTCCATCGTATCTGACCCCGCAACAAAATTTACTTCAACGTCAACTGCATCTCTGAGCGCTGTTTCCACGCTCGTCAGATATACTTCGCTCTCAATATAATCAGATTTTATCAATTCCACGTTGCATAGCATCGTGTTCTCAGAGAAGTACAACGTTTCCTCATTAGCATTTAGAACCATGATCGGTACCACACCGTCTTCATTTACATGCACAATTGAGTCAGCTATGAAGGCCCCATTGTCAAAACATCTTTTGAGCACCATATATTCTCCTACAATTGGTTTCCTAATGAACCCATAAACAACGTTAAGCGAATTACCAGGTACTTCAGCCTGATTACAATGAACAATTAATTGTTTTGTTCTCATTGTCTGTGCCTGAGCTACCGCAGCTCTCATGGTCTGTCTCGGAGCTACCGCAGCTCTCATTGTCCTGCAGTCAGCATTTTTTCTCCTGCAGTCAGCATTGTTTCTGCTGCAGTCATCATTTTTCCTGCTGCAGTCATCATTTTTTAATTGCCTCTTGGTCTTTCTGGCGACCGCAATCTCTGATAATAGACAATCACTATTCACTATATTTCGCATTACAACCTCTCTGCTTAACAAAGGTTCCACATTTAAATCTTGAAAAGGAATTGCAACATTATTCCAAAGAAGTTCCTTCTCTCTGAAGTTAATGACGGCGTCTTTTAAGACGTCACGACCTAGAATTAAATCATAGTTAAATTTAGCTTCACGGACAATAAGTGCACTGGTTTTAATTACTTTACTGGTGCCCGGGATTTTAATGGATAACTCTACCTCACCGGTCACGTCGCTTTTTCCGCTTATCCCCTTGACTCTTAATTTACTCGGCTTGACTTCATCACTCAAATTTTTAATCTGTCTGTAACTAATAAGGCACTTCTCCGATCCACTGTCAAGTAAGGCATTCAGATACTGATCGTTATTTCGAATAATGATTGTCGGCTTGTTGCACTCCTTGAATGACACTAATCCAGAATTTTTATCAACATTCTTTACAACGGACACAGAAAAATATGATTCCACCGTTTTGCCTTGACAATGGTCATTTTCAAGCTCTTCTTCTTGTAATAAACTATATCTATTTTTACATTTAAACACAGGGTCAACATACGATTTGGTTATTTCGGTGGTATCTGGGATTACCACGGTCTCCAGTTTAACGAGTTTGGTACCGCTAATTAACTCGGGCTCAATCTGCTTTAACTCTCCCTTACTTCCTCCATCTAGCTTAAAAAACTACTTGACTCGGGTTCCGCCCAATGGACTTCATTTTTACCTCGATTTGAGTTACCTCTACCGCGTAAATACGCCCTATAGTTACGGACTTCCGTACCGCTCGCTCTACAATTCTTTACTACATGAGTTCCACCGCAGGCAAAGCATCCTCTCGGAAACTGCCCTCTTTGCTGTCTACATTCAAAGTGCCCTACCATGGAACATGTGTTACAGTACGGGAATCCCGCTTTTTTCGTTCCTGGGGTTCCTCCTGAATTTCCTGTAACCTGACCACTAGAACTACTACTTTCAGACTTCATCATATTACACTCTAAGGCACCAAATCCTCGATCACCTACATAACTGTTTAACTCTCTACCTCTAGTACGAGTATTTCGTGCGAGCCAGGGTCTAGGTACAATCCTACGTACACCTGATCGAAAATTCCTACGATAATTTCCAACTGTGCCGTAGCACACCTCACTCTCTGGGAACTGCTCTGCGGCCTCAAGGCCTTCATCAAAGTCACTGTTTACTTCACCTAGGTAACTCTCCTGTTCGTATCTGAACTGAACTTTTTGCGCAAGTATCTTTTTTGTCTCGGATTGGCTGCGCACAACTGAAATTAACCTGGCTAACAACTCCTCCGCTGAGCTGAATTGCGTCTCAAAGATTTTCCTAGCAAAACTCTCATCAAGAAGCGGGCCTAAGATTGACAACGCGAGACTGTATGAAATACTATCGCCTACGAATTTTTTTAACTCTGCTTGTGTTGTGCAGGCTTGAAAGTATGCGGTTCTCTGCCAACCTAAGGAATTTGAATTAAGGATACTCTCAGTCAGCTTTCTTATTTTCGAAAATGCATTGACCATTTGTGCAGATAGTGCATTATTTTTAACTAGTTGCAACTCGTTTAGGTCGCAAGCCAAGGCATGAATACTCTTTTCACCACGTGTAACGTAAATGTCCTCAAGAATCTGAACTACCTGATCAAAAGAATAATGGAGATCTGCGTTCACCAACTTCGTAACTACGGAGTTGAAGTCGCCTACGTTCTTATTAGCGGAGCGTACTAGGAACTCCTTACGACGTTCATCGCTAGTGGCATCAGGCAACAAGGACATGTATGCCTTGAGATTTTGTATGTGAGTGTGAAAACTCTTATTTTCGAGAAACTCAGAATCATGGACGCGTCTTCTTCCCCGGAATATGGGAAGCTCTGCGTTCGTCATTATCGTTCCGACAGGAGGTACAACTATATTTGCAGCAATATCACGTGCTAGTTGTGTTGTGTTTACGTTACTAGGAACACTAGAACTAGGCCCAGCTGTTGTTGGGGTCGACATCGTCGGTACTTGAGTTACACTAGTTACTCTAGGTTTTGAAATACGTCCGAATTTAGTTACCGTAGCCTCTGTTCGAACTACTTCCTCATCACTATCCAAAGAATCAGAAAAATCCGACATGTGTCGTATTTAGGTCATTTAAACATTCCCTATTCCACTAAAAATCAACAATTCAATACCAGAATTCACTTAAAAACTAATATCTTACTCCGAGAATGATAATAAACACAGAAATGCAAGTAATACACACAACAATTAACTAATTGCACACAAAAAATAATGACATCAATAATATCAATACTTTATCATCAATACTCTAATTGAAAAACAAGGAGTAGCATCTCTTATCCTGAAATATTAAATTTTTAGCACCTCAATAATACTTGTGACTGGTCAACAATATCACACAGTGCCCGCGTGACCGCTTAAGCTCACGATAAAACTCTCGCGATAAGGCGTTAAAAAAAAAATATTGCTGCTCCACAGCAAAAACGTGAATTTCTATCAATTTAAGGCTTCAAAAGTTTAATTCAAAGTGTTCATTACACTTTCACTAACACTATTACTTAATTTATGCGAAATGTGAAACTTACAATGTTAATTTGAAGGAAAAACTGGGGTTAACTGCTAAACCGATCTTGACTGACGTAGATCCGTCGTCCACCAAGCACCGACTCAAACTGACTGTCTGCAAAGCTACACAGGAAGTGGATACGGCACAAGACGTCCGCAGCAATATTTGCAAAAAAAAGAATGCGCTGCTCAGAGAACGAGACCGCTTGCATCTAGTTACAGAAAATGCTTTTTTCTAAAGACTTATCTGAGACAAGAAGACAACAGCAGCTCACTTCGTCGTGGCAGGCAAGATGGGTGGGGGAACAGTCAATGCAGGTACAGCAATGATGTCGACAGCAAGATGATACTTCTTTTTACACGAAGATACAGTGCACCACGTTTAAGAATTTTTAATTCTAAATGAAAGTATGTGTCACTTCACTCGTACAGTTATTGATGCAATCGTAGTAATTTATCTCAACACAATTAAATTGTTTTTAGCACTTGTAGATTTAGAATTCACTTCTTGTAGAATTGTAGATGTAGAATTCACTCCATGGTTGACGCTGGGAACGCTGCAATCCTTACTTCGAAGACCAATTCGATGTCGTCGCCTGCTTCATATATTAAAACTCTTGTTCGTAGCGGTGAATCGTGGTGTAGCAAAATGCTAATTTGGGCGTACGCTTCCTGTAACACTCTTTTCGGTACACCTATTCCGAAAACAATTGTTGTTTCTTGCGGTTGCCACAGTTGATTGTTATTCCCCGTACACATCAGGATTTTATACTGTTCGAAGGATGTTTAACACAGAACACTTGAAATCCAATGTAACACTTATGAGTTCACGAATGTGGGTTGAGTTCACCACATGCTGTGCCACCAAATGTGCGCACTACGCAGGTAGAAGTAAACTCGGAGTGAAGGCTGGGACGATTTATTGGTAGATGTTATTGGTGTGGACGGCAGTACAAGAGTGATCCGCTAGATGTTACCGGCAAGGGAAGCAAAACAGGAGTGAGCAGCTATGCCTCGACATGATCGGCTTATATCACCTCTGTTTAGTACTAATACCCAGATAGATGACTGCATAGGGTCTAGCAAAGTTATTTGGGGTCTAGCAAAGTTATTTGGGGTCTAGCAAAGTTATTTGGGGTCTAGCAAAGTTATTTGGGGTCTAGTAAAGTTATTTGGGTCTAGTAAAGTTATTTGGGGTCTAGTAACGTTATTTGGGGTCTAGTAAAGTTATTTGGGGTCTAGTAATGTTATTAAGATCTAATAAAGGTGTTTGGGGTCTAGTAAAATAATTTGGGGTCTAGTAAAGTTATTTTGGGTCTAATAAAGTTATTTGGGGTCTAGCAAAGTTATTTGGGGTCTAGCAAAGTTATTTGAGGTCTAGCAAAGTTATTTGGGGTCTAGTAAAGTTATTTGGGGTCTAGTAATGTTATACAAAATTTTTCCAATAGAGGTTAGGTGTGAGTTAAGCTCACTAGTTTTCCAACAAAGGTGACGGAAATCGAGAGGTAGCGAAAGGAGAATTAAGGAAATTAACGTTTACATTTATTATAGATAATTACAAATTTACTCTAAATCGCTTTCTGCCACCTACTTCAAAAACAACTATCGGAAGATAACAAAAGAAAAACAGTATACATTCAGGACACTAGGAAACCAATCGTAGAAAATAGTGGAATACGCACATATAGGGCTAAATATCCACATTACTCCTAGGAGTGATTTGTTGTTATATGCAGTGGACCAGAGTCCTACGGTCACTAAAAGTACACAGAAGTTAGGGGATCTTTTCCCTCCGGATAAGGAACACTTAAAATGAGTCCTGAGGACCAACTTCGAAGAATGGCACCGTGCCATTCGACATACCAAATAGATAGACAAGGCCGTTGGCGTTAGGTCCTTCTGCTGCCCAGGTCACTCCCGCGCCGAAGCTCCACGCTGACCCATGCTGGCCTAAAGATTTAGCAGCACCGCATGATGACTATGGTCGCTCGTATCAAATATTGATACGTCGGTGGATGAGCCATGCCGGTAATATAGTTAGATAATAACGATGATGACAAACAATAACGATCTGTGATTGAGTGCGTACTGACTACACTGCGGTGACGGCAGGAAGAGCCGAGAAAGACCTAAGGTGCGTTACGACACATCAGGTGTACGAAGAATAAGAGCTGCTCGCTGGCCGAGATTTTTCTCTTACGTCGACTTGGAAGGAGGTCTTTCACAAATATTAAAGGGCGATCAATTAAGTTACGTACGTAATTATGCGAGAGGAACAAAATTTACAAGTATGATTTTAAGAAAATTGTACACTGGCGGGGCCGGCTGAACATTGTCAAAAGAAAATGTGAAGTATCGGCGGTAACGAACACAGACAAGGTACATGCAAACATAGAACGAACATTGAACAAATTCTAACGCAACAAATACACAAAGTTCTACCGTGAAACACGTAATATTCAACGCTTAAATCTACAACGAACTGGTTGAAGAAGAACCTTAAGCCTAAGACATTAAATTAGCTGCTGTTGGCCAAGATTTCTGTTAATCTTCTTACAGTTTTCAGCAGCTTGGCGAACAGGTCGTGCTGTAGCAGCACTACGAAATTCATTCCTACAAGTTTTCTTAGTGACACGAGACAGCACATCTTTTTCACGAGAAAGAAATATCAAATTTTCAGAATGTCTACGGACTATTTCTCCATTCGCTTTTCTGACGTGTGCTGACGTTACTTCTCCTAAATCATATATTTCTACTTTTAAGACTACCGCCAAGGGATAATTAAATAGCTTGGTCATGCCCATTTTGAGACTTACCAGATCTCCCTCTTGCAACTGCATGTGGGAGACG
Source organism: Morinoia aosen (assembly GCA_030386875.1). Classification (NCBI taxonomy): domain Eukaryota; kingdom Metazoa; phylum Arthropoda; class Malacostraca; order Amphipoda; family Talitridae; genus Morinoia; species Morinoia aosen. The sequence goes on along the minus strand of CM059558.1, from coordinate 3,990,243 downwards.
CGTTTATATCTACCTTCGCGGTCGGTGGCTTGTAGCATCAGAGTTGTCACGAACTCCTGCTGATACTCTCGGTTCAGGTTTCCGCGTACAGCACAAAATTTTTCATGCTCATCCCACCACCGACTAGGGTTTACATCCAAACTAAAATCTGGATCGATCTTCCCAGATTCGTCCTGTTCGCATTGCGGGAGAATCGAAATACACGGCACTTCGTACCCTCGTATTAACATTTCCGAGGACAACGAAGAAAATCCTCTGATACCCGGCCCTAATTTATCAAGAAAATTTTAAAAGCAACGGGACGCTTGTTTATTAACATCCTCGCTTCTTGAACAAATAAATGGAATTCATCGAATTTCAACAGGCGGTTCCCTACAGATGCCCAGATGAGTCTCTTAACTTGTTTTACAAGGCTTTCGACAATACCGCCGAGCTTAGACATTCCCGCAGGATATGGATGAAATTTCAACGATTTTATTCCGTACACAGACAAGAATTTTACAGATTCCTCATCATTCAAATAAGACACGGTATGTTCGACACCAGCAACAATAGGACTACCATTATCACTGATTATCAGGGATGGGTAACCATACTCAAATATATGAAGCTGCAGCGCGTTCAAGAAACATTTTTTATCGATCTGACGGCACAACAGCAAGTTTACAGCACGAGACCAAAAACAAGTTACAACCAAAATATAAAATTTTTGCTTCGATCCCGAATCCTTCACAAAAAATGGACCACAATGATCTATGGCGATATTGCGGAGAGGAATGGCTTCAGGGTTGATGCGAAAGTCCCTATAGTCATTTTGGTTAATTTTTACAGAACTTCCATTCAGCCTACGACAAATTACACAATTGCGGATAATTCGTTTTACAACAACGAAACAATTGGTAAACCAAAATTCTTTTCGCAGCACGGAAATCACTTTATGGATGCCCGCATGTCCTAACTTTAAATGCAGGTCCCAGATGATGCTTTTTGCAACTGGGCAATGTTTATGCAATAAAATGGGGCACCTTTCGTTGAATTCTTTTTTCAGCTTCCTAAGTTTACTTTGAACACGTAAGACCTTTCTCTCATCAAGGAATAAATTCAACTGAGTGATGAGCGGATTAGAAACTGTACGGTTTTCAAAGGCTGAAAATACATCGGGAAAAGACTGCCGTTGGGCACATATAAGATAATAATTAGAAGAATATTCACTCAAGTTAGTTTCGTCCGTGATCTCGCCAAAAGCGAATTTTAAAGATCCACGACGGGAGTTGAGGTTTCTCAGAAAGGTAAAAACGCACTTCAGTACACGAGTCGCCTTAGCAAAAGAAGAATATTTATTCAAAGGAATAATCGGCTCTCCTGCAGATTGCTTAGATAAGGAACCCACACTGCACGCAACTTCCGTTTCTACACGTGAAGCCGGCACAACAATTCTGTACTCGGAATCAACGTCGTCGCGCACAGATGGGCCCGACAAGAACAACGTATTGCGTAGCACTTTCATTGAAACGCAACGGGTAACAGCATCGCTAGGATTGACACAGCCTTGCACATGGTTAAAAATCACGGGATGAATTTCACACAATTTCACGATTTTATCTAGCCGGTTATTAAGAAAAACATTTTTTCTATCAATCTTACCAAATGACACTTCCTTCATCCGAAGCCAGCTTAAAACGATACGAGAATCAGAAAATGCATAAATTCTGCTAACCTTTACAGGGCTGACTGCTTTCGTTAAGCCGCGATAAATGTCTAAGGACGCCTCGACACCCATTACTAGCGCAACCAACTCAAGTACAGGAATTGACTTCGAGACTAAATTTTTGTTTAATACCGAGTTTTTGGCGAGGATGAGAGAAGCGTTCGAAGAACCTTCCTGCTGCAAATAAATTGCGCAGCCAATGAACTCTTTACTCGCGTCACAGTAAACGGCAATATTATAGCTCGACTCGCGTGAACCTACGCTACGAGGAAGAGAAATTTCCTCGCTCTTGTTCACCTGCCTGGCGATTTTTCCCCAATCTTTGAGTCGATCAGGACTAAGAGGAGTATCCCAGTCTACTTTTGGATCAGTTTGCAATCTGTGCAGAAAAAGCTTGGCACGGTTCATCATGGGTAAATTAAATCCAACTGGATCAAAATTGGAATGAATGGCACTCAAAACTTTACGTTTGGCGTTAGCTGAAACCGGCAAATACATTTTACGAGTTCTTATCGTGTCATTGTCTGTATCCCAAAGTAAGCCGAAAAGCTTCGAGTCACCTTCGGCACAATCCTCAAATGTTGAACAAGTATTTTGTCTCCATTCCCGTGAATTGGAGGCAAACTGCTGAAGCTCAAAACCGTATTCGGCAAATGTTTTTATGGAAATCTTAACCGCCACATCGAGCTTACTCTCTTTGTCAGAGGAATAAGCCAAATTGTCCATATAAGCCAGGTTGAACAGGCTTTTCTTTATTTCACTGACCTCATTTGAGTCGTTTGATGCTTTAATAACGAGGATATAAAAAAGAGCAATCATTAACAAAAATGGGGAAAATCTCATTCCAAAAGGAACTCTGCAAAACCGGTAACCAATCTCAGAAAAATCATTTTTTTCTACGTCCCTGAACCACAAGAAGAACAGTTTATCAGTGTCTTTTCTCCGCAATAATAATTGAAGAAATGCCTTTTTGAGGTCGAAGACAACTAAATATTTATCAAAACGATGGAGCAGAAATGCGGTCTGAATCTTATGGTTCAGGTTCGCACCCATTAAGGAACACTGATTATGCGAGAGCGAAAAGTAACCCTTCTCTTTCAGGTTAGAAAGAAAAACCACTCGACATTTCGTGGATTCACTGCTCGCCCTAAAAACAGCATTGTGAGCTAAGAAAGAAACATCTTGACACTTGGCAAATTCAGAGACATTCTCTACCCGTTCGATCACACCACTTTCTTCTTGCTCTTTTATAATAGAATGGTATTGTTTCAATTTATCACCGGATAATCTCTTCCTATTTGACTTAAGGATAGACAAGGCAAGTTTGAAATTCGAGGCTAAAAGATGTTCCACATCTTGTCGCCACAAAGCAGGCAGAATTAACCTACCCGTCTTTTCATCTCTGCCAATGTTGTTCAAGACAAAGTTGATCAAATTTTGATTAGTTTGAGAAACTTCAGATTCTCCAGAATCGGAAATGTCAAGATAGCTAAGACAACTCTTTAAATTTAAGAGAACATTCTCAGGCTCTGCGCCTTCTAACCAGATCTGCGCCGTTTGGGTAAAGACGGTTAGTCATTGACTAGGTATTTCATTCGGCGGCAAAGCAGGCAAGTTTTCGATATACTTTGCTGCACTACCAGAAAGCATCACACCAGCAGAGGTTTGGAAAAGACAGGAGGGAGTCTGGCCAGGTACAGAAAAATCCCTCTGTTGTAAGGGGAGAACGTAGCTATAGTCGCTACCTAAAAGTTTAATACCGTCAATACAAGAAGATAGACATTCATCTGATAATTTGTAGCCTTTGGCTTCCAAACCCTGCTTGATACGTTCAACGCCGTCAACATCGAGCCTAGTTCGAATCTGAGGAACGCAAATAGCAGTCAAGTCCACCTGACCTTGGCCTGGAACTTCGACTGGAAATGATACTACTGTGGAAACTTGAGCTTGATCAGTCCACGAACATTTAAATTTACGACTCCCAGTACTTTACTACCAGGAATGCTGTCAGGAGTACCTTCAACAAACGTTCCCTGAGAGCCTAGGTCCTTAAACAAGCGCCAAGGTATTTTTTTCGTTGCCGTTTTTGACTAACACAGTAGCAGTAGGCAAAATGACATCATTGTAGGAAGAATCGGCAGTAAATGACACCATATTATTAGAAGTTTCTTTCATAGCAAAATTAGTTTTCTGACTGAAGTTCGTAGCGGCTCTATTATTTTGAGAAGGCTGCCCTTTCCGATAGTTCATGCACAAAAACGTCATATGCAACCGTTTACATTTGAAGCAAGGTTTGAAAAATCGGTAGGTAGAATTCCTAATGTTATGAGACATAGACCCACATTTGACACAACCATTAATAGTTTTCAATTTCTCAACTCTACTACTTGCATCGGAATACACAGTAAAATTACCGAGTTTGTGCTCACCAGCATTTGGAGCTTTGTCATACGAACACAGACTACAGCCAATCTTAACGCGGTTTTCAACAGTAGGAGGAACAGTTACAGTAGTGGCAGACAAATCCACGGACTTAAGAGTGCTGGCTCGGCACTTCCGGGAATCTATGCACCGCTGATTAGCCTTAAAACAGTGCTGCATTATTTCCTCTAATAAGGGTTTTGTTTTATTGGTAATAGCCACAAGCTGACTCTTAAATTCATTACCGAGACTCTGCCACAAAAAGTATTGTAAGAAAGTGTCGCCAGTAATCGACAGGTTTTTATCTGTTCACTTAGAACCCTAGCTTCACTTATCCACTGAAAGGCATCGGTAGAGTACTCACTCATCTTAAGAGTGCAAAGTTTACGAATTACTGAATACTGCTGTTCCAGCTTGTCACAGAAAGCTTCATTAAGCAACTCTACGGCTGATTCGTAATTTAATTCAGAAAGTGACACAGATTCGACAAGCTTCCGAGCAGGCCCTGACATTTGTTTCAACAAGTATGAATACTTTTCGAAAGACGAAAAATTATACCTGGAAATTAAACTCTCAAAGGATGTTATGAACCTATGGTAAGATTCAGGGCTGCCATCAAACGAGGGTAACTCGATATGAGGTAAGGTAACTTTGTGCTTATGACCCGCGTTGGGGTCACATCTAACCTCCTGTTCAGGGGTATCATCTGAGCGATTAGCCTCACGTAGCACTTTAAGTTCCTCTGGTAATGAAAGTTGGGCTTTACCCAATCTATCGAGATAATCCTCATCGGTCACACATTGATTTAGGTACATGTCAGAGTCCCAGATGCTCTTGCTCAGCATGTAGTCATTAATTTTCTCATCTAAATCAATTAGCTCTATTTTAACCCTTTAACGCCCACATTTTTATACTCATATTACCGTTATGACAACCACTATCACTAAACCGACACTGGCATTAGGTAGTCACTGTTATCAAGATGGGGAAGGAACTGCCACTCGGCATTGCAGTTCAAAGGACACATTAGTGAACAAATTGAATAAGAAATACGATATATTATTATTATTTTTGAAAGAGGACGAAATAGTCCAGTTGGGCAGTAAAGGGTTGTGTTTGCTCAGCTTGTCTATGTAAAATTCGTACTCAGCAATAGGAAGATTAGGGCGTTCAATAGCTAACAAAGTCTTTGTCAAAGACTGCCGCTTGCCCCCCCTGATTTTCAGTAACTTTCTAGTTGGTCCATCGACCTCACTCAGGTCAATCTGGTCTCCCGCCATCACAAAAAACACGGTATAGCAGTACAATCAGTAAGAAAATTACACGAGTGAACACAGGAAATAATAGCACAATAAAGTATTCAAAACACTGTCACAAAATTGAATAAACACGCAAGGTCCCTGAAATTCTATTCACACAAATTTGATAGAAAAGCCGCATGGGCCAGCAATAAAGACACCGGCAAGGAGGAAGAGGGCAGAAGCGAGAGAAAAGCCCCACGTTGGGCGCCATATACAAAATTTTTCTAATAGAGGTTAGGTGTGAGTTAAGCTCATTAGTTTTCCAACAAAGGTGATGGAAATCGAGAGGTAGCGAAAGGAGAATTAAGGAAATTAACGTTTACATTTATTATAGATAATTACAAATTTACTCTAAATCGCTTTCTGCCACCTACTTCAAAAACAACTATCGGAAGATAACAAAAGAAAAACAGTATACATTCAGGACACTAGGAAACCAATCGTAGAAAATAGTGGAATACGCACATATAGGGCTAAATATCCACATTACTCCTAGGAGTGATTTGTTATATGCAGTGGACCAGAGTCCTACGGTCACTAAAAGTACACAGAAGTTAGGGGATCTTTTCCCTCCGGATAAGGAACACTTAAAATGAGTCCGGAGGACCAACTTCGAAGAATGGCATCGTGCCATTCGACATACCAAATAGATAGACAAGGCCGTTGGCGTTAGATCTTTCTGCTGCCCAGGTCACTCCCGCGCCGAAGCTCCACGCTGACCCATGCTGGCCTAAAGATTTAGCAGCACCGCAGGATGACTATGGTCGCTCGTATCAAATATTGATACGTCGGTGGATGAGCTATGCCGGTAATATAGTTAGATAATAACGATGATGACAAACAATAACGATCCGTGATTGAGTGCGTACTGACTACACTGCGGTGACGGCAGGAAGAGCCGAGAAAGACCTAAGGTGCGTTACGACACATCAGGTGTACGAAGAATAAGAGCTGCTCGCTGGCTGAGATTTTTCTCTTACGTCGACTTGGAAGGAGGTCTTTCACAAATATTAAAGGGCGATCAATTAAGTTACGTACGTAATTATGCGAGAGGAACAAAATTTACAAGTATGATTTTAAGAAAATTGTACAAATGTTATTTGGGGTTTAGTTAAGTTATTTGGGGTCTAGTAAAGTTTTTTGGGGTCTAGTAATGTTATTTGGGGTCTAGTAAAGTTAGTTGGGGTTAAGGAAAGTTATTTGGGGTCTAGTAAAGGTATTTGGGGTCTAGGAAAGTTATTTGATGTCTAGAAAAGCTATTTGAGGTTTTGGAAAGTTATTTGGGGTTAGGTCAAGGAAAGTTATTTGGGGTCAAGGAAAGTTATTTGGGGTCTAGGAATGTTATTTGGGGTCTAGGAATGTTATTTGGGGTCTAGGAAGTTATTTGGGGTCTAGGAAAGTTATTTGAGGGTCTAGTAAAGTTATTTGAGGGTCTTGTAAAGTTATTTGAGGGTCTAGTAAAGTTATTTGAGGGTCTTGTAAAGTTATTTGAGGGTCTAGTAAAGTTATTTGAGGGTCTTGTACAGTTATTTGAGGGTCTAGGTAAGTTATTTGAGGGTCTTGTTAAGTTATTTGAGGGTCTATTAAAGTTATTTGAGGATCTAGTAAAGTTATTTGAGGGTCTAGTAAAGTTATTTGAGGGTCTAGTAAAGTTATTTGAGGGTCTAGTAAAGTTATTTGAGGGTCTAGTAAAGTTATTTGAGGGTCTAGTAAAGTTATTTGAGGGTCTAGTAAAGTTATTTAAGGTTCTAGTAAAGTTATTTGAGGGTCTAGTAAATTTATTTGAGGGTCTAGTAAAGATATTTGAGGGTCTAGTAAAGTTATTTGAGGGTCTAGTAAAGTTATTTGAGGGTCTTGTAATGTTATTGGCGGTTCTAATAAAGTTAATAAAGGTCTCGTAAAGTTATTGAGGGGTATATAAGGTCATTGGTGGTCTAGGAAGGTTATTGGGGGTCATTGAGGTTGTTATTGTGTCAAGTGAGGTAGTTGAGAAATGGAGTGACGTTGTTTGGGGTCCAGTGAGGTTATTGAAGTTCCATTTCATTTCTAACTTTTTCAAAATAGTTTCCTCATTGAAAATTATAAGTATCAAAAACAAATTGAACATCAGTATCTTCAAAATTGATGTAATTCATGCATACATATTTACATAGTTTTTGATAGTTTGAGTTTTTCTCTGGAAAGCTTAAAATTTCACATTCCTAATAAATGTCGGAGGCTAAATTTCCAGTATATAAATTGTATGTTGCTTAGTTTTGAATATCGGTTCTCAGTTAAAGGTTTTATTGTAATTAAAATTTAGAAAAAATGTCCTAATTTTCAGGCACTGTTATATTTGATTTAGAATTTATTGCTGCGATATTTGAGTATCAGGTGATTTTTTATCTTACTTTATCTTCATCTTCGTATCTTGATTAGAATATTCATTTCCATTTGGCCTTGACTTGAAGTAAATAAAAAATCTTTTATAAACGTTGATTAAATTTGAAGTTTTAAGTTCAATTGTATGCTATTAACTCTGTAGGATCAATAACCCTCCCAGAGTAAATATGTGAGGTCCCCTCCTGAGAGTTAGGTAAGCCTTCCTTTAGTTAAAATAGAACAGGTGTTTTGTTTTGTTATGGACCATCTTTTTTGGTTGACTCTTTTTTGCTTTCTATCATTTTTCTATCACCTGTTGTCTTGTTTCTTCACCTTAGTGCATCTTGTGCATAGATTCCGAGCTCCCTTAACTCAATATTTAATGGTGCCTTCCTCTCTCTGGAACACCTTCGTAACAGTTAGGGAGGCTCAAACTAACGTCTAATCTAATCTAATGTGCTTTCTTTTTACAAATTTTTTCTCGTTTCAAAAACAATGCCCATGTCTTACTTCGACTCTAAATGTTGCTCTTCTCTTTTCCCTCTAGGGGAAACGCACTCCAAACGGACCATTACCTCCGCAGTTACAGATACATTGAACCATGGTAGAGGAAAAGGGAAAGCCATTTGTTAAGGGTAAAAATACACCTCCTCTAGTTCGGCTAGCCAATAGAACGGCTTCATTTCAAATAAACTTCATGACGTCACCATTGCGACGTATCGTTAGACCAATAGCGGTGCCGGATTTGGGGCTAGCAGTGTTGCCAGACGCGCTGTTTTTGCCATGGCGTCACGTAAATAAGGACTCATTTGATGTAGCCTAGACGATGAGTCCGAGACAATCATTCGATGTAGCCATTTGATGTAGCCTAGCCGGCACATCCAAGCCTTCAAGTTGCAGGTGAGGGGCAGGTGGTGAGTGGCGCTGCAGGTGAGGGGCAGGTGGTGAATGGCGCTGCAGGTGAGGGGCAGGTGGTGAGGAGCGCTGCAGGTGAGGGGCGCTGCAGGTGAGGGGCGCTGCAGGTGAGGGGCGCTGCAGGTGAGGGGCGCTGCAGGTGAGGGGCGCTACAGGTGAGGGGCGCTGCAGGTGAGGGGCAGCTGGTGAGGGGCGCTACAGGTGAGGGGCAGGTGGTGAGGGGCGCTGCAGGTGAGGGGCGCTGCAGGTGAGGGGCAGTTAGTGAGGGGCGCTGCAGGTGAGGGCCAGGTGGTGAGGGGCGCTGCAGGTGAGGGGCAGGTGGTGAGGGGCGCTGCAGGTGAGGGGCAGGTGGTGAGTGGCGCTGCAGGTGAGGGGCAGGTAGTGAGGGGCGCTGCAGGTGAGGGGAGGTAGTGAGGGGCGCTGCAGGTGAGGGGCAGGTAGTGAGGGGCGCTGCAGGTGAGGGGCAGGTGATGAGGGGCGCTGCAGGTGAGGGGCAGGTGGTGAGGGGCGCTGCAAGTGAGGGGCAGGTGGTGAGGGCCAATAATATTCCTTAGAAATAAATTCAATAAAGTAATAGCAATAAAGTAATAAAGAAGTAAACAAATGAAATGAATTTTCAATTAATTGAAAGGGAAAGAAATAAGATAAATTTGTAATTTTTAACTGAAAATTAGTTTTTATTTATGAAATGAAAATAAATTTCTAATAATGAAGTGAAAGTAAATAAAATGAATTTTCATCCATAAAAGGAAAATTAGTAAACTGAATTTTTATTTATGACATGAGAAGGAATAAGTGGATGTTTTTAATACGTGCTGCAGCTACATGTCATTCGTGTGATAGTACATGCTGTCTTTTCTATATTATTTTCTGTCGGCAGTCGGCACACGAAGCAATGTTCAGGAATGGTGTGCAAGTTTGAAATTAAGCTTTCAAAGCCGTAACTTTATAAAGTTGTGTATTTATCAAATTGTAAATTAAGGTTTTAACTTGAAAATTGTAGGTTTATCCCATTTGAAAATAAGGTTTTAATTTCAAAGTATTGGGTTTCGATCAAGTTCAATTGAAGGCAAGAATAAAGTTGTACTTGTGAAACGTGAAATTGGAGACCACATGCATTGCTATTCTTGCTTGTTTGTTAAACTATAAAAAATTAGAATATTTAGACAAGTTTCTTTCGTTATGAGTTTGTGTGCATAATTTTAATATTAATAAAGTTGCTTATATTAAAAATTTAAAGTTTAAGTAAGTTATATATTCGAATATTCAATGTTATGTTGTACATTCAAATATAAATCGAATTAGTTTTGATATAAATTTCTTCGTCGATAAATTCTACTATTGATTATTGTTTACTATTCTGCACAATTTAGATATTGGTTGTTGCTAATCATACTTTTCCAAAAATTCCATAAAATAATCGAGTGTAGTTAGAAATTTATTGAAATTACAGTAAATACCGGGGTTAAACTTTGTAAAGGAATGAATAGCCAGAGTTCCATCACCATTTTACCACAAAAAAGTCACCATCATATTACCCTCCAAAAAAATTACCATCATTTTACCCCAAAAAATTTCACCATCGCTTTACCCCAACAGACCCGTCTTCTTCCTCCTCGTCTTCGTACCTGTCCTTAGCGCCCTTACAGCAGCTGGAGGCAGCCGATAAGGGTGCCTTTACTTTTTGTCTTCCCTTGAGGGCGCTAAGGACTCAACTGGAGCCTGTGCCCTTCAATCTAAGGGCGCGTCAAAGGACGGTGTTCTGCCCTTGGCAGGCCTTAGTAAGGACATCTGTGATCAATTTAGCGCCTTCGTCAAGGCGCTGTGTGAGGTGTGGCTGACGTACATCGCTGAGGGAGACCTTAAGGCCAAGGATGCCATCGTCAAGGCGCAGCAAGGTCAGGAGCTCCCCCTAGGTATTAGGACTTTGCCCTTAAGTCTTGAAACTTTGCCCTCAAGCCTTGGAACTATGATCTTAGGCCTTAGAACTTAGCCTTTAGGTGTTGGGAATTTGCCCTTAGGCCTTGGAACTTTGCCCTTAGGTCGTGGGAATTTGCCCTTATGCCTTGGAACTTTGCCCTTAGGCCTTGGAACTTTACCCTTAGGCCTTGGAACTTTGCCCTTATGCCTTGGATTTCTGCCCTTAGATCTTGGAACTTTGCCCTTAGATCTTGGAACTTTGCCCTTAGGTCTTGTAACTTTCCCCTTGGTGCTTTTCCTTTAGTAATCAATCTGCTCGATTTAATCCTTAGAGTATCGAGGACTTTGCCCTTAGCAGGATTGCTGTTGGAATTATTGTTAAGGGTACGAGCAGACGGGCTTTTTTTTGGACTTTTCCCTTAAGTGATTGGCATTATCTCCTTTTAAGACTCCATTTTTGAATTTCATCTGTAGGTTTTCCAATAAGACTTCATTCTCTAGGACTTTATCCATTATTTGTATATGGTTTGTAGCACATTAAGGATTGAGAGGCCGGAGGGACCTAACAGTGTGTAAAATTGTTGCAATTTCTCTCCAATCTAATCCCCCTAAGAAGGAATTTAACTCTCGCTCATGTCTTCAACGCACTAATGTAATTTGTTATACCCCACTTACCACCATTTTGTGGTCACCGTGGCCGAGTGGTTAAGAGCCCGCCTTCACGGGAAGGTGTCGCCAGTTCGAATCACGGCGCCGCGCGGTGTTTTCTCCTCGTTGGAAAAAAAAATCAATCACATTTTCCCATTGGTCCCAGGTGTCGGAAGTGGGTACCGGGAGTAACAGTCATGGCGTCCTGGTGTTAGTCACAAGGCTGTGACTCCCAAACGGAGTCACCGGTAGGGTAGAAATAAATGGGTCCAGGTGTAACAATTTACTATTGCGCAGAGGCTAGAAAGAAGGCGGACATGTGCTGGCGTTATGAAGAGCACAACCAAAATGCACCTAAGCCTGAGTGACAAGCGCTTATATGTGGGAAGAGAGCAGCACGAAGCATTCATTTGAGGAACCAGTGTGCAAAATGTATCGTTCGTTGGGAAAACGTCACAAGTTGAAATTCTTGATTTTTTAGAAGTGACAACTTTACAAACTGCCAAACGGAATTAATTTTGATAACAAATCTTCCTTTCGGTCAATTTTGAAGGCTCAATTATGACAGCTTTGCCGAACTACGTAGAAGAAATGGTGAATTTAACGGTATGGATGAGTCAATTTTCCAAAATCTTTGAGCTATGACGTTGTTCTTCCCAATAAGCGATGTGTGTTAGGTTTTACTGATTGGAATACAGCATCCTTCTTTTTACCCCCACTTACTCCCCCCTCCCCCTCAGGCGCGCAGTACTGGGAGCAGCTGGGGCCCTCCTGGAGGAGGTGTTCCGGCGCCTCGACTGCCCCTCGGAGGGCGTCGTGCCCCTCGCAGGTACTGGTGGTGCGATACTGGTGTTTGTGGTACCTGTTGAAGTGTGGTGCCCCTCGCTGGTACTGGCGGTGTGCTGGTGGTACTTGTGGTACGTTGATACTATATATTGTGGTTGGTACGCGCGGTGTGTGCTGGTACTTCTTGTTAGTACTTTAGATTATGAAGGTACTTGTGGTTGGTCTTGTAACTGGTACTTGAGATTATGAAGGTACTTGTGGTTAGTCTTGTAACTGGTACTCGAGATTATGAAGGTACTTGTGGTTAGGAATTGTAACTGGTACTTGAGATTATGAAGGTACTTGTAGCTGGTACTTGAGATTATGAAGGTACTTGTGGTTAGTACTTGTAGCTGGTACTTGAGATTATGAAGGTACTTGTGGTTAGTACTTGTAGCTGGTACTTGAGATTATGAAGGTACTTGTGGTTAGTACTTGTAGCTGGTACTTGAGATTATGAAGGTACTTGTGGTTAGTACTTGTGCACAAAAACGAACTTTGTAATAATACTGAGTTACAACGCAGTGGTTCTTATAAAAATTTTGTATGATAAAAAACACTGTCTATAATTGATGGAAAATCTGGTTTTTAATTTTATTTTTTCAGAGAAAAGCATATTTCATTGATGAAAAAACCCTAATGAGTTGTTTCTTAAATTCTCTTGATAAAAAAATCATATCGGACTGAAAGACTGCCTAATTAGGATTTATTTGATCATACTGCCTAATTTATTTGATTAGACTGCCTAATTCATCAATCAAATAAATTTGAGTGCACTGTTCATAGAAATAAGAGTTTTTCAGGACTAGGCCTAAGTTTTTACAGCTGTCGTCCGTGGTCTTTAAAATTAATAGTATCACAACGTTGATATCCCGCATCTTTAAAATATGTGCTAATTTTGCTTTCTCATATCAAGAATTTGATTTTTTGAGATCTTTTTTTCATAAACAATGGCTACTCCGTAAGTTCCATAGATTCAAAAATACGTTTATTCCTCGATAAATTCTATGGCAACGGATCTGAAGTTGGCAACATCGACCCCGCCCATAGGACTGCATATGTATCTCTTCCTTACTTTGGTGCGCAGTCTGAGAAGTTAAAGAAAGAATTGGCTGGTGTGTTTTCGAAGTATTTTTCTGATAAGAATTTTAAAATTGTATTGGTAAACAACTTTAAAATATCATCGTTTTTTAATTATAAAGATAAACTTCCGGCCGGAATGCGAGCTACTTTTGTTTATAAGTTTAGTTGTGCACGTTGTGCATCAGAGTACATTGGACGTACATCCCGTACTCTTCGCACTCGAGTAAGCGAGCATTCTGGTAGGAGCTTTAGAACAGGCTCAATTTTGTCAAAGCCCCCATTTTCCGCCGTTCGAGAGCATTCTGACAAGTGCGATAATGCAACTTCCATTGATCAATTTTCGATCTTAGCAGAACCACAGTTTTATACAGATGTGTGAATTTTAGGTTCCTTGTGCATTTTTAAACTTAAGCCGCGTTTAAACATCACCCTTAGTTCTTTTCATTTAACCATTGTAAATAGATAATCACAATTAATGTAATTTTATATCTTGTTTTTAGATTTGTCATTCTAAAATAGTCTGTTTTTACTTTTTACATTGTACTTTTCAGAGTACTTACCACTGATGATGGCCTGTGGCTGAAACGTTTGAAATTGAGTTTTATTCGAATATATATCATGAATGATCAAAGTAGCTTATCTTGCTCTTCCATTTTCATCTGTAATGGTGATTAAATCAACTAAAAGCAAATGTGTTGACTATGATAAAGCAATATTTTTCAATGTATTCTGCTTTTATGATAAGATTGCTGTAATTTGTATCTTATCATAATAGCTGCGAAGTATTTACCATGAATTTGATGAATTCATGAACAAGAAATAAAATTGTTGTTGATTTTATTTGTATGGAAATTTAGTTTGTTCTTCATAATTTGTGTAGGCACTGTCTTCGTTGATATGTTGCATAATATTAAAAGGCAGCCCTAATTCTCAATTTTGTTGAGAACGAGTCTGTCGAGGACCTACAGTTCTTAATCCTAAAACTACCAATTCGTAAAACAGAAATAGGACGATATTAAATTCCAAAAACCCTATTTAAATGCTCCCCCCACACAGACACACACACAATGAAAAAACGAAATAGGACGAAAATAGATTCTTAAAAAAAACGAAAATAGGACGATAACGAATTCCTGAAACAACCAATTCTTAAAACCCTTTATTCATAAAAGGGCATAAAATAACCAAAACAAACACTACAGGCAGTATGAGCGCAACGACGGCGTCGACGGTGGCGCAGCTGCGCATCATTTCGACCCTACTTCCCCCGGGGGCAGCCCAGGCGGCACTGCGGGCAGTCTAGTGACTCTAGTCCTGCTGGTCAGCCGCCCTGCCGTACCTGTCAGCCCTCTCAGCCAACTCCAGCCACTCGCATAGCCACTCCACGCTCCACCGCCTGCTCGGGCTGCTGGCTGACCGGTGTGCCTCAGCCATGTGGCTGGTGTAGTGTGGCTCGGGAAGGGTGAGCCGTGTGGCTGGTGTAGTGTGGCTCGGGAAGGGTGAGCCGTGTGGCTGGTGCAGTGTAGGGAGCGTCTCAGTCATGCGGCTTTTGCGGGCTCCGTGTAACTAGTAAAGGATTTTAATCAGCCATATGGCTTTGGTGGTTTTTCAGTGATGCATTATTGTTGTCAGCAGTTTTTCTTTACCGTAAAGCCGTGTGGCTTTTAAGCTCGGCCATGTTCTTCCTACCTATGGTGATTCGAAAAAATAAGTTTCAAAATTTGAAATATTGATTCTAAAGAAGGCTTTGCATATGTGCGTCAGGGAGAAACAACTGTTGTAGTAATTGAAAATATTCTCAGGGGGAGTTTGTAAGGTCCCGCACTAAGGGTTAGGTAGGCCTTCCTCTAGTTGAAATAGAATAGGTTTTTTGTTTTGTGACGGACCATCTTTTTTCGGTTGACTGATTTGCTGTTTTTTGTGTTTTCATTTTCATATTTTATCCTTTTTCTTAAACTTGTTTTTTAACTTGCTGGTTTTGTATGCACTGAATATTGTGCATAAATTTTCCATTCCCTTGTCGCCATATTGAATTGTGCGTCCTCCTTTCCTTCTGTGGAACACCTTTGTTGTGTTCGTAGAGGCTTAGCTTATCCAATATGATCCGGTACAAGCGTGCTTATAAAACAGTTTTATGTCCATGCAATCTTAGTTAGTTCTAGAGAATCTGTCAAGAAATAATGAACAACATAATTTTGAATAAGAAAGATGCCTTGTTTTGTTGATACTCTTGACCCTTCCCTTTCTTATTTCTCTAGTTTTTTAATATCTCTATCTTTCTTTTATTCCTCCATATTTCTTATATTTCTCCATCTCTCTTATATTTCTCCATATCTCTTTTATTTCTCCATCTCTCTTTTATTTCTCCATCTCTCTTTTATTTCTCCATCTCTCATTTATTTCTCCATCTCTCTTTTATTTCTCCATCTCTCTTTTATTTTTCCATCTCTCTTTTATTTCTCCATCTCTCTTTTATTTCTCCATCTCTCTTTTATTTCTCCATCTCTCTTTTATTTCTCCATCTCTCTTTCATTCCTCCATCTTTCTTTTATTTCTCCATCTTTCTTTTATTTTTCCATCTTTCTTTTATTTTCCATCTTTTCTTCGTTCCCACATTGTTAAAAATTTCCTTTTTTCTTAGTTTCCCTAATTCTTTTTGAATTTTTCCAAACTCCTCTTTATAGTCCCGAACTATTTTCTTAAATCCCCAACTCTTCTTTCAGTTCCCGTGACTCTTTTCTTAGCTCCTTAATTTTTGTGTAGTTTCCAAAACTCTTGCTTTTTTTTTGTTTTTTACACTTTTTGGTCTCCGAAACTATTTTTTAGTTCTCAAATTCTTTTCTTAAATCTTAACTTGTTTTTAGTTCTCATGATACTTTTTTTAGCTCCCAAATTGCTTTTTTACGTTCCCACACTCCTTTTTTAAGTTGCAAACTTTTTTTCAAGTTCCCAAACTCTCTTTCCAGGTTACCAGACTTTTTTTAGTTCTCAAACCCATTTTTCTTGTTTCCTGTTTCTTTTATCAGTTCTCAAACTTTTTTTTTAGTTTCAATCTCTCTTAATCTCTTATTGGTGCCCAATTTCATTTTCATTACGTGTACTGTTTTTTTTGTTACAAAACTTTTGTTTGCTTTTTGTAAACACGTTTTTTAGTTCCCAAATTTTTTTATAGATTAAAAATTCATTTTTTAGTTCACAAACTCTTTTTTAGTTTTTAAAACTCATTTTTTAGTTTCAAAAATCGTTTTTCAGTTTCAAAATATCTTTGTCTGCAAACTTTTTTTTCCGATCCCAATTTCTTCTTTTAGGCCCCGAACTCTTTCTTCTAGGCCCTGCTCATTTTTATTAACACTCTGACAGCGGCAGGTAAAACTGACGTATAATGATCAACTCTAAATCAAAGTCAATTGAAGTAAGCAATTTTAAAAATAGTATACATTGACTGAATTGTGCCACTATTTAGTTTTGATTTGGGATTCGTGAAAATTGGGTCTGTGACTACTGGTCGGTCAGCAGCACTATGAAAATTCCCCCAGTGACTACCGGTGGCTCACGTCGCTGTCAAAGCGTTAATTTATACATAGTTTAGAATTCCTCAATTTGTCCAGCAACTCCCCTTCTTACATTCTGCTCCCCCAATTTGTCCACCAACTCCCCTTCTCACATTCTGCTCCCCAAATTTGTCCACCAACTCCCCTTCTCACATTCTGCTCCCCAAATTTGTCCACCAACTCCCCTTCTCACATTCTGCTCCCCAAATTTGTCCACCAACTCCCCTTCTCACATTCTGCTCCCCAAATTTGTCCAGCAACTCCCCTTCTCACATTCTGCTCCCCCAATTTGTCCACCAACTCCCCTTCTCACATTCTGCTCCCCAAATTTGTCCACCAACTCCCCTTCTCACATTCTGCTCCCCCAATTTGTCCACCAACTCCCCTTCTCACATTCTGCTCCCCAAATTTGTCCACCAACTCCCATTCTCACATTCTGCTCCCCAAATTTGTCCACCAACTCCCCTTCTCACATTATGCTCCCCAAATTTGTCCAACAACTCCCCTTCTCACATTCTGCTCCCCAAATTTGTCCACCAACTCCCCTTCTCACATTCTGCTCCCCAAATTTGTCCACCAACTCCCCTTCTCACATTCTGCTCCCCAAATTTCCCCAGGAACTCTAACATTCTGCTCTCCCTCTCAGATGTTCTGCCAACACGCCGCTCTCAGTGCCGCCCTCAGGCAGTGGGCGGCGATAGCGAGAGACGAAGAAGACGATATCTTCACCCTCGGCCTTTTGGACCTCGTCAGGGCGGTGGAGAGTTCCGTAGCCGCCGTCAGGACGTGACTGGAGGCAGGGGTGGAGAAGCAGTCGGACGTCAGACCTAACCTAATCAACGTCCACAACTCCAGTTTGCCCCAAAGTCCCAACGTTTACTCCAATTTACCCCAAAATCCAATCGATCACGGTCTGCAAATCGACTAATTTACCAAAAAGTCCTAACAGGAGCTCCAATTTACCCCAAATCCCTGCCTGCTTATAGGGCAAAAGCCTTCAATTGGCCCAGACATGAAGCCAAGTCGTCAGAGCATTGCTAATTTGAGTCTATATTGTCTGTCAGGTATAGGACAAGCCCCAAATGGGCTTTCCTTCCCAATAATGCTAGAAACGGGGTTGGGGAGGGACACACCCTCTTGCCCAACCTCTTTGAGCTCCCAAGAGGATTCTAGTATTAGCGTGAACGTCTCTACGAACGACGGCAACAGCTCAGGTAGCGGGAATCCCTCTGACTCGGGTCCCAATAGGGTCAAAAAATCGCGTGGCAACGGGAAAGATTTCGGCAATATCATTGGAACCAACCGAAAAGAAGCAATTTCCGGAGAACCTAGCGGGAATACCACTGACCCCAGGGGCACAAAAAGTAGCGGGAACGCCAGTGAATTGACGCCAGCAAGGCTGGTGCAGCTGTACCGTTAGCGGGAGCGCTGGAGGCTGGAGTACCATTTGCTGTCCCACAAACACGCGAAGCTCACGAAAATTTTGAAGGACACCGACGCTCTGAAAGCCTTGGGTTCAGGGGCGGCAAAATTGAACCCAACGTCCATCGTGAGTGAGGTCACAGTGCCTCCTGGTGGGGGAATACTGGGAGGGTGTAGGACCTCAAAGGGCACGACGTATGTTTAGTAGATAACTCCAAAGGGTGCGACGGTGGCTCCAAATGGGGTGCCGTTTCCTCAGAAGACCCCGAAGGGTATGAAAACCGCTCGTAAGGGAGCGAAGACCATCCCAAGGAGCGCGAGGACCCCAAAGGGTGCGGCGCACCTGACGGCGGCGCAGACTAGGAGGACACCTGGCGCGAGTCTATGGTCAGCTGACTGCGCGCTTTGCATTGTAGGGTACAATCCCTTTAGGTACTAAGCTTTTGGGCATTGTCCTAATGGGTACACTTTTGTAATGGGTATAATTCAAATGAGTACAGTCCTAACGGTAATAATACAATCCTTCTAATGAGTATTATTCTAATGGGCACTGTCCTAATGGTTACAATCCGTGTAATGGGTGTAATTCTAATGGGCGCTGTCGTAATGGGTACACTTCTTTTAGTGGGTATAATTCTCATGGGTACACTTCCTACAATGGGTATAATTCTAATGGACACTCTCCTAATGGGTACAATCCGATTCGGTACAGAGATAAAAGGTATAATTTAAAAAGGTAATATAAATACAATTCTTCTATTGGTAGGTCTAATCGAATGTAATTATTCTAATGGTAGGTACAATAGAATACAATTATTCTAATGTGGGTACAATACAATTATTCTTTTAGGTACAATTGAATCAACTAATGGTAGCCTACTACATTCATACTTCGACATACGTTTGCTCTAACGTACGAATTTTTCAACATACGATGTGAAATTCGATGATCAAATTATCGTCTCTATATCCGATGGAAAATTCAACGTACGACGTCGAAGTTTCGTGGTTAAGTCCGCAATGCGGCAACACTCACGACAGACCGAGAGGTCAGTTCCCAGTCGTGTTTTGCTCCGTATTCATCTCTGGTGATCGGCTCTTTCTTCTTAGTGATAATTAGTGTCATTTTTTTTGTTCTTTCATTGTTCATTATCATGGGTCCCAAGACAGCTAGTGCGTGTGCTGGTAGTGGTGAAAAAAAGGAAGAAGACAATGCTTTCAGTTTAATTAGAGCAAGAAATCATAGAAAACCATGAACGTGGTGAGAGTGTGAGCTATCTAGCTAAGCAACATGGCCGCAACATGTCTACGATCTCAACCATTGTAAAGCAAAGTGAAGGTAGGTTTTTGAGCTGTGGAACGAATTAAATATGATTACATGTATTCCTATGAAAATTAATTGATCCAACATAAGAATAACTCAACATACGACGTGGCATCAGAACGAATTGAATTCGCACGTCGACATGTCAGGGTATTACCGTATTCTAATGGGTACAATAGAATCCAGTCAAAATTGGCGCCACTAACTCGCCAGGCCACATTGTGGCATGCCGGCAGGTGGACAGCGCCACAGTGGCGGCCTTGAAGCAGTAATGCCACAGCCTCCTGTCATTGTCCGATGCCGTCTCC
Source organism: Morinoia aosen (assembly GCA_030386875.1). Classification (NCBI taxonomy): domain Eukaryota; kingdom Metazoa; phylum Arthropoda; class Malacostraca; order Amphipoda; family Talitridae; genus Morinoia; species Morinoia aosen. Next base: position 3,970,456 of record CM059558.1, on the reverse strand, counting down.
GCCACACAGCAGATGCCACTGCCGCAGTAGATGCCACAACCACAACAGATGCCGCAGCAGTTGCCATAGCAGCTGAGTGCTATGCATGTCGGTAAGGGGTGGAGGTCGGGCGAGTGTGTGGGCCAATGTTGGTCAAGTTAACGTTATGTCCGTGGGGAGGCTTAGTGTTTTTTTTGTAAGGACTTTTTCGGTAGGCCTAGTGTTTTGAGTAGACAGTTCTCCGTAGGCCTGGTTTGGATATGCCTACTCCTAGTGATGAAATTCATTTTGGTTTTTGAGAACAATGATGGTTGTAACGTAATATCCTGTTTGGTTTTGATATTTTGCTCCTGATGCTGTTAATTTACGGTGTGGTTATAAAATGATTTGATTCTACGGAAGTTCTGTTCTCTATTTTCTTGTTATTGTCAACAAATAACATGCCAACAGTCATTGAATAACGGTATTTCATAGGTAAGGTGGCGTAATTAAACCAAGTTATTTTCTGTCACTCTGAATTAGAGTTAGTACTGCAAATTTCAGTGTTCGCTATCAATAAAATAACGAATATCATATGGAAATAATACGAAAATAACGCATAATTTCACTCTGAAAAAATTGCCGTGTTATTCCTCATGTGAATTTGTTATTGAAAGTCAAGGTCACGCGATGGTGGGCCTGCCAACAAGACATCGTTCTATAAGTTATCGTTCGTTATACGTGGCCTTCTGTACAGAACATTTTGAAAGTAGCAAAACTTAAAGAAAACAACAAAGCATTTAGAAAAAGATGAAATATTAAGAAAAGGACGGAACATTAAGAAAAGAAGCGAAACATTAAGACACAGACGAAACAAAGGAAAAAACGAAACATTAGGAAATAGACGAAACATTAAGGAAAAAACGAAACATTGAAAAACATGCATCATTAAGGAAAGATGAATCATTAAGAAAATGACGAAACGTCAAGAAAAAGACGAAGCATAATGAAAAAAAAAACAAACATTAAAAAAAGACGAAACATTACGGAAATGACGAAACATTAAGAAAAAGACGAAACATTATGAAAAATATAATACATTATGAAATAGACGAGACAATTTGAAACATGAATTAATAAACTATTTTTCGTAGATTCATAGGGGCATTAGATCATTTATATATATTTCTTGGTTTGTATGTATTTGGTGTTCAGATGAAGGGCACGGTCTGGGTCGAATTTGGATAATGGTAGGTTTTCAGTTTATAAACTCATCTTATAGAGAATTTTCTTGCGCATCCAACGGTATAATTCGCTCTCACGTAATTGCATTGGTTCGTCTCCTAGACGGAGTAGAAGACGCGCAGTAACGTGACCTTGGCGCGCCAGTGTATGAGTGATTTCCCCCTTCCCTCCCTAATTACGAATCAGTTTTGGGCGTTCCTCTACGTGAATAGCAAGAGAGTTCATTCATGGCCCTGCTTGATATGCTTTAGTACTCAAACGAAACATTCTAACTCTGTGTTAATTATGATGATGTAACTGAGTGTTTGTTTCGAGTCCGGCTGCTCTGAGTCATCAGCTAATTAGCTGTTGTGTAAACATATAATCGCCTCCTGCAGTTTTGAAGGTGCAAGAATGGCAAATATATCACTAGAAAGGGTTAAAAAAGAGCTACCAAGCGAAAGAGTTGAAAAAGAATTTGTTTGTAATTATTAAAAATAACTTTAAAAAAACTGGTCTCCTGAAATTTGCATTCATAGTTTTTTGATATGGATCCTTTCCCACAGTTTTGAAGGTACAGGAATTGCAAACAAACCAATCGATAGAGCTTAAAAAGATCTGTATTAGTTGTAAAATTTATTGGAAAAACAATGCCTGGTTAAAAAAATAATGCGAAGAAAATAAGAAAAAAATTAGAAAAATGGCTTTACCGAAAACAACTTTTTGATCTTTGAAGAGGCCTTTCTCTCACAGTTTTGAAGGTACAAATATATAATGAATAATAATAATGAAGGCATCTACGGATGCTTTATTTCCAATCAAGCCTGATGCATATCATCTTGTACATTGGATTTTCAAATGCCTTATACCTAACGCCAGAACGCTTTCCCCCGGTCAAGACCGGTATCCATTTCAGACACCTGGGTAGAGTGGGGTATTGTTCCTGGAATTTTTCTCCTATACCCAACAGAGAAAATCGCCACCGCCAGCGCCGAGTTTCGAACCCGGGTCTCTGCCGCACGGCGGCAGAACCTCTAGCACATGGCTATCGCGTATCAATCGATAGTGATCAAAATATTCTAGAGAGGCGGTGGTACAGCTTTTTGAATTTCAAATCATGTTGAAAATTAAAAGGAAAATAATTCCAAATAACAGAAAAAGTGACCGGTTGTGGGGAAAAAATTTCCTATAATTCAAAAAATCAAATTATCGGAAAACCTTACCACCGGATCTCAAGACAAGACAATTAGCTACATAGAAAACCTTTGTGTAGGCATGTATGTGTGTACGCTGCCTATCCCCGCTGCCTGTCCTCAATTCCTGTTGTCCTCAATTCGGGTGTCCGCAATGCGCACGCTGTATCAGCAATGTTCTCTTATAAATACTGGTGCGGACCTTTAATCGCCGCATTCCGTCGCTATTAACCCGCGTTATCTGTACCAACCTCGAAGTGACAGTAAAACGACTCAGCTCCACCCTGGTTTATCTACCCCGGCACTTATACCTTTATCCTGTTCTGTAACTTTAAAATTTTGGGCGATGGACACGTTTCCGCAACACCCACTTCTTCAGTTCTTTTTTTAATCATATTTTTTTATAAATTCACGAAAAAAACACATGAGTTCGAAAAGAAATGCCGCATCATTTGATACCGATGGTGAAAATCTTAGAAAAATCCGTCGAGAACCGAGGGACTTTGGTCTCCGCCTGACCGTGTCCTTAAATTAAAAGGCTCGCAGTAACATAAATTTCTAGTGTTCAGTATAGGCCTGAATGCGTCGTATGGGGTATGATTTACACACGCTCGTGTGTGAAAGTATTCTGTATGTAGTGTTATATTGAACTTATTGTATTTTGTGGCATATATTGCAAGCCCCCTCCCCCCCTTTACGCTCCCCCATTACCCCCCATTTCATTTCTTTCTATTGTGTCCATTTTTCCTACTCCCACATATCCCTGCTTTTTCGCTTCCCGCTAACTCCCCGACTTTCCATGTTCCTACCCCCATTTTCCCTCCTGTTTCTTCCACCATTTCCTCTCTGTTACTACCCCCCATTTCCTCTCTGTTCCTACCCCCATTTACCCCATGTTCCTACACCCATTTCCCCACCCTTTTCCTACCCCCTATTTCCCCACCCTGTTTCTATCCCCCATTTCCCCACCCTGTTCCTACCCCTCATTTCCCCACCCTGTTCCTACCCCCATTTCCCAACCCTTTTCCTAACCCCAATTTCTCCCCTGTTACTACCCCCCATTTCTCCCCTGTTACTACCCCCCATTTCTCCCCCTTTACCCCCTGTTCCTACCCCCCATTCCCCCCCTGTTCCTGCCCCCATTTCCCCACCCTGTTCCTACCCCCAATTTCCCCCCTGTTCCTACCCCCATTCCCCCCTGTTCCTACCTCCCATTCCCCCCTGTTCCTACCCCCATTCCCCCTGCTCTTACCCCCCATTCCCCCCTGTTCCTACCCCCATTTCTCCCCCTTTCCCCCTGTTCCTACTCCCATTCCCCCCTGTCCCCCCTCGTGCCTACCCCCATTTCACCTGTTTTCTACCTCCGTGTCCTCCAGTAGGCCTAAAACAGGCCTAGGTTGGTTTGTGCATCCTGTGTTGTGGGGGACAGGCACCCCCAGGGGAATGCTGTTGGGTCCCCTCAGCTGTTGATATATATGACTTCTTTCATTCCAGCACATTTTGCTTCTTTCAGTTTTGATTTTTTTTCGTTATTGGTTCTTCTCAGCTGTTCCTGTGCACCTTGTGCATAGATTCCGCGTTCCCTTGAGTCCATACAAAACTGTGCTCTCCCTCTTTCCTCTCTTCGGATCCCTGTTGTATCGGTCAGGTTAATTTAAGGAAATTATTTTATTTAATATATTTTTTTGTGAGTATGTCAGGTAACAGCTCGATCTCTTCTGTGCACTCCACGCCCGGTAATGTCTTAGTAATTATATCAATATAAGCTATTTTAATTAACCTGTCTATATGTGTTTGTACAATAAAAAATTGCTATAACTATTGACTTAATGACGTTCCAATAGAGTTCCGATGTTCACTTACAGCTGTTGCCCGCACAGACTCCCCAAGCCCTGCCTCCTGTCTCCACCCCGTCCACCTAACCCACCAATTTCGTCTCTGGGCCCGCCCTTTCTGGGGCAGGCGCCATCTTTTTGGCTAGTTGCTCCGCCCCTCTTGGTTCTGGCGCCACCTCATTGGCTGGTGGCTCCGCCCCTCTTGGTTCTGGCACCTTCTCATTGGCTGGTGGCTCCGTCCCTCTTGGTTCTGGCACCACCTCATTGGCTAGTGGCGCCACCTCATTGGCTGGTGGCTCCGCCACTCTTGGTTCTGGCACCACCTCATTGGCTGGTGGCTCCGCCCCTCTTGGTTCTGGTGCCACCTCATTGGCTGGTGGCTCTGCCCCTTTTGGTTCTGGCGCCACTTCATTGATTGGTGGCTCTGCCCCTCTTCGTTCTGGCGCCACCTCATTAGCTGGTGGCTCCGCCCCTCCTGGGTCTGGCGCCCCCTCATCTGCCGCTGGGGGCTCCTCCCTTCCCAACGCATTGGCTAGCGGCTCCGCCCCTCTTGTAGCTGGCCCCACCCCATCCAGTGGCTCGGCACCCCAATTGGCTACGATGCCGTACCCTGGAGACGTTTATTACCCACAACCCCACGTGGGCGTGGCCTCGTCGTCGAGGGAAACCACGAGTGTGAACTCAAGAGCCCACCAATCACGGGGTGCCCCCCAGAGCTGTGAGGCCCTACCCCCCTACCCCTCGCCTGCCTACCCCTACACCTCCGCCGGTATGTTATACCCTCATATTTTATAGTCATTTATTCACTTATTTATGCGTTGGCATTAATTGATATGTATATATTTTTACGTTGACGTTTGTGTATATGCATTTATTTATACGTAAACGTTAATATATATGTATATATTATACCTAAACGGTAATGTATATGTATTCATTTATACGTAAATATTATGTATTTATTTATACATAAACGTTAATGTATATGTACTTATTAAATGTAAACGTTTTTATACATGGGTTCATTTTTATAGCCCTACATTTCGGAAGGTGATTACATAGCACCGATATAAACCGGTGTTGTAGTTCTCTCTTGAGGATCTCGCATTCACTGGCATACCTCTAGCCGTCGTGACGTTTGGTCATGCCACATTATTTTATTCTGGGTAATCAAAGTTAGACGAGACTTTCCAATGTCCTCATTATAATATTAATTGATTTATAGCTACGCTGCCACCAGCTCATAAAGGAGCAAATAATAATCGAATAAATATCAAGAATCATATGGTACTACGATGAATGGTAAGACGGTAACGTGGTTTCATGACTATCTTTCTCTTCTTTTCAATCAAGGAATAAATACTCCGAGTACGATCTAAATTTATTAGTAAAGAATTAACTTAACGTACATGACAATTCTGCACTAGCGGAAAGCTATTTCGGCGTACATAAAATTCAGTACAAAACGCTGTAAACGATAGTTGCATACCTGTGCGACCTGAGGAGGATTAATTGAGTGGATTTATAGACGCGAAAGCGCATGCGATACTCAGCTGAGAGCAGGGCTTCTCAACCTTTCTGCTGTCGTTTTGCTATTTTTGATGGCTGGGCCAATAAAAATTGATCATTGTTAATATTCAATAACTATTTGTTATTGTGCTTGAAATGTATTATCACGCGTTAAGAATAATATAAAATTACGTTCATTCTAGGATATATTTTAAAAACTTTTTTCTAAATTAGCGAAAAATGCCTAATTTCATTCATTGAGTAAAATAATGCCTCAATGGTTTGGTTTTGGTTTTAATGTGAACTTTCAACAAAGTTATAATAGGTAGAAATTTTCCTCGTGTGCAGTTTTTGTACCAATATTATCAATAAAATAAATACAATTTTTGGAGCGTCTTTTGTTCATCATTTATAGGTAAAAAATATGAATAACTTAGAACGAAAGAGATCCGGGTTCAAATCCCGGCTCCAGCATAGCACATTTACCGCGGTGAACAGATTTTCTGGTCATAAAGAAAAACGGAAAAAGGGGGTAGGATATAAAAAACGTGATGTAATAGTATAGAGCAAAACTCTGAGCCATCAGTGATGACGTAGAACAAAATTCTACGTTTTCGGTAATATCATGGGGCAAAATTCAACACCCTGCTCACAGTAATAACATAGGGCAAAATTCAACACCCTGCTCACAGTAATAACATAGGGCAAAATTCAATCCCATGCTTCCAGTAATCACATAGGGCAAAATTACAACATGCTGTATTGTGGATACGATAAATAACAATTATGTTCCCAAATGACGAAGAATGTTAACGAAATATTCCCCACCAAAAACTGAACATAACACTCTAATCCGATATTATAAATATAAGAAGTATTTTCAATACTATTCATATAATGATTGCAACCGCTCTAAAATAAACCAAATAAATTACAGTCTTTAATGTAATTTTTGAATGCGGACGTTTTCATTGCCCTCAAAAATATTCCTATGTGTTATCCACGATGAAAAATTATCTACGAGGCACAAGATTTTTTCAATTTTCAAATCGTGACAAAAATTTGCAGAGTTATTAGCTGGCCTTCGTGTTGAAATGATGTTTAGGGAAATTCTGTATTTTTTCCTTAAAAAAAATGTCTGCGCTCGTCCAGATGATACCAAGAAATGGTACTTGTTGGTTATCTGTCACCACTTTTAATTTATGGTTTTCTTTTCATGTTTTAGCTTAATGAAATTATTACTAACTTATATTATCATTAATTTTTGTTTGGTTTCAGGCCAAAATGAATCTCTGGGACCTTCCAAAAACTGCAGAGGAAGGTCCCAGTGATTCATTGTATATGTATGAAAAGTCGATAGATTGCATTAGAAATAAAAATATATCAACACGGATACTCTCTAATATGAAAATTCCATTCATACGGTCCAGAAAATCAATTCACTATTCATGAAACAAATTACATTTTCAATTTTTCCCTAAAAACACTTATTCCCTAAACAAGTGGTGACATTACCCGCAAGTACCCAAGAAACATTTAAATTTGTTCCACATGTTATGTTATCATGCTGAACAAATCGTCTAGTTCAGAATAGGTTTAGGGTAAGAATTTAAACTCAAATGAAATTTCAACGGAGTAAAAGGTTTCAGCGGATTGCCATAACAGTTGCAGAACTTAATGGGGCCCACAAAGATTTATATCACAACTAGTCTATTGTCATTGCTGCTAAGGGGATCATCTGGTGTTGTCACCGTGGCCGAGTGGTTAAGAGCGTGCCCTCCCGTGAAGGAGTCGGGAGTTCAAGTCCCGGCGCTGCGCGGCAATTTCTCCCCGTTAGAGAAAGGGAGAAGTCAGCCATAATTCCCAGCTCCACCCAAAGGCGGAGTAGCGAACAGCTAATTCTCTCCGCAATGCAAATACACGATTCAAAACTGCTCCAAGCGATAACAATTGCACCTCAGAGCGGAGCGGCAAGCCATGAAAATTAGCATCCATTTTGCGACAAAGGACTTCAAAAAGTCCACCTTTCATTGTTGGATTTTTTGCCATGAATAATATGAAAAGAATCTAAGAATGATGCTTTCGGTGTTCCGTATGGAAGTGTGAATTTCTGTTTGAATGTATTTGCTTGGCTAGCTGCTGAAGACTCTTGTCGTTTTAAGAAGTCAATGGATTTTGTGGCCTCGGATGATTTTGTTGTAAATGTCTTTGTAGTTTCGATGGTGTCACACCTTCATTGGAGAGTATCTCTTGACAGATAACACACTTCGGGTACTCCACTCTAACTTTTTTACCACAAAGATAAACCCGTATGCAATACATGAGGAATTATACTCTCCAGTTATGATTTTTTCTCCTTTGAACCCAAACTACTTCCTTCAGTTTGTCTAGAATCTAGATGAAGTAGCAGTGGAAAGCTCATCAGTCGATTTTAGTTTAAATACTTCTCCATCTTCAGTTTATACTGTCTGTGAGCATTAAATGAAGCATGAATGACTATGAATGATAATTAAAAAGAAACATAGTAGCCTACAGTTACAGGATATTTAGGCAAAAAAGCCAAATTCAGTTTTGTTTATTATCAATAACTCACTACCGATATACTGTCATTTTTTGTATAATAGCAATAACATATCGCAAATGCCATCTGCGTACAATGCGAATGTGTAGCAGCCAGACCGATCAGAGAGCCAGAGACTAAATGGACTTGAGGCCTCACTTCCGGTCACAAGACTCACGATAGTGACAGTTGGACTGGGGAAGGATCGAAGTTGCTCTACGTCGTAATAAATTCAAATTAGGCTCATGATATTGATTTGAAAATAAGATACAGAAAAACCTACCAATACATGGGCTTTCTTCAACATATTCACACATACTAAAAACCCATCACACACATTCTGGAAAACATAACACACACCCCAAAATTAAACACAGTGCTCCAGTTAAACTGGTAGCAAGGATGAGCCAACAAACCAAAGTAAAATATTATGGCAGATATAAAAACATATTTTTACGTACATATTTTTTAATACATACACATTTTGTCTGGGGTAAATTTTATTCATTGTGTCGCGGACCCTTAGGACATTCTCAGTGATCCCCAAGGGTCAGGGGACCCTAGTTTGGGAACCACTGACATAAAACATGAACATTTTCTTACAAACACAAACAAAGAACACGAAACAATTCAAGAATGTGACCTTTAACCCTGGAATTTAGGCGAAGAAAAAGAATCCGCAGTGCAAGTCTGACAAATGTCACAAGGATGCGACAAGAAACACTACGAAATAGCATGTGAACAGCTAATTTTCATGCGTCATTCTGAAAAGTCACTCAGCAACTGAAAGAAAGTTATAATTTCAGTCGAAAAAGACACCTCACAATTTACCAAAATTCGCGCAGAATAGCACGCTAAATGAAGAATGCAGTGTCAGGAAGGAAATATAGTTTACCGACAACAACGCAACTGAGGCCTTAGATTACATCAGATAAGATAAGATAGTTTAGGCCTGTTTAATTGTAAAAAGTGGTTTTACGAGAGGAAGGAGGAAGAAATCATTCAGTAATGACTTATGGGAACGTAGGGTTCATGACGGCTTAAAGAGGAAGTGTGGTTGTAGAATGGTTGTACCAACCATTCTACAACCACACTTCCTCCTGTTTTGAGGCTAGTAAAGTGCCGGTAGATTGGAGTAGCGCGTGTGTAGTTCCGCTGTACAAGGGGAAAGGTGACAGGTGTGAGTGCAGTAATTCCAGAGGTATAAGTCTACTGAGTGTCGTTGGGAAGCTGTATGGAAAAGTTTTATTGGAAGAGTGAGAGTGATGACGGATCGTGTGCTTGCTGAAGAACAATGTGGTTTTAGAAGTGGTAGAGGTTGTGGGGATCAAATGTTTGCTGTGAGGCAGGTTAATGAGAAGTACTTGACAAATGGAAAAGATGTATATTGGGCATTTATGGACCTAGAGAAGGCGTATGACAGAGTGAACCGCGAGGCTTTATGGTAAGTTGTAAGCTTGTATGGAGTGGGTGAGAGACTGTTGAATGCGATCAAGAGTTTCTACATTGATAGCAGAGCATGTGTGAGAGTAGGGAATGAGGTGAGTGAGTAGTTCCCAGTTGTGACAGCTGTGAGACAGGGATGTGTGATGTCGCCGTGGTTGTTTAATTTGTATATGGATGGTGTAGTGAGAGAAGTGAATGCCTGAGTGTTGGGAAAAGGTGCGTAGTTGGTGGGACAAAATGGTATGTATTGGGAAGTTTGTCAGCTGTTGTTTGCAGATGATACGGCGCTTTTGGCTGATTCAGAGAAAAAACTGAGGAGACTCGTTGCAGATTTTGGTTGAGTGTGCGAAAGGTGTAAATTGAGGGTAAATTTAAATAAAAGTAAGGTGATGAGATGTCCAAGAGGTGGAGTGTTTGGAACTTTGGATGCGAGGATGAATGGTGAAGAGTGAGAAGAAGTACATCATTTTAGGTACCTCGGGTCGGACGCGGCTGTGAATGATAGTATGGAAGTAGAAGTGAGGCATCGAGTGAATGAAGGCTGCAAGACATTGGGTGCAATGAGGAAAGTTTTAGAATGCAGGAGTTTGAGTATGAATGCAAAGAGGGGACTGTATGAAAGCTTGATCGTGCCGGTTTTGTTGTATGGAGCAGAGTCTTGGGGTTTAAGAGTAGCTGAGAGGAAGAAGTTGGATGAGTTTGAAATGAAGTGTTTGAAGAGCATGTAAGAAGCAACAAGAAACGCTAGGATCAGGAATGAGTTGGTTAAGAGGCAGACGGGTGTTGTCAAAAAGTTGAGCAGGCGGGTGCATGAAAGAGTGCTTGGATGGTTTGGGCATGTTGAAAGAGTGAATTTTGCGCGGCTGGTGAAAAAGATTTATAAGCCAGAAGTAAGTGGTATCAGAGCGCGAGGTAGACCACAGATGAGTTGGATGAATGGGGTGAAACGTGGTTTGTGTGAGAGGGGTCTGATTGTGGACGTGACGAGAGGGATGACTGTGGATAGAAATGAGTGGAAGCAGCGCATAAGTAATTTTATTTTTTGACACGATACTGGAAGCCTGCCCGCGTGTGCTGGGATTGACCTGTCCTGTGCGGGGGCAGGGGCTGCACTCAATGAAGTGGTTGGGGTAAACCAGCTATGGCTGTCGGGCCTGACTGTGGAAGATGGTTGCGCTGGGCTGCTGCTGATCCTGGCAGTCTGGAGCGGCCAGTGCTGCTTCTCTCGTCTTCTAATGACAAGGAGTGATGATTTTGGCCTGGCGTCGGCTACCCTACCATGGGGAGGAGAAGCCTGGTATATGTATGTTGGTTTTACGCGCATGGATCATAGAAACAGCAAGTTGCATAGAAATTTATGAAACGAGACTATGTTGAAAGCGTAACGGATGATGAAAAACAGCACTGCAGAAAGCCAAAAAGATGGTCCTTAACTAAACTAAAAATATTTCTTTTCCACAAAAACATGATCTCCTTAACTCTTAGTTCAGGACCTCACATATTCCCCTCCTGAGCACTAATTCCCATGGACACAAAAGTTATATTCTTCAGAGGGAGAAGCTCGTAAGATTTTTGACCACACGGAGGAGCTTAAATATTCACAAAATGTGAATGTGGTGATTAAACATTTGAATAGCCCATAAATGCGCATTTCACATCTAGAAAGGAAAGGCATTGGTGCAATAATGTTGGCAAGCGAGGTGTTTTAGAACTTTACCTTTTCGAGCAGAAGAATAGTCACATAATTCACACTTGAACAGCTAACCTGCACCATGTTTGCTGTCTATGTGATTTTTAAGATTACCTTTATAAGCAGAGGAATATTCACAAAATTTACACTTGAACAGCTGACCTTCACCATGTTTGCTGGCTAGGTGTTGTTTGACTCTGTTCATTTGAGCAGAGGAATATTCACATAATTCACACTTGAACAGCTGACCTTTACCATGTTTGCAGGCTAGGTGTTGTTTAAGTTTACTCATTTGAACAGACGAATATGCACATACTTCGCATTTGAACACCTGACCTTCACCATGTTTACTGGTTCGATGTAGTTTGACACTATCTTTACGAGCAGAGGTGCAGTCACATAGCTCACACTTTAACAGCTGACCATCATCATGTTTGCTGGCTAGGTGAAGTTTAACATAATCCTTTCGACCAGAGGAATATTCACATAATTCACACTTGAACACCTGACCATACACATGTATGCTTGCTAGGTGATATTTAACACTCTTTTCGAGAAGAAAAATATTCACAGAATTCACACCTGAAGAGCTGACATTTAAGAAGTTTTTTGTCTCCGTGTGGTTCGAGTTTATCTTTTCGAGGCGATGAATAGTCACAGAGCTCAGACTTGAACAGTTGACCTTTCCTATTTTTGCTAACTTGGTAGACTCCATATTCGTCTCTACGAGCAGAGTCATTCAAGTTACGCCTGTAAAGCCGACCTTGAACGTGTCTCCGTATTTGAGGTCCTAATTTGCGTTTATCAGATAAATAGTGGTTCAAGTTTCCTTCATTTGCTGAAGCATTTTCGCACACTTCACACTTGTTCACTATACTATTGTCTAATGCATCTTTTTTAGGTGAATCAGAACTGGACTCGATGATAAAACGAGAGTCACAGAAATTACAATTGAGCTCTTTTTGTCCATGTTTATTACGTCGCTGTTTCGCCGTCATTTTCACACCTGGACATTGGTAACCCCCGGATAGACCTTCGTACCGGCTCTCATTATCATGCTGCTCCACTACGTGCCGCTTCAAAATACTTATGTACATAGTAGAGTAATCACACAACCTACAATCGTAGTAATACCCCAAATTGTGCCTAACACGGAGGTGCAGCTCCATAAGGTCCCTCCTACCAGTGGAGTAATCACAATGTGCACACAGTAAGGGCTGTGACGTGAGTCTGTCAGGAGGTGCAGCCTCAATACCACTGCCGCTACCCGCCACAACTGATGGTAGCGAGTCAGCGCTGCCATGAGATGCTCCAGCTGGTTCCTGATGAACAGCACTTATGTTGCACGCACCAGAGCAGCCTTCCCTCAACTCATCCTCTGCTTCTGCGTGCTCTGAACGTGCCGCAGTGCTGTCATTGTCTACTTCTCTCTTGAAAGCAAGTGCATGAGAGCCTGAACTTGAACTGGTCTGTGAGGAAGAACTTTTCCTGACTATTACAGGCCAGGATTTTCACGAAAAAACCGCATAATACGTAAATTACAATTGAAAATACTTATTTACTTGGAAACCAAGTACTTTTGAGACCAAGTTAATCACTTGAGCATTTGTTCTTATTTTAATCTTACACAAATGCACTCAACTATTCAAAACAAAATACAAGAAAAATATTTGAAAAACAATACAGGAAGCAAAAATAATGATAGCACAAGAGAAATTTGAAAAACACATTCTCTCTTCACAGCCGGTTAATACTTCAATACAGGGTAAAAATATAGTGAAGTTTTCATGTAATATCTCCTACATGCAATAGCGCCTGTCATGACCAGAATATTATGGATAAGGATTCCTGCACAAAATTTTAATGTTATGGTTTTTCTCCTTAAAACCCAAAACTAAATTCATTATTCTTCTTAAATTTATAAGCAGCTTCAATTGTTTTAGAAATATTGTCTCCGAATAACTCCGAGGGGCTAAAGTGATTCCTTACACTAGCTAAACAAACCAATACTTATTCATTCGTTGGTCTCATACACAGAGCAAGAAACACGTAGAAAATTAGAAATCAGACTCCTTAAGTAATTAATACGGTTTCATGTGTGGTAAAAGTTCCACAGGGCATTTTTTAATAAAAAATTTGGCAACAAATGTTTGAAGAAGTTGAGAAGGCAAAAGAAAACTTCAAAGCATTTCGAAACGATCACTGGCAAAAACCATTTAAAATGCGTCGTTCAAGTCAACTCATTGAAGCAAAACGCATCAAGAAAAAGCTCTACAACACTGATACAAGAAGCATGCTGAAAATTGCTTCGATATTCTTATAATCAAGGGACCATAGCTTTATCAACACTAGTGTTGTTGGGGAACGGGAATAAAGTGGATCACACTGGGAATTACAAAACAAGACTTAATACCACCAGTCAAAGATACAATCACTATGACAGGCACAATAATTTTTGAAAATAAGATATATTACACTAACCACCAATAAGGCAATCAAATACACAATAATTCTCAATTCAACAGAATTGAAACTAGCGAATAGTGGAGTGTGCAGTGAGATTATTTTCTGGAACCTGAGTAAAACATCGCTCAGCAGCTAATGAAATGGTTAGCAATAAATCAGGCTATTCTAAAGTGAGATGCTTTAAATCATTCACAAAGTAATTTGAATAGAATTAAATCCACTGAATGACAAGTTCTGTCAATTATGTCAGAAATGAGCAAAACAAGACGAGGTAAAAGCAGTAATGATATAAATGTCACAAAATGATGGCCTAGAGCAAGTAAACACAGACTACATATGAATAAAATTCAAATTTTCTGCAGAATGATAAATAAACCACTGAAATCAAACAGCAGCATTCAATAAGAAAGTGAGTCATCACTTGGAAGCATCCAAGAGGGGAAGTAACCAATAGGAAGCATTCAAGAGGAGAGTAAGCAATCCACAGCAAGCACTCAAGAAGAGAGTAAAGAACCAATCGGAAGCACTAAAGAGAGTAAAGAAGCAATTGGAAGCACTGAAGAGAGTAAGCAACCAATTAGAAGCGTTCTAGAGAAGAGTAAGCAACCATTTAGAAGCACTTCAAGAGAAGTTTAGCAACCAAATAGAAGCACTCAAGAGAAGAGGAGTTTAGCAACCAAATAGAAGCACTCAAGAAAAGAGTAAGCAACCAATAGGAAGCCCTAAAGAGGAGAGTAAGCAACCAATTGGAATCACTCAATAGAAGAGTAAGCAACCAATTGCAGCACCTGGGGTTCCTGATGCCAGTCAATGGGCTCGTCCTTTACAGTAACGGCCTCCAGGTCGTCGTCAGGCACTTCACTTTTGATGTAAATTTGTGTTAGATGGCTCCCAGAGCTCGGCCCGTCACCTGTAACTGACACACGATCATCGAGAAAATTGCATCTGAAATAACAAAGCTAGGAACAGTTTTTTATCTGTTAAAATACAAAGATAATTTCATGATTTTGACAACCTTAACAATTTTATTAGTATTGCAATACATGAAAACTGGAACGATCAAGAAGGTTAGGAAAAGATATCTAGTAAACTTATTGCAGGCAACACAATGCAGTTCATTCAACTAAAAAGTTAATATTCCAAATTCTGTGGAGAAATTTGAAACTAGCAATCATTAAACGACTCATACACTCATCTAGCTTTAACTAAGTAATTATGACAATTGAGATGGCAACCACTGGTAAGTCAACAGCATTATGAAAATCTCCTCCTGGCCACCAGTAGCACTTGTTGAAGTAAGAGTGTTAAGAGCATGACAGAGAGATGGACCAACCAAAAAAGCAACAACTGTGGATACATGAAGAAACTCTGCCAATTGTAATAACATAGGGAAAATTATAAACTAAAAACATAAAAATTTATTTATTTGAAGAGAGATCTCGAGTTTTATTATACAAGGATAATTTATTTTCCTTCACTACATTTCATATCATAAAAAGTGGGTCGTGCCCTCAAACCAGTGGGGAGAGCTTCTATCTTAATAACATTTTAGTTTATTTACACAGTAGAAAAGCTTAGTTTTCTACTTTAATATCAAAAGTCTTTGTCTCATACCCAGACCAGAACAAAGTCTCACCTGGCGTCATGTTCTCCATTGCAGCTTCTTGTTGGATTAAATTCTGCCTGCAGCACAGCCTCTCCACTTCAGCATCCGTCAGCTTGTGCACCACAGCCACTGAACGCTCCATGCTAGGTGCTTAGGCACCTGAGCAATGGGACACTTGTTTGCTCTAATATTTGAGAAAACTGAAGCTATAACTTGGAAAAGTTTAAAACATAACACTGTTCTTCTATCATTTCAGAAAATAATAAGTGGCCAAAGATTTCAATAATTAAATATTACCATACATCAAGTGGATCTGACAATTTAAAAACATTTATTAGAAGAATAGTGATATAATTTTCGTCTTTGTGTTATAGGATGAACCACTCAAAAATTCTTTGGTAAAAAAAAAAATGTGCCCTCAAAATAATTATTTCATTGAAGTGATACTTGTTTTAATAGATCCTTGGTTTTTCAAATGAAACACGCCCTATCGAATTACTTTGTAAGTTAATTCTTAGGTTTTTTTCTGATCTTTTTGCTTTATAACAATCAGCTGGCACAAGATGACTATATTTATTTTTGGGTCTCAAATGATCAATCAATAATGAACAGTTAACAGAAATCAAAGATTCATATATCAACACGAACATCAAGTTGTAGAAGTTACAGTTTTCATTAAAAGTCTCCCATTAGTGGGACATCATCAAGGCAGAAGTGGTTGTCCAGATTTAGTTTCAGAATGTTATGTCCGATACAAATTAGGGTTCAAAAAAGGTAGCAATCATTTCGTTAGTAACTATGTCATGAGAATTAGTAAGTTAAGATGAATTAAATCATTCTGTCATAATTAAAACTGATCCTTGGGAACTGGCATAATAAATTCAAATGTAGCAACAATCAAGGGACAATGCTACACAAAAAACATCCATTCAAATAAATGATCATGAACATTTTAGTTCAACTTGATCATTTCTGAAATGAAATCGAAATTCCAACAGGTGACATTTCTCTCCTTGTTACATTATACAATCCAGACACACAGGGTGTATGTAAACTCATGGTACAAACTTTGACAGTAGGTTGAAAAACTAAAAATAACTTTTTCATGAATAAAAAAAAGTCTGGAAAGCAATTAAAGCAGAAATCAAATGAGAAAATTCACAACCCCTGCATCTGGCAACATTTGTTTACATGCGGTCGATGGATATCAGTACATGGTGTGAAGTAGTTGTTTCAGAAAAATTTCTATTTTTCTGTTTCAGAACAGATTTATCAATGTTAACTGGTAAAGGATAAAATTTCAAAGTGCAGCATTACAGTATATGGGCAAATTATTCAGAGCGGCATCATCCAGCAAGGGTAAGAATAATAGGCAGGGAAAGTATCAAGATAAAAGAATGTATAGGTTTATTGAAATATTTATTTATAAATGATCTTGATTATCTATTAGGTGAAATTTAGAAACTGTGTACTTTATTGCTTGTATTATCATTGGAAGTTATTTATTATGCGTGGCAGATTGGCAGGAAGACCTCCAATTGGAGAGCAGAAGCAGAGGCCAACCAGGGGACTCCAGAGCACCACCCAAAGCTCTGTGGTACCAGCCTCCACAACTTGGGACATAAGAACAGCACACAATGACTGATTCTTCATCTGGCATCTCTTGCCGCTGTGATACTCCAGCATCATCTGCTGCTGCTGTACTTTGGCATCTCCCACGGCTGCCGTACTCCGGCATACTCCACCGCTGCCATACTCTGCTGCAGCTGTACTCCGGCGTACTCTGCCGCAGCTGTACTCCTGCCTACTCTGCTGCTGCACCCCGGCATTTCCTGCCGCACCCCGGCAGGGGATACTGCCTCATCTATCGCTTCTGTACCTCTGTATCACTGCACTCGTGCCCCACATGCGTTCCTGACACTATTGCTTTCCTGCAGGCCAAGACCTGGATTGGCCATTATTGCTGGCTGGGAAGTAACTCTAAGATGGCTACAATGCTGAGTTGTTCCTAATATAGTTCTTTGCTGTGTAACATTTGAGAGTATTCATTTTGTAGGGTTTATTGTGGGTAGGTGAATTAGTACTGTCCACTCCTGGTTATTTCCTATGTATGCGTGTCTAATTATTGTAAAAGTGTATCAATAAACAACAAAAAAAGATAATTGAAAACCCATTACCTGGGAGAGTCGGCTCATTTAGTCACCTTGAAACAGGATAGGAGTCATAGGTAGGTCTATCACAACTAATGTATAGAAGTACTAGCGATTTAGGCTACAAATGTATATGGTAGGAAGCCAACCTATCCCCCAACAATGCAACAAATGGTTTCAACACAACAAAGCCCCACCACAGATCACTAGGGATGTGCGTCAATATCTTCACTGTACTTTTCCGAGCAGATGGAAAAGACGATTTGGACCCAAACCATGGCCAGCTTGGTCATCAGATTCAACACCTCTGTTTGGACTTCTACCTTTGGGGTCACCTGAACAGTTTAGTTTCTGAATCACCAGTGGAGACAGAGATGGATGGATCTGATTGGAAGGATAGTAAAGGCTGTAGGATGCTTTACAGATGATTTACAAGTGTTTAATTGTGTACAAAAATCACAATTGCATTGGTACAGAACCTGCATTGTAGCAGAAGGAAGGAGCACCTACTGTAAAGTACATCCATTCATCAAGTTAGGTTATGGAGGCTTCAGTCTGGGGAGAAAAAATATGATTGGATATCTTGTAAACGATAGATTTCCAGACTTTTTGTTATTTGTAAAAAAGTTGTTATTTTCAGCTTTTCTACCCATTGTCACAGTTTGTACTATGAGTTTACTGACACTCTGCTTAAGGTTATGCAAATAATTGTCATTCCAAAAACTGAAACCACCCAATAATTTTATGTAAAATTCATGCAAAAAATTATTAGATGAAATTTCAAAACTATTATAAATATCATAGAGGTCACTGGCATCCACTACACGTTCTTTAAATTGTTGATCATCAGTCTTTTTGAGTGTTAAAAGCTCCAATTTTTTACTTCACCCCTCTTTCTGGCCACAACATACAACTGTTAAAGGTATTGAAACCCGAAACAAATAGGTGAAAATTGATGAGACCAATAATCGAACAGCATTTAAAAAACAGCAATAATCAACAGAATGTTTAAAAAATTATCCAACATTGCAGAAAAAATCACAAATGCTGAATACTTCAGTATTAGTTTGTTTAAGGCTTCATTACCATTGCATAAATGTTTCCACAAAGGAAAGACAAAAGATCGTATAGGATTATCTAAAGAAAATGTGCGGTCAAGGAACATAGTGTGTTCTTCAACAAGCTACCCTATACATTAAAACCGAAAGTTTGGAGGGAATAAAACCTAAAAGTAAAAAAGAGATACAAAACCATTAGAAGATCAGTGGGTACTTCACAAAACATAGAAAACACACAGGCCTTTTCAAAGGTGAGTCAACCCAACAGCTGGGGAAAATGTCTCATTTAATAGCCTTATGACTACTAGAAACTTCTCAAGCTAAACCTTGAATTCTCTAGGCGTCTTTCTAATTAATTATTCAGCCCTAAAACTGATGCAAAATGATGCCAAATTAATATATCAAGAAGGTAGTATATTGAAAAAAATTAAGGCAGTGATGGCAAGTGTTTGTGAAGCTGTAGTGATAAATGACTGATGTATGTTTTGTCAAAGAGAACCAGATCTTTAATAGTTTCTATTTCATATTCAACTTTTGAAATAGCCACCAAAAGATTAAAAGCACACATCAACACAGAGAAAAAATTTGCAAGAATTTATTGTGGTAAGTACAGACATGGATGGGCATAATGACTTCTCAAATGTACAAGTGAATCATAAAAAAAATTCTGCCAAGAAACATATAACCTGATGAATTGTCTCAACAAAATGAAACTACAGCCCATATTGTACATGAAACCATGGATTAGTTGAAGGGTTGATTTCCTAATTGACTAATTTCCAATAGATCAAATTTTCCTAAATCAACAAGGTTACCTGATTTGTGCCTTTTTTTAGATTTCATTTTTTGACTTGGTAACATGAAAAGTATTTTGTATTGCACACTGCTCCACTTAGAAACAATGCCAGAGAAGTCAATTCATTTATTGATGTTAATACTTTGAAAAATGTTGTAGTACAAATTGATATGCATATTGGTGAATGTCTGTCTTGCAACTGGGGGTGGTGATTATTTTGAAAGCCAAAAAAACAAAATAAAATTTTAGATTTTAGTCCTATCTATGAAACTAATTTCATTCAAACTTTTCATAACAATTTAATAATTGAGAGTTAATGGGAAGAAACTTGGAGGCAGTGTACAGTTTGGAGTTAAGGCAACAAGGAGTCTACACACAAGGTCTGCTTTCACACAGGATCCCCTGCATACAAGAACAGCTAATAAGGAAAAGAGTTCAAGAAAAAAATTGAAGCTGAAGAACAAAGTTATGGATACTGAGAAAAAAGCAGTAACTAAGAAAAAGAGGCTCTGTCACAAAATGAATTTATTCTATTTGGATAAAAAGAATATCTCTCTAACTTTAAGCCCGGGACCTGAAGAATCTTCCAGGAAGCAGTAATTACCACTGACACAGAAGTTGTATCCTTCTGAGAGGACAATAACTTTCAATTGCTTACTCTTTTACATATACATCTGGGAGGCTCTTCCACAGCAAGACCCAACAGCACTATGTGGATTTACTCCTGCAGCTTTAGAAGACTTCAATGATTCCAGACCTAAAGAACTGACACAATTACACATCCTATTTACCAAACCTGGGTCACTCCCGCAGGCAAAGAACCTCCAGCCAAACCCATCATGACAATCACAGTCAGGCACTCACAATCATTATCAACTCATCTCCAACTGTAGGTCATCTTCTGAAATGATGGTGCAATGTGCTTTCAACTACAGGCATTTATCTAGTTTTTGACTAGATAAATGCGCTTCTGACTTCATTGCTTCCTTCACCAACAATTCCAATTTAATTTCCCCATACAGCCAAACCACTTCAACACGCAGCAGTTCACGCTTTCTCCACACTTTCTTCAACACGCAGCAGTTCACACTTTCTCCACCTGCCACCCTTCCCACATTCTTCATACTTCTCACCTCATTGATTTACCTATCCCACAAAGTCACCCCAGCCATACTTCTCAGACACCCCATCTGGAGTACATTCCAATGACTCCTATCAGCCACTTTTGAGGCTCAAGTTTCATATCCATCCAGTACATCAGCCAAACACTCTCATACTGTTAGGAGAACACTCAAATGTTTGCCTCCTCAATACAGAAATGTTAACGGTTCCAGAAGACCTGTATAGCACTATCTACGCAGTCTATAATTTAGAAACACTTACGGCTTAATGAATGAGCAAAATATATAAGAAGATCAAGGCAAACTACAAAATGGTGATATGGGTTACTTGTTAGCAATCAGAAAGGCTGCACAAGAGAAGACTCATGAATTGCTATCAACACTGGAAATCATAGCTTAAAATAAAATCTATAAAAAGTAGTAACTTGACTAATTGACTGATGCAAAATTCAAAATAGCTAAACAAAATAAAACAGGATTCAATTAAAATTCTAAAAATGAAATTAAAGAACTGAGAATAAGTTAAAGGTCTTAAGGAGACCATCTACGTAGAAATCAGGATATGTGTTGATTTTCTGCTTTTATATGCATCTTATAGAGGATTTTCTTGCGCTTCCATTGGTACTTTCCGTTTACGTCTACTCCGAATAGTGCGCCCACCAGAGGGGGGAAAGCGATGGGGGGTGGAGTGACCTTGAACCCTCCCCCCTCATTATTGGGGGTCAATTGAGCGTGTTTCTCTGCGGGAATGGCATTATAGTTCGTTAATGGCTACTCAAAGTGCTTCCATTATTCAAACGAAACATTCTAACGCTGAGTAAATATTTTTTTATAATTTTTGACAATTTCAGAATTTAGCTGTTCTACCGTATCTATGATACCGCAGCTTTCATTCATAGCTCGATGACAGCTGCAGTATCATAGCTACAGCTATGGCGAGCACACCAATCCAAAGTGCTTGAAAAGAGCTATAAAACAAAGGAGTTGACTTTACAAAAAAACGTATTTTGGTCAAAAAAAATGAAAAATTAAAAAAATTGGTTGTTTTCAAGAATAACACCTATTCTCTTTTGTTGTATATTTTTCCCCAGAGTTACAGAGCTACAGTAATTTAAATTATATCAATCGAAAGGGCTTGAAAAGAGCTACAAACACCCAAGAGTTCATTGTAGAAAACCCTGTAGTTCAAAAGATAAAAAGAGAAAAATCTTTTTTGGTGAAAAAACATGTTTTTCTGGAAACTTGATAATTGGTTTCTCAAATGTATCTCCTTCCACAATTTTAGAGCTATGAGAATGGTTTATATACCATTCGATAGGGCTTAGGAAGGTGTATCCATGTGCAATAGCATTTTCTGATACATTTATTATTTTGAAAATTACACGACATGAAAAAAAAATGAATAAAAGTTCATTTTTTTTTTAATTCACAAAATCCACAAAAAGAAGTTATCAAAATTCCCTATTGCATGTGGTTATATAGACATATAAGCAATCTAAAAACGAAGTACTGGGTCTGTAACTTCAAAATTGTAGAAGAAGATAGATTTTAAAAAAAACCCCTATTTTATCATATTTTTCAAAAATAAAAAAAATTTCTAGTGCAGATACAAAAATTTTGTCAAATAACAAATGATCTTTGCATCATTTCACACCTACTGTGAAAATTTCAGAGAAATCCATCCATAAATGACGGACTTTTTTTTTACGTAGACGGTCCCCTTAAATGATGTTACACACGCAATCAAATCTTTAACACAGTTATCTGGAAACTAAAGACAATTCAAAGTAAACCAAAGAGCCACAGGATTTAAAGGAGGGGCATCAAAGCAGTAGAGCAGGCCATGAAGGCTCACCTGTCAGACTCCAGAAGTCAATCAGTGGCCCCAACACTGCCAGGCACTCCAGCCAGCACCAACTCGCTGGTCTCCACCTGACCCTTGCTGCTCTGAAGGTAAACAAGGGCAAACAATCATAACCTTCAAGGTTGCAGTGTAGCATCAACTCATCTTACTGTACAACTGCAATCAAGAGGTCACTCATAAATGTTCTTCTAAATTGAAGAGAAAATGTGAATCCTTTGATCTTGACTACATTTCAACATTATCACAACAAATAGTTTAATCCTGCAATACATGAGAACTATAGTAATTTAAGACTGGCATCATTAGCTATCTTTGAATAAAAGATGAATGACTTACCTAATGAAAGTCCTGATCATACAGGATACTCCTTTTTCAGGAAGGCAGGTTTTATGAGGTTATTCAAGTATTATATTTATTGATTAAAGATGAATTAAATTATTTTATCTTTACTGTAAGATGAAGCTGGATAGAACTAAAAGAGCATTCAGTAAAGGAACAGAATGGAATACAATAGAATGAAATTTAAATACAAAGGAGAATTCAAGTCCATTCAACCAATGAAACAACAAAATGCCTAATTTCCTTACAGTACAATTTTTCTAGCATTTATAGTCAGGTAACTTTTCCTTACAGCACTTTACAAACTTTTCCATGCTTGTTACCATCTTCTAGTTTCACCTTATCTAATTCAATATTAGCAGCCCCAAATACTTCCAAATACTAAAAACAACTATTGATAAAAATTTTTTGCCTTAATTCAAATTTACAACCACCTGGAGTCTTGCCATAAGAGACCCATATAAACACTTTTATGCCTACAGTTTTTCTTTATCTTAAATGTATTGATGACCGTAATCTCAACATTTCCACTTGATACATATTTAACAAACGTGATATTACACACCACTGATGCACACCCACAAGCATTTCACACCGTTCACTCACTATACTTTCAGTTTTCATACATGCTCTGTTTTCAATATAATAGCTCATGGCTTGGGGGAATCGAATGGTTTGGCCCTATAAAATATTCATAAATTATAAATTAATGAAAAAAAACTTCATGAGTGAAATAAGCTTATAGGTATTCCCAACATGTTAATAACATTCAAATAGACATTTATGGGCATAAATTTTTGGGAATTTATCCATACCTCTTTCCTTCCACTCACACCAAACCCACCCCAAAGCAAAGAAAGTTTTTTAAATTGTTATTTTTCAGCCAACATTTTACATACAGATGATTGTTTTGCGTTAGATTCACAATGAACATATCTACAAAATTATTATTCTATTTTTGGATATCACTCCAGAAAAATTTTAATACATTTTTTAATTTGTAAAACATTTCTTTCCTGATATGGCAATAAAAAATTCATTATCAACTTATCAAAAAACTACATCTCAATTCTATAGTACTCACCTTGATCTTCACAACGCAAAGAAGATTTTCTACTTACCCTCAAAACTGTAGGAGAAATAAAGTGGCAAAGTCAAAAGTCTTTCGGAGTAAATGGCATTCAAAGTTACTGAGCATCAGAGCACAGATGACACCCTGTTTTATACCATTGTTTTCTGTCAAAACCTACAAACTAATAAACCACTAATAAGCCTAAAACATTCAAGATAAGTCTTCCATAGTTGTAAGAAGTCACTACCATTAATAAGTCACTAATACTTGCTGCATCAGCAGAGGGATCTGAATGGTTTTTTCTATGAAATATTCAAAAATTTAAAAAAATACTTCAAATGATTTGCAGGTCTTATTCATTTTCATTGTTTATTGAACAATTCTCTTTTACTTTCAGCACATATTTCATACAAGATTAGTTTACTTCTAAAAATTTTAAAGGGTTTAAGGGGGGAGTATTGGGTGGGTTTGGAACAAATCAGGCCTTCTACATGTAAAATATAATGGTACTTATTAAAAACACATTAGAAAACCACTTCTGGAACAAATTTTTTTAAGTGAGGTATGACTGTAGAATCAAACCTGGAATAAAATTTAAAATAACAAGACAACAATAAAATGACACTATATATGAGCCCAACTCAGCCTTGAATAAAAAGAATGATCTAAAACAAACGGTTATGCATGGAACAAAGATCTGGCCAAGTGTAAAGAGATGAACATAAGTCAATAGATATTTCTAATATGGTAATAATGAGGGTTTGATACAACAGAGAACCAGGGCATTAGTTTTGCAAGTCTACTACATAGATGGTCACCATCTCACTAGTCTCTTCCTCAACACAATATTTACACTTCCATATTTCTACACAATACCTGTAGATAAGGATAATATATCATTGCATCAAAGATTAGAACTACCACATTTCATCATTCTTTTTAATCAAAAGCCAATGAAACTAGTTTACAAATATGGACAGACATCAAGCAAACAGAAATAAATTATAATTACTTAATTAAAGAAATTTAGATATAATAAACGTACACTAAGATAACAGAAAAGAGAAAAGGAAAATAATTACGTTAGTGACATTTGGAGTGAATAGATCTAAAGCTACAGATTGCTCTTCACCTAAAAGCAATTTTCTCCTCACTCTCAACCATTATTGCATGCATCAATTTCCTAACTGCTCCAGCATCAATACATGTGAGTCAGGAAATAAAAGTTGTGATGATATAGTGAACTTGCATTTTTTTCATTTTCATTTCTTTCCAACAAAATTTTTCATCTAACTTTTATGAATCCTAGGTGAATGAAAAAATAAATGGAGTGAAGAACTATAATTAAATTTGATGAAAGAGAATTCAAACGCCTTATATTTTATAATGAATATATTTTTCCCATAAACCTCCCACAACCTGGTATTATCAAAGCCAATATTTAAACAGGAGCATTAATTGTTAGATAGAGAGTAGCTATTTAGTTTATTTTCATCATAAAACAGATTTGATATGTATTGCGAGAAAAATTGAATACATTGAAGAAGTAAGCTACTTTACAAAATAGCTAACAAATTTCTGACTTTTCTCAACTTGTGTCCTATTCTGAAATTACATCCAGCTTCCCAACATTCCATGTCAATTTTTCTTTATTGCTGTTTTCACTTATTTAATCCATATTTTAGTCTTTCAATGTACTCCTATTCTTTCTCTCAATATGTGCAATTTACTTCTAATACACCACAAAAACCAGTCATCCAAAGGTCTGCTATACCTTGAACATAACTTTTGAAAATCCAGCTTCTCAACACACTCAATTCAAGATATATTTTTCATTTTTTTCACCCACCTATCACTAGTCTGCATTTACTCAGGCCTAATCTTATAATTGAACTTAGGACATCAACGCTTCTATAAAAAAAGATTACACTCTCTACCCTTTTTGAGAGTTTCCTAGGTCAATACTGATTTTACAATTGTCAACATTTTTGAAAATTTTGTTGCCACATCTAGGTTATTGGAGACATTTTACATCAGTGATATTGCACTCAAAAATACTTAGTTTTTGAGATCTGGCATAAATAACATTGAAGTAAGAATAGCATTAACATGAACTTGAACTTAAAATTGAGGGCCAACAGCGTCAGAGCCTTTGTAACGGCCTACAATTCCCTCTGCAATACTCACAATATTCACATAAAGGAGGTTAGTGACTGCGTACCAAAATTGTCCAATAAACTACTCAGGACCCACCGATCCTTGCCACAAGCCGCCATAGGACAACATCACTGGGAAAACCAGTACGTCAAAACACCATCTTGAGGCATGGTGGGTCATTACAGCCCACTCTACCTGACTAGCTCATTCCAGTCAGTCTATTACTCCAGGCATGTACGATAAAAACTTTATGAGCTTCAATGATACTTAAATTACACTCCTGATCCAATCCGGAGTACAGCACATACCACAATTATCTTCAGTACATCTGGCATACCACTCATTCTCTCCATACTGCTCAAACACCATATTCATGAAACTCTCTCTCTCTTTTGCACATACTACATTTCAGCACAAAATACTCAATTGTTTCCTCCACTCCACTATTACACTGCTGACATAATCTATTATTATTCTCATTCCACCTGCATGTACGTCTGTTCACACTCAATGACTTACACCTCACAGCAAACAAGAGTTGACTTACAAAACTACCAAAATAGAACATCTCACACTTAGGTACTTCCTTTAGCATATACCAGTTAAATGTAGGCTTCTGCATCATTCTGAGCTTCCACTTATTCAATCCATACTCTTTTGTTTATAATAATAATAATGAAGGCATCTACAAATGCTTTATTTCCAATTTCAAGCCTGATACCTACATATCACCTTGTACATTGAATTTTCAAATGCCTTATAACTAACGCCAGGACGCTTTCTCCTGGTCAAGACCGGTACCCATTTCAGCAGGGTGCGTACAGGCTCTGAGGTTCAAAATTCCACTACTTTTTCATGACTTTTTATGCCAACCAAATCACATTTTCACTACCTCTCTCTGCCCAAAATAATGTCACACAAAGTTAAATTGCAGCACAATAAATGTATTTCAGTCATAAACTTCACAGAACATTCATCATTACTTGCAGGTTTTGTTTTCATAAATGTGTAAATGATCATCACAACACCAAACAGTCATGCTGGACAGTTCAATAGCATCTGCTATGCATTTGCCAGTGCATTAAGTTTGTCATTAATTTCCGCATTCAGCCCCTTGAGTTGTTCTTGCTTGTCTTTGGCTGATTTCCTCAATGCATTTGACTTTGCCAGTAGGCGCAAATCATTCTTGTCCTCTGCCTTCCGTGCAAAGCTGTCAGCATCCTCCACCAGCGCTTGCAGACTCTCCTCCATCCTCTTCCGTTTTGTCTTCAGGTTCTCCACTTCATCCAGTTCTCTCTTCCTCTTCTCTCCCTTCTTCTGCTTCTCTGCCTCTTCCTTCTTTTGATCCAGGTAGTGTTGATAGCGCTGTCTGCCCTGTGAAGCTGAAAAGAGGAGTTTCTTGGAAATGTCAACCTTGGAGATACCTCCTACATGTTTGATGTGGTCCATGACCACTCTCTGCGCCACGATGGTGTTCTCACCCATGTTGACTTCCATGAGCTGCTTGCTCACAGAAAAGCCCCTTTCCACTGAAGCCTGGCCATGTGACAGGACCAGTAGCATCTTCACAACCAGCCACAGTTTCTTGAGGGAGGATGTGGCCAGCTGGCTGCTCCAGAAGACATCTAGCCAATCAGTGTCTTGCTGAAAACTGTTGAAAGTGCTGATCTTCCTCTGTGCCTCATCAAAGAACTCTGAAAACTGGCTCATCACCTCATCAATGTCACCCTGTGGTAGCCTCTTAGCATCGCTGAGCAGCTGCAGACAGTTTTTCAGCATGGACTTTGTCTTCTCTCTCTTTGTGCGATCCACAAAGACACTTGGCACCAGCCAGCCCATGTTTCGGGCCAACCCGAATTTCAAAGGTGACTTCTCAACAATCTTCTTGATGACAGCAACAAGGAAATTCTTCACATCATCCCTGAAGGAGAAAGCAAGCCTCTCATTCACTTTCTTTGCAGCCATCTGATCTTTCAAAATACTTGCAGCAACAAAGCCAGGGTCAATCTTGCTATTTTGCAGGTAGATGGTCTTGTCATTGAAGTCAAGGGCAGCATACTTAGCTGGTGTGGTCAGTTTTTCCAGCACCTCTGCTTTCACACACCTCTCCAACAGAACCTTCAAAATCTTGATGATGTCATTGCACATGAAAGGCAGGAGTGGCGCGTCTCCTTGAAACTTTTTGAGAAAGGGGTTCAAGATCTTCGCAACTGACAGGAACGCTTGCACCTTGGCCTCGAAGAGGGGGTCCAGTGAGAGTCCTTCAATTGTCTTGTACGACTTCCCTTTCGGCTGTGGAATGTTCAACAAAGCTCGAAAATGTTCAACAGTGGCGACAGGTCAACAATGGTCCGAGCGAGCGCGTGTCTTCAGTCACACTGAGCGCGTTTGGTTTCACGTGACGCCTGAGAACCAATCAAAATCGCGGACACTAAAGACGTAGCTGTATCAACCAATCAGAGCCCAAGTAACACTCGAAGGTTACTGACAACGCCTCGCTCAACGCGGACCAAACGGAACGAAAATTTTCAACAGTAAAATTTTCTTTTCACGAAAATCCTAAAATTTCATGACTTTCAATGACCATTTTCAAAATTCAACTACTTTCCATGCTTCTCCATGCCTGTACGCACCCTGTTTCAGGCACCTCGGTACAGTGGGGTATTGTGCTTGTAATTTTTACCCTATACCCAACAGATACAATCGCCACCAGCGTCGGGACTCAAACCCGGGTTTGCCTGCACGGAGGTGGGTTCGAAAACCACACGCCTAAGATGCCTCTCAATCTCTTTTTTCCAACTCTTGCAGTGTCACTCAGGCCCTAAACCTCCAACTTTTATTAAACTTTAATCATTCACAGGACTCCCAATTCTAACATGAATAATTTTTTGTAGACTTAGTTTTCTTGCATGCCCCCAACATACTTTCTCCCAATAGCTTACTCTCAGATTCCATTAAAAAATTCGGACAATGTTAAGTTTAATGCAATCACGGAAAATAATAATTCTGATCCCAAGAATCACTAAAGGAACCCATATAAGAATGTTTTACACGAAAGACATTCTGCTTGCTGATGCATTATTTTCGAATTATTCAACTTTGAAGTTGGCTTTTGTGCCCCAAGCAGAATTTGATAAATGACAGAAGCTAACACCCTATTACAAACGTAAACAGGTTGGGTCGTAAGGGGGAGCCACAGTTGTTCTAGTGGAAATTATAAATAAAGGTTCAAACCCACCTATTAGGATGACGTCAACAATTTGACATCGGCTCCAAGATGGCGCCCAACAGGTACGGTCGCAGCCATCTTAGAGCTGATGTAAGCACGACTGCGGATGCACCTTAATTGGTCAGTTAGAACCTTTATTTATAATTTTCAGTAGAAGAACTGTGGCTCCCCCTCACAACCTAACCTCTTTACGGTCAATGTGCAGCGTGATGCAATCAAAGGAAATGGGAATTTTATTCTTAAGAACCACTAAAGAAACCCATTTAAGAAAGTTTTACACGAATGTCATTCTGCTCTCCGATGCGCTTTTTTGGAATTATTCAGCTTTGAAGTTATAGGTGAAATTGCTTTCCCGCGCAAAATGTGCAACACAGAGTACGACCAGGTTAGGTCGGGAAAGGCAAAGTTTGATCATGAGGTGTTAAAGTTTTCGCCAGAACTTCGTATAAATAAAAGAATGATAGAAATTGTTAATGAAATAAAAAGAAATATTGTTATCAGTTGATAACAAAGAGATGTTAACATACTATTTCTCCTATTTGGTGCTTTTTACGTTTATGTTTAGTCATCATTATTACGTCGTCACCTTTACAGTCAGCTCATAGATGGTGCCACCCAGTACGGCTGCCGCCATCATAGAGCAGATGTAAACAATTGTTTACGTGACCTCAATGGGTTGCTTTTAACTTTTATTTATAATTTTCACTAGAAGAACTGTGGCTTTCCCTCACAACCCAACCTCTTTCCGTTTGTAATAGGGGGTTAGCTTCAATTATTAATTAAATTCTGCTTGGCTCGCCCGTTTCCTTGGCATGCGTATACCAAGTTCAAAGTTGAATAAATCGAGGAACAAGTCTCGCTGAGCGGCAAAGCCGCTCAGCGAGAATGAAAATATCGTTTATAACTAGAATTTGATGCTGATTCCGAATCTGCAATTTGTTTTGACCGCTCTCGATTTTTTCGATTTTTTGTGATTTTTTTAAATTTTAAATTTTTATACATTTTTAATGTTTTTTTAGGCCTGAACCACCTCATGATCCGAACTCTGCCATTCTCGACCCAACCTGGTCGGACTTGGCATACTTTGGCTTGCACCACCTCATGATCCGAACTCTGCCATTCTTGACCCAACCTGGTCGGACTTGGCATACTTTGGCCTGCACCACCTCATGATCCGAACTCTGCCATTCTCGACCCAACATGGTCAGACCGTGCCTTGAAGACCTGAGTACCGGATAGGGCCAGGTTCCACCCAACCTGTACGGACATGGCATTCTTTGGGCACCACCTCAGTTGTTGCTAGCCGCCTTTCCAAAAAAAATGAAAAAAAAATCGAAAAAATCGAGAGCGGTCAAAACAAATTGCATATTCGGAATCAGCATCAAATTCCAGTTATAATCGATATTTTCATTCTCGCTGAGCGGCTTCGCCGCTCAGCAAGACTTGAGCCTAAATCGAAAATAACGCATCAGAGAGCAGAATGTCATTCATGTAAAACGTTCTTAAATGGGTTCCTTTAGTGATTCTTGTGAATAAAATTCCCATAGCCTTTGATTGCATCACCCTTCACATTGACCCTCTTTACGTTTGTAATAGGGGGTTAGCTTACGTTATTAATTAAATTCCGCTTATAGCACGCTCGGTGCAAAAGCCAACTTGAAGTTAAATAATTCAAAAATAACGCATCAGCAAGCAGAATGTCATTTGTGTAAAACATTCTTAAATGGGTTCCTTTAGTGATTCTTTGGAATAAAATTATTATTTTCCGTGATCGCATCAAACTTAACATTGACCAAAAATTTGCTTCACTCACCTGATATTCTTTCAATTCTCACTTTATAATTTAGCACAGCTTTCATCATTCTTCCTGAAAATATGCTCCACCCTAGGCCACCTCTAATGGCTTCTGTAGCTGTCCATTTTGGAGCACTGTCGGGGGACAGGTAGGCTTCCTACCATCAACACGTGTAGCTTAGATTCTTCTTCTTCTTGATTGGGGTGAGGCCTTGTTGAGACCTCTTAAAGTCACAGATCTTCTCAGCTGGAAGACCGTTGGACCTGAGAACCTTTGGATGAAGCTAGTCCAGTGGTGGTGACCGTCTTGCCCGGATGAAATTTGACACTGGCAGAGAGCAGCAGCAAGTGTCTGACATACACATTTAGGTATATTGGGCAGAAAACATTTCAGTTTCAACAATGAAAATTCACAGAATTAATTGCTTTATCAACATCTCATGTTTTTTTTTTTTTAAATCATACTTTTAATGTTATCAAACTAAATTTACACATTGTTTTATGATATTCTATGTTCTATAGGGATAGCAATCACCCAGTTGAACATAAAAAGCTTGCTAATGCGTACATGACTCTCCTTTCAACATATACAGGCCTCTCTCCACATCCCAAAACATTTCCTATGTCAAATGCAACGTTCAAGCCATTACACACGTCCTTAAACTTTTTACGAGGAGCTATATATTTCTGGCACTCAAACAAAAAATGAGAAACTGATTCAGGGCAGTCACAAGTGGTGCACATTGGGGTAGGACTCATGTTAAATCTATACAGATGTGCCAGGACTCCAACGTGCCCCATTCTTAGTCGACCAACAACACATTCAAGCTGGCGAGAGGGGAGCATGAACCAAGGTCTGCTAATAGGTTTATTCTGCATATCTGACAGAAATTTCCCTTTGCCGGTTCTCTGCACATTAGACTTCCATTGAATTGTCCAGCATTCCAGGAATCTCTTCTTCAAGATAGACAGCACCTCTTCATAATGGAGATAGGTCCACACTGATTTTTCATTGTTATGCCCCACTTTTGCAGTTTTATCTGCAACCTCATTACCATGGATTCCACAATGTGCTGGAATCCACTGTAGTCTAACCTGGCCTTGTAGGTCTTGTATTAACATTTGTATTTCATGGCAAAAATTCCCATAAGATGGAGTTAAAACATTACTTATTATACTCAGTGCTGAAAGTGAGTCACTTAGAACAACGGTTTTCCCCAACCACTGTTTATTCAGTCTAACATAGCGCAGAGCTTGTAGTATAGCAAAGAGCTCTGCTCCAACTACAGAATGATTAGGATTCATTAACCAAGCAGTTGACTTGTTCTGAACAGGTAGGTACATAGCTGCTGCAACAGAACCATCTGTTTTGGACCCATCTGTATATATGACATTGAAATCAGGATATTTACACCCAAGAAAATCAGTAAACAGATCATTAACAGTTACAACAGAAGGGTACTTAAAACTAGGATAGCACAATGATATCACATGAGAAATGTCGACATTTGGACACACAATAGGAATATGTGGGCTCCGTGACAAATGCAGATGTTGGAGATTTAAGGCACGCCACAGGTTTGAATACCTGTATGAATATGTTTCTGATGGCCTGTTACTTGCAAGTGCCAAGGTTGAATTCAACTCTTTAGCACCTACCGGACCTCCAACAACGCGCAAGCACCATTTCATATAAAGGAACTGAAGATACAGCCTTAATGGCATCATAAATGCTTCCACCTCCATAGAGCTGACAGGAGTTGTCCTGCGTGCTCCCAGCATATACCTCAAAGCAGCGTTTTGTATAACATTAAATGATTTCATATAAGATTCTGGAAACTCTGGGAACACCACATGGCCATATACCAACTTGCTACGAATAAATGACACATATAAATTTCGCAAAACTTTACGAGATGATCCCCAAGAAACACCTGCCAGAGCTTTCGTAATTTGCAACCTGCGCATACATTCTGCTTTAACGTACTTTATATGTGGTTGCAGTGTTAATTTGGGTGCATCAAAGATCACCCCTAATACTTTTTGCTGGTTAATATTCTTCAACTGGTGGTTTAGCAATTTCAGGCTAATGTGTGGTATAAGTCTCTTCGAAGTAAAGACTTGGTATGAACATTTACCTGGGTTAATTGACAATTTCCATTTTTGGAGCCACACAGATAACACATTTAAATATTTTTGCAAATTTCTCTGCACTTGAGCAAGTGATGATCCACAAGACAATAATGTTATGTCATCTGCATATGAAATAACTCTCACTCCATTAAATTGGGGGATGTCACACAGCATTACATTAAATAAGATAGGGCTCAGTACTGCTCCCTGCGGCAAGCCACACTCTAAAACTTTATCCGACGAATATTCACTGTTAACACAAACTCTTACAGTGCGTCCCATCAAGTATGACCTTATCCAGCTCACAGTGCGTACATCACATCCTAAATGTAACAATTTGAATAGCAATCCTGCATGCCAAACACAATCATAGGCACTTTCTAGATCAAGATACACTGATACACAATACATCCTATTACATAGAGAATAAGAAATAGATTGGTACATAAGAGCATGAGCATCATTGGTTGATCTCCCCTTCCAAAATCCTGTTTGAAAACAGTTAAAGACATGTCTGGACTCCAAGAGATGTTCCAGTCGGTTTTTGACAAGTCTTTCCATCAACTTACCAACACAGGGTAACAATGTGATAGGTCGATAACCTTCAACAGTGGAATGATCCATATTAGGCTTCTTAATTGGGCAAATGATACCCACTTTCCACTTATCTGGGACAGATGCGGAGAAGAAACTTGTGTTGTACAAGTCAAGTAGCTCCTCCACTGAAGCTTCAGGGAGATGTTGCAAAAAGATGTTTGAGATTCTATCATATCCCGGACTGGTTTGCCTGAGATTTCTAACTGCTTGAGTTATTTCTCCTTTGGTGAATGGTGAATTATATTCAGATTCAATAATCTGTTCTGTCAACATGCTGGAGACTTTTCCCATGGTGAGCTGTGAGTTTCTATCAGCTGTATCAATTTTATGTCTAGTAAAGTGCTCAAGCAGTTTTTCAGCCTTACTTGTAGCAGAGTCATTGATTTCTCCAACTGGTACTGAGGGGATTGTGCTATGACTTCCCTTCATTGAGCGGATAGTCTGCCACACTCTTCCAACTGGGGTGTTGGCATCTAGAGAGTTGGTATATTTTTGCCAACTTTCCACTTTTTTCTTCTTTATTATATTTTTGGCAATTGCTGCAGCACGACGAAAGCTTATGAGATTTTCCAATGTTGGTAACTTTGCAAGGATACTTTGAGCCTTCCGTCTCCTTGCAACTGCTTTTGAGCATTCACCATCCCACCATGGAGTGCTTCTATGACATCTGATGGTGCCTGCAGTCTGCGGGATATGGTCAACTGATGCAGCTAATATTCTTGAGGCAAGTGAATCATATAATGCTTCAGCAGAGGTAGGCTTGGTTCCATCATATTTAGATTTTTGTAGTGAAATCTTCCACTCAGGCCAATTTGCTTCTTTGAATTTCCACCGCTGTTGACCTTTGACATCACACTTACTAACAGAAACATTAAAACAACATTCAATTGGAAAATGGTCACTGCCTAAGTCTGGACCTCTGGTCAACTGACCACAATTTAAGAGATTCATTGAAACAAGACACAGATCTAGAGTGGATGTAGTGCCAACCCGTTTGTCTATATAGGTAGGCAAATCAGGGGGATTTAAGACCCCAACAGGGCATTGATCTAGTATCCTTAATAAACTCTGACCAGTTTGATTCAATCTCATCCTATGATCCCACATAGGAGAGTGGGCATTGTAATCACCTATCATAACAAATTCACTGTTCAATTGTGAAAGGTAATGCATAAATTCTGAGGCCATTACATTGCAATTAGGATTGTACACATTAATCACATCTATACATCTCAAACTTGTACACACCTCAATTGCTTGCAACTCAAGTTTACCCTGTTGGCATAGATTCAGAGGTTTTATCTTAAAAGGTATATCACCTCGCACCAAGATACCCAAGCCCCCTCTGTTCCCATTTTGTCGATGATGCCAAATGCCCTGATACCCCACAAATTTAGGCTCACGAGAATAAATCCAAGTTTCACATAGACATACAACATCTGGTTTTTTGGTGTACAAATTCAGCTTAAGCTCAGACAACCTATCACGTAGCCCATTACAGTTGAATTGATATAAAAGTAACTTTTTTTCTGTTGCAGAATTTCTTAGCAATTTCTGATCCACGATCTTGAACGGCCTATTTACCATTTTTCTTCTTTGCTCTGCTTAAGGGCTGCCTGTTTGAGAATGAATTCTTGGTTCCTGGACACTTGGTTTTAGGATCTTGATTCTTCATTGAAACTCCTTGAGGAGGGTTGGTTTCTTTGGATTTTTCAACTTGTTTACAAATTTTTGGAGTATCAGTTCCTCTCTTTGATGTTTGCGCTAGGTTTTCTTCCAATGTTGGCTCAGCAGCAATGGTCTCTCTCAAATGGTATTCATTTAGGATGGTTTCCCCAGTTTTGGGGCCGAAGTGGTTTCTGATCATACCAAGAATTAGTAGATCTTTTTCTCTTTTGTTCTCCAAGGACAAGTTTACTGAAAAAATTTCCAAAAGAAACTTTCCTAATTTGAAGAAGATTTTCTCTAGCACACTGTCAACAAGTATTTCACACTTTTCCATGATCTCTGCTTCCTGGAGTACTGGATCTTGATTTTCTGAGAGCTCCAAAGCTACGGCTTGATTGGTTGCACCACCAAGTGCAGAAGCGTAAGTCTTAGGTTTACTTGGGATTCTTCTGGGTATGGAAAAGGATCCTTGAGTCTGATGAACTTCAACTTCAACATCAACGGTGTTTGGTCTTGATTTGTCTGAAATGTCTGCTACTGATGTCCTCATTTCTGGTAGTTGATGTTGTGATTGAGACTGTATTGTGCTCTGCTGTGATATTTCAAAGTCTCCCTGTCCAGTCTTCTGCAGTAATGCACTTCTTGCTTCATTGAATGAGAAGCCCTCTTTCATGAGTTGTTGTAGCTTTGAAGCATCTTGCACGTACCTGCATTCACGTGAGCTAGCCACATGCGGGCCCTGGCAGTTAGCACACTTTGGGGAACCAGCCTCACATTTCTCTTTTAGATGATTGCCACCACATACCAGACATCGCTGAGTTGCTGAGCATCCACTTGCAAGGTGCCCTAGTCTCTGGCAACGGTAGCACCTTAGTGGAGGTGGCACAAAAGGTCTCACCTGGAATGACACGAGGTCAATTTTTAGGGACCGTGGCAGGTATGGCCCTGCAACTGCAACCTTGATTGAGAGCGATGGCTCTTTCTTACCACTACTGAATTTGTTTAACCTATAGAGACGCAGAACAGTGTAGCCCTCACATTTCACCGATGGAAGCAGCTCTTCAGGGTCTAACTCTGTATCAATTGGCCCAATGACCCCAAAGCTTACCTCTCCTACATCCATAGAAGGCTGATAGCACTGAACAGCAAACTTCCCAATGTGATCCACTGATATAAGGTCTCCAATACCAGCAGCATCCACACTAAGAAACTCCACTGCAACAATCTTCCTCCGCTTGTTCACTCTAACATCCTTAACTGTGGAATAGTCAAGAATGTCCTTCAGCCCTCTTGCTAGGTTCAGAGGATCCAGGGTTATTTTTTTCTCATCTGCTCCAAAATATGTTCCATTTGATGCTTGCGGTTGTGAAATAAGCACAGTTGTGCCAGCTCCCTGAGACACAAGAGTCTTGTTAGTAGGGAAAGATTTCTGGAAGTTTTGCCTCACCTTTTTTGTTACGTCTTCCGCAGTATCACTTACATCTGATTCTACTCTGCCTCTTGGTCTCTTGGAGCGCCTGTTAGGCTCAAACCATGAGCCAGCTACGGCCGATTCGTTGGCGTCCATTTGTTCTGTGGAACTATCTTCGCTTGACGGTGGTTCTCGATCATTGATCTCTAGCATTGCCGGCGTTATCACCGGCTCTTCTTCTGCAGTAGATAGATTGCTTCTATTTTTCACAGAAGCCATATTTTTTTTAAATAAGTCTCCTCCTATGGAGGAAACTTACACTTGGAATAGTTTTAATATCAGTCGCAGCCTTACGTCAGTACAGCCGTCCGATCGCACTCGCTGTGGTATTGTTTTCTTTTCGTAGCTTAGATTGCTAGCACTACTGTGTATAGGTTGTGGATGAACTATCTATGGTTACTATTGTGTCTCAAGGTGAATAACAAGCCGACACTCCTAGGTCAAGGGATCACTATTCTCATTCTTTTTGTTTATTCACACTTTTAAAAATTATTACAATTTCATACAAGCGTATACCTGGACAAGTAACCAGATGCAGACAATGACAACCTACCTACTTTCAAATAACCAGTGTTGGGCCCGCAACTTTTAAAATGTTGCGGCGCAACCGCAACCGCAACACAACAAAAAAAGTTGCGACGCAACCGCAAGTCGCAACAGCAACTTTTTAGTAATTAAATATAATTTGAATCAAATATTGTTCAATTTATTTTACGTATATATTACTACGAATAAAAATAATATTAAGATATTCAATATAGTGCATTGTTTTACCAAAAAAATTAATAAATCGAGTTAATGTATGGACTAGAATTGAATGATATATCAAGATACTGAAAGAAACGTTTCCTTTGTAAAAATACCATGAAAAATAAAATGAATTTTATTTTCTATAAATAGTATTGGAAAGGTACCTAGCTAGTAGCTACATTTTCACAGGAGTTCCATATATATAGCAAAAAAAATAGAAAACAGAAAAGTGCAGAACATTTGTACAACCTCTATGACGCATAAAGAAAAACATTTATATGCTCCTGTAATATATGATATTCCTCTGCTCTTTGTTGTTCCTCTGTTATGATTTAATACAGGTTCACGATCTCAATGTGACAATGTCAATGCAATGTAATGAAGATCAACGTTGCCTTTCAAAAATGTTAACATTTCAAAATGTTTGTCTGAAAGCCGAGCACGTCGTGGTCTCAAAATTTCTTTGCCTAAGGAGAACAGTCGTTCGACCGCAGCGCTCGATGGTATTGGCGTGTTAAGCATGGAGCTAAGATATGCTGGAGGGAGCATAGCCGATTTCTATCGGATTCAGATTGGCTGCAAAAGTTGAAAGTCTCGGGCACTGTCAAGGCCCGACACGTCACAATTCTGAGCCAACCCCAGACGCTTGGCTGAAGTTGGCTCCTCCCACCTCCTCTACAACTCCCCTCCCATTTTCCAAAGCAAGATTAGTACCGCTCCACAAATCGAAGGAGGAGGTGTGCGTGCAAGTCGCTCTAATTTTTTATAAACAAGAGCCTGTCATCTTTATAGTTTTCAACTTTTAATGTATCTTTGCTAGTAATTTTGATATTATCAAGTGTCCTCAAGTGAGGAAACACAATTTATTATCTTTCGGAGTCTTAGAATCTCAAATTAATGATTAACGATTAGGTGATAAACTCAACAGCTAGAAGAGCATTCAGCGAGCGTGTGCGCACTCCATCGTAGTTAGTAGGTAACTGACTTCCGTGCTGACGTCACACTTGCGAGATGGCTATTGGTTACCACAGACCTAGGAGAAATCTCAAAATCTGGTTCTCTTCACAGATGGCGATGCTCCCTCCATATATACTCCCTCCACGGTGTTAAATTGGATGAACGAAGCGAAAAATTCACTTGAAAAAAACATCGCTCAGTGAACATCAGGGTGGCTAGTTCTGTTGATTACTGCCTGTTTTAGCCAATCATTGATTTGTTTCAACGAACTTTTCTTCAGTTTTTCCCTATCATCCGATATCATTCCGACGTTGAAGAAGTTATCTTCGTCACTACGTTCTCGGCACTGCTCTCCTCAGCTGAAATACCATTTTCCGATCTGTTATCAACATGGGCGATATTTTTTTTGTTACTACCTCCACTCTTTGCAGTTCGTTTAGCCATTTTACCTTAAAATGTGGATGCAAAGAGGACGCCAAGATAAAATCGTCGTTGTGAAGTACATTGGCTCGGCATAGCCGTGTGGCTTTAGGACCCGCCTCCATGCGGGCAAACGAGTGTTCGAGTCCCGGCGCTGGTGGCGACTTTCTCTGTTGGATATAGGGGAAAAATTCCAAGCACAATGCCCCACTTAACCCAGGTGTCTGAAATGGGTACCGGTCTTGACCGGGGGAGGGCATCATGGCATCCTGGTGTTAGTTATAAGACATTTGAAAATCCAATGTACAAGGTGATATGTATCAGGCTTGAAATAGGAAATAAAGCATCCGTAGATGCCGTTGCTTGTTTGTTGTTTGACAAATCGCAACATCTAGCTAGGTTAGTTTATTAGTTTATTAGTTAGTTTAAGCCTCCCTATCCTCAACAAATGAGATCTAAAGAGAGGACCGATCACCACACCCAGGCATTGCCACTTCACAGCCTGGGTGTGGTGCACGTAATTTGCACTCACAACTCACATCATTCTTAATAATATATGTTATATAGTGAGTTACAATAAATACACTTATATACTGTAAGAAAAGTGTACTTGTATCATTGTTCGGCCTAATGCTAACAGTAAACAGTTGCCAGATGGGTTGCACCCTGTATGGTTTAGTTTCAAATGAGAATGAAACGCATATTAAACTTTATTGAAATTATTTTAAAGATGAAATTACCATCGTGATGTTGCGGTGGTGAGTCGCGGCCTGAAAAGTCAAAATTGTTGCGATCGCAACAAATTCGCAACTACACAAAAATTGTTGCGGCGCAAATGCAACAGAAAAAGTTTCGATCGCAATTGCAGCCGCAACTTGTTGCCGCGCAACTGCCCTACACTGCAAATAACCTTATCGCAATGAACGCTCTCAAGTATAACGCAGCGGCTAACTATACTAGGGGTAACCCGGCGTGGCAGCAACCCTAGGGCAACTTCCCCTCAGCAACGACGGCTGACCCAAAGCTGGCTTGCAGGAGTGCAAGGGTGGCAGGAGCGCAGCGGTACAGGGTTACAGAAGTGGTAGGAGGTGCAGGAGTGAGGCAGCAGCAAGAGATGCCGGAGTGCGACAGGAGCTGCCGGAGCACCGCAGGAGATGCCGAGGTGCGGCAGAGGCAGATGCTATACGGCAATGGCACTTCCAACAGGGAAGGATGTCCGAGAAAGAATCAGCTGTTATTGTGGGCTGTCCCTTGGCCTCAAGGTTGTGGCTGACACGACAGAGCTTCGAGTGATGGCTCTGGTGTCTCCCATCGGTCTCAGCTCCTGCTCTCCGGTTTGAGGTTGATTGGAGGTCTTCCTGCCAATCCGCCGCACATAATAAATAACTTCCAATGAGGATACAAGCAATAAAGTACAGTTTCTCAATTAACTTCTCCTATCAAATAATTATTATCATTTACGCATAAATATTTCAAAAAACCTATAGAGTCTTCAATTTATACCTCTCGACCTGCCTATTATTCTTACCCTTCCTTGCTGGATGATGCTGCTATGAACAATTCGCCCGTATAATACTATGCTGCATTCGGAACTTTGTCTCTACCAGTTAACAGTAATAAATCTGATCTGAAACAGAAAAATAGGAGGTAGGGGAATAGACAGATTGCACCATCTCATTATCAAACACGGTTTAGGAGACTGGTGGATCGCCCCATTACAGCACCCAATGCTAAGCGTCCTACCTTATCTTGTATAACATCCACCTTTTCAAGATCACTTCCATTCCAGGCAAGAGCACTCATACTATACCGCCATAGCCACCATAGGTGCCGCCATAGCCATGTGCTAGAGGGTTCTGCCGCCGTTCGGGAGACCCGGGATCGAATCTCGGCGCTGGCAGTGGCGATTTTCTCTGTTGGGTATAGGAGAAAAATTCCAAGCACAATACCCCACTCTACCCAGGTGTCTGAAATGGGTACCGGTCTCGACCGGGGGAAAGCGTCATGGCGTCCTGGCGTTAGTTATAAGGCATTTGAAAATCCAATGTACAAGGTGATATGTATCAGGCTTGATTGGAAATAAAGCATCCGTAGATGCCTTCATTATTATTATATTATTATACATGACACTAGGCACAGCAACATACTTCCACATTCCTCTCACACATTCATACTCGTTTGCTCTGTATCTGGCCAAACTACTTACCCCTCCACTCCACTTAATTTCTTTTGCCACTTTCTCACACTTAGTTCTAGTGCATATATCTTCACTTATACTACCTAGATATTTGTATTCTTTTGGTCTACCTATTAAGATTTCTCCAATATTTCACAGTCTGTGTCAATCAGTCTCATTACTATTCATAACCAAAACCTTACTTTTATTGACACCAAAGTTCACCTTGAAATCTGTACTATATCCATTCACAACGTCAAGCATCCTTTGTAATTCATGTCCACATTCACTAACCATAACTACATCATCAGCATCCAACAAACGACTCAGACTCTCCTTACCAACTTTGAGTCCTTAGCCACTCATTTTCAGTCAAATTGCTAATTCTTCTGTGTACTCTTCAAGCAAAATGGAAAGCTGAGTACAGCCCTGTATTACTCCTCTAACACTCCTCACTTGCCCACTTTCCAAATTTCCTAACCTGCAGATAGCGCTTGTATTCTCATACAGACTTTGTACAATATTGACTATCTTTGGTAAATATGAAGCTTTTGCCAGTAATCGATTTTTAAGTTTTCGGTGCTTAAACAAACTTAATTAGATAGAAATAAATAAACTTTTTTTTATCACAGAAATAGTAGTAGGACTAGATATATTGTACAAAAACCTCAATGTTTATCACAAGAGAGACAAGAGCAAAATGGTCGAGCAGCATCGTCGCACCTAGCAACCTGAAGTTCTGCTAAACAGTTTGAGAGCAAAAAAATCATTAGTGTTTTTATTAAGCGAAGGTTCAAGTTCATGAATGTGTAATGCTTCAATTATATGAATATGATCTTTTTTAATAACATTATAAAGTATTTTGGCGTTAGGGAACAGATCTTCTTTGGATGGTTTGCAACTATGGCCAACACGGAAATGATTGAAGATGGAACCTTGATATTTATGAGCTGTTAATCTTTGCTTCGGGGTCATTCTGGTCATGCCAATGTAACGTTTATCAAGAGACTTACATTCTCTTCGGTTACATTTAAATTGATATATCACACCGGCCTTGTCCAGATCGTTGACCCCATATGCAGACGGATTATTTTTTATTAATTGGTCACTGATTTTACGGTTTTTATAATACACACAAACTTAAATAGAAGTTTCTGGATTTATTGGCTTAACAAAAGTTTTAATAATGTTTTTAAAGACCCGTTCGTCAATTTTGTAATTATTATGCATTTGATTTTCGTAAAAAATATTGATACGTTTTGTATTCACTATTATAATAACTATGAACAATAATCATGAATATGTTATTAATGTAATTAATCCAAACGAATTTAATGATTTATCAGAATATTTAGAGAATTCTTCACATGTTTTCATACCAGAATACTTACCTGACGTCGACTATATAATGTCTGAGCAGCTCTATTTATTTTATTGTTCCAGTCACAAATCCAATAATAAATCCGAATGTATTCCACATCTGATTATTGTTAGCCCGTGGGCTAGAAAAGCCTATCAATTTTTTATTTAATTATTGTTTGCTCCACAATCTCATCTGAAAGGAATAAGCGGGTCAAAATAACCGTACTTTGAATAAAAACATTGTTTTATCTCATAACTTTTGAATTATGAAATAGCTTAATTTTTACATCAAAAACTTTTTGACGTAAATATAATACTCACCGAATCAACCCCTTTTCAATTCATAGGTAGATAACATATTGAAGAAATTGAATCCACGGCGCGCACTCCGAGGTCACGTGAAGAGATTTCCATCTTGATTGGTAATTACAAGCAGCATCCATGCTTGTGGAACACATAGCTGGATTCGTTTGACGAAAGATATGTAAAAGAAGCCTACCAATAGAAAAGAAAGAAAGAAAAGAAAGAAAAAACATTTATTTCCAAGTGGTAACATGAGATACATGCCAACATATTGGCTTTTAAAAATTTCTTAGTATAATACGTCCTAAAACA
The DNA here is from genome assembly GCA_030386875.1 of Morinoia aosen. Classification (NCBI taxonomy): domain Eukaryota; kingdom Metazoa; phylum Arthropoda; class Malacostraca; order Amphipoda; family Talitridae; genus Morinoia; species Morinoia aosen. The sequence continues at coordinate 3,927,240 of CM059558.1, read as the reverse complement.
AAAGTTCCATACGAGGAGTACAAATTGACAAACCATACGAGGTGTACAAATAGATAAGCCATACGAGGCATAATAATAGACAAACTATACGAAGTGTACTAATAGACAAACTATTAGAGATGTAAATAGATAGACCATACGAGGCATATTGATAGACAAAATATACGAGGCGTACTAATAGACAAACCATACGTGGCATGCTAATAGCTATAGTCTAACTCTCTCAGGGGGTAGTTGAATAAGAAATGAAAAATATCATCTCTTGGATATTTTATATTCCAAGAGATGGCTAACAACTTATAAATTATTCGAATACTACTAAAAATTCGAATACTACTCGATTACTGAAGAATTCTTCGGAATTATCGAAGTAAGAAAAAGACAAAAAAAAGACAGGAAAACCACGACCGAACTTTTCCATCATCAGTATTAGCACAAAAATACAGACATTGATTGAAAAATATCGGAGAGAAGCTCCTGCTGTGGAGAAATCTGCGACATCATGCATTGGCACTGAGGGAATTTATGCACCCAACATTTGGGGTCGTGACGTGCTGACATGGATGGTGGAGATGAAATCATTTCAGTCACCGCTACTCGCCCGATCTCGCACCGGCCGCAGTGACGTCACTGCGCACTTCTGCTACTCCGGTCTTTACGCCGGGATTAGTCCCGCTCTAGGTGGTGTAAAAAACTTTAGTATCATTAATACCTGACGCCACTAAAACGAAAATTTCACTGTTTTGTTTCAAGTTTACTGAAAAGTCAAATTACCTCAGAGTATTGCGCCCTAACTAAATTAAAAATATTGAAATCGATTCATCAAAGGGAATAGAATGAATGTAAAGAATTTCACAACAAAGAAAGTACCATGTGTTGAAATCCAATTTAATAAAAATTTCACACACTATATTTCTAAAACAATTCAATTTAATAAAGCGTTTCAGAGACCAGCTCCATCTTCAGTTAACAGTCTGGTAAGTTGGAAATAAAAAATAAGATCAGTCATTTTTATACAATACATGGGCACAATAACATTTAAAAGTTAATTAGCAATGGATAAGAATAATTGTCGCCATTTATTTCATGTATTTTTCGGACTTGTAGAGCAATCAATTTCTTTTCTAATAATTTTTTCAAGTTTAGGTATGGCCACATTTAATCGATTGGATCAAGTACGCAGTAAATTTCAGCTGAAATGATGTAAGTGAAGAAATGATAAATTATGATGAATATATTCTATATTTGAATGAAGCATTGTTTTTCAACCGCCCAGAGAGGCAACAAGTCCCACCACCTCACGCAGCGATGGGCACAGCCCCGCTGCGCTGTACCCGGCAGGCTGGGCCGCTTCGGGTACAGCGACTTCGGGTACACGACTGGGCCGCTTCGTGGTCGTGCGTACAGCGGGGGCAGAAGTGATGTCATCTTTATCATCCATGTCAACACCCCAAAGTGCGGGTCAAGAAATTTCCTCCGCTCCAGTGCCTCATTTCGCAGACTTCTTCACAGCCGAAACTTCATGCTTGCGATGAGTTCTTATGAAATACTTAAGCTCCGAGTATTGGCTCCTTCCTGCTCCTTTATTGGATGGGTAATTACTGTGTATTGGCTCGTGCGTCCAGTATTGGATGGTTAATTACTGAGTATTGGCTCCTGCGTCCAGCATTGGATGGTTAATTACTGAGTATTGGCTCCTGCGTCCAGCATTGGATGGGTAATTACTGTGGATTCGCTCCTGCGTCCAGCATTGGATGGTTAATTACTGAGTATTGGCTCCTGCGTCCAGCATTGGATGGTTAATTACTGAGTATTGGCTCCTGCGTCCAGTATTGGATGGGTAATTACCGTGTATTGGCTCCTGCGTCCAGTATTGGATGGGTAATTACTGTGGATTGGCTCCTGCGTCAAGCATTGGATGGTTAATTACCGAGTATTGCTCCTGCGTCCAGTATTGGATGGGTAATTACTGTGTATTGGCTCCTGCGTCAAGCATTGGATGGTTAATTACTGAGTATTGCTACTGCGTCCAGTATTGGATGGGTAATTACTGTGTATTGGCTCCTGCGTCAAGCATTGGATGGTTAATTACTGAGTATTGGCTTCTGCGTCCAGTATTAGATGGGCAATTACTGAGTATTGGCTCCTGCATCCAGTATTGGATAAGCAATTACTGAGTATTGGCTCCTGCGTCCAGTATTGGAATGGCAATTACTGTGTATTGGCTCCTGCGTCCAGTATTGGATAAGCAATTACTAAGTATTGGCTCCTGCGTTCAGTATTGGATAGGCAATTACTGTGTATTGGCTTCTGCATCCAGTATTGGATGGATAGTTACTGAAAATTGGCTCCTGCATCGAGTATTAGATGAATGATTATTCAGCATTGTGTTCCATGTCCAGTATAGGATAATATCCTTATAGTTTTTATTTATGATAAAATTATTGAACTGACGTTGTAACTCGATTTAATTTTTCAATTTGTGATTGAATTTTTTATTCGATTTCTGACTGGAAGAAGACAAATAAAGCTGTCCAGATATATACAGTCTCCACGCAAGATAAGTGTTCTAGTACAAAAACATGGGAAAACTTTACTAAATATTCTGTTAGATAATTTTATTCTTATGGATAAATAACATTGATGGTATATCAATTGTTATTATCAGTATTGATGTTAATTATTTACCATTATATGTTGATAAGGTTCATTTCGATTAATTTTCATTAATTTATAATAATAATTAGATTAATAAACGCAGCAGCCAATCCATCCCCTAGTCAGCGTCCAATACTTAATCCATCTTTGGCCAAATTGGCTGAACTTATTTCCAACGATATTTTTATATCAAATAGTAAATAAGAGAATATTATTCGATATAGGAAACGGGAGCCAATACTCGGAATTAATCTATGCCCACACTCAAACTTCGCAGGCATAGTGCTGACTACGAAAGATTTTGGGGTAGGAATTGAATTGAAGTTATATCCAGCCGGGAATAATTTATTTGCCTGTCTTACGAACAAAAATACACTAGTCAATGACTAAGGAACACAAATATTCCCGGAAGGGTGGTGTTGATGCAGTTGAGGACCGCTAGGGCGTAGGACCTCTAATCCTGCCACCATCTCCCGTTGCCTGGCGAGATAAAAATGAAATTGTGTAATTTTCGTATTATTAGGTAACAATACACTGTTATTAGTTTTAGTTATAAGCGCAGCAAAGGCCACGTTGTAGTTGTAGTAATAGTAATGCCACAAGGGTCAAGTTATAGTTATAATAATAGTAATGCCACAAGGGTCAAGGTAGAGTTAGAGTAATGCCACAAGGGTCAAGTTATAGTTAGAGTAATGCCACAAGGGTCAAGTTATAGTTAGAGTAATAGTAATGCCACAAGGGTCAAGTTATAGTTAGAGTAATGCCACAAGGGTCAAGTTAGAGGTAGAATAATGCCACAAGGGTCAAGTTATAGTTAGAGTAATGCCACAAGGGTCAAGTTAGAGGTAGAATAATGCCACAAGGGTCAAGTTATAGTTAGAGTAATGCCACAAGGGTCAAGTTATAGTAATAGTAATGGTAATGCCACAAGGGTCAAGTTATAGTAATGCCAGGCAGTTGTGGGTTACGTCGATAGTTATAAAGTTAAGCCGATTCTAGCATCACCAGTTAACTCACGCCAAGCTAACTGGTAACCAACCTCTAGAACGTCGACTCAGAACGCAGGTGGACGAAGACCGACGCGGTAAGACGTGACGTTCTTCATAAGCATCCATCAGGCAGGCTGGGTGTTATCCCTTGTAGGGGTGAGGTGTCACGTAGCGGACGGAAGGACGAGGACTGGACGAAACAGGCACCTGGAGTGCTTAGCTCTCCATCTGGAGGGTTAGAGCTTCACCGGATGAAAGAAAGTGATAGTGCATGCTGAGAGGAGCACAACCGAATTATTACGTTGTGCTGGCTGGAAGGGTCAAAATGATCTGCCCCAAGCTCTAATGGCAAGCTCCCGAAGTAAAGTTGATTATACATTCAGGAAGCCTAGGTTGCAGTCAGGTTAGCTACCGGTAAGCCTAGCGCTAGAACTGGTGATGCTCTACCTGTCTTATTTATTTCCTACACTGACATTGTACTTCGTATACATTATGGGTAGCCTGAAGGCTGCAAAATTAGTTTTATTTTTTGTAACATTCATCGTTGACCACTATCCTTCTTGTGTATTATTGAGACAGTAAAAATAATTGTAATTCAAATGGAGAAATTGAGTAATGTTTCAGTATATTCGGAAAAGTAAACAATAAAATGTGCTCGAAAATAGAAACCTAAAAAATTTTATATTTTACATGTAAATAAATACCTCGTTTTTTCAAATTGTAGATGTGTAAATCACACCTCAAATCAACTGGTCTTTTTTAATTATTTGGGGTGACGTTACTATTTTTCAAATCAATTGATATTCATGTATTCCTGGGTTAGAATATTTACAACCCAGTAATTGAGGTATTTAGATGTTTTCACAGCAGCAAACTATGAAATTTGATTAAAAATTTTAGCGAAACCGGATCAGTATATTTTAAAATTTTTAAAATACTCTGTTTTGAAAAAATAGTTAATATGTACACATCACTTAGTATACATTTTTATTATTTAATTTTTGGGGTGACATTACTGTCAATGATTCCCAAAATAAACAATCCGGATTACTGGCAATAGAATCCTACTTCTTTCTGGTCTTGCAACGTGACCTCTTGGTATAGGTTCTCATTACCTTCACTCTCTCATAGGTGTCTTCCGACCCAGGTAAATAGAAAGTTCGTGCTGCCTTGCTAATTTCTTTTAAATATTGTGAAATAACATTTAGTTCCCGATGTCGCATATTCAACTTAGTTACTGTTTAGAGTCTTAATTAGTTCGTTCTTTGTAGGCGGCACTGTGATCGACACCTCAAGGAGCCTGTTCTGTAGCTGATGCCTGATCGCTGTTTGTCCTACTTGCTTCATCTTGGGGCTTCGGTCGTGCTACCCAATGGAGTGTACAATCTTCTAATACAATTTGTTCTGGGGAAGGGTTCTAAATTTCATGGATGTGACTGGTAAGAACTTCGTTGTATTCTATTATTGTGAACGTGATATACCTTTCGTATGTAATTTTAAAGTTTAGTAATGCAATGAGTGTTCAATCCCGTATCATTTGGAAGTTAAAAAGGGGTGGCTGGAATTCTGAGTCACAAATTGTTATCAGATCAGCCCGTTGCTGGAACAAACTGCCTAAACCCCAACAATTACAATTTTTGAATTTTATAAAAATCAAGCTTTCCTAAGTCAGAATATTTACAGTCTAAAAATAAAAAATTAGAAGGATATTATTTGATTCTCCAATTCACGTCTGTTTTAGTTCTGTTCAGTATATACAAAGTGTTCCAACAAAAGCTTTGTGTAAGTCACGCTAATAGTTCCTCCAGCCTAGCGTACGGAAATCGTAATGGAGCTAGAGGAGAAGTTCAGAGTTTAGGTCGCAACATTGCCATCTGACCGTACGTCTTTGTTATCTTAACGTATGTTAATATTGCAACGTATGTTTTTTGTTGAGACGTTGTTTCACAAAAAAAATAAAGTTGCAAGGCAGCAAATTTTTTAAGAATTTACTGCGCGTAAATTTTTTATGCCTTTAGGAAAGTTGATCTTTTAATGATCTTTTCACTTTAATAAGTTCTGCAGGGTAAACAAACGTAAATTTGAAGTTTTTTTTATCAAGTTTGCATGCAACCAAATGCCTATGTCACTCATGCACTGATAGTGAACTGATTGTGATAGTGAATTTATCAAAACTTAATGGAAACCTAATCTAAACCTACTTTTTGAATTATGGATACCTATATAATGAGGTTACATTTATTAAAAAATCATATACGTCGGTAATCAGCATCAGATCATTATTTATGCAACATTATTCATCCTATAACCAATAATCCTTCAGCCAATACCCTCCACAAGCGCACACGCCCACCAACAATAACAGCAACAAAATATAACAGCAATAACAATACCATTTAATGAAGCCTGGAATATTAAATGAAGTTAGCCATCGAACAACCAAAACAACAGCAAATATTGGCTAAACTTTGAGCGTTCACGCAGAGCGTCTATTTTTATTTCGAGTATATATCATTTAATAATATTCTATGTGTACTAGGTTGCATTGAGGTTGCATTAGAAGGGGACTGATTCAAGTTAGTGGAATGTACGGTGATGTGTGTGACTTTATCAATGGTGTGTGGAAGTATTGGTGATAAATGTTGAGGTAGTTGTGGTATATGACAAAATCCCTGTGTAAAACAGCTGTAAAATACAATATAAGCTGTAAAAATAATCTAAAACGAACTTTTCGTTGAGTTGTTACGGTAAATTTTGTATTATTCTACTTGTAGGAGATGCAGACCGAGCCTTGCAGACAGCGAGAAGCAAACTACAGTTAAATGCACTTTTATGAAATGATTTAATTCAATTAAAGATCTATTCAATGTTCGAGGCTAATTGAAGAGCTGATGATAGGAGAATCAATTAATATCATTCCAATAACTTATAACTGTATTGAAAATATTCTGGTGTGAATTTCGATCGAACTGAAAATAAGTGATGTCACCGACATACTTAAATAAATACAATTAATGTGAAATATTGTGTACCTAGTAATTTTTTCAAAACGAAGTAGTTATCTAATTTTTTAATCTACTTTTTCCATCCTTTTGTGGTGTTTGAATTAATTTTCCAGGTCGTTACTTGAAAAATATAAATCAACGTTATTTGTACGTTCAAATTATATTTATTCAGACTCCTACCCTAATTCCAACTAGACGATGTTGTAATGACGAGTTATATTAAAACAGTGATATTTTTGCAGCCCACAGGCTAACAATGGCATAAATAGAGTACATTCTGAGAATTGGTGCCCATGTCCAGGATTGGATAATATTCTCTTATTTACTATTTTATAAAAATATCGATGATATTGGAAATAAGTTCTGCAATATTGGCCACATTATGCATTGGATGCTGGGTTAAGTAATGTAATTATTATTCATAGCGAAAAATATTCAAGTAATATAATTACTATAAATAATAATAGTAATTAAGGTTATTAATACAATTTATTCGAGGAATTAAAAGATTCATCAGAATATTTAGAGAATTCTTCACAGGTTTTCATACCAGAATACTTACCTGACGTCGACTATATAATGTCTGAGCAGCTCTATTTATTTTATTGTTCCAGTCACAAATCCAATAATAAATTCAATCAAAAAACCATTCACAAATCCATCAATAATATCAGCACCCAATTCCACTCATGGACAGCATCCAATACTACATTAATCTGTGGCCAATATTGGCTGAACTAATGTCCAATATCAGGTCGATATTTAACTTTTAATAGAAAATAAGAAAAGGTTGTCCAATCCTGTATGGGATACCCAATACTCAGTAAATTATCCAATACCGGAAGTAAGATCCAATACTTAGTCAAGTGTATCCAATACTGGACACGGGAGCTAATACTCAGTAGGTGTATCCAATACTGCACACGGGAGTCAACACTCACAAAGTGTATCCAACACTGCACACTGGAGCCAACACTCACAAAGTGTATCCAATACTGCACACGAGAGTCAACACTCACAAAGTGTATCCAATACTGCACACGGTTTCCAATACTCACAATGTGTATCCAATACTGCACACGGGAGCCAATGCTAAGTGTGTCCAATACTGCACACGGGAGCCAATACTCACAATGTGTATCCAATACTGCACACGGGAGCCAATGCTAAGTGTGTCCAATACTGCACACGGGAGCCAATGCTAAGTGTGTCCAATACTGCACACGGTTTCCAATACTCACAATTTGTATCCAATACTGCACACGGGAGCCAATGCTAAGTGTGTCCAATACTGCACACGGGAGCCAATGCTAAGTAAGTGTATCCAATACTGCACACGGGAGCCAATGCTAAGTAAGTGTGTCCAATACTGAAGACGGGAGCCAATACAAAGAACGTGTATCCAATCCAGGAAGTAAGATCCAAATTACCGTAAAGCAATCTCACAAGATCACACTCCCAGCCCTCATCTCGTATGAATTCTAATTCATATATTCAGCTGTGGGGTGCAAAAATTCAATTTTTAACGTTACCGCTGCTTTCGACGCTAGGGCTCAAAAAAATCAATGAAGGTTCCAAAAATACCGTAACTTGAATGCACAAATCCTTTTTTATCACTTATTCCCAGATAAGGACACAATAAAATGAAAATTTACATTAAAAGAAAAAGCGAATAAATATATTATGCATAGAAGTTATTATTTTTGAAGTAATACTTATGTACACAACACATTAAAGAATTAAATCAGTTATCACCTTACGGGGTGACAACGTTATTCTCGAAGCTGATTAAAATGCAAGTGTTTCCAGATCAGAATATTTACAACGCAGTAATAAATAATTAGAAGGATATTATTTGATTCTCAAATTTCCATATTTTCAATTAGCCTCAGATATTGAATAGATCTATAATTAGATTCAATCCTTCGTTATTTATTTTCACTTTGCTAATATTCTAAATTGAGGACACCTGTTCTCAGATAAAATTTAAAAAGTAACATGGTCACCCCATGAGTTCACTTTAATTTTGATATCTGATTTATTTCGTACACATGGATTATGTTTGAAAACATTGAATATAATTGAATATTCAGAATATTTTTTAGTTTTCAATGCATAATTTAATTTTATCATTTTTTCTCAACATCAAATTTTGAAACAAACGTTTTCCCATATCCCAATATAGCTGTTCAAACACAATTTTCCATGAGACATTTGGTTACGATCGACGAAACTAAAAAGTTCGTCTATTAATATTTTTGCAGCCGAAAGGCTAGGAAAGTTGGGAAAGGAATGAGCTGAAGGAATTCAGGTAGGGTTAGTTAAGTTCTGGGTATTGGCTCCTGCGTACAGTATTGGATGGGCAATTACTGAGTGTTGGCTCCTGCGTCCAGTATTGGATGGGCAATTACTGAGTGTTGGCTCCTGCGTGCAGTATTGGATGGGCAATTACTGAGTGTTGGCTCCTGCGTCCAGTATTGGATGAGCAATTACTGAGTGTTGGCTCCTGCGTCCAGTATTGGATGGGCAATTACTGAGTGTTGGCTCCTGCGTCCAGTATTGGATGGGCAATTACTGAGTGTTGGCTCCTGCGTCCAGTATTGGATGGGCAATTACTGAGTGTTGGCTCCTGCGTCCAGTATTGGATGGGCAATTACTGAGTATTGGCTCCTGCGTCCAGTATTGGATGGGCAATTACTGAGTGTTGGCTCCTGCGTCCAGTATTGGATGGGCAATTACTGAGTGTTGGCTCCTGCGTCCAGTATTGGATGGGCAATTACTGAGTATTGGCTCCTGCGTCCAGTATTGGATGGGCAATTATTGAGTGTTGGCTCCTGCGTCCAGTATTGGATGGGCAATTACTGAGCGTTGGCTCGTGCGTCCAGTATTGGATGGGCAATTACTGAGTGTTGGCTCCTGCGTCCAGTATTGGATGGACAATTACTGAGTATTGGCTCCTGCGTCCAGTATTGGATGGGCAATTACTGAGTGTTGGCTCCTGCGTCCAGTATTGGATGGGCAATTACTGAGTGTTGGCTCCTGCGTCCAGTATTGGATGGGCAATTACTGAGTGTTGGCTCCTGCGTCCAGTATTGGATGGGCAATTACTGAGTGTTGGCTCCTGCATCCAGTATTGGATGGGCAATTACTGAGTGTTGGCTCCTGCATCCAGTATTGGATGGGCAATTACTGAGTGTTGGCTCCTGCGTCCAGTATTGGATGGGCAATTACTGAGTGTTGGCTCCTGCGTGCAGTATTGGATGAGCAATTACTGAGTATTGGCTCCTGCGTCCAGTATTGGATGGTCAATTACTGAGTATTGGCTCCTGCGTACAGTATTGGATGAGCAATTACTGAGTATTGGCTCCTGCGTACAGTATTGGGTGGGCAATTACTGAGTATTGGCTCCTGCGTACAGTATTGGATGGGCAATTACTGTGTATTGGCTCCTGTGTCCAGTATTGGATGGGCAATAACTGAGTATTGGCTCCTGCGTCCAGTATTGGATGGGCGATTACTGAGTATTGGCTCCTGCGTCCAGTATTGGATGGGCAATTACTGAGTATTGGCTCCTGCGTCCAGTATTGGGTGGGCAATTACTGAGTATTGGCTCCTGCGTACAGTATTGGATGAGCAATTACTGAGTATTGGCTCCTGCGTACAGTATTGGGTGGGAAATTACTGAGTATTGGCTCCTGCGTACAGTATTGGATGGGCAATTACTGTGTATTGGCTCCTGTGTCCAGTATTGGATGGGCAATAACTGAGTATTGGCTCCTGCGTACAGTATTGGATGGGCAATTACTGAGTATTGGCTCCTGTGTCCAGTATTGGATGGGCAATTACTGTGTATTGGCTCCTGTGTCCAGTATTGGATGGGCAATTACTGAGTATTGGCTCCTGTGTCTAGTATTGGATGGGCAATTACTGAGTATTGGCTCCTGTGTCCAGTATTGGATTGGCAATTTCTGAGTATTGGTTCCTGCGTCCAGTATTGGATGGGCAATTACTGAGTATTGGCTCCAGCGTCCAAACAAATTCTTTAATTTGATAAAAAAGATTGACATATATAAAATATCATGATTTACATGATATGTATCGACAGGCAGTTATAGGAGAGGGATTCAGGTATTATATATATCGCCAGGGAGTTACAGAGCAGCGGTTCAAATATACATAAATCAATATATGTTTTGACGCGCAGTTATAAGAGAGGGATCAAATGTAATTGAATATCAAATTAATCAATATCCAAATATTTATAAAACAGTAAGTATTCAATATAACATTAATATGATTTTCTAATTATCTTGCGTAATAAAACCCTTGTGTGTTTATTTGTTGGGTGTCCGCTTCTTGAGAAACCAATAATGGATTGGGTCATTGCGAAATGAAAATGAAATAATCTAGTATTGGACTCATTTGATATAAAATTCTGATTTCAGATAATCGAATAACACTTCTCCAGTTTTTACTATACATATGAACATTTTCTGGCCTGCGGTAACTCGCTTGTTTTGCTCGATAACATAGACGTCTCGAATAGCCGGTCGGTTCAAATCGTCGGATATTCTATGTTAATTTTCAGGTTTTGGCCTCGGGAGCGACTTAAAGCTCAACTCGTAAGTATTATTTACAATTTTTTTCCCACACGCCTCGTAGTAAATAAATTCAGTATAACATACCGAGCAAAAGATGGACTGCGTGCGGGTTTTGTTGCTATACAATGGTGAATGATGTGAATTGTGAGTTGAATGACTATCATAGTAGGAGATAAATGCTCAATATCATACCTATCAATATTATACGACACTTATCAAACCCAATATTAACATCACTATCACACAGTGTGGTAAATGCATTTGATATTATTACGCTCAATAGTCAACATCACACGACAGTCACCACACCCAACACCAACACCACCACCACAACACGCCACAACGCTCCCCAGATCTCGTTGCTAAACACGCTCTCGCGTCGACACTGTACACGGCCGAGCGGTTGTGGTCTTTTTTTCATTGCAATGAGAAATTCTATCACAAATCCAATAATTAAATTCAATAACAATGATTATTAAATAATATATCCAATCAAATTCGTTAAAATATAAATGCAACACTAATGAATAAATAACAATAAGAAATAAATTATAAATCCAATAACGAAAATATTAATGATGTCTGATCTACCCATTTTGTTATTTTTGACGGGCTGCATACGATTGTGCAATTAAAAAAAAAATACTATAATTTCTCCCCCCCTTAGAAAAAACTCGACATCTGAACTGCCAGCAATTACGTTGTATACTTCTCAAAATGTATTATATTTAAATTTCATTTTTATTTTACAAGTTAGCTTCAATATTACTTTCAATTTATGAACAAACCGTAAAAAGCAAACAATAGCTACATCTAAAGGTATATACTGGGGCTGTAAGTATTAGTGCTGTAAATACTGGTGCTGTAAGTATTGGTGCTGTAAATACTGGTGCTGTAATTACTGGTGCTGTAAGTATTGGTGCTGTAAATACTGGTGCTGTAAATACTGGTGCTGTAAATACTGGTGCTGTAAATACTGGTGCTGTAAATACTGGTGCTGTAAATACTGGTGCTGTAAATACTGGTGCTGTGAATACTGCTGCTGTAAATACTGGTGCTGTAAGTATTGGTGCTGTAAATACTGGTGCTGTAAATACTGGTGCTGTAAGTATTGGTGCTGTAAATACTGGTGCTGTAAATACTGGTGCTGTAAGTATTGGTGCTGTAAATACTGGTGCTGTAAATACTGGTGCTGTAAGTATTGGTGCTGTAAATACTGGTGCTGTAAATACTGGTGCTGTAAATACTGGCGCTGTAAATACTGGTGCTGTAAATACTGGCGCTGTAAATACTGGTGCTGTAAATACTGGTGCTGTAAATACTGGTGCTGTAAATACTGGTGCTGTAAATACTGGTGCTGTAAATACTGGGGCTGTAAATACTGGGGCTGTAAATACTGGGGCTGTAAATACTGGTGCTGTAAATACTGGTGCTGTAAATACTGGTGCTGTAAATACTGCTGCTGTAAATACTGGTGCTGTAAATACTGGTGCTGTAAATACTGGTGCTATAAATACTGGTGTTGTAAATACTGGTGCTGTAAATACTGGGGCTGTAAATACTGGGGCTGTAAATACTGGTGCGGTAAATACTGGTGCTGTAACTTTCGTTAAGTTGTTAGGGTAAATTTTGTACTATTCTACTTGTAGGAGATGCAGACCGAGCCTTGCAAACAGCGAGGAGCAGACGACAGTGAAATGAACTACTTATATGAAATGAGATAATCTAATTATAGATCTATTCAATGTTGGAGGCTAATTGGAGAAATTAGAATTGGAGAATTAAATAATTTCTTTCTAATTATACATTACTGTGTTGTGAATATCAAGACCTGATAATACTTGCATCTCGATCAAATTTAATTATAGCGATGTCACTCCAGGAAGTGAAAAAGTTTGATTGATACAAAGTGTTGTGTACATATATATATAATTTTCCAAAGCAATGTAAATATTTTGGTGTTAAATATACTATTTTTTCGTGTTTTTTCTATAATTCAATTTTCAAGTTTGTTGTCTAAGTAAAACAAAATTAACTTTTGTTTATACATTTACGTTATAGTTTTTACCACACTTTAAAATTAGAATGAGCTTTCACTCTCTTTGTTCAGGTAATACTCTATAACTATGCAGTTTTTACAGCCCACGGGCTAACAACCATATCAATGGCGTACATTGTCAGGACTGTGCTTGCGAAGTGTGTGTGTGAGAATAGTTTAATTCTGAGTATTGGCTCCCGTGTCCAGTATTGGATAATATTCTTCTATTTACTATTTGATATAAAAATATCGGTTGAAATAAATTCAGCCAATATTGGAAATAAATTCAGCGAATATTAGATAAAGATTTATAAAATACTGGTCTGTAGGTTTAATTACGTAATTATTATTCATAAATAATCAGTTCATAGATAATAATATTTAATTATTATAATAACTGCAAATAATCTATATATTAATACGCTTAAAACTAAATTCGTGGGTAACGCTCTAAATCTAATAGGCTTGATAGGATAGGTGAGTTAGGGGAGGGTATTTATATTATTTATGTTTTATTAGGTATTTTTTATACGTTAATTTTTATTTTATTCGGTAATTTATATTTGATTTGGTAACTTTCGTTAATTTGGTAATAATTTTATAATTAATTTCAATTTTTTTCTATTCATTTATTTTTTAAATTTTCAATTGTTTTAAAACTTTTAATTTTTTTGTAATTGTTTTTTGTTTTTTAGTTTTTTATTCACTCCCAATTTTTAATTGTTTTTTTTTTATTTTTTTGTTTAATTTTTTTTTCTAAATTTTAATTTTTTTTTTTCAATTTGTCATTTTTCCAAATTTAATTTTATAATTTTTTCATTTTTCCAAATTTTATTTTTTTTATTTTTTCATTTTTCCAATGTTGTTTATTTTTTTTATTTTTTTTTCAATTTATAGTCATGATCAGTATAGGTTAGGTTAGGATAGGTAAGGTCAGGATAGGTTAGGCTAGGATAGGTTTGGTTAGGATAGTTAGCATAGGTTAAGTAATGTTGATGACATTTATTCACGGGCCAACGGTTTTTATGTTTGACATATTATCAGGAAAGCTTCCGTTAGCATAGGATAGGTTAGTGTATACATGTTAGGATAGGTTAGGTTAAAATATGTTGTTAGAACTTGTTGGTTAATGTTGACCGAATTTTCTCACGCGTACACCTAGCTTAACGATTACATTGGTTAAGTTAGGTTAGGATACGATGGAATAAGTTAGGTGAGGATAGGTTAGGATATGATAGGTTAGGATATGATAGGTTATGATATGATAGGTTATGATATGATAGGTTAGGATAAGATATGTTTGGATATGATATGTTTGGATATGAAATGTTTGGATAGGATAGGTTAGGATAGGATAGAATAGGTTTGGATAGGATAGGTTAGGATAGGATGGGTTAGGATAGGATAGGCTTTGATTGAATAGGTCAGGAAGAGACAGGTTAGAATGTTCGGTTAGGAGCTATAGCTTACGTTAGAATGGGTTATTGTTGAATTTGTTAGATAATGTTGATGAAATTTTTGCACGGGGACACGATTTTTTATTTTTGACATATCATCAGTATAGCTTCAATTAGGGTAGGTTAGGATAGGTTAGGTAGGTTATGTCGATGAAATTTTTCACGGATTGACGGTTTTTTATGTTTGTCATATTATCAGGATAGGATTGGTTTAAGATATGTTAGGCTAGGATAGGTTAGGTAATGTTGACAGAATTTTATCAAGGGTCCACGTTTTTTATGTTTGACATATTTTCATGATAGGTTTGGTTAGCTTAGGTCAGGAAGAGTTAGGTTAGAATATGTTAGGTTGGGATAGCTTAGGTTAGAATGGGTTATGGTCGAATTTGTTAGATAATATTGAGGAAATTTTTTAACGGGTACACGTTTTTTATTTTTGACATATTATCAGGTTAGGATAAGTTAGGTTAGGGTAGGTTAGGTAGGTTATGTCGACGAAATTTTTTACGGCTTGATGCTTTATATTTTTTCCTAATTATCAAGATGGCTTCACTTAGGATACGATAAGTTGAGATAGGATAGGTAGTATATGTTAGTTTTGGATGAGTTAGGTTAAAATATGTTATGTAAGAATTTGTTAGGTAATATTGACCAAATTTTTTCACGGGTCCACCTAGCCTTAGGATGACGTTGGTTAAAGTTAGGTTTGATGGGATATGTTAGGTTAGGATAGATTTGGTTAGCATATGTTAGGACAAGATAGGTTAGAATATGTTAGGACAAGATAGGTTAGAATATGTTAGGACAAGATAGGTTAGAATATGTTATGTTCAAATTTGTTAAATAATGTTGACGGAATTTTCTCACGGGTCCCCAAAGCTTATTGATGACATTGTCCGTGGAATTTCCACGGGTCCTGCTAGTTATAATTAATATAATAATTATACAAATTATCCGGAGGAATTAAATGATTCATCAGAAAATTTAGAGAACTCTTCACAGGTTTACATACCAGAATACTTACCCGACGTCGACTATATAATGTCTGAGCAGCTCTTTTTATTTTATTGTTTTAGTCACAAATCCAATACTAAATCCAACTACGAAACCATTCACAAATCCATCAATAACATCAGCACTTAATTCAACTTACAAACAGCATCCAGTACTACTTTAATCTGTAGCCAATATTGGTTGAACTAATATCCAACATCAGATCTACATTCCACCTTCAGAAAAAAAATTTTTCGATACTGGAGACGGGAGCCAATACTCAGTAAGTGTATCCAATACCGGATGTGAGATCCAATACTCAGAATTAATCTAGTCCAACTTGATCCTATTCCAGCCTTTGTTTCCAGAAAGTATTTCAATCGCGATAATTCTTATCCCGTATGCTGCAAAAATATGTAAATATACTTTTGCACACGACACTTGCCGCCTAACTGGCCATAGGAATGAATGACGAGCTCTAAACAACTGTACTGTGGACGTACAAAAACATAACACTTTCTTTTTTTGGCTAAATGGTGAAATTAAATTTACCTTCGGATACCTTTTGTATTGAATATACCATACACGGAATGGATTTTTTTTAATAATTTAAATGGACGAAACACAATGAAAAAATTCATTCAATTTTCATACCGTGAGGTGACAACGTTATTTTTGAACGAGATCGATCGAAATGCAAGTGTTCTCAGGTCTGAATGTTTCAACCTAGATAATTAATGTGTAGGATTTTGTTTGATTCTCCAAACTCTGCATCTTTAATTAGCTTCCAATATTGAATAGATCTATAATTATATTAACCCATTTCTCTAAAAGTAATTCATTTCACTGTAGTCTGCTTCTCGCTGTCTGCAAGGCTCGCTCGGTCTGCATCTCCTACAAGGAGAATAATACAAAATTTTTCCTAACAACTGAACGAAAAGCTCGTTTTACAATATTTTTACAGCATATTTTGTATTTTACAGCCGTTTTACACAGAGATTTTTCCGCATACCACAACTACCTTAACATTTATCACCAACACTACCACACACCATTCATAAAGTCACACACATCACCGTACATGGATTCCACTAACTTGAATCAGTCCTCTTCTAATGCAACCTCAATGCAACCTAGTACTCATAGAATATTATAATATCATATATACTCGAAATATAAATAGACGCTCTGCGTGAACGCTCAAAGTTCAGCCAATAGTGGCTGTTTTTTTTGGTTGTTCGATGGCTAACTTCACGAGAGGAGAGAGTACCCCCAGAAATTGGAAATTTG
Organism: Morinoia aosen; assembly: GCA_030386875.1. Taxonomy (NCBI): domain Eukaryota; kingdom Metazoa; phylum Arthropoda; class Malacostraca; order Amphipoda; family Talitridae; genus Morinoia; species Morinoia aosen. The sequence continues at coordinate 3,910,209 of CM059558.1, read as the reverse complement.
GGGGGAAATAAATTTTAGCTGCTATAGGAGGGGCAAGAAGTCAGTTACATCCGGTGAAAAAAGGAAGTTCGTACGTTTGCTCGTTCGCCCGCTATGGGGGTTTGAAGAATGGGGTGGAGGGGAAGGGAAGTGGTATTTTATCATGTTACACCTCCCCCTTAGCTATTTCTTTACGGCGCAACGTTGATATGTCATCTTCTATGTCTATTTATTACTGTATAAGGATTTCAAGGGTACTAGCTGACCCAACAAAAAATAACGGAGAAAAATTGAGATTGGTCATGCTTACCTAATTTCCCTTTTTTTAAAGGATCGGAATGTGGGGTTTCAAGATGCTTCTTCTTTTACAGTTTTTTGAGCTACAGCGATGATTTTTGGTGTCATTGAATGCGAAAAGACGTGGACATTCCAAAAACTTTAATCGTTTTTCCAAATTCATTTTTGTTCAAAATTATTATTATCATAAATAATAACCAGCACATCATAAATTCGAAATTTTTTGTAATTAAGGTTTGCTCTCAAATTTTTTATTTTTTCTTTGCTTACAAATAAAAATTTGTGAAAACCATTGAAGTTTTTAGAATTTCCATGTTTTTCCGCATCTAATGATACCAAAATCATCACTGTAGCTTATAAACTCTTGGACAAGAAACATTTTGAAAAAAAATATCGTTTCTCTGAATATCTCGTTTTCTTCAAAGAAAATTGCTTTTTTTATAGAGGACAAACTATTTTAAATTTCATTTGCTATTAGTATACCAAATTTTATTGCTCTACGTTCAATAATAAAAAAAGTCCGCATGGGGTACTCCCTCCTTCATTTAATATTTCAGGCATCATTAAATGGTATTGTTATTGCTGTTATATTTTGTAGCTGTTATTTTTGGTGGGCGTGTGCGCTTGTGGTGGGTACTGGCTGAAGGATTATTGGTAATAGGATGAATAATGTTGCATAAATAATAATCTAATGCTGATTATCGACTTATCCGATTGTTTAATTATAGTAAACTCAATATATAGGGATCTATAATCCGGTAGTAGGTATTGCATCAGTTGACATCAAGGTTTGATAAGTTCACTGTCACAATATATATATATATATATATATATATATATACATATATATGTTCATGTGTGTGTGTCTGTGTGTAAGCATAGTGTGTGCTCACTGGGTGTATCTGGATTAGCGCGTACACGTGTGTTTATGTGAATTAGGAGAATGTAACTGTTTGTGTACGAATGAATACAAATTAGGGTTCTTAGACCATCAGAGAATTTTGTGGAATATATATATTTTTGTTTATACATGTTATTATAAATTTTCTTTTTCTCTCTTGTTTCAGCACTGATGATGAAAATTTAATAATTCCGAAGCGTGTGCAATATATGTAATGTTCATTTTTACACTGGTTCTTCTTTTTATTCTACGAGTAAAGGCCCCCTCACACGTACAAATATGTTGGCAGACAATCTGAACTGAATTTGGTTTGTCGGTCTCAAGGCCCCTCACATGATGCAAACCACGCACTGCAAACTTGACAAAGACTGGCGCACGCTTCAGTAAACCAGTAGCAGCTAGTTGGAGAGTACGCACAAGAATAGCGACTCCAGACAGCGAGTTCGTACAATTGATAGGATTCGCTATAGTTGCAATGAATAAGAAATAAAATAGATGTAAAAGCTCGCTCAAAATGGGCTAAAGAATAGTTCCTAAAAAGTAGTGAACATACAAATAAGAAATTGCTTATTGAAGTGCATAAGGAGGGAGAGAGGCAGAGTACAGTCGTGCACCACACACGAAGGCTGGCGTGACACTGACGTGGTGTCAAGGTTTGCAGGCTTAAAATTGCAGCCGGTCGCTCCAAAATTATCAAGCATGGCTCATCTGCCTCGTACAGTCTGTGCCAACCTGAAATGAGCGTACAAACGCACGAATTCAGCACCAGTTGAGATATGTTTGCAGATATATTTGCGCGTGTGAGGGGGTCTTAAGATTCTCCACGAATCGTCCTATTGGAAGTATAACTTCTGTAATAATGGTAATGAATTATAATTACGAAATAACTATTAATAGTTGAACTTATATTATTCAAGTAAATCAATGCAGACAGACATGATCACCCAGCGCAGCTGTAGGAGGTATGTGAGTAACAAAATGGCACAATTAATGACCTAAATTACGAACTATTTTGTTCCGACTATCACCGCTGATGTGAGACAGTCTGTCGAGGTAGCTGTATGTCTCAGTAATGGACCATGAAATCTATTGAATAACACCCATTTAATTACGATTATGATTCAATAAGTTCCTTGGCACAGCCGCGCCACTATAACTAACCTCATTGGATGTGGCGAGGTGATATTTTAAAACATATTATTCAATGAATTTCTTCTCGGGCATCAAATGATATACGTATATCAACCAGCTCACTATATCACTCTGTAAACAAGCTATTTGTTTGATATTATCAAAGTGAGAAGAGCGCCTTCATTAGCGTGACATCTGCATGTGATCTCCTTCGCAGCGTGCAGCCAGCGTGGGTTGTATTCAAGTCATCATCAGTATTGCGATTATGGCCTCTAAATGGTTTTAAAATACATATTGTGAGCTAGAAGTAGAAATACACCGCAACATGACATGCAGAACATATAAGAATCCCTACACCTTTCATACCAGAAAAAAGTTATCTATTTAAGCTTCGCCTTCTTAGCATTACCAAAAACGCATTAACACAACCTGCAGGCCAATCGGACTCGACCCATCGCAAGAGATGAGCCCGCCAGAAATGCGGTCAACATTTCAAATAAAACTGCATTCTTACAACGGTCTGAGAAATTATTGGAAAGACAGTACTCTAGCAATTATTTCAAAGTATTTAGCTTATTGTAAGTATATCATTTATTGAGGAATTTTATTTATATCCAATTGTATTATGAGAAGGAGTTTGTACATTTATCTGTTTAAAAGCGCCAAAATAGCCTTTGGATCGTTCGATTCTCTTTCATTCTAATTGTTTTGTAAAATCTCTACTTTTGAAATACATTCCTAGAGTTGACATGTGTGATATCAGCATTGATTTTACATAAAGCCTGGTATTTTTGGTGCTTGAATCAACGAGTGGAAAGTTAATTTTAGTGTTTTTAGGTCACGAAATGACTTAGTTTTCTGTGTGAAAATCTGAGGTTGCAAAAGATCTGTGGAAGTTATGAGGTAAAGAGTGGAACTCTTCGGTTATTCTGGTAATTCTTATATCCGAGTGAACACATGCATTCAAATTTGGCATCATTATTTACCTCTCATTTATCATTTTCAAATGATGTACAACTCTTGCGCCTTCAGTGCATGTAATTCACGAGTGAAACATGAATCATTTCTCAATGCAGTTCACTGCAATGTAAAAAGTTTACACCTAATTTTATAAGAAATGTCCCCTCATATCAGTATTTTCTTCGTGTGATTCACGTGTTGCCTAATTTAAATTTTCTCTGCTGGGTTCTTTCCCATAGTTCAAATTATTTTGTTGCTTGAGTGCATAAGTGGAAAAATTACATTTAAAAAAATTTTCTTCTAGTTCACGTGATGCGAATTGAGCGATTACCATGAGGTGCAATGTCAGTACACTGCGGGGGGAAATGGCATTCTTAAGTAATTTGTAAACAAAAACCATACTTTTGCAAGTTTTTACATAGTTTGGATGAATAAAATATGAAAGTATTATCAATTTATTAATAAAGCACGGTGACATCAGTTACAGATGTAGCGTCTGTAGCATTTTCATACTACTTATTTCATAATTTGGTCATAAGAATTTTACTTCTACGAACATTTTAATGAATTAAGGATGCAAAGTGGAATAATGAGTCAAATATTAGAGAAAATAATTTCCAACTAAGGAAAGAAACACAGCCGAGGCTCTCTGGCGCAAGGTATTTCCAAACGACTCAGGAACGCCCGCGCTCAAACTTGCGACCGATGGCAGCCGTGACGAATCGTCCCTTTTTCATTAGTGCGGAACACTCGATGAATGGAAAATATCGGATTACATAACGACAAAAACATCTTAATGGATGGAATTGTAGGCCTGGTACCTCCACGCTCCTGACTTTGAAGACAGTCTGAACTGAGCAGCCTTCCAAACAACACGTGTGCTACAGTGGTCAGCGTTTTGTAAGAAAATAATTGTTTTTTGCCAGTTCGAAAATTTTTGTGATATACTCAGCATATGACATCTCCAGTGCAAATTTATCGCAAGAAACTTTGAGAGTTTAAACGACCAACAGCCGCACATAAAGTGATGGAGCAGCCTGCTTCTTCCGCTGCTAGCTGGTCTGCTGTGAACCGGCAGAAGATTTGGGAGTTCATCCGTGAAGTGGACCATTCCATTTTGGATGTTGTATCGCCTGAAGATGAAGAGGCCTACCTGAGTATGGTGAGTGCACCAATCATTTGTTGACGATTGTTGTTTTTTTAGAAGATGAAGTTACTCACTTAGACATTTTACATGTCATGTAAATTAACAGTAGTGTTCTTGGTACGCAGCGATATTATGCTTTGATTTAAAATAGGTGTAAAGGTAGTATAAACGGTGTGGGAAAGTTAACCTGCCAAAGAACTTATATTTTAACTGAGTGCATTTTCCCTTTATGCTTCATTGCAAGTAGACATAATTGCAAAAGTAGCCACCACGTGGTTGTAATTAAGGTAAAATTGATAACATTTGTATAACTGCTTTACCGATATGATATAGAACACACACAAATTTTTATAAATCTGCCATTTGACGGTCCCAACGTCACAATGCCCAATTCAACAGTTAATGAGTTCAAGTATTTAATAAGACTCGTCAAATGCTCATTTGAGTCATCGGTAAAAATTTCTGTGATTAATCAATGTTCATGAGAGAAATCATTTTATTTCTAATGACCCGTCGAAACCATTCACAAATTGACCGGTAAATTCAGTTATTAAATTTCATTTGGGAGTCACAGCTCCATTTCTTTCCATTTCCTTCAGTTGTGTGGGTTGGTGTCAGGACTGAGGAGGTTCTGTGTGTAACAATGGGAAGAGTAGGTCTTACTACATTACTTTTCATTATTTTGCCCTTCATATAAATACAAATGCGGTGTGAAAGTATTTGGTGAGGTTAGCGCAACGATATTAATTTTTGTGTTCTACAATATTGGAGTATTTGTTATCCGTCATTTGCAAAAAATGAACCGTGAAGGAGTCGGTATATCATGCGTCTGACATTTTTGAATTTTCTGATAACTATTTCTCACCGAGAATTATGAAGGCTATCAAATGCCGGCAATTAATTTTTGGAAGGCATTCATGAAATATTTCAAACTTTCTGTTATCAACAACAATTCTATAATTTGTTTCTAACAGTTTTCTTATATTAAGGTAACTATTAACCCACGCTCATTGAAATTCATTATCATAGTCTAAAAACCACTCGATTTAAAACTTTTTCATTTCCTCACGGAAATTGAAAATAAATTTCTCGTTTTCCTCTAAAGTTTTCTGTTTAGTTTGAATTCATGTCACGAAGAATTATTCTTAGAGCAATTCCATGAGCATACCTATCATTTCCTGAGTTATTTTGTGCGTTACATTTGCATTGATCCTGTTTTTTAATTGTTTGCATTCTAAAATCGACTTCATTCCTTTATTGAAAGTCCTTTTTTGCATCAAGTAGTAGCGAAAATTATTTGGCTCGCTTTCTTTCAGAGTATTTGTATTAAATCATGTCCCATTCATCTTTCTATTTATACATCTATGCTCAAATAAGCAGCTTATTTTTTTAATCGATTAAAACCACACCAATATTTCTTGACCATTTTTTTAACGTTTTGTCTTCAAAAATAAAACTGTTCTACAATACACAAGGTATCAGGGATGAAATAGAAAAGCAATAATACTCCACTGAAGGTTTATAAAATAAAACGCATTGTCAAACGTTGTTCGTATCATTAGCGTTAATGTTTTTGACTCGAATGAACAAAACAGGGTATCAAATTTTATGAGAGTTAAAAATATTGACGGGGAAAAGATCAACATGATTTTTTTTAATTAGACTTTACTCAGTGAAAACCTGATAATTTGTTATTTTGTCCAGATATAAATGATAAACTCATCATTGAGTATTTTTACACAACAACGTAATGAGCCTAAATTGTACCTAAAATTGATTGTATCTTCTTCCATGGACTGTAAGTTTTCGACCATTTAACTGAACAATTTTATTTGTCCACAGGACGTCGCCACAGCCCAACGGAGCCACCAGCACCTCGTCCCGCCGATGTGCTTCCTCGAGCTACGGAGAGTCATGGGCACCGCCCTCTCGCGTCCATCCCTACGTCAAGTGGGAGCCCTGGTGTCCGTGCTGACTGTTGTTTTGGAGGGCGGTGATAGTATCTATGATGGGTACACCCCGACTTCTCCTTATCCTCTCGTACGGTCGATGAAATGGTACGTTTTGGACGTTGTTGAAGGCATTAATCTTGTCCTGGAGCGCATTACGTCGCCTCTACTCTACGACGGGAACGCCATCGCTCACCTGAGGGACGTCGCCCGGTTTCTTTTCCTCTACAACGTGCTGCTCTGCGACCCCCTGTATGATGAAATGCGCTCCGTCGTGGTTGACGACCCTCACGGCAGGATCACCTTCTACAGCGCCATCAACATGCAGAATCTGGTCGCCAGCTTGGTTTTCCCTTTGATTCTGCAAGGGGCTTTTGCTACCAATCCCCTCCAGCTGCCCATCACGCCCTGCTCTACGGTGGAGGAGATGCTGGGCTGCGGGACCTCGAAGACCTGCGCAGTTTGCCAGGACGCCCTTCAGGACGACGACGAGTTCTGCGTGCGGTCGAGCTGTCGCCATCTCTTCTGCGACCGCTACGCCCCCGCCCGCCTCATGCCGCAGTGAGTATAATTCGCTGAGTGACTTTTATTTTATTGCTAACTACCTGCACGGAAATTAGGCACCACGTATTAACTTCATGTATGACTCATTTTGGCATTCAGTGACATTTGTAGGTGCTGTTTTATTTAAACAGTTTTATCGATATTTCACGTACTTACTATAATTTTTTTGGTGTTCTACAATTTTTCTCCTAATTTATATTTTGTGTATGAGATGTGATTTTAGAATATTAGCAAAACTCATTATGGAATAAATGAACGAAACGTTTTCCATGATTATAAGCCTTAAAAAATGAGAGATGCGAAATAATTTTATGTTCTTGTCTCGAGAACATTGTTCGATTTCGATATCTTGTTGCTAATTAACTTAGTTCATGAGGGCCAATGAGTTGAATGAAACAGAGCTTATTGTTTATTTTTTTAAATTTATGACTTACACAGTTCCAATGTTGAAGCTTTATAGGTGAATTTTGTCCTGCTAGCCCCTGCTTTTCGATAAACAAAGTAGCATTTGATTTTGCATGGTCTTTCAGTATTTGTCAGATGAACTGTTTACGCAAATTTCATTTAAAAAAACACAAACACATTAACTTGAGGTTAAAAAAGCATATCTACCCTGGATGAGCTGACAGACACTTATCAACTTAGTATTGTTTGACATCTGCACTCACGTAGATATAGATCAGCGTGATATAGAAACGATGCTACTCAGCACGTTAACTCCTGATTGCAGTCATAAAATTACTTCTGGGGGAACTAGTGTTCTGTGTAACTCACTTATTGATAGTTAACATTAATTTGATTTTTCCTTCCAGGTCCTATAAAAGGATTGGAAATAATAACTTTGCAATTTTCTTCTTCCAGTTGCCCGTGTCCGGTATGCGGTGCCGGCAACAGCTTCTGGATCAGCAAGTCTCCGCTGGTGGAGTACCAGAAGCACCTGGAAGCCGGCAACTCTGCGCCTCAGCTGGACGAGGACTTCGGGTCGCAGACTTCGGGCTGCCTCAAGTATCTTTTCGGGTTGTACTGATAACTGAACCTGAAGTATGGATACCCTTTGATCTTCTCGTGATGATGATCGTGGCCTTTAACGACTAATTAAGACAGGCTCAACCGTTTGAGTCGAGCTGTATTAAATTACGAAGTAAACTGTGAACTCCTGTGTTGTCTCTATTGCATTGGAGCCAAGATCGATGGCGTTATTTTAACGACGAACCAAATAATTTGTTGACTCAAGCAGTTGCTCGCTGTGATAAATATGCCAAATATATTTATATAGATATCTATCCGAAGTGTTTACTATTTATCCATCCTTTTCTATTCTTTCTTAGAATTACACATGCACTTTGAAATTTCAAAGTTTAGTTTTCAAACTAAAATGTTTGATTTCCCTGACGTAGGAAATTTTATACAGCATCATACACAAGAGTTGTTTTGTCGGTCTAGGCTAAACTAAGAAAAAAATTGCCCCGTTGGTATCTCTCAATTTGTCATCCAATTAGAGTCCTATTTGCGTCATTGTGTATTTTAGTGTCGCAGTCAATGTTGCTTCTGAGCCTCGGAGACTTTGTGTTTTGTACGTTGATGTTATTGACCAATTTGCCGTTGAAAAATCGCTCATGAAAACTGGACGAAGATTTGACTATTTTTGCTGTGCTGTATTTATGCGACATGATGTTAATTTGTGGATAAAAAGTACAGCATTCCATGTAAGGAGTTCAAAGCAAGAAAATATGGAAGCATGTTTAATGAACTCGTGAGACGAACACAGCAGACTGGAATGAGCTAAATTACTGGACTGTAATACGGTGGCAGTCGGGAAGTCAAATGTAACATTATTGCTATTATTATTAATTGCAATCAACGGTCTGTTGTGAACATAACTAAATTCAACTGACTTAGCGTTGGATAATATTTAGTGCGGCCAATGACGATAACAATGCGAAATGAGCAATATTAGTGCAAGTGCTCATACTGAACAATGTACCCATTCGGAAAATTTTGAAGCCTCATTGATTTAAAAGATTCTGATTTCTTGAAAAGAATTTGAGCGGGGATCATTGTTTTGAGCTCCGGGGAATTTATTCTGCAAACCAAAAGACGCATCATTATTTTATCGCTAAAATTTCCATGCATGTATTTTCCACCTAAAAATTTATTTCAGTCTTAGTTCCTACAAGTTTTGCCGAAATTCGAATTGCTGTTTCCTTAAAATTACACATCGAGAGAACATCTTTCAAAATATAAAGCTATAAATAGCGTTGACGGAGCTTTACCAATGAACATCACGGAACGAAGATCTTCGCCAGCAGAGTACTGAGTGCCACAAAGTTCATGAGCATGTAAAACAAACAAAACAAACAAACAACGGCATCAACGGATGCTTTATTTCTAATTTCAAGCCTGATACATATGACCTTGTACATTGGATTTTCAAATGCCTTATGTACTGAGGCGCAGATTGCCATCTACTATCTAATGACTAGTCAAATACGAAGATTAAATTAGTACTGATGACTGAACGATTTTACATCTGAAGCTAGGAGTACGAGGCGTGCAAGAAACACATTTCTCAGGCGTAGAGCCAATTTCCTCGTTAAAATCTCTATTACATTTTTCCACTTGGAATTATGAGTGAATTTCTCAAAGTACATTTGTTATTCCTGCCAAACTGCACAACGAACATGCTTTACATTTAGATCATCAGTGTAAGCCTATACATAAATCTTACTAGTAAACTTGGTTGGGATAAACGATAATAAATGAGATATGTAAACTTTGCGCGATGAAAAGCATGGCAAACTATTTGACGAAGTGAAATATCGGGACGTACTATGTGGGACTATCGTTATGGAAATAGATTAAAGTGAACTACTCAGCCTGGTACAGTGGACAAATTTGAGTGTAGCTACTTGTGGGCCCGAATAAGTACAGCGACTTCAAGGGCATCCTATCATCAACGCCATTCTAACGTCTTCTAATTAGTCGAGTATTTAGCTGTGCAAAAGCTAGTGAAATAAATGAAATGCTTCACATTCATGCAGGTATGCAAATGAGCAATATACTGAGTGGTGCACATATGTCACCATACGTAGTCAACGTGTGAAGACTTAATATAAATCTAATATTTAACGCGTTCTCGAACGAACGATGATAAAAGAAAAGTCAGAAAGAGAGTTTGACACAGAGCGTGTCGGGGAGAGAAGAGGTGAGACAGAAGCATAGATAGGTTACTGATAAAGGTGCGCTTTGCGCATGTGGTGCTGGTGTTGGAGGTTTTTTGTATGTAGTTTGAGGGTGGTGTAAGTTAACTACCCGTCCGGGCTTTGTATGGGTGGGTGTTACGTTAGTAAGCATCTAAACTACTGGACGTGGTTAATTAGGCTTGCCGTGGTGGGGAGGGGGTTGTGGAGTAGTACTCGTTTGTTGTCGTGTCAGGTGTATAAATCGCGGTTGAGGTGCGGGTCTTAACATTTTGCATCATCATTTCTAGCATTTCTTATGCGTAAAACAGATTAATCATTACCTTCATCATACGATCAAATAATCCTAAGCTGAAATTAATTATTAACTTGTCTTGAAACAGACGTTAGCTATCATACAATGGTTATAATTTCCCCACAAACAACAGTGCTCACATGTGCATTTTACAGTAACGCAGTTTTACTGTCGCTTTTTGCTACCTCTGCAGACTTTAGTGGCAACTAGCTATTGCTGCCACACCTCGTGTGTTGTGTTGCTGCCTCTGCAGACTTTAGTGGCACATAGCTATGGCTGCCACACCTCGTGTGTTGTATTTCTGCCTCTGCAGACTTTAGTGGCACTAGCTATTGCTGCCACACCTCGTGTGTTGTGTTGCTGCCTCTGCAGACTTTAGTGGCAAATAGCTATTACTCCCACACCTCGTGTGTTGTGTTGCTGCTTTGTAGACTTTAGGGGCAACTAGCTATTGCTGCCACACCTCGTGTGTTGTGTTGCTGCCTCTGCACACTTTAGTGGCAACTAGCTATTGCTGCCACACCTCGTGTGTTGTGTTGCTGCCGATGAAATCTTCAATTCTGCGTGTAAGTTCAACACTTTCACTGCGGTTGTTAACTGTTGTTAGGCTAGGTTGAGGCAGCAGAATTGGGAAATCGACTTCACTGCTCCAATACATTCATATATTTTCCCAAGATACATGAATAATACAATCTCACGATACATTTGTCAACGTATGATTTCAGTTATTTTTATGAAGGTTGCGAAACAGATGAAATGCCATTCATTTATACCGGTGCGGGAATGAGCAATTTACCGAATGGTGCGCGTGTGGCCGTGTTAATATTCAGCTCAAATTTATAATCAATTGAAGTGAGCAATGTTGCGAATAGGAAACATTAAACTGTATCGTGCCTTTATTTACTTATGTATATTGAGTTTGTGACTGCAGGTCGGTCAGCAGCTTTATGAAGGTCTCGAGCTGAGAGTTGGGTAGGTGATTTTTTGTTAAAATACAATTTTTTGTTAGTTAATCCACCTTTTTTCGCTTCACTGCGGTCACGGTTTCCAGCACCTCTGACTTCTTTCTTCAACTTTATCTTATTTCATTTACTTCCTTCTCAACTTACTGTTTCTGTGCGCACGGGATCCTGTGCGGGAATAAACCTTATGCATAGATTCCTCTCTTCTCTAACTCCAATCTTAATGGCACCTCCATCTTTATTCTATTTGAACCTCCCCGGTGTGGTAGTGGAGGCTGAAGCAATTTCAGGAATATTAGACGAAAAATTGTGCATTTTCAGTTACCCTTGAAATAGTACGTTTTTGCAAGTAATCAGTAAAAATGGGTCGTTCCTAATGAAAACCTAATTAAGCTAGAAGGTACCAAAGGCTCCTTAGAGAAAAAAATTTTTTGAAAGGCGATCCTGATGGACGCCTACAAAGCGAAATGTATAACCTTACGTCGTAAAATATAGCCATACGCAGCATACTACAAAGAAGAGCAGTAATAGAATGGTGCATAGAGGATCTAGGTGTGTTTAGGGTGCATTACCTCAGAGCAGAGCTAGTCATAGATACTCCAAATGTATCTAGATACGAAATACATGGCCAAAATGAATAGATACTTTTCCTCTATTTCTCTCTGTCTTACTACTTCATCGTACAACAAACACCAAAAACCCTTATAACACTAACATAAAAACGCAGGAGGATTTCATTTACTGGAATATATACAAATGATATCTATTCCATTCGTTATAGATCATCAGCAATAGTATAAATAATTAACCCAGTTAACATAAAACTATAGGATGGAAAAGCTAACTGCTGAGTATAACATGAAATTGTAAGCCTGTCAATAATACATTATATAAAATAAATATGAATGATAAATTGATAATATTCAACTGCCTGGACACTTGGGTGGTGGAACGCTGGGCATTCAACTCTTTATATCGTGTAAAGATCTGATGTTGGAGCGATCTGATCTGCCAAAACATTTACTGAATGAAGTAATCGCATTAAATTCAGTAAATGTTCTGGCCGATCAGAGGGCCACAACATCAGGTTCTTTACATGATATAAAGAGACTAAGAGTTGAATGCTCAGCGTCCAAGCACTAGATAATTACCATTCACAATACTTTAAAAAGAAGTACAGTTCTAAATCTAAATAAACCCTAATTATAATATTATGTTTACATCGTTGATCTACTAATCGCAATGGGAGCAGTTTTGGTATTTAAACAAATTTTATTGCTCCTCAGCAATACCAGTCTCTCGAACATGGAATCGTGTGCAACCATGTCCCCCTTGTGTGTCGCCCTTTGAACCGTCTCCTTATGAGTGTGCAGAAATGCTGTGCTGGTGTGCAAATGAACAGTTCACTCAGTGGTGCACATGGTACGTAGTCAACGTGTTGAACAAAAAGAAAAGCTACAAGAAACCACTCTCCTACCTCAACGAAGGCGTCCAAAATCAGGAAGGAGGAAGGCATCACTCACACAAACAACACAGGTTGAAGAAGACTCGGCTTCAACTTTCACATTGACGAGGGGTAAACTGACGTTCTGTATTCAAATCAAATTCAAGTCAGTTGTAGTGAGCCATTTTGGAAGTTGGAACTTACCTTCGTTCAGCTTTGACTGAAAATTCGTTGGGATTTCTGGAGTTGAACAACCCCACAATTTTTTTAGAAAATATCTGAATAAATTAAAAAATACCAAAATGTAATGTGTTTTATATTAGATTCATATTATATAAAGTGTCCAAGTTCCATAAACAACGGATCATATTTTTTAAAAAAATTACCTAACCTAACCTAGACAACCGATAAACATACCTTAGCAAGGACGGTGGACTCTCGGAAGAAGTTAAATAAAAGCTTGAGAACGTTGTAAGCGGGGCACTTCCTTCGTCCAGAAATGCGAATCAAATCGTAATGCTGCAAATACGCTGATAGCAACACTTCACTATTCAATAAATGCTCAAGATCTTTTCATTAATGTACTAACAAACGTGATATTATTTTCTGGAAATGAAGAAGAAAATCCGAAAATTACATATAATAAAATGTGTTTCAAATCCAATTTTACGTATACTTAGCTAGTACCACCAAAACTGCACTATAATTAAGAAAATAATGCATGTTGTAGCTGAACTCAAGAAATGCAAATTCATTAAAATTAAGTCAGACGACTGGTCGGTCAGCACCACTCAGAAAATTCCCTCCGTGTACACCGGCGGCCCACGTCGCAGTGAAAGTGTCAACACTTTCGCTGCAGGCGGAGGTCAATATTGAATTTAGTGCGTCAACGATTTTGATTTTTTTGTATATTAACGTAATTGGAGACACTTTAAAACGTTTTGCATGAATGATATTGTGCTCGCAAATGCTTGCAGTTTTCGAGACATAGCATAAATAACGTTCAGGTAAGAATAGCATCAACGACTGTTTCGATATGGCTCTTCCGGCGGATGGTGGATACGTAATACGCGCAGTTTATTGGGGGGAAAAACCGGTTGTTTCGGTATGACAAAGGTAAGTTATTTTAGGTTTACTTAGGTTAGTTTATTTCACTAACATAACTTTACCTCACCTAACCTCACCTATTGTTATGTTAGTACCGTGCTTTAGCTTATTTACGTGTCCGTTTGTTCAGGTTTCCATACGATTTTCCTATACATTCTAAGTTAAATACCTCGAAAAGTAAGCATTTGGGAGAAAAATATCATTCGTGTAAAATCTCTGAAAATGTCTCCAATTGCATACGCATGTAAACGAAATTTCAAAATCGTTGACGCGCTAAATTCAATATTAACCCAGGAGGATAACCTGAAGTTCAATTATTCAAATGTATTCAGAGTCAGTTTCAGCGTACAATATTTACAAGCACCAGCACTACATGCATTCTTCCTTCGTTTTGTTTCGGTTAAGACCGCATGAAAATTTAAGCGACGATCACAGGTATTTTTAGCAGTGTTGAGAAAATCACCTCAGTGACTATAGGGGCGTGATCTATTCAGTTGATGTTTGCTATTTTCAAAATCGCTCGACAAAGCTGGCTTTACATTTGAATTGAACATTGAACTTTAGTTTAACCCATCGCGGGAAATGCGTTAAATATTTTATTGTGCTGATCAGAAGACGGTCCCTCAAAAGCTGCCCGCCACAAGCTTTTAGCTCTGGCGAGCTTTTCTTTCACTGAAAATTTCAGCGAGCGGAAATGTCTTCAGGCGTAAACCCTTTCGTTCCCGACGGGACCTCCAGTTCTCGTTGAGCATTGAGGGAATTTGCAGGCTCTTCAGAACTCCAGTTCCCATCGCGCAATTCTTTACAATTAAATAATTCTTTCGTAAGTAGAAGTGGTATTGCGTTAATTAAACATGAAATAAAACATATCAATCGACAACAATAACAAAAGTTGTCTATTTCTTACACTGGGAATGAAAAGTTAAGGTTAGCAGGGATTTGCGATCAACTCAACTCAAAATGTTGAGTGAATTCTCGCTCTTATTTAACAATTTGAAAGTTAAAGTTGAAAAACAAACCAGAATTTCAATCGAGAGAGCACTCGGTCGTGCACATTCAATATCGCTGTGTTGTGGTAGACGCCAATTTCTCTTTACTTGTGTCTCGTTCCATAGTTATATTCCTTGGGTCCTAAACATCCATGTTTATATTTCTTGGGTCCTAAACATCCATGTTTATATTCCTTGGGTCCTAAACATCCATGTATAGGTTCCTTGGGTCCTAAACATCCATGTTTATATTCCTTGGGTCCTTAACATCCATGTTTATATTCCTTGGGTCCTAAACATCCATCTTTATATTCATTGTGTCCTGAACATCCATGTTTATATTCCTTGAGTCCTAAACATCCATGTTTATATTCCTTGAGTCCTAAACATCCATGTTTATATTCCTTAGGTCCTAAACGTCCATGTTTATATTCCTTGTGCCTAAACATCCATGTTTATATTCCTTGGGTCCTAAACATCCATGTTTATATTCATTGTGTCCTGAACATCCATGTTTATATTCCTTGAGTCCTAAACATCCATGTTTATATTCCTTGGGTCCTAAACGTCCATGTTTATATTCCTTGTGCCTAAACATCCATGTTTATATTCCTTGTGCCTAAACATCCATGTTTATATTTCTTGGGTCCTAAACATCCATGTTTATGTTCCTTGGGTCCTAAACACAAACGTACTCTGGGATCATGCGCCCTACACACACACACACACCCTAGGTTCCTAGACGCAACATTTAACTAAAATTCACTCAAAATTGGTATCGTGAGGCAATAGTGTAATGAGTTACGTTCCATATTGTGGCATAATAGGCCCCGTAGTAGGGCGCCCCACAAAATTAAATTAGAAAATTTTGCCGGTGATCTTTCATCGACTAAGATCGGTGTCATTATGAGCGACGCATTCTTACTGCACTTTTCAAGTAATCACTTCTTTCATGAGTACCTATAACAGCCCAATTTTTGCTACGATATATGTATTGAACCATACGTTACTTAGACGGGTAGTGACTGACCGTCAACGACGGTACGAACAGGCGTTGACGTTGCAAAAAGTTTCAACGTTTTCGAAATCTTACGACTGATGTCAACTCTTACGACTGATGTCAACTCTTACGACTGATGTCAACTCTTACGATTGATGTCAAATCTTACGACAAATCTTAGAGTTCACAATGAAACAAAAGCACAAAATAATAATTCTATTCCTGACTGCTGTCCTGTACGCAAGCAAAACAGTTGCGGAATTTCTATTAGTACCGAGTTTTACTTCTCATCGCGTTGATTTCAACTCGTCCACTTCATAAATACCATGGAGCTAGGATATATGGAGGGAGCATAGCGCACTCCGATCGGGCTCAATTTGGCTGCAAAAGTTGAAACACTCGGGTACTCTCAATGCCCGACACGTCACAATTCTGAGCCAACCACAGACGCTTGGCTGAAGTTGGCTCTACCCACCTTCCTTACAACCCCTCCTCATTTTCCAAAGCAAGATTAGTACCTCACCACAAGTCAAAGGGTGAGGTGTGCGTGCAAGTCGCTCTAATTTGTTATAATCAAGGGCCTTTAATCTTTATACTTTTCAACTCTTAATGTATCTCTGCTAGTAATTTTAATATTATTAAGTGTCCTCAAGTTCGGAAACACAATTTATTGTCTTTCGGAGTCTTAGAATCCCAAATTAATCATTAACGATTGAATGATTAACTGAACAGCTGGATGAGCATACAGCGAGCGTGTGCACACTCCAGCGTAGTCAGTAGGTAATTGGTTTCCGTGCTGACGTCACACTTGCGAGACGGCTATTGGTTACCACAAACATAGGAGAAATCTCAAAAACTGATTCTCTTCACAGACGGCTATGCTCCCTCCATATATATACTCCCTCCACGATAAATACAAACGTACTCTGGGGTTATGCGCCCTGAACACACACCTAGGTTTTGGCGCACCATTTTATCAGGTCTACGAAAAGCATAGGCGTAAAAGCGTCATAATTTCATTCCCAACACAGTATTCCTCACAGGGCGCCAATATTTTGGACGCCTTCCAAAACATTTTTATATTACCCACGATAGAGGTACCTAATTCACCTAACTTAATAAAAACCCCGAAGCCCGCTCCATTTTTACTGCATACTTGTAAAATCATTTAATTTCAAGAGTAACTAAAACGGCTCAATTTTTTGTTCAATCACTTAGTTGGTTTGAGCTTCTCTTCCAGCACCAAAAATGTTCAACACGGTGTTCAACAAGAAAGATGAAGGCACCAGTAAGATTAGAATTAGAGGACGTGAAATCTATGCATAAGGTGTATTCCCGGTCAGTATCCCGTGCGCACAGAAACATTGAGTTATGAAATAATTTTATTAAAGAAGATATAACATGAAGAAGAAATTGAGAGGTGCTGGAAACAAGACAGTGAAGCGAAAAAAAACTCATTACACTAGCAAGATAAATTTTCAAAATGAAATGGTGACAAAATATTGTAATAATATTCACTCAAACTTTCCAAAAATGCTGAAACTTTTTAAACAATTTCATTGCTTGGTCTTACCGTCGTTGACGGTCAGTCATTACCCGTCGTTGACGGTCAGTTGTTACTCGTCCTAGTGAAATTACAATTGCCCGTGATTAGCCATGCGAGGGGTTGAAATGTGTGGTCCCGAGATGAGAATTAAGAGTTTTTCTTTTGTTTTAATAATTTTGATTTATTTGTTATGAGTCTTTTTTTCATTTAACTGCTGTCCTGGTTTTGAAGCTTACTACTTTTTTCAATAATTTGATCTTGTTTCATCAGCTTCATTTTTCACTTACTGCTTCTGTGCGTATGGGATCCTGTGCAGGAACGCACCTTGTGCATAGAACCCGCGTTCCCCTAACTTCAAATTTAATAGTGACTCATTTTTCTTCTCCTCGAACTTCTTTATTGGTTAGGGAAGGGAGGCTGAAACTAACTTTTAATCCATTAGAAATGAAACACGGAAAATTTTGCTGTTATAGTTACCCTTAGAAAAAGTAATGTAGTACGCAAATGCAGTAAGATTAGGTCGCTCTCAAAGAATTCAAATTTACACAAGAGGTATAAAAGCTAATAAGAGAAAAAAATTAGTATTCGTTGGTGTGAATATAAATGTCAGTTATAAATTTCTGTTCTTAACCTGGCGACTGCAACTGGCCCCCAGCTTACCATATCGAAGGGGGCATGGCCCCCGTGGCACTCATCTTTCTTGGCTGCGCTGAACTTCCTTCTCAACTTGCTGTTTCTCTGCGGGAACATTCACCTTGTGCATAGATTTTGCGTCCCCTTGCACCAAACCTAATCGTGCCTCTATCCTTCCTTGCTTTTAATGTTTTTGTTTAGGTAAGAGAAGCTGGAACTAACTTATATCTTTTAGAATGAGAACACAATAAATTATTCTGTCATAGTTACCCTTGAAACCAGTAATACGTTTTAGAAGTGCAGTAAGATTGCATCGGTCACAAAAACATCATGAATAGGTGGAAAGAATGTCTTTTGCAATCAAAGCATATTTCTGCGAGGCAGTCAAGATCGATGTCAACTAAGGTTTTGCAGTGCAAAGCAAGCCTTGGAAGCAATGTGTCACGTTACGAAATGGGAATACAAAGGCTAGTCACGTGTTGTACATATGGTATGCAGAGGGGCCATAACCCAGAGTACGGTAGTAGTTATGACTCGAGGAATGTAAATATGAAACTAACAGCATTACAACAAACATGTATCTCAAGTATTGAGCCAATACCCTCGATAAATTCTCAAGTGCAAATTTCTCCTTGCGGTTCTGAGTGAATTTTGTCACGGTTCTCTTGAGTAAATTAGTTCTCCCTGACCAACCTCCACAGCAAACCAGTTTTCCTTGTAGATACTCGGTGTAAGTTGTTTACGTATGAAACTTACCAATATTTTGGTACCCATTACCGACACCTGGGTAGAGTGGGGAATTGTAGCTGATTTTCTCCTTTTCACAACGGGGAGAAATCACCGGGAACAGGTTGACCAAAAAATCATACGACGAATGACGCCAGAAGTTTCACTGCTCGAATATAAATCCTGTGTACGAAAGCCCTTGTGGCAAATGGTGCGTAGTTGTATAATCGTGTAGTAGGTTTGTGTTGTATGCCTGTAGGAAACTAAGTGCAGGAATACACTTCACGTTACTTATCTACTTCTCGAGTATTGAGCCAATATCCTTGCTAAATACTCAAGGAATTAAAAACCTTTGAATAGCGTTGATGATAGAATGCCTAGGCGTCATTGAACTTATTCGGGCCCACAATGTGTCCATTGTACTTGACTTAAATGAGAAACAGTCTACTGGATCGCTTGTGGTAAATAAATGGTTAAATGCAAATTTGCACTTGCGGTTGCGAGTGAACTTCATTACCGGAAGCCAAGGCCGCTCCTGCGCCCGTCCCGCTGCCTCTGATCTTCGTCTTGCTCTGTCTTGCCTGACCCCGCGCCGTGCAGCATCTCCGACCGACGCTTCCCACATTAACCTCGCAGAAACACGACATTCTTACCTTTTTACCTTCAAAGTTCTTCATATATAATCCGACATAGAAGTTTACTTACGTATCCTGGTACATTCTCTGTTAACTTCGTTTGACGTTCGGCGGTTCTTCGTGTTGGGTTTGGTTGGGAGTGTGTAGGGGTGCGGGGGGACTGTGGGTGCGGGAGGGAAGTGTGGGAGGTGCGGGGAAAAGTTTGGGGTGTGGGGGGGAGTGTTGGGGTGCAAGCCATGTCACGGAGTCTGGCCGAGTGCCGCCAAAAGAGGTTCTGTTGGCTTAACTAGCAAGCGACCGTACTAGTGAAACTTGTAGTCTACGACACATAAGTAGCTTATTCTGATCCATTTCCTTCGTGAGAGTCCTATTTTGTACGTCCAAATATTCCACTTCACTAAATAGCCATGCTTTACATCGCGAACAGTAATACAAATCTCATTTATTTATAGCGATCATTCCAACCAATTAAACTAGGAAGTTGTATCAATGAGCTCACATTGATGATCTAGAAGTAAAACGCGTTCGCTCTGTAGTTTGGCAGGGATAATTAATGATCTTCGGGAAATTCACTCGGAACTCTAAGTGTAAATTTGCACTTGAATATTTAACGAGGTTATTGGCGCAACACGTGAGATACAAGTTTGTTGCATGCCTCATTCAGTAAGTCTCATATTTACATTCCTAGAGTCATAACTAGCAAAGCACTCTGGTATTATGCACCCCACGCATACCTTTCGTACCTGTACGTAACATTTGATCAGACTCTTTACTCTCGGTGTGTTTCGGACGACCGTACTGGTTTAGAGCACTTCCCCTGCGTGTCACGGACAAGTCGTGCTCGATCGCCATGTCATAATTTTAACGTATTTTTTGCAACAGTCGACATGAGCTATAAAAAAATTTAAATTCTTTGAGCAGGGCTTAATCTTACTGCATTTGTGCACAACATTACCTATATCATGGGTAAAAGAAGAGAAGTTCAAAGAAAATAAAGATGAAGTTACTATTAAGTTTGGAGGTAGGGGAACGTATATTCTATGCATAAAGGGCGTTCCCGCACAGGATCCCGTGCGGACAGAAGAAGCAAGTTGAAAAAGGACACTTATGAAACAAGATAAATTTAATGGAGAAAGTAGTAGCTGATGGAAACCAGGACAGCAGGCACTGAGAAAATATGATTCATTACAAAAAAATCAAATTGTTTCAACAAAAGGAAAACTCTTACCTCTCAGCAAGGGACCATACATATCACCCTTAGCAGGGCTAATTCTTGCAGTGCTACTGAAGATACCGTTTACAGTTAATCACGGGCAATTTTAATTTCACTAGGACGAGTAACAACTGACCGTCAACGACGGGTAATGACTGACCGTCAACGAAGTTACGACCAAGCAATGAGATTGTCAAAAAATTTCAACGCCTTTGGAAACTTTGAGTCAAATATTATAACAACATTTTGTCGCTATTCAATTTTGCAACTTCATTTTGCTAGTGCATGGAGATTTTTTTCGCTTCGCTGCTGTCCTGGTTTCCAGCTCTGACTTTCTTCTTCAACTTCTACCCTGTTTCGTAAACTTCCTTTTCCACTTACTGTTTCTGTGCGCACGGGATCCTGTGCGGGAAACACCTTATGTATGAATTCCACGTTCCTCTAATTCCAATCTTATTGGTGCCTTCATCTTTCTTCTTTTTGAACATCTTTGGTGCAGAAAGAGAGGCTCAGAGTAACAGATACATATAACGTAAAATCATGCTGTTATAGTGACCCTAAAATTTAGCAATATTACATATGTGCAGTAAAAATGGGTCGTTCACTTGAGATAGCTTAGACGATACAAAAACTACATGTATTAATTTGTACTTGTTAATATTTTGCAGGCGCAATTTGGGCGCCCTATGAGGAATGTTATGAGCACTTAGCAATATTGTAGATTCGAGTTCTTATCCTACGAGGACTAGATGAAGTGACGCACTCCGGATCTAGGTTCGTGTTCAGGGCGCATAACCAAAGAGTACGTTTGTAATTAGGAAGTGGACGAGTTGAAATCAACGCGATGAGAAGTAAAACTCGGTGCCAATAGAAATTCCGCAGCTGTTTTGCCTGCGTACAGGGCAGCAGTCAGGAATGGAATTATGATTTTGTGCGTTTGTTTATTTGTGCACTCTAAGATTTGTCGTAAGATTTGACATCAACCGTAAGATATGACCTCAGTAATAAGATTTGACATAGTTGAGGAAATACGTAAGATTTGAAATCAGTCGTAAGATTTGACATCAGTAATAAAATTTTAAAGTCAGTCGTAAAATTTTCAAAAGCGTAAATTTTTGACAACGTCAACGCTTGTTCGTACAATCGTTGACGGTCAGTCACTACCCGTCTAAGTAACCTATATGATCCATTGCATACATCGTACAATAATTGTGCTGTTAGGCCGGTGACACACTTGGCGTTTTGTTTCCGATCGGAATTTTTACCGTCGCCGCTCTAACATAATGTAGTGCTTACACACTGGGCGGTAAAATGTCCGTCGCGCACCGACGGCACTCTTTGATCACTGACCTCCGTGTAACAAACAAGTGCTGTGCAACATGAATCGAGAACAACTTCTTGCATTATTGCTATATCGTCACCGATTACAGAGAAAGAGGAAAAAATAGACTGATTTGGGTTTATCCGATTAATCAGAGGAGAGAGGAAGTTGGAGCCTCCTAAACTTTGTTTCCTGAGTTAAACAATGAAGAAAAGTTTTTCAATTATTTTAGAATGTCAATCTCATCATCCGACGAACTTCACAACCTGCTGAAAAATCATGTACAACGGAAAATACTAAACTGAAGAATTGTATTCAACCGGTGGAGGCCTGTATTATTGTCCAGGTTGAATACAGGTGTGTTGATATTGTCAAGGTCTGTATAGTGCTTCATAATTATGTTGGAGATAGAGATGTGTACGTAGTTGAGGATACATTGTCAATGTCGGGACTTGAAAACATCCAAGTACCGTACAATACAAGAGGAGGTTTGAAAGCCAACAACGTGAGAAACATTCTCTACAAGTACTTCGTGTCAAGCGTTGGTTGCGTTCCCTGGCAAATGTCAAAGATCTGATGACCCATTTAGGAGAAAGCAGAAAATATAAGCATAACTACATAAACTGTGAACACATATGATACTGTTTAGTATAAAAAACCTTTAATCTCACTGACTATTAGAATTATGCATATAACAGGTATTATGTTCATTCAAAATTTAAAAATGTCAAACAAATAAATTATATTGAAAATTCGTTTTGAAAGCCTATTAATTGTTACTTGGAATGCTATTTAAATGATTTCAGTAGCATGAAATAAATATATGATATTATTTGGCATCTTCCGTGTTCGGTGACCCGGGAAAAAATATATTTCAAATCCATTTTATTTTAAATAACTACTATATTTTAATTTTTTCCTAAATATTAAAAATAAAGTTTAAATTAACAAATTTAAAATGAATTTCAATTAACTAATTAACAAAAACAGATTGTTATTTTCAGATTTTATGGATATAAATACATTAGAAAAAGTAATTTAAAATGAATTTTCCACGGGTCACCAAACACGAGGGATTCATTATTTATACTAACCGAAGTCATTCTTTTTGCTGTCTTCCAGTTTATCAAAATTATTTTTAAGTTGTAGACAAACTTCATGCCATGCATTCCTTGTTGTATTCCTATCTTTAAAAGTGTCCAAAGTTTTGTCCCAGAGCTCAGGCCTTTCTTGTACAAAGTGAATTAGTAATTCATTGTCAATTGCAACCTCTTCGGCCATGGTAAAGCACACCAATGCAGAGCGTTCAATACATACATTAGAGCGGTGGGCGTCAGACTGGACGACAAGTGTGTAACCGCGCATTGAGCCACGTATGCCACCACTTCTGTCAAGGCGATTGAAAAACCGTCGATTGTAGTGGCAGTGGGCGGCTGCATTGCTGCCGTCGGCGTCAAATTATCCGCTCGACCATTTTTCCGCTCAGTGTGTCCGAAACAATGTAATCCTACGCGCCACTACTGCATGGTACGGCGGCGACGGTAAAAAATCCGATCGGAAAGAAAACGCCAGGTGTGTCACCGGCCTTATAGTTACCCTTGAACCAAGTGATTATTTGAAAAAGTGCAGTAATAATGCGTTGGTCACAATGAAACCGATGTCAGTCGATGAAATATCGACAAAATTGTCTAATTTAACATGGAACGAACCCTAACAACTAGACACAAGTAAAGAGAAATTGACTCTAGGAATGTAAACATGGAACAAACCCTAACAACTAGACACAAGTAAAAAGAAATTGACTCTAGGAACGTAAACAAGGAACAAACCCTAACAACTAGACACAAGTAAAGAGAAATTGACTCTAGGAATGTAAACATGGAACAAACCCTAACAACTAGACACAGGTATAGAGAAACTGGGGTCTACCACAACACGAGCGAGTGCTCTATGGTTAGAAATTCAGGTTTGTTTTTCACCTTTAACACTTCATTTTTTTTAAAAAAAGCAGGAATTCCCTCAACATTTTGAGTTGAGTTGATTGCAAATCCCTGCTTACTTTACCTTTTCATTCCCAGCATAAGAAATAGATAACTTTTGTTGGTGTTGTCGATTGATATGTTTTATTACATTATTAATTGATTCCTTGCCACTCCTACTTACGAAAGAATAATTTAATTGTAAAGAATACCGTGAATGGAACTGAAGTTCTGAAGAGAGGGCAAATTCCCTCAATGCTCAACGAGAACTGGAGGTCCTGTCGGGAACGAAAGGGTTTACGCCTGAAGACATTTCCGCTCGCTGAAATTTTCAGTGAAAGAAAAAGTGTTAAAGCTCTGCAGAGCTAAAGGCTTGTGGCGGGCAGCTGTTGAGAAACCGTCTTCTGATCAGTATATTTCCAATATAGATGGTACAAAAGTACCATCATTGGTTTTTAAAATCTCTTAAAATTAATACACTTAGATGATACACACACACGAGTATTGTAAAACTCGTGTCACTAGTCGAAAATAAATGATTGAGGGCAATGTACTCCTAATCTTGCTTAATCTACATTTGATAATGCATGTAATGATAATTATAAGAGACAACACAATTTCATGGACGATGCATTTTCATTGTGAGGTGAAAACACTTTTGACAGTTTACATGTACATGACATAAAACTTCGCAATTCTTGATGCCAGGAAATAATACATGAATCGCTTGTTTCGGCCAATGTTCAAAAGTGTCATTTTGAGGAAGCATGAAAAAAAATATATATATTTAAATATACATCCGTATACATATACACACACATATATATATTCATACATATATATACATGTACATATACACACATACATATACATGTATACACGTACACATAAGCATGAGGACCAAGAAGATAATAAGTTTTTTATTTCTAATCCAACAATTTTCACATAGCGGTCATTAGTTGATAAGCATTTTATTTAAACAAAAAGTGGATGATCGCACAACAAATGTATAGTTTTTACATGAATGCTTTACAATAATAAAGAGATGACGAGTTAGGTAATGTTACAAGTTGAGAGTGAACAGAAAAAAGACCATTATCTCTAGTAAAATGCTAGTTGTCAGTCCAGTACACACATGTGTGCACATATACACGCAAATATATACATATACACATGCACGCACATAATAACACCAAACTCGTAAGGATACACAAATGCATTTCTATGCATAGAGGCAATACATACGCATTCTATTTAGTGTCATACGCACAGCGTGCACACGTACAGATATCTACAAGTAAGCATGTGCGCGAATATCAGCGTAAACCAGTCGGTATAAACCAGAAATTCCAATCGAGGGAAACGGAGAAAATATCTTTTATTATCGCATGAATTTTATAAAATTTCGTACTACAAATAGTGGCGCAAAACAGTCTACCTAAGTCTGAAACATGAAAACGATTGTGGGACGTGAATAAGAAAGAAAACATTAATGTCCTATAAAGGTTTCATATTAGAGAAAAAAAAATCACATTATCTTTGAAATATGGCGCAAATTGTCGGCAATTGATAAACAGACATAGGTATCACATTATTATAAGCATATAACTATAAGCGTAATACTGCAGTATAAATGGGTGATCACACAACGAATTTATTGCTTTTTTTACATGGTTGCTTTACAATTTCATATTAGAAAGAAAATCACATTATCTTTGTAATATGGTGCAGAATGTCTGCAATTGATAAACACACACACACACACGTAGGTACCATGACGGTCTAGTTTGATGCTTGCACAGAAATGGAGAGGAATGACATAAAATGCAACCTTCGACTGGTTTATCTACTCTAGTGCACACAGGTGTACGTGCACATATGCACACCCATATGCCCACATACACCTATATACGTACACACATATTCAAGTAAGCATGTTTGCAAACGGCAGCGTATAGGCGATCAAATCACACTACCTACGCATACTCTAAAACTGTTTTGTGATATCTTGTATTATAAAACAATAAGCGAGGGAGGTTATTGAGCAATGGAGATACCAGGCAAATGAGATTCGACAGTACATATTTTGTGTGTTCTGTAACTAAGAATTATTCTTGAGACACTAGATGACGAGTTATTTTGGCTTTAAATTCTCTCGGTCTTTGAGGGACTTTAATACTCAGGGGAAGTTTGTTCCACAGTAAAGCGCCTGATATGGACAGAGCCTTCTGCCCTAAGTGAGATGAACGATAGTTGACTAAGACATTATTGTTTCTATTTGGTTTTTGATTGGTTACAGTGGGTGGATGGAAACACACTATCTCAGCATTGCTCTGAGGAAGATATAACGAGGAGAATACGTATTGGGCCTTCTGCATGAGGAGCCTTTCTTGGATAGGAATCCAGCCGAGTTTATTGAGGAGAGGGGTTATGTGGTCACTTCTTTTGAAATTACCGTTGCATACCACCTTCGCTGCAAAATTCATGCACTTTTGTAAGTCCCTTTGAAGGTATTTAGGTAAGTCTCCCCATACTAGGCTGCAGTAGTCAATGCGCGATAACACAAGGGACTGAATTGCTAATAATCTGGATTTTTCGTCTAGCATACTTTTTATACGATGAAAAAACATTAAAGTTCCGTAGATTTTGTTGCAAGTAGTCTCAACGTGAGATTTGAAGGACATATTTCTATCGAACCAGATCCCTAGATTTTTAACTTTTTCTGATGCATTTATTTTATCATTTCCAACTTCAAGAGTAAGATCTGAGGTTTTTTTAATTGCATCTTTGGATCCAAAAATAATGCATTGTGTTTTATTAGCATTTAATTTAAGACCATTTCGGTCGTACCATGATTTCAGGCTAGTCAGTAAAGTTTCGGCTTCAATTTGCGTCTGTGGTATTTCCGATACAGAACTTGTTATTGCAATTTGAACATCATCTGCATACATCGAGATCCGTGTGTTAGAAGGCATTGGAGGGAAATCATTAATGAAAATAGAAAACAGTAGCGGACCAAGAATGGATCCTTGGGGAACACCAAAATTGTTTTGAATGAATGGGGACAATTTGTTTTCTATGCGGACTGCATGAGATCGATTTGACAAGTAACTTTCAAACCATTGCGTGTCTATTCCCAAGTTCAGTATTTTACGTAGAAGTCTATCATGTTCGACGCTATCGAACGCCTTAGAGAGATCGAGTAGCAGCAAGAGTGTTACATTCTTTTGATCGATGTCACTGTATATTTTTTCAGAGATATTGAGCAGAGCGTCTTGAGTGCTAGTATTTTTTCTATAGGCATATTGATTTTGGTGGAGTAGATTTGACTCTTCCAGGTGAAAAGACAGTTGATTCGTCACCACTTTCTCTAATAGTTTTGACATGACAGGCAAAATACTGATGGGTCTGTAGTTTGATGCTGTATTTAGGTCACCACTTTTATGCAACGGTCTAATAATGGAGTGTTTCCATTGGTTTGGAAACATGTTGGTTGCTATTGATGTATTATCAGACGAATCCATGGTGCTGTAACAGGGAAACTGTCTTTGATATATTGAAGACTGATACCATCATGTCCAATTGCCTTTGTGTTTTTTAGTGAGTACAAGATATTTTGTAACTCCGGTAAATCGACAGGGCGTGGTCTCCACTTGACATCAGTCCTCGAGGGTGCAGTGGGGCATGAATTTTCAATTGCCGTTTCATCTGGATTGGTACACACCTCACTGAAAACTTGAGCCCCTACTTTTGTAAAGAATGTATTGAAATCTGTGGCTGTTGCCAAGGGATTTTCTAATTTACTTTTGCGATCTAGATTTTTATATGGGGCTACCTCACCAATGATTTCCCAAGTTCGTTTCGGGTTATTTTTAGCCGTTATCAGTGCCTGGTGGAAGTGAGTTTGTTTCGCTTCAGTGATTTTCTTTCGAAGAATTTTCTCATGTTCTTTATATCTCTTGTATAAGGTACTGTTTGATCTATTTTTTTGTACTCTCGCAAGTTAGCTTTCTTTATTCTGCTCATATCTTTCACTCCGTCAGTAATCCAAGCAGTTCGTTTTGGCTTGGTTTTTTTGGTAACGTAAGGTGCACATTCGTCGAGAGCTGCTGTGAAGTTCTCGTTGAAGATTGACACTTGAATGTCAACATCGTCAGTTTGCATCATTTTCTGGAATTCGGTGGACCTATCGAGAAGTTTTTCTTGAAATAGTTCTGCTGAATAGTGCCTTTTCGAGCGATAGGTCATTAAGTGGTATTTTTGTCTTTCCTTTGCAATATTAATTTCACATTCTATAGAGTGGTGATCGGAAATAGAAGGTGATATTGCTGTACTAAGTATTGCAGTGGGATTATTTGTGATTGCTATATCGAGGAGAGTTGCAGAGACTTTAGTGATGCGAGTCGGTTCTTTGACCATTTGTGATAAGCTTAGTTTATACAATAGTATACAGCACAATAAAATACTTAACGCGTTTCCTGCGATGGGTTAAACTAAAGTTCAATGTTCAATTCAACCGTAAAGTCAGTTTTAGGGAGCAATTTTGGAAAAAGCAAAAAGCAAACTTTAACTGGATCTTGCCTTCATTTAGCTTTATGGATTTATGAAAATTGAGTTTGTGATTGTAGGTCGGTGAGCAGCGTTATAAAAATCCCTTCAGTGACCATCGGTGGGTCCCTTCGCAGGAAACGCGTCAACTGCCGCCTGACGCACCTCTGGTCACTGAGATTTTCGTAACGCGGCTAAGAATCCCGGTGACCACACTCTAAATTTCCATGCGTACTTAATCGAAACGAAACGAAGGCACAATCCGTGTATTGTTGGTGTGTTTAAATATTGTGCACTGAAACTGACTTTGGTTAGAATTGAATATCGAACTTCAGTTTATCCGCCTGCAACGAAAGTGTTGACACTTTAACTGCGACGGCCCCCTATATACAAGGTCACATGGAAGCCACATGGTTACGACATGGATTGTCCATGTTTGCCATATGGGTTCTACGTGCCTATGCTATGCGGAAAGCACATGGACTTTTGGAAAGTGGCCCCACCTGGTACCCACATGGTTAGGACACGTGTCGAGGAAGTGGGTTCTACATGGAAACCACATGGTTACGACATGGATTGTAGATGTTTGACATATGGGTTCTATCTGCTCATGCTATGTGGAAACCACATGGACTTTTGGAAAGTGGCCCCACCTGGTACCCACATGGTTAGGACACGTGTCGAGGGTGTGGGTTCTACATGGAAACCACACGCCTCGTGGTTATCCCTCGCTTCTGCCAGCTAAGATCCATGTGGTAATTACGCATGGGTTCCATCTATGAATCAAGCTGACTTACCATGAATTCTACTGACGTGTATTATACACCGTTTCCATGTGGTTATCAAAGTTAGTTGATTGCTTCGTTGTGACGGTGCCGCTGCATGGTCATGTCTTGTAGGAGATTACCTGTTTGCAATCAAACGTGTAGAACACGTCCCCCCAAAATGCCATTCTCATCCCTCACTAATCCTTGATTCCATGCATGGTTATTTTATGAACACTCATGCAAATGTTTTGCGACTTGCTTTGCAGTAATTTATCAGCTGGTACAGAAATTAATTAGTGGCGAAAGGAATGACATCTCAGTATTTGTAGGGTTTCATGGCAGCCTCCACCACTCTTTGTGGCGTGTTTTAGTGACATATATACAAGTATTATACTCATATTTGTCACAAGGCTGTTAATTCATAAAGGCGCACATGCATTGTGAATGAAACATCAACCGATGATCTCAGAGCAACTTGCATATTGATATATTTTTTCAGGAGTGAAGAAAGTAGGCTAACAGCCAGGCTAAGATGCAGTGAATAATTCTATTATTCAAACATTTCCAATTTTCTTTGTACTCATTGACTTGTTATAAGAGAAATTAAAAAAATAAATTCTACTATAATTAAGGCTTTCAAATAAAAACAAAGACTATGAACCCTCCATGGCATTACTTATACCAGCTATACCGGGTGTCCCACGAAAATGTGCCAGACTTTTTGATTGATTATATCTCCGCAATAAAATAACACATTTGAAATGTCTTTTTTTCACAATGTAGCAAATTTAGTTTCTCTTTCGAATAATTTAAGTTTTTGAAAATCGTTTAATAACCACTTAACAGTGATGGATTTACTGAAAGAGGTAGAAAAACTAATTTTTCAAATGAAAGTTTTAAAAACAACCCTGGTGATCGTTTTTATTTCTCAATGCCTACTGTTAAAAATAATTTCACAATGATGTATCCTACATACCACCAAGTCTTTAAACCCTCTGAGAGGTTTTTCATTTACTTATTTTATCATTTAAAGGCACTTAAAATGCAGCTCACTAACGATCAAAGGATTTTCATTGTATAGGAATATGAAGCATCGAAAAGCAATGAAAAAGTTAGAAGAGCATTTAATTTTTTCCCTAATTTTCTAACAGTGGTAAACACAGTCTTTTTATATGGCAAGTTCCTTGCCGGGAATGTGTCATTAAATGCTTTTTAACTTTTTTTATAGATTTCCATTGCTTCGTATTCAAATACGATGGAAATTCATTGATCGTTAGTGAGCTGCATTTAAAGTTTCTTCAAATGATGAAACAAGGAAGTAAATTACCTCTCAGAGGGTTTAAAGAAATACAAGAAATTATTCTATTGCATTATTTTCCTGTGGCGATTCAATTCCCTTTCACTTGCATTATGGTATCCAGTATACGCAATCGGCTTATTTGTTCAAATAGAAATTTTCTTTGGAGCTTTCTCTGTTAAAATTCATCATGTTGCTTTGATTACTTTCAATTGATAATGCGAAAAGAAATGTGTTAAATTCGTTTGACTAGTTACCTTCTACCACTTAGTATAAGGCCAAAGATTCTGGAACTTGAGTTATTGTTTTGAAAAATATGATTTTTTTGAAAAGCTTCGAAGATAATAGACGACATTTCAGAATAAAAACCGGATGACATTCTTTTAACCAGTTTTGTTCATGGTGGCACAGAAATATATTAGCAAACGTTGGGCCTAAAGGTAAACCCATGCCCAACCCATCAACTTGCTTATAATATTTACCATTGAAAAATAAATGAGAATTACAGACTGCCAATTTTAGTAACTTTTCAACAATACTGTGAGAGATGAAAGAGCAAGATAAGCTACTTAAATCATTTCATCTTTTAAGCTTTATCCTTGTCACCAAAGCTTTCGATAAGAAGAGGAATTCACACAGACGGACGGACACGGCTCCTTTTATAATAGTGATTTCTAATGCTATATATCTATTTTCCATAAAAATGTAATTAATCTCTGGGACTTTCCTTTTCAGTTCTTGGAAGGTCCCAGATATTCATTTCGGAAAAAATCAGAAGCAATTGAAATTAATAATCACTTAATTAAGCTAACCTAACTTAACCTAACCTTGAGGGGAACAACCCAGCGATTTTTAAATTTTGATCCGATTCGTTTGAAATTTAGCCAGTATATGTATTAAAAAAACTATTTTACTTATGTAACTTTTTAGATTTAGACCTTATTTTTTTAAATACGAGAAATTAGTTTTTTGGTACATTTTTATGGATATTTCAAAAGAATAGAAGTCATTGAGTTTTTATGCTAGAACAAAATCAAATGCAGTTTTAGAATCCTTGAAACATTTCTAGCAGGAGTACGGTAGAAAATTTTTGCATTTTGAATTTTTCATTTCTTATATGCAAAGTTTTTTAACTACCTCATATATATTCTAATTTTGGGTTTTGAGCTGGATAAAAAAAATATTTTCTGTACAATTTGGAAGTTTGCTACCGTACTATTGTTAGTAATGTTCCAAGGATTCTATAACTGTTGTTTTTTCCTAGCATTAAAACTCACCGACTTCTATTCTTTTGAATGTTGAAAGTGAGAGGTTTTAGGTATAAGCCAAAACAAAATTTTTGTTGAAGTGTAATATAAGGACAATTTATGTAATTGAATGCTGTTTTCATTTATATTTTGATAATCTCTATGCATGACTTCATATTTACACTGTGAATTGTAATATACAGAAAAAAATTATAAAAATATAAAAAAAAATTGAACTTTTATATTTGTAGTCTGATTCTTATGAACTTTGACTATTATGTGTAATTAAAAAAAATTTAATGTAAAAAATAATTTTTAAAACCAAGAAAAAAACATTGCGCCCAAAAATCTCATTCCACAATTTTCAATGTAAAAGCGTGATTTTGCTCTCATTCGAAGTAGAAGGACTGTACGAAGGCCGTAACGTAGGATCTTTTTGATTTTCGAATCAGAAATATGTCAAGAAATTTCTTCCAAAAAAAATCCTAGCCTACTTTTTCTAATCCCAGATTGCAACATTCTATTGCAACTAGGTGAACCAAAATAAATACAGATGTGTAAAATTGAATTCTGAACACATTTGTGTTTACAAACATTTTCGATTTTCGCCATGGAAAAAAATATTTTGCGAAAAAAAATGATAAAATAATAAATTCAAAAATTTTCTCACTCTACAATTTTCAACGTAGAAGCGTAATTTTAGTCTCATTCGATGCGGTTCGACGGTGGGAACAGCGTAACGAAGCAAAACTCTATTTGAATTCCAAGTTTAAGTTTTATTGATAAATAACTGTAATTTTTTGAATTTTTTTACATGTCGGACATATGTAATCATAATTTTTTTCTAATTCAAAAATCAAAAAGATCCTACGTTACGGCCTTTGTACAGTCCTTCTACTTCGAATGAGAGCAAAATCACGCTTTTACGTTGAAAATTGTGGAATGAAATTTTAGGGCGCAATGTTTTTTTTATTGTTTTCAAAAATTAACTTTTTTTGCGAAATTCGGAAAATTTTATAGAAGCAAATGTGTTCGGAGTTCAATTTTACATATCTTTATGCATTTTCGTTTCCCTAGGTGCAAAAGAAATGGGAAAACGACATTTATAAAACTGGGTGATTCAGGTAAAGCCCAGGGTAGTAGTTCCCCTTAACTTTCGGTGAAATAACCAACGACGAGTGGTAAAATTTACAGCGACTTCAGCTACATCGTAAACGTCAAAATTTACGTCTACATCAACGTTTGCGGTACCAGAGTGTGTCTACAGCGGCGAGCGACTTCAAGTTCTTCAAATCAGCACATACAAGTTAAGTAAAAGATAAGGAATAATTCGTTCATTTTATCTTAGCAGTGCAGTAGCTTGTCAGTGCGTGCAGGCACTGAGTTAGTTTTTTTTGCTCTGCGAGAGGCAGATTTTTTTTTGCATCGGCTCAAGGCCGCGAGCAGTGCTCTGTTTCAGAGAGCAAGCAGCATGCCACATGCGTCAGGCTTTGCGAACGCAGTCATGTTAGTAGTAGACTGATGCAGTGAGAGATAGCTATAGCATTTGAAAGTGAGTGCTGTTTTCATGGTGTTGAAGGATTCCTTCATTATTTCTTTAAATTTTTGTGACTATTGTGGTGTGTTAAATTTGTATATTTTTGCCGGTGTATAAATTTGTAATGTTTAGGGTGGCTTGAATTGATACTAACACTGTATGTCTGACTCAGATTCGGCCGAGTTGATTAGGTCGGGAACAACCAAACCGAGTAGAGGTCGTGTCACAGTCGCACGCTTTCGTGCTTATAATAGTACGACAAGCAGTAATACGATCCCAGCTATGACTGAACCAGCAGCCAGCGGTGAGGTTGGCCCAAATACCACGAATACTAGCACGACCTATAGTAGTGTTTTTGCGCGGGAGATAACCGCGGCTATGCCGAGAACGGAAACAGTTCTTTCAAATGCAAAACTTTCGCTATTTAGAGGTCGTAGGCGTCGGGAAGATCCCGAGCTCTGTGAAAATAAGAGCTTTAGGACGCACATAGCTAATCTCCGAGCGTATATGACATTATTATAGGATGTAAACTCTGATAGTGTCAAGAAAGAACTGTTGGTGAGGTCAGCAAATAAGCAAGTAGGAGATTTCGATTCGATAGTGACCAAGTTAGTAAATTCGAATCTACAATATTCCTTCGAAAATATAATTAAAATTTTGACGACATTTACGTCGCACAAGGCGAAAAATCTGAACCCACGTTAGCATGTGACTTAAATCAGTTACGTTTCTTTAGGAATGATAGTCTTGCCGCACAGTTGGTAACCGCGTTTGCGAAAATCAGGAAGTTGTCGGAGCATTTGTTGAATTCAGCCTCAATAGCATGGCAGAGACATCTTTTTTAGGGCTAGCGCAAAACAACCCGAATTAACAAGATTTGTAGGGGACGGTATTGACCTGAGTCTCGCAATCACCGTGTTAGCACCTATGCTTGATGAGACGTTTGCGAAGAAAATTTTCGACGCTTCGTTCAATACTTCGGAGGAATTATTGGCACGAATAGTTGCCACTGTCCGAAATCACCCCGAAAGTAAACCCATAGTAGCGGCTCAGTGCAAGACCAGAGAGACCTTTGTGGTGGATGTGAATAACGAGGCAGAAGACAACGTTGACGTGCAGGAATCCCTTCAGGAAAGCGAGATGTTCTACGGGAATTACAGTAGCCGCTGTTTCCCGGGGCGCAAATCATATCCCCGACCTTGGCTGAGAAATCCTAGAGTAAGAATTAATAACTTTAGTGGGTGTGTTGGTGATGGGGCAATAGGATCCCTTGAATGTTACACAGTGGGAGCTGAAAGCTCGAGTCAAGCCCCAATCCACTTTGCAGCTAGAGCTAGAGGGTCTTCTTCCTGCAGTTTATGCAACGTTTCAGGTCATGTCGAAGCCAACTGTCGATCCCGAAGAGATCTGAGAAAACCGAGAGGGTCCGTTGGTTCCTCCTTTGCTTGCGGGGGGGGGGAGCATCTCGTTCGAAACTTTACAGCGTCAGAAGATGAAGTCAGACAGTATCGAGCTTACTTGCGTAGGTACAGCGCAAATAGAGGCGTCAATAGTCGAGGTAGGCATGAGGTGCACTATGGAAAGGATCACGAGAGAGAGAATGTTTTTTTTACAAGAAGAGTAGGAGGTGCGGATGGTAGGAGCGAGCCGATTTTGCCCGAGGGTCACCGCAAGGCTCTCGTTAATCCGAACGTTGTGGCAGAGACAGATCCAGATACGACCGAGATGACAGATTGTAGATCCTTGGTAGATCCTTTATTTCACAGCAAAAACAAATTTGCTGCGTTGAAAGATGAAGAACTTGCTGATAGGTTACCACAAAAGAGAGCAGTTGAGGCTTATTTTACAACTACGGTTGTAGGAGCGGGACGTCTCAAGAAAGAAGGCGCCGATTTGATTACCTTTAGGAAATCTAGGAAACCCACAATTACTCGGAACAATAAAGATAAGTATTTAAGCGCGCTGTTAGACAGTGGCAGCGAAAAATGCCTCATTAGTTACAGCAAAATCAAGTGCCTAAATAAAAAATTGAAACAGAGTTGTTTAATTACGCTTTAGATTCATAAACGCTAAGAGTAACGTTAGCGGTGAGGTTGATTCAACTCTCTCGATACCTGGTACTGACAAGGTACTAAAGACTAGCGCTTTAATTATTAAAGATGCTAAATTTAACTACGATTTAGTTTTAGGACGAGATGTTTTGGATAATGCAGTAATTAATTCCAAAGATGGTTCACTAATGTGGGAAGGAATAAAAGTTCTAATCCTGTTCTGTGTTTGAAAGGGTGGACAGAATACTGGGTGGACAGAGTGATAGTTTTCTTGGAAATCTTCTAGATGGTTAAGGTCTTGTCAGTAGTCTTCTCTGTCCGATCCCCACTAGTGGGGAAGGTAGTCTGCTGGGCTGTGGAGGTGGTCTGCTCGGCTGGGCAAATGAAAGGTTTTATTCGCCCCTTTCTTGGACCCGTTCTCGGCGCTATTGGTCTCCAAAGCAACGCTGCCATCAGTACTGGGATTCAGTGGACACGAGTTATTCGTCAGGATATTGCTCAATTATCAAACCATAAACCATAAATCAATTATCAAACTAAAAAGTACAACATACCCTCAAGAAGAGTGTTAAAGTGTTCAACCCTCATCAACTCAAGGAACCGAGCCCCTTCAATCTTCAAGATGGCGCCTAACAAACGACGCAGCACCAACAACAGCAGCAACAACAGCTGTGAGTTTCAACCAAAGTTTGCTCCACATCCTGATGTGTCTAGCTTAACGAAAGACGGAAAGGAAGTGGTTTCTGTCCTAATAAAATACTGCGATTCAGTGATGACTAAACTTAATACTGAAATAGAAAAATGCAAACCGAAATAAGCAGCATCAAAACACTATCTGAAACAATAGCAGGAAAAGAAGCAGAACACAAGAAAATTCTTGGAGAACAGAATGAGAAAATATATAGCCTAGAGGCGCGTCTCGATCGCTTGGAGAAAAATGATCAGCGCCGAGACCTGGAAGATAGAAAATGTACTCTCGTCATTTCTGGGAGGGAACTACCTCAATCCCACACCAACGAAAATTGCAAAGAAACAGTCTGCAAAATTCTGAAGGACATCAACATCGACCTCAGTGATGCTGACATCACGTCAGCTAACAGAATGGGAAGAAAACCACTAACTGGAAACGAGGATCGAAGAAACATCGCTTTCGAACTTAAACATTACAACAAGAAACGCGAAATTCTCTCCGCCTGCCGAGTAAATAAACCAAAGTTCTCCATAAATGAATATCTAATACCTTCACGAGCCAAGATCATGTACACCTTGAGAGTAGCCAGAAAAAATTCCCGGAGAAAATAGGAATACCGAGGACCTATGACGGAAACATCTTCGCTTCCACCCCTGGACAAACGGATTCAAGACGACAGATTAACACGCCAGAAGATCTCGACCAATACCTAATGCTGAAACTGGACATATCATCAATAGAGGTCTTGGATGATCACCTCAATTAGGTATCGATACATGTAACTGTGTCAAATTATCTACCCGTATGTCAATAACGCCTAAAATTCTATAACTTTTCACTAAAACTTCAAACTGCATAACTTCATGTCATGAATCAGTTCCAACCTTCAAAAGATAAATCCGTCAGCTTCACCTCAATTTTGACAACTGTATGACAGATAAATATGAACATTTATGACAGCTGTATGTAAACTTGCAACACCATCAGCAATTTATACCTACCAATGTTATAATGGAATATTGATATCCACCTTGTTCGCTTTTCCTCAAAATTGTATGTAATTCTAACCAATGAAATTATTATTGTGTGTAAACCATATTCGCTGATTAGGTATATCATTGTCACTAAAATTTTCGAAACTTATTACCTGTTGTATGTGAACTTAGAAACAACGCCTTCAGCAATTTGTACGCATTAATTTTGTATATTGAACTCCAATATTAATCGCTCATGAGCTGAGTATTGTGTGTACTCACGAAATCGCGCTAGATTTTTTACTCTTTTCTGTACTTTATAAGCTAGTTTTTAGATAGGAATATCATTTAATCTTGACTCTGTATTTCGTTTTAAGTTATACAATAGTACTTACTGCCTACTGTTTACTAATTTTGAATGACTGATCACGCTGATATATTAGATAGAATTGACCCAGATCTCAATCATTTGAACAGAATATTTCCAAACCTAAACGACTCTGAAAACTGCAGATATACTGATATATCAAAATTCAACGAAACTATACGAATAACTCGGCAGGATTTTTCGCTGTTATGTTGGAATTGTAGGTCACTCTATCCAAAATTGGAAGAGATACAATGTACTATTACTGAACTTAAGTATAACCTAGACGTGATTATTGAATTTTAAAATTATCATAGTTTCCATTCGCTACGGAAAAACAAGCGAGGCAGGGGCATCAGTACATACATATCTAAGCACATGGACTCGAGAATCATAGCAAGTGCAACAATGAATCAGGATCATATAGAATCACTATTCGTAGAACTGTCTAGAGATGGCAAACGAATTGTGCTTGGAACGGTGTATAGGCCTCCTACAGCCTTTCCTGTATCCTTCCTTAACCCTTTCGGTACTGACGGCTACTCCAGTGCCAAGTTGGCTAGTGCTTCCAGTTTAGGGCATCTAACCTAGTTTTAAACTAATTTAACTAGTGAGGGAATATTTTGAAGTAATAACAAAATTAGGGAAATTACAAACATTCATTAAACTAGTTTTTAAACAATTCCAGAAACCTGCACGCGTAAATTACCATAGGTTACCATAGGCCCCTGTAATTACCATAGGACCCTGTAGCACGCGTAAGTTCATGCTACAGGACCCGAGCAACATATTCAATACCCTTTCCATTTAACTTGAGCAAGTTTTTTCTGAACTTTGTTGATTTTTGGTAAATTCGGGCAAAAACGTATAAATAATTTCTTCGTAAATACGAAAACTTTATTATTAACATCAAAAATTTCTGTCGCCAAGCATCGAGCTTCAAAGATTCAAAAAATGTTAAAATTAAAATAATGAAGAAGGCACTTACTTAAGCTAAAAGCACCATACTAGGACAATTTCACTGACAATTCAGGGTAATGACAACTTTTTCCCCAGGAATTTTTTACCCAAACAATTTGAATTATCGTACCGAAAGGGTTAATGAACTTATTCGTATTATTTCTCAATTCAATAGGTCTTTCTACAATGACATAATAATATGCGGTGACTTCAATTATGATTTACTGAAACATGAAAGCTATGAACCAATCTCTAATTTCCTAAATGCATTTCATTCTAAATCTTTTATTCTGATCATCACAAAGCCTACACGAATAACCTCAGAATGTGCTACGCTGCTTCACAATATCTTTATGACAGACCCAAATGATTTTCTTGCTGGAATAATTACTTCTGACTTATCAGATCACTTCTCAGTTTTTCTTATTAAGAAAAATGTCTATATTGCTTGCACCAAGGCACGGGCTGAAACTTACTCATATCGTAAAATAAACGAATCAAATCTAGAAGAAATGCGCACCGTTCTAGAAGAATCAATGCCTACATTGCACATCTCTCAACAAAACAATAATACTACATACGAGCATTGATGAAGCAGTAATAAAGTTGACTGAAACTATAATGACCGCATACAATCAGTGTTGCCCAATTGTAACTCGTACAGTTACCCCGAAAAATAAACAAAAGCCCTGGATTACTAGAGACATCGTGATAAATATAAAGAAACGTCAAGCGCACCTAGCCCTCCTTTGCGAAGGGCGAATATCTAGAGAAACATATAACCGATTCAGAAACTATGTAACCAACCAGATAAGAACATCAAAAAAGAACTACTTTACGCTCAAGTTTACTCAATTCAAAACTGACGTTAAAAAGACTTGGCACCTCCTTAACTCTTGCTGTAAACAGAAAAATGCCGATAAAAAGATAATTGAATATGTTATTCAAGATAATGTAAAATACCATGAGAAGAAAGAAATTGGTAATCTCTTTAACAACTTCTTCGTAAACCTAGGGAAAACTATAGCTGATGGTATTTGAAGTGAACCTACTGATCACCTTGAATTTATGGATCATCTTCGAGAACCCAACTCCTTTTTCTTTACGCCTACAAACTCCTCCGATGTAATTACGTGCATAAACAACATGAAAAATAAATCGAGTGGGTTACAAACGTTTCCGACTAAAGTACTTAAAGTTATTGCTGACATTGTAGCCCCGCTGATATCGAATATTATTAACCAGTCTCTCTTACTAGGCACTTTCCCGAACTCCCTCAAAGTTGATAAAGTAACCCCTATCTTTAAAAATGGTGAAAAAACCTGTGTAAACAATTATCGACCTATCTCCGTGTTACCAATTATTAGTAAGGTATTCGAGAAAATTGTGTATAAAAAAGTGTACTCTTATTTTGACCAAAAATCATTTCTCTATGGAAAACAATACGGTTTTCGCTGATAAAAAATCAACAACACCGGCAATATTAAATCATTTACTATTCCTTTGTTCGAATATAGATAACGGAAAGCCTGTCTTCTCTGTATTTCTTGACTTTCGAAAAGCATTCGATTGTGTTGACCATAACATATTGCTCTCGAAACTACACTGTTATGGCATTCGTGGGGTTGCCCAGGATTGGTTCAGATCATACCTAACAAATCGGAAGCAATACGTTGTCATTGACAACACAAAATCGGACTCACAGACAATTAGCCATGGAGTTCCACAAGGATCTGTTCTTGGGCCTCTCCTATTTCTGATTTTTATCAATGATATTATTAAATCTACATCACTCTTCGAATTCATACTTTTTGCCGATGACAGTACGCTTTCTACGGTCCTTCCTAACCAAAATCCCACTACGATTGCGGAGAGTATAAATAATGAACTCCATAAGGTTTCATTGTGGCTTAAAGCTATTAAAATAAGCCTTAATACCGATAAAACAAATTACATTACATTCTCATACAAGAAAAATATATCTCTCCCACGCATTAAAATTGGCGAAGGTGAAATCGAAGAAACCAACTCATGTAAATTTTTGGGCATAATAGATAAACATATGTCCTTCAAAGAGCACATCGCCCATTTTAGTTCTAAATTATCAAAATCCATCGGAATCCTAAATAAAGTTAAAAATTTCCTGCCTGAAACAGCTATGCAAATGCTCTACAGAACGCTCATTTCACCATACTTGCAATAGGAAATAGAAGCATGGCACGGAACTGATAAAAATAAAACCAATATAATTTTTACTCTACAAAAAAGAGCCATCAGAGCGGTAAAGAACCTAGAATATAATGCTCACACAAATGATTCATTCAAAAATTTACAAATACACAAACTCTCGGATCTCTACAAAATCTTCATATGCAATTTCATTTACAAAACATTAACTAATGATGGCGACAATTGCCTAAAACAATTATTAACTGCGCAAACTGGTCATCACAACCATCTAACGCGAAATAGAAGTAAATTCATGCTTCCCTATTATTCAAAGGCCCGGTCGCAACACAGTATCCTCTTCGTTGGAACAAAAACTTGAACTCAATACCTGCGGAGATCCGTGAAAGTAATTCTTACAAGGTATTCAAAAGGAATCTTGAGTCTCATTTCTTATCAGAATACTAGTCGTGCAAGATCACCAAGTCAAATCCTGCCTCCTACATGTCTGGTCCTAATTATGTAATTTGCCATGAGTTGTATCGCCGATTTTCAGTCGTGAAATCGTTATCGAACATACTGTTATATACAGGGTATTTTTTTTACTTCGAACAAACTTAGAACTTGGGTACAAAAACTCAAAATAAATCAATTTTCATGAATGACAAAATGTCCAAAACTCTTTAGTTTTCGAGTTATGGCGTCGCAAAGCATGTTTAGAAGTGCATGATATAACTGGGCCGCACACCAATTGTTATTTAAAGTTTTTAGTTTTCGAGGTTGTCGAATACAATAAAAGCATTTTTTCTCATTTCATTATGTGTTATCCATTCCATGTAATCAACGACAAGATTTCAAGATGCAATGTGAAACTGAAATAATGAAATAAAATTTGTTATTAATTGATTTGACGCCACTGGATTTCTTCTTGTGGGGAACCATGAAGGACCTCGTGTATGCCACTCCTGTTGAATCGGAACAGGATCTGGTTGGACGCATTGTGGACTCAGCTGGCCGTATTACGGAAATGCCTGGCGTGTTTCAATCTGTAAGGCACTCACTGGCTGTTAGATGCCGTAAATGTGTTGAAGTTCACGGAGGCCATTTCGAGTAACTGTTGTAATAAAACTGTATTCAAGTTTGTTCTTGCGTTAAAGTTCTTACATTAAAGTTTGTATTGATTATGGTTTTTACCTGTGTCCTGCAATGCTTACTGATTAATGGTTAGCTTACATGATAATAATTGATAATTACTCATTTAGGACAATTTTTTCTTAGTTGTAAAACGTGTACACGCAAATTTCATTGTGAAATTACAAAAATACTACATTAGTGGGGCCCAAAAACCTCTTTAACTATCAAAGGTAGCGCTAAAAATGGTGCGCGCGTGCAATCCTACTTGAAGTTCTAATATTCTTCAAGTAACTATAACTCGAAAACTAAAGAGTTATGAAAATTTTGTCATTCATGAAAATCGATTTATTTTGAGTTTTTGTACCTAAGTTCGAAGTTTGTTCAAAGTAAAAAAAACACCCTGTATAGAACATATGACCTATATTGTAATGAAACATCAATATCGAGTTCATTATCTCGTTGATCAGTCTAATGCGAAACTAGGTTAAGTAAATTAGGTTAAACATTATTGTACACCTTAGAATAATGTGATGGTAGGATGCCCTAGAAGTCGCTGAACTTATTCGGGCCTACAGGTAGCTATACTCAAGTTTAACTATTGTATTAGACTTTAGAAACATTCTACCTCTATATTACCTGTGGTAAATAAATTGTTTAAATTGTATAAATTGTTTCATTTTACTACTGGTTTTCAGGACGTCGTTAGGGGTCGTACTAATTAATCTAGCAGATTTTGCACACCTCCTAATTTTAAAGGCGTTCTCGGCACCATAGATGTGGTATGGCTAATTGCTTTGCAGGCTCTACTACCTTGATTCAGTTCATCGCCTTGGGTATTATTGAAGCTTATTTCATTGCGGAGCTCATCATCAGCGGTGATATTACCACAAGACAGTTAGCGTGCTTGTGAGCTTTGAAATTATCAACGCTCAAGTTACTGCTTAACGCCAAGCTCACTTCGAAGCTCAGGCTGGTGGGGCAGAGAAATGCAACGGAGCAGCTGAGGTGGATGCTAGGATATCTACAGGCTATGATAGAAGCATTTTTTCTTTTCAGCAATGTATAAGCGCATGATGATCTGTAGTTGTTCAAGAATTTCCCTTATGTATTTTATTTTTTTTAAATAAATGATATTTAAATATAAATATCATATCATCACAGATCCACATAATTAGTACAAGCAAGTTCTCCATAACGTATTATTTTTGGTAATTTTGGCTGTCCCACAGGTGCGGTCAACGATGAGGTGTTCAAGAATGAAAATGAGGCTGCTTGAGGGTCGAATTCGGAAGTCATTATTGACGGTATCTGTCAATCATAATGGAGAGCCGAAAGAGCCGCGTGCATGGGACCTGGTACCACAAGCCTCTACTCTAGATCGATGCCTTCACCCAATCTTCAACGTTTTTTCACCAAGACAACAACCGTAAGTGTTTAACGACCGAAGGGATCATGCAGTGCTAATTAGTGCTGCTCATCTGGTTCCCTTGCATCAAGTACTGTACACTACCGGAGAACTGTCCAACTTGGGGATAGAAAAATGGACGTGAAAAGTGAAAAACGTGGTATTTAAATACAATGAAATAGCGTATAAAGTGCTCATAAATTTTTTACTCACTTTATCGTGAAAGTCATGAGCGTTAAATGTTACAATATTTGAGCTATGTAAACGATTTCCTCGTTTGAACTAAAACAGGTAAAGCTTAGAAAAGAAAGTTCCCATAATTAACAGTAACTAACTAAACTGAGAGGAAAATGGTCGTGAATAAAGTTATTTTTGAAAAATTTAAGTGTCGGACAGAATTATTTGGTAGTTTTCTGTTTTAGAATGGGCTTTTCAACAAAGTCTTCCAGTAACATCTATGCAATCACAGTGATTTTTCAAAAATACTAAAAACGACCAATCAATGAAAGTCGCATGACAAATATATGGGATAAATAATTTCTTGTAAACTCCTTTCCAAAATGAAATATGTCCCAAAATGAATTCACTTTTCCGCGTCACCTTGAGCCACTTTTAAGA
This sequence comes from Morinoia aosen, assembly GCA_030386875.1. Classification (NCBI taxonomy): domain Eukaryota; kingdom Metazoa; phylum Arthropoda; class Malacostraca; order Amphipoda; family Talitridae; genus Morinoia; species Morinoia aosen. The sequence goes on along the minus strand of CM059558.1, from coordinate 3,866,469 downwards.
AAGTGAATCACGAAGATTCCAATGCTTTTTGGGAAGCCACCATAATGAAACTCTACGGTAATGCAAACAAAATTTCATATTCTTCTGTCGAGAGACCTGGATGCTAGGCATGATAATTATAATAAATAATACACTCCAGCATTCCATAGCAGCTAATACAGTCCTCGTTTGCTACCAGAACACACCACGCTCTCCACCAATGCATTCCACCCACTACACAACCACTGGCAGGCACTCAAAGCCCACTGTCGCCTTCCCTGCTCACCGGCATCACTCTCTACACTCACTGTTGCGCACTGCACAGTCACCGCCATCACACCACCCGAAGTCTCGCACTGCACGGTCACCGCCATCACACTCCACACTCACTGCCTCGCACTGCACGGTCACCACCATTACACTCCACACTCACTTAGCGCACTGCACGGTCACCGCCATCAGACTCCACACTCACTTCGTGCACTGCACGGTCACCGCCATCACACTCCACACTCACTGCCGCGTATTACATAGTCACCGCCATCACACTCCACACTCACTTCGCGCACTGCATGGTCACCGCCATCACACTCAGCACTCACCGTCGCTTACTCCGCACTCACTATCATTACTTTCCACACTCACAGTCGCATATTCAACGCTCACTGCTACGCTTCCTTTGCTTACAGCCACACCCTCTGAGTTCACAACGAAAGCACTCTACGCATGATACTAATAGAGTCAAAAGTCAATACTCATGCACTTCTTTCCAAATTACACTTTCAGTCATTTACGTACCGAATCATAGCTAATACATTTCGACCTTTGACACGCACTCACAAGCACAGAATCATTAGCAAAGAATCATTTTACAATTTTGACTATTTATTTGTGTAGCCTATTTTGAATTTGAGCGTCATTTTCCTAGTTATTTTACACTATTTTTAAATTTGACAACATGTGCCCATAAAACATTGAAAGATTTACTTTTTGACCAATTTGCATAAACATCGGTTGGAAAATGATTTTTTACAGCGAAAATTGTTTTTAGGAATGAAAAATTAAAAGCGCTGTCACTTCTTTAGAAAACTGAATTGTGCTAAAAAAATTACACCACAGTGTACGGCTATGATGACTTAACTTGTGGTTAAAATATTTGCACTGAATTTTCCAACACCCTATATAGTCTACAAAAGGCAACGAAATTGTGTTGTCACCTCCCTGATAATAAACAAGGAAGGTACACCGATTACTAAGACCAATGAAATAGTCACATCCTAACATGTTATATGGATTCCTTTCTTATCATTCAACGTTCTCCAGTCTCGACAACATATGACAAGCATTACAAGATCATGGGTGTCCTAGATAAAGCTTAATAGTTTTGTAAATTCCTGCAGAAAATAAAACGAAAAAATTTAGCGCAAATATGCCAATGTCTCGAAAGAATATAATAAAAATGGGATGGGAGCAGAGACAAGCACATAATTATTTGGGACCAAAATTTCTTACAGAAAATTTCAGACACTAGAATATTATCAGCATTTTGTAAGAGCGGAGAACCAGATGCAATTTGGCATGCGAGGATTTGGATCTTTTCGTTCCAATTGACTCCGTTTATGTTGATTTAGACCTTGATAAAAAAGGAGCATTTTTATATGAGATGCACAGAAAACATTCAATTTTTTCTGCAATATTGAATCATCACTTATTGATTCGTTAGGCAAATACATTGAAACCAAAGAATGGAACATTACTGGTTTTGTTTTCAGTTGATGTAACTATCTCACTCCTTTCCTCATATCACAAAATTATTTAAAGACTTCCAGGATCTCCCAAACTTCCATAATGCTCTGACTATTTTTCATGTAATTTACACCATTGCGGAGTGTTACACTGAGTTCAAATCTCAATTCAAACAAGGATGGTCATAAAAATACTCGTAGCCTCATCATCATTATTGAAATGAAATAATTCCAGGCCAAACTTGTGAATGAAGTTTTATTCTGTATTTTGCTGAACTTCCTTAGCGTAAAGTAAATTAAATTAATTAAAAAATGTCGCTGCCACCAGTGACTTTCGTCTCGAAATTTGACAGTATGATTTCATTTTTTGAGGGTTATTTACAGGAGGGTAACGTTCGTCTCTACAATAGCCAACATCCAGCTCTACTTCGGAAGTAGACAACGATTAGGTAGCGCTGACCGAGTTTTCTAGGCACATGTTTCGGTGTGGTTGGTGCGAGTGGAGGATAGTAAGACGCATCATTAAACGATACTCAAGGTTTACTGGTGTGAGAGGCAGGTACGGAGGAGGAGAGCAAGCCATGCGCTGGCATCGGACCCAGAATTATCTCAACACAAGACAGCGACTTTGGCAACGCGTTACGATATGGGCAACCCGCTACCTGACTCGCGCTTGACCACTACAATGTTGAAACCCGACCCTTGGGCACTATGCCCTCAAATACAGAACTGGAGTCAAAGCCCTCAACAAAAGAACTAGAACACGAAGCCCTCAAACAAAATGACAAAGCCCTTGGCTCAAAGTTTTGCTCTCACTGCAAACCGCTTGAGTCTATCATTGACAGAGTCCGAGCTTGTAACCAGAAGCTAAGTTACTTCCCGCCCACTGGCTTCGTCTGCTTTCTTTCGCCTCTTGGTCCTAAGAGACTTCTTAATGTTCTCCTCCTGAGAGGCTCAGAGCCTGAACCGAGCCACGACCACGAAGGTGGGGGGGGGGACTAGGCGGAAGTGGTTGGGTATCTTTGCGGTCGCTCTGACTTTCTCCCGTAGCCATGGTTAATCCAAAAAGATCGAAAGGAACGAGAGTTGGTTTTCTCTCCAAGAACTTTATGATAGACGATCATACATGTCTAGTTTTTTTTGTGCCGCCTGTCCGACGCAAGGACCGAGCCAGCGGTTTTTGCCTGATGGCATCATCATAAAATTTGGTTTATCTTCAGGCCCTTGGTCTTGAACGTACACCCAACTCAGATTTAATTCTTTCCACAGCCATTAGACACACGTAATTTGTTTTAGACACTCAATTTAAGGCTCTAGCCAGCGTGAAACACACCTATAATAAATTCATTTTATTCACTTGGCAAACTCGAGTAGCAAATTAGTCAGAATTTTTGCATCACTATACAGCGCTATAGCCTCCTGCCAATCTTTGCGCACTTACCGGGGAATCATTCACGAAACACCTTTTGCAAAATGCTTGCTCCATGTCGAGGAAACTGCAGGCTGCTGCACAGCTAGTTATTCTTATGGGAGCTTTCATGCGTGAAGACTGGACCAATATGTTTTAAAAATATCTTTTTTTCTGCACTCTAAGGCATTTGAGCGAATTTAAAGCTCAAATTACATTCCTGCTCATTTGGCATGTTATCGATTACCATCAATCTTAAATACTTCACTTCATTAATACCTTATTAGGTACCCAATGAAATGATTTTTTTGCTTTAAAAGTTTTAATGGTAACTACTTCACAACTTCAAGCCAATTCTTTCGCTAGCTTAGCAAACCGAGTGCGATGTTGAAATAGACCCTTCTTCATCAACTGGCAAACTACAAAAAAAAAACAAGCTACAAACAAAATGAACCACGTACAAGACCCATTTCATACGTTCCAATTGACGCAACTACTTCCCACTAATAATAGATCGCACAAGTCGCTATTATAATTTTCGAATCAAAGTAACTAGTCCAAAACAGGTTTACTATTTCATCCCAGGTTTACCATCTCGCCAGATCATCTTTGCTTTTAGCCTTTTAGTACAAAGGCTATACATGAGTTATACCTGGTCTGCAAGTAAGATGAAAATTTTAAAATTCGCAGTTGACTTTTAAGGCTCTGCTCCACAGTTCTGCTTAAATGTTATGATACCCATATCTCATAGGAATAATTTTAATGGCTTAGCAAAATTTGAGGTTTAAAATGAATGCAAGGATATACTGCTTTTCTTTAACTTTATCTAAGTTATGTTGAAACAAACTTTTCGACAAGTAATTGGCATTTTAAGAGAGCTACTCCGTTAGGTATGGTCCTACTATAATAAAGTTTACATTCTCCTGAAAGTACATCTTATTCGAAATACTTTCAAAATCTCCCTTTCTATATTAAGTTTTTATTTATTTATAATATTCCATTTTTTTTCAGTTATGGACATGAAACAGGAATTCAATTCAATATCATTTCAAGAGAACGGAGCAAAAACCAGAACTGAGCCGTGTGGTCCATTCTGAAGCTGCTACCCAACACCCGGGATGCACCCACGTCAAAGTTCTCCACTCTGTGTGCGTGTGTTGCAGCGTCCATGTGCATGTAGGGTGCGTCATGTGCGCTAGTTCAGAGTTTATGTCATTGCCAGAAATCGCTGTATCGTCTAACGATAATGAGTTAATCAGATTTCGTAATGCAGTAAGGTTATCACTTGCTCACAAAAATTTGCCAGTGGTGATTTGGCCAGTGGTGATTTGGAAATAGGCATGCAGAGTGTGAACTTATTTCCAATCTATAAGGAGTTCAATAAAATTGCTGCCTTTTGCAGCGAAGGGTTAAGATCAGGAAAATGTAATGAGCATTGAAATTGTGATTAAAAGCCGCACTGAGTTGGACTGGATAAATGAATTCTCGCATAAAAATGTTAGTTATATTGGGCAAAACGAGAAGGAAGCGACAATTAAGCATGCTGATATGGGCATAGAATTTTTTTAACTAAAATTTTTAAAAGGTAACCGAATTAATTTGGTGTGAATATGCATAAAAGGCATCTTACAGGACGTTTCAGCACTTGAATACTTTATTTGAATTCATATTATACAGAACCTGTTAGAATACTTTTATTCAATTTATTTGTTGACGAATCTGTTAATTGCTCGTTAACTACGTATTTATAATGTAGACTGAAGAGATTTGCATGGGTAAAAATACATAGGAACAGTACATTATGATGTACGTTAGAATCGCAGTAACTGTGCTGTTATTTGGTACAACTCATTATACAAATATCTCCTTTAAGATGGCTGTGACTTTTAAGTGCAAATTGAAACATATAGAGCACTTTATTCCATTATTAAATTATACTATTATGGCAAAGCTATATTGTAATTGTTTGCACTCAATTATGTCACGAAGCGACGAGTGGCAGCTGTTGAAGTGGGCGGGGTTCTTTGCGTTCACGTACACAGACTCGGAAACGCACACAGAGTGGAGCAGCTTTGACGTGGGTGCACCCGGCACGCCTGACTCCAATCACACAGGCGTGACGGCGACATTTGCAACCCACACAACAGCAATAAGCTCCAAACACGCATTTATATACATAGTTCCTACGCTCAAATTTGCTTGGGTAATTTTTTTTGTGATTTATCGTCTTGTATGCTTTGATGCAACCATTAAATCTGTTCATGAAGATGTTGTGAGATGAATTATGTTTAGAGCCAGCTCGCTAAATTTCTGCGCCGTAATTTCATGTCGATAAACAATGTTACTGTGTTGAATTCACAAATTTCATTCTGCTGCGTTTGTTGATTGATGTTTTAGACATTGCAGGTGAATAACTCAAGTTTAATTTTACGTAACGAGATTTAAATGTTTTTTGGAACAAAATATGTTCAGTAACGATATTTTACTCCTGGTTACTTCAGTTTCCATTAAATTAGACACTGCTCAAACTCGATATTTCCTATTATGGATCTCGTGAAACTCATAACTACATACGTTGAATTACGTTTTGTTCTTGATTTGCCTTAAAGATCTTCGTCTTAATTAAGGAATCGGATAGTTATATTTACCTAATTTTCCTTCGATTAGTTCATTCGATTGATTAACCGTTAGCCATTGTATGGGCAGAATAGTCATCCTTCAAATGAATCTCAAATGTTCTTGCTATTAACCAGGATTTCACCCGTCGGAACTTTACATTTTTATCTCTCAGAACCAAAACCCTGTACACATATGAACCCCCCAAAATACACGTGTTGATGTCCGAGCACCAATTATTTACCTATGCATAAGAACAATTTCAAGTAGACGGAGGAAGGCGATATCGCCTTACACGCTGTAGTATCACCCGAAATAGTCCGTCTTCTCCCCTGCGTCACAAAAAAACAAAGATTGGCGATGAAAATATATAATTTGAAAGAAACCGCTTTTGAACTCCAGTAAATCTTCTTATTACTTTGAGCAAGCTGTTGAAATATTCACAGTATAGAAAGAACATTCATAAATATGTTAAATGTTGAATAATTGATATGTATTATAAGTTTTCCATTCAATTGAAAAAGATAGAAGAGCATCACTTGAAGTTCATTAGTTCATTCGATTGATAAACCGTTAGCCATTGTATGGAATTACAGAGTCTACTTAATTTCTTGTAGTGAAAACAATCCATTTGTAATTTTTCGGGAGATGAACTGTTTGTGCACGTTAATACTCGTGTGAGTATTTCAAGAATTAACATGTTTTTGTATCACATTATCATTTTTCAATGACTTGGGGATAGAGCTGGTCTCTCTGGCTGCAAAAGAATGAAGTGGAATGTAATAGTTGTCTGTGTTTAAAATTCATAAGAATTTATATCAGTGCATCACAACTTGCTCCTTTTTATCCTTCTCAAGTTCCAAGTGGCCGTTCGATTGAAAACAATGACTTTCCTGTAAATGAAAAGTGAGTTCCTACTTAGTTGAACTTCACGAAGTGGGTGAGGAGAGTTACTTCGAAAATAAATTTCAGCCATTGTTGTAGGTAACGGCTCAGCTATCTCAGCTTGTTTGAAAATGAATATGGCATGGCAAATTCAGGCAATTTTCATGATCCGCCGATGGGAGATGGGAGAGGCTGTTGAGCTTCAGTCGTGCTGTAAGGCGCTCCACGTCCGATCATTTCTGCGCATACAGCTGCTTCATTGGTGAATGTAAGCGTACCGTTCAGTCGTACAGATAACTTAACAAAGAAAAATTTGGTTTTAATACACTCTTGAACAAGTAATAAGTCACACATTTGCTCTCGCGTAATATATAAGTCCTTGTGCTAGTTATAAGCGGTATAAACCAGTCGTTGTATTGCGCTCAATCAGCATTAGCATCACCAATAATCTAGCGCCAAGCTTACCAGTAGTTAATTATTAGAAGTCGACTGTGTGATCCTTCTGGGATGCAGACACGCAAACTGTAGGGAGGGTTTTTCAACACAAGGGGGTCCTGATCTGCCTGCGTGGGGGCGCCGAAGCACGAGGATCGAACCGAACTTGATCGTAGCCACAGCGCTTCAGAATGCATGATAAGCGAAAGGACTGCTGACAAGACGCACACTAACACCGAAAAGCTGATTGATGAAGTATCCTCGCGATCTGATGAAGTATCCTCGCGATCTGATGAAGTATCCTCGCTGATTGATAAAGTATCCTCGCAGTTCGGTTCCGATCTGAAGCTTTGCTTCGGTTCCGATCTGAGGCAGTGAGCGTTGCCAGGTACAAATGTTCGTTTTCGATTTCTGTCCGACATTTAGTTTCTGATCTGACGCGTCGGTTCTGAGACAGTGTGCACACTGCTGGTTTACAAAGAAATTGAGGCAAGCACAAAAATACCCGTTGTACCTAATGTGGGGGTGCTGAATTCAAATTTGAAATCCGTTTTTATTCATCACCTCTAGTGTTTTTAAATGCATAGTGTGCCTTTTGTGCAAATACGGTACAAAAAGGCGTATATGCATTCAGGGTTAATTCTAATATTGTGAGACTTATGGCTTATTTTTTAGTTATTATGCACTAAATGTAAGTGATAGCATTACATTACGTATATAATTATATATCATAACGGATTTTGGCAGTTAGGGCTGCAAGTCTCAATCTACACTCAGCTGTGCTGTGGCAGCTTCTATAAGTTATTTACATCGAGTACCAATGGAGTCTGTGGGGGGACATCAAGGTCATTGGTCTTCTTATGGGTGTGCAAGCAGGCTTCACAAAGTACTTTTGTTTCTCTGTATCTGGGATAGTCGAGCTGCATACCAGCATTACAAGCAGAAAGACTGGGGGTCTAGAAGCACTTTTGTTCCTGGCGAACACAGCGTCAAGGGGAATCCTCTGGTGGACATGAATAAGGTGCTTCTTCCTCCCCTTCACAGCAAGCTTGGTTCGATGAAGAATTTCGTGATGGCGTTGGACAAAAATGGTGCTGCCTTCCAACACTTGTCTACTGTGTTCCCAGGTCTTAGTGCTGCTAACTCAAAGAGGTCATCTTTGTCGGACCTCAGATCCGAGAAGTGCTGAAGGATACTGATTTTGAGGAGGTTCTAAACTTTAAGGAACTGAGGGCACGGGTAGCATTCAAGTCAGTCTGTAGTGGCTTCCTTGGTAACACACGCGTACCAGATTACCAAGCCTGTTTTGAAAAGTTGCTAAAGTCGTACGAGGATATGGGGTGCCGAATGCTACTCAAGATTCATTTTTTCCATTCCCACCTCAATTTCTTCTCGCCAAACCTTGGAGCAGTGAGTGATGAGCATGGAGAAAGATTCCACCAAGACATTACGAAGATGGAGAGCAACTATCAAGGCAAATGGAACCCCGGCATGATGGGAGACTTCTGCTGGATGCTCTTGCGTGACATCCCGGAGGCAAAATACACCAGATCTTCTAAGAAAACACACTTTTGACTGTCTGTGGTACTATGAATTGTGTAATTGTGTCATCCAAGTATATTGATTCAATCAGTGTTCTTCCTCAATCATGTTTTATTTGTTATAAACTGCTGCAACTCTTGAAATGTCCCCATATATTCTCTGTTTATACTAAAATGAGACTATTTAAAAACCAGAAAACTAGAGGTGATAGAGCAAAACTATTTATAAATTTGAATTCAGCACATCCAAATCAGCAAAAAGCACCTATCCCCATTCTTGCCTCAGACTAATTTGCTTTGTAAACCAGTGTTATATTTCACATAAAATAAAAACTTACAGAGCCCTCAGCTCAAGACCCCTACATCTTCCTCCCTGGGAGTACTAATTCCTTTTGATACAATTGTTTTATCTCCATAAAAAAATTAACTTATTCAACATTTGTTTGATCACTCTTGGTTTTCCAAGGGTGATACAACAATTACATTTATGACCATTAGCCCTCCCATTGAGAATATGTGAGGTTTCGAACTAAAGGTTAAGCAGGCCATTTTCGCTCAAGTAGAATGGATTTTGGTTTTGTCACTGATAATATTTTTCGGTTCACTGCTCTAATTTTTCCAGTACTTCTTATGTTCTTCTTCAGTGATCATCTTTTTTATGTATATTATTTCTTAATTTACTTGTTCTATGTGCAAGGGATTTTGGGTAAGCACACATTGTACAAGAATTTCCGTTTCTCTCAACTCCATTCCAATTGATTTCTCCTCTCTCCTCCTCTTTGGAAGACTTTCGTTGGGGTTTGGCAGTCCTAAACCTACTTTTCTAACGCGATGGATATTTTGTTAAACAAGTTTAGAAACAAACAAGCAAACGAAAATAATTTGTCATTCACTTTTTTTGTACAAGTAAACTTACCTCCTCGAGAACCACTGTGCTCTCCGTGGCACAGTGGTTAAGGGATCGGCCTTGTATGTTGGAGACGAGGGTTCGTATCCCGGCGCTGGCGCGGCGATTTTCCCCGTTGGGTATAAAGGAAAGCTCAAGCACAATACCCCACTCAACCCAGGTGTCGGAAATGGGTACCGGCTTTACGGGGAACCGTTATGGTGTCCTATATATAGGGTTAGTTTTAAGACATTTGAAAAACCAATGCTTAAGATCATATGTATCAGGCTTGATTGGAAATAAAGCATCCCAAAGATGCCGATGTTTGTTTGTTTGTTTGAGAAATCATACATGTGTTTCATGATAGTAAGAAAATCCGTTCCCTTTCAATACGTTACGGAAATACGTTTCCATAATTAGTAAAAAAAATTACAGCATCTATTCGAACGCACCCATTGAAATCTCATTTAAAAGCACCTTAAAAATGTAATGGTTTGATTTTAACACACAAAACATGAAATTAAACGTATACATATTCTGATACAAATCTAGAGAAGTGCAAAAATGCATGAAAATATCTCTTGCACTTTCAATTTCTAAATAAATTTGCGTTCTTTGGCGTAAACAATAACAAACAAGAGGAAATAGTTTCGTTTTGATGCAATGAAAATAACATTGAAGCAACTATTACTCACTCACAGCAAAAATTTTTCCTCAATAAAGAAATTATTATTAAATCATAAATCACCTCTCTCTTTTAGAGAAGCAAGAAAAACTTCTATAAATTAAGATTCAGAGCTAATGATGTACCATTGTAATTGGTATTACTGTTCGTTATTGAATTACTTGGCTATCACTTGCAAAGTCGAACACACATGTGGGGATAGTCTCCGGTACAGATTGAGACGAGGTTTGATGAGGACGATGACTGTCCTGGATGTAGGAACTACTGGTTGCGACTACTGATTGTCCCAACAATCTGTGCGTACAAACCATAAGATTGAAAGCCGCTCATGAAAACATGATGGTAACCACATTGAAACCAGGATTACTGAAGGATGCTTTTTTTTGGAACAAAGTAAGAGTTGAAAGAGAAAGCAATACGTTAAAGTTTGAAAGGTCAGCAGTGCGCCGTGCAATGATGTTCTGCAACCATCAAAAAATTCTTCTTTATTTGAACAAAAAGGACCATTTGAACTCCAGTTTGGGACCCCGTCATATGTGAACAATGTTCATTCAATTGAGACGAAACTGGCTGATCACAAGTTGAATTGGAGAATGAATGTGGAGCCAACTGCTACTTCAGTTGCGGTTTCATTTGCATTTGCTGGATTAGCTTCTACTATTTTTCGTATCACGAAGAATATTAGTGAACTGATCGGCACCAGTATATCGTCTGAATACACAAATACCATTCGTGAATCACTTTGCTAATGAACTAAGTTAGAATGAAAAATGTTGAGCTTCAGCAAATATTCACCCCTTCAGTTCTTTTGTCACTTTTATTCCTAAATTTATTTAGTTTCTGTTAATTATTACATTTTCATTAAATTTCTTGTCTGTTCGATAAACGGTTTTCTTGTCGGAGGAGTATTTTTCAGGAAACGTTTCTTTAGAAGCTCTTCAAACTTATTCAAAGATTTTAGTTGCCACAAATTCTTAGACAGTTAAAATTCTTCGGTCTTTAGTTAATTGCATTTACGGGGTTTTCAACTGCTCAAATACAGAGTTAAATTTCTGACGCAAAAATGGTTTTAATTCTCGTGCGTACTGTATGTAGGATACCATTTTCAAATATTATTAATAACCGCTGAAATTGCGTATTGAGGTTTATGCAATATTTCTATGATTTTCTTGTCACCAAGGGTGTTAAAAACTGTTCATTCAATTTTATTTTTTTAGTATATATTCTGAAGATACTGGATTTTATTTGAATAAAAAATGAAATTTTGAATAACATGGAACCAACTCAAAATATCTCAATTTGAAAGGGAATGAAAGAGGGAAAAAAGAAAACAGTTTATTTCAAAAAAGGGGTTAAACACGAAATGTTCATAACGTTGGTTTTTTAATTATTTTAACATTATTCCTCTGTGGTTACTTATACATGGGTATCGTAATACCCATGTCACATGTCGAAACAAAAATGATGAAGAGAAAAACACAAAAAGTACGTTCCCTTTAGGCGAGTTAATTTGATTTTGACAATGCATAAAAATACTAGTAATTAAAAAAGCACAATCCTAGTGACGCATAGTTCGAAACACTCTCGTTAGCGTACACTTATACAGATATATGAGCATACGAACATGTGAGCTATTGATAAAACAAATTGATGTTAAAAGTCAAATGTGTAGATTTGATTCATTTTGCGTCTACGACTATCAGGTCGACATTAAGGACTTGGGACAATTTTTCATTCTAACGTATCAACTGGTACATCAAATAATGAGCTCTGAGAAAATAAAATATTTACCATAACTAAATTTATTATATTTCCTACTTACGTTAATAATACTGGAACAAAAGAGTTCACCATAGTCAAAGACATCAGATGGATGGTTCTGCAATGCTAACCGTAACATATTCAACATAAAAGAAAAGAGATGGATAAGAATTACTTTAAAAACATTTACTTTGAACGTTTCGAGCCTAGGCTCATTCTCAACAAAAGTCTGCGAATAAAATAATAAAAATTTCAGTACACTCAAGATTATATTGTTTGTTTTTTCGTGCTTATATTCTCTCCATCTTTAATCTTGAGAGTTCTGACATGTTCATTATTTTATTCGCAGACTTTTTGTTGCGAATGAGCCTAGGCTTGAAACGTTCAAAGTAAATGTTTTTAAAGTAATTCTTCTCCATCTCTTTTATTGTAAAGTTGCTTTGCAAAAAAAAATTTCCTTTGTATTTTCAACATAGCTTGGAACAGTGCGAAAAGTTAACTACCTAAAATAACGTTGTCACAATGCACTCACGAGCGTAAGAGACAAAAAATTACCTCACATGACTTGAGACCGGAAAAAGAAAATGGAACAATGATGTTCTGTAAAGTTATTGCAGACGATGAATTATTAGTCTTTTAAAATGTTTTAATAAGAACGGAAAATTCCTAAAATACCTTAACATTAACATCCTTAGTTGATAGACAGGGGTTTCGGAACACCCATTTCAAATGTCGAAACAAATGATTGAGGGAAATGTATTCCTCATGTTTCTTAATCCACATTTGATGATATATCTAATTACTATTATAAAAGCTAACATAACTTCAGTGACGATGCATTGTTGAGAACACTCTTTTTTGTGCACACACATTGAAATACGAACTCAGGGAGTTGCGGTGTGAGGAATTAGTTGAAAGTAAAGCGGGTGGAGTAGAGTAATTTTGCGTTCAACGTTTAAAACTATATTTTCACTTCTACGTATAAACTAAAATTCCAATCAAATGACTTGGAGGAAATGTTTTTCATCACACCTCGAATTTATGATGTTTCCATGTTAATAATAATGGCAGCTACCTAAGTCATAAACATGAAAACGAGTGTTCTACAACAGCTACGAAGACAATACGTGAAATTAACCAACGAGATATGGTAGTTATAATATACTCATGAGCGTAAGAAATGATATAATTTGCACCAAACAAGGCTAACGAGAACATTTTAGCATTTTCTTTGAAATATGATGCAAACATTTTCAATTGAGAAACGCACATAAGTGCCGTGACGGTCCAGTTTGATGCTTGCACAAAAACGGAGAGGAAAGACATAAAAATGTATCCTGAGGCTGGTTAATTAAGGTTGAAAAGCGTTTGTTAATTCATGAAAACAATATAGATAATGAACTTTGTGGGTTGAAAACACTTATGACAGTTTACATGTTGTTAGGCCATCGCGAAGATAGGTCGACTGGTGCCTCTGTACTGCGGAGGGAAAATAATTTTTCCCTCAAATAAACTGAGCTCGTGTATCACAGATACTTACGAAACGTACTTCCGTCACGATCTTCAAATTTTCGTTAGCTTGTTTAGCTCAAAGTTTGTTTAGCTCAAAGCTTGTTAGCTCATAGCTTATCAGCTCAATTGCTTTTTCACTTGACTACTATTTCAAGTTTCGCTACTTCGCCACGCAGCCATCTGATATTCTGCAAATTATTGGAAGTTTGTCGCCGCAACAGAAAAACTGTTGACAACCATCGACTTGATAAACATCAGTCAGCAAAACTGACTTCACTTCTATCCATGAAATACCAGGATGATTCCGAACAAGGGCAAACCCAAACTATTCATCAATTGGCGCCCGAACGAATTATCCATCACATGTACAATAATTGTACATGACATATAAGCTTTGGATTTCTTAACATTAGGTAATAATATTAGAATTACTTGTTTCGGCAGATTTTCGAAAATGTTCATTTCGAATGAAGATGAAAAAATGAAAAAAATGAGTTGATTGCCTAAAAGTGCATGCTTTAACACACATTTCAAATTTATCAGATTTCTCATTTTAATGGTTGACAATAGCATAGGGAAAAAATTAAAAAACTGTGTTTGTAAAACAAATGCAAATCGCTCGATGAGAAATTTTGGAAAAAACTGTTGTGGGTAAATGTAGAATGTACACATATTTACATAAGCGCATGCATACACACATACACATGAATGTACACAGATATTAGGATACAAGCATGAAAATTACAAATTTTGTTTTCCTACTTGAAAGTTTTTAATATAAAGTTCAACAGCATCTTATGAAACATATATAGAAGTCTAACTCCAGGCTTATTACCTCTGTCTACAGAAAGCAAACATTCACTGGCCTCAGTACGAACGATTTCAGTTGTATTTATAAGGGACATATCAAATCTTGCGTAATTACATTACTTCATCCCGCATATCGCATATCTAGTAGTTTTTGAAATATTTTACCGTGAAATGGAATTTATTAAGACATTATTGATTCAAAATATGTATCAAAAATTCATCATTGATAATTCCGTCCGAAAGTTCCTTGATGAAAAATATTGTCCCTTCCTGTCAAACAGAAATTGAACATTTAATTACCTTTTTTGGGTTATTTGAACTCGGAACTGAACAGAGAAGTCGTAGCTCTGGTCAGTAGGTTTTTCACTACTGTTGACATCAGAGTGTTTTATAGGAATAGTTTTAAAATCGGTTCATTTTTTAGGAGGAATGAACGTCTCGAGGAGTGCCTGTGGAGTGGATGTTTTTATTTGTATAAGTGTGACTGCTGCATGCAGACTTATGTTCGTAATACTAAACTACAACAATTTATCAGACACAGCCAACATTCAGGAATTTCTCATTGAACCGGTCGCAGACTTTCCTCTCCTTCTCATTCAGCAATCCGAGATCATTGTCAGCAATTTAATCATCCTTTCAGAACAAATAACTTCTCCACTCTATGTACCACCAACAATAAACAGGATCTTCACATTTTAGAATCTTTATTCATATCTACCCATAAACCTGACTTAGAAAAAGACTTGAGTGCTGCCAAACTAAACATTGCATCAACCTACTGACATATTTTTGTGTGTATGTAGTTGGAGTGTGTTTGCGCGCGTCTGTTTGTTAGGTTCCTATGCCTAAATGTATGAATGTATGTGCTGGTGAAAGGTTGGGTAGGTGAGCCAATGAGCATGATCGTTTTTACTGCAGTTGAATGAGAAATAGGATTGAAGTTTTATAGATGTTTGTTTTCTTATTTTTCGTATTTTTTGAACTTCTCTGTATCTTAATATTTTTGACCTCGCTGTGTGTTTTTCAGCACTGAAGATGGAATTTTAATATTTTGAAACGTTTGCCTAAAAAGAAACAAATAAAAATTTATATTTTTACGTTGGTTCTCCTTTTTATCTTGCGCGTGAGATTCCCTAAGAATCGAACAATTGGAAACATAATGTAAAGTTCATCACACAATTAATTTATGTTTTGTATTTGAATGCTTCGAGGTATAATTTCCAGTAGTGAGCAGAGATAAATTTTGCGATAGAGCGATAACGATTAGGATATAGTTTTTACGCTAAGTCCTATAACGATAAAGCGATAAATTTCAAGATACCTTAAAGTGTTAAGCAATAAATCCTGCGATAAATCCAAAAATGATCTATTTGTAATTAACATTTTATTGCTTTAAAATAACATTTAATAACGACAAATTAACAAAACTATCATAGTACAACACCACAAACACAAATACAACAATTTAAAACATCTCCTCATCCTCATCCAACCTCCCTTGGCACCTTGAACTTCTACTTGAGGAGGTGGAAGTTTCCCTTCGGAAACACCAGGTGCTCACAGTTGTCCTCACTAAGGTACGCCCTTTTTGGCGTCTGGATGTCCCCAGCTGTGCTGAATAATCGCTCCATTTCTGCTGAGCTTGGAAACCCAGTGTTTTACTTGATGAAGAGCGTCACCCAGTGACCCCTGCACTTGTCTGGGAAGTGCGACTTCTTCCCTTTGCCAGTAACAATTACAAATATCTAATTTTTAGTTTCACAAAATTACATATGTTAGCGCAATTATCGCAACATTTTATCGCAACATTACATTTGCTAGGATGTAAGAACAAAAGAATTAGTTTTAACCACAATAGTCTTATTACCTCCTTGCTCCTCTTCCAAGTCATCAGCTCCTTGATGTCCTTTTCCAGATCGTCGTCCTGGTCAGCCTGAATTGTATCACTCAGCTCTGCAAATGGGTCGGCCCTGACTTCCTCATACTCCTCCATGTCCTGGGTGTTGTCTCTCTCTTCTGTCTCTTGCCTGATGAGCGCCTTCATCTCCTTCACAATCCTTTGGAAGATTTCTTCATTCATGTTGGAGGCAACAGAGTTGAATGTGGTCATACCATAGTTGAGGGTGAAGGGCAGATGCCATCAGCAGGTCCAGGTCTTTGAACATGGCGCTGAACCAGTAAGCAACGTTAAAGAGTTTGGTGTAGGTGAGGACCTGGTCCCCTCGAGCTTCTTCCATGTGCTCCAGCGCCACTCTCAAGGGGGTGAGGGTGGGCAGCAATACTCCCAGGTATGCGTTCTCTTCAGCCTGTAGTCGGTCCAGGCAGTTGGTGAGTGGCTTCACGACCTTGCAGTACTCCTGCAGTACCTGATGGCAAAACAGCTCAAAAAAATGCAAAAATGGTAATGCTAACGCTTAAAGCAACAATAGAACTGTATCTAAAAAAGAGATAAGAATTCGCATCTAATTGCTTTGCTTACCTGCTTGTCCTGGTCATCGAAGCCATAGTAGGAGGTTCTGAACCTGTTGATGCCACTATTATTCCTAAAACCTTGTTCACTGCCTCCAGGCGGGCGTTGTCGTCCAAAGCGCACTGCAGCAGCGCGCTGCAGGCGACATCCAGTGAGTTCCACCTGTTGGGCAAAGTGAGCAACATGAAGAACAATGACAAAAAGTTAACAAACAAACCAAGAAATAGTTTTGTCTCGTTACTTGTAAAAATATTTAAATAAACGAATAAAATATTCATAATTAGTTTATCAAAATATGCGAAATTTTTTTAACAAAAATGTCTCTTGGCTGACCTTGTGACCACAGCTGTTGGAAGCTTTCTCCCTACCACTTGCTTGATGGTTGATGGATAATGTGGATTGGTCTTTGTCCGGGTGCCCCCTTTTGATAATGTCCATTTCTTAGGGATACCTGAGGGTGGATAGTTGATCGATAAAAAGCCGTATTCTCTGAGGCTGGTTATTCCATTGGAATCTTCCTAATGCTCAGGGATAGGAGAGAACGTCAGATTTGCTGACTGACGAAGCCGTAATTTCCGAGGCCAATTATTTCGTTGGAATCTTCCTGACGTTCAGGGATCGGAGAGAAAGTCAGGTATGCTAACTTTATTTATAAAGTTAATATTCGTCAATAGTTTTCATTTCGTTGCTGCGAATAGCTTCCAGTATTTCTTTAAATTCCAGATTGCTGCGTAAAGAAGCTAATGCTGTAGCTAAGTAGCGAATAAGTCTAGCGAAAAAGAGATTGAACTAACAAACTATGAGGTACCAAGCCAACGAAATTTGAAGATCGTGACAGAAATCCGTTTCCGAGTATCTATGATACGCGAGCTCAGTTTATTCTAGGGAAGCATTTTTTTCCCAACGTACGACAGGGGCACCAGTCGACCTATCTTGGCGATGGCTTAACAAGGTGTTGGCAGATGTGGAGGACCTGTTCTATAGGTTCCACAGGCCCTGGGCCCTGGCTAGGGTCTTCTTGAAGGGGGGCAGCGGCCCTCCCATAGTTCCAGTGGTGAACTTGGGCGACATCTATGGACGCCAGCAAGTAGAGAGTGTGCGTGCTGACATAAAAGGTTTAGTAATTTAAAAAACAAAAGTACATTTTTACTGTCTGTTATTTAGCATGACGATCTTAAATCTTCAAACAAACTTTTGATTTTACTTGCTTGCATCTTTGATGCTTGGGCAGCCTGGGTGAGTCCTGCGCTGCAGCTTCTACACGAGGACCGTGGGAACGCTGATGATGTCAAGTGGCTCTTTCTTGGAGTGGCTGCAGGAATGGCTTCTCGCGAGTCAGGGTGCGATGGCTGGGCGCCCTGAACTCAGGCTAGGAGACTTGGAACATCTCCTGGTGGCTGGGTGGTCTGTGATACTGAGGGGGATGAGGCACCTCACGAACCACTTGGTCATTGCCTCCTTACCCTTGTCCTGCACCACAAAACCAGAAATTAAAAGTTATCATGTCCATAACATTTTGTAACAAGTGTAGCAATTAACAGAATATTAAGGCAAATTTTAAAAATAAAATATCAAAAGTAAAATAAATTTAGCCAATTATTATTATCGCTCTGGCAAAAAAATTGTCGCAGACTTTTTTATAAAAAAATCTTTACCTGTGTAAATATTGTTGTCTGGCCAAAACTTTCCTGTAAGGAGAGTTGGTGGCGCTGCAGCTGATCATCTCCAGTTGGGTGTTTGAGGCCGCGCCTGCTGGTCCTGATGATGGCTGCCTTCAGCTCAGACAAGTCATGAGTGTGCTGAAAGAATACGAGTGCTTTAATTTTCAAGAAACTTATAGTTTGGCTATGAACTCATTTCACTATCTAACCATTTGAAAGATGAATCATTCTAAATAGTACCTTGGTATTGTCGTGCTATACCAGGTTGCCAGTGGTGTTGTTCCAGAAAAACACCTCCGCGAAGCACTTTTGGCACTTGGCCTTCACGTTGGACCCTTGATTGTCTTTCACAGTACCTTGGAAAAGTGTCTGATGCGTTCTTAGACTTGATCGCGTGGGACAACTTGTAATAGTTTGTCAAAGCGGCCATTCAGTCTTTGATGGTGTGCAGCTCCTGGCTCGAAATACTGCAGCCACCCGCAATCACAACGTCTCTCTGGTCAATGGAATGGCGGCAGGACGACTGTCCTCTGGTTCACTGCCCAGGGACACGAGGGAGCTCGAGCGGGGGATGGTAAGAATGTTCACAGATCCCGCAATGCCGGAAAAATTCCGCTCCGTTCCTGAGTCTCATCACTGCTGCTGGCCTTCAAGCGGAAAAAGTCCTCCACTGTCCTCTTCCCTGACATCTTGAAACTCACTAATCACTAAATTCACTATTCCCGAACACTGAAGCGCACCCACCGCTACACTAATAACGCTTTATAAAACGGAAGAACCTGAACGAATTCCTAAAATGGAAAAGTTAAAACACAAAATTAAGCGACGTTCGTACGAACGGGAGGCACGCGGAAGCTTCGCGCGAAGCGCACCTCAAAACGCAAAAAAATATATAAAATTATTATATTTGCTCATCCTTCATGCATTCAAACAAGTGTCTAGATAATAGAAAGATATTTTGTACTTGCAGATATGACTGATGATGAGCTGAGGCTTGAAACGTTTTTACTCCGATATTAATATATTTTAATTAGATATTTAGTTAAGATAGCAATATGTAATAAAAATTAAGTATATATAAGTTATAACACACAAAGAAACCTTGGATTGTTGGTAGCATTATAAAATACATACTTGAGATCAGATGCGTTCAGTTGGGGGAGATTCAAAGAAACAGTGACAACCAGGGTTGCCCTATTAAAATTTCCATAATAAGCCAATTAAGGCCTCACAAAGCCAGAATTTTGACGCCAGTTTGACAGAAAAAAGTCAAATTTCGGAAATTCCGCCTTAAAAAAAACAATCTGGCACTCTAGTGATAACAGAAGCTCGGGCCGCCAGGCCCCTGGCCGCATCAGTTTGCCGCGTAACAATGAGTCTGTAACTTCCCGCCGTAACGGTTTTTCGTTTTCTACTTAATCGCTGAATTCATCGCGGGGAATTTGAAAGCGATAAATATAAGCGACAGTTTTTCCAGTCTTGCGATAAACGATATGCCGTAAATTTTCGGTCGAAGCGATATTATCGCATTATCACTTTACTTATCGCAACGCCCAAGGCTGATAGTTTCTACAAAATAGAGTACACCTTTGTGGGATACCCTGCATGGCTAAGGTATACAGTCGGAGCCAGACTATACTATTAATCAAAAATGTTAAACGGAACCCTCTATTTTTAAACTTGATACTTTTCTCGCATTTAATTTTACTTTTTTACTTAAGATGAAATATTTTGTTCACAAAACATAATTCACATAAACAAAACATGTACTATTAAACCTTATTGGAGGTCGGTTTATTAGTTAAAAAAGTTTCTGTGAAAGCTTTCACATCAAGCTTTGCACCTAGCAAGGTTTTGCAGGAACATTTTGGCAAGCAGCAATCGAAGCATCAGAAAACAGTCAGGTCATCATGCCTTCGAAAGGGCCCTGTAAGACGCAAACTTCTTCTCAAATCGCCAGCGGCTCAAGGGTTGTTCGCATTAAATACTGCTGTTATTGATGATCACTGGACACGGTACCTGCGCAAAGAAAAAAATGCTCAGAATGTACATAATCTATCCTTATAAAACAACCAAATTCATTTGTTTGCGTTTTCTTCTTTGTTTGTTTGTTAGTTCGTGCTTTACCATCCTCCCTCTGTTTTCAGTAATAATAAAAGAATAATGAGTGTTGCGGACAAAGGTTGACAACCAGATTTCAGAAGGTTCTGCAGGGTGCAGCAGTCAAACCTGCATTTTTAAGCTTTCACGGAACTAATTCGATTAGTTTCTTAACTAAGAATCACACTCGACCGAGAAAATTACCATAACTGTTTTTAAAGAAAATCAATATTCCTCTCAACGAAAAAATGCAATCAAGAAAAGGCCATTTCAGCTTATTTAGGTACCCAATCTCGAAGCAACGAAATAAACACAAGCGGTGGGCGTCGAATAATCCCTACTTCATTTCGAAGGAAGAATGATTTCCTTTATCACCAGATCCAAATCCTATCGATTACACTATTTTGTTCGTTTAAAAGACAGGATTACATCATAGAACATTGGATGTTTTGAAAACAAATCTCACCACAAAGTAGTCTATAAATTCGTTTGTGACAAGTTCAGATCGTTTTCCAAGTGCCTTTAACGTGTTATTGGAGCAAATTGGAAGTGTATCGAACAATATGTAAAATTATTTAAAATCCCTTGGTTCGGTCCGAATATACTTAGTTGATATCATGTTGCTTTTTATTACATGGAGAATAGCAGTAACTCAAACTGTTCAAAACCTTGTAATCAGACCCACACTAACAATGAACAGGGTGCTCAACCACTCTCGAAGATTTAAAAAAAATTAGCGATTGAAATCTGTTGGAAAAAACTTCAGTGCATAAACTGGGAGTGCACAAATCGAAACACGCGCATTGTTGTGCGACTTACACCAATTATGATATACATATTTATTATTTAGCTTTTAAAGGGCCTGATGAGAGGTCAAAAGTTTAAGAATCGGCAGAAATGTCAATGTATAATATGACATCATTTCATAATTCTAAAAATATATGTATTTATGCCTAATATATTTTCGTAAAATAATTTTAAAACATGCTTTTCCATGAAATACTGATATTCATTACAGACCAAAATTTAGTTACTGCACAGAAACCCAAATGCAGTACCAATGTAAGCCCTCCGTGCCTGCGCAGACTCAATTTGCTCATAATTCACTGCAGAAAAAACTTCGGCACTTTCCAAATAAGGCCCGCCACTAATGCAACACATAAGTTCACCCACTTGTAACTTTCGAAATAATGCAGCTACCGATTTCAAATTGTAACTGAAACGAAAGAGAAAAACATTCATTCGTTTATGAGTAATTTTAAGTCGATTGGTGCATTATTTTGAAAGTTACAAGTATAGACCGACCGGGGCCCCGGCCCCGGTCAACCCCGGCCATTTTGGCTGACCCCGGCTCCGGCCCCGGCAATCCCCGACAATTTTTGCAGGCCTCTGCCCCGGCAAAATTGTGCCCTAAACCGGGGTTTTGGCCGGGGTTTTTAGTTTTTTACTACACCTTTTTCACTTCAAATAAATCCACGTCAAGGTCAATTTTATCCAAGATAAGTTTAATTTAATCCAAGTCAGATTCAAATTAATCCGAGTCAAGTTCAAATAAATGTAAGTCAAATTCAAATTAAACGTGCTATGTATCGAGCATCAGGAGGCAGAGTGTGATTCAGATCTTTGAGCGGAGTAACATATAGAAATGAATTATAAAAACTTCGTATTAACTATACATTAAAGTTGTTTTTCAATTCTACATTAATGGCAGTGTGCATCCATTAAAACATTTATGTTAACAGACAATTTTATGTTACACATGCACACACACATAGTGGTATCGAGGATTTAATTACTCATGTTGAAATTTATATGCGTGAAATTTCGTTTTATCACATATATAAAGTCATATATGCATGCAACTACGAAAGATTACCATTGGAT
The DNA here is from genome assembly GCA_030386875.1 of Morinoia aosen. Classification (NCBI taxonomy): domain Eukaryota; kingdom Metazoa; phylum Arthropoda; class Malacostraca; order Amphipoda; family Talitridae; genus Morinoia; species Morinoia aosen. Next base: position 3,844,091 of record CM059558.1, on the reverse strand, counting down.
GATATGTAGATTCAACCTTTAAAAAAATATAGCAACGAAGTCTGTTTTTGCTTGTTCAAACGATTTCTGTAAAACAAGTTTCAAGTTTTTTCACCGATCGAGATGATATATTTGCCTAGGCCTATTCATTTGAAGGGATGCCACAATTTTTATTGCTATTGCAGAATTGTATCTGTGTAGTAATGCACTCATATAAATTGTACTCACATGCTATCGTACATAAGTACTCAGTGAATCGTATTTGCTCATTTCTTTTGAAGGTTAAATCTACACTTCGTCCAGTGGCAATCATTTGTAAGTGCATGCACATATGATTTTATAAATGTGATAAAGTGGAATTTCAGACATGTAAATCTTTAAATGAGTGTAAATAAATCCTCGATACTATGTGTATCTGTTACATAAAAGTGCCTTTGAACATAATTATTTGAATGGATGCATACTGCCATTAATTTAGAATTATAAAAGACTTTAATATGTAGTATAATACGAAGTTTTTATAATTGACTTCTAACTGTTACTCCGCTCAAAGATCTGAATCACAATCTGCCTCTTGAGGCTGGATACTTAGCACATTTTACGACAGCTTGTTTTTATACTGCAAAAATTTTATGTATTCCTTGCTGAAAGGAAAACGTTTTTCTTGCTCATCACATCCAACAGATACATTTTTAATACAAAAAACGCTCGAATTAACGAGTGATTTATGTCGATTCTTAATTCAACTTAGGGCTGGATTAATTTTAACTTGATTTGAATAAATTTGAACTTGACTTGGATTAATAATTTGAAGTGAATAAAGCGTAGTGTGCCCGGCTATCCGCACGTGAAAAATTCACGGGTCTTTTAAACAAATTTAAAACGATTTCTCAAGAGATTTGCGATTTCATTGCAATCCTGAAGAACATGCAGTCACTGAGAAGAAAAAGCAGGATCTATGCTCCCATCCAGTGTAATTATAATCCAGTGCGCAGTTATTGACAGGAAGAATCTCGACTTGGAGAGGTCTTAATATCAGCAGTTATTGAGATGACACTATTTTAAATAATAATAAAAATAATAATAATGAAGGCATCTACGGATGCTTTATTTCCAATCAAGCCTGATACATATCACCTTGTACATTGGATTTTCAAATGCCTTATAACTAACGCCAGGACGCCATATGACGCTTTCCCCCGGTCAAGACCGGTACCCATTTCAGACACCTGGGTAGAGTGGGGTATTGTGCTTGGAATTTTTCTCCTATACCCAACAGAGAAAATCGCCACTGCCAGCGCCGAGTTTCGAACCCGGGTCCCGGCCGCACGGCGGCGAAACCTATGGCACACGGTATATTTTCGTTAATTTACTTTTGTATTTCCTCTGAAATAGCAAACTGAATTTGGATACTGAGGTCCGGAATTTGTCTTGTTCTAATTACCTTCTCTGATGGAACTTGGAACTTCTTATTCAAAAACCAAACAAAATTAAAAAAATTTTCAATTCCATAGGGTCGTAAGGATTGAGCGCGTCAGAAAGCCAGTAAATTAACAATTTCTCTTTATGTATTTGGTCAGTATTATTTGGCTCCCAGTTTTTAGATTGAGTCAATTTTTCTATTAAAGTCAGCTGTTAGCCAGTAGACGAAGACGACTTGCTACAATCGGCAGTTTTGCCACTGCTGCAGCCAAAACTGTTTTTGTTTGTTTTCAATACATAGACATTTAGTTTTTCTTCTTGTTCGTTTTGTTTCTATTTTCAAATTTTTTTTGTTGTTTGGTTTTTCTTGGGCTTCCAGGAATTGATCATTTTGTGTCGATTTTGGATGGCCCCATAAATATTTAGTTGAGAAAGTTTTCTGAGATGCACCAGCCGCTCCTCGTCGTTCACTTGCTTCACAAATGGTGCACACTTCAATTTCTACACTCTTCACCGACATGTAAAACTAATCCCATACTGCTGACGCACTACTTTTAGTCATTATACCGGGTGTCCCACAAAAATGTCACTGAGTTTTAATTGATCATATTTCCGCTCTAAATTTACATATTTTAATTTTCATTTTTTCGCAATGTAGTAAATTTTAATTTTATTTCGAATAATTTATGTTTTTGAAAATCGTTTAATAACCACTTTACATTGATCGATTAACTGAAACGGATAGAAAAATTAATTTTTCGAAGGAAGACATTTTAAAACAATATTGATATTCGTCCTTATTTTGCACTTTCCAAAAAATCGAACAAACAAAAACTTAAAAGAGTAACAAATCAATACATTAAATAAAGTTGAAATAAAAAAGCAATTTAGCATCCTTCGACATACCCACCATTTCTCTCAAGGCAAGCATTACTTCTAACCACTATTAAACGAAGAGTTTTGCGGATCATTTCAACGTTTTCTTTTAGTTCTTGAAACACTTCAACTCGTTGTCGAAGAATTATCAATGATGGAGGTGATGTTTTGAAAACGCGTTCCTTCACAGTAGGTATTGAGAAATGAAGATCACCAGTGTTGGTTTTAAAACTTTTCCTTTGAACAAATAGTTTTTCTGCCTCTTTCAGCAAATCGATCACTGTAAAGTGGTTATTAAACGATTTTCAAAACCTTAAATTATTCAGAAAATGAAATGAAGAACTAATATAAAATGGAACATTCTTTTAATGGCAAACATTTCGGAATCTCTGATTCCATCGTCAGTGCTGTAAAACAAGGAATAAAATACCTAGTGTGAAAAACCTTGTGCAGTACCTACTGTGAAATACCTAATGTGAATGCATCTATGAAGTTCTCCCAAAGTGGGGGAAACAATTGAATTTGACTTTTAAAGGTTGAATATCGAGGAATTTATCGATTTCACAAGGAGATGTTCTTTTACAAAGGCGGGTCACCAGTGCTCCTGGTAGAGCACACTTAATAGCTAAATGAATGGATTACGGCCTCTGACTCAGAAGGAGTTAGGCGGTATTCGGACGCAATATTTCAAGCGTCTACAATCAACAACAAAACTACCACAAGCCAACACCGGGGGAAAATGAGAGAATAGTTTCACTCGCCGGTATGGGATTTATTGAGGAGAAGGTTGCACTCCGAAGAGCAAGGCTTGATTCTTGTTCGAGAGACGATCTTGGGGAGAGTCCGAGGTGGTTGCAGGACTTCAGACGATTCGTTCAGCTCAGGCTTGTGAAGCGCGTACTGGAGTGTGAAGTCGATGATGGTGTAAGTGTGGGAGGTTCCGACACTAAGTGAGTGAGGAATTGAGTGCTGAGTATGGGATTTGTTACCGGTTGGGAAAACTCGGTAAGAATGGGACTCTCGACCCAATGGTCTCAACTGGAGATTTTAGTGGCTTAGCTGCAGGGATGCAGGCCTTCCAGTATAGTGAAATTTGAATATGAGGAGAAGCTTGGAGGGAACACTTGGAGGAGGTAAGCTCCTTAAATTAAGAGGTTAGGGTTTGGTTTCATACGTGTTTGTGAGTGCTTGAATGTGTGGTCCCGTCGATCCTGTGAGGGAGCAGGTAACTTGGATTATTTTGAACACAAAATTTGAGTCTATTCATACGCATGTGCGAGACTGGTGCATCTGCTGCTCACAGCGGAACAGTGGAAGAGTCCAGTGCTAAGTCAGTTCCGCAGCTCTAGCGCCCGAGTTGCGGCCTGAATCATCTTAACACCCAGAACCGGTGTTCAAGACCAACCGGTAAAAAGCTCCACTGATATCACAAGCAGCAACACAACTGAGTATATAATCGTTATGTAATTTGCTAATGGAATTTAATTATACTGGTTTGGCTTCCAGGTATTCCAAAAATAGCCAGCCAACTGCTGTCAGTTGGCGGTTGTAACTTGAGTCAAAAGCAAAACTACACTCAACACTCAGCATGAGACTTGAAGATTTAAATTTCCCGTACAGGGACTAATTTCTAAAGGCAAGACATGATTGAGTATGAACTAACAACTAGAAGTAAAAATAAGGTACAAAAATGGCATGAGAAAAGGTGAGGACTCTTGTTCTCTATAATTTAGATGAGCCAGAACTGCTTCTGGCGCAGAAAAATTACATATAAAAAGGCACAACAGAATAACAAACCAACTGAAGCTGGAAAGCAAGTTACAGTGACTTAGCAAAAAAAAGCTAACAACGCTAAATTAAATTCAGGGAAGTAAAATTGGACTTCCTTACAAATGATCTTTGTGGACAGCAAAGTGTCTTAAAACGCTATGTTCAGCACTAAAAAATATCTAAGGAGCTAATGCCAACATCGTCTAACACTGACAGCACAATACGGTATCATCGGAGACTAGTAAACACGAAACACGAAAACAATGGCAAAGATGGGGCAGTGAGCTTGAGGCTGGTGCCTAACTAACACCGACACAAAGGAAACATAGTGCATGTTCACAAAAATGAGCTCACAACACATAGACAAGTTAATATATATACTAAAATACTTAATATTAACACTTGATACTTACAATTGCCCGCTCTGGGCCCAAGCACTATTCAGGAGGATCTGTACGAGAATGACGCCTCTGCCTGAAAAGTCGGCCTTATATGCTCTTTTGAGCGGAAGCTTGCGAAATGGTTCTACGCGAATGTTTCCAACGGAAGTGACGGAAGGAAACGTGAACGGCAAATATTTTCGAAACACATTTTTGGTAAAATTTTGAGTTTAATCGAATTAATTTGGTCTTGTAAAATTATAAAAATAATTACATTTGTATAATTTAATTTTAGGATGTTAGTTTTTAATATTTTATGAAATTAGGCTGAAGTGCGGCTGAGGGCGATCACTACACATCGTTCACAGGAAGAGGCCCTAAAATTCTTTGACTACATGAACGGATATCACGCATAGTAAATTTTACAATGGAAATCGAGCAGAATGATAAATTGCCATTTTTAGACGTTCTAGCAAAGAAAACTAATTCAACGTTCACCACCTCTGTTTATAGAAAACCTACATTTACGGGATTATATACCAATTTCTTCAGTTGCATTTACAAGGATTATAGTAAAACAAGTGTCACTACATTATTGCATAGAGCATACTGTACTTCAAATTCATTTAAAATATTTCATTAGGAAGTGAAATACATTACAAAGTCACTTGTACAAAATAAATACCCTGTCTCTTTAATTAACAATCTGGTTAAAAATATTTGAGACAAAAAACTTTCCCCTCTGTGTACAATTCTGACCTCACCAAAGCAGAAAGTTTTTGTCGAGCTCTCTTTCTTGGGCTATCTTTTCAAGGAGATGAGAAAGTATCTTTTATCTCTGATACACTCTCATTTTACTTTCATTGGCGTGTTACCATTTTATAGAAATATTTTTAAAGTAAGTTCATTTTTCAATAGGAAGGAGCGTTTGGAAGAGTGCCTGAGAAATGGTTGTGTCTACTTGTGTATAAATGTGATTGCTGCCTGCAGTCCTATGTTGGAAGTACCACACTCCAGCAATTTATTCGTCACAGCCAACACTCTGGTATCTCCCATAGAATCGGCCGTCCATACTCATCTCCCTCTCAGTCAGCCATCAGAGATCATTGCCATAGTTCAAACCACCCTTTCAAAAGCTCCAATTTCTCTATACTCGGTAGAACTGCAGAAGAATTTGACCTTAGAAATTTGGAATAATTGTTCATTTTTACCCATAGACCTGAGCTAAATAATAATCAAAGTGCGATGAAATTAAATATTGCCCCAACTGTGTAGAAAGGAGTGTGTTGGAATGTGTGTGTGTCCGTGTGTGTGTTTGTGTGTGTATGCAGTTCTGTTACTTTGTGTAGATGTTATTGTGTGTTGGTTTGATTGCTAGAATTTAGGTGTATATGCACGTATGGCTTCGAATGTTTAAGAGAAATTGTGTTTTTATTTTTAATGGTAAAGCGTAGCTATTTTTCGATGAAGGTATAGTGATATTAATTTCTTATAACTTTTTCGCAATTTGATCATTATCGTTTTTTATTCCTTGTTTTACAGCACTGATGATGGAATCAGAGATTCTAAAACGTTTGCCATTAAAAGAATGTTCCCTTTTATATTGGTTCTTCTTTTGATTTTACGTATTAGATTCCTCCAAAAATCGCAATTTTAATTCTATTAAATTATTCGAAAAGGAAACAAGATTTACCACATTGTGAAAAAAAGACAATTCAAATATGTTAATTTAAAGCGGAGATAGAATAAATTAAAAAGTCGGGGACATTTTTGTGGAACACCCGGTACATTTAATTACTATAATTGTTTCTGTATTAATAAATTCAACAAACACTGCAACTGCAAGTCTACAAACTTTATTGACTTGACATAAATACACACCTAACCGCAACCGAAATTCAACATGCATTGAGCCACTAACCGGCGTTATGCATTACGTCGTCGTGACACGTCCTGACACGGGCTGAACCCCGGTCTCGGCCCCGGCCCCGGCCGTGGTAAATTTGATAACCCCGGCCCCGGCCCGGCCCCGGCCATGACAAATTTGTTGACCCCGGCCCCGACCCCGGCCCCGGCCAAATTTTCAACCCCGGTCGGTCCATAGTTACAAGTGGGTGAACTTATGTGTTGCATCAGTGACGGGGCTTATCTGGAAAAGATACGAAAAAAACTTATTGAAACGGTGATTTAATGGAAGTTATTTTTGTATTGACTTTTCCATTAACTTTTTTCCAAACGGGAAGCTTTTAATAGCGTCTTCAAATTTTGAAACTACTGAAAGAAGCGAAGAAACTTGTCTGAAGAATAGGGAAGCTGGCGAATGAGTTGAATTTTTGTTTTTTCTAGCAATACTAAATCTATGGCAGTGAATTAAAAACTGGCTGCTGTATCATGACAACGTTGAAAGTCATTCAACTCACTTGATCAATTATAATCAATCATTGCGGTTCATTAAATTGCATGATTTTTGCGGGAAACTTTCCAGGCAATCGTCCCATCGCAGCTTCATTTTAAGCAATGAAGTAATTTTTAAAGTATTCCTATAATAATCTATATTGCATTATAGGTTATTATAGGGGGTTATTATATTATAAAATACTTTAATATATTTTTATATATTAAAGTGTTCCGATGATAACCTATATGTCAATCTAAGTAAAAATTTCGCACTAGCACAAGAACTCTTATTTTAAATTGCCTATTAAATACTCAAGAGACGGCAGGCCAATGAATATTTTATACGTAGGTAACCTTAAAGTTACAGAAGGAAAGGAAAATTTATGGTCTGAAAATTTTCTAACATGATTAACAAAATATAGGAAATTATTGATAATTAGAATTATGCGTAGGTGTTTTATATCGTCGTGGAGTATTTTATGTGTACTTGAAATATGATTAGCCTCCTCCCGTTACTTTCAACACACCTAAGCACAAAAAATTTATGTATACTAGCAGGACCTGTGGAAATTCCACGGACAATGCCATCGTTTCGCTAGGTGGACCCGTGAAAAAATTTGATCAGCATAACATTACCAATTCCAACTTAACATATTTCAACCTAACCAACCTATCCTAACCAAACCTATCATGAAAACATGTCAAACATAAAAAACGTGGACCCGTGAAAAAATTCCGTCAACATTACCTAACCTATCCTAACCTAACATATTTCTACCTATCCTATCCTAACTTATCCTTTCCTGTCCCAATATATCCTATTCAAATTTAACTTAACCAATGTCATCGTTAGGCTAGGTAGACCTGTGAGAAAATTCGGTTAACAATGCTCAACAAATTCTACCATAACATATTCTAACCTAACCCATCCTACCATAGCATATCCTAACCTGTCCTATGCTAACCGAGGCTTTCCTGATATGTCAAACATAAAAACCGTTGACTCGTGAAAAAATGCCGTAACATCACGTAACCTCTGCCAACCTATCCTAACCTATCTCAACCAATCCAAACCCTACCTATCTTAACCTAACTTAACCAATGTCATCGCTAAGCAAGGTGGACCAGTGAAAAAATTCCTTAAACATTGGAGAAATTCAAACGTAACATATTCTAACCTCACATATCCTACGATTCTATCCTAACCGAAACTATCCTGTGACATATTATCAGGATAGTTTCGGTTAGGATAGGATCCATGGACCCGTGAAAAAATTTCATCAACATTACCTAAACTATGCTAACCTGATAAAATTTCAAACGTATCAATGCATTCAAAGGCGATCTTTTAATGTAACACTCAGGAATTCGCTACCCATGATACCGTTAACTCGGACGTAAGCGTTACACAAGAACTTAGTTTTAGAGGAATAATATATAGATAAAAAAATAAAAATAAAAACTAATACAAATATAAATGAAGAAAAAAATCAAAAAATTGATCAAAATAAAAAATTAACGAAAAAAATAAAGGAAAAAAATTGAAACAAAACTAAAGAAAATTAAAAATACTAAACAAAAAAATTGAAAAAATAGACAACTAGAAAAAAAGCAAGTTACGAAATAATACAACTAAATAAATTTAGACAAATAAAAAATAACGTAATACGAAAAAATTAAAAATGAAGAAATAAAAATATACAGAAAAAAAATTGAAAAAAATAAAGAAATAATAAAAAAAATAAAAATTAGCATAGAAACATGGAATTACAGAGAAAACGAAAATATATAAAAACCCGAAAATTAAGGTTAAAAAACTGAATAAATAAAATAACAAAAGGAAATTAACAAATAATGAAAAAAATAAAGAAAAATTGGAAAAAAAAAATTAAAATATGAAAAATTTTAACAATAAAAATAGGTATAAAGTATACAAATTGATATAATACATAAATGAAACCGAAATTTACAAAATAAAAAAAAAAATAAAAAATAAATAAGTAAATAATAAATAAAAAATAATAAATTATGAAAAATAATAGTGAAAAGTAATAAAAAATATCCCTACCTAACCTAATTTAATCTATCCGACCTACCCTGATAAAATATCAAACGTTTCAATGCATGTACAAGCGATCTTTTCATGTAGCACTTAGGAATTCAGTGTCCATGATACCGCAACCTCGGAGAGAGCGTTACAAACGAACTTGTTTAAGCGTATTAATATATAGACTAGCAGGACCCGTCGAAATTCCACGGAGAATGCCATCGTTACGCTAGGTCGACCCGTGGAAAAAAATTGGTCAACATTACCTTACTAATTCCAACATAACATATCATACGCTAACATATACTATCCCATCCTAACCGAACCTATCCTGATAATATGTCAAACATAAAGAAAACTGTGAACACGTGAAAAAATTTCATCAACGTTACCTAACAAATTCCAACATGACATATTTTGCCCTAACCTATCCCAAACCCATATATTTCATTTGATCCTAACCTATCTTATCCTAACCTATCCTAACCAATCCTAACCTACCACAAACTATCCTATCCTAACCTATCCAATCCTATCCTATCCTATCCTAACCTATCCTATCCTATCCTATCCTATCCTACCCTAACCTATCTTATCCTAACCTAACCTATCCTATCCTACCCTAACTTGACCTATCCTATCCTAACCTATACTAACCTATCCTAACCTATCCTAACCTATCCTAACCTATCCTATCCTATCCTATCCTAACCTATCCTAACCTATCCTACCCTATCCTAACCTATCATATCCTAACCTATACTAACCTATACTATTCTAACCTATCATATCCCAACCTAACTTAACCAATGTCATCGTTAGGCTAGGTGGACCTGGGAGAAAATTCGGTTAACATTGTCCAACAAATTTTAACATAACAGATTCTTACCTAACCCATCTTAACATGGTATATACTAACCTATCCTATGCTAACCGAAACTTTCCTAATAATACTCGTATTTTTGATGTAAAAAGCCGTTGACCCGTGGAAAAATGTCGTCAACATTACGTAACCTATGTTAACCAATCCTATCGTATCCTATACTAACCTATCCTACCATGTAAAGCGATCGTGATAATATGTCAAACGTAAAAAAACGTAGACCCATGGAAAAAATCCGTCGGTTTTAACTAACTTTCCTAACCCATAATAACCTTCATAACCTACCCTAACTAAACCGATCCTGATAATTTGTCATATATAAAAAAACATGGAGCCGAGAATTTTTTTATCTACATTACCTAACAAATTCTAACATAACATATTCTAACCGAAGCTATCCTAACGTACCACATTCTAACCGATCTCTTCTTGACCTATCCTAACCTAACATATCTTAACATATCCTATCCTAATCTAAATTAACCAATGACATCGTTAGGCGAGGTGGACCCGTGAGAAAATTCATCATTCCCTAACAAATTCTAAGATAACATATTAACCTAACTTATCCCAATAGCATATCCTAACCTATCATATGCTAACGGAAGCTTTCCTGATAATATGTTAAACGTAAAAAACAGTTGACCCGTGAAAAAATGTGAACATTACGTAACATATGTATGTCAACCTATCCTAACCTAACCTAACTTACCCTATCCTAACCCTAACTATCCTAACCCTACCTATTTTTCAAACTGTAAGAAATAAAACAACAAATTAATAAAATAAATAAAACATAGGAAAAAATAAAATAATAAATCAATAAAAACAAAATGAAAAAACAAATTAAGGTATAAAAAATTAATGAAATTTTAAAAAATGGAAAAATAAGGAACAAATCATATAAAAAAAAATGAACATATTTAAAAACTCAAAAAAAAACGAAATAAAGACAAAGAAACAAATTATATAATTTTTTTTATAAATTATAATTATATAAAAAATTATATATTTGAAAAATTAAAAAAAAATAATGAAAAATGAAAACAAAATAATAAAGTGATAAAATAAAAAACTAAGAAAATACAAATAAACCAATTTATAAATTGAAAAGGAATAAAAAAATTGAAGAAATTGAAAAATTGAAAAAATCAACAAATTAAAAAATCAACAATAAAAAAATTATCATAAAAAATTACCAAATAAAGAAGTTACAAAATAAAAAATAAAAAATAACAATAAATGGAAAAAAAATATATAAAAACTTGTAGCAAATGATAGATGAATAACAACATGATAAACAATAATAATTATCCTACCTTGACCTAATGTAACCTATCCTACCTATCCTATCATGATAAAATGTCAAACGTCAATGCATGTAAAGGCGATCTTTTTATGAAATTCTGAGAAATTCTGTATCAATGATACCGCGAACTCGGATGAGAGCGTTACCCACGAACTTAGTTTTAAGCGTATTAATATATAGACTAGCAGGACCCGTGGAAATTCCACGGACAATGTCATCAATAAGCTTTGGGGACCCGTGAGAAAATTCCGTCAACATTATTTAACAAATTTGAACATAACATATTCTAACCTATCTTGTCCTAACATATTCTAACCTATCTTGTCCTAACATATGCTAACCAAATCTATCCTAACCTAACATATCCCATCCTAACCTAACTTTAACCAACGTCATCCTAAGGCTAGGTGGACCCGTGAAAAAATTTGGTCAATATTACCTAACAAATTCTTACATAACATATTTTAACCTAACTCATCCAAAATTAACATATACTACCTATCCTATCTCAACTTATCGTATCCTAAGTGAAGCCATCTTGATAATTAGGAAAAATTATAAAGCATCAAGCCGTAAAAAATTTCGTCGACATAACCTACCTAACCTACCCTAACCTAACTTATCCTAACCTGATAATATGTCAAAAATAAAAAACGTGTACCCGTTAAAAAATTTCCTCAACATTATCTAACAAATTCGACCATAACCCATTCTAACCTAAGCTATCACAACCTAACATATTCTAACCTAACTCTTCCTGACCTAAGCTAACCAAACCTATCATGAAAATATGTCAAACATAAAAAACGTATACCCTTGATAAAATTCTGTCAACATTACCTAACCTATCCTAGCCTAACATATCTTAAACCAATCCTATCCTGATAATATGACAAACATAAAAAACCGTCAATCCGTGAAAAATTTCACCGACATAATCTACCTAACCTATCCTAACCTACCCTAATCGAAGCTATACTGATGATATGTCAAAAATAAAAAATCGTGTCCCCGTGCAAAAATTTCATCAACATTATCTAACAAATTCAACAATAACCCATTCTAACGTAAGCTATAGCTCCTAACCGAACATTCTAACCTGTCTCTTCCTGACCTATTCAATCAAAGCCTATCCTATCCTAACCCATCCTATCCTAACCTATCCTATCCAAACATTTCATATCCAAACATATCATATCCAAACATATCATATCCAAACATATCTTATCCTAACCTATCATATCATAACCTATCATATCATAACCTATCATATCCTAACCTATCATATCCTAACCTATCCTCACCTAACTTATTCCATCGTATCCTAACCTAACTTAACCAATGTAATCGTTAAGCTAGGTGTACGCGTGAGAAAATTCGGTCAACATTGGAAAAATGAAGAAATAAAAAAAATAAAATTTGGAAAAATGAAATAATTAAAAAATTAAATTTGGAAAAATGACAAATTGAAAAAACAAAAAAAAATTAAATTTCGAAAAAAACAAACAAAAAAATGAAAAAAAACAATTAAAAAAACAAGTTCTAACAACATATTTTAACCTAACCTATCCTAACATGTATACACTAACCTATCCTATGCTAACGGAAGCTTTCCTGATAATATGTCAAACATAAAAACCGTTGGCCCGTGAATAAATGTCATCAACATTACTTAACCTATGCTAACTATCCTAACCAAACCTATCCTACCCTAACCTATCCTGACCTTACCTATCCTAACCTAACCTATACTGATCATGACTATAAATTGAAAAAAAATTGAAAAAAATAAAAAAAATTGGAAAAATGAAGAAATAAAAAAAATAAAATTTGGAAAAATGAAATAATTAAAAAATTAAATTTGGAAAAATGACAAATTGAAAAAACAAAAAAAATTTAAATTTCGAAAAAAACAAACAAAAAAATGAAAAAAAAAACAATTAAAAATTGGGAGTGAATAAAAAACTAAAAAACAAATAACAATTACCAAAAAAATTAAAAGTTTTAAAAAAATTTCAAATTTAAAAAATAAATGAATAAAAAAAATTGAAATGATTTATAAAATTATTACCAAATTAACGAAAGTTACCAAATCAAATATAAATTACCAAATAAAATAAAAATTAACGTATAAAAAATACCTAATAAAACATAAATAATATAAATACCCTCCCCTAACTCACCTATCCTATCAAGTATATTAGATGTAGAGCGTTACCCACGAATTTAGTTTTAAGCGTATTAATATATAGATATTAAAAAAATGGCACATAAAAATTGAAAAAATGAAAAAAACAAAAAAAAATAAAATGATATGAACAACCTATGCATAATTTAAAAATAAATATGCAAAAATAGAGAAAAATAAATAAATGATAAATAAAAAAATAACAAATTGAGAAAAATAAATAAATTGAAAAGAAATGAAAAAAAAAAAAATTGGAAAAAATGAAAGAATGAAAATAAATAAAATTTGGAATAAATGAAAAAATAAAAAAAAAGAAAAATTGAAATTTAGAATAAATAAAAAAAAATATGAAAATGAAAAAAAAATAAAAATAAAACAAATAAAAATTGCGAATGAATAAAAAATTAAAAAATAAATAACAATTACAAGAAAATGAAAAGTTGAAAAAAAATGAAAATTTGAAAAATAAATGAATAAAAAATAATTGAAATAAATTATAAAATAATTACCCTATTATTGAAAAAACCGAGTGGGCAAAGTATAACATTTTAATTTATTCAATTTATTTCGTAACCCGTATAAAATAAAGGTAATTCGTTACGGGTGAAATTACATTAACGAATACAGCAAAGAAGTTGAGTGGGGTTTGCTGATAAGCCAGGAGATTTTAGGGGTTCGTAAAAGAGCCGGTGGATTTAGCATGCAGAGACGCAACACGCCGGGCGCGGCGCTTCCGGCGGTAGCCCACATACGGCTTCCACAATAGCAGCCATCTGAAAATTACAAAACGTAAAAAAGAATTCAATTTTAAGTTATAGGTTAGAGTTTTACCGAGCAAGCTCAAGTTTAAGTTTAAGTTTTACCGAGCAAGCTCAAGTTTAAGTTTAAGTTTTACCGAGCAAGCTCAAGTTTAAGTTTAAGTTTAACGAGCAAGCTCAAGTTTAAGTTTAAGTTTACCGAGCAAGCTCAAGTTTAAGTTTAAGTTTAACGAGCAAGCTCAAGTTTAAGTTTAAGTTTAACGAGCAAGCTCAAGTTTAAGTTTAAGGTTAACGAGCAAGCTCAAGTTTAAGTTTAAGGTTAACGAGCAAGCTCAAGTTTAAGTTTAAGTTTAACGAGCAAGCTCAAGTTTAAGTTTAAGTTTAACGAGCAAGCTCAAGTTTAAGTTTAAGGTTAACGAGCAAGCTCAAGTTTAAGTTTAAGTTTAACGAGCAAGCTCAAGTTTAAGTTTAAGTTTAACGAGCAAGCTCAAGTTTAAGTTTAAGGTTAACGAGCAAGCTCAAGTTTAAGTTTAAGTTTAACGAGCAAGCTCAAGTTTAAATATAAGTAGAATTGACGAACAAGTTCCAATATAAATGGAATTAACGGAACAAGTTGTTCAAGTATAAGAAATTCAGTTAGGCTGCGTTGATTTGATACTAGGACCGAGAAGCGGGACGTTTATCAAGGCAGAGTGCCTTGGACCTACGGACAAGGGTGTCTGACGAAAGCGTCCCTACCGACAGCACACTTACCGCGTCCGATACATCCCTTGGGCTCGCATGTAGAGCAGCGGAGCGTCGACGTCCCAGGTGCCGGAGAAGAGCTTCCCGTAGACACGGCCCGAAGACATAGCGAGACGCCGATGACCGGCTCCAGCGCCCTCCAGCGAACGCTCCCCCTAGCCGGCGAGGCACTTAGGGAAACTAGCAACACATGCCTGGTTGGCACTTCATGGTTCCACGGATGAGGTTGTACGTCATGGTGGCGATGACAGGCTGAATAGTATAAAAGAGCTGAGCCGTGTGAGCACGGTTGGGTTAGCGAGGTGTCTGCCGACCATTGAACGGTGCGAGCCGACTACACGTTGGCATCGACATAATAGGTTGCGACAAGTATGCTACCGACAGAACGCTATCAGACACCCAAGTCTTAGTTACATTTATGATTTTAGTATTTTTAATGTAATATTTTATACAGTCCCGGGCAGGGATTGAATTTTTGTTTCTAAAATTCAAGCATGGATTCTAAATTTAAGGATACATTTTTTTTTTTTTTTTTTTTGGACTCTTAATTTAATTTTAACGAAGAACGAACAATTAGAACGCAACGAAATAATCCAATTCTACAAGGCGCTGAACTTTAACGTAAGGTTTCTCAAAAAGTAAAACTTGAGTTCAACGCAACAAAGTAATCCTAAATGGCGTCATCCTTAGCCAACGCAGCGTTTCGAACGCGACACCTGCGAGCAGCTAGTCGCTGAGGACGCCTCTTTGGCGAGAGAGGGCGAGTTAAAGGAACCTCGTCCGTCACCAATTCCGCAGCTGTTAAAAACGGGATTAGAGAACCAGCATGTCGCTTTACCTTTTCTCTATTCGATTTCATGACGAGCGCACCTGTAACTTCACCTAGATGATTATGGCTCGTCTCCAAGACTCGTCCCGTCGAATAATTAGTTAATTTTTGATTAGGTTCCACTAGTAATACCAGGTCACCCGTCACGAGTTCTTTATGCTTTACGGGTTTGAATCTCTGCTTCACTGCCGTAGCTTGCCGCGTCAGCTCTGCCAAAAATTCACCTTGGTATACGTCCACGAGTGTAGACCTTATGCGATTCAAGGTCGCAAAGTTTTCACGTATCTTGTCCAAAGGGGACAACTCAGGAGCCCAATTTGGGTCTTTGTGTTCAGGACCTTTAGTTGGTAAAATGCTGCAAGCCACGATGTCCCTACCTTTGACCAACAGCTCCGGAGTTATTGGAGCAGGGAGCGCCTCAGTACTCGAGTCGCGCAACGCTTCCTTAAAGGCGACTGGGCGCTTATTAACAAGCAGAATCGTTTGTGCTAAAATGAACTCAAAATCTACGATTTTTAACACGTTCCTGCGAATAGCCCCGTGGATTAATCTTTTGGTTAGCTTGACACATGACTCTACCAAAGAGCCCAGTTCATTACAACCCTTGAAATATTGATCGAATTTTATGCCTTTAGAGCCAGATTTTTCAAGAAATAGAACGGTATTTGGATCTTTCAAAAGATCAGAGACTATGTTTGACGCAGAGACAATTTGTGAGCCAAGGTCAGATATAACCAGCTCCGGCAAGCCATGCTCAAAAACATGTAGCTGGAATGAGCGCAAGAACTCTGACACAGATAAATCGTAACACAGTCGCAAATTTACAGCACGACTCCACAGGCAAGAGATACAGAGCACCCAAACCTTTGTTTTACTATCCCCAACTCTAACGTTGTAAGGGCCGTAGTAATCTAAAAACACATATTTAAAAGGCACTTCTGGAGGACAAGCACGAAAACTACGATAGGCCGACTGATGCAACTTGACACGCCTGGCATTTACACGCCTGCAATGAACGCAATCTTTCAGCACTTTTTTGATCGTAGTAAAATGTCTAGAAACGTAGAATTGTTTCCGAAATTCGGCGAGAATCGTGTAACATCCAGCATGTGCCATTTTTTCGTGAAGGTCTAAGACAATCGATTTCACCAGGGGGCTGTCTTTGTACAAGAGAATAGGATGCCCACAATTGGAATGTTTCAGCCACCGATCGAATTTGCTTCTAACTCTTAGAATGCCGTGATTATCAATGAACAAATTAAGCTGACACACGAGGTTGGGACACGCGCTAGAACGCTTACTTTCATTGCGGAGAAATTCCAAACAATCGTTGAAATAGTTTTGTTGGTGGCTCAGAATAATCTTGCGACTAGCAATATCGTAAAGATTCTCATCATCGGAATAGCACTTTACCCCAACAAATTTTAACGGAAATTTTTCTTTTATTGCTCTCTTTAGATTGTTTATAAACTTGAGGCAAAATCTAGTCACGGTTACTAGTCGTTGAAAACTAGAATACCTTTTCTCTTCAATTGGAAAATGTCCTACCGTCGTTAGAGGAGAAGACTGCGCAGTATGCGAAGCTGCGTTAACTGCCAAGGAGGCCTCTGCACGGTAGGGAACGGTAAAGGTCACGTCTCCCGAGCTGTGCGAGTCTGGGCCTTTGAGAAATTCTGGTCCGACCCAGTAGTTGGTCTGCACAAGCTGCTTATAACTGAGAGCCCGCGTTATGCAGTCAGCAGGATTGCTATGTCCTGCGATAAAAGAAAATGTTACAGGACAACTTTCGCATGCACGGCAGATATAGTTAAGACGGTTTTTAACAAAAACAGAGAGTTTCTGTAACTTATCCAGTTTGTGAACAGCTGAATTCAGCCAATTCAAGGACACCATACTGTCTGAATACAGTCTAAGCTTCACAACATTAATTGGTGCAACACAACGCTCACCACAGAGCTCGGAGTATGTGTCCATCAGTGTCTCGACACCTAAAGATAGGGCTTGAAATTCGAGAGCGGGCACAGATTTACCTTCTAATTGTTTGTTCACCAACTTATTTTTCGCGAGTAGAAAGGAAACTTCGGAAGTTTCGACATTTTTTATATAGAGGACCGTTCCGTAGATTTTAGTACTGGCATCAGTAAAAGCTATCAGCTCAAATTTTGAATCCCTCTTACCAACAAATCTCTTGAGCGGAACGTTCGGGATTTTATTGACCTGTTTGGAAATATTTTGCCTCTCTCTCTGCTGATTGATGGATAATTTGTCATCCCATCCTAATGCCTTTTCACATTGGAGCTCGTGTGCAAAAATTCTCGCTCTATTCAACAAGGGCCCGTCAAATTGAAAGATGTCAAAGTTATTAGCAATAGAGGAGATCACTTTACGCTTAGTATTGGCGGCACAATCAAGCTTGGGAGGTGAACAGAACATTTCATCGCGTACGCGATTCCAACGAAGACCAAGCAATTTAACCTCTTCGGGCGTTTCAACATCCTCAGACCGGTCAACTACAGACTGCAGAGCTGCATCATTTGAAGCAAACTGTTGCAGACCGAACTGATACGGCTGAAATATGCTTGCCAAGTTGTCGTACGACCACTTCAGGCAAGAGGAATCGTTTGCAGTTACCGCCAAATTGTCCATATAGGACAGGCCAAAAATAAGTTTTTTAAGTTCTCTTAATGAACTCTCGTCAAACCGAGCATCTAGCACAAGAATTATATGCAGCGCCATCATAAGTAAAAAGGGGGAACATCTTAGCCCAAACGCCAGTCTCTTATGCTTATATGCCACCAGTCTGTAGTCGGACTTCGAAATATTTTTGTACCAAAGAAGCAAGAGACGGACTTGGTCAATGGGATTTAGTGCAATGTTCAAAAAAGCCTTCTTCAGGTCGAACGTTAGCAACAGCTTATCAAATCTCAGGTGCAGTACAACTGTAGAAATTTTTTGGTTCACATTTGGGCCGCTCAGCATAGCCTGATTATGGGAAATTGTTTTTGGCTTATTCATGTCCTGCTCACAAAGATTCGACAGATAAACCACGCGACACTTCGTACTCTCCCGGTTCATTTTGAAAATTCCCATATGAGGTAGAAAACTTGCAGTAGGATTTTCGCTTAGGAACAGATTTATGTCGCCAACAGGCTCAATAATGCCCTCTTTTACTTGATCAGCAAAAACCTGATCGTACATTTTTAATTTCTCTGGGCTTTTTTGTAATTTTTGAAAGTTACTCGCAAGTACTTTCTTTGATAAATGGAAATTTGAGCCCAATAAATCGCACACTTTGTAATTCCAAATTAAGGGCATAACTAATCTGCCATCCTCCGCTTTACTGGTAGAATTTAGAACGTACTGCACAATTTCATCCTCATCTTCTACTCTATTTTCTTCATACGGGCGTTCATCATAGTTAAAAACTCGTTTAGACTGCTGACATAGGACAGTTTGTAAAAGTTTAGACAAGGAGGAATCTCCGATATCTTTTGGACAGACAACTTCGAACTCACGATTTTGATGTGCCAAATCTCCATCAGTGGAGTGTGGCTCGAAGTTATGCCCGCCCTCCGAGGTAGAACCGTCCGCATGGACCTCATCAATTTGAGGGGCCGTAGGAGAATGAGCCGGTTGTTGGAAGGTCACACTGTGACTAATTATACCAGAGGGACCTGCACTTGGCAAGTAAGGTAAATTTTTGGTTAAATTTTCTACGCTTCCCCCCAGCAATACTCCAACAGCGGTCTTTGAAAACATTGAACAAGGAGGGTTACCGAAGGTCTCGTCAATTTGAGGCAAGAACGCTGCGTCGCCGTTGCCCAATATGAAGTTTACATTATTAATGCGTTCGGACCTGTCGAGTAGAAATTTATCAGCCAATTTATAGCCCCCCGCGACGAAGGAATCTGTTATTTTGTTTAACCCCGGCAGAGATATGTCAGTCTTAATCGCGGGAACACAAATTGCTTCCAAGTAGCCTTCGCCGAACGGGCAACACTTGACTGATCTAGTGTTGTAGGTCTCGCTCGCATTGAAGCCATTAACTGTAATGTTCAAAGAGGGATTAATAGTTTCAAGGTCAAGAGCCTTCGCAGTCTGTTCAGTGATAAAATTAGGTTGGCATCCACTATCTCTCATTGCCCGCACCACATAACCTTTCTGCTCTAAGCTGAAAGTCGGTATTATAGCATCTTTGCCACACGAGCTGGATAGCGAAATCGACACCTGCCCAATCCAAGTAGAACCAGACAATACCCTAGAAGACTCGGGCTGCTCAGACTTGTTCTTAGGTTTGAAGTTCTGGCCATTAGATTTTAAATTACCTTTCAAAGAGCTGGAGGCAGGGAGCGTAGGTGACTTCCCCACCGGACACAGGAATGTGTGATGAAATTTAGAACAATTAAAGCAGCTACTTTTAAATCTAAACCTGCAATTGTCAGCCTTATGAGAAAGACGGGCACACTTTATACACCCGTTAAGGGACTTCAATTTTTCCCTTTTCTGCTCAGGAGAAAGAAATACAGTGCATTTGAATGTAGGATGAGAAGAGTCATCGCACAATGAACAAAATTTCGGTCTCTCTACCCGATCAGGGCTGTGAATGTTTACAGCGTGAGACGCTAATTGAGCGCGAGAACTTTCCTGTTTAGATGAAATTTTGGAGGCAGAACTTCCTTTCTGGGCATTGACATACCTCTCTGTAACATCAAATATATTACTCATTAATTCCTCAAGGGAAGGCTTAGTTTTATTTGTAACTTGTATAAATTGACTTTGAAATTTATCGTTCATGCCTTGCCAAAAGAAGTATTGAAGCACAGTCTTAGCATCAATATTTAAAATCTCGAAGGACTCTACTAGAAGTCTCATCTTCCCAATGTACTCAAAGGGATCGTCTGATACTCCTAGCTTCATTTCGGATAGGTCCTTAACAATTTCGTATTGTCTAGTCAGAGTAGACGCAAAAGCTTTTACCAGCAAGGCCTTAGCCGATTCATAGTTCTGCTTACCCATCTCCAGAGATTTGATCAGGGTGAGAGGCGCACCACGCAGCTGCTGCTGAAGCAAAATGAACTTCTCGTAGCCGGAAAGTGCATATTTACCCAGAACGTTTTCAAAATTCAAAAAGAACTTTGTCAAGTCCTCCCCTGGAGAATGAGAATACTCTGGTAAGGGAACAGAAGGCAATTTTAGTTTATTGGGCAAGCTCTGCTCTCTCGACAAATTTTGGCTGGAAGTATTTTCTTCCGTAGAAGCTTCGAGAATACTTAATGCAGACATTATTTTATTGTCGTATTCGACACAAGAGTCATACTCTTCCTGATAAAGAGAGTCGTCCGCATCTTTATCCTCAAACAAAGCTTTACTAATCGAATTATTCGACTCTTTAAGCTCCGCCTGTAAGGTTTGCAGTCGTTTGATGGTCAGGCGCTTGATGCTAAGAGAGTAAACATTAGAATTAGCAAGAACATCATTATTAATTTTAGTAACTTCTGATCTCACATATTTTCGACTGTGCTTCAAATATTTTAAATCCATTTTGTTTATTATTTAAATGAGACACCTCGTTATACCACAACACGCAAAGTTAGCTCAAGCCTCACACGAATACGCACCAACGCACGAACGCCCACTGCCGATAAAGTACAGGACACGAAGTGACTCGCCGGACCGCAGGGAAAGCGCGCTCACGAGACGGACGCAAACACGAGCCCCACTCGGCCCCACGTTGGGCGCCATATTGAAAAAACCGAGTGGGCAAAGTATAACATTTTAATTTATTCAATTTATTTCGTAACCCGTATAAAATAAAGGTAATTCGTTACGGGTGAGATTACATTAACGAATACAGCAAAGAAGTTGAGTGGGGTTTGCTGATAAGCCAGGAGATTTTAGGGGTTCGTAAAAGAGCCGGCGGATTTAGCATGCAGAGACGCAACACGCCGGGCGCGGCGCTTCCGGCGGTAGCCCACATACGGCTTCCACAATAGCAGCCATCTGAAAATTACAAAACGTAAGAAAGAATTCAATTTTAAGTTATAGGTTAGAGTTTTACCGAGCAAGCTCAAGTTTAAGTTTAAGTTTTACCGAGCAAGCTCAAGTTTAAGTTTAAGTTTTACCGAGCAAGCTCAAGTTTAAGTTTAAGTTTAACGAGCAAGCTCAAGTTTAAGTTTAAGTTTAACGAGCAAGCTCAAGTTTAAGTTTAAGTTTAACGAGCAAGCTCAAGTTTAAGTTTAAGTTTAACGAGCAAGCTCAAGTTTAAGTTTAAGTTTAACGAGCAAGCTCAAGTTTAAGTTTAAGGTTAACGAGCAAGCTCAAGTTTAAGTTTAAGGTTAACGAGCAAGCTCAAGTTTAAGTTTAAGTTTAACGAGCAAGCTCAAGTTTAAATATAAGTAGAATTGACGAACAAGTTCCAATATAAATGGAATTAACGGAACAAGTTGTTCAAGTATAAGAAATTCAGTTAGGCTGCGTTGATTTGATACTAGGACCGAGAAGCGGGACGTTTATCAAGGCAGAGTGCCTTGGACCTACGGACAAGGGTGTCTGACGAAAGCGTCCCTACCGACAGCACACTTACCGCGTCCGATACATCCCTTGGGCTCGCATGTAGAGCAGCGGAGCGTCGACGTCCCAGGTGCCGGAGAAGAGCTTCCCGTAGACACGGCCCGAAGACATAGCGAGACGCCGATGACCGGCTCCAGCGCCCTCCAGCGAACGCTCCCCCTAGCCGGCGAGGCACTTAGGGAAACTAGCAACACATGCCTGGTTGGCACTTCATGGTTCCACGGATGAGGTTGTACGTCATGGTGGCGATGACAGGCTGAATAGTATAAAAGAGCTGAGCCGTGTGAGCACGGTTGGGTTAGCGAGGTGTCTGCCGACCATTGAACGGTGCGAGCCGACTACACGTTGGCATCGACATAATAGGTTGCGACAAGTATGCTACCGACAGAACGCTATCAGACACCCAAGTCTTAGTTACATTTATGATTTTAGTATTTTTAATGTAATATTTTATACACCTATTACCAGAAGTTAACAAATCAAAAATAAATTACCAAACATAATAAAAATTACCCTTAAAAAATACTTATTATAAAATAAATAATATAAATACCCTCCCCTAACTCACCTATCCTATCAAGCCTATTAGATGTAGAGCGTTACCCACGAATTTAGTTTTAAGCGTATTAATATATAGATATTGAAAAAATGGCACATAAAAATTAAAAAAATGAAAAAACAAAAAAAAATATAATGATATGAACCTATGCATAATTTAAAAAACAATATGCAAAAATAGAGGAAAATAAATAAATGATAAATAAAAAATAACAAATTGAGAAAAATAAATAAATTGAAAAAAAATGAAAACAAAAAAAATTTGAAAAAATGAAAAAATAAAATAAAATTTGGAATACATGAAAAAATGAAAAAAAAATTAAAATATAGAATAAATGAAAAAATGTAAAATTAAAAAAAAAATATAAATAAAAAAATTAAAAATTGCGAATGAATAAAAAATTAAAAAATAAATAACAATTACAAGCAAATTAAAAGTTAAAAAAATGAAAATTTAAAAAATACATGAATAAAAAATAATTGAAATAAATTATAAAATAATTACCCAATTAACGAAAGTTAACAAATCAAAAATAAATTACCAAATATAATAAAAATTAACCTTTAAAAACACTTATTATCAAATAAATAATATAAATTCCCTCCCCTAACTCACCTATCCTATCAAGCCTATTAGATGTAGAGCGTTACCCACGAATTTAGTTTTAAGCGTATTAATATATAGACTAGCAGGACCCGTGGAAATTCCACGGACAATGTCATCAATAAGCTTTGGGAACCCGTGAGAAAATTCCGTCAACATTATTTAACAAATTTGAACATAACATATTCTAACCTATCTTGTCCTAACATATTCTAACCTATCTTGTCCTAACATATTCTAACCTATCTGGTCCTAACATATGCTAACCAAATCTATCCTAACCTAACATATCCCATCCTAACCTAACTTTAACCAACGTCATCCTAAGGCTAGGTGGACCCGTGAAAAAATTCGGTCAATATTACCTAACAAATTCTTACATAACATATTTTAACCTAACTCATCCAAAACTAACATATACTACCTATCCTATCTCAACTTATCGTATCCTAAGTGAAGCCATCTTGATAATTAGGAAAAAATAAAAAGCATCAAGCCGTAAAAAATTTCGTCGACATAACCTACCTAACCTACCCTAACCTAACTTATCCTAACCTGATAATATGTCAAAAATAAAAAACGTGTACCCGTTAAAAAATTTCCTCAACATTATCTAACAAATTCGACCATAACCCATTCTAACCTAAGCTATCCCAACCTAACATATTCTAACCTAACTCTTCCTGACCTAAGCTAACCAAACCTATCATGAAAATATGTCAAACATAAAAAACGTGGATCCTTGATAAAATTCTGTCAACATTACCTAACCTATCCTAGCCTAACATATCTTAAATCAATCCTATCCTGATAATATGACAAACATAAAAAACCGTCAATCCGTGAAAAATTTCATCGACATAATCTACCTAACCTATCCTAACCTACCCTAATCGAAGCTATACTGATGATATGTCAAAAATAAAAAATCGTGTCCCCGTGCAAAAATTTCATCAACATTATCTAACAAATTCAACAATAACCCATTCTAACGTAAGCTATAGCTCCTAACCGAACATTCTAACCTGTCTCTTCCTGACCTATTCAATCAAAGCCTATCCTATCCTTACCCATCCTATCCTAACCTATCCTATCCAAACCTATTCTATCCTATCCTAACCTATCCTATCCAAACGTTTCATATCCAAACATATCATATCCAAACATATCATATCCAAACATATCTTATCCTAACCTATCATATCATAACCTATCATATCATAACCTATCATATCATAACCTATCATATCCTAACCTATCATATCCTAACCTATACTCACCTAACTTATTCCATCGTATCCTAACCTAACTTAACCAATGTAATCGTTAAGCTAGGTGTACGCGTGAGAAAATTCGGTCAACATTAACCAACAAGTTCTAACAACATATTTTAACCTAACCTATCCTAACATGTATACACTAACCTATCCTATGCTAACGGAAGCTTTCCTGATAATATGTCAAACATAAAAACCATTGGCCCGTGAATAAATGTCATCAACATTACTTAACCTATGCTAACTATCCTAACCAAACCTATCCTAACCTAACCTATCCTGACCTAACCTATCCTAACCTAACCTATACTGATCATGACTATAAATTGAAAAAAAATTGAAAAAATAAAAAAAATTGGAAAAATGAAAAAATAAAAAAAATAAAATTTGGAAAAATGAAAAAAATAAAAAATTAAATTTGGAAAAATGACAAATTGAAAAACAATAAAACATTTAAATTTAGAAAAAAAATAAACAAAGAAATGAAAAAAAACAATTAAAAATTGGGAGTGAATAAAAAACTAAAAAACAAATAACAATTACAAAAAAAATTAAAAGTTTTAAAAAAATTGAAAATTTAAAAAATAAATGAATAAAAAAAATTGAAATAAATTATAAAATTATTACCAAATTAACGAAAGTTACCAAATCAAATATAAATTACCAAATAAAATAAAAATTAACGTATAAAAAATACCTAATTAAACATAAATATTATAAATACCCTCCCCTAACTCACCTATCCTATCAAGCCTATTAGATGTAGAGCGTTACCCACAAATTTAGTTTTAAGCGTATTAATATATAGATATTGAAAAAATGGCACATAAAAATTGAAAAAATGAAAAAAACAAAAAAAAAATAAAATGATATGAACAACCTATGCATAATTTAAAAATAAATATGCAAAAATAGAGAAAAATAAATGAATGATAAATAAATAAATAAC
The DNA here is from genome assembly GCA_030386875.1 of Morinoia aosen. Classification (NCBI taxonomy): domain Eukaryota; kingdom Metazoa; phylum Arthropoda; class Malacostraca; order Amphipoda; family Talitridae; genus Morinoia; species Morinoia aosen. The sequence goes on along the minus strand of CM059558.1, from coordinate 3,818,551 downwards.
AAATTGAGAAAAATAAATAAATTGAAAAGAAATGAAAAAATAAAAAAAAATTTGGAAAAAATGAAAAAATAAAAATAAATAAAATTTGGAATAAATGAAAAAATGAAAAAAAAGAAAAATTGAAATTTAGAACAAATCAAAAAAAATATAAAAATGAAACAAAATAAAAAAAAACAATTAAAAATTGCGAATGAATAAAAAATAAAAAAATAAATAACAATTACCAGAAAAAGAAAAGTTGAAAAAAATGAAAATTTGAAAAATAAATGAATAAAAAATAATTGAAATAAATTATAAAATAATTACCCAATTACCAAAAGTTGACAAATCAAAAATAAATTACCAAATATAATAAAAATTACCCTTAAAAAATACTTATTATAAAATAAATAATATAAATACCCTCCCCTAACTCACCTATCCTATCAAGCCTATTAGATGTAGAGCGTTACCCACGAATTTAGTTTTAAGCGTATTAATATATAGATTATTAGAAATAAATGCGTTACAATGTCAGTACAGATTACACGATTTCGGTTTTGAAACCTGCTTACGGGAAATCCTGCAGTTCATCGATATCTGCAGTAAGGCTAATCCTGTACATGAGAAATACAAACAAAAACTAACTTTATTTCTCGGTCACAGCAGTGTTTTCTTAAGTCGGCATTTACATGAAAAACTAAGTCGACTTAACTGAATAGGGGGAGGTTTCGAACAGGAGATGTTGCTCCTTAATTTTCAATCACAATTTTTATATTTTATTCAACGTATTTTTATAGCTTTTTTCAACAGGTTCAAATGACTACGTCGCTTCTAAACGAATTGTTTCTAGAACAAACATTGTCGTCCAATTCTGCGGTTCGGTGATTTCAAACAAAACTTCACTGTTTCTCCAACTTTGTTCACTCTTTCTAACATACACTTCCAGAATTCTTTCAGGAGAAAGAGTATTCTAGGACAAGAAAGTTCCAGAGAACACTCAAAAAGTGAAGCTATGCTCTAAAATAACTATAATCAGCCTGAACATCGCCCAAAGCGAGCTACCCCGCACTGAGCTGAGCGCACCGCATACACACACGGGCACACTCCCAGCACTCAAAAGCTACTGTCCCCTCAGCGTCGGTGCGACCTCAGAGAAGTTTCTTGAGTATTTAGGACATGTTCTTTTGAGCATCCTTTTGTAAGTCCCTTAGGTTTATCCGACTAAGCGTCGTTTTTAAATGACAATCAAGGTTAAATATTGCCGCTCAAAAGATTTGTAAACGCCTTTCAATGTTCACGTATTTTTCCCTACATGCAGAGTGAAAGAAGACTTACACATTACACAGTAAAAAAATTACAGTAAATGACGGAAACATTGCGGTAACAACTAATTTTTTATCTGAATTACCTCCCCGCAGTAGAGGGCAGGTGTGCGCCACACGGTGTGATCACTTCAATGTAAGAAACTTAATTTTAGTGCGCCACATTTTGACTTGGTAATGTCCGTGGGATGAAAATCTAATTCTAAATTTATTCCTTTCTAGAAAACTCTATTAAAACCGCGGAGTCTTATTTGAAATGCTCTCTAATTGGCTCCGCTGTCCATCACACGGCTGATAAGTTGTTTAACCCTTGCAAATTCAGGGGCCCGAAATCGAGAGCCCTGTGAGCGTCATTGCTAACATCAAATGTTTGCCGCCAGATCCGAATCAGCTCGGCAAGTCTTCTGGTACACACCGGACCACTTATGTAAATGTTCAGGGATGTGAGTCATGTTGGCTGCGCCTTTGCTAGTGACTTCCCGGAGGATTATGACTTACGTAACATGTGAGGCTTCTTCTACTGATTTGAAATTACTTCTTCACGGCAGAAAAGATCTTTACTCTCATCTAAGTTTTCTGGTGGCTAATGTTTTCTTTGCTTTTTAGATCTTATTTACATTTTTCGAAGACTTTCACTGAACGTTGAAACTTTTCCCAATTGTGACTCATCGTTCCAACAGGTTATTTCAAACCTGAGTGAGGGGCAGTAACTGAGCTGGTGTGGTCGTAACTCCTGACGGTTGTTGCAGTAGACGTTACAGACAGCATCGAATGATGTCAATGTGTGTTGTCAGCATTTCCAATGCACTTTTGTATTATGAGCAATAAATAATCAGCTGGCAAATCCATTTGATCAATTATTCATGATTGTAAGCGTTCTTCATTTGAGCGATTGTTTAATTGGTCGAGCACAACCTGTAAAGTTCGCCAGTTCATTCGACATCATGAATATCATTCGCCTGTCATGCTTCGATTTGCTTGCGAGGAATCTTACGTGAGTTATAACACGAACAATGGAAGTAAATCTAACGCCGATGGCTTTCACTAGCAGCGGCTGGGAGGAAGGTTGCATGTGTCGAAGTGAAAGTGTGGGGGAACAACAATGATGATAATATGAGACTGTCATTTCAGAGGGGCTTATTTGCCGTTTATTTCACAGATAAATTCTTTCGAATGTTTACTCGAATTTTTTATGGACGCACTACCTCAAAAAGGGCTGTAGATGGCGTCATTGTATCCAAGCCAATTCATGACCAACTTCTCTTGCGTTCCCTAGTATAGTTCACTGAACGTTAGAGGAACCGTATCCCTTCAATAGTTAGGTGAGAAACTTGTCCTGTAGGTTGTGCAAACAAACTTATCATACCGGTAAATCTCTCCGTTTGTACAGAGTTTATTGCATAGAAGTATAGGAATAAACTGATGACAATATCATATAGGCCAACGCTCTGGGCGGTCGTGATTCAAAATTGTCAAAGAACAGCTCATAAGTCAATATAAAGCCATCAGCGAAGTTCTTAAATTTAATGACACTAATTGATTTGGAGAAACTTAGAACTGGGTGTGGAAAGATGATGTCGTGACCCTAGCATTCTGATATCTTCTGAAAAACTAGAATGTTCAGCTCTTTATCTTCTCTGCAATAGCATTTGTTATCACTTGGTTTGCTTTGTATTGATGAATCATTTCGTGCACGCCGACAGTGCACGGAGCGTGGAATAAAATTCGGCGTCCTGAACAGAGCACTGAACAGAGCTCTGAACAAAGCCCTTAACAGAGCCCTGAACAGAGCCTTGAACAGAGCCCTGAACAGAGCTCTGAACATAGTCCTGAACAGAGCACTGAACAGAGCTTTGAACAAAGCCCTTAACAGAGCCCTGAACAGAGCCTTGAACAGAGCCCTGAACAGAGCTCTGAACATAGTCCTGAACAGAGCCCTGAACAGAGCCCTGAATTGAGCCCTGAACAGAGCCCTAAACAGAGCCTGAACAGAGTCCTGAAAAGAGCCCTGAACAGAGCTTTGAACAGAGCCCTGAACAGAGCCATGAATAGAGCCCTGAACAGAGTCCTGAAACCACCGCCTTACTTTGGCTACTCGAGCCCCAAGTTGCAGTTACAGTTGCCGATAATACAACAAGAATAACAATTTCGTTAATATGTTCGAGAGAAAATACGTGGGCAAAAATTATAGTTTCAAGAAATGTGAAAATGGGACAAAATGTATTGCCTTCATGAACGTCTTAGTATTGCTATTTATTTTTTTTTTTGCTTTTATTTCTTGGCGTGGTCCTTTACGTTCGCGAAATCATTGCTATTCATCGCTCATTTTCTAATGACGTTCTTCTCCAATCATGATTTTTCAATCGTCAATTCTTCATCAAGTTCAAAGGTTGAATACACGAATATTGGCCAATGATTTCCTTTTAATGAAAATGATGATGCACACATGATGTGACATCACAAGGACACGCAATCAGGGGACAAGAAAATATTACAGCCCTAAACTTTTAAAAAGTCCAGCGACAATAATTGTATTACAGAATCTCGGATTTACGTTAATTTAACGTTTCAGACGTAGTTCAACAACTCAGATGCAGAAGTATCACACGAATTAGCTCAGGGTGCCGACTGAGTCCAAAATATTTCTAAGTCAAATATTGGCCCCAATCGAAGTCCCTTTCGAGATGAGGTCTCCTACCCGAATAATATTCTCTCCCCTTCCCAAGACTTCATGTAGCTGATGTGATCGAGGGGACGTTGCCGCTGGTAACCGAAACTATCTGATTCGTAACAGTACAGAATGGCAAGAACCTATAGGAATGCCCATTCTATCGTTCGTTATCGTTCGCTCGTAGTCGAGCATGACCGTGGTCGTTGAGCCGTTGCAGCCTCTCTCTCACGGGTAGCGACAGCAGTTTCATGTTTGTCTGTTGTTCTGATAGCTGGCAAGGCAGTCCAAGGAATTTCTCATACGACAACGTTCAATGCGGTGTTTGGTTTCGTCGGTATGAATAGTACAGACCGGGCATATGGTTTTTGTCGACGAACTTACGCTGGCCTTCACTCGGTGGCTAAATTTGTCAGTTATGTATAAGGTACCTAACTTTATCACTAATCAAAACAACAACCCTTACGCTATCCTGAGTCAATTATTCCTGAGTGTGATCTCTCGTTGAGTCGATAAGACGAGTTAAGGAAGTTAAGAGAAGAATTATGCTCGTGCAGAGCAGGAGTAGTTTAGTAATTACGATCAGGCAAGGGGCTCTGAAAGAATTACCAGGAGATGAATGGCAGCTGTGAGCTGTCCACAAGTCCGGCCCAGGGTAATGAATTTAGCAAAGATTAGGAATTCAGTTCTCTCAGCTCGTCCTAGTCAGGCTGACTAGTGATCCGTTATAAGGTTTTAGCTGATCCAAGAGCACACCCTCATTCACACCGTAAAGTAAGCGATAAGTTCAAAATTTGACATAGTAGTTTGAGAGTATATTAGAATGAAAGTAAGTGAATAGATCAGTGGTAATTAAAAAGGTTAGTAAGTAAATAACAAAGGTGATCGGGTGAGCTAGGCAGGCAAGACTAGCATCCAGATCGGTAGGGCCAAGGCTCCAAGGCAGCAACTCCGACGGCCAGGCTCACAGACACGGCGAGCCCGAGAGGTCCTGATCGCATTCTAAATGCATTGCACTGACCTCAGGACTGCAGGTTTTATAGAGCGAAGGTCGTACACACATGATAATCAAAATGAATTTCCCAACCTGCATCAAAGCAGCCTCAGCTCACCTGCCCCAGCCACACTGAAACGCTTCTGTAGGTTGAACTGAAATGTATGTGATTGGACAATGGGGCATGTTCGATTTGACCAAAATTGATCAGACGAGACAGGGGACTTGAATTTATTTTTCTGAAAATATTTGGTTTTCTGAATAAAATCGAGAATTCTTTTGTATTGCTAATTTAATATTCATGAACTCGCCCGATGATAATTGCCCTATATTTTTCTATATTTCTATATCACACTGCTTTTGCGATTTTGCCTTTGTTTCTGAGGCAAAAAAAAACATTAAAGAAGTGGTCTAATTTAAATTTTGTAATTTTTAATTTAATTTTTTATTTTTTTAACATTAAAGAAGTGGTCTCTAACATGCGAGTGAACGATTCTTTTGCGCCCTCTTTCATACAAGTGAACGATGTTTAATGATTTCTCGGCTGAGTCATCAGTTAACTTTAGGCTCTAATTTGTATGTATAAAAGACGCCATTTTGCGTCTCCCACATCTGCAACGGCTATTTTGTCCAGGAAATGGTAACTATCCAGGTTTGTTTCGTTTCAAAACATGCATATCTGATGGCGTACTTGAAACGCCTCGTGATTGGCACTCGCTATCGCCTGCGCAGTTCGCACGTTGTTTGAGCCTTGCAAATCCGGGGAAATGAAAAAACAATTTTATTATCTAATTGCCCAGGCTGAACGTTTACTATCAGGGCGAACTCGGCTTGACAAACAAGTCAGGTCGCTGCGCCTCCGCTTCGTAAACATCCATTGACGTCAATCGTGGTGCTGCGTGGTTGCCAGCGGCTCCCATGGTGAACTAAAACTCAAGTCATAAATGTTCAAGTCTTACGTAACTAAATGAAATATGTAATGTGATAACCAGTGCGATAAATGAAAGTTCTTCAGTAATGATCTTCTTTACGATACTTTGATAGCAGCTTATACACAAATTTTTATTTATGCTGAGTTTTCCGTCACCAATAATCCTATTGAATTGTTCACTGTTGTGAATCCGTTTTGTTTTGTTTTTTGGGTAAGTGAAATACTGACTTCCGCTTGTTATTTGCTTGGAAAGCTAAGAAAGTTCAACCTGAAAACAATTTCACGATAATTTAAATGTGAACTTACAAAATTGGCATCATCTACAACCCAGAAATAAAAGGTTAGAAGTTAACATCAAGGCCACAATTGAGTAAAAACAGTTCACAAGTTTGATGTATTTTGTACGAATTCATTTCAAATGTCATTTTTCATGTGTATTATTTTAGGCAATTGGCGGGTCAAAATAATTCAAAACAAATATATATTCAAGTTACTGGTTGAAACTATCTCTCTTGCAAGTTTTTCTCCTATTTGGCACGCGCAGAACATGACCTTTGAAGGGCAGGGGATTTCGGGCCCAATGGAATATTTTTGTTTCTTTGTTGAAAAAGGATTCTTAGGTGGTGGGCTATTGTGACCTAAAATTTTATGGGGCTACGGGCATTATATCCCCCCGCATGGGGGGATGTAAAGGGACTAAAAATCATAAATTTTTGACCCCTTATAAAAGGAAAACAAAACGGAAAATGAAAATTCTGGAACTATCAGTTCGTTTGATGATACGAGAATTTCAAAACTGTCTTAGAATTTGTTCTAGCATGACAACTCAATGACTTTTTTCCTTTGAAATATCCTTAAAAATGATCTAAAAAACTAAATTTTCAAAATTTTTCAAAAACTCAGGCCTAAATCGAAAAAAATGAATGAAACGAAATGGGTTTATTTTTTAAAATTGCATATAATGGTCAAATTTCAGAAGAATTAGACAGCAAATAAAAAATTCACCATTCTTCAAGAAATAAATTTATTTTTATTTATATTTTATTTTTACTTGTAATTAACAATTTAGTACAAATGAATTTAGGCATGGAGTTTATAAAAAACATGAAAACAGCATTCAAGTACAAAAATTGTCCATTATATTACACTTCAACCAAAATTTTATGACTCATGCTAAACAACCCTCATTTTCAACATAAAAAATGCCAGTGAGTTTTCATGCTAAGGAAAAAACAAAGACCATTTTAGAATCTTTGAAACATTTCAAACAAACTAATGGATCCCGATTTCCTAATTTATACATTTAATTTTTATATCACAGTTCAAAACAAAAATTTAGTATAATATAGCTAGTAATAAAAAATCGCATTTCAAAAAAATAAAAAATGAAATGGGAAGTTCAGATCCATTAGTTTGTTCAAAATGTTACGAGGATTTCAAAACTGTTTTTGGTTTTGTTCTGGTATAAAAACGTATTGACTTCTCTTCTTTTGAATTACCCCCAAAAATGGATTAAAAACTAATATTTCAATTTTTTCAAAAAACTAAGGCCTGAATCGAAAAATTACACGAGTAAAATATGTTTCTTTAATGAAAAACATATACTGGCCAAATTTAAGACCAATCGGATCAAAATTTAAAAATCGCTGGGTTGACCCACTGAACTCTACGGATGAAGCATATTTTCTATGTATTGTTGTCCAATTGCTTTAGTTTTTAATTCATCTGGTTTTTATTAGAGCTAACTAGGATTATTTGAATGCGTGCATTTCAAAGATTAATTTCATGCATAATAAGATTTTCATTCCCGGGATTAGATAAGTTATGTCCTGTGGGAACGTAGTAGATTACAGTCTAATATTATACTTCTCGATTACAGATCTTTTTCACTATTCCTTTGGGCTTCTCGGAAGTCATTATCACAATTCCCTCTGAGGATAAGCCTTTGCCTCAGCCTTCAATTACCACTCAGTCCCTTCCTGAACGTCGTTTGCTCACTATCAAAATATCATGCTGGTGGTCACTGAAGGCGTTATTTTCGTAGAAAAATTTAACTATACGTTGACACGCGTAACAAATTCCAGTAGTTATGAAGTTGTCAACTACAACCTCAGAGTATTGTAATCTACTAAGGAAGCTGTTAGTCCCCGTATGTTACACTAACGTCTGAGATATAAATAATAAATTGAAGAATAAGCTTTCCAGTATAACGTAACACTGGCGCCCAAAGTAGGCTTTTCTGATAGAGATTATGGCACCCACCTCGTTGTGGGTGAAATATATTTTCCATCCATGAGTTATGGTAAATTGTTGACAAGCCTCACACTCATCCATGATTGTGTATATATATAAATGTGCATGGAAGAAGGCATGATGGATATTTGATGACGGTTTGGTTAGTAATTCTTTAACTTCGCACCGTATAACATAAATAAAATTAGTTAACACGTCTGTAACCAATTGCATTGTTTTTACTTACAAATGAGTCACGAAATGCAAATTCAGCGTCAGTGACCGTTCCAACTCGGAGCGGATCCCCTGACATGCTAACTTTGTGAGGTCCTGATCCATTTCAGGAATCATGTGAGGAATGGCTGCCTTCAGTTAAACCGTGCTTCACGCGTAGGAGTCTTCTATATTTAAATCTGGCAAATTGGGAAATCACATGTTAAATATTAGATGAGCATCAGAGAAATTGTTATTTCATTGTATAGACTTTCATTATTCTTAAATCGGAGGTCAACAGTACGTAAGGACTGCTGTTATAAGAGACCTCCAGTAAGCGAAGCTCTTGTGTCCTGTAGAAATGCTTCACTGCGCACGCTGTTCTATATTTGCGTGATGCACAGAACGCATGATTGCGACACCAAGACTTCACTGGCGACGGAGTGTAGAGGGTGCTACTGCTGCTGCTGAGGAAGTCTTTTGTTTATCGCTAGGGTTTAAACGTTTCTCGTTTGACCATCGTAATCAGGCATTGTGTAAGGAGATCCGTGAACGGTCGTGGTTATCTATAATCTGATATTTCTGTACGTTTCTTCTCTCAAAATTACCGCTTCATTTAATGGTTCAGCTCGAAATTAATTCAAACTGAATTTAATCAATGGTTTTTGCAATTATTCCAGTCAAGATATACAATAGTAAAATAGATCTTCAGTCGACTGGTTTGTGAGTTTCGATACTTTGTCTGCCCTCACGCGGATCTATCTAGAACAACAAAAATGGTTTTACAAGCCTGCACATTTTGTCAAACAAACAAACAAACATCGGCATCTTTGGGATGCTTTATTTCCAATCAAGCCTGATACGTATGATCATAGCATTGGTTTTATAATAATAATAATAATGAAGGCATCTACGGATGCTTTATTTCCAATCAAGCCTGATACACATCACCTTGTACATTGGATTTTCAAATGCCTTATAACTAACGCCAGGACGCCATGACGCTTTCCCCCGGTCAAGACCGGTACGCATTTCAGACACCTGGGTGGAGTGGGGTATTGTGCTTGGAATTTTTCTCCTATACCCAACAGAGAAAATCGCCACTGCCTGCGCCGAGATTCGATCCCGGGTCCTTGCCGCACGGCGGCAGAACCTATACCACATGGCTATGGCGGCACACCGTTTTTCAAATGTCTTATAACTAACACTATATATAGGACACCATGACGGTTCCCCCGTAAAGCCGGTACCCATTTCCGACACCTGGGTTGAGTGGGGTATTGTGTTTGAGTTTCCCTTATACCCAACGGTGAAAATCGCCGCGCCAGCGCCGGGATACGAACCCTCGTCTCCAACATACAAGGCCGATCCCTTAACCACTTTGCCACCGCGAGCAAGTATTATAAATCCTTGTAACATACATTCTATAACGTATTGATACATTCTATCAGATATTAACACATTCTATCAAGTATTAGAGATGCTCGCAATATAAAGATTGTGTGACTTTCATTCTTAGGCTGCTGAACCTTTGTGAAGAATTGAAATTTAGCAGTAATACGTTAAGCCTGCTATTTCGTTCTGCATCAATTCAGGGCTCAAATTCTGTTGCCAAAGCCGCAATGCAGCATGCGGCGTTAATTTTTCAAACTTATGAATAAAGGGAGGAGGAATCGCAGGGCTTAAATTATTCACCACCAGTAAAACAATTCACAAATTATGGCCTTTTGGTGAGCATCACTCCGTGTACATTATAAGGATCTGCAAATGGCCTTTCATTCCTTCTGTTTCACTAATGATCGTGATGACTGCGTGTAATTGAGCTTGAAATATTTATACGCGAGTAAATATTCCTACATTACTGAGATTGGTATCTGCATCGATTCCGACGTCATGTTTTCCGACACATTTCTTGAGCTAATGTGTTATTTTTTAGAAAGATATGTGTACAAAAATTGACTCATTAACCCATTGTCGCACACTTGAGTTCATATGATGCAGCGCAAAAATTTTTGAAAGTGCATGTAAATTTCTATTGAAAAACCCAACACACAGTATTGGTGTACGGAAATTTCTAGGCACTTTTGTGCAAACGATTATAAGTATACTGTATACTGTATACAGCAATATATAAGTATACTGTTGTTGAAGCCCGTATAAATTGAATATCATTAAATTGTAATTTTCATAAAACGTTTCAGAATAGGGAAATACTAAGATCCTCATTTGGCATAAAAAAATTGTTAGAGCTGGTAGTGATGAAAGTTCCTAAATTGAATATTGCAAAATTGAAAAATTTGAATGCGCCTCACGCTGTGAAATAATATTCGAAGTTGTCGCTAACTGACGCAGAGACGCGGAAGTGAAGTTTGTCCTTATCTCACCCGAACCTGCTGCACAAACATCGTCCACTCGGACAACTTAGTTAGTCCTTGAAGTGAGAGTATAAAAAAAGCTCAGGCTTTGGCTGCAGCATAAGTGTTTTGCTGTACCTATCAAAATGTGTTCTATGGTAAGCAAATTTGATCTTAATTTCTGCGTAATAATTGTTATGTTCTTATTTCTTGATATATATCAAATTGAAATGAATACGTAATAAGTAGAAATACCTTCCCGATTTCTGCGCTTTGATTTAAAATTTCATTTTGCTAACAACTGCACATTTGTCATCTCCAGCTTGCTATCCTGTTGCTGGCCACGGCTGCCGTTGCCCAGCCCGAGCCTCTCTTATTAGACACCGTCACTGGCCTCACAAGCAACTTCCTCGGCGGTGGTTTGCTGGGTGGAGGAGGAGGCAGAGCTGGTCTTCTTGAAGGTCTTCTGAGCGGTAACGGTCTTGTCGGTAGCCTCGTCAGCGGTCTTCTCGGTCCTCTCCTCGGCTCAGTCGGCGGTGGTGGAGGCGGTCTGCTGGGCGGTCTGCTGGGCGGTGCAGGTGGTCTGCTCGGTGGTGGAGTCGCTAGCGCTGTTGGTCAAGTTGGTGACCTGGTGACCTGTATTCTTTCCCAGGTGCTGGGATAAGTTGGAGGTCTTCTTGACCAAATTCTTGGACCCGTTCTCGGCGCTCTTGGTCTCAACCCAGTCGTTAGCTTTGTGGATCAGTTGGCCAAACAAATCAGCGATGGCCTAGTCAAGGCTACTCAGGTAATCAGTGCTGTTGTTAAAGGCGATATTACTCTGGATTAATTAGTACAGCTCATTCGTAAGAAGGTTTTTAAGGTTGCTGACCTGGTGACGATTATTCTTAGTAACGTTCTCAGCGATGAGGCCTTTGCTGGGCTCCTCCTTGACGGCACTATTGGCGTAGATGTTCTTGCGAAGCTTGTTATCGATGGTAAATTTACTCTTGCATCGATTGAAGATCTTGTATCCCTGGGATCGATCAGCGCCGATGTTGCAGCTCAGGTCGCTATTAAAGTGGACGGTGGGAAATAACCTTGAGGACAGCGTTCCTCCAGAGATTGGAAAATTTGGGGGAAAAATGATTTTACCTTTCATGGGAGGTGAAGAAAGTCAGGTACATCCTGTGAAAAAATGAGACTCGTACGTTCACTCGTTCACCCGCTACGGGGGTTGAAGAATGGGGGGAAGGGAGGGGGAACTGGTATTTTATCATGTCATGCTTCCCCCTTTGCTCTTTCTTCACGGCGCGACGTTGCTATGTCATCTCCTATGTCTCTATATCAATCTATAATGACTTCAAGGGTCTAACTTGAACCAAAAATTTAAAAAAAATTGAATTGAAATTGTTTACACATCGTTGTTTTGCCTAGAATGAACACCTCGGGCTCTGGGGTTTCGAAATGCTTCTCCTCCCACACTTTTTAATCTACAGTGATGATTTTGGTATCATTGGTCTTACAATTTATCAATAATGTATGTCTTACAAGACATAAATATTGATGTATCACCTGTGATAAATAAATTTTTTATTTTTTTTATATTTTTTTTCAAGTTTCTGGCATCTAAAGAAGGGCTTACGATGGCTTACGATGGATGGCATCCTCGTTTTGTCACCATTTTTTGATGAAGAAGGAATACGTAGAAGTTTCAAAACCGATATATACATTTGCATTGAGATCCAAAATGGCGTAAATGATTCTGAGAATTTTTAGCCCTGTTTTTTTTTAAACAAATATATTAGAATGATGCGCTTACTAGTCATTTTTCCAGGTTTCCAACATCATTTTCATTCGTAGAACGTTAGTGGTTGTGATGTATCAAAATATGTTTCTCTGTTTTTTCAAATTCTTTTTTTCGCCTACAATTCTCAATCCCTCTTTGCAGCTGCACTTCAAATATGGGACATAACAGTACGTATACATACTGAAAATACATTTCAAATAATGGGTAGATGGCCTACTTTTCGCACGAAGGAAAGCTTGTACTAGTTGCAAGGCTGAAAAATAAAAGTTTCGCTCAATGTTGGAGAAAATTTCTGTCAGTCCTCCTGTAAAGCAATTATGATTTCAGGAGTCTACATGGAGGAGGAAACCAAGCTCAGGGCTTGTGTTCCGGAAGACCGAGCAAAAGCTTAATGATCGTGGGATGTTTCTTGTTTTTATTGGGTTAATCTACTCATGATTAAACTCAGTGAACCGTTTGAAATAGGGTCTTTATCATCTTGGTACAGAGTTCATTTTCCTTAAGTGAGGACCCCGTTGAAACAATACGGAAAATCATAACAGTTACATAAATTCGTCATTGAATGTTCCCTTCAGAGCTACGAGAAGGTCTAAGCAACACCTAAGTGATCTGTTGTAAGCCTTGAAGGAGGCTTTTTTATGCGTCGCAGTAGGAAGCAATAGGTCATCATGAAAAACTGCTACCTGTGTTCGCTCTGCAAAAATATCCAGTTTTCTGAAATATAAATGAAAATTCGTTAGACTAGTCTATCTGTTCAAATTTACATTTCGTTTAGTTTTTGTAGTTTTGTTTACACGGTCTTTGCCACATTGCATTTTGAGGCAACGAAGACAATAAAACCAACATTCAATCATGAATGGTTGCAAAATGCAACATCATTTGAATGTTTTTGGTAAATCTGGAGTTTTAGGTTGTAAATTTCACTTGCAGTTTATTAACCACAAGTTTTCTTTTTGTATTTACTACTGTTACAGGAAGAAATTTCTTGTAATTGCCGCCACCCCAACTTTGACATGCTCTACTTTGGTTCCTATCTATAGGGTGCTAAATTTGACATAACTGCATAGAGGAGAAGAAGAAATCTATTTTAATGCAGCCAAATCGGCTTGCTGAAACATAGTATTTTGGGCAGTTGCTAAGCGAATAGTCTCTGATATACTGCGTCATTACCAGCATCTATAATTGTCAGACAGCGGAAATGCAGCATAAATTAATTGGTAATATTGAATGTAGATCTCTTTTTTGTTGAATATTAGTAGATTAAATGTTGTTCTGGGATAATTAGTCACTGAACATTCATTTCAGGTGCACGTGCTAATCATGTTTCTAAGATATTGTAAATTGAAGACCAGCCTACTAAAGGAATATTTATTAAGACAATCCTGTGCAGGTGTACCATCCAGTGACTGTAAGAGACATACACCTTCAGTTTGCTACAAATACCAGCGTCAGTCTACCCAGCGGCAGCTTCCTCGAGTGTGCTAAAGCGGTGGCAAGTGCAGGTGAGGCAGCAGATAAGGGGCAGAATCACGCCCAACTGATGGTATACTCGTAAATGAAATCCTACCGCCCTGGTATAGAAATCTATGTAAGGTTTCAGTTATGACAACTTCAACGTTCATTATTAGGATATTCAAGTTTACGTTAGGTTATATTTTCACTGTTTTTAGCGATACTTCTCAGGGTTTTCTTTTTGGATTAAAAATATTTCGTCGTACGAAATAGGTATTGTCGTCTGAATAGAGGGAAGTGGTGGCTGACAGTATAGCAATTTATTAAATACATTTCAAATAATTGCACTCAAACACAATTTTATTTTGCTGCTAAAACGATTCTTCCCTCGTAGAAGCTAGATATGATACCCTTGTGCTGACTTAGCCGCTGACGTACGAGAGCCTAGTAGAAAATTATGGACAAGTTAATATGAAAATGGATTGTAATTCCATTCAATGATGCAACAAGTAAACGGTGCACATAATTTTCTGAGAATGAGTTTATTCATCCTGACATATTTAAGAAACTGAAATTAAGTTTTCGTTTGACTCTCGAACCCCAATGATTTGAAATACTGCGCATTTATAGTTTGGTGGTGCTTACACTGGTTTGGGTATTGAGAAATTGAACATGCAGTTTATGACCGAATATACACGCATGATATAAAATTTTCTCTTGAATTATTGGAAATATTTTTTACAAAATACATGACACAATTTTCTTTCATTTTGTACTTTGTTCAGATTCCCGAAATACATATCGAATTTAAATACATTTCACCCCAAGCCATGTATTCAACTAATGAAATTTTCTAAGCCCCATTTTCACTTATGATTCAAAATTGAGATTAATGAATTTTAGTCGACGTTAACATAAAGTAGACAAGTGATAAATTTCTCTGGCAAATGACAAGAAAGCCGCCTCATGTTCATCAGGTCCTCGAAACACAACTTTTCATAGTTTCAGATCATATATGAAATTTATTAAGAAAATCTTTTATTTGTTAGTTTAGGGAAACTAGCGCAATTTTTTATAGACAGATAAAACAAACTAGGTTAGCGCAAAATTTAGGTAACGAAATTATGTAAGTTCTTTTACATGCTTGAGGTCTGAATTTTATTTCAAGAAACTTTCACAAATAAGAGAAATTGATCACGGCTTCAAACCACAACCTGTTTATCTGTTTTTGTTCAAATTTATGTCCCGACTTATAACTCAGATGAATCCAATAAAACTACTTCGAAAAGAATTTTCAAAAATAATTTGGAGTAAGCCTGGCAGTTAAACTTGAGTGGACTAAAAAGTTAATTTTTTTCTTGTCGCTGACTCTAAATTGCTCTACACAAACTATTATATTTGATTAAAACACGTTAGTTTTTCACTTTTCAGAAGTATTTTGAAATGCTGAATTATAACATGGGTTTAAGGTACCTCATTTCTTGTCATTATTTAGCTAAAAGTGGTTCGAACAAGATTCTATACAATAATTATTACAGCAATATAAGCGAATTTACATAAAAAGCATATTCATTTCAAAAAGATTTCTCATACGATTGAAATTTTCATAGTCTCTGAATATATTATTCATAGCTTACAGACATCCTTACAGCAAGCAGGCGGGATTAGCTCCAGAGCTATAGGTACCAATTATGGAAATGATAACAACTGAAACCAAGCCAGATTGCAGTAGTCAGGTCACAGTTCATCATTGCATGCAATATTGCAGCGCAGGGTTCCACAACGAACTGTAGGCAAACGAACAAAAACTTAGGAGAGAGATCAGGCAGCGGACTGGTCTTAAATCGCTGAGAAATCGTCAAACAAGACCTCACTCAGCGGCATCGTAGCTTCAAAATCCGCCACTGATCTTTCCAGTTGATCCAAACATCGACATGCCTACCTTCTAGTCCGTGCTCAAGAATAAAATTCCCCACATACACGTCACAGTAACCCAACTTCGTATATTATGTTCACTACCGAGTAACTTTTCTCTCTCTTCTTGATGTCGGTGACAACCTGAGGGCAGAGATTGTCTATAAATGGTGGTCGAGTTACGCTTCTTCGATGAAAAAATTATTCAGACTCCTAAAGATCAAATCAGTTTTTTTCGAAACTTTCGGGACGATTAGCATATTTTGAGCTGCGCACGTCATGTGATAGAAGAAACCACTCATAGTCGATCCCTATAGTTCATTGGCTAATATTTGTGAGAGTCAAAAATAAGTGCAATGGACCAAATGTTTTAAGATCTAAATTAAAAATTATCTACGAAGTACTTTTTCATCGCATTACACAATCGCTTTAAACGTTCTGGGTATGTATGGGGACACAGGTACAGTGAATCAATAATTATTACACAAAAAAAAATTAAAAATGGATGCAAGTTTCATTGCACACACATCTTATTATGTAAATTTACATCTAATTATGTAATTAACACATCTTATTATGTAAATTCCAGGCAGGTAACTTAAAAGCTTGACATTTGGGTCTTTATTATAATTGCATAATTTATTGCAGGCTTGGAAGCATTTACATTTGAGGGAGACTGCACTGGTTACCAACTCAGGGCACATTTCCTCACGCGTCAGACTGGCGACGTGGCCGTCTACGTGCGGGCGGACTATTTGGATGAGGAGCCTGTCGAGGCACCCATGAGTGAGGCTCATTTTTCATCCCATTATTGTAATAAATTGAATGAATTTAAGAATTAAGGTCTTCAATATTCAAGAAAGCTATGCATCGTGCAACTTTACTTGAGGTAAAAGACTTGTACATGTTCACACTGCTTCAATTGCTTTCTGAAGAGACGTGTTTAAACTAACGCTTAAACGTCCACGTGTGGAGGTATTTAAACGCCCTTGATAGTAAGGAAAGAAAGCAGAAAAAATGAAAGGTGAAAGGTGCACAGCAAGAGAAAATTAAAGACAGATGATAGTAGAAACAGGGAGTGTTTTATGTACTTTGCAGAACGCTCAACATGGGATAATAATGACTACCGCACAGTTCTTGATCTCACAATATAACCAAATTCTAGACTTTTTCTGTATTTGGTAGATAAACGTTATTGTTTATTTCTTTTCATCAAAAACCGTTAAATATGATGATTATTCTGTTTGAACTTTATTTTTCTAAACTGGTCAGCGATGTTTTGAAACTAACCTATTATAATAGGTTAATTTCAATTATCCCCAGCAATCCAGATAGATTCTACACTAATTTGTTTTAAAAAAAATAGCTCTCTTGATGACTTCTAGCTCTTTAGATGACTCTCTAGATGACTTCCAAACGTTTCTTAAACTTCTAGAACATTCTTGGAATATATATGGCAGTATAAATGCTGGGAACGGGCGCTCAACAGGTCAGTTTATTTCTAGCCGTCACTGTGTAAACAAGTCGATCTTCATCAGTCATTACTATCTGCATCCATCAAGAATGGCATCCAGAGGTTGTAAAAGTTTTTTACCTGTTTTCATTCTATTTTTACAGATTGGTACACAGAGGAAAACATAGCTAGGAGAATTGCAATCCCCCGAATTTGGAGCGAACTAACTGATCACTTAATAAGCAATTGCTTTTTCTGTATGCTACACCCACCCTAAACCTCTAGCAGGCAAAAATGCGCCTGCTCACATAAATATTAAACTTCTGTCTAAGCTCCTCGTACCCACTCCCCCCAAGTGAGAGCAGCAGTGTTTACAAAAGGAAAGTAGTTCAGAAGAACATGAAGGCACTGATCTAGAGTTCAGGGAAGCCACTGATGAGAGAAATACGTACTACCCTAGCCCAAAAGCCATCAATGACCTGATCAGAGATCTTAGCCTCGCGAAGTCAAATGGCGGGCTTTTGTTGTCGAGACTCAAGTAGTGGAATTTGCTAGAGGAGTGTGTGCGTATATCAGGTCAGAAAGAGTGTCACCATCTTTCTTCAGTCTTTTTTCACTCGTCAAGATGAACATTGCTTTTGCCACAACGCGACCGGTCTGTTTGAGGCAATCGAAATTACCCTTAGCCCAAAACAGTGGCGGGTCTTTATCGACAGCTCGTGCAGAAGCCTCAAAGCAGTGCTGCGTCATAACGGGAATGTGTAATCATCTCTCCCTCACTCACTGTGTCCAGCTAAAAGAGAAATGAATACATGAGTTGCAAAATCTTGTTAGATGCCTTGAAATATGAAGAGTACCGTGGGGAGGTTATAGAAGACTTCAAAATGGTGGCTTTCCTAATGGGTCTCCAAAGCAGCTTTACCAAGTATCCTTGCTATCTTTGCCTTTGGGACAGCAGGGATACCATTGTACACTACCTCAAGGAGGACTGGTCGCAGTGAACCAAGTTTAGTATGGGGAATAACAACGTCAAATGGGAGCCACTGTTGGATCCCAGCGATGTACTGGTTTTCCTCTCCACTTAAAACTGGACCGAGAGAAACAATTCGTCAAAGCTTTAGCTAAGGAATCCCCAGCTTTCCAGTACCTCCAAGATTTCTTCCTTAAGCTGTCTGCAGCAAAAGTTGAAGCCGGTGTCTTTATTGATCCGCAAATAAAAATGGTCATAGAGGGTACAGAGTTTCTCAAATAATTCTCAAGGACAGAGAAAGTAGCATGGGACAGCTGCAGTGGTTATTGGCTTCTCGGGAGGATTATAGGGCCGAAAACCGAAAATATTTTTTCTTGTTCTCTATACGTAAGCAAATAAGAAATAACATTTTCAACTCAAGGACGAAAAAACTTTTGCATGCGCTGCGGTACGCTTGCTTCGAGTCCCATTGATACGCTTGCGTATATTATGCGCTGCTGGTGTTGTTGTTGAATAGAACTCGGTACCGGATGTTCAGTGGCTGCTAACACGACGCACCATCCCGCCGGCCTCACCCGCTGGACGACGCTGTGTTGTACCCTCACTCGAATGTTCAATTCAAAAAGACCCCGGTTTTCCGTTGACCTCGGCTCATAATCCCTTGTGTCGCTTAGTTCTAGAACCTTCATGAACATTCGCTATTGCGCTGTTGCATCGTTCTCAGGTTGGTTTAACTCGAGCACGTTGTTACCTCTCCCTTTTCCCGGCAAATTTCCGGGTAATATCATTATCATGCGTGGTTGTCATGGCTGTCATCATGTGGGTCTCCTACCTTCAATACATCAATTTACCCCAATCATTGGGGTGGCGCTTCCCTCGTTTGTAGCCCAAGTTTCAGCAGCGCCGTAGTTTCGCGCTATTTTCGGGTTATTGTGTTTTATTAATGTTTCCTGTCAGCTGTCTGAAATGAAATGTCAAAGCGGTGCCGTGCATGTTATTTAATTATTTGAACATTACAAACAATTAATAGTATGCAGAGATTATCCTCAAATTGAAGATTGAGTTTTGGTTTGTAATTTGAAACGATATATGAAAACCATAATTTTTGTCATCCTTTTTCGATCCCACCATTGGGATAGGGTGTTGTGGTTGAAAACGAGAGTGGACAAAGGACCAACATGACGTCTCTTAAATGAAAAAATAATTTAACTGCTAATGAAATTCACGATAAAATTACACTCATATTTGAAATACTCAACACACAACATATATAATGCTCAACACACTGTATGATAGTAACTTTTAGAGCTGTTAATTTGAATTACACACTTAAAATAGTTGAGAATTTTTTAAATTTTTATAATTTACAGAATAAAGAACGCTTTAACGAAAACTTTGTCGAAATTTTCTCTTTAAATGAAACGGTTAAATCTCACATGGGCTGTGACTTAGTGACTTGGTAGCGTGTCCAACAAATTTAGCAGAGATAAATAAATTGTGGTCTATGTTTGTAAAAATGATAAGATTAGCAAAATTGGTAATATCACGAAGCAAAATTGGAATAACTGTTCAATTGAAAGCACGGTACAAAACTGAAACTGCTTTTTTTGGCTTCATTGGAGAACCTCACGATCATTTAGCGTTATCAATGCAATGATGGTTTACCCATGATTAAACTTCATTATTTCAAATTCGACTTGAACTCTAATCATAAAATCGTTGGTACGTCATGAAACAATGTAAGGACATTAGAATTTAACAATGAAATGCTATACAGTATTTCTGAACGCTAACGAATGGACAGTTAGAAGCTCACAACGACTTTTTATGAAAGGAGGTTTAAAATTTTTCAATTGTCTTTATATATCAAAAGTCTGTAACAAATTCATTTTTCAGATTTTTCTGTAGTTATACTTTTGGTCTGAATATGTTTCTATGCTATGGTATTATTTTTTTATTAAGCTAGTAAAATGAAGTGAAACTCTTTTGTTTTAGATGAAGCTCCGTATAAAGTCATCGAGGACGGCGTTACCAATCCCTACAGGGTGTATATGCTCTCCGCCTTCGTAGAGACCGAAGATCAACCGTTCTTTAGTAAAACGGAAGAGTTTGAAGGTGGGTGTCTGCAACTTTTTTGTGTTCAGTTATTAGATTCTACACCTAAAACTTAGCGTGTCGTTTCGATGAAGTTCTTATCAGCCCAAATTACACTGTTTGCTTTCAAATGAGTTAGATGAGGAAAATAAGTCAGAATATATGACGGTAGCACAACGACTAAGCACAGAACAATACTTGTGTGGGAAGGAGGAGGTGCAATTGGATGCGGTGGATTAGACTTCATTTCTTTATAACTTGGCTGTAGTTAAATACGTTTTTTGGAGAAAAAATGCGCACCATGAACCTTGTAGGATTTAATTGCAGGCAGAATTTAATTATCAAAAGAAACTTCAATACAGACATGGACTGCTGGCTTCTTGGATAATAACATTAATAGCATGATTACATTCATTCATATTTAAAGTAACTTGCCTGAATTTCTAAAAATACAAAAGTCGGAATTACCCCTCACACTTGAAATGGCTATTAGCGTTACGTCTTGATAAATTCAAACGGATTAGCCCAAAGAGTAAAAATATCATTGATCAAACCAGTACCAAAAGAAATTCTGAGGGTTTGGGACGATTATTGCATCAGAACTAGCCTGGAATAGCCCAGCGCTCCATCACCCAAGCTGTGATAGTGACTAGGAGACACCATGTCTACATTGCTTGAACCTTCAATGCGCAGTTCCGACTCTTTTTCAACGGGAATTGTCAACAGGGAATCTGTTAATTTTGCGCCTGTTGTTGTCCAAAACGATAACAAACACCACTAGTGAAAGACCTAAATGGTGCTGTAATTTTCAGGTCCATGAAATTTTAAGCCAACGTTTAATCATTTGTTCACTACTAAATATTATCTCTAAATCATCATTGCGTACTTTGTAGTTGGTGCGCTGTCAGTGAAAAAGTTATATTGGTAGTTAGTGAATCATTCTAAGAACGTACATTCTAGAAAAAAACATCAATGAAATAAAAAAGTAAGGTTTTCGAAAAAAACACATTTTAATTGACGGAATAGAACCCTACTTGTGGCTTTCGTAACCTGCCAGCGCAGCAGCTGGTGTCTGGAATATATTTTAATTGCTAATTCTTGCAATTTACAATATTTCTTCATTTCATTTCCTTTTTCTTTAAGCGCAGATGTATTTTGGATTTGATTGAGACTCGACTTATTTTTGCTGAAGACTCGGTTTGTTTTCACAGGTAACTCATAATACATTTGCCGGAGACCAGTAACGCTGTAGATCCGTCTTATTTCTGTTATAACTCGTAGAATAAAGTGCCCACGTTACATTGTTCGATTAAATTTATGTATTTTATTTTGTGCTCTGTACCACACAGGAAAATGAATAATAGGGATTTAGTTCCTAGGAGCACATTTTGGCTAGACCTAACAGGTGTATTGTCGTTTATATCTGCCCATTTTTGCAGGTGAAATGGTCAATAATAGATTCAATAATTTCGTTTTCCGCGAAAACGGAGACATCATGAAAACCTTCTCCGTGTTTCCGGACTTCAACTCCTGCTTCAATAAAGGAGCTTACGGTCTGGAAATTGCTGTCTCCACTATGTCATACGACTTCGCGAGCCCAATCGTGTACTTTTGTAAGTAATGCAGCAATCCTTTCGGAAGGACATAATTTTGGTAGGATGCCCTAGAAGTATGGTAGGATGCCCTAGAAGTCGCTGAACTTGTTCGGGCCCACAGGTAGCTGTACTCAAATTTGACCATTGTACTAGACTTAAGAAGCATTCTACCTCGGTATCACCTGTGGTGAATGAAAAAAAAATTAAACTTAACGAGGAAGTAGTTACTACGATGACTTGAAATTCATAGGCTTCACTTTAACTTGCATTTTCATTTCATTCACTTACAAAATAGTCATACTTTTGATGGTTTTCAATGAACTGTTGTCAATGTGGAGTATCTAATGTTTGGACATCAATTACTTTTCAAAGTTTTTAAAAAATTCAACGCTAGTTAGATTAAACGTGCTACTTATTATCTAAAACTATTTTCATGTTTTATTGTGCATTATTATAAGTAACTGTATCAAACCTTCTAGCTGCATTGCAATCCATTTGCATGCCATGCAAAAATCATGTAAATTTCTTTAAAAAAAACTATTTAATCAAAAATCGAAAATAATTTGCAGTACAAAAACATAAAAAACATCACCTGTTTTCCCCCAGTCACTGCTCTGCTTTTCTCCGCTCAGTAACAAGCAATTTAAGCAATTTATTTACCACAAGCGATACAGTAGTAGATGGTTTCTTAAGTCTAGTACAAAGGTCACGCTTGAGTATAGTGGGCCCTGAGGGCCCGAATAAGTTCAACGACTTCTAGGGCATCCTACCACCAACGCTATTCTGAGGTGTACAATAAGTGTAACCTAATTTACTTCTTCTAGTTATGCACTAGACTGATCATTTAATTAGATCACTCGAGATTCGATGCTAAATTTTACAATAGTACACATGAGCACATAGTAGGAAATATTTGACTTGATCATCTTATATGATTATTATTCCGATAAAAAAAAGGATTCATCGTTCAATGCACTTGCCTAAGAATATTTCCATTGACATTTCCATATCCCTGAAATTATTAAAGAAACAATTTTTTCCATCGAATGACATTGTCCTCAAAACAAAAGATCAGGAAGTTTCTCCGAATTCCCGATAAATGCAGCATCTGATATAGTATTTGTAGCGTATTTTGTAATGGAATATCTACATCTAAAAGTAGCTTGACTTGCTTTCGCTATTTAAGTTCAGGATAAAACCGATGTTTTTCATCCAAACGACTTAAGCACTTCAGTGAATGAAAACAATAGTTCATGAAAGAATGCTCACTCAAACTATATCTGAAATCTTTGTTCCCCATGCAAATCTACACGTTACGCTGCATGCCTAAATTTTAATAAAAGTTTATGTAGTAAATTAAATGACACTTTTTTCCACACATATCTTTAGCAGAATAAAATCCAGTCAGGCATGCACCTGAACTCTGAATAACTTCAGTGTGTTTTTTATGAATTTAAATCTGAGCCACGAGCAAAATCCGTAGTGTTGCTCATTGTAATAATTAACTAAAAATAATAATAATATTATTAAATTACAATGGAAATAATAATAGACGTCGCGTGCTCATAGAACTACTACTGTACGCATCCTGTCGTGAATGAGTGCGTGGAATGATGATGGATTATGTATGTCGGTAGCTTAAACGAAGACCGTTTTTTCTTTACCAGAACAAATCAGAACATGCGATCAACTTGTCTGTAGCACAAGTTTCATTACGTCTTGAAGTTCTAATTTTTGATTGTTGCAAAATTCACCACTGAAGGAATTAATGTGACATTTAAAAATCAGTGGTTGAAATATCTTTAACTTGTAACTTTTTTTAATTTTTAATTTTATTTTAAATTTTACACTAAATAAAATGTGATACAAAAAATCAGTGATTGAGATATCATGCTTACACCCGTACGGCAGTGATATCCATGCTACAGAGGCGCTCATCTAATCTTTGCGCTTCCAATGTGCAACAAGTTTAGTTGGTAACTGACAGAACAAATTGCAGGCATAAATTGAGAACAAATTGCAGGCATAAATTCATTCATAAATGCACGACGGTTATAATTGTTATTAATAATTTTTCGCATCTAATTTTCAATTTTTTTCTGATAGCAACTGAAAGAGCTCATATGATGAGAGTATTTGTGATCCAGATTTTACTGTTTTTTACGTATAAATCCAATACTGCAATCACGGTGATTTTTACGATCGATAAATTTTGTTTGCATTCCCATTTCAATGTTTTAAATAAGGAGAAATCGAAAGGAATTGAAACATTTGTGGTTACTGCACTCATCATACACTTTTGTGATTTAGGTAATCACAGAGAAATTATATTTTGCTCAATATAATTTGCTCGTGCCTTTCCTTATTCATTTAAACGTATTCACAGGACGTCTAACAAAATTATGAAGGTAGCTTAGCGTTGACTTTGAAGGCAACAAGAGAAAGGACACACTAAAAACAATTAAATGACCAACAAAATGCAGCGTTCTGCAACACTATCCTCAGTGTGGCGCTTGGCAGGAGTCAAGGAGTGTAGGTCACAGAGAGAAGTTGTTTTAACTTCTGATGTATGTCGTGATATCTTCAGCCAGCGAAAGTGGAATTCCTCGATGTCAATGAACTTGCATTAGCATTAAGGAGATCGTCTCACTTTTTCAACTTTTTTCGTCCGATTCGTTTGAAAATTGGCCAGTATATGTATTCTGTGAAAGTAAACCTTTTTTACTCGTGTCGCTTTTTCGATTTAGGCCTTAGTTTTTTTACGAAAAATTAGTTTTTTGGTATTTTTTTATGGATATTTCAAAATGGGACTCGTCATCGAGTTTTAATGCTAGAACAAAACCAAATACAGTTTTAGAATCCTTGGAACATTTCTAACAAACCCGAATGTTTTTTTTTCAAATTCAAATTTTTTACAATTTTTTCAATTTTTTAAAATTTCTAAACCACACAATAATTTTTTGGGTTTAGAGCTATATATTTTTTCGAAAAATTTGAATTTGAAAAAAATCTCCTTTGAGTTTGTTAGAAATGTTCCAAGGATTCTAAAACTGTCTTTGGTTTCGTTCTAGCATCAAAACTCAATGAGGAGTCCCATTTTAAATGTTGAAAGTTAGAGGTGTCCAGTGTAAGCCATAAACAAATTTTTTGTTGAAGTGTAATATAATGGAAAATTTATGTAATTAAATGCTGTTTTCATTTTTATTTCGATAATTTCCATACATAACTTCATATTCACACTGCGAATTGTGATTTCCATAAAAAAATATAGCAAAAAAGTATTTTTTTTAATTATGATTTTTTTTTATTTTCAGGCTGATTCTTATGAAATTCGACTAATATGTGTAACTTTGGAGAAGAAACACAATTTCTTCTATTCTATTTTTTAGTTTAGGCCTTAGGTTTTGGAAAAATTTGACATATTGGTTTTTAGGTATTGATATATCACTGGTATTGATATTTCAAGATGTATCTCCTCATTCAGTTTTGATGCTAGAACAAAAACAAAGACAGTTGTAGAATCCTTGAAACATTTCTAACAATATCAAATAGCCAAATTTTCCATTTCCTGGTTTTGTTGTCTTTTTAAATGGGGTTTAAATGGGCTCGAAAATTGAAGATTTTGGTCCCCTAACCCTCCCTTGGGGGGGGATCTATTGTCCGTAGTGCCATAAAATTTTAGGACCGAATAGTCCACCACCTAAGGGTCCTTTTCCAACAAAAACATGAAAAATGACCATCGGAGCGACATGGGCCTGGGACGATCTCCTTAAACAATAAATCGGTTTCAAATATCCAATAAACATGAGTTATATGCTTTTTATGACTTTTGGCCCAAATTCCTCGACGATTACAAAAATTTCACTTCACTTGTAAACTGTAGAGTATAAGCTGGCGCTAATATTAAGACCATGAAGAGGAGGAGTAAATCACATTTTTCCTTCTCCTGACACTTCCTTTTCTTTTTCTAGTTGAAGAATGCGGCAACACGGTGCAAGTGCCTAATACAAGCGCATTTTACAAGATGTTGATATTCTCACACCCGGGATTTGGATGCAAAGAGTACCCAAGTGGGCTTCCTGATGAATGCACAGTTACGTTCGAAGGTGAAGAGTCTCTACTTATGAGTTCTCACTTTGGTTTCTTTTTCTACGACAATGACTTCGATGATGGAGGACTCTACATGAACATCACTGGGAGCAACACCGAAACCGGAGAAAGTGAAACTTGGAACATGTACTTGTTGAATTATATAGCTACTGTGAGTATTATGGACTGAGTTAGCATTTACGTGATTTGCGTAATAGGTTGCGTTTTTCATGTTTTCCAACAGTGGAACATGGCTGGTTAATATTCTTAATTGGCATTGCTAATGCTCATACTTGAGATATATCACTGCTTATCTCTGTAATTCTTACTCGTTCGCAGAAGTTCTCCTCTTAATGTTTGGGCTCTTCCTGGCTCTTTCACCCTCACAAAGTCGTAATGCGTCATTGGCCTAAACGATAGTGAACTTAATAGCTTCCTTCTTTTTCTAGATCGTTGTTACAATGCATTTTGTTAGGACAATGCATAAAACGCCTACAAAAATATTAATGTTGCTCTTTTTTCAGCTCCCAATAAAATTGACGTTCGAAGTCTCCCTGAAACGTCAACCATCGAAACGCGCCATCGGCTTCTTCATAGGGCTCTTCTAAGACGCATGCTGGCGCAGATGAGAACTGTTGGAAAACTTCCGACCAATTCAATTCTTGCCTCTATCTCATTAGCGATGATAATAATTGCAGTCACTAAATAAATCAAACTTTTAATAGAAATAAAGCTTTGCTGCCTATAAACGAGTTACACTTAGCACATTAATCATTGTTTTCATCAAAATTTGAAGTTTTAAGAATTTGATTTCAATTATACATGTTTTAGAGTAAATTTTTTGGAAGCATGAAGCGGCGAAACGAGTAAATTAAAGTAACGGCTAATTATGTAAAGAGTAAGTTAATAAATCAGCTGAGAATTAAGTAAGGCAGAAAATATGGATACGACAAGAGGGTTGGTTAGTGTCATGAGTAAAACGTTAGCAGAACAGTGACACCATCAAGACCTCACAGTCCAACATCCCAAAGAGCAATTTTTTACAAGAGACAGTCGTGAGCTGAACAGACTATGACCTGATACCTGGATGATTGGATATGCAGTACACAAATGCTGCTGAATTTCTTATCTGCAGTTGTGTTGGTGCGATACCCATGCTAACCAGCCCCACAAACATCGCCCACATCAAGACTTCAACGCAGATGGCTCAACTCTTCTATGTGTTCTAATTTGCAGCATAGAGGCGAAAGCCATTAGTTTTCGTAGTAATTTTGTCTTCAAATCAAGGGCTGGTGTAGGACTCATCAAGACAAATGATAAGTTTGATCTTTTTCAACATCACATGGGAGGGATAGCGGGAATTAGTGGGATCCCGTGGTCTGAGCGTATTGCTCACAGCGTGTGTTTTACAGGTTTGAAATGATTGGTATTGCTTGTTCAACCAAAGGACACGCTTATTTTAGTAGATCCATGTTGAGCTTTAAACTCATCACGACAGGCTGCAGTGCGTAACATTACTTGAGTTTTTTTGCGTGAAAATGGGTTTAACATTTTGGCAAGAAATCGTATGTCCTAGTTCATGTGTTGAATCAGCTATACATATGATGCCAGAGGCTAATTTTGCGGCAATAATGTAGGGATTTATATGAGTTCGTAAGCAAGATGCTTTTAAATTTGATTAGTCACTTTTTGTTTTTTCGGTCCCCTGTGTTCCTGCAGAGGTTTAGGCTACTGGTAACGGTCTCCATGAATTCCATGGATTTTGTCGCCTTTTTATGTGAATTTTGTGTGTTTAACACTGATGTTCTGAAAATGAAACTTAAAAAATCAATTTACAACACTGGCGAAATGATTTGAGTTGCTGAGTTGGCACGGTCGAAGATTTGGTATATTTGAATTACACTATTGCACTGGTGTTATGTTTCTCATTTAAGCTTTTGAATGATGACATGCAAAACATAGTAAAATCCATTTTATATTTCATAAAAATATTTCCACAGTCACTGGACACGCAGGGCATGGCAGGAAGTCTGGCATAGTATTATTTATGCAGCTGGGAAGTGTATTTTATTTTAAAACTTATTACTTGCTTTCACTATTCTTGTTTATTAAACGTTAGGTTTATCATCGCTTCGGTTTTCCAGCACCAATTCTGTATTCTCCGATAATTTCTGATATTTTTCTGATGTCTTTTATCCCTTAATGTCCTAATTCCCTGCGTTTTCTTAGATTTTTCATTTCTTTGTTGTGCTCATGCACCAAGTAGTTTCTTTTTGGTTGTGACATCTTTCGCTCCTTGTTTTTTTTCGCGTAGTCTGAAATATTGACTAGCATGTCTGAAGCATTGACTAGTATGGGTTGATAAAGCCCTGTGTTGGTCTAGCTATCACACTAACCGTGGCACCACTCAGTTGACACAAGGATGATCGGCTAATTCGAGGGCCGATATGGCTTTGGTCATCAGTTCCTCTCTCATTTGTGTTTAATCAAAAGCATTTTCGCACAGCGAGATCGACTTGATTTTTATGAAGTGAAAGTCTCGAAAAACTTTTGTGACTACCCAAAATGTTCCATAAAGGAAAATTTATCGATTCTTATCTAATTAGCAAATGATTTTTTGCTGTTCTGTTTGATTAGGCCGAAGATTTGTTAATCATGAATTATTTGATATTTAAGGATTCTCCTTTTCAAATATTAATCACACAATGATACTTTTATTTTTAATCGCAACCAAGCTTACGGGGGATCAGTCAGTGAAACATTTATATGATGCTTCATGTTTTAATTTCGAAATTGAGTGTGAATTCATTAGTGAACTTTCGTGACTGAAATTTCTGTTGTGTTTGGCAGAAATGTGTCTTAAGACTCTTATTGGTGTAACTGTATTCATTAAGTTATGTTGATTGACTTCATTTGACTTCATTAGAGTATTTGATTTGCCTCAAAACTTTAAATTTCGTTGTCAAATTCAAATGATTAATTTTTTCGTGCACTAGACTTCGTATTTAAGTGTGACTTAGAATTTGGTATTGCGTGCCCGCAACGCGTACACGACACGCACAAGCGCAATATCCGCTGCCTGACGTCCGGGACACATGGGTGCACAACCGCGTTAGGTGCGCGAGCCGAGGAGTGCGGGAGCTGCGGCCCCAACGACAAACTTGTGGGCAGACGAGCCCGTGTCAGCACCTAAACTGTGCACCTAGTGAAGCTCTCATTTCTGATGTGTTCCGTAGCTCAGAAATGTGAACTAAATAAAACTGCTTGCACACACGGAGTTTCATTCCTTCCTCGTTTGATGTCTGCCAGCGTTTGATGCGCAGGGGGTACAGAGTGACTAGCTGGGCAGCAGTTCTTTCTAGATATTGACTCAACGAGATTCCAATGTAATTAAAAGTACCTCATAAATGCTTCTTTGAGGTCCCATGTATATTTTCATCATCTCGAACTTGATAAACAAAATGTTCAAACTACTGACGCTGACGTACGTTGGACGGGTGAAAACTGGATGACGTTTTTTAAATATTATTGATGTGAATGATTATAAGGAGGATCTTAGAGGATTACAAAAATGCTTGATCGTTTTGAAGAGAACATATCTCTCACGAGATGTCAATTTTGATTCTTCTTAATGCGTTGTAGGAATATGGTTGGCTAGACGTATTTCTCCCACGCAGTGCTGCAATTGTTCGTAGATGTGATATAGATGGTAGTGTGAAATACAAAAATTTCCAAACAGCTGCTGGAAACCGTAGAAAGTAAGGAAACCGGCATAAGCAAAAAGTACAAAGAAATACTTTGTATCAATCATGTGTAAATCTCACTTTTCCAGTTCTTAAATTGCTCTTTCTTTCATATTTTTAAGCACTAGGAAGTCAATATATGTATTAGTTGACTCGCTATAATTCTACCGTTGCACGAGTTTTGTTGGATCATTTTTTCAAAAATTGAGATCTTTTCAGTTGTGCATTCCAATACGTGTCTAGAAGCGACTCCAAAGTGCCCCATAGAATCAGCCAAATCCAGTGAGCAGAGTAGGTACCACACAACTAGATAAACTCCACTCTATATAGTACGCACCATGCACGGCGGAACAATGATTATATAGGATTGAATGCTTACAATGCAACATGGGTGCAACGGAAATTGAAATCTAAGGACTAACTCTCGGGACTGAACGAGGCCGAACTTTGAAGGTAATTCAGAGAGAAAAAAAAAACGTTCATTTTCCAAGTTGCCACATGAGATACATGCCAACATATTGGTTTTTAAAAATTTCTTAATATAAGACGTCCTAAAACAAAAGTTCCATCCGAGGAGTACTAATTGACGAACCATCCGAGGTGTACAAATAGACAAGCCATGCGAGGCATAATAATAGACAAACTATACGAGGTGTACTAATAGACAAACTATCAGAGGTGTACAAATAGACAGACCATACGAGGCATATTAATAGACAGAATATACGAGGCGTACTAACCCAGCAGCGCCCAATGACTACATTTGTAGTCCTAAATTAAATTTAGGGCCACAGGCCTCGAATCTGTTGTGCAAATAATTTATCGGTTTTATTGCATAGAAATAGCCACGAAGTGTGTCTAGAATCAATATAAATCCCATTTCTAGATAATTTCAAATTTTGTTCACTAATGAAGTTACTGTCTTTTCAGATTTTCGAGAGTTGCTAGGTGTGTTTAGTAATTTTGTTGCTACTGGCTACGCTAGGCCAGAAGTGTTTTGGTAGACACTTAGGTAAGCTGTCATATGTCTAAAGGGCAGGAAGATTGTATCCAGAGATCCCTCCAGTCACAAATTTGACTTTCAGGTGAGTTGAAACTTGGATGACTACATTTGTAGTCATTGTGCATTTAAGGGGTCGATTCTCATATGAAACACCCTGTTCTTATTTATTGATATGGAGATAAAATACCTAGTTTGATTTGCTCTAACAACTTTCTAAAGTGAAATATTCATTATATACTGCACGAGCAATAATTTTTTTCGAAAAATCAGTTGAAATTTTTTTCAGGATGCCTCTTCCCACATAATTTTTTTACGGAACAAGTGTTCGCCACACATTTCTCCAAGATGTAATTGAAGAAGCTGTTGAAGTTGATGGTCCTGTTGATATAATGATAACTAGTCCTCCTGGTGGCGGTGACAGAAGTGACGTAGAAGATATTGATGAAGATAATCTACAAGCTGGTGCAATGCCGAATGAAGTCGTAGGAGAGCTGGAGACTATGCAATACACTGAAGCTGATGATGAAGTTCCAGAACAGGCCCAATCTTATTCTAAGAAAAGGAAATTAGTCACCCCTAATTGGAAGACCTCACATATCCCTTCTAGAAGTAATAAAAGTTCTTCTGCTGATGAGGCAGAAGCAAAGAAAATTCTTACGAATAATCATCCTGAAATTTTTGGGGCGTCGGAATGGCATATATTTGAAAAGGTATTCAAAAATATCCTTGATCACTTGGTTGTTGAAACAAACAGGCATGCTCAACAGAAAAATGACCATGCTTTCAAAATCGAGGAAAATGAGATGAGGAATTTTATTGGACTGCTTTTTTTATCTGCATGAAATATTAGGCTAAATTTTCGCGACTACTGGAGTAAATCTTTTGATCTTGAATGCAAAGCGTTTTCGGAATGTATCAGTCGCAACAGATTTACACAAATAAAATCCATGTTTCATGCTGCTAATAATCAAGCCCTTGGGGATAATAAAATGGCAAAAGTTTCTCCTTTATATGCTATTTTGAATGAGAGCCTACGTATGTTTAGAGTGGCACATGAAAATCTTTCTATTGACGAGTCCATGTTACCGTACTTTGGGCGCCATTCTTGTAAACAATTTATACTTGGTAAGCCCATCAGATTCGGGTACAAGCTCTGGGTAATGAGCAGTTCAAGTGGAATGCCTTACTATGTTAGCATTTATGAGGGTAAAGGGAAGAGCGAGTCCTTAGATCCGCTTGGAAAGCGCGTAGTTGAAGAATGCGTAATTGTTTGTACAGCAACAAACCATCACATTTTCTTCGATAACTTTTTTTCATCATATGACTTGATTCTTCGTCTAGGAGAGAAGGGATATAGAGCAACGGGAACTATTAGAAACAATCGTCTCAGCGCTTGTCCACTGACTTTCGTTGATAAAATGAAGAAGAAAGAAAGAGGATCATATGAGTATAAATCAGACGGGAATATTGAGATTGTCAGGTGGAACGATAACAACGTAGTTACGTTTTGTAGTAATGCCGTTAGCAGTGAACCTGTTGGTCAAGCAAAACGCTGGGTCAAAGGAAAGGGTGCAGTGAGTGTTACACAACCTGCAGTAGTGAAGTACTACAACCAAAGAATGGGTGGTGTCGACCTCGTCGATGGCGCTCTTTCGGAAATGCGCCCAAGCATAGGAGGAAAAAAGTGGTACTGGGTGCTTCCCGTTAATGCTCTAAATATTGCAGCTGTATTCAGTTGGAGATTGTTTCAGCTCACTTGCAATTCTTCAATGCCACAAAAAGATTTCAGGCGTACCATAGTAGCAGTATTATTGACAATAGAGACAACGAGAGCTAGTATATACTCACGCCCAGGCCCAAGCTCTGCAGCAATAAGTGAAGTAAAGTATGGCAATAAAGGTCACTACCCTGTGTCAGGCCCGGTGCGAAGATGCGTTCTTTGCAAGAAAAACTGCCGAATACAATGTGCTAAATGCTGCAAGGCCCTTCATTTATCTATTTGCTTCCAAAAATATCATGAGAAATGAGTATCATACTTTGTTAGTGTTTTATTTTATTTTGGTAGAGTTATAATGTTTCATCTTTCACTGCTTTCATCGTATTTTTGACAAAGTTTATTTTATATATCGTTTTTACTCTCTTTTATAAACCTTGTGTTTGCGTTTATAACAACTTCTCAGAAAGAAATAAAGAACAATAAATGATGAAGTCAGTGATGCTTTTTTACTGTCCAAAGCCCAATGACTACATATGTAGTCATGCATTAAAAATATACTTAAAATAAAACTAGGCTAATGATACTTCATAAATACATGAAGAGACCTATAATTAGCTATATCTCATGATATGAACATAATTGAACAAATCTGAAGGTGGTTGGGTGCTTCTGGGCTAATAGACAAACCACACGTGGCGTGCTAATAGTCTAACTCTGTCAAGGGGTAGTTGAATGAGAAATGAAAAATATCATCTCTTGGATATTTTATATTCCAAGAGATGGCTAACAACTAAAAAATAATTCGAATACTGCAAAAGAATTCTTCGAAACTCCCAAGTTTTTAGTTGAAATTATTGAAATAAGAAAAGACAAAACAAAACGCTATACCGGAGCAGATTGAAACACCATCGTAAATGACAATCAAGTATTGAGAAAAGGTTAGTCACGAAGTAATTTATAAAGAACATCGCGCAACACAGCACGCACATCTAGAAATGCGTTAACAAACTTACACTCAAAAATGAAATGCATGGCTTGTTCGGCATACATTTATAGAGATAATTTTTGCACGAGCGCTTTAATTCATTTGCCTGTTTATACTTTTAATTTCATCTATTCACAGAATGCCTTTCGGGGCCATGATCGATCGATTTATGGATCATTAAGCAAGCGCAATCAATTTGTTTATTTCTGGAATTTGGTTCAGTGTTAACTGATCGCAGAGCCTTAGGTAAAATGTAATGTGTCTTGAGGTTTTGTTTTTTACGCAAAAATAGAAATAGAAATAGAAACATATATATGTATATGTGCGTATATATTTGTGCGAACGTGTGCATGTGTACACTGATACATAGACATTCATGTTTGCGTACGAACACATACACACTAATGCACACACTAATACACATATTCATATATAAACGTATTGAAAATTAAAATAAGAAAAATGATAATAAACATAAAAAATAATTTTGCTCTTTCTGCATTTAAAATGACAGCCAAAGCTCTGATGAATCGTAACAAATAACCTGAGAAAAGATTAGGCATAGAACAAGGACTTCGAAAAACGTATAAATGAAAGGGTTTTTAATTTCCTTGAAGAAATTATAAGAAAACTGAAGTTACCGTCGAGGAACAACAACAACAAAAAAACATATATCATATCTTCTCAATATTCTCTGCAACATCATGCGGACATGGGTACATGGGATAAAATGGAGATATAGTGTAAGCCGGTTACCACTCATGATTGACAAATATCTACAAAATTTTGGCAGAAATGCGTAAACAAACATCTGCTCAACATCAACATTCATAGCTTCTACAACATACGGATAGAAAGATAATTATCTTTCGTGGTAAAATTATAATTTTACCACGATTCACATGCTCAAATTGCGCTTTAGTTCATTAATTGTATTTGTCATTAATCCGATTCAAAGAAACGTCCTCTGGGGAAGTGATAGATCTATTTTTGAATCATTTCGCTGGTGCAATGAAATTTATTAACCGGATGTTTTTTGCGTAAAGAAATGAAATAGAAACATGTATATCTATTTATGTATATATATATATATATATACAAACCTACATTCGTACACACACATATTGATACATATACTTATTGAAAATGAATATAAGAGAAAAAAATTCATATAAAATAAAAAGATAAAAAACCACCTACCATCTACTGCATCGAAAATGACAGTCGAGCTCACTGTAATCCTAAGAAATTATTCGGAAAAAAATAGCTAAAAGGAAAAGACGACTTCGAAAAACGTATAAATGAAGAATAGTTATTTCATCACGAAAGACAAATTAAGAGTAGAATTTGGAAAAGGAGGAAAAGTAATTCACCAAATTAGCACAATATTCAACAATATTTGAGAATTCATTCCTTTTAGTAAAGCAGGTAATATCAACGACGCAATCATTATTTTTGATAAAATTCTTGTGAAATTTTGACTTGCTCACGCGTTTTCCGTTGCCTATAGTCGCTTCCAGAATTCTATATCAACTTTTGTGATTTTCGGTGGAAATAACAAAAAACATGAAAATGTTATGGGAGAAACAAAACTTGTTGATGTTTTCAGGTAATGTCTCAGAATCTCGCAAAAGTTGGTACACAATTTTAAAAAAATCGCGGATAACAAAATAGACCAATCGAGTTCCAAATGCATATAGTAGTAAATGTTACATGCCAAAATTAATTACTTGTCAATTTGTGAAAAACACGAGGCTGTTCCCCCAAGTTTCGAAATTGCTGCTCATCAAACGAAATGACACTTTGCAATTTTCATTGAAATTATCAATTCGAAATCTCTAATCTTCGGCTGAAAAATTCTGAAATATACTATTTTTAGAGTCTAGGTCTTTCGTAACTGCAGCGTCCTCTGCGCTCTTTGCACTCCCTCATCTCGACATCCATCAACTTTGCGACCTTAAGGGCTGTGGTGGTTTCGTCAAGCTGTACGCGCTCACCACCACACAAGCACAAAAGCGCTACCCCACTGCCTCGAAGCGCTCTCACTGAACGACCAATCAGCGCTCGAGGCTGGCGCTGGGGTGCCGGACCGAGCCTCTACAAGCCGCGCGCACCGAACAGCCAGGCAACACCTCTGAACACTCACGTACGCTTAGCTCAGCCTCAACTGCTTCAGAAGCGCCACCCCGAGCCGGCTAACCAGAGGCTAGCTCGGTTCAGTGCGGCCACCACCAGCCCTATATAAAGAGCTGCGCGCTAAGCGCAGTGAACCGCAACATTCACTAACACTAACCAATAGAACACACATCAAACTAACGGCCCTCATTCTAGAAGCCCACATCGCAGCCCTTGATAGAACCAAAAAATTCGGAGAAATACTATCCAAATCACTTAAAGAAAATTTTGACATTGACACCACATTTCCAGATAGAGACTCAACAGCTATTTTCAACTTTTATTACGATAACGTAGACAAAGAAGCTTCAGAACCAACACAAACAATTACTCGTGAACAGCCAACACTTGAAACATCTATGGATACCCAAGCAGAAGATGCAGACCCCGACAATGATCAAAGGCAGAAGAGAAGGATAAGCGAGGTCATAAAAAACTCAACAATATTGATAGACAACAAACATTGTGTCCCAATAAAACTATACCGCAACCTACAAGATACATCTCCAATTCCTGAAAACCCTGACACAGAATGGTATATGGGAGAGCTAAGCAAGGAAAACAATAGAGGACTTAAATTCGCAGTAGAAGAAATTAAATCAGGAACCCTACTAGAATATATATTCTCAAACCGTGTAAAATTTACAAGAACAAAAATCAACATAATACCACCCGAACAGTTCCTGGCGCTCCCAAGGCACCAATCACTACACACAGCAGCAAAAAAACCTAAAAAGTTACTTCCAATAAATGAGCATTAGCAAACTAACTGTAATACAACACAATGTACAATCTTGGAGCTCCAATAAAATATCTCTATCCAACATTTATAATAACATAAATCCGGACATTATACTCATCAATGCACACAATCTGAGAGGGGATAACCACCTGAAAATATTTAATTATAACACCTTTTATGCGAACAAACAAGATGAACCTCATGCAGGAGCTGCAATAGCAATTAAGAAAAATATATCATATAAACTACATGATAACTTCAATTCGGACATGCTGGCAATTACAATAGATACAATGCAGGGACCAATTACTATCGGCACAACATATACCCCCCCAAGAACAGAATACCTCCACTTCGCTGACTTCCACACACTATTCAATAGACCAAACCCAGTTTATTTCATTGGAGACATAAATGCAGCGCATAGGACAATAGGACACACATATAACAATAATAGAGGCAAACATTTACACTATTTAATTGAACGAAACAAATGCATACATATTGGGCCATATTTTCCAACACTGATAACTCATAGAAGCTGCACATCACCAGATATTGCTCTTCAAAACCCACAAGCCTTTCACAACATCTACCTTCAGCCAGGCCCATTAACTCCATCCGACCACATCCCAATAATAGCTACAATTACAGCTAATCCCATCCAAATCCCAATCAAGCCAAGATACCAATATCACAAAGCAGACTGGATAAAATTCAAACAGTACTTAACAGGCTTAACTCCCAATCTGCAAGAAGAACCTACGCTAGAAGAACTGGACGAACACCTGGATAATTGGACCACTTACATTCAAGAAGCCACAAAAAGTGCCATCCCAACTATTACTCATAGAATAATACCCGGAATTAAACCCACACATGAAACCTTAACCCTACAAGCAAGACACCAACATATATTGGATTATATCAGTAACAACGGACCCTCTAGAGAATTGTATGAAGTAATTAATGACCTGAGGAAGGAAATGCAAACCATTTATAAAAGGCAATATAACCAAACATGGAACACATTAATTCAGGAAATAATCGTGCAAAGCGACCCAAAAGCATTCTGGACTTCCATAAAAAGAATGACAGGATACAATAACAAACAGAAAATTCCGTACCTAGAGCATAATGGACAAGAACTGCACACACCCGAAGAAAAAGAACAAATCTTCAGACAACACTGGAGCAGCATATTTTCAGAACAAGATGACGATGATTTCGATACAGACCACATAAACGAAATAAAAGAATACATGAACAACGTTGCACACGAAACAACACCATTTCATACAGGTAATATTAATAGACTGGACCCTCTTCAATTCCCGCCAATCACACTCGACGAACTTATTCAAACCTTAAGATCATTCAAACAGAAAGCACCCGGTCCCACAGGTATCACCACTCTACAATTAAAGAACCTACCGAAAAATATATTTACGTACCTCCTATATATATTCAACAATTCTATATCCGCAGGTTATTTTCCAGATAAGCTCAAACACGCCATCATAATATTTCTTCCGAAACCCCTCACATCCCAAAAACCAGTACAAAACTACCGACCAATATCGTTACTAGACATACAAGGTAAACTTTTGGACAAAATTCTCAACAATAGATTAACCGACCACCTCATCATTAACAACTTATACAATAGCAGACAACATGGATTTAGGAGGAATAGAGGAACACACACCGCACTAGCCACATTCAATGAAACAATTTCCATCAACCTAGCTAACAAGCATACAATAGACATAGTACTGCGAGACGTTACTAAAGCATTCGACAAAGTTTGGCACATAGGTCTAATTTTCAAACTTTTGCAATCCGGCATCCACAACCTTTTTCTACGCACTCTTACAGACTATCTAACAGACCGAACCGCATCAATCAGGATAGGTAATTTCATTGGCCCCCCTTTCATACTACAAACCGGAGTCCCACAAGGAGCATGCCTTTCACCCACATTATATAGCTATTACACACATGACATCCCCCATCCGATACCCAACTCTGACTACATATGTTTTGCTGATGATATTACACAAATTACTGCAGGTAAATACAAACCAAACTACGCAGCCCAGCAAACCCAACACGCAATACAGCAAATCAACCATTACGAGAAACAGTGGAAAATTTCAACAAATGTTAAAAAATTCAAAATCATTCCAATCAGCAGACGGACAACCTCAGATATTTTTATAGACGATCAATATTTTCCATATTCCAACAGTGGAAAAGTACTGGGCCTGAACTTCACAACACATGGTTTTTCATCGCAGGTTTCGATAAGACAAGCAATAGGACTGAGTAATCTTAGCAAATTTATTATACCGTTTCAAGCATTTATCCCAAGAAATTAAAAAGAAACTGTATTTGGCCTGTGTCAGATCAGCATTGATCTATCCAGTTATCCCGCTACACACTATGTCCCCAACCGCCATCTCCAAATTACAGAGAGTACAAAACCGAGCATTAAGATTTATTACCAACACCAACCGTTTAGACCGAAAAACATCCAGATCACTCCATAATCAAGTCAACTTACCTCCCATCAATAGCTTACTTCACAACCATGCCCGAAGAATTTGGAACAACTTGCAATCAGATGATCCCGACCTTTATCAACAGCTATCATTCTCCCCAGACAGCGAAAATAGTCAACACATCAGATTCATAAGCTCCAGACTTTCTGCACTTGGCCCCCCTCCAGAACCAAAGTACACATAAAATAGTCCGGCATTCATATGGGGAAGACCGAAAAACAATACTTACTTATTTACTTTGATTTTACATTAGGGTTTTGACGAGCGGACGGTTCGGTCTTCCCCCCCAGGGTGGGAAGTCAAAACCCCATACCACTACACCAACCACAACATCAATTCAGATCAACACAATAGAACAACAGCGTTATTACCCATAGTCACCAATAACTACTAACAAATTATTCACACTGCGTTTCACATCATTCTCCACTCGCATCGCTCGCCCAATACCCAATCCGATTCTCAGTCACAACCATCAGAACATGGATATGAACTATGTAATTCAGCAGTAACTAAAATATAGCCTATGTGCTATATCCTTCCTTGTTTATAGTGTATATACCTGTAAAAAAAATATATATATATATAGTTATGTGTATATATGAGAGTACACATATGTATTTGCATGTTGTATGTGGATATGTGTTGGTGTATGTATGTCTATTTGTGAACTAATGTGTAAAAAAAAAAAAAAAAAAAAAATTATATATATATATAATTTGTTATTCAGGTATATTGTTGTATATACGGATTTATTAATATGATATCAATCATATTGGGCATGGAGTAGACACTTGAATTATTTAATGTACATACTGCTGTAAGTAGTTCCTTGTAAATAGCCTCGAATCCTAATTAATATTGATATTAGGAGCAGCCTATTTAAACTGTAAATAATTGTACAAAGTAACTTCCATTTGGTAACTTGGGAGACTATGTATATAGATGTACATACAAAGCCCTGACGGGTTTCGTCCAAAAAACCCTGAATACTCAAGCAATAGTAACTAAAAGGGAACACCAAATAATGCGTTTTCGCCTATTCTCTCTCCTACTATCCTCTTCCTTTTCCTATTCTCATTTTCTTCAGGCACGCCCTGTGTCAAACTCTTCCCCTTTTCCTCTCTTTCCTAATGGCACCGAAAAGTTCAGTTCGCAGAGCTCACCCAGTCGACTCGCAGGAACCCTGATGTTTACACAAGTCTTCTTCCTGCGAGCCTCCTCACTGCAACGGCTCACACAAGTCTTCCAACGAGCCTCTTCACAGCATCAGCTCACACAAGACTTCTCCCTGTGACTCTGACATTCACTAGTCTCGGCTGCTCAGCAAGCAGTAGCCTCACGGCCTCCATCGCCACCTCGACGGCACGCACGACGCGACTTACCCACAACCGTCGGTCCTCCAAGTCGTCCTTGTGCACTATACTACCGCCTGTAATCATTTACCTCGTGTGCCATACTGTCGGCGATCTTCTCAATAATACGGCCTTTATTCCAGTTGTGTATTCCTTATCCTGTCGGGTTCGTTTGCACCTCAGGCACTCACTTCGGGCATAGATACCACAAAGTCTAAAGATATTTACATAGTCTGCCCGGAGTGTAAAGCAGTCTGAGGGAGAACACACTACAGGGCTATGTAGCATATTTTTGCTAAGCCGCTCAGTAGCCAACGCTCACGAGAGTCTGAGTCGTCAACGAACCCTGCGTAATCACCAGCGTAGTTTTGAGGTAAATGAAATAAGATAACTGCCTCGAAATAAGATACACTGATGAGCCATTTATAAATACGTTCCAAAAAGCATCTACCAACACTTTTCTGTGGGCCTGTATAATCTATTTCAAAAATATTCTCGATAAAAAATTTATAAGTTCAGCGATATCGACTGAAACCCGTGAAAAAATTCGTCACGGATTACCCGCTGCAAATTTGAACAAAAATTTAGAAATTTTAAATTTAAACTCTTCCCCAAAGTTAGCAAGCAAATCATGTATTTAGTATGAAGAGTTTCAGAACACTCGAGCATCTCTTTATCTCATGTACAATAAATTAACAGGATTTCCCGTATTCGTTTCACGTTTCTTAACTTCAAGATTTTTTCGTTCGTGAACCTAATTTTTAAGATTAAATTTAATAAATACTAAACTTATAGCAAGATGTCAGAACTAGATATTAAATTTAGTTACAAATCATCTAGCAGAGTCAATACTTTAATATGTAAAAAATTTTAGAACCCAGCTCTAGCGATGGCATGTCTTTGAGTTTGAACTAAAGTCGACGTTTCTCTGAAAACAGCGTAATGAATACAACATTTCAGCCAAGCGACAATGACTTCGCAAATTTTTTGGATGACAGATCAGATCGCCTCCAACCTCTAGCCAGCCAACTTCATCTATCAACAGAATTATTCATTGTACAAATAAGCCTACACAGCCTGCATTTTCGGACGCCCTGCGGAACCTCCTCTGCAACCACCTAAGAGGCGCTGCAGCATGGTGGTTTTTGTCCGCTTCGTTTCCCTTCCATCGATGATCGAGCGGACGTAAGATGAGAGGCTGAGGCGCCTTCCCTGCTGCTGCCTGCACCCCTCACCCGTCTACTCACCAGGCTTCGCATGTCCTGAGGATCACGAGTACTTTGGAGGTTCGTGGGCTATATGTTCATGACCAATTACTTGCCATTCCGTGAGCTGGGTATTTAAAACAGCGTCTCCCCATGCATTCTTATAACTTAAAAGCTATAACTTACAGTAACTTAAAAACTATAACTAACTGTAACTTAAAAACTATAACTTACAATAACCTAAAAACAATAACGTACTATAACTTAAAAATCATATCTTACAATAACTTAAAAACTATAACTTACTTTCACTTAAAAATTATACCTAACTAGAATTTAAAAACTATAACTTCCTATAACTTGAAAAACTATAACTTACTAGAACCTAAAAGCTATAACTTACTATAACTTAAAAACTATAACTTACTTGAACCTAAAAAACTATAACTTACTATAACTTACTATAAATTGAAAAACTAACTCTTACTATAACTTAAAAAACTATCTCTTACTATGCCTTGAAAAACTATAACTTACTATAACAATAACTGTACTTAAACTAAGATTGAAACTGCATCTCAGCTAACTATAAATAACTTTTCAGAGCACCAACATCGTCAGTAGCTGTAGCTACTCACCTCTCATTTGCTGCCTCAACATTTGTTCTTTCTACTTTTTCTCTTAATAATATGTTCAACCATTGAAATGGTTATGTTACTTTGATTATCATTTTTATTTTTACTTTCTGTGTCAGTTCAGTTTTGTCAGTAGTAGTCAGTTATGTGTCAGAATCTATACCTATTACCTAATACTGTCATTGTTATTACTGCCTAATACTACCATCTAGTCGGTGTGGGTTCGTATACATACAAGGTGCCCTAATAAAATGTACTTACACTTCAAATGAAGATAAAACATTATTTATTATCATAGAGTGAAATGAAAACTTGTAACACAAAAGAAAAATGTAAGAAGAATCATGTTCGCAAATATTTAAATTGATGACCGATTTTACCCAGACCACACTGATAACGCGCACAGAGGGATTTGGAAACGAAACGAAACTAGTATTTATGAATATCGCGAAGTTGTTTACAATTTCTTTTTCAATGCAATGAAAAAAAGAAGTTCCAATATCATTTCAAGACAAACTTTCTATTTTCCAAGCTAAATTAATTTTTGACCAGTCTGTGATGTATGAAATACATGTGTAATTTAAAAAGTATGATGGTAACGACAGTTATATTATGAATACATTTATTTAGGACACCTTGCATCTATATTATGCATATGAGTAAGAAATATAATTTTCATGCTTGAGTGCTATGGCATATTTTACAGTAAAAAACAGGAATTAGTCATTGAATGCTTCGAAAATTCAGTTTTTTGTCTCGTTTATTTCCCCGTCAATAAATATAAAGAAATAAGAAACCAGAAATAAATACGTTGCAAGTTGTTCTGAAGGCAGCTCAGCTGATGTAGTACATTTCACTCACAACAAAGTGGCAACTTTGTAACTCTCTCAATCTACTAGTGTATGTACAAGGCCTGCCAAAAATGACGGGATTCGATTCATTCCATACCTAAATTCTCCAGATATGGATGTCAAACACATATATCCAGCCTAATAGTACCCGTGATTAAAATATTCTTTTACTTGTGCGCTGGTGAAGCTCGACGGGAAAATATCAACAGCCGAAGACACATCATCGGTGGATTCTCAAGAGGAATCAGAGGCCAATTCCGAAGATTATGAAGAGGCCAACTCAGAAGAAGAAGAAGACCAAATATCACAAGCCGAAAACACATCATCGGCGGATTCTCAAAAGGAATCAGAGGCCAATTCTGAAGATAATGAAGAGGCCAACTTAGAAGAAGAAGACCAAATATCACAAGCCGAAGACACATCATCGGCGGATTCTCAAGGGGAATCAGAGGCCAATTCCGAAGATTATGAAGAGGCCAACTCAGAAGAAGAAGACCAACTATCACAAGCCGAAGACACATCATCGGCGGATTCTCAAGAGGAATCAGAGGCCAATTCCAAAGATTATGAAGAGACCATCTTGGAAGATGAAGACGAAAACAAATCCCCAGCTGGCTGCTTCGAGGTCGAATATAGCACTGAAGATATTAATGGAAAAAGTAACGAAGTGTATTAGTTGCTTGTGTTTATGAGGAATTTAAAAACAAGGAGAATTCCAAGGAACTTAATCATATTTACAAGGAAAATGTTTCGGAGTCCAGCTCCATCATGAGTTCGTAAAAGTACAAATCATTATGTCTGCAATAAAAGAAAACAAAATGTTGGTTCAAGGCATTACAGGAAATCACGAAAAAAATAAAAACTTAAAAAATGGTTCAGAAAATATAATATCGACAAGATTGTTATCTGGTTACAATTTGCAATAGGTATGAACTGTCAGTATTATTGAGGGCAGGTTTGTTAGGAAAATCCCCAACCGTAGGTTAATTAAGAAGCTAATGTCATATAAATTCAATAGGAACAGTCACTGGCATTTGGCTTCACCTTCATTTCATTGCCCTGACTTGCATTAAAAGTTTATGAAGCATCTTCCAGCCTTCTTCACATCAGACCACAAATAAGAAGCTAGAA
Organism: Morinoia aosen; assembly: GCA_030386875.1. Taxonomy (NCBI): domain Eukaryota; kingdom Metazoa; phylum Arthropoda; class Malacostraca; order Amphipoda; family Talitridae; genus Morinoia; species Morinoia aosen. The sequence goes on along the minus strand of CM059558.1, from coordinate 3,774,393 downwards.
TGGGGAACGCTGCGAACTCGGACGAGGTCGCTCTGCAGACTGCTGCGCGGTGGGACAGGCCTCGTTACTGGCCCTATTCATCTCCGCTTCGACGCAACTACGTAAGCTGGCTGCTTATAACAGACTTCTCCGAGACACCCGCGCCTAGTAATGAGTGACTAATTCCTCCCGAGCTCTCCCCCGGGGGCCCACCGGTCTGCAGCACTACGACGGCCACCGTCGGCAGCCAGGACCGGCTCCACCACTGAAGCAGTAAGTTAGAGGTGTTTGGAATGAATTCGTGTTGAATGCCAGTGATTGCTTAAAATGTAGCCTGAGGTCATTGCAACACGGTCAGTAATCTAAAAGAGAAAACGGCAGCTTATGATAACTTTTTGAATCTCTACTATTTTTTCGTAATTGATATTTAACTTAATCTCTTCCAATTGATTGACAATTTCTCCGTAATTGATGTACAATTTCTTCGTAATTGATAGACAATTTCTCCGTAATTGATAGACCATTTAATTTCTTCCAATTGATCAAATTTTCAGTTGCTTAGCTATTCTTTACTAGCCACGGAAGTGCTATACTTCATTGAGACCTTCATTCGCATTACTCAATTTTGGCCTCTTATTAATAATTAACTATTCTTTCACAGCTGTTTTCCCTTAACGAAAAAGACGGGCAGCTCGAGGACGGAACGACTCTCGGACCCCAGTGGATCCGCAGTCCGTCTTTCGAGCGCGGACAGACGGCCTTGTCATCTGTCCCGCTACCACCAGCACGGACCTTTTGTCCTTGAATAACTTTTGTTTGTGTTCATGGTTATTAAGATTTAACTTGGTGCAAATGCAACCAACATTACTTTGCTTCATTCCGAGCCCGTTTATTTCTAGGCCTTTCCTGGAAAGATTTTTCGTTATGGCGACCATGACAGGACCTGTGTTGCTGGCTGGCTGACGGTGTGGTTCGGTGCTGTTGGAGTAGGTTGGTGCCCCGGGTGGGGGCTCTTTCTTGTATTCTTTGCGCCTTGAGCTAAAAACTCTTGACTCTTCAATTAGTGCGGCCCTGTGGGCAAAACCCTCTGATGAATATGCACTGATTGCAGAGTGGGATGCCGCGGATGTGTCTCAGCAAAAATCATTGACAGTATTACTTTTCTGAAAAATAATTCTCCCGTGGAGACCGTTTCTGCAGAGGGTAGCGCGGATGCTGTACCCACTTCACTTCTTAACAAGCTGAAATTGCCAGAAATTCCCCTGCCAACTTTTGGGAATGAGAAAGGTGAACTTTGATCAATTTTTTAAAAACTTTGAGAACATAGTAACCAAGTATGACCTATCTGACTATGAGAAGTTTGTGTACCTGAAACGGCAATTGACCGGAGAACCCCTAACACTAATCAATTCTCTCGCAGGTGCTAAGCGATCTTACGATGGTGCTAAGTCTCTGCTGAGAGAGGCGTTTGCGGACATTATTGCTGAAAAATTCAGTGCCATAAAGCGTTTGTCTCAGCTAAATCTCTTTCCAGATGGCGACGCGAATGAATTTGTAAGTGAAATGAGGCTTGTTCAGGAACTCTTCAGCTCACAAGGCATAGACACAGATACTGTCCTCCAATATTTTATTAGGAACGGAATGACATCTGACTTGCAAAATCAGATGGTTAATATCTGTAACTCTAACAAGCCGAGCTTGAAAGAGATGAATGATAATATATTTAAAGCCCTAGATCGTTGCAAAGAAATTCGTACCAAACGCCAGTCGGACAAATTGCACGGTAAGAAATCATCCGCTCATTCTTCAATGCAGAATTTTGCCGTTAACGTGAACCCCGGATCAGAGAGCATTGGTCCTAACTTCAAATATTGATACTGTAGCCTCTGTAAGGACAGAGATGGCGCGCGGGACTCGTCCCATGTCACCAAAGATTGCGAGGTTTTCAAAAACGCCAGATTTAAAATAGATCGATTAATGACTCTAGGAGCGTGTACTCGCTGTGGTTATGCTAACAACGTCACCTCGGCATGTTTTTTTCAAATTTGGTCGTAACTGCTTCTATTGTCACAAAGATCACATGAGCTTCCTTTGTCCCAGTAAGGGTGAGGAACGGGGTGCCGCTCAGAGGAGGAAGGAAAAAATAAAACCAAAGAATGATGCCAAAGTAAATTCGGGTGTAGTTTGGATGAGAGCCGCACTGCAGGTTAAGGTGGGGGGAAAAGCCATTTTGCATACTTTTGCTTGTAAAATCGGTAACTGCACTTTGCACGCCATGAAAGATTCGGGATGCCAGCCTCATTTTATCGTAAAGAGTTTGGCACAGAAATTGACATTACCGGTGGTGTGTGATGATTACTTGGTGACTGTCAACGGCTTTAACGAATAAAAAAATTACTCGACTAAAGTGGTAAAAGTACCACTTGAAGTTGGAGGTTGCCTCCACGAAATAAAATCAATTTGTGTGCCTAACATTAAAACTTCGATCAAGCTCCCTGGGTTAACGAAGGCCGCTGCGGAAATATCACGGAAAGGTTACAAACTTGCTGATCCTAATCTTCTAATCACTGATGAAATTTCTCAGATTGAACTGATCCTTGGCATGAATGATCCGGACATACTGCTGGAGAATCAGGTTCAGTTCGAGTCTCGTATACCGTCTGTAATGTCGAGAACGCATGCAGGAATTCTTTTGTGCGGCAGCCTGACGAGACTTGTTACCAATATCCCTGAATTGCCTCACGAAAATTTACAGGTTACAGGTCATGACGAATGTGCAGGTATGGCTTCGCTCCAAAAGCTAAAAAATGAAGTAGGGGACGAATGTCATCCGGATATTAAAAGTGCAGACCGCGAAGGGGTGGAGTTGCGCACAGTTGTGCTGGACGAGGACGACGATGTGGACGATACCCTGCGGCGTGCTACCGAAGAAATGCTAGATACCCAATGTCAGCTTACGTTGGGCTATGACACGGAGCCATATGAAGAAAACACCGTGGAAATTAACGACAAAATTGTAAAATTCATGTTAAACAACACGCGCCGTCAGGACGACGGTAGGCTAATCATGCCCCTCACCTGGAAGGGAGATGTTGCACATTTTTTGGGCAAGAACTTCCACCTAGCGAAGAGGATCCTGACTAGCCTGCAACAGAAATCTCCCGAGAAGCTGCATATGATTGACGACAGCATAAGAGAGTGGGAGGAGGAAAGCATCATAGAGAAAATAGAAGATCTTCCGTCTTTTCTCGAAGAACATCCCTCACACAGCTTTCTGGCGCACATGGCAGTTTTCCGCAAGGAGCAGGAGACGACAAAATGCCGCGTTGCGTTTTTATCAAACTTGTGTGAAAGAAAAAATGGAGCAGCGAGCCTGAGTCACAATCAAGTTGTCCATCCAGGCCCGAACCTTAATCAAAAAATTACCAGCGCCTTGACTCACTTGAGGTTTGGAGAAAAATTGTTAATTTTCGACCTGAGAAAAGCTTTCCTTCAAATTGCGCTAAATGAAGAAGGCGCTAACAGGCTACTGTTTCTCTGGTTCAGGGTGTGAAAAAAGGGAATTACTCCCTTGTGGCTTATCGCAATCTTCGCCTCAGCTTTGGAATCAGGTGCAGCCTTTCTATCCTAATGCTTGCTATGTATAAGATCCTTTGTCTAGACGTGCAGTGAGATTCAGAGGAGCTGGTGCAAATAAAACGTCAGCTGTATGCACTTATTTACATGGACAATGGGGCCTTTTTGGGAACCTGTGAAGAAGTGTCACGAGCATACAATCTACTTGAGAGCATCTTCTCTCCCTACCGTTTTGAGGTACAAAAGATGGCGACAAACGATGAACCTCTACAGACAGCGATAGACGAAGCAACCTCTTCGCATACGACGAGAACTGTAAAGCTGATGGGAATGGAGTGGGACCGTCTCGACGACGGGATTGCGGCGAGGAAAATTTCGCTAGACGGATCCGCAAACACGAAGCGACGAATTCTTAAAACCATAGCCAGTCAGTTCGACCCCTTCAATTTTTCTGGGCCTTGTCTTAACAGAGCCAGGTTGTTCCTACATTCGTTGCAGAGCTACAAAGAGACGACGTGGGATGAAGTGTTGAACCCCCAGGCGATGAGGCAGTGGAATAACATCGTACGGCAAGCAAACAAAACTCCGCGGATTTCGGTAAGTAGATTCGTAGGAGATCGGGACGAGCCATACGAATTGATTGCTTTTACAGAGGCAAGCAAAACTATTTATGCGTCTGTTGTGTACCTCAAAAATTCCGTGACTAAGAAAGTTCATTTCCTTGCTGCAAAAAATAGATTAGCGAATACTCAACTGCAGAACAAAACGATTCCTACTCTCGAACTGCAGGCCATCACGTTAGGAGTAGAGGTGTTGTGCGATCTTACTATTTTGATTATGTGAGTGACATGAATCAGCTCTGTTACGCCGGTGACACAGTTGGCGTTTTGTTTTCGATTGGATTTTTTACCGTTGCGGCCATACCAGAAGTAGGATTAAACTGTTTCGGACACATTGAGCGGAAAAATTAACGAGCGATTCATTTAAGGACACCGTCTGGGTAGAAATCGAGATAAGTGTTGATTTTCTGTTTTTATATGCATCTTATAGAGGATTTTCTTGCGCTTCCATTGGTACTTTCCGTTTACGTCTACTCCGAATAGTGCACCACCAGAGGGGGGAAAACGATGGGGGTGGCGTGACCTTGACCCCCCCCCTCATTATTGGGAGTCAATTGAGCGTGTTTCTCTGCGGCAATGGCAATAGAGTTCGTTCATGAGCTACTCAAAGTGTTTTCATTATTCAAACGAATCATTCTAACGCTGAATAAATACTTTTCAGAAGATTTTGACCATTTCAGAATTTAGCTGTTCTGCCGTATCTATTATACCGCAGCTTTCATTCATAGCTCGATGACAGCTGCAGTATCATAGCTACAGCTATGGCGAGCACACCAATCCAAAGGGCTTGAAAAGAGCTACATAACAGAGGAATTGATTTAAAAAAAACGTATTTTGGTCGAAAAAAAAAATGAAAAAATAAAAAAGTGGTTATTTTGAAGAATTACACGTATTGTCTTTTGTTGTATATTTGTTCCCAGAGTCACAGAGCTACAGCAATGTAAATTATATCAATCGAAAGAGCTTGAAAAGAGCTACAAACGCTCAAGAGTTCATTGTAGAAAATCCTGTAGTTCAAAAGATAAAAAGAAAAGCAATTTTTTTTGTGAAAAAAACACGTTTTTCTGGAAACTTGATAATTGGTTTCTCAAATGCTAATTCTTCCACAATTTTAGAGCTACAAGAATGGTTTATATACCGTTCGATAGGGCTTAGCAAGGTGTATCAATAAGGGCGTTTCATTTTTCGATACATCAATTATTTTGAAAATTACACGACATGAAAAAAAAATGAAAAAAGTTTACATATTTAAAAAAAAATACTCCCAAAATCCACACAAAAAATTATCAAAATTCGTAGCCCTTTATGGTTATATAGACATATAAGCAATCTAAAAACGAAGTTCTGGTTCTGTAACTTCAAAATTGTAGAAGAAGATAGATTTTAAAAAACCCTATTTTATCATATTTTTCAAAAAAAAAATCCAGTGCAGATACAAAAATTTTGTCGAAATAACAAATGATCTTTCCATCATTTCACACCTACTGTGAAAATTTCAGAGAAATCCATCCATAAATAACGGACTTTTCTCCTACCCAGACGGTGTCCTTAACACGCCGATGGCAGCAATGCAGCCGCCTACTGCCGCCATACGCTCGACGGTTTTTTTTACCGCCTTCCCCGAAATTGTGGCAAATAGGTGGCTATGTTCTGTACTCAAATATATATACTGTCTTTCATTCTCGTCTGAATTTTACTAAGCATTTGCCAGTTTCTTATTTTTAATAGAAGCCAATATTCTTTCCTTTTTTTATTTTTTGCGCAATTTGGAACGTTTTCAGCAAGAAAACTTGTACTATGGCATAAATGTAACAATCATTGCAGCTGAGATAGTGCATAGCTTTCAGCTACAGCATTTGTGTGACTGAGTGAAGTTTTTGCTGGTGTTGAGTTATCGTTTTCACTGTAACTCGATTACGTCGTATTTTATTTTTTCATGTACCCCAAGACCGATATTTATTGACTTACAATATATCGAAAAATTTCTTATAAAGAAGTTATTAATTATATTATGCCGAGAAACAGATACTATTTCACTTCTTAAAATTTTAAGAATATAATTATGAAAATTTCCATTTCAGCGTATGCTGACTTAGAAACTGGGAAGTGGTCAGGAGATCAAAGTAAATATGGGAATGAAATAGTGAAATAAAAAATAACTCTTAAAGAACCAAACAAACTTCAAGGAATCACTTTAGAAACGAGGAAAAATTATCCCTATCAATAAATTTCAACGTGACCTAAAAACAAGGAGGTAAGCGAAACAAAGAAATCGATTTTAAGTACGTATGGACTATTTATTGCAGGAAAAAATAAACTAATATTCCAGTTTTAACATTTGAACAAGCTAATTGAATTTTTATAATGAATAGTGATTACATAACCTGAAAACCAGAAGTTTTAATGTATCAGGCCGTAGCTTCAGATTTTGCCAAAGAATAGCCATTGTCAATGTATAATAACGTGAAGACTAGAAATATTTATAATCACAACATAACTCTAGGCTTCTGCAAAGACTAGTCATTATCAATCAATACACCGAAGCATAACTAAAGGAAAGACTAGAAAAGATCGTTTTCAGGAATCCCTCGTATAGAATATAGACACATTAAGAGCGCACAGAGTGACCACTCTTTTTATGAGTACAATGTATTACATCAGCTCAGCAGTTCTGCAAGTAACTGGCAATCCATTTAAAAAAAGTTTCTACATCCCATGTAATAATTGAAGGGGAAATCAGAGTAACAAAAATAAATAGAATGAATATAAGATGCTTTCGACAACTAATTCCGGCTTTTTAACATTGAAGTATGCATTGTTGCTGTAGTACGAAAATTATATTTCGCACTCGTAGGTATCACATATATACGTGTGCGAACCCACAATAATGAGAGTATTTAGTATTAGGTAGAACTACGCTATTTCGAACCTCAAAACAAATGACCAATAAATAACATTGCGCATTTCTTAGCTTTTGGGTGAAGCATTTTAATTTTATTTCGTTTACTTTCGGCTTTAAAACTTTAAAGAACAAATGCTTTGCAGATTTGGGATCGCAGTTAAAATTTTAGGATCGGATAATCGTATTCGGAATTATCCATTGACCAGGATCAGAAGTTCACAATCGGACTAATATTTTGAAGATCAATGCCCGCCACTGCTTAAATTCACGTTTTTCGCTTCACAGATGAAATGTGCAAAATCCCGAGTACCTCCCACCGGAGGAGTTCGTCTCAATGAATATTTCCACGAAGAAAACGCCTCAGCATCTGCGGGGAAGTGCTCTGTAGAAAATTCATTATTTATTTAATAAATCTTGGTAATGAAAATCATAGGGAAATTAAATTTTATTTATTACGTCACTGCATTCAATCGATTCCATAAATTGTGATGTTTATTGCGCTTAATTATTGCGTTCCATTCATTACAAATTCTTGAGCTACAGAATGGAACGCAAGCTGTGAACGGCGGCGATGGAAGAAGAAGGAGGCAGCATTATTATTATTTTCTGGTTCCCGAGGAAAGTGGTGCTGATCATGCTCGTGCTTCACTAAGACTGTGATGAAGTCCCTACACTGCTGTAGGTTCGAAGCAATTCTTTGCCAGGGGATCGGCAATTGTTCATCAGTAATTGCATCGTGGTGCTCTTCATCGTAGCTGATCAGTGGTTTCCCCGTGGCGATCATCGTAATTTTTTACTTTATTCTTCATGAAATTTGATTGATGCAAGTCAAAGATTCATTAATTATGACTGCAAAAACCGAGTAGACTACGGCGGCCGACGCCCGTGAGACTGGGACATCATGGATAACAGCAGACGCCTCACCCTGGGAGTTTCATTGGACCCAAGACGAAGGCCCTTCTCCGATACTAACGCCATAAGTCACACATTTATGTCGTCGTGTGAATGTCAGTGACGAGGTTTTTCAGAGCTGCGCAGCCTGCAGAAAAATAAAGATGAGAAGCTTGGACAAACCCAGCTTAAGTAATTGATAATTGATAGTAATTGATAATTGATAGTAATTGATAATTAATAGTAATTGATAATTGATAGTAATTGATAATTGATAGTAATTGATAATTGATAGTAATTGATAATTGGTAGTAATTGATAATTGATAGTAATTGATAATTGATAGTAATTGATAATTGATAGTAATTGATATTGATAGTAATTGATAATTGATAGTAATTGATAATTGATAGTTCGTTCTAAATAGGTTAAAGATAGGCATCTCCTAACCTTTTGCCTGATCGCAACATTCTTCGTAAGTTAGTAGTTAACGAGTACGGTTTCGTGTTCAACAGATGGTTACTTGCTTCTCATTGAACGAGTCCTTGGCGGGTAGACGGAAGGTGACGCGACGCTGTCCCCCTCACTCTCTACGGGTCGACAGTCCTTCCGTTTCGTCGACTTTATTATTTATTCAAATGGTCGAAATTTTCAATGTTTATTCATCTTTAGTAATGGTTTCCCATCAATTGCTGCATCAAAATTTACGATGCAAGACAATAAACTAATTCCATTTCCTGTTTTGTCATTACCCGCCAGACGTGATTTCGTTATGTTCTAAGGTGAGTTCTTCTAATCTGTTCCCATTGTCCAAAGTAAAGTTTTGAAGCAATGGCTTCTTCTTTCTTTTAAGATTATTCTTTCTGTTGATCGAAAAGTATTTGAGGCAAAAATATAATAAATAAATCCGACTCACATGTGCTGAATTCGTTGTATCCACTTTTCAGAGACCTATTTGCAATCTTTCATTTTGCTGTCGCTCGGTTAACATCGTCAGTAGTCTTAGCTACTAACCTTTCATTTGCTGCCTCAACATTTGCCCTTTCTAATTTTTCTCTTAATAAGATATTCGACCATTGTTGATTTCATTTTTATTATAATTTTTACCTATATTTTTTGTGTCAGTTCAGTTGTGTCAGTATCTATACCTATTATCTAACACTATCATTGATATCTAGTCATTGTGGGTTCGTATACATACAAGGTATCTCAATAAAATGTACGTACACTTCAAATCATGAGAAACCTTTATTTATAAACATAGAGTGAAATGAACGGACTTCGAATACAGAAGACAAATGTAATTGAAGCATCATGTTCGCGAATCTATAAATTTATGACCATTTTTGCGCAGACAACGCTGATAACGCGCACCAAAGAATTTGCAAACGACACGAAACATGGAGAAAATGATGAATCATCGGAACAAGATGAATCACCGCCGGATTCTCAAAAGGAATCAGAGGCCAATTACGAAGTGAAATATGAAGATGAAAACTTAGAAGAAGACGCATTAAATGAATCTACGGAGAAAGAATTCCTTATTGAAACAATTTTCAAGATCGAAGAGATTTAGCTTGGCTCCTGATCAAATGGCTCATGTAGAACGTTCGTTTTCAACTGTTAAAAAATTTAGTACCGAGAGCAAACATATTTTAATGCGTTCATAAACAAAATACCTTCCGTGTCACACTTCCCGTGTAAGATAGGGCTATAATAAGCTGCAAATCATAAAAAGCGTTCCTGTGTTGCAGTTTCATTTGTAAAGTAGGGACAGGAATAATATTTAAGAAAGGAATAATATCAAGACTGATTTGTTTCTTTGACGTTCATACCTCACCGGTTGAAATTGGTTCCATGTGGTAGGTATTGAAGACTCCGGCTCAGATACGCCCATAATACACTTCTGTAGAATAATTTTGCTAATGTTTAAAAAATTATAAATACTTAAATATTTTGTAAATATTTGGAAATGGTGTAACTTCTGAGATAATTCCTTATGTTTTAAATTCTAAGATAATTCCTAATGTTTTAAATTTTTAGATAAGACGAAATATTTTAAATTCTTCGAATAAAGGCTTCTTTATAGCCCAAATTATAGTCTCACTATAGCGGCAGACTGATTTTGGCAGTTTTCCATTATAGTGGGGTTGTAATGAAAGGCATAAACATCACAAAGCCTTGAAGACGGGAGCAGTAAATGAGACGAAAGGTGCCACTCAAGCCTTGGCATCTATGATTCAAATACAGAAGAACAAATGGGTCGTGGTCGTCGTCTTTGCTGTGTGCTATCCGGAGAAAAGCTCAGAAGGTAGGAGCAAAAATAAATGTAAAGGATGTATTCAGTTCACATGTAAAGAGTCCAGACCTTCAAACGATCATCTGCATGTTGAATTCATCCTAATTATGCTGTAATTTTCAAGATATCTTCCACCATGACAAGGTCAAGTTAACAATATTAGGCAGATGACTTATTCAGAAATGAACACGACTGCAAGTACAGAAAAAATGACACATACAGGATACTAATATTAGCTTTTTTGAGAGCAATTTGAAGTCGATGAGTGCATTCTTTCAAAAGTTACGAGTAGGCGAACGCAATTTTTTTTGACGGTGCGCGAGTCTGGAAAGCTTATCGAATGATTTCTGTATTTTCCAGAAAACCGTTAAAGCCGTGGTCTTGTGTTCGATATGGAAACGAGAGAAAGTTTCACTCTTTTATTTGAGAGTGATTTGAAGTCGATGAGTGCATTTTTTCAAAAGTTACGAGTAGGCGAACGCAATTTATTTTGACGGCGCGCGAGTCGGGTAAGCTTATCGTATATTTTTTGTATTTTCCAGAAAACCGTTAGGGTCGTGGTCTTGTGTTCGATATGGGAACGAGAGAAAGTTGAACTCATTCATTTGAGAGTAATTTGAATTCGATAGACGCATTCTTGCAAAAGTTAGGGCGATCTATAAACTACCCCTTTTTTACCCTGTTTTTAGGGAGAAATATTGTGTTCAAGTTTGTGTTCGCGCGAGTGGTCGAAATTTGGCACGCCGGTTATTATTTACCTCATACTTATACATATAACAAAACATGAGGTGTCTCCCCAAAATCAGTATGTATGCAGCGCGCACTTCGCTATGTATGAATGCAGGGCTTCGAATGTAACCAAACATCGGTGCATATTCTAAGCTTACAGCTTCAAAATTTATACTTATTTTTTTTTATTGCAGGTTACCCAGCATTGTGAACCTTGATAACAGTTGGTAATAATATATTTTTACATTTGAATATTGCGAGGTATTTTTTTATTGAGACGTCATCTAACAATAAACCAAAATTTCATGAAACAAATGTTCTAGAGAATATATGAGTGTACCGTTATTTTTTGTTGGTACTTCCCCGCGAGTTTATCGCAGGAAATTTAGTACTATTGGAGGGACATTAATAGACAGGGACGCTCGCGATAGTTATTTAAAAGTTACGTGGAAATCAATCCTAGGTGACAGGGTGTCGTGTTTATGCCGCGTAACTCAACGCAGGGCGAGCGTGCGAAAGCAAGCTAAACTATTATAGAGGGTATCTCGAAGTGAGTAGCTCTGATTATGGTAAAGTATGGTCAATCTAGAGAGTAAATGATATCAATGATATAGATGTAAAAAGGGAAAGGGTCTAGAATGAGCAAGATGAAATTTATATGTATGTAAAGGGGAAAGGGGGTTGCACGGGGTAGACCTGTAAAAACGGTCTACATTAATACACTTGTAAAGACATATTTCTGGCACGTTGACACGCCTAATGCAATTATTATACTGCCTCTAGGCACAAAATATTTAAAAGAAATTACTATAACGACCATGAACACATATCATTATCAGTTCATTATCAAAATTCAACGTAATGTCTTTAAGTCGCACTTGTAATCGCTAATTATGTAAAGGAATAATTATATTATTTTATTGTAAGCTCCGTTCTAAAATTCCTAATGTATTATAAGAACCAAAATTTAACACAGAACACAAGGCACGAAAAGTAGTAGTTATTTCATCAACACAATAATTAAACACTGGCTGAAAATAGACACTCACCCAGGCGGTTCAAGTGGGGAATAAGGACGTCTACATCTTGACGCAGTAGCTAGGCAAATGGGCTGGTGTCTACAGGCTGACGGTCGGCCTTGGCAAAATATTGCCATAGTCATTCGATGCGCGAGGCGCTTGTGAAAAATTTATTTTTTTGGCAGCCGACACTTTAATTCTAATATATGATTCATCGCAATATATTTAGAACTTTACTAGGCACCACAAATACGTAGAGCGGGTAATAAATATATTTAGGACAGTTTACCTTATGGACACGTTTTCTGTTCAACAAAAAGTTTTCCAGGGTACACCAAAGTAAATTCAAGGAGCTCATCATCAAGTTCACATGCAATAAAATGCCTACATCAATAATTTGGATGCCTGCATCAATAATCCACTATATATCTATCGTTCATCCCCCCCCCCCCCCTATCTATTGGATAGTGGCAAGACGCACGCCGGTGAACGCACACTCCAAGTGACTGGAGCTAAGTTGTTTCAGAATGTGAGGGAATGTATATTCCACGAAATACGAAATTAGAATCTATGTGTCGGTGAATGTGCCGTCTACCTGACTAAATGGTAAAAGTGAACTTTCAGTGTCTCAGTGATTCAGTTCTGATCATTTTAACAAGCAGATCAGACTGGCGACATGTGTAAACTTTGTGTTGCCCTCGCAGCGCCGGTGAGGTGCAGCTCGAACGAGCTCACCCCTGCCCCCTCCATCCTCGCTCCATCCCTCCAAAACACCTCGACTCTTAAAACGTGGAACAACAAGTGCCGTTATATCCAGAAACAAAATTGAAAGTGTGCTCTGGCAAACTCGCATCTTTGGAAAAATAATGGTGACCATCGTTTGTGAACTATTTTTTGTTACAATAGAGCATGGATGTTGAAAAATTCCTAATGTACACAATCAATTATGGATTCACCAAATTAGCTTACATTTTTATCATGTTCTTTTGATGGTCAATTTTGGTTAACTAGTGCGTTAAATGTGAGAAGGGTAAAAAACTTCTTCTCTGAAAGAACTTTTAAATTTAAAAATTGGAAAAACTTGATCCAGCAACTTTCGGAAATAATTTGTCATGTTAAAAAAAAAGGAAAAAAAAATAGAAAGTGTTGTCTGGTAATTTCGCATCTTTTGGGAAAATAACAGTGATTATCATTCGTGAACTATTTCTATGTTACAATAGAGCATGAAAGTTGAAAAATCTCGAACGTACACAATCAATTTCTGATTCACTAAATTGGCTTACATTATTATCTTGTTCTTTTGATGGAAAATGTTGGTTAACTAGTGACGTAAAATCTGAGAAGGATAAAAAACTTTTTCATCTTCGGTTTCTCTCATCTGTTATTGCAAAAAAAAAATCATGTTGAGTGTATATGACGCTGAATTTAGACATTTAATTCACAAAATTGTGTTTCAAATTACTTTTCATGTAAGTAACTGTCGTTTTATCGAGAAACTTTGGTGAAATAGTGACGTATAACGTGGAAGAGGGAAAACAATTATTGTAAATGTGAAACGTTGTAAAACTGAGCGAGTAAAATGTGAAACCCTGTACATGTCTGAAACTATAGACCTTTACGAGGGCTCTGTCATACTATCTGTCATACTACTGTAATACTAAAATTTTACTATCAGTGAATGTGTTTGCTACCTGTGGAACTGCGAAAAGAAAAAAATAACTTCTGTCTTATTTCTGCTTAAAACAGTTCAATTTAAATACGAAGCTAACAAAGCAGTGCTAGCAACACGAAGGAAATGGTGTGCTCAGCCCAGTTTCGACCAATATGCCTGTCTGTCTGAAGTGTCCTTGTTCCCTCAATCACCCCTCACCGAACCCGTTCACCCCCCCCCCCCCCTCTCTTCCCGTACCCCTGCCTCCCGTCTTTCTGACTGTTCAGAGCATGGCAAATCCTGAACTTTTTCGCTCCAAGCAACCAGAGAAATTACGTTTGATTTTATAAATTTTTGGTAATGTCTAACATCTCAGTGAAGTTTTTGTTCACTTCCTACGTGGCCAAGACGACAAATGTTCACGGAAGAATTATTGTGTTTCGTACCTCCGTTTCCCTAATGACACCGCATAGTTTAAAAACACTGATAGTTTGAAGTGAGCTACCAGTAAGAATAACGGGTGAACGAGAAATTGAAAAACATTCACAATTACCAGAGAAAATATGGTGAAAAGTGCAACTGACTTTGAACTGACTTAAACTAAAATATGTTCTCATTAAAAGCGACTCATAAAAAAATCGCGACTCATGTCGGAGACTTACCTGGTCGTACAAAATGTAACATTACGTACAGCAAATTTCGAGAAACAGACATCTCGAACTCAGAGCACCACTGAGCGTAACCAACCGTCATCATGAAGACGTCATTGCTCACGGCCAGCCGCAACCCTCGCTGTTCCCACGCCTCCTTCCTCCAGCATTAAAGAGCAGCCCCTCTTTCTCTCAGCTGTAAGCTTCAATACTTCGATAAACGGCTTGGATTTACCTCACTTTTCATAAAATACTTGCTGAGCAAGGTAAAATGTTAGCAAATCAGTATCAGCGATATATATACAAAAGCTACTTCGTTCTCAAAATCCAGTCATAGCTATGCAATTACAACGCACGATGCATCACTACGAGACTCGCTTCGCTGGCCGGAAAGTGCCGTTCTCTGCACAAATGTTGCCCTACACAACATCCCGAAAAAATGGTTCTCTCAGGGGCAAAAATACGACCTTACCAAGCAAAGTGCCTGCAAGTAGGGGACCTACATCCTCTCACTCACAAGATTCTAATGCTCAAAAGACAGGAGACTTGTTAACAGCTGCCAGTAACCCCGTCAAAGAATGTGTGTCACCTTCCGAAGCAGCGTCAGTGAAGACTATGCAACCAATATCGCCGGATGAGGGAAAACATATCTGCCAAACCTCCAGCAATCATTTGAAGGTTCGAAGCAGTGAAGTCTCAGCCGCAGCACCACAACCACCTGCTCCTCATCTGAACAAACATAACAACGTGCCAGCTCCCCAGCTCTGCGTCAACAACAACGCTCCGAACTGTCCGCCAGCGGCGGGGACACAAACACCATCCTCATCAGTGGTACAAGACAAAATAGTTTTTATTAATAAGGACATTTCAAGCGTGGTAGACTTTTCTCATTCCCCAGATAATATGTTCGATAATATTCGCGCACAAACCGATACTGGCAGTAAATTACCCCAGAGCGCAAGCTGTGAAAACAAAATAAAATTTCCAGTACAGAGCAATAAAAAAAAACACTGTTGCTTCTTTTAATGGCTACTTGCACCCGCTTCAAATAACAAGCTCTCAAAAAATTCATGAAATTATTCACAATTTGTCACTAACAGCAGCGTTTTTCAATAAATCCCTAAGACAACGTGAGCCTCCTAGCCCGTCGTCGATTTTCTCTACAGTATCAAACATTCAGAACCTAACCGAGCAACTTTTTGCTTTAAATTCTCATATAAGGGAACCATTTTGACAAAATGGTCAACTTTTGTTCTATTGGACGTACGTCTATGAAAATTTGCAGATTACTAGATCTCTACATTTGTAACAACTTATCTTAAACAAAAAATTTTCATAAGGCCATAGAAAATTTTTTATTTGAAAAAATTAAATTTTATATATACATATATTATTCATTACATCTTCCAAATTTACAAAGCTAGAGCAATGCGGTTTGTTGCATTTGAAAGTCGAACGTGGGCTCTATCTAAAATACGGGTGGATTTTTTTAATCATTCCAATGAGAATTTTTATGAATTTTTCATGTAGGGTCAGAGCAAAAGTTATAATTTTAGGGTAAAAAGTCTACGGAAATCTTTACAGAAAAATATTGGAAATATACCCGTATTGTAGATAGAGCACATATGTCACTTTCAAATGCAACAAACCGCATTGCTCTAGCTCTGTAAACTTCGGAGTTATAACGACAAACGTCTTGATAAGTTACTTATTTTATATAACCTATTTTTAAGAAACAAAATGCTTCTCCTCCTACATTTTTTGAGCTACAGTGATGATTTTAGTATCATTGGATGCAGAAAAACATGGGCTTTACAATGTATTGAGAAGGTTTTCAAAATTCATTCATGTTTCAAAGTTATGACGTCATAAATTTGAATTTTCTTGAGAATATTTTGATTTTTTTCTTTTTGATATTTTAAATTTTTATATTGGAAATTTGAGGAAAAGCATTCAAGTTTTTGGAATGTCCACGTTATTCTGCATCCAATGATACCAAAATCATTACTGTAGCTCAAAAACTATCAGAGAAAAGCATTTAGAAACCCCCCCCCCAAATGTCGTTTTCTATGATTTCTCATTTTCTTTTCAAGAAAATCGCATTTTGTCATAAATGATAAATGATTCTAAATTGTATTTCCTATCAGTATACCAAATTTCATTGGTCTAAATTCAATAATAAAAAAAATATTCGGATGGGGATGAGGAATATGAATGATGAAATATATAAAAAAATCAAATGAAAAAAAATTGAAAATTTGAGATTTTTGTTTTTGTCCACGTTATTCTGCATTCAATGATACCAAAATCATCACTGTAGCTCAAAAACTGTAGGAGGAGAAGCATTTAGAAAACCCCCCCAAAAATGTCGTTTTCTATGATTTCCCATTTTCTTTTCAAGAAAATCGCATTTTGTCATTAATTATAAATGATTCAAAATTGCATTTCCTATCAGTATACCAAATTAAATTGCTCTAGGTTCAAAAATGAAAAAAACGGTCCGTAAGAGGGATGCCCTCCCCCCCCCCCCCGGGGGGGACGTTAGCTCTGGGATACGTTCCTGATATTTTTACAGACATTCGGGGACATATCTCAAACTCAATTAAAGCAATAAAAACAAAAACGGGAGAATCGACTTTTGGACTGCAGATGCCCCCAAAATGGTTCCCATAAGTTCTCAAGACCTTGCACCTGTGGTACCTGCTAGTGTCTCTTGTGAAATCGACTCCAATTGTCGAGAACCTTACGACACTTTGCTGCTAGGTGATAATATCCTAAGCACGATCAGAAGAAAGGACATCGATCGCTCGTGCTGGATCCAAACTGTTCCATCAGGGCGCTTCGATGACCTTCTCCATACTGTAAATTGCATGCCTAGATTTAAAAATTATATACTAAGTTTTGATGGTCTCTGCCACTCGCCCTCAGACCTTGCTCGAATCAAACAACAAATTATAAGGAAGTACGCACTTTCTCGTATTTATATTGCCAATGCTTGCAGTGCAAACGAATTCAACAAAGCGATGCATTTTTGCAAAAACCTGGGTTTAAACTTGATTCAATTTCAAACTTACCCAGATAATGAAAATGGTGACGCACTCAATAACTTTCAATGGCCTCAGACCCAGGAAGAAAACTTATGTTTTCTTCAACAACTTGCAATGAAATCAACATTGCGAATCACCGTGCCATATTGTCCTCGTTTCAACAAATGTCAAGCAATAAATGGAATTGTAGATCATTCCAATGAATCGAAAAATTCACGGAATGAGACAAATAGTCTCACCTTAAACTTTCAAAAAGAATATACGCCGATGCACATCACTGCACATGGTACACCAAATCCTTCCAAATTGATTGCGTCATCAAGCAGAGCTCTGAGTAACTCACTCCCCCACAGCATGAGGAACGTGAATAAGCCTGAGCCTTTCCCTGACTCGATCTCAGACAAATATAATGTCAGTACGAAAAATAAATTTGCGTTACTTGCAACAGACACAAATAGTGATTGCGACATGCCCTCCTTTTCAGCCAATTCTCAACTTTCCAGTGAGTACGCAGGAACCAAGGAAAGTCAAGCGAATACCGATATTCAAAACTATTCCAAAGAAAATCAAATTATTCGAAAAAAATCTGATGCCTCTGCCGGGCCTCCGTCGAACGACCAAACCAATAGTACTACCGAAAAATCAACAGTGAATCAAATTTGCACACGCGTTGCAGACACACTGGACGACTTGAAACGATCGCTCAATATGGTGCCTGCTTACACTGTAGGTGACGGACACTGTCTCCTCCACGCCGTAACGACGCAGCTTGCTTCACAACAAATATCGAAATAGGATTATACATCTCTGAAAAAAAACATCAAAACTGAGAGCTCCAGAAACAAGGACCAGTATGCAAAATTCGTTGACAAGAACAGTGGCAGTTTCGAACAACTCATCGATAAATACATCGATAGGAAAGTCTTCGATCACGCAGTTGGAGACCTCATACCCCAAATACTTTCTAATGTAACGAGAACACCAATTCACGTATTTGATGAAAGAGACAATGGGATTTGGAAGACGACAATCTCCCCTACATCAAATGCTCTGATAAACTATCCTCCGGTAAACATACACCGGAAACAGGACTACAATAGCGGCCTCTTGAAAATGCGTGATGAAAATCGTGTTGCTCCCTCCCCCATTTTGTGACTAAATAACAGTGATCAAATTGAATTTGAAGCTGAAATCACAAACAATGAACGCGGCAATAAAGACCTAGAGACAAATACTAAATGCCCTGCGAGACCTAAAAAATGCAATAACTCCACTAAAGTATCTGCCTATTGAGATAAATAATATCAAAATATTGCACATAAATGCTCGCAGTCTCAATGGTAAAATGGATGACGGACGAGTAATGTTGATCACTAACGATATCGATATTTTATGCGTATCTGAAACATGGTTCGAATCACGAGTCGAAAGCTCATATCTCAGCATTACCGGGTACAAATTGTACCGTTATGACGGAGTCAAGAGTAAGAGAGGTAGTGGTTCATGCATTTTCATCAAAGATGTCTACTCTTCATCCTTAGTTCCGATAAAAGAAAAATGCGAAGACATAGAAATGGTTTGGCTCAATGTTCAAGTAAACAAACACAAGTCTTTCGTTATCGGCAGTCTTTACAGACATCCGTCAGCACCTCTTCGTCCAACATTAGATTTCATTGAAAATACGCTTAGATCAATCTCTGCAGCCAAAAAGTCTTTCTATGTTTTCGGAGATTTTAACGTAGATCTGACAAATAAACACAATCAGCTAAGCAAGATGCTGCACAGACTTAATCTTTCTCAAATGGTCCAAGAACCAACGCGAATTACCAACACTTCCAAAACTCTTCTTGACCTAGCAATTACAAACAATCCCCAAGCAGTACTCAGCACAGAAATCTTACCGTCCTTTTCTGATCACCATTCGGTAGAATGCCAAATCAATATTGCAAAAGAGAAACAGAAATCTAGTTACATTACATATCGCATGAAAAACCACTACTCCCCTTAAATATTTCATGCAAAGCTATTAGACAGATGGAGTGAATTTCAAGGCATGGAAAACACCGATGATGTCAATCTACAAGTTTCGCTTTTCACCGAAAATTTCGTATCAGCTCTTAACGAATGCGCACCTTTCATTCCGAAGAAAGTTAAGCCAAGAATTTCTAAATGGATAACAGATGAGATAAAACGGATGAGCAGAGCTGAAAGAAATTTTTAGCGTGAGTACAAACTGAATAAATCAGACAGTACGCGTCGAAAATTGTATAAAGATCATGAGAAGATCCTACGAAGAAAAGTTAAGGAAGCAAAACGGGACTACTTCCACAAAGAACTCTTGGCGGCAAAACAAAACCCTAAAAGAACTTGAGAAATCATTAGAGAAGTTGCTCAGTATAAAAATTCAGACTGCAAAAGCACTTTTGACAACCCCTCAAAAATGGCGAATGACTTTAACACTTTCTTCTCAAAAGTTTGCGAAGATGTTTTCAATGAAGTATCCAGGACAGTTTCAGACACATCTACAGAGGCAAATCCGAGCGATGTTTCATCCCCAAATAGTAGCAACAAGTGGAGACCAAAGCCAGTTAGCGTCATAGAGATACGAAAAATCTTATACTCACTAAAAAATACAAAAGCGACTGGACATGATGGCATAAGCCTCCAACATATAAAAGACAGCTTCCTTGTCACAGCACCCCTTATTCGCTTAATAATAAATACATCTATAGTCACAAACAAGTTTCCCGATCAATGGAAACTATCAATTATTAAGCCATTACATAAATCTGGTGATATCGACATAGCGCCAAACTACAGACCAATCAGTCTCCTGCCTGTTATGTCCAAAATATAAGAAAAAGTATTAACAAACCAGCTCTCGTCTTACATAGACGAGTCACATCTACTGCATCACAACCAATATGCTTACAGAAGGAATACCAGTGCTCAGGACGCCCTGTTAAACATAACAGAAAAAATTTACAATGATATTGACCAAAAAAAATTAACTCTCCTACTATTGCTTGATCTCTTCAAAGCTTTCGACAGTGTTGAGCATAAGAAACTTCTACAAAAAAATTCAAACCTCAGAATAGACACTCAGTGGTTTGAAAGCTACCTACTAAACCGCTCTCATGCAGTGTGCTTGAATAACAAAATGTCATCATTCATACCGAATAATTTTGGCGTTCCTCAAGGTTCAATCATCGGCACACTCCTATTTTCAATTTTCATCAATGATTTCCCCACCATGCCGGCAAACACAAAAACCTCAATGTATGCTGATGACGTGCAAATTGCCATGACAAGCTCAACAGCGGATTTAAAAGAAACGCAAGCCAACGCTGAAAACCTTTCTGAGAAATCTGAAATTGTGGTATGACCATAATGGCCTCAAACTTAACGCAAGTAAAACGCAATGCATTATTTTTGGATCACAGAATGCGACTGAAAATTTACCACCATTCAAGCTCACATTTGGAGACGATACAATTAAACCAGTAGATAAGGTTAAAAATCTGGGTGCTTGGTTTGACAAAAATATGACTTTCAATTCACACGTCGAAACAATGTGCAACAAAATTATTGGAACCTTAATGTTCTTTCATCGTATAAAGAACACACTTGACGAAAAATCTAGATTATTAGTGATTCAGTCTTTAGTTTTATCGCGTCTGGACTACTGCAGTCTTGTGTGGGGAGATTTACCTCAATGTCGTCAGGAAAAGTTGCAAAAATGTGTAAACTTCGCCGCCAAAGTGGTATGCAAAGAAAATTTCAATAAATACGATCATGTCACCCCTCTTTTTAGAAAACTCGACTGGATCCCAATACCGAACAGATTTATGATCCAGAAAGCTCGACGAGTATTCTCCTCTTTGTACCTCCCCCAAAGTAATGCAGAGGAGGTAAAATTTTTTCCATCTAATATCCCAAACGAAAGACCAAACCGGAGGAACGATGTTTTAGTCAGTTACCGTTCATCTAACGTGGGACAAAAAGCTCTCCCAGTTTCTGGAGCTTTTTTGTAGAACAAGCTTCCCCAGCATATCAAAAACTCTGAAACTGGAAAAGAATTTAGAGTAAATGTGTCACGTCATTTTGCATCTCTGTCATATTGCCTGCCGCATTTCGGTATGAACTTCCCATCTATCAGAAATTATAATTTTCCTGAAATTTCTGTTAGAAATTTAGAAACCATTTCATTTTACGTTTGCTAAGCGATTCGTATATTCATCTGACTTATTTCTGTCGACAACAATGAGCACCACAGCCGTCAGTTCAATGCAGCAGAACGAACGTTCTTTCCGTAATTAGGAGTATTTCCTCATCTTTATTTCGTTATTTCTTTCTTTTTCTGTATTAATATTTAACGTCCGTATGACAAATATACCATGAAATACATTTTGTGTGTACACCAATAAACAGGTTTATAGATGTGAGGGTTTTGCAAAGTTTATAATGAATTAAATTTTGGCTAACGTTGTCTCGCTATTTCAAAATCATTCTCGAAGATGTTTTCAATCGATTTTCGGCTGAGCTGGGGGGAAGGGGGTAATTCAAGCATTGCATTTAGTATTCTTATTTTTCGTTTTTCCGTGCGTTCAGCGCACACTAGCACTGAACTCTCAAATCGGGAAAAACTCTAAATTTCAGTAATTAAAATTATCACTTTGGATCATAGCCTAATCTACCTATATGTGCCAAATTTTGTGAATATTCTCCACTCAGATGTGATATCCGGCCTCAATGTTACTCCATTTCATCCCACGTACACATGTCCGTATAATGCTGAAGAGTTGTGTTGCTTCTTGACTATAACCTGATTTTTCTTAAGAAATTTCTGTGAAAAAATTAAAAACCAATTCATTTTTATGCTTTTCGAAGTCTTCTTTTCCTTTTAGTTATTTTTTTGCGACAAATTTCTTAGGATTACAGTGAGCTCAACTGTCATTTTCTGTGTAGTAGATGGTAGGTTGCTTTTCCCTTTTATTTTATATATGTATTTTTATCTAACATTTCATTTTCAATAAGTATATATATATATTAATATGTGTGTGTACGTGTGTAGGTATATATATGTATGTAAATATATAGATATACATGTTTCTATTTCATTTCTTTACGCAAAAACCATCCGGTTAATAAATTTTATTGCACAAGCGAAATGATTCAAAAATAGATCTATCACTTCCCCAGAGGGCGTTTCTGTGAATCGGATTAATGTCAAATATAATTAATGAAATAAAGTGCAATTTGAGCATATGAATCGTAGTAAAATTATCTTTCTGTCCGTATGTTGTACAAGCTATGAATTTTGATATTGAGTATATATTTGTATACTCATTTCTACCAATATTTTGTAGATATTTGTCAATCATGAGTGGTAACCGGCTTACACTGTATCTCTATTTTATCCCATGTACCCATGTCCGCATGATGTGGTGAATATCGAGAAGATATGAAATATGTTTTTGGTGGTGATAGGGCTTTGCATATTTTTAGGGCATATTTTTCATTTCTCATTCAACTACCTTTGACAGAGATAGACTATTGGCACGCCACGTATGGTTTGTCTATTAGTACGCCTCGTATATTTTGTCTATTAATCTGCCTCGTATAGTCTATCTATTTGTACACCTCGTATAGTTTGCCTTTATTATGCCTCGTATGGCTTATCTATTTGTACACCTCGGATGGTTTGTCAATTAGTACTCCTAGTATAGAACTTTTGTTAGACTACTAGCACACCACGAATGGTTTGTCTATTAGTACGCCTCGTATATTTTGTCAATTAATATGCCTCGTATGATCTACCTACTTGTACACCTCTGATAGTTTGTCTGTTAGTACACCTCGTATAGTTTGTTTATTATTATGCCTCGTATGGCTTATCTACTTGTACACCTCGGATGGTTTGTTAATTAGTACTCCTCGTATGGAACATTTGTTTTAGGATGTCCTATATTAAGAAACTTTTAAAAGCCAATATGTTGGCATGTATCTCATGTGACAACTTGGAAATACACATTTTTTCTTTTTTCTTTTTTTTTCTTTTATCAAACCTCAATGGTAACTTATGCCATACCTAAATTTTGAATAATGGATTCCAAAATATTGAGTTTGACATAATTAAACAATGAAATAAGTCGGTAATAAGCACCAGATCATTATTTACGCAACATCATTCATCCCATAACCAATAATCCTTCAGCCAATACCCACCACAAGTGAACACGCCCACCAACAATAACAGCATTAGAATGTAACAACAATAACAATACCATTTAATTAAGCTTGAAATATTGTACTGGGTCATTCGACCAACTAATGATTTTGTAACCCCTAAAAATCACGTAATTTTTTTCACCATTTCTCGTATGTTCGCAAATTTTTCCGTGAAAAAATAAATGATGATGTATGCCATATATGTTTGTTGCATGTCCTGATTTCAAATGATATTTATAAATGTTTCAATTTTCAAACCAAATAAAAACTGACATATATACATCTAGAAGCTAATTATTGTCACACATGTTTTCATCATTCACTGAAGTCAGCACAGGATACATCAAGCAAATGCTATTCTACAAATTTTGATGCCGTGAGGCTAGATCTGAGAAAATCGAAGGCGGTGGCGACTGGTTTGTGCGTGCGTACGTCACGGGCAAATGCTGATTTTTTGCTATAACTTCCATTATTGAATGTGCAATTACTGAGTATTTTCTCCGGCTTGCAATATTTGATAAGCAACTCCTGAATATTGGCTCCGGTATCCAGTATTGGATGGGCGTTTACTGAGTATTGGCTCCGGCATCCAGTATTGGATGGGCGTTTACTGAGTATTTGGTCTTGCGTCCAGTTTTGGATTGAGAACTCCCGAGTATTGGCTCCGGCGTACGGTATTGGATAGGTTATTACTGAGTATTGGTTCCTCCTTCCAATATTGGATTGGGAAATGCTGAGTATTTGCCGCCATATCCAATATTGGGGAATGTTCTGTTATTTTTTATTTGAGATAAAAATATCGATCTGATATAGGAGATAAGTTCAGACAATATTGGCCACAGATTAATTCAGTATTGGATAATGATTAGGGGATGGATTGGCTGCAGTGTTTATTAATCTAATTATTATTAGTATTTTACGAAAATAAATTTAATTAAACATTATCAATAAATTGTGGTAGTTATTCAATATTAACCAAGATAACAATAATAAATATTTAAATTATTATTGACATTATTTGTCCGTAGGAAATAAATGATATATCAGAATATTTCATGAATTCTCCCCATGTTTCTACATCAGAACACTTACCTTGCGTAGAGACTATATATATCTGAGCAGGTTTATTTATTTTCTTCCAGTCCTAAATCCAATAACAAATCACATGACAAATTATATGACAAATCAATAAACAAATCCAATTACTGATCCATACCGAATACAATCATAAATCCTATCACTAATCCAGTGACAAGTCCATCAATAATTACCTAAGCAACAATCTATCCCTTAGTCAGCATCCAATACTAAATTAATCTGTGGCCAATATATCCTGAATTTATTTCCAATACCAAGTCGATATTTTCATCTTGAATAGAAAATATCAGGACATCCAATACTGGACACGGATACCAATACTCACTATTTATTTATCAAATAATGGAGGCATGAGCCAATATACAGTATTTTCCCATCCAATACTGAACGCAGGAGCCAATACTCAGTAATTGCCCATCCAATACTGGACGCAGGAAGGAGCCAATACTCAGTAATTGCCCATCCATTACTGGACACAGGAGCCAATACTCAGTAATTACCCATCCATTACTGGACACAGGAGCCAATACTCAGTAATTACCCAACCAATACTGGACGCAGAAAGGAGCCAATACTCGAAGTTCAAGTATTTCATAAGAACTCATCGCAAGCACGAAGCTTCGGCTGAGAAGAAGTCTGCAAAATGAGGCACTGGAGCGGAGGAAATTTCGAGACCTGCACTTTGGGGTGTTGACATGGATGCTAAAGATGACATCACTTCTGCCCCCGCTGTACGCACGACCACGTAGCGGCACTGTGGTGAGGGCTGCCGGGTACAGTGGGGGCTGTGGTGAGGGCTGCCGTGCACAGCGGGGGCTGTGGTGTAAGCTGCCCGGTACAGCTGGACTGGGTCAATCGCTGCGTTGGGGGGGGGGGGGGGGTTGTAGCTAGTGGCCCCTGTTTGCCGTTAAAAATTTCTATCTTATAATTGGCAATCATTTATAGAACCTGCTTAGCTCAACTTCGTATTGATCCTTTTTTCAATTTACTGAAAACTTAAAGAGCTTCAAATAATGTAGCCATAACTATACTAGAAATAATATCGAGAATAAGTGATAGATTGCTATGTACATTAGAAAAAACTGAAGTCAATAAAGCCAATGCTGATAATTACCTCGTACACTTTATTGTGGCCATGTATTGCAATAAAAAGTCTGATCTTATTCATTATATCTTCAGTTTTGCAGACTGTTTACTGAAGATGGAGCTGGTCTCTGGACGTTTTATTGAACTGACTTGTTTTAAATTTATTGATCGTAAATCATTTATTGAATATGATTTTAATTCGTGGTGCTTTCTTCTTCTTTTTTCAATTCCTTTTATTTGTTTTCAGCTTTTTGGAAAATCATTGCTATTTATTTTCACTTCGGTTATGGCTTGATTTTATGATGTTGCTAAAGTTTTCAGTACATTTGTAGCGATGCAATGAAAATGCCCTGCGTCAGGTGAGAGTTCACCTGTGAAAACCGTCTAAGAAGCATCTAATCTTCAGCAACGACCTTCTCACTACCAAGATATCACAACAGCAGCCGACTTCCTACCTTGCTTGCCGAGCCCTGGCCTCCCAAGCGGGTGTGAGTAGCCTTTTCTTAATTCGCTCTTACGTTTACCGACCGTTGAGCGTCGCCGGAAGGTATAAGAGTCTGGTGTACCGAAAGGCCCCAGACCAACTGGGCAAACCACATTATAGTAGGGGGGGAGCGGGTACAAGTAGGGCACCAGCCGCCTTCCGGACAAATCCGACGCCTGAGACTATACACCAACACTTAGGACTAACACCATGCTTCCCCACCAAGGAAGTCGAGGTCGAGGTTCACGGAGAGCTGGCTATAGCCAGTTTTCCCGCGGCATACTACCAACACCCACCAATATAAGACCTAACACTATGCAACATAACCCTAACACACGCACCAACGCCATCCCTGGCAACAACACTCAACCACGAACGACCAAGCAAACTACCACAACCATCCCAACACAGCCCGCCAAAAACCCAACACTACCAAAAAAATCCAACTCCGCAAGATCGACCCCAGGCTACAAACAGACCGACGACAAGTCTTTGAAACTACATTCAAACACCTGGAAGCCCCCCTCATACGAATTACCAGCAACTCAAGTGGATTCTACGCCATAACTGATGACATCACTGCCATTGATAAACTGACATCGGACAAAGCCACCAAACACTTCCAGAAAATAAATCTGACACCCATCATTCCCCCAGATCTCCGAGCCAAAAGCACCATCTTCATAAGACAACTGGACAGCAGCATTGGCCAACGCCAACCGCAAGAAATTCAAGAAGAAATAACATGAGTACAACAATGGGTAAAAATCATGGAAATAAACAAAATCAAAAACTACACTCACGTAATAGAAGTAACCTTCACCGACACTGCCATGACACAACGCGCTCTCCAGAATGGGCTCATGTTAAACACAAAGATCACACCATCGCAAATGGAACTTGAAAAATACACTCACCTACGGATCTGCTTCAAATGCTACAAAATCGAGGACCACTCTACACATCAATGCACTGTCGAGACACCAAACTGCTCTGAATGCGCTGCACACTGTTACCGTGCGCACTTTAATATAGGGGAAACCTCAACCTATCTGTGGAGTACCTTGCTCTTGACGTGTCATTTGGTGGCTACTTGTTGACTCGTGAGGATGTGACGCTGGGACACCTGCTTTTGAACGTGCATTTAACCCTATTTTTTTTGTTTTTTCCAGTAATTCGTAAAATCACTAATTGACCAACTAAAAGTGAATAATCTAAATCGAATAAATAAATTCAATTAAATTAAACCGGATTGAATTAACCGAATATATTTCGGTATGTAGTGGCTGAGGTAAGTGGATTATGTACATATGTGTGCTCAGCCAAGTTCCGTTTGTACAGTAGATATAGGATTCTGTTCTTTTGTACGTGACTTGCTTGGTTAGTTAGTAAATAAACTTCGGTGAAATTCTGCGAATAAACTTCATTCATAGTTATTCAGTTGTTAAACTAAATTCTTATTTTCATTAATCTATTTGTATGTGCCTTGCCATTGAAGGGGAAACGTTCATAATATTCTTAGTTACTTGGTTATCAAAACCCGTGTGTATCGGTCAATATGCGATATTTGACCAAATTATTTACTTCTATTATTTTACTTCCTATTTGAATATTATTTCTATTATTCCATTTTCTATTTCGTTGTACACTTTGCCTTATCCGTCAATTGTTATTTCTGTTAATTAGTGTTCTTCTTGCGTTATTTCGGCCTTAGGAAGCAGACTGTCATTATTTTTAGTTTACCTGTGTTGTCTTTTGCTTTCAGCTGATGTGTAAAAACCCCTGTGTTTCCCGCCCACGCTCCATTTCTGGGGCTCTCCTAACTATGAGTGTTTCATTGTTTCCTGACTTTTCCCTTATGTTCTTAACCACTGGTTTTCATTTCGTAATCCCTCCTGTGTAATTTACGCTGATTATGTTTCTGTTATAAATATACCTGAACGCTTTTGGTTATTCTCCTTCATTTTCATTAAGTCCTCTGGTAATCGAGAGAGCATTATTCTTTTTCCTAATTCGGTACCCGCTAACATTGGCATCTCCGACGGGATTTCTCTCTATTGCTTTCTATTTTCTATCTTATTATTAATTCTTTATTTGTCCTTTTCCCTGTTACTTTACCATGCTATAAGCAATGTCTGCCTCTGAAAGGGAATTAGACCTTGATGTGGAGCGTGGGTTGGGTGACACAGCGGGCGCCGCATACCCAAGAGGCATGCCGGCAAGCGGTGATACTCAGGATGAGCACCAAAGGTCCACGGCAAATGACCCGAAGAATACTGACGCCAGTTCCAGTTCCCCTCAAGCAGTTCTTTCAGCGACCATTACTCTTCAGTCGCTCCTGAATCAATTTTCTCACCCTCAAGTACGTGCCGACTTTATTGCCGGAAAATTCGGGTGGCATATCAACCCTAGCATCTTGCCCAGACTCGACGAACTACGCTGGAATATTCTTCCTCGCTGGCTGGGAAGTGACCTGGATGCCGCATTCATAAGGA
Source organism: Morinoia aosen (assembly GCA_030386875.1). Lineage (NCBI taxonomy): Eukaryota > Metazoa > Arthropoda > Malacostraca > Amphipoda > Talitridae > Morinoia > Morinoia aosen. The sequence continues at coordinate 3,745,636 of CM059558.1, read as the reverse complement.
ATGCACTGGCTGCAACGCATTTGGACTTGCTTCTTCAGCAGAGTGAAACCTTGTTCGTTACTTCATCTGAGTTAGCCGATGGGTCCTTAACCTACAAGGAATGGTTTAACACGCTTTCGTCCATCGCTGCAGATAAATACCGGAGTAGAGTGCCTGCAGCTGAGCGATGTATCCACATCCTGAGTGATGACAGTCAACAAGATTGTGATGGAAGCCCACCAGTCGCTAAAGTGAACGTTGAGGTCGGGAGCAATGAGCATAGACTGGCATCTGCATCTACAAAAAAGAAAATGAAGAAAGGGAAAAACCTCTAAAAGTGGAAGAAATCACCATCTTCTCAAGTGATACCTCGGTATTCTCAGAGCCGGGTACCAGTTTTTCGACTGAGGGATCAGAAAGTTCAGATGAGGTTCTAGCAGTGAAACCGAAACACTACGCGAAGAGGAGTGATCGTCGTGAAGTGGTTACTCCACCTGTTTTCACCATGGATGGAACTGTTCATCTTAAAGATTTCTTCAAGTCCTTCGAGACGTACTTCATAAAAAAATTCAATGGTGACAGGTATGACCAGACTCAAGAACTTTCCAAGTTTCTAGTGGATGAGCTCCTAGACGTCTACAATGTTAGAGGTGGACGGAGACTCAAATACCCTACGATGAAACAACACCTTCTGGAATTTTATAAAAAGCATAAAATTGGGGGTAGAAGCTACTGGAGGGAGAAGTTGAAGCAGGTTAGTCCTACTGCTGGTGAAGGCCTCGATATTTACGGTATGAGGCTCATCTCTATCGTTGAACTAGCATACCCTAGTGATGCGAAAGAATCTGCCCGCAACCTAAGGAAAAAATTTCTTGACACCATCCAGCCAAATATTGCCTCTAAACTCCTAGATGCCGAACGTGCTCTGTGGGCACAGTCGCCAAGAGCCAAACACATGCCCTTTGATAGAATGATCCAAATGGCATGTAAGTTGCAAAAGGAAATCGCATCCACGAGAACTGTCATGCTGGCTTCAGGAGACCCTTTCCACGGCAGGAATGCTCTTGCCCTGAAGTCTCCTTTTAGGGAAGTAGAGACGAGAGCTCGACCAGGTCCTCGTGGGGGTGACCGCACGAGCCCTCGGTCATCGCAGCCCCGCACCTTCTCTTCTACTAATGCTGGCTGCACGGATTGCAAAAAGCCAAACCATACGCGGGCCGAATGCTGGCGTGCATCTAAAGCCTGCCTAATTTGCGGGAAAGATCACCACCTAGAAGCATGCCCTCGTTATGATCCTAATTATAAAACACGGAAAGGTTGTACTAAACCACCGGCTTTAAACGAGGATGCCTCGTTGTAGATGGGGTACCAATGAGGCCTGTTCCACAAACTCCTACTGAAATTGCGTCATGTGTCGCTGTGGGTGGCTCAACTGCGAAGTTGTGCGAGTCACTCGCGCCGTTTCTTCCTCGCGTGACCGAGGAGGGCACATCCAAGGAGGCGCCGAGGGTGGATCCTGGCGCGGAATTGAACTCGCGCAACACACTGATGGAGTCATCTGAAGAGGTGGTGGCTGGTGGTTCCGTGGCTCAGTCTGACGCTGGGGAGGAAGGGCTTGAAGAAGTCCCTCTAGTACCTCTCGCTCCTGGCCGCCGGGTATACCTCATGAGACCCAACAGCAACCTCCTTCAGGTTGGGATAATTGTCAATGGGAAAGCAGTAAGTGCTTTAGTAGATACTGGTTCTGCAGTATCGCTCATTTCTCAAAGATTTTCATCTAGTCTTGATGTGCAGCCTATCGAGTCAGCCCTCTCATTAGGAGTAATAGGCAGTGACAACCTAACTACATTTAGTAAAGTAGTCTGTCGCGTTGAAATTGGGGACCTCGAAATGTGTGATTTCGAATTTTGTATTATTCCTGAATCGGTAAAATGTGACTACTCTGTAATCCTAGGTATTGATTTTTTAAGAAAGAATAGACTTGAAATTTCTTTGCGAGATAGGTTGCTTAGGAAACACTTTACTTCTGGTGGCTGTGCCGAAATATCTCTTGATGTATCGGGGAGTATATTGGGTGTTCAGTATTCCGATTTACTTTGTTACTCAGCTGAGGACGTTCATTTGGAGGTGGGGAAGTCTAAATTGTTGTCTGTAAATGTGGTGCCGCCGAAGCACAGTGAAAATGACTTGTTGCTCTTTTCAGACAACAAAATGAGTAACTCATTGAGGGATAATTTACGCGGTATTGCGGGAGTATTCGACTGTCGTGAAAAAAAAGTTCTCGTAGTCTCCAATGTGTCTAATGTGCATGTTCGCGAAGGGCAAGTGCTCGGTTCCATTTCATCCATGATACAGATACCTGAAGAGGTTGAAAGTCAGTCACAATGGTCAGATGAACAGTTAAAAGAAAGCATTAAATTAGAGGAATTATCTGATGAATTGAAGGGGGATGTTTATGAAATGTTCAGCAAAGTCAAGCATGTGTTCAGCACAGGTGAGACCGACCTAGGAAATGCTAGTGTTACCAAGCATCAAATCAAGTTGTCAGACTCGACCCCTATTTATCAAAAACCGCGTCGTTTCCCTAAACCTATTGCAGACGAAATAGAGCGGCAATGCCAAGAGTTGAATTCTCTTGACATCATAGAACCAAGCATTTCGCCTTGGTCGTCTCCTATTGTGCCCGTTCGGAAGAAAGACGGATCTATTCGGATGTGCATTGATTACCGTAAACTGAACAAAGTCACCGTACCCGACAAGTTTCCCGTGCCCAACCTGTCAGACTCCATTTTCGGGTTGCATGACACGCAGTATTTCTCTCGACTTGATTTGGTGCGAGGTTATTATCAGTTACCCATTGATGAGTCTAGTAGAGAATTTACGGCATTCACGACTCCTAGAAATCATTGGCAGTTTAAAAGACTATCGTTTGGTCTTCGAAATGCGCCGTCGGCGTTTCAGAGAGAGATTCAGCCTGTTTTAAGTAGTTTTCCTTCGAACAAGGTAATAGTATACACTGATGATATACTGATAATGAGTTGTTCATTCCATGAGCACTTATCACTTGTTGCTAAGGTCCTTCAGACCCTTGCTGACCATTGCATTAAAATAAAGCCTGCCAAGTGTACGTGGTTTTGTGGCCAGGTTGAGTTTCTTGGTCATATAATTAGCAAAACAGGGATCAAAAAGACCCCTGAGTACACAGAGAGAATTGCAAGCTATCCTCAGCCTACCACGGTTGGGGAATTGAGAGAATTTCTGGGGCTTGTTAATTTCCAAAGAAAGTTCATCCCGAACTGTTCTAGCATCCAGAAGCCCTTGTCATGCCGTACTGGTGGTAGACGGACAAAACCGCTGGTATGGTCGAACGAAATGGTGTCTGCCTTTGAGCAATTAAAATGTGACATGCAAAAGGAGATGGAGTTGGCATACCCTGACTATGGCCCTGAGGCCAGTAAATTAGAGCTTTGGGTAGATGCGTCCGGTCACGGTGCTGGAGCGTATCTCGCTCAAGAGCAGGATGGCAGCCATAGAGTAATTGGGTTTGCCTCAATGACTTTCACCCCCGCTCAGGTTGCATATTCAACCCTAGAGAGAGAATTGACAGCGCTACGCTGGGGAGTTAAAACTTTTAAGCCTTTTTTATATGGAATTGAATTTCTTTTGTATACGGACCACCAACCGTTAATCCATCTTCATAATATGAAAATTGTGTGTTCTCGCTTAGCCCTGACGTTGAACGAACTCTCAGATTTTGCTTTCGAAATTCGTTACGTACCTGGGCGCTTAAACTCGGCAGCAGATGCTTTATCTAGAATAAGTTCTCCTTTGCGCAGTTTTGGTGAGCAGCCTGTTCCTAGTCTCCCTGAGGGACTGGTGCATGATGGGCCACCGTCTCCGGGGGGAGGCGATTTTTTGTGAGTCTCTGTAGAGTCCTCTCTAGAGTAAATTCGTCTGTTCAAAAATCCAAGTGCCCACATGAACTTAGACAATTGCTGGTGGGAGAAATTTTGAACAATTCAGATAAGTACAAGTTAAAAATTTCTCGTAGCGCTCGGAGGGAGTACAAGGCGATGCAGTTTCCGGGTCGATTGCCCTCCCTTGATGTGCTTCTCCCAGCCAGTCGACTGTTTCAAATTATAATTTTTGTTTATTTCTGGTCGACGGAACCCGTAATTTACCAGTATGATAATTATGAATCAATTGCGCATTTGGAATGCTTAGGTGGCATTCATTTCAACCCACTTATTGAAGTGCGGAATTATAATGTACTAGAAATAAATTGCAAGTGTGTGTACAGTGTTCCAGTCGATAGCGTTGTGCCTTCGATAAATCAGCATTCTGACGAGAATAGTGAAATAGATGGTGAGGAGCCGGAGTTAGAAAGTCTTTTACGAACGGATAAACTCCTGTCCTGCAATCATCAGTTCGGTATGCAGCCGCAGGTTTGGGTCGTCACAGGCGAGCTACATTTGTGTGCGGTTGTTGATACTGGAGCAGAAGTAAGTTTGATATCTCGGTCTGCCATGGAAAGAATGCTGGACGATGGGCAAAACGTCAGGTTTGTACAGGAGCAGGTGTGTGACATTGTTGGACTAACAGGAAGTAGAACTACCGTTACTAAGGTCGCTGAGTTGAGGTTACAGGTCGGGTCATTCACTACACCGTTTGCTCATAAATTTGCTGTTGTGTCAGATAGCCTAATGCCGCATTGTATTTTGACAGGACTTGACTTCCTAGTAACTTTTCAAATTGACGTTGACTTGAGCTCGAATAGGTGCACGATCAATGATAAAGAAATAGCTTCGGTCATGTATGCTCTACCACTTTGGAAGTACGATCCTTCGGTGTTAATTTTGCAGGCTGAGCAGCCTCTCAGGGTTGCGTCTCACGCTATTTCATTGTTGAGTGAGGGTGACTCGAGAGTGCTGGTGGAGTCTGACGGCGAAAGTCTGGCTGAGGTGTCCTTTTTCATGGGTAATGAAACCCTCGTGACCGTGCAGAAACGCGACTCGGTTTTGTCGGAGGTAAGACGTTGTATTGCGGAGAAGACACCTGCTAGCCACTGGCCCTTGGGAACTGAGATATTTGTAAGGTATGCTGCAAAAATGTTTATCATTGATGATGTATTGGTGTATGAGGCTTCGGCCCCCGTTCCAGTTTTGCCATTTGACCTGTTGGTAGAATTAGTGGTGACGATTCATCAAAATTTTGCTCACATAGGGAGAGACAAAGTACTTAACATCCTCTTTAATGTTGTGTGGCATCCCAAGAAGCACCAAGTAGTTTCAGACGCGTGTACAACTTGTTATCAGTGTCAAATTCTCAAGTCTTATTCGACTGTGGTTGTGCCTCCTACGCTGAAAATTACTACTGAACACCCTTTCCAGTTGGTTGCTGCGGATCTTATCTCGCTTCCGCGTACCTCAAGAGGTTATATTGGTTGTTTGGTGCTTGTGGACCATTTCTCGAAATGGTTGTCAGTGGTCCCAATTAAAGACAAGAAGAGCGCTTCTGTCATTGTCGCTCTCAATAATTGTGTATTTCCATTTTTGTTGCGCTTGCCCTGTACACTACTAACCGACAATGGCCCAGAATTTTCCTCTAATCAATTCATTGCTTATCTTGAAGAAAGGGGTATACTTCATCAATTAACACAAGTAATGGAGTTTGTGAGAGAGTCAATCAGACCGTGAAAAATTTCATGAGGCACTTGAAAGCTGATGGCGTGCAATGGGATGAAAATTTACCTCAAGCAGTAATAATTTATAACCAAACCTTCCATTCTGAAATTCGAATGTCTCCCGCAGACTTCCTGTTAACAAAGTCTCATCAGGTAAATTTGGGGCAGCTGCCTGTGCCGTCGGGACTGGAACGGAGATGGCGGGTCGGTCACCCTAAATTTGTGCCATTTCAGGAGGGAGACATTGTACTTATGAGAATTGAACGTAAAGGGTTTTTAAATATACACAAATTGTCCGATAATTTTTCCGGTCCCTTTGTTGTTACTAAAGTGAACGAAAACGGGGTCACTTATCAGCTTACTAATCCGTCAACGGGTATAACCATCCGAGCACACCATTCGAAGTTGAGGATCTACAAGCAGCCCCCAAACTATTTGCGGCAATGGGATGCCTATGTCGAGGCTACTCCAGTACCAGCGATGGTCAGTCCTCCCTGTGGTGATTTTTCCGGAGGTTTATTTTCTTTGAGTGAGAGTTCAAGCTCTGACGATGACACTGTGTCGTCCTCGGGAAGTTCTTTAGCCACTCGGGTTCCATTCGAGACCTCGGGAGCGAAAACTTCGATTCCTGGGTCTGATTTATGTAATTCTTCCCTTGACGTAGAGCCTTGCCCCGGAGTCGACCGAATTGATCGTAATTACTCAACTTGTAAAGCATGTCGGGGTTGCGAATATGAAGCACGGACGGAATTGGTCCACTTTTGGAATGTAATTGGGTAACCAGTAAGAATAATTCAAGCTTGGTGGTTCCTGAATCTGAATTAAACGTAAACAACTTTCAATCATTTTCCCCCATTCGGACGTGGGACATTGAATCAACGGGTAGTTCGGTGCCCGATCTTAGAGTTGATGATGAGGTGGCTCTGGTAAAATCGGGACCCACATCGGTCCAAGAATTGGAACAATTTTGGATTCATATTGTGAGAGTGTACAGTTGGAGGTGGCTGGGACTCGGTCTGGTTGCGTGGGTCAATTGGCAGGGAGGAATACTGGTCAGCAGACAGCGGTTCATCGCTCCCCAATCGTGAGACAAACTCGCTCTATGGGACCAGCCCCTGAGTACCCGAATGTTCAACCGAGGATACTGGAAAGACGGAAACTGTAAAAAATTGTATTAATGGAAACTTTGTATTAGACTTAAGTCAATTGTGAACTGATGAGTTGTCGGTAATTGTCTCTAGTGGAAACTGTTAGGGAAATGTGATGAATTGCTCTTCCAAATTTTACAGTAGACAATTTCTATATGCGGAAGTCGTTCGACAGAGAAGTTAGAGCTGATACTTAAGATTAGTTACACTTCCTCTGAACACCGATAGCTTGAGCTGGTGGGGGGGCATGTTACCGTGCGCACTTTAATATAGGTTAAACCTCAACCTATCTGTGGAGTACCTTGCTCGTGACGTGTCATTTGGTGGCTACTTGTCGACTCGTGAGGATGTGACGCTGGGACACCTGCTTTTTCACTAATTGACCAACTAAAAGTGAATAATCTAAATCGAATAAATAAATTCAATTAAATTAAACCGGATTGAATTAACCGAATAAATTTCGGTATGTAGGAACTGTGGCTGAGGTAAGTGGATTATGTACATATGTGTGCTCAGCCAAGTTCCGTTTGTACAGTAGATATAGGATTCTGTTCTTTTGTACGTGACTTGCTTGGTTAGTTAGTAAATAAACTTTGGTGAAATTCTGCGAATAAACTTCATTCATAGTTATTCAGTTGTTAAACTAAATTCTTATTTTCATTAATCTATTTGTATGTGCCTTGCCTTCGAAGTGGAAACGTTCATAATATTCTTAGTTACTTGGTTATCAAAAAACGTGTGTATCGGTCAATATGTGAAATTTAACCAAATTATTTACTTCAATTATTTTACTTCCTATTTGAATATTATTTCTATTATTCCATTTTCTATTTCGTTGTATACTTTGCCTTATCCGTCAATTGTTATTTCTGTTAATTAGTGTTCTTCTTGCGTAATTTCGGCCTTAGGAAGCAGACTGTCATTATTTTTAGTTTACCTGTGTTGTCTTTTGCTTTCAGCTGATATGTAAAAACCCCTGTGTTTCCCGCCCACGCTCCATTTCTGGGGCTCTCCTAACTATGAGTGTTTCATTGTTTCCTGACTTTTCCCTTATGTTCTTAACCACTGGTTTTCATTTCGTAATCCCTCCTGTGTAATTTACGCTGATTATGTTTCTGTCATAAATATACCTGAACGCTTTTGGTTATTCTCCTTCATTTTCATTAAGTCCTCTGGTAATCGAGAGAGCATTATTCTTTTTCCTAATTCGGCACCCGCTAACAACACGACCACACCTACCAACAATGCAATTCACCACACAAGAAGTGCCTCAACTGCCAAGGAAACCACCGAACCCTCGCCGCTTCTTACCCATACAGGAAAGAAGCTATCCGCAAGAAGAAAGACGAACTCAAAAAAAAGAAACCGATCAAACTAAGAGCACATACATTGAAATTGCAAAAACGGCCATCCAACAAACTGCAAAAACAGAACATACACTCACACTCACCTGAGAGATGCATATAAAACTGGCCGCTATCATCATTGCCGCCATAGCCATGTGCTAGAGGGTTCTGCCGCCGTTCGGGAGACCCGGGATCGAATCTCGGCGCTGGCAGTGGCGATTTTCTCTGTTGGGTATAGGAGAAAAATTCCAAGCACAATACCCCACTCTACCCAGGTGTCTGAAATGGGTACCGGTCTTGACCGGGGGAAAGCGTAATGGCGTCCTCGCGTTAGTTATAAGTCATTTGAAAATCCAATATACAAGGTGATATGTATCAGGCTTGATTGGAAATAAAGCATCCGTAGATGCCTTCATTATTATTATTATTATTATCATTGAGGCCCACATCGCAGGCCTCGCACAGGGAGGGGATTTCGGACCAATCTTGTCGAAGTCCCTCAAAGAAAATTACGACGTGGACACCAATTTCCCCGATCGCGATTCACGAAAAATATTCAACATGTTCATCCAGCCCAACGAACAACCACAAGCCGACACATCGAAGGCACCTGTCAAACAAGCAAGCACCGACCCCAACGAAGACGCAATGGACACAAGCCACCACTCAACAGAAGAGAACTTAAACCAGGACGAAACCAGCGACGACAACTTGACAGAAAATTTGAGAACGCAGTCCAGCCCGAAGAAGAAAACCAAACAACGGAAGAAAAAGAGACAACCATCCTCGGAAGAATCTCCTGGACACGATGACACAATAGAGGTTTTACTATTCCGCAGCGACACGTACTCACAGCATATTCCAGGCAAACCCACCAATCATCAGATAGTAGAAGAACTAACAGCAAAACCTCCTGGCCTCAAAACCGCTGTCGCACACCCAAACCCGGACATCTGGGAAGAAATCATTGCCGGCCAATTCAACCTCGAAGAAGCACCCATAGCCACAATCTCACATAAACACTTCGTCTCGATGGACACATGCTCAAAAGTTAACACCCCTCACAAGAAACCCAACACTCGACTCCATAATGGATACACACAATATGAACAAAACACTAACCGTCATCCAACACAACGTCCAACACTGGCAAAATAACAAAATCGCACTATGCAACATCTACCGCCAATACAATCCACACATAATTCTACTAAATTCGCACTGCATGCGAAACGACACCTCCATCAAAATTTATAATTACAACACATATACCACAAACAAATCAAATGAAAATCACGCTGGAGTAGCAATTGCAATTCGCAAAGAAAGAAATTCGCAAGCTTCACGATACCTTTCACACAGATATGTTGGCCATCTCAGTAGAAACAACACAAGGCCCAATCACACTTGCCACAACCTACATACCTCCACGCATTGACTACATCAACTACATTGACATGCACGCTCTCTTTAACCGAAAACACCCCACTTACCTCCTAGCCGACATGAATGCCACACACCCCACCTTTGGATACACATACGCAAACAGGAAAGGGAGACATATCCACTCACTAATAGACAGGAACAAATGTCACCACATCGGCCCTAATTTCCCCACAATAATCACCCACCGCGCTTCCACTAGTCCAGACATCGTACACGCAAACAAACACGCAAACATTCCACAACATCATACTCGAATCAGGTCTACTAACACCTTCCGACCACATCCCCATCATAGCTACAATATCAGCCAACCCTATACAAATTCCCATCCGCCCACAACCCTCCTTCCACAATGCAAACTGGGAACTATACCGCAACCTTCTCGCCGAATACACAATACCGCAAGACTTGAGCCCTACACTAGAGGACATAGACAATCACCTAATCACATGGGAATCCCACATCAACGAAGCCTCCAACCAATCTATTCCAACTATCACACACAGAACCACACCAGGCATCAAACCCACTCGTGCCATACTCGTCCTTCAAACGAGACACAAACACATCTACGACCATCTCCAACGACACGGTCACTCACCCCACCTATACAGAGAACTCCTCAGCCTCAGACAACAGATAATAACTGTATATTAACGTATCTACTCGGCGACATGGAACAACACTATCGCTAACATCAAAAAGATGGACAACCCCAAACAATTCTGGTGCGCCATCAAACGTATGTCAGGCAACAATAAAAAACAAAGCACCCCCTACATTAAAGAAGAAGGCATCTTTTACCACTCGCCACAATCCAAGGAACCTTTGTTCCGACAACACTGGTCGAACATATACTCAGGTATTGATGACCCCCAACAACGATTTCGACGCTGAACACATACACACCATAGAAACACAAATGAACGACATCGCTCCCCAAAACGAACCATACGAGACAGGAGACACTTCCCGCCTCCACAATCTCCACTACATAGCAATCACAACCGAAGAACTCAAAAACGCACTTCGGACGTTTTCCCAAAAAGCTCCAGGACCAACTAAAATAACCACACACCACCTTAAACACTTACCGCAAAACATGCTCCAGTACCTCCTGTACATATATAACAACGCCCTCTCAGCGGGTTAATTCCCAAACAAACTGAAACCCGCAATAATGATCTTTTTACCGAAGCCCTCCACCTCCCAACACGAGGTGCAAAACTACCGCCCCATCTCCCTACTCGACACCCACGCTAAGCTCCTAGACAAGATATTAACTTACAGGCTAACAGACCACCTAACCATCAACAACATCTACAACAGCCTTCAACACGGATTCCGCCACGGAAGAGGTACACACACCGCACTTGCCACGCTACACGAGACTCTCCACATCAAACAAACACAGAGAAACAAAACAGACATCATTCTACGAGATGTAAGCAAGGGCTTCGACAAATTCTGGCACACAGGACTCAAATTCAAACTGTCACAGCTACAAATTCACCCCCTATTCACAAAAATCCTGTATAGCTTCATCACTAACCGCACTGCAGCCATACGAATCGCAAACTACACTGGCCCACTCTTCTCCATCAAGTCAGGAGTCCCCAGGGAGCAGTCCTCTCCCCAACACTGTACAACTACTTCACACACGACCTCCCCCCACCAATACCAACACTGACTACATAGCTTTTGCAGACGACATCACACAAATCATATCCGCAAACCATTCATATAACATGACAGCTCTTCTAACAACACGAGCCATTGCCCGAATCAACGATTACGAACGAAAATGGAAAATCCAAATTAACACAAACAAATTCAAAATAATTGCTATCAGCCGCCGCAAACACTCAACAGTGCACATCAACAACACCCCACATCCTTACACAAACTCAGGCAAAGTTCTGACACTCACAATCAGCACAACCGGATATGCACCCCACACCAGACAACGAGCAGCAATAGCACACCAAAACCTCTAACGCCTTTACCGATTCAAACACCTTAACCTAGAAGTAAAACGCCAACTCTACATCGTTCTAGTAAGATCCACTCTCACCTACCCAGCCACTCCCCTACACACACTTCTACCAACATCTATCTCAACACTCCAGCGTGTACAAAACCGAGCCACGAGATACACAACAAATTCAGAATGGCAAGATCTCAACCTCTGCAAAACTACATCGCCGAGCAAGCGTGCAACCAATCAACATTACACTCCACAAACACGCGAAAAGAATCTGGCAAAATATTCACGACATGCACCCACAACTCTACCTACAACTCACATTCCCGCAAGACACTCCACAAATACCACACAAACAATTTCAGAGCTCAAAAATGAAAACACTCGCACCCCAACCGAGACCAAAATACACTTAACACGACACTAACGTAGGACGAACAGACGGACGGACAGACTCGACGGACCACAACCGACTCCTGCAAATGCTTTTGTGAGAAGAGAGACTTAAACAATACGGCAAGCCTGCCCACCCACGTCCGGCACTAAAGATGCCTACTAACTAAAGACCCAACCATACAAAACCCCGATGGGTAATTAACTTCTACCACCCTTAAACTACCTACAAAAAATAACCTCCAGCACTAGCATCATATGCGCAAAGCGCATCTCTATCAGTATCCTATTTATCCTTTTCCGTTTCACCCCTTCTCTTCCCGACACAATCTGCGTCAAACTCTCTTTTCGTCTTTTCTATAAGCATCGACGAACGAACGAACGCATATCAGTAGTACATCGGTGGTGCGGACTGTGAATTTAAATTATGAAGGGTTCTGTACGATCTCTTATGATCCTATGCGGGCATATCCCGGTCTACCCTGTATCCCTTTAACGGTGAGTCTGGTGTGACCGCTCTACTTAAAAACTGAGGGATGGAACCATCACACTCGGCCGTCTTCACTCGCACTCAGCTGTGCACTTTGGGGCACAAACGGAAATATTCGCCCTGATGGCTTCATCGTGCGTCATGTGTGCGTGGACACGAGACAACGCTGGGAAGCAAACAAGAAGAGAGACAAGATACCAATGCAAGATTTGCCTTGAACGCCCGGGCGTCGTTCCGTGCTGCGAAAAATGGCATTCTAAACAAACGCGATTACCTTTTTCTTACTGTAATACAAACTTGTCATGCATTATTGCGTGTTATGTATTCTTATGCGTTCTTATCATAAACTGTCGAAATCATTGAAACCATTATTATCGCTTGGAAGAATGTATGCCGGTTTATGCGCAAAGCTAAATTTGTTAGCACCAAACTCGTTTATTGTGACTCCGAAGTAATTTCTTTGCTCGGTTTACAGTTTGCAACGTTGTATACTTCATGAAAGAAATTTGTTTGAAATAAATATGATATCCCTAATGAATTTATCCCTTAAGGGGTTAATGAACGCCCATTTACACGTCGTTGACGGTCAGTAATTATCTGTCCTAGTACGGTTAGGATTTCCCGTGATGACATGTTAACTGTCTCCTCAGGAGCACTGCAAGAATAATAGTTAGCACTATCAGGAGTAATATGTGTGGTCCCGAGCTGAGAGTTAGGTAGGTATTTTTTGTTGAAATACACGTTTTAGTAAGGTAATTGACTTTCTTCACTTCACTGCTGTCCTGGTTTCCAGTACCTCTAACTTTTTCTTAAACTTATATCATGTTTTGTTAACTTCTTTCTAAACATACTGTTTGTGTGCGCATGGGATCATGTGCGGGAATACATGATCGATTCCACGTTCCTCTAAATCCAATCGTAATAGTGCCTTCATCGTTTTTCTCTTTGAACATCTTTGGTGCGGTAAGGATGCTGAAACTAACAATTATCTAGGAATGTCAAGCAAAAAATTTTGTAGTTTAGTTACTCTTAAAATTTAAATTTTTTGGCAAGATTACAGTGAAATTGAGTTGGTTCTAATAAGAAGCTTGATCTTTACTGGTGAGGAAAAAAATTGTTTGTAGATAAAGCAATTTTGAAAGGCTATCCTCACGGACGCCATCAGAGTGAAATTTATTATATCACGGTGTTTCAATAGCCATACGAACCGAACTATGTATTCACGCGTTTCCTGCGAAGGGACCCACCGGTCGTCACTGAAGACATTTTCATAATGATGCTAACCGACCTACAATCACAAACTCAATTTCCATAAATACCTAAAGCTAAATGAAGGCACGATCCAGTTAATGTTTGCTATTTCCAAAATTGCTCCCTAAAACTGACTTTACGTTTGAATTGAACATTGAACTTTAGTTTAACCCATTGCGGGAAACGCGTTAAATATTTTATTGTGCTGATCAGAAGACGGTCCCTCAAAAGCTGCCCGCCACAAGCCTTTAGCTCTACCGAGCCCTAACACTTTTTCTTTCACTGAAAATTTCTGCGAGCGGAAATGTCTTCAGGCGTAAACCCTTTCGTTCCCGACGGGACCTCCAGTTCTCGTTGAGCATTGAGGGAATTTGCAGGCTCTTCAGAACTCCAGTTCCCATCGCACTATTCTTTACATTTAAATAATTTTTTCGTAAGTAGGAGTGGTAACACGTTAATTAACCATTAAATAAAACATATCAATTGACAACCCTAACATAAGTTACCTATTTCTTACGCTGGGAGTGGAAAGTTAAAGTAAGCAGGGATTTGCGATCAACTCAACTCAAAATGTTGAGTGAATTCTCGCTCTTTTTCAGCAATTTGAAAGTTAAAGTTGAAAAACAAACCAGAATTTCTATCGAGAGAGCACTCGGTCGTGCACATTCAATATCGCCGTGTTGTGGTAGACGCCAATTTCTCTTTACTTGTGTCTTGTTCCATGTTTATATTCCTTGGGTCCTAAGCATCCATGTTCATATTTCTTGGGTCCTAAACATCCATGTTTATATTCCTTGGGTCCTAGACATCTATGTTTATATTCCTTGGGTCCTAAACATCCATGTTTATATTCCTTGGGTCCTAAACATCCATGTTTATATTCCTTGGGTCCTAAACATCCATGTTTATATTCCTTGGGTCCTACCCACAAAAGTACTCTGGGATCATGCGCCCTACCCACACACACACACACTAGGTTCCCAGACGCCACATTTGGTTAGAATTAACTCAAAATTGGAATCGTGAGGCAATAGTGTAATGAGTTACGGTCCATATTGTGGCATAATAAGGCCCCGTAGTAGGGCGCACCACAAAAATAAATTAGAAAATTTTGCCAATAATATTTCATCGACTAAGTTCGGTGTCATTATGAGCGACGCATTCTTACTGCACTTTTCAAGTAATCACTTGTTTCATGAGTACCTATAAGTCTATAACAGCACAATTTTTGCCACGATATATGTAATGAACCACAGGTTACTTAGACGGGTAGTGACTGACCGTCAACGACTGTACGAACAAGCGTTGACGTTGCAAATAGTTTCAACGTTTTCGAAATCTTACGACTGATGTCTAGAATCTTACGACTGATTTCAAAAATCATACGACTGAAGTCCAATTTTACGACTGATGTCAATTCCTACGACTAATGTCAAAAATCTAACGGCTGAAGTCTAGTCTTACGACTGATGTTAGATCTTACGACAAATCTTAGAGTTCTTAAAGAAACAAACGCACAAAATAACAATTCCATTCCTGACTGCTGTCCTGTACGCAGGCAAAACAGCTGCGAAATTTCCATTGGTACCGAGTTTTACTTCTCATCGCGTTGATTTCAACTCGTCCACTTCATAAATACAAACGTACTCTGGGGTTATGCGCCCTGAACTCACACCTAGATCCTGAATGCGCGATTTTATCTGGTCTGCGAAGGACATAAGTTTGATACGCTCGATAATTTCAATTCCTCCATAGTATTCCTTATGAGGCGCCGATTTCTTAAACGCCTTCAAAAATATGTAATTATGAGGAGCCCATGTTGGGATTGTCCCCTACAGCTGCTTCGCTTTTCATTACGCCAACCCGCTTTACCTCACTTTAGTATAATTATTAAATTTTGAGGGTAACTGAAACGGCATGATTTTGCGTTCAAAACCTTTCAGTTTGAGCCTCTCTTACCGCACCATAGATGTTCAAAAAGAAGAAAGATGAAGGCACCAGTAAAATTGGAGTTAGAGGAACGTGGAATCTATGCATAAGGTGTATTCCCGCACAGGAAGTTTACAGTTGAGAATGAAGTTTATGAAACAAGATAAAAGTTGAAGAAGAAAGTCAGAGGTACTGGAATCCATGAAAGCAGTGAATCGAAAAAATCTCCATAAACTAACAAAATGGAATTGCTAAATAAAATGATGACAAAATATTGTAATAATATTTCTCAATGTTTCCATATGCACGGCAACTTTTTAACAATTTCAATGCTTGGTCGCACCGTCGTTGACGGTCAGTCATTACCCGTCCTAGTACGGTTAGAATTACCCGTGATGAACAGTCAACGGTATCCTCAGGAGCACAACAATAATTAGCACTCCCTTCCCTCAAGGGGATACAAATATTGTATTTATGGGAATTAGCGCTCCCAGGAGGACAACGTGAGAGCCTGAGCTGAGAGTTGAGTACCCTTCTTTTTGTTGAAATAAAATGCTTTTGTTATGCTAAGAACCATCTTTTTCAGTTCACTGCTGTCCTGTTTTTTTCAGCCCCTCCTACTTTCTTCTTCAACTTTGATCTTATTTCATAATCTGCTTTCCCAACTTACTGTTTCTATGCCTTTCTGCTTAGATTTCGCGTTTCCTTAACTCTATACTAAATGGTGCCTTCCTCCTTCTTCTCTTTGGATCGCATTTATTGCTGCGAGTAGGGAGGCTAAAACTAACGACTAATCTAATCTAATCTAATCTAATTAGCACTCCCAGGGGTAATATGTGTGGTCCCAAATTGGGAGTTAGATAGGTGTTTTTGTTAAAAAACGTTTTATTAGTTTATAAACTTATTTTTCGTTTCACTGCTGTCCTGTTTTTTCAGTCCCTCCTACTTTTTTCTTCAACTTTCATCTTGTTTCGTAAACTTCCTTCTCAGCTGTAAGCTTCCTGTGCGGGAATACACCTTATGCATAGATTCCACGCTCCTCTAACTCCAATCTTGATGGTGCTTTCATCTTTTCTCTCTTTGAACATCATTGCTGTGGTAAGGGAGGCTGAAAATAACAATCATATAGGAATATTAGATAAAAACTATGACTTTCAGTTACCCTAGAAACTTAAAGTTCAGTAGACGTGTTGGAAAATGTGTTGGTCACAATTCAACTTCAACTACAAATATGAGATTAATTTACGTTTACAGGAAATATTTCTCAAGGTCTATCGAGCGTGATGCCCAGTTAAGGAGTATTAAAGTTAATCACTATATGGTACACGAACATCATTACCAAGATGAGCAGTTGGTAGATGGTGGAGTTAGGTGAGTATGAAGCACCGTGGTGTGCACGGCGGGAGTTGCGGGATGGTGCTGTCCGACCAGGAGTCGAACTTCTTTATAATAAATTCTTTGTCAGAGCTGAATGAAGGTAAGGTCAAGTTAACGTTTGCTATTTCCATTACTTACCACAGTTGACTTTGAATTTGAACTTAGCATTAAACTTCAGTTTTACCGGCCTCAGTCACAATGTCAAAAGTAAGTTTCAGGTTCCCAATTCTGCCACTTGCAGCCTCACCAAACCCACCACCGCAGCCACTCAAACGTAGTGTTTATATTGATAACAATTGCGTGGTTACGCTTAAAGGAATTTCATACCAATTTTACGGGAATTTTTGGTCAAATAATTAGTTTCCCTGTACAACCGTGTGTTGAGGTCAATTTTCGTACTGCATCAGTGTTAGAAATTCCCTGATTTTTTGCTGGAAATGGCATGACAATTGGAAAACGATTATTTAAGGAAAATAAAGCGTCAAAAGAAAGTCAGAGACGCCTGTGAACAGGACAGCAGTG
Source organism: Morinoia aosen (assembly GCA_030386875.1). Lineage (NCBI taxonomy): Eukaryota > Metazoa > Arthropoda > Malacostraca > Amphipoda > Talitridae > Morinoia > Morinoia aosen. The sequence goes on along the minus strand of CM059558.1, from coordinate 3,728,088 downwards.
AACCGACACAAGGCGGGCCTTAACAGAACAAAAACGAACATTTTATTTCAACATAAAACAAGACCTTGCCTATCTCTCAGCTAGAGACCTCACATATTCACCTTGGGAGGGGTAATTCCCACACATACAATAGTCGTGTCACCTCAACTAAAGATTCAAATTCACAAATTGAATTTCAATTTTTTTAATGTCAATCAGTCTGAGACTATCTATAAAACCTGGTTTTGCAATTTCCAACTAATTCCTGGTGAGAAATCCGAAAATTTTCAGTATTTGTAATATAAAATTTTTCGTACAAATCGAAGGGGCATCGCCTTACAATATTTTTTCCCTTTTTCACCCAATGTTTCCATAAACGCTGAAGCATTTCAGCAACGGAAGCATTTCAGCAACGGAAGCATTTCAGCAATGGAAGCATTTCAGTAACGGAAGCATTTCAGTAACGGAAGCATTTCAGCAATGGAAGCATTTCAGCAATGGAAGCATTTCAGCAATGGAAGCATTTCAGCAACGGAAGCATTTCAGTAACGGAAGCATTTCAGTAACGGAAGCATTTCAGCAATGGAAGCATTTCAGCAATGGAAGCATTTCAGCAATGGAAGCATTTCAGCAATGGAAGCATTTCAGCAACGGAAGCATTTCAGTAACGGAAGCATTTCAGCAATGGAAGCATTTCAGCAATGGAAGCATTTCAGTAACGGAAGCATTTCAGTAACGGAAGCATTTCAGCAATGGAAGCATTTCAGCAATGGAAGCATTTCAGCAACGGAAGCATTTCAGTAACAGAAGCATTTCAGTAACGAAAGCATTTCAGCAATGGAAGCATTTCAGCAATGGAAGCATTTCAGTAACGGAAGCATTTCAGTAACGGAAGCATTTCAGTAACGGAAGCATTTCAGCAATGGAAGCATTTCAGCAATGGAAGCATTTCAGCAACGGAAGCATTTCAGTAACGGAAGCATTTCAGTAACGGAAGCATTCCAGCAATGGAAGCATTTCAGCAATGGAAGCATTTCAGCAATGGAAGCATTTCAGCAACGGAAGCATTTCAGTAACGGAAGCATTTCAGTAACGGAAGGATTTCAGCAATGGAAGCATTTCAGCAATGGAAGCATTTCAGCAACGGAAGCATTTCAGCTATGGAAGCATTTCAGCAACGGAAGCATTTCAGCAACGGAAGCATTTCAGCAACGGGAGCATTTCAGCAACGGAAGCATTTCAGCAACGTAAGCCTTTCAGCAACGGAAGCATTTCAGCAATTTCAACGCTTGGTTGTACCGTCCTTGAAGGTCAGTCATTATCCGTACCGATCGGAGTACAATTACCCGTCGTTAACTGTAAACGGTTTCTTCAGTAGCACTACAAGAATTAGCACTCCCAGAGGTAAAATGTGTGGTCCCGAGCTGTGAGTTAGGTAGGACTTTTTTGTTGGTATAAAATTTAATTTATTTAGTTTATGGACCTTTTTTTCAGCTCACTGCTGTCCTGGTGTCCAACAGCTCTGAATTTCTTCTCCAACTTTAATCTTGTTTCGTTACCTTCCTTCTCAACTTGTTTCTGTGCGGGAGTGCACCATATGCATAGATTCCTCATTCGTCTAACTTCAATCATAATGGTGCCCTCATCTTTTTTCTCTTTGAACTTCATAAATACAAACGTACTCTAAGGTTATGCTCTCGAAACATAAATCCTAAATTAACTATTTTATATTACTGTTCATGTGAAGGATTGATAAGTCGACCTGCACTAATCAAATGTACAGAAAAAATCTCGCGATAAGAAGCATCAAGTAAGATGTCATCCAAAAGTTATTTTACCATAAAATTATGGGGTGGAAGTTTGGATCCTAACTTCCTGTGACATTTAATCGGAACCAAATTATTTTTACTGATATTTTGCAAAAAATTCAAAATTTTAAGGGTAACTAAAACTGAACAAATATTCTCGTTTAATATATCTAAATGGTTGTTTGTTCAGCTTCCCTTACCACAGCAGAGATGTTCAAAGAAAAGAAAGATGAAGGTATCATTAAGATTGGAGTTAGAGGAACGTGGAATCTATGCATAAGGTGTATTCCCGCACAGGATCCCGTGCGCACAGAAACAGTAAGTTTAAAATAAGGTTTACGAAACAAGATAAAAGATGAAGAAGAAAGTATGAGGTGCTGGCAACCAGGACAGCAATGAAGCGAAAAAAGGTGGATTAACTAACAAGAAATTGTATTTCAACAAAAAAACTCCTACGGGAATAAAGCTGCTGACCGACCTGCAGTCACGAACTCAATATACATCAGTAATTAAAGGCACGATACAGTTTAATGTTTCCTATTCGCAACATCGCTCACTTCAATTGGTTATACATTTGAGCTGAATATTAACACGGCCACACGCGCACCATTCGGTAAATAATTGTCCATTCCCGCACCGGTATAAATGAATGGCATTTCATTTGTTTCGCAACCTCAATAAAACTAACTGAAATCATACGATGACAAATGTATCGTGATTTTGTATTATACATGAATCTTGGGAAAATATACAAATGAATTGGAGCAGTGAAGTCGATTTCCCAATTCTGCTGCCTCAACCTAGCCTAACACGTAAACAACCGCGGTGAAAATGTTGAACTTACCCGCAGAATTGAAGATTTCATCGGCAGCAACACAACACACGAGGTTTGGCAGCAATAGCTAGTTGCCACTAAATCTGCAGAGGCAGCAACACAACACGCGAGGTGTGGCAGCAATAGCTAGTTGCCACTAAAGTCTGCAGAGGCAGCAACACAACACACGAGGTGTGGCAGCAATAGCTAGTTGCCACTAAAGTCTGCAGAGGCAGCAACACAACACACGAGGTGTGGCAGCAATAGCTAGTTGCTACTAAAGTCTGCAGAGGCAGCAACACAACACGCGAGGTGTGGCTGCAATAGCTAGTTGCCACTAAAGTCTGCAGAGGCAGCAACACAACACACGAGGTGTGGCAGCAATAGCTAGTTGCCACTAAAGTCTGCAGAGGCAGCAAACAACACACAAGGTGTGGCAGCAATATCTAGTTGCCACTTAAGTCTGCAGAGGCAGCAACACAACACACGAGGTGTGGCAGCAATAGCTAGTTGCCACTAAAGTCTGCAGAGGCAGCAACACAACACACAAGGTGTGGCAGCAATAGCTAGTTGCCACTAAAGTCTGCAGAGGCAGCAACACAACACACAAGGTGTGGCAGTAATAGCTAGTTGCCACTTAAGTCTGCAGAGGCAGCAACACAACACACAAGGTGTGGCAGCAATAGCTAGTTGCCACTAAAGTCTGCAGAGGCAGCAACACAACACACAAGGTGTGGCAGCAATAGCTAGTTGCCACTAAAGTCTGCAGAGGCAGCAACACAACACACAAGGTGTGGCAGCAATATCTAGTTGCCACTGAAGTCTGCAGAGGCAGCAACACAACACACAAGGTGTGGCAGCAATAGCTAGTTGCCACTAAAGTCTGCAGAGGCAGCAACACAACACACGAGGTGCGGCAGCAATAGCTAGTTGCCACTAAAGTCTGCAGAGGCAGCAACACAACACACAAGGTGTGGCAGCAATAGCTAGTTGCCACTAAAGTCTGCAGAGGCAGCAACACCACACACAAGGTGTGGCAGCAATAGCTAGTTGCCACTAAAGTCTGCAGAGGCAGCAACACAACACACAAGGTGTGGCAGCAATTGCTAGTTGCCACTAAAGTCTGCAGAGGCAGCAACACAACACGCGAGGTGTGGCAGCAATAGCTAGTTGCCACTAAAGTCTGCAGAGGCAGCAACACAACACGCGAGGTGTGGCAGCAATATCTAGTTGCCACTAAAGTCTGCAGAGGCAGCAACACAACACGCGAGGTGTGGCAGCAATATCTAGTTGCCACTAAAGTGTGCAGAAGCAGCAACACAACACGCGAGGTGTGGCAGCAATAGCTAGTTGCCACTAAAGTCTGCAGAGGCAGCAACACAACACGCGAGGTGTGGCAGCAATAGCTAGTTGCCACTAAAGTCTGCAGAGGCAGCAACACAACACGCGAGGTGTGGCAGCAATATCTAGTTGCCACTAAAGTCTGCAGAGGCAGCAACACAACACGCGAGGTGTGGCAGCAATATCTAGTTGCCACTAAAGTCTGCAGAGGCAGCAACACAACACGCGAGGTGTGGCAGCAATATCTAGTTGCCACTAAAGTCTGCAGAGGCAGCAACACAACACGCGAGGTGTGGCAGCAATAGCTAGTTGCCACTTAAGTCTGCAGAGGCAGCAACACAACACACGAGGTGTGGCAGCAATATCTAGTTGCCACTTAAGTCTGCAGAGGCAGCAAGGCGACAGTAAAGCTGCGTTACTCCAAAATGCACTTGTGAGCACTGTTGTTCGCGGGGACATTTTAAACTTTGTTTGACAGCTAACATGTGTTTGATGACAGAGGAATAATTAATTTCAGTTAAGAAATATTTTGCCATATGATGAATTTAATGAATAATTTGATTTACGCATAAGAAATACTAGAAATGACGATGCAAAGTGTTAAGACCGACGCCACAACCGCGACTTACACACTTGACACCACAACAAACGAGTACTACTCCACAACCCCCTCCCCACCACGGCAACCCTTATTACCCACGTTCAGTACTCTAGTTGCTCACTAACGTAACACTCACCCATACAAAGCCCACACGGGTAGTTAACTTACACCACCCTCAAACTACATACAAAAAACCCTCCATCACCAACACCAAATACGCAAAGCGCACCATTATCAGTACCCTATCTATCCTTTTCCGTCTCACCTCTTCTCTCCCCGACACGCTCTGTGTCCAACTCTCTTTCTGACTTTTCTTTTATCATCGTTCGTTCGATCAAGCGTTAAATATTAGATTTATATTAAGTCTTCACACGTTTACTAAGTATGGTGACATATGTGCAGCACTCAGTATATTGCTCATTTGCATACCTGCATGAATGTGAAGCATTTCATTTATTTCACTAGCTTTTGCACAGCTAAATACTCGACTAATTAGAAGACGTTAGAATGGCGTTGATGATAGGATGCCCTGGAAGTCGCTGTACTTATTCGGGCCCACAAGTAGCAACACTCAAATGTGTCCATTGTACCAGGCTGAGTAGTTCACTTTAATCCATTTCCATAACGATAGTCTCACATAGTACGTCCCAATATTTCACTTCGTTAAATAGTTTGCCATGCTTTTATGGAACAAAGTTTATGTATTTTATTTATTATCAACGTTTATTCCAACTAATTTTACTAGTAAGTTTCATGTATAAGCTTACACTGATGATCCATATGAAAAGCATGTTCGCTGTGCAGTTTGGGTGGAATAACAAATGTACTTTGAGAAATTCACTCCAAATTCCAAGTGGAAAAATGCAATTGAGATTTTAACGAGGATATTGGCTCAACGCTTGAGAAATGTGTTTCTTGCACGCCTCGTACTCCTAGCTTCAAATATAAATTCCTTCAGTCATCAATGCTAATTTACTCTGCGTATTTGACTAGACATTAGCTAGGAGGTTACATTTCGAGCCTCAGCACATCAGATCAGTCGTGAATGCTTGAAAACATGGCGCCAATCTAGAGCGCCTACCAAAAATTGATGGATTTCGATATTTTAAAGTATACAGTAGAGCGTATTGAATTTCATTGTTTCCAAGCAAAATTTACTGCATGCTTGCAAAATACTTTCTCATTCAAGGGTAACTAAAAAAGTTCAATTTTTCTTATTTCCATTCTAATGGAAACAAGTTAGTTTAAGCCTCTTTACCTGAACAAAAATATTCAAAGAGAGGAAGTTTGAAGGCGCCATTGAGTTGGGGTTCGAGGAGCCGGAATCCATGCACAAGGTGTGTTCTCGCATATTATCCCGCGCGCATAGAAACAGTAAGTTGACAAAGAATATTATAAGCCATGATAGAAGTTGAATAAGAAAGTCAGAAGTGCTCGAGACCAGGACAGCAGTGAAACAAGTTCCATATTGTATAACAAAACAAAAAATTGTATTTCAACAGAAAAAAAGCCTACCTAACTCTCAGCTCGGGACCTCACATATTACTCCTGGGCGTTCTAATTCCTGTAGTGCTAATGTAGATAGAGTTTACAGTTAATTACGGGAAACATTGAGTGAAAAAGTGAAGAAATATTGTTAGGCTATTTCCATACAATTCCGACAAAATTTCGCTTCGACACAAATTTTGTTTCGACTCGGTGGGATACAACTATTGTATCTACGGGAATTAGCGCTCCCAGGGGGACTATGTGAGGACCCGAGGTAAAGGTTAGGTAGGCTTACTTTTTGTTGAAATAGAATAGGTTTCTGTTTTGTTACGGACCATCTTTTTCGGTTCACTGCTGCCCTGTTTTTCACCACCTACTTCTTTCTTCTTCAACTTTGATCTCGTTTCATCAACTTCATTTATAGCTTACTGTTTCTATGGACCTTGGGCTTAGATTCCGCATTCCCTTAACTCCATAATAAATGGTGCCATCATCCTTCCTCTCTTGGAACATCTTTATCGTGTCCTTCCGAACCAAAATCCTGCTATGATTGTGGAGAGTATAAATACTGAACTTCACAAGGTTTCATCGTGGCTCAAAGCTAATAAAATAAGCCTAAATATCGATAAAACAAATTATATTACTTTCTCATACAAGAAAGATGTATCTCTCCCATGCATTAAAATTGGCGAAGGTGAAATCGAAGAAACCAACTCATGTAAGTTTCTGGGCATCATAATAGATAAACATCTGACCTTCAAAGAGCACATCACTCATATTAGTTCTAAATTATCAAAATCCATCGGAATCCTAAATAAAGTTAAAAATTTTCTGCCTGAAACAGCTTTACAAATGCTCTACCGTACGCTCATTTCCCCATACTTGCAATACGGAATAGAAGCATGGCACGGAACTGATAAAAATAAAACCAACAAAATTTTTACTCTGCAGAAAAGGGCTGTCAGAGCGGTAAAGAACCTAGAATATAATGCTCACACAAATGATTCTTTCAAAAATTTACAAATACTTAAACTTTCGGATCTCTACAAAATCTCCATCTGTAATTTCATTTACAAAACATTAAGAAATGATGGCGACAATAGCCTAAGACAATTATTGACTGCGCAAACTGGTCATCACGACCATTTAACCCGAAATAGAAGTAAATTCATGCTTCCTTATTATTCAAAGGCCAGGTCGCAACACAGTATTCTCTTCGTTGGAACCAAAACTTGGAACTCTATACCTGCAGAGATCCGTGAATGTAATTCGTACAAAGTATTCAAAAGACATCTTGAGTCTCACTTCCTATCAGAATACTAGTAGTGTAAGATCACCGTGTCGAAATCTTGCCTCCTACATATAACTAATGATAATGTCATAATGTAACTTGCCTTGTGTACCATAACCAATCTTCTCTCTGCTCTTGAATCGTTTTATCGAACATACTGTTAAATACAGCCGACTTGTAAAATATCGAGTTAATTATCTCAATGATCAGTCTAATGCGAAACTAGGTTAAGTGAACTAGGTTAAACTTTTGTACACCCTAGAATAGCGTGATGGTAGGATGCCCTAGAAGTCGCTGAACTTATTCGGGCCCACAGGTAGCTATATTCAAACTTGTCCATTGTACTAGACTTAAGAAACATTCTACCTCTGTATCTCCTGTGGTAAAATTGTGGTGAAGGGAGGCTAAAAATTTTCTATATAATAAAAATAATAATCACGAACAATTTTTTATTTCACTAGGACGGGTAATAACTGACCGTCAATGACGGTACGCCCAAGAATTGAAAGTGTTAAAAAGTTTAAGCGCCTTTGGAAACTTTGAGTGAAATATTGTTACAATATTTTGTCACCATTTCAATTTGCAATTCGATTTTGCTATAGTAAGGAGATTTTTTCGTTTCACTGCTGTCCTACTTTCCAGCACCTTTTATTTTCTTATTCATGTTATATCTTGTTTTGTAAACTTCCTTCTCAACTTTCTGTCTGTGCCCACGAGATCCTTTGCGGGAATATACCTTATGCATAGATTCCACGTTCCTCTAACTCCCATCTTAATGATACTTTCATCTTTCTTCTATTTGAACATCTCTGCTGTGGAATGGGGAGGCTGAACTAGCAATCATTAAAAAATGTTAATCATAAAAATTAGTTTCATTATAGTTACCCTCAAATTTTAATTTGTTCTCAAGTTTTCAGTAAAAAATAATTCAGGATTAATGGATAATTGGCCAGAGATTTTAGTGAAAACTGATCTAAGAGAAACTAAAACATTTGGAAGGCTTCAACATTAGTGCTTAATAATGGTGAGAATACGTCTGTGAGTCGAAGTTATGTGGGCAGAATGATCAATCCCTCAAGAAGAGCAGGGATATTGAATGGTTCATTCAGGATTTAAGTTCGTTTCGGCGGGGGCATAACCCCGGAGTACGTGTGTATTTATGAAGTTCAATGAGAAGAAAGATGAGAGCACCATTAAGATTGAAGTTAGAGGAGGGAGAAATCTATGCATGAGGTGTACTCCCGCACAGAAACTGAAAGTTGAGAAAGAAGTTAACGAAACAAGACAGAATTGGAAGAAGAAAGTCAGAGGTGCTGGAAACCAGGACAGGAGTGAACCAAAAAATAAGTCCCTAAATTAACTAAATGAAATTGTATACCAACAAAAAAAACTCATACCTTACTCTCAGCTCGGGATCTCACATATTACATTATTTCTGATTTCTCGCAAGAAATGTGTTGGAAATTGTAAAACGCAGTTTTTTAGATAATCTCAGACTGATTGGCCCTATAAAAACTCGAAACTCAATTTGCGTAGTTTAATCCTTAGTAAAGGTGACACGACTATTGTATCTATGGGAATTAGCACTCCCAAGGTGATGAATCTAGCTGAGAAATAGGTAAGGCTTCTTTTTTGTAGAAATAAATGTTTTGTTCTGTTAAGGACCGCCTACTGTAGGTTCACTGCAGTCCTGTTCACAAGCGCCTCTGACTTTCTTTTATGACTTATATTGTCTTCAAGACAGCGTTTTCCGATTCTAAAGCCATTTCCGTTGAAAAATCAGATAATTTCTAATATTTTTCAAACGAAACTTTCGACGAAAACGTAAGGGCTTATAGCCTTACGATATTCTCTCACTTTTTCACTCAATGTTTTCATAAGCGATGGAACTTTTGGGCATTTCAATACACGATCATACATCAGAAAAAAAAATAAAAATTTGACTCGTATTTTTCCTAAAGTTCCGAATAAATTGCCATGACATTCCTGCAGGAAAGGGTCCATATCAGTAAAGTGAATTTAGAATTTTTCCAGGGGCGAATTAATCCGAGATTGACTTTAAAACCGCGTTTTCGAATTCTCAAGTCATGGCGAGAAGAAAATCAGGGAATTTCTAACATTGATATAATACGAAATTTTTGTCATATATGCAATATGAACGTGGAATGAACGTCCTGGTACGATTAGAATTACCCGTGACGAACTGTTTACGGGATCCTCAGGAGCACTACCAGGATTAGCACTCCCAGGGGTAATATGTGTGGTCCCGAGCTGATAGTTTGGTAGGAAATTTTTTGTTGAAATACAATTTCATTTTGTTACTTAACGGACCTTTATTGCGCTCCACTGCCGTCCTGGTTTCTAGCCCCTCTGACTTCTTTTTCAACTTTTTTCTTGTTGCGTAAACTTTCTTCCCAACTTACTGTTTCTGTACGCGCGGGATCCTGTGCGGGAATGAACCTTATGCATAGATTCCACGTTCCTCTAACTCCAATCTTAATGATACAATCATCTTTCTTCACATTGAACATCTCTGCTGTGGTAAGGGAGGCTGAACTAACAACCGTTTACGAATATTGAACGCAAATATCTGTTTATTTTTGTTACCCTTCAAATTTATGACCTTAGGTAAGTTTTCAGTAAAATTAAAATGGTACTAATGAAAATTCCGGAAGTTATATGTTCCCTCGTATGTGCGCCGTAAATAATTAGTGGCTCTCTTTGTGCGATAAAAGTGCATAGAAGTAATACTTTCTACAGCGCTCTAGTTTTCTATTCCTTTTCTGTTTTGAAGGTTTAAGAGAATGTTTAGTCTGAGTGTGGCTTTTGACCACCGGCCCAAGGCACCCCCTTCGGGCCAGAGGTGAGCTCTTTTTCTAAACTATTGCTTTCCCCATCCTGCGTGGTCATTTATTCATATTCATTTCTGTGATCTTGTGCATACTTGTCGAATTTAAATGTCTTAATATTGTATATGTTAGATTATTCATATTGTATAGTTTAATGTATTAATATTGTATAGTCTATTGTATCAGTATTGTATAGTCTATTGTATTAGTATTGTATAGTCTATTACATTGGTTTTGTATAGTGTAGTGTGATAATATTGTATAGTCCAGTGTATCAGTATTGTATGGTTTAATGTATTGATATTGTATAGTTCACAGTGATATAATCCTCTAGAACTCGTTAATTTCGGTAATTAAACCTGAATTAGGGGCACCGTTGCTTAAGTGTGCCTTCTGTAGGCAATTTGTACAGCTGTGTGCCGCATATATTGTATCATAATAGTGAGTAGCTCAATTGTAATTATAGTAGGGCAGGGCTAGGCCTTTTCCGTAATGCCCCCTTTGATCGGGGGAGGGGAGCTGGTGCTGGGCGGGGAGGCTCGGGTAGCCGCCCCTCCAGGGCCCCTCTTCCTTCAAACCCTCGTTCAGCTTCCAAAACTAGGAACACAATTCCGGGGTCCTTCCCCCTTAACCCTGGCAACCTTCCGCCTACGATGCTTATACCACCAAAACCCAACATTGCCGCAACCAGTACATCACCTAGAATAAAATCATCAACATATAGAGTACAACTTAAATTTATCGATACAGCTAAACCAGTGGACAAGCCTAAAATTTTTGAAACAACCCTCAAAGACCTAAATGCTCCTCTCATTAGACTGACTTCCACCAGTACAGGTTTCTATGCAGTAACAGACGATGTCACTCCAGTTGATAAACTAACTTCCAGTAAAGCAATCAACGCATTCCAAAAATTGAATATAATTCCAGTTATTCCCCCCGACCTAAGAGCAAAAAGATTCATTTTTGTCAGACAAATTGATAATGAAATAGGTGCAAGACCTGCAGATGAAATTAAAGCAGAAATCCAACAGCAAAATTCATGGTTATCAGTCACAGAAATAGTTAAAGCAATATACTCATCTAATTAAAATTATAACTACCGACACCACCACTGCACAAAGGATCCTCCGAGATGGGTTTTATATGTATCATACAAAAATTACACCCTATCAATGTGAACAAGAAAAATACACACACATCCTCATCTGTTACGAGAGCTAATAATATGAAGACCACCCAACATCCAAATGCACCCAAACAACACAATATTGCTCAGAATGCTCCTCACAAGAACATACTTAAGGGCCGTTTACACTGGTCTACATTTTGCTGCAGGCTCACGTGTAGACGCCTCGTGTGGAGCTTCACAAGAGACATGTGCGTTTAGACTAGACACCATTGGAGCGAGCCGTGGAGCGCGCGCTGCTCAACAGGGCTGCCACTCTAGATATTATATAGCTAGATCTAGGTTTTTGCTGAAGCCTAGATGTAAAATTTCGAACCTAGATATTAGCTATAAAATCTATATAGTTTTTTCAGCGTGCTAGAAATTTTCTAGCTAGAATTACAATTAAGCTATGTATATTATAGAAGACTGTAAATTCGAATTAGGAATTTACCATAATGGTTGGTTACTACTTCATTCTTATTATATTTGTTATTATATTACAATTATAATTATATTATAATTGTCTGAATAGTGAAGCAACCATATTCTGATCATGTTATGTTCAGATTATGAACGACACCAAGACGGCTATTTCACGGTTCATAAGCTAAAGCACACTATCTCCAATTGCAAAACTAGTGATGATGTCAAAAATTCATGGAATAAAATGCACATACATTATCAAGAATGTATTGTGGCCTCATTTTGTATTGTGGCCTCAGTTATAAACTAAAGCAATGCATCTAATAAAGTAGAATCAACTTACATAGTAATTGCAAAATTATTAAAAGTGATGAAGATAGCGGTGTGAAAGCCTTAAAACAATTGTTGATAAGTAGGAATCTGAGCATTGATAATTGCAATGCAATAGAGACTGACCTTTCTATTCGCAACACGTGTGGAATTGAAGAATATTTGGATACCAAGCTTTATTAGGATAAATATCTGGATACTAGATAATTCATATAAAGATAAATTGACTAATATAAAGCAATTTATCATATAAATATCCATATTGGCTATTGTTCAACTAATTTATTATAGTGGATAATTAATTTATTTCTAGATATATTTTTGGATGTTTTATTTTTAAATCTAGATGTTTCTCGATATTTTTTGAGGTCACACTGGATTTTTTGGTCAAACATAAGTGGCAGCTATGCAGCACAAAACCAGTCAGTGTGGCCTGCTGCTATGAAATATGGATTGCTGTAGACGAGCTTGTGTGAATATTGTTGCTGCATCGTAAAGCTACGTAATCTCTTTTTTATTTGCATGAGTGAAATGTTACTATATTCGTTCATTTTCATTAAAATAAAATGGAAAACAGCCTCCTTATATTCGCAGCTTTTAGTCTGCCAAAGGCATTGATGGGCTTAGTACATTTCAATTAAAAGCAGTGTAGTTTCTCGCGGCAGTGTTGAGTCAGCCATAACGGGTGAGCGAGCGTGGTGGGAGTGAGCGAGAGGCGCTACCTCACTTGATGACTACCAACTGCACACTGACCGGTCTAGAGCTGCGCCGCTCACACGTGCGGCACTGCACGGATTCAATCAAAGCGAATCGGGAATTTCGAACACACACACATAAATATGAACCTCTGTGGTGAGCCTTGCCGACACGAGTCGCGCCTCAAGGCCGAAATGTCCCCTAGTGTAAACACCCCTTTACCAACAATGCACAAGCACACTTAAACAATGCCATAATTGTAATGGACCACACAGAACATTAGCATCAAGTTGCCCGTATAGAAAAAATGTAATCAAACAAAAAATCGAAAATGAAAAACAGGAGCATCACCAACAGACTCAAAACACCTATGCTGAAATTGCAAAGCACGCAATATTACAAACAAACCAGAGCATACCCTCACACTAACATCACAAACACATATTAAACTGACAGCACTCGTCTTGGAAGCACACATAGCAGCACTGAACAGAACACAGAAATTTGGCGACCTTCTTTCACAATCCTTAAAACTGAACTTCAATATCGATACCACTTTCCCAGATCGTGACTCAGCCGCAATTTTCAATTCTTACTACAAATCAGAAACAACACCACAGGAGACGGAAACGGAACAGGAAAAAACGGTGGATGTCTCCCTGGAATGTGAACAGGAGCATATGGAGGAGACCATGGACACGGAGGCTAGAACTAAACGCAGGATAAGTGGTGATATGGGTAATTCAAGCATAGTATTAGATACCAAACTCAACTTTCATCTAAAACTGTACAGAAACTTCATAGACAATAATTATTCACTAAACCCAGAAAATTCCCCGACATAATGGTAAATCCAGGAACTAAGCAGAAAAAAATGATAAAGGATTAAAATTCACTGTTCAGGACATGAGATCACAAACATTACTGGATTACATTAGAAGCAACAGGGTCAAATTCACACGAACAAAAATAAACATAATCCCCCACGAGGACTTCATAAATCTTCCAAGACACCAATCACTAATAGCAGCCCCCAAAAAAAACAAAAAAGTAATTGCTCAAAAATGAACCTGAAGAAAATAACAATCATTCAACACAACGTGCAATCTTGGAATACCCATAGAATCACACTATCCAACATATACAACACACTAGACCCAGATATAATACTTATCAATAGTCACTGCCTCATAAACAACCAACCCCTTAAGATCTTTAATTACAATACATTTTATTCAAATAAGTTAAACGAAAATCACGCAGGCGCTGCAATAGCGCTCAGGAAAAGCATTTCGTACAGACTTCACGATGATTTCCACACAGATATGATAGCAGTAACAATAGATACGCTTCAGGGACCAATCACCATCGGTACTACATATACACCCCCAAGAACAGACTACCTGAATTTCATAGACTTCCACATGCTTTTCAATAGACCGCACCCAACCTATTTTCTAGGTGACATAAACGCCGCACATAACATAACTGGATACTCACATAGGAACAATAGAGGAAACCATCTTTTCTACCTAATTTCAAAACAGAAATGCACACACATTGGACCCTTTTTTCCCACCCTAATAACTCACAATAGCACCACCTCACCCGATGTAGTTTTACAAAACAAGCATGCATTTCATAATATTTTCTTGAAGCCTGGCCCCATCACACCATCGGATCACATTCCAATAATCGCTACCATCACAGCTAACCCAATACAAATTCCCATCAAACTGCGAAGACACTTTCATAAAGCAAATTGGAAATTATACAAGCAGTTACTATCACCTGTCACACCCCCTTCACAACCGGATCCAACTATAAACGAAATAAACAAGTACCTAGACACATGGACCAAACACGTACAGGATGCCACATATACAGCAGTCCCACTCATAAATCATAGAATAATCCCGGGGATCAAACCAACTCACGAAACTTTAACATTACAAGCACAATACCGACAGACAACCCAATACATCTCCAGATATTGGCCATCTATAGATTTGAACCGACATTTGAACACAATAAGAATCCGATTACAAGACATTTACAAAGGCAAATATCAGCAAACCTGGGAGGAATTAATTCATAGTCTTAAATTGCAGGAGGATCCGAAAATGTTTTGGTCCTCCTGCAAGAGGATGATGAGCAGCAACACTAAACAACAAATACCATAAATAGAACATAATAAAGAACAGTTACATACTCCTCAAGGAAAAGAACCTATCTTCAGAGCACACTGGAAGGAAATATTTACAGAACAAGACGAACCCCACTTCGACAGGGAACACATTGCAATAGTACAAGAACAACTGAACAACATAGCAAATACAATCAAACCATACCGAACGGGAAATATCAACAGACTGGACCCTATACATTTTCCTCCTATTACATTTGAAGAACTATTACAAGCACTGAGACCGTTCAAACAGAAAGCACCAGGGACAACGGAAATAACCACTTTACAACTTAAAAACTTACCAAAAAACATGATTCACTTTCTGATTTGTATGTTCAATATGTCCATATCAGCTGGATACTTCCCGAACAGTCTGAAACATGCCATAATGATTTTCCTCCCAAAACCAAGCACATCCCCAAAATCAGTTCAAAATTACAGACCAATTTCTCTCCTGGATGTACACGGCAAACTACTTGATGAAATTTTAAATAATAGGTTGACAAATTTCCTTACAATTCATAATCAATTTAATAGCAGACAACACGGATTCAGATGTAATAGAGGCACACATACCGCACTGGCAACCCTGCACGAATCAATTTCCATCCAATTAGCTCAAAAATTCACAATAGACATTTGCTTAAGAGATGTTAAAAAAGCATTCGACAAGGTGTGGCACTCTGGTCTCATCTTCAAACTTTCGCAAATCAATCTTCACCCTATATTTCTCCGGACCCTGAACAATTATCTTAATGGCAGGACAGCCTCAATAAGAATATCCAATTACATAGGGCCGCGATTCTCACTGTGCACAGGTGTACCCCAAGGAGCATGCCTATCCCCTACACTTTTCAGCTTTTATGCCCATGATTTACCATCGCCGCTGCCTAAAACAGATTACATATGTTTTGCATAAGACATCACACAGATAACAGCCGGAAAATATTCACCAAAATACACAACAGCCAACACCAAAAGAGCAATAGAACAAATAAACACGTTTGAAAGGAAATGGAAAATATTAACCAACAGTATTAAATTTGCCATAATCCCCATAAATAGAAGGAAAACATTTGAAGTTACCATAAACGACAAATCAATACCATACACAAATAAAGGAAAAGTCCTGAGTTTGAACATAACTACACATGGTATATCATCACAAGCCTCCATTAGAAAAGCAATAGCCTACAAGAATCTAGAAAAAAATTACCGTTTTACTCACCTCCCTACAGAAACCAAACTGAAATTATATATGGCCTTTGTAAGATCAGCATTAATATACCCAGTCATACCTTTACACACAGCATCAGCAACAACAATATCCAAATTACAAAGAGTTCAAAACAAAGCACTTAGATTTATTACCGGCACAAGTTTAATAGAACCAGCACCATCCAAACACCTGCACAATCATCTAAATGTCCCTCCCATAAACATACTGCTGCACGAGCATGCAAACAGGATCTGGCACAACATGCAGCAATTCGATCCTGACCTGTATACAAAATTAAGTTTTCCTCCGGAGCTCATCCCCAAACAACATTCCCGATTTAAAAGCTCTAGACTACTTGCAATGGCCCCCCCTCCACCTCCAAAATATACATGAACCAACAATCTTGGCAGGCACACCTATTAAGACAATTTCTAGTCCTTTTAGGAGGACGTGGGGGAAGACCAAACTAATTTCATTAATATTTTTTATTTTTGTTTTCTGGGGTTTAAGGGAGCGGTAAGACGGTCTTCCCCCCCCCCATGGGTGGGAAGCCAAAACCCCAGACTTTTAACTTCATTTCAGTTGCACTGACATCCAAAAAATTTTTTTCAATAATTATTTTTCATTACTTTAAAAGTTCTTGAATTCCTGTTTACTTACACCTCTAATTATTCAATAGCCTATCTGTAAAAATGTACGTAGTGTTAAGTGCATGTCTGCAAAACTATATCTAGGTGTATATAATGTATGATGTGCACAGACGCTATAATTGTAAATAGGTAGAGAAAAACAATTAACTTGAAATGTATATATATATATATGTAGGTACATATAGTAGGTCGAAGTTAGCGTAACATAATATGCTCGTGTATTGAAGAGAATAGATAACACTCGTAAATAAGATAGTGTATAGGTAAAAACTCATTCTCTAATTATAGGCGCTAGATGATGTACATGTGTAGATATTAGATTGTATATACTCGTAGATCAATAACTAGATAGGCCTAAGTCATAGTTCAGTAACACAGAATGAATTTTTAGGTATTGCTTATTGTGTAGGTAAAATAAGTGTAATTGCTTAGATAGCTAGAATGTAATGAATGTAATGTTTGAAAAAAAATGAATTAAATAAAAAAAATAAAAAATAATAAATAAAAAAAATTAAAATTAAAAAAAAAAATAAAAAAAACAAAAAAAAATGTGAAAAAAATGAAAATGTATATATGCATATTGGTGTGCGTGTTTGTGTAGGTTTGTGGGTGTATGGGTATGAAAATGTATATAACTATTTGTGTGCTCATGTGTCGTGTGTATGGGTGGTAATGTATATATATGTATGATAAAATAAAAATTTTATGTATTCATATGTATGCCTGTGTATCGTGTGTACGTAATTTAAGAAAAAAAAGTATGGGTGCACGTGTCGGGTATGCGTGTGTGTATATGTATATAAAATTTGTATATATGCATATGTATGTAAGAAAAAAAAATTGAAAATTATATATGTATACGTTAGTATTTGGTATATGTATATATAGTGTATGTATATAGGGACTTTTAGACGAGCATATAATTGCCTAGGCTTAAGAATAAATTCACTCCGTGTACGGATTGCTCATGTCGCCCTTTACCGTGGATATAATAATACAATAGAGCAGAGTAGACGCGGCATAATACAAAACATGAATCACTTTTAGCATAAAAAGCCCTGACGGGTACTTTTACCTTATTATATTAACCAATTAGCAGTCTAAATTAAACAAGATGCACAAGATCACCTAATTAGGCGTTAAGCGCCTTTTTTTCTTCCACTATCATTTTCCTTTTCTCTCCTCCTTTTTCTCTTCTGGCACACTCTGTGCCAAACTCTAATTCTCTTCTCTTCTTTCCTATTGTCACCGCCCCCCCCCCCCCAGCCTCAGTACACTCGCAGCGTCCCCGATGTTTACAACAAAATCTCGACGCTCAGCAAGCACCACCTCTGCTACTGTCACCGCCGCCACGCCTCGTCGCTCCCTCGACTCGAGCCAGTTCCCTGCTAGCGCCTCTGATACTTCTTGGTCGGAGACTCTCGGTCAGTAGCCACCTCACCGGTCTGCTCTCGTCCTACAACCACGCTGCGCCTCCCCGACAACCGTCGGCCCGCCAAGACGTCCTCGGTTGCTGTATTGCCCGGCTGTAATATTTCGTCGTGTGCCACTATTGTCGGCGATCTTCGCAATAATACGGCATTAATTCCAGTTGTGTTTCCTTTATCCTGTTGGGTTCGTTTGCACTTCAGGCACTCGCTTCGGGCATAGATATACAAAGTCTAAAGGTTTACAGAGTCTGCCCGGAGTGTAAAGCAGCCTGAGGGAGAACACCACAATCTATTTGGATTTGAAAAAATTCAAAATCTGTTCATGAAGAATAGTTCGTTTCATTATAAACCTTAGAAGTTATTGAAATATTAATATTTTTATTTTTATTTTGTTGGCATAATTTGTAAGGCTACCTAGAAGTAAATAATTGGCAATTCCTTAAACTTTTCAAGTAATGAATTCAGTTGAGTTTTGAAGTAATAGAAGTGTAGTGAAACTAGCCCGCTAAATGTCTCACCACTAGGACGCCGATCTGTCAGGATGCCGGCCAGGTAAGGGTTCGCTATTCAGGCTAAATAGCTAGGCCCAGACACTAGGGTAAGGTGCGGGACGGACAAGTAACAATAATGTATTTAAAACACGGCAAGTATAATAGACAGAACACGTATAATCTCAGGACGTGTCTTGCGGGAGCCGTCTCGCAACACGAGACCGTGGCTCTTCCCCCGACTAAACACCCAGCAAAAACGCCTAAAGTACAATGGTAAAAGAGGACGCAGGATTACCCAAGCACAGTAAAGAGACTCACACAAGCATCAGGCAAGAAGCTTAATTTAGCCTGCTCGTAGTCAAGTGCACTGTATGAAGGTCCTAACGCAACAGTCACAACTGACCAGCTCCAAGGCTCCCATTCAAAAATTTCAGATAAACCTAGATTGAACATGAAAAAACCCAGATTCATTAAAAAAACTAGAAGTGTTATTTTAATTAGGAAAAAGTATAATTTAACATACGTGAGTGTTAACGATGATGGCAATGCTGATTTTATTCCTGTTCCTCCTCCTCCTAATTCTCTTATGTAGCGCAAATATCGACATTAAAACGACTTTCTGCTGTGCAAGGCTCTTTTCATTACGCTGGTGACGCACTCCGTTGATGACATCTCGTACCATTTTCGGTTTAGGTTTCCAACCGTGACAGGATTTCCATTATTTCCTTCAACCATTCTTCTTTGAAAGGTTGCGTATACCACTTTTTAGACATCGTTGTCGGAGGGCCAGCCATTTTGAATACTAGTGCGTCTAAAATATGAAAATTAAATATCAAAAATAAATTTTTAGACATTCACTTTAAAAGAATACACAATCAATTTAGCGATCAGAATGAGCGTCACATCACTGTAACGAGCCAAGCAAATCGAATTAACACAACTTACACAAGCTCGCCAAGGACTGAAGTGGAGACTGGAGCGCCGGATATACCCGGCTTTGCCTGGCTTGCAAGTTCTTAAGAAACTCGTTTGTTAAGCGTTTTTAAGGGTGAGAAACAGTTTGTACAATAAATTTACAGGAGTTCCTGTAATAGTTTTCACGTTCGTTAACTTTAAGCTTTTCTTGTTCATGAACTTAATTTAAGACTACAAGTAATTTAAAATAAACCATATATAGCCCTTCAAACCTTTAAATGAAATTTAGTCACAGATAATGTAGCAAATTCAATAACGTAAAAATTTCTATAACCCAGCTCTAGGCTTGTCTTTGGTTCTTGAACTTTGGTTTATTATCCTGAATACATCCTAATGAATACACCATTTGAGCCAAGCCGCACTTACCTCGTAAATTTTCTGGATGCCAGTTCAGATCGCCTCCAACCTCCACTAAGCAAACATCATCCATCAACTTTATTACTTATACAAACTTGAGCCTACTCAGCCTACGTCTCGAACACCGTCCGGAACCTGCCTGCAACCAGCCCAGGGGCGCCAGTGGTTTTTCGTCAGCTTCGCTACACTCTCCGTCCCTTCTTCCGAGGACCGAGCGGACAGAAGATGAGAGGTTGAGGCGCCTTCCTTGCTGCTGACCTGCACCACTCACCGTCCGCTCGCCTGACTTCGCTTCCTGGCCTCCTGAAGCTCACGAGTACTTGTAGAGGTTCATAAACTATAAGTTTAGGACCAAATACTTGCCATGCCGTGAGCTGGGTACTTAGGACTACGTTTCCCCATGCATTCTTAATAACTATAACTTATAACTAGAAACCAGAAACTTATAACTTATAACTCAATAACTGAAAACTTATATCTTGCCTTAAAACTTATAACTTTAACAAATAAACTTACCTTAAAACATATAACTTATAAACTTACCTTATAACTTATAAGCTTACCTTAAAACCTATAACTAATAAACTTACCTCACAACGATAAACTGAATTAAACCTATGATTAAAACTATATCACGACTAACCGCAACTTACTCCACAGAGCACGGCTTGCTTCCTATGACGGCACAGGCGCAGACCGTAAGTCCAGCGCCCGCCGGTCTACTTGAAGCCCTGCTCCGAAGAGTTTATAGTTTGTTGTTTCATTATACTTTAGTCGTTTGTCCTCTTCTTCCAAATGCCGTGCCGACATTTGTCCTAATAAATTAAAGCAATATTTACAATTACGGAACCCAGTGTATTAACTCTCCTATACAATATTAATCAATCTTTTTTTCTATACAGATTGAACGCGTTCTACCCCATCCGATAGGCGTAGTTTTGTATCTGAAATGCATTTTCATACGGCTTAGAACCAAAAATTCACAACTGCATTATTCAATTTACTCTAGTTCATGATGAATTTACAGTCTTGACTTCAAAAAACGCAGATTTAGCGATATTTGAAAAATTAAATCTAGCAACCCAGGAGGGATCGAAAAAACCTAGATCTGGGTGGAAAAACCATGAGTGGGAGCCCTTCCATGGTAGACCATGCCGTCCGGCAGCAGCGGCAAGGTTGACTGTCTCGCTCAGCCGGCACGCATACCTAGTTGTGTCCTACTATCGTGAACATGTGTAGGTGCATATGTGTACAAACATTCAAGTATATGTATGTATGTGTGCACTTACGCACAGTTGTTGGAATTTTTTCCATTTGTCCTATAAACACCGTATTTTTTCTATTTTCTCCTTGTTATCGTCAGGCATTTAAATGAGAAAACTCATAAATCTGTTTTGTGCGTTAAAGCATGCAATTTTAGGCTGTCAACTCACTTTTTTCATTGTTTTATGTTCGCTTAAAATGATATTTTTGAGTATCTGACTCAACAAGCCATTCTAATAATATTCCTTGATGTTGACATATGCAAAACTTATATGTCAATGCACGAATTAACTGTCATACGAGTTTTCAATCCATGAAGTTCGTTATTTTTATCGTCTCCAAGAATTAACCAACACTATTCAACTTCAATTAAACAGCATTGGATACATTGTATGTTATGCTATCCCTTTTTGTACAAACAAAAAACCTGACCGTCATGGCACCTATGCATGTTTCTCAATTAAAGACATTTGCATCATGTTTCGAAAATAATGTTAATTTTTCTAATTTCTTATCATTATAAGACATTAGTGTTTCCTGCCCTTATTCACGTCCTAAAATGTTCTCTTTAGTCATGCGTGGCGCAATTTATCATATCACTTCATACGCTCCTGAGTATATTATGACAACCGTATGTGATAAATTTCACATTGTACAAAAGAAAATCTTTTTCACAAAAAAAGCTTTAAAATATAAGAGGTGGAGAAGAAGTACTTTAAAAACATTTACTTTGAACGTTTCGAGCCTAGGCTCATTCTCAACAAAATATTCTGCGAATAAAATAATAAACATGTCAGTACACTCAAGATTATAAAACCGGAGAATATAAGCACGAAAACTAACAAACAAAAACAATAATAAGAATAATTTAACGGTTGACTATTTTTAGAGGATATGCACTCTGCATTTCGTTGAGAGAAGGTTTGAGTTTATGAATGAATAATGACTCTAAAATACGTAGGTCTAAGTTGGCGGTACGTTACTGGAAGCTGCCCGCGTGTGATGGGGTTGACCTGTCATGTGCGGGGGAGGGGCTGCACTCAATGAAACGGTCGGGGTAAACCAGCTGTTGCTGTCGGGCCTGACTGTGGAAGGTGGTTGTGCTGGGCTGCTGCTGATCCTGGCAGTTCAGGTGCGGCCAGTGCTGCCTCTCTCGCCTCCTAGTGACTAAGTGTGGTGATTGTGGCCTGCTGTCGGCTACCCTCCCATGGGGAGGATAAGCCCGGTATATGTAAGTTGGCGGTACAAGAATCTAATATTTCAAATTTGCTAATGTCAATTACCTGTTCACAAGAACCATTACTACAATGTTGTCTTATACTAGAATGAGTAGGTGAAGTAAGTAAGCGACCTGTACGATGGCTTCGACCTGCACTGACATTTCGTGCTTATATTCTCCGGTTTTATAATCTTGAGTGTACTGACATGTTAGCTCGCTATAGCCATGTGGCTAGAGGTTACTGCAGCCGCGCGGTAGACCCGGGTTCGATTCTCGGCGCTGGCGACTTTCTTTGTTGGGTATGGGAGAAAAATTCCAAGCACAATACCCCACTCTACCCAGGTGTCTGAAATGGGTACCGGTCTTGACCGGGGGAAAGCGTCATGGCGTCCTGGCGTCAGATATAAGGCATTTGAAAATCCAATATACAAGGTGATATGTATCAGGCTTGATTGGAAATAAAGCATCCGTAGATGCCCTCATTATTATTACTAGTCCACCCCCCTTTATTTGAAATCAGAAAGAAGGCGAAATGAAAGAAAAACCGTAAAAAAATTCAGTTTCTCGAGTGTTGATGAAGCCAAGTGCACTCGGCCCGTATCACAGATACGCTCATCACACACTTTCGGCTGGCTTCGGACAGACAGAGAGACGGACGGACGCGGCTCTTATTATAGTATAGTATATTATTATTTTTTATTCGTAGAATATTTTGTTGAGAATGAGCCTAGGCTCGAAACGTTCAAAGTAAATGTTTGTAAAGTACTTCTTCTCCATCTCTTTTATTTCACATTGTACTCTAGTTCTAGAGTAAAATGTTTTAGTTCTAGTTCCCCCCTGTGGGGGGGGTTAGAATTCTCCCACCGTGGTCCGCTGCGTGTCGTAAGAGGCGACTATAGTGGACGGAGCGAGGGGACTGGGGATCCCCTTCTCTGTAATGATTTTCCCGAGAGGCAGCAGGCCAATGAAGGGGGTGAGAGAGGTCGAAAGACCACTCAAACCCTAGTACTAGGATCTTTGAATGTAAGGGGGTGTGGAAGTAGAGCAACTGAGAGTAAGAAGGAGGAGATCGGAAGAATGATGTTAAACCGGAAGATGGATGTATTGGCCTTGAGTGAGACGAAATTGAAGGGTAGTGGTGAGTTGATGTTTGGGAGTGTGGGAGGGAGAGTGTCTGGAGTACGTGGGGGACATGCAAGAGAGGGTGTGGCTATATTATTGAGTGTAAGAATCAGAGAGAAAGTAGTTGAATGGGGTGAGGTGTGATCAAGAATAATGTGGGTGCGAGTGAAATGGGGGGAAGAGGCATGGGTGTTTGTGAGCGCGTACGGACCGGGATCGGAGAGGAGTGGGGAAGAGAAAGAGGAGTTTTGGGAGAAATTGTCCGAGTGTGTGGCTAGAGTGGGGAGTGGTTGTAGAGTTGTGGTGATGGGGGACCTGAATGCAAGAGTGGGTGATGAGGTGATGGATGGTGTTGTTGGTAAGTACGGAGTAGCTGGGGTGAATGAGAGTGGGGATTTCTTGGTGGGGTTATGTGTGGAGAGTGAGTTAGTGGTTGGGAATAGTTTGTTTCAGAAAAAAAGTATAAACAAGTATACATATGTGAGGACGAATGGAGGTGTGATAGAGGAGATAGCATTGATGGATTATATTTTGGTTAGCAGGGGAGTGATGGGTCGTTTGCTCGATGTGAATGTGTTCCGTGGTGAGATGAATGGGATTTGGGATCATTATTTGGTGGAAGGAAGGCTGAGAGTTAGTGGAATGTGGGGAGGCGTAAAAAGGAGGAGTGGAAGGGAGGTGTTAAATATAAGCAAGTTACATGCTTCTGAGCGTGAGTGTGAGTATCAGGAGAAGATGAAAGTGGAGTATAGGAGGGTGAAGGAAAGTGAGGTGGGTGGAGTGGAAGGGGAATGGAAGTTGTTTAAAGATGCGGTGGAAAAATGTGCAAGGGAAGTGTGTGGGGTAAGGAAGGTTGGAGGAGGGATTAGAAAGGGGAGTGAATGGTGGAACGGAGAAGTAGGAGCGGCTGTGAAAAGAAAGCGGGGGGCGTTCGAAAGGTGGCTCCAAATAGGCAACCAGCAAAATTTTGAAGAGTATAAGGAGAGGAAGAAAGAGGTACAAAGAATGGTAAGGAGAGCGAAGAGGGCGGCGGATGAGGAATGGGGGAGGAAGTTGGGAAGGGATTGCATGGAGAGAAGGAAGGTTTTCTGGAAGGAAGTGAAGAGAATTAGGAAGGGTCAGGTGGAGAATGAGGCAGGAGTGAAGGATGCAAATGGTAGGCTGCTAGTGTCGAGTTGTGATGTGAGAAAGAGATGGGCGGAGTATTTTGAGGAACTTCTGAACGTGAGGGATGATAGGATTGCGAGAGTAGTAGCTGTTGGAAGTGATGTTAGAATGCCTGTGTTTGGTGAAGTGAATAGAAGTCGAATAAGAAGTGCAGAGGTGAGATGTGCGTTGGATGAAATGAAAAATGGGAAAGCTCCAGGTTTGGATGGCTGCATGGTTGAATGTCTAAAGAAAGGAGGAAATGTGGTTATAGAATAGTTGGTGCGTTTATTAAATGTGTGTTTCGAGGCTAGTAAAGTGCCGGTTGATTGGAGTAGCGCGTGCGTAGTTCCGTTGTACAAGGGGAAAGGTGACAGGTATGAGTGCAGTAATTCTAGGGGTATAAGTCTACTGAGTGTCGTTGGGAAGCTGTATGGAAGAGTGTTAATTGGAAGAGTGAGAGTGTTGACGGATCGTGTGCTTGCTGAAGAACAGTGTGGTTTTAGGTGTGGTAGAGGTTGTGTGGATCAAATGTTTGCTGTGAGGCAGGTGAATGAAAAATACTTATTAAAGGGAAAGGATGTATATAGGGCATTTATGGATCTAGAGAAGGTGTATGACAGAGTGGATCGCGAGGCTCTATGACAAGTGGTAAGTTTGTATGGAGTGGGTGGGAGACTGTTGAATGCGATCAAGAGTTTCTACATTGATAGCAGAGCATGTGTGAGAGTAGGGAATGAGGTGAGTGAATGGTTCCCAGTTGTGACAGGTGTGAGACAGGGATGTGTGATGTCGCCGTGGTTGTTTAATTTGTTTATGGGTGGTGTGGTGAGAGAAGTGAATGCCAGAGTGTTGGGAAAAGGTGCGCAGTTGGTGGGACGAAATGGTATGTATTGGGAAGTGTGTCAGCTGTTGTTTGCAGATGATACAGCGCTTGTGGCTGTTTCAGAGGAAAAACTGAGGAGACTGGTTGCAGAGTTTGGTAGAGTGTGCGAAAGGCGGAAATTGAGGGTAAATGTAAATAAAAGTAAGGTGATGAGATGTTCAAGAGGTGGAGTGTTTGGAACTTTGGATGTGAGGTTGAATGGGGAAGTTTTAGAGGAGGTAGAGCATTTTAGGTACCTCGGGTCGGATGTGACTGTTAAGGATAGTATGGAAGTAGAAGTGAAGCATCGAGTGAGTGAAGGTTGTAAGATATTGGGTGCAATGAGGAAAGTTTTTGAATGCAGGAGTTTGAGTATGAATGCTAAGAGGGGACTGTATGAAAGTTTGATTGTGCCAGTTTTGTTGTATGGAGCAGAGTCCTGGGGGTTGAGAGCAGCTGAGAGGAGGAAGTTGGATGTGTTTGAGATGAAGTGTTTGAGGAGCATGTATGGAGTAACTAGAAGAGATAGGATCAGGAATGAGTTGGTTAGGGGGCAGACGGGTGTTATCAAAAAGTTGAGCAGGCGAGTGGATGAAAGAGTGCTTGGATGGTTTGGGCATGTATAAAGAATGAATGCTGAGCGGCTGGTGAAAAAGATATATATGTCGGAAGTGAGTGGTTTTCGAGCGCGAGGTAGACCACGGATGAGTTGGATGGATGGGGTACGACGTGCTTTGTATGAGAGGGGTCTGACTGTGGACGTGGCGAGAGGGATGGCTGCGGACAGAGGTGAGTGGGGGCAGTGTATAAGGAGTTAATTTTATTTTTGACGCATTACTGGAAGCTGCCCGCGTGTGATGGGGTTGACCAGTCATGTGCGGGGGGAAGGGCTGCACTCAATGAAGCGGTCGGGGTAAACCAGCTGTGGCTGTCGGGCCTGACTGTGGAAGGTGGTTGTTCTGGGCTGCTGCTGATCCTGGCAGTTCAGGTGTGGCCAGTGCTGCCTCTCTCGCCTCCTAGTGACTAACTGTGGTGATTTTGGCCTGCTGTCGGCTACCCTCCCATAGGGAGGATAAGCCCGGTATATATATATATATATACTCTAGTTCTGTCGTACATGGCTTGGTAGCCGGCCGTTGTAGAATAATAGTTTTCATGTTTCTGACTCAGGTAGACTGTTATGTGCCACTATTATTTGCGTAAAAAATCATAAATTCGTGGCGCAATGGAAAACATTCTCCGAGTCGATTGGAATACTAGTTTATACGTAGGAGTGAAAATATAGTACTAAATGTCAACCTTTCTTAGACGCAGGATTATTTGTATCCACCCATTTTACCTTTAACTAATTCCTTATACCGCAAGTCTCTGAGCTCGTTTCTCACTGTAAGTGTGCGCTAAAATGCTTTCAACAATGCTTCGTCACTGAAGTTGTGTTTTCTTTTATAATTGCAGTTACATATATCATCTAATTTAAATTAAACTTTAGGAATACATTGCCCATAATTTGTTTCGACTAGTGACATAGGTATCACAAAACTCACATTTGTATCATATAAGTGTATTTACTTTAGGATATTTTAATAACCATTGATGTATCATCTTCATCGGAAAAAACTTTTTTTCGTTTTTCTACAGCCATTCGGAAGACTTAATGGGCGTAAACTGTCTTTTTGGCTTGAACTGTCCGCTTATTTTGTATTTTCTCTCATAATATAAGAAACTTTCAGTATTTCCCAACATCACGAGACCTAATTACGACAATTTGTTCCCGTGTTTTCAGTTCCGCATTGATGCGAGATTATCATCAGATTTTTATCGTAATAATTCTCTCACGAATGCATGCCCTGCGGCTCCCTTATTTAAATGTGGTTTCATTACATGTGTCCCTTGCAATATAATACTCACAGCAAAGAAATAGCAGCTTCACGAGCCCTGATATCTTTATGATAGCGCACTCAACACTGACACCTCTTTTGTCACCTCTATCCATCATACTTCAATCCCGTGACGGCACATCTTCATATCAAAAGAGAATTATAACTTTGATGAAATGCTTCTCAAATAAACAATGGCAATTATGTATCGTCAACTATTCACATCATGATCATTTTATGACCGTGAGCATTTATTTTTGTGTCTCAAAGTAGTGAAAAGATACTGCGTCTGAACTATTAATTACTTGAGCAACAATTGCGAATTCAGTTCAAACCAGGTACGAAAATGACTTGAACTGCACTTTAATTTTGCTTTTAAAAAATAGCAATCATGATAAAACCTAGTGCATCGAAAATATTCTTGTCAAAATCAAAGAAATAATATGACACTCCAATACAATCTCAGGAAAATGGCAACGTTCATCTCACGTGGTCTCCGAACGATTAATTAATACATCATCAACACTTTATGACAAAACGCAATGTGTCTCCTAAAAGCTATATCTAAATATATATTTTGTGTTCAATTTCTCTCATTTTATCCTAATGGGATCTCATTCAACACATCAAATTGGTTGGTCCGTCTCTCTTTGCGCCTTTAAAGGATGTCTGATGACTGTATCTGTGATACGAGATTCACCAGTGCACCAGGACATGAATATTTTTATCGCGGGTTCTATTAGGATGGATATATTTGTTTGTCATCCACATCTGAAGGATTTGGGTGAAAAATTTAGAATCCCATCATTTTTGGCCGGTTGTGTTTACTTTTTATTTAACAAAGGTTAAAAAATTCGAGAGATATTACATTTACTGTAGCAATTATGAAACGAGGGCAGAGTTTCGCTAACGACGGTCAGGTCACAGGCTCCCCATCATTGTGTAATTGAGTTTGAGCCTCCCTACTGCAACATGGGCGTTCCAAAGACAAAAGGCAAAAAGCATCGTATGGTATGTAGCTAAGGGAACGCCGAATTTACGCCCAAATTACATAAAAACCAAAAATTGATTAGGAAGATTATGAAATGGGATAAAAAATGAAGGAGTAGTTGCGGGAAAACCGAACAGAACTAAACCAGAAAAATCCGCAAGAAAACAAAATCCAAAATATATTCCAGAAAACGAAAGCATACTCTACCATTAGCTTGAGACCTCACATATGCCCCGCGGAAGCTCTAAAGCACATCCCCATTTCCAGAAGCGGTGAACGTAAACGGAAAATCGCGGCGTTGCCCCGAACTCGCGCGGACGATTTGATCAAATCTGGCGAGGCACTGAAGCCTATATGGACCAAATTTTGTGGTCTTGAACGAAATGTTACGGTAATTTCTCTGCAACTATCGTACTGAAACCCAGGGAATGGGGGCTTTTCATCGAAGCATTTGGAATACAAGGACGATGTGAGTGATGTCCTGATGTCACTCAGGAAGGACGGGGGACTATATAGGATGTTTACCAGTTAAAAACAGATCAAAGCTCTCTAAAGTTATATTTAGCCTTACATTCTAGATTAAGCGACCTAATCAGGCTATTTCTCCCCGAATTTATTTGCGCATATTTGACCGAGAGAAAAGAAATTGAACTGAAGACCAAGAACTGTCAGTATTATAGGTATGAAAATTTATATACTCGGTAAAAAATACAGAAACAGTTGAACATGCCGACATTACCTTTCGAAATATATAAAAAACTCCCTGGTACCACACCCCTAATTTTTTATAAGAAACAAAAAAATGTTACAATTTCTGAAAGTTGATGCAATAAATTCAACACAAGGATTTTCAGAAAACAATCTTAATACAAAAAGCGTTATATCTAATTTGAGGAGAAACCGCAGCACCTATTCTAATATCTAGAACAGTAGCTAAATTAACAGAGGACATAGCGGTAAAAGTGCATCCTTAGCTACAAATTAGAACACATGCAGAAATGTAAAATATTCTACTAGTAAAACGTCAAGGAAACATTTATGCGTTGATACTGCAAGAGTTAGAAGGTTTATTACAGAAGTTATCAAACGAAATTCATCACAACCAATTTCAATTGTGAAAATGCTTAACGTAAAGATTAGATTAGATTAGTCGTTAGTTTTAGCCTTCTTACCCGCAGCAACAAATGCGATCCAAAGAGAGGAAGGAGGAAGGCACCATTTAGTATGGAGTTATGAAAACGCGGAATCTATGCAGAAAGGGCATAGAAACAGTAAGTTGTGAAAGAAGATTATGAAACAAGACAAAGTTGAAGAAGGAAGTAGAAGGTGCTGAAAAACAGGACAGCAGTGAACCAAAAATAGTTGGTCCTCGACATAACAAAAACATTTTATTCTAACAAAAAAAAGCCTACCTAACCCACAGTTCGGGCCCTAACATTGTCCCCCTGTGAGCGATAATTCCCATAGATACAACAATTGTATCCCCCTGAGGGGCTTAACGTAAAGAGGTTAAAGCAGAAAACACACCGTAGGAAGTAGACATCAGCTGCGTTAGGGGTTGAGTACTTCATTGACATATGAAATAAAATCTATTCCCTCGGATATCTTCCTTTACACACTAGGACTGGAAGCTCATCAAAACCGTCAATACTACTAAATAATGCCAGGCTGGACAGTCTCCTCTTACATTCACACAGGAGCTCAGGCTGCCGCAGCAGGAGCTGATTTTGTTGAAGGTATAATGGGGGAAATAAATTATTTTGCCTCGAATACAAAAAGCCGATGTCGTAGAAACTTGAAGCTAATTTTTCCTGCCTACAGGTCAATAAAACGCGCCTGCTAACGCGGCAAACATGATTCATAATACAACACTTTGTGTTAAAATTTCTACCAAAATAAGGCTAGCACAAAAGATTCCCAGTAAACACACGCGAGGAAGAGCGGCCGTCGCACGAGGCTAACATAAACATTTCGCCATCAAAAAAAACTCTAAACAAAAATAAAAGTTTGTTGAAAACATAAAAGGTATTCTTATTTTATAGGGAATTCCTCAATATAAAATTACTGATGTCTACTAGTCGTAAAACAAAAGAGATTCCAATGTCCATGACAAAGGTTCAAATCAACCACAAGATGTGAAATAGAAATGTTTTCTTTATGTTTAGAAAACGAAAATACATGAAACACTTGACGATAAGAAATTTAGTTTGGCGGCGCATCTACGCTACTTCGGTAGCATGTTTCTAACGTGAGACAGATGCGATCGACACCCTGGTAGAGCAGGACTGAGGTTGCTGCAGCCCCGTGTTAGGGAGGCGGCGCGGTGTTCTTGGTGCAGCGAGTGGCAGTGGCCGAGGTTCCTTCATCTTCCTAAAATCTAACTTCAACTATCGTTATGTTGGTGTGCCTGTGACCTGTTTAGGTTATTTCTTTGATTGTCAGGGTTCACGTTAAATTATTCACTGCAGTCTTACCTTAGTACGTCTGGGGAACATCCTCCATCGGTGAATTTAGTATAGTTTGTTTGGGGTCTAGAAAGGTTGGAGTGGAGGATTAGGTTTCTTTCTCTCTAACTTTTTCCTAAGCAAACGAACCTTCAACTGTTCTTCCTGTCTGTAATATAGCGAGTAGTGTAAGTTCTAGTTAGAGAGACCAATAGTTGGCAACGCTCGAGACAGCAACACTCGCAGCCAGTCTACAAGTGAACTCGGGCTCGACAACAAGTAAATGTTGACCGAGTGTGTAAATAATATTACCTACTGTGGTTGGTATCTAACTTCTTAATTTCTAAACTAATGTACTAATTCTATGCTACCCTATTCTATATATTCCTTTCTATCTCCGCTCTGCTCTCGCTAACCACATTCTGGTATCTGAGTATCTAGTTATGTTGTAAGGTATTCAAGAGGTGAGTAAACTATTTTACCTAACTTGATGTCTATTACTATGTGGTGTCTATGTCTATGTGAAACCTATACTGTGCTATAGTGGAGGTTGTGATATTGGCGACGAGGATTTGGTAGAACTGCTCTAAGTGACTAAGTGGTAGTGACTACTGACTAGTGAGGGAACATAAAATTTGCCTAGTGAAATTTCTTGTTATTGTTTTTCTGCTCACTGGTGTTGCTAGACTGGCTAGACTAGTGGAGAAAATTAAAATTGATCAAGTGATTGTACTATTTGTGCTGTGAAATTTTTTTTTTACAGTGTGTTTTTGACTTACTAAAAATACAATATGCCATTGATAGGTTCAGTAGGAGAATTTAATCCTGTAGAGGAGGAATTTGGAGACTATGAAACTAGATTACACTGCTATTTTTTAATAAACAAAATAGAGGAAAATAAAAAAGCCCCCACCTTAATTTCACTAGTGGGTCCTAAAATTGCTAGGCTCATTAGAGACCTCGTGTCTCCTAAAAAAGTACTTGATGCTACTTATGACGAGATTGTGGAAGCGTTGAGACGGCATTTTAAGCCAACAAGAAATCAAATCTTTGAGAGGTTTAGGTTTCATAAGCGGAACCAGAGACAAGGGGAAAGCATTGCGGATTTTGTGGCTAGCTTGAAAGCACTTTCTAATACCTGTAATTTCAAACAGGAAGTGCTAGAAGAGACCCTGCTGGATCGTTTCATTTTGGGTGTGTCCAGTAATGAAATTCAAAATTGCTTGCTAAATGAGGCTGGCCTGACATGGCAAAAGGCCATGGATCTAGCTACTGCTAAAGAAACCACACTGAGAGAAACAGTGGGGTTGAGGCAACCAAATTCAATTCTAAATGTAGGCCAGAGCAGAGTTAAGCAAACTGCTATTAAGCCTCAGGGCAAAACTCAGACTCAAGCTAACCCCAAATCAGCATGCAGCGGCTGTGGTAATCTGCACTGGCGTAGAGATTGCCCCTATAAAGACAGTGTTTGTCATGGTTGTGGCCAAAAAGGCCATCTTAAGAAATGTTGTTTTAAATTGACAATTAAGAAATCTGATAAAGGCAACAAAAATAATTTTGTGCATGCTATGCATGAAAAAAGGGGGAGGGAAAACCACCCTAACCCTAATGGAACTAGCAATGGAACCAGTGCAGACTACCCAGCCCCCAATCCAGGATGTTATGGGGACATTTTTGCTTTAGCCGAGGAAATGAAACCCCCAATCAAAATAAAATTGTTACTAAATGGTGTGCCATTAGAGATGGAGGTAGATACAGGTGCTGCCAGGTCTATCCTTTCAATGGCCACCTACTCTAAAATTCCAGCTAAGTCAAGACCCGAACTGAGACCTTCTGATGTTAAGCTCAGGACTTATGGGGGAGCAGAGCTGGTAGTTTGTGGGGAGATTAGGGCTAACATCCAGCGTGAATCTAGTGGTATGGTTCCTCAGCTAGCAACTATTGTGGTTGTAGACAGGGAGGGGCCAGCCTTGCTGGGTAGGGACCTGATTGATTTCCTTGGGCTAACTATAGTTTCCAATAATGTCAACAAAGTGATCACTTGCCCTGAAGAGTTAGCAAATAAATTCCCCGACCTTTTTCAACAAGGTCTAGGTTGCTTTAAGGGAAGAAAATTCAAAATAGAAGTGGATCCAGCCATACCACCAAAGTTCTGTAAGGCCAGGAACGTGCCTTACACACTTAGACCTAAGGTGGAGGCTGAACTTGATAGACTGGTGCAGGAAGGTATCCTCACCCCTGTACAGTATTCAAGATGGGCGGCGGCGATCGTCCCTGTGCTCAAGGCTGATCAAAGCATCCGCATATGTGGGGATTACAAACTCACAGTCAACAGAGCCACTAGGCTTGATACCTACCCCATACCCCGAGTGGAGGATCTATTTAGCGGGTTAGCAGGAGGAGTTATATACTCCAAGCTAGATATGTCTCAGGCATACGCTCAACTACCCTTGGATGAAGACTCCAAGGAACTCACGGTAATAAACACCCACAGAGGTTTATTTGCCTACAACCGTCTCAGCTTTGGAATTGCGTCCGCACCTGGAATCTTTCAGCGTGCCATGGAAGGACTATTGCAGGGCCTCCCAGGAGTGTTCTGCTACCTGGATGACGTCCTGGTGAGTGCCACTAATGAGAAAGAGCACAACAAGCGTCTCTATCAAGTCTTATCTAAACTACAGGAGGCAGGGCTAAAACTGAAAATGGATAAATGTCAAATTGGAGTGCCACAGGTATCCTACCTTGGATACCAAATCGACAAGGACGGATTGCACCCCACTGCCGAGAAGGTAGCAGCAATCCAGAATTCACCAGCTCCTACTAATGTGACTCAACTGAGAGCCTACCTGGGGCTGTTAAATTTCTATAGGAAATTTCTAAAATCATCTGCAACCATGCTGGAGCCCCTAAATACCTTACTGAGGGATAAAACCCCTTGGAAATGGGATGCAAGTCAGGAGAGAGCCTTCCAGAAATCTAAACAAGCCCTCCTGGACTCTCAGACTCTAGTCCACTTTGACCCTCAGAAACCCATAGTGGTAGTGGCTGACAGTAGTGCGTATGGTGTGGGAGCGGTGCTGTGTCACCTTATTGATGGGATTGAACGCCCCGCCTATTTTGCCTCCCGAACTCTAACAGCAACAGAACGCAACTACTCTCAAACTGAGAAAGAAGCCCTAGCTATGGTGTTCGCACTTCGAAAATTTCATTGCTACCTGTGGGGACAGGATTTCACTGTGGTTACGGACCACAAACCTTTGTTAGGACTATTTGATCCGGGTAGAAGCATTCCTCCGATGGCATCCGGGCGCATCCAAAGGTGGGCTTTACTACTGCAGTCCTACAAGTTCACCTTGCGTCACCGGTCTGGCGTGCTGTTGGGTACGGCTGATGCTCTCAGTCGTCTACCCTTGACAACTCCCGAGGAAGCCACACCTATTCCTGCGGAATGGACGTCCTTAGTAAACTTCCTCGAGTCAGCTCCAGTCACCAGCACCCACATCCGCGACAGCACCCTAAGGGACCCAGTACTTTCAAAGGTATACAAATACTGCCAAGTAGGCTGGCCTTCGATGGTAATTGGTGACCCTGATCTCGCTCCGTATACTAGGAGGCGAGACGAATTGTCCACACAAAATGGCTGTGTGCTCTGGGGGGCAAGAATTATTGTACCCCAAGCTCTCAGACAAGCCATTGTGGAGGAACTTCACTCTGGTCACGCTGGATCATCCAGGATGAAGGAGTTAGCTCGCAGCTACGTGTGGTGGCCCCTTCTGGATAAAGATCTAGAAGAAACAACTAAGTCATGCAGCGAGTGCCTGAGCACTCGAGCCGCACCGACGAAAGCTGAACTCCATCCGTGGGAATGGCCTGCGAAGCCTTGGCATCGCATACACATTGACTACGCGGGCCCAATGGATGGAAAATACTACCTAGTGATCGTGGATGCACACTCTAAGTGGGTTGAAATTTTTCCCACATCTACTACAACCTCTAGCGAAACGATCTTGTGCCTGAAACACACTTTTGCGACATTTGGATTCCCAGTAACAATTGTTTCAGACAACGCAACGTGTTTCACATCGGCTGAATTCCAAGAATTTGTGAAGGCATGTGGTATGCGACATATTACAAGCGCACCATACCACCCTTCAACTAATGGACTGGCAGAGCGCATGGTACAAACTTTCAAGAAGAATATACGGAAGTCAACGGAACCCCTACGCCTAGCACTAGACAGGTTCCTGTTCAACTATCGGCTAACACCTCACACGACAACAGGTGTTACGCCTGCCGAACTGATGTTAGGCAGGAAAGTTCGCTCTCGTCTTGATCTGCTTTGGCCGTCAGAAGCAATCGCGTCCAAAGTTGCTCAACGCCAGGACGCTCAGAAAAGATACCACCCAGGGTCTCGCGCGGTTGACATTCCGCTGGAGTCACCTGTGATGGTCCGTCAATACACGCCGGGTTCCCCAAAATGGACCCCTGCTACCACCATTGAGAAAACAGGCCCGGTATCCTACAAGTGCCAACTGAAGGGGGGGAGAGGTCGTTCGTCGACACCAGGACCAAGTTATTACCTGCTCGAACACCATCCCTGAACCCTTGGAACAACCTACGGAGGAAACCGTTGTGTTTCCACAACCTGCTCAAAATTCATACCCACCACCTCCGACCCATGAACCTGACTCCGAAACACCTGATTACCCGATTCCCACCCAGGAGGCTAGGATGCACGAGCCTCCAAGCGCTAGCATCTCGCGCAGGTCTACCCGAGCTCGGAAGCCTGTGGTGAGAATGGACCTTTAGGATTGACTATACTGAATAAGGGGACTGGGGATACAGGGGGGGTTTCTAATTAAGGAGGGAGGGGTGTAATATAGCGAGTAGTGTAAGTTCTAGTTAGAGAGACCAATAGTTGGCAACGCTCGAGACAGCAACACTCGCAGCCAGTCTACAAGTGAACTCGGGCTCGACAACAAGTAAATGTTGACCGAGTGTGTAAATAATATTACCTACTGTGGTTGGTATCTAACTTCTTAATTTCTAAACTAATGTACTAATTCTATGCTACCCTATTCTATATATTCCTTTCTATCTCCGCTCTGCTCTCGCTAACCACATTCTGGTATCTGAGTATCTAGTTATGTTGTAAGGTATTCAAGAGGTGAGTAAACTATTTTACCTAACTTGATGTCTATTACTATGTGGTGTCTATGTCTATGTGAAACCTATACTGTGCTATAGTGGAGGTTGTGATACTGTCCTTACGGTGAGCCTGACTACCACTATCCCCTTGTCTGATAGGGTTTCAAATTTCTCTACCCTCTAAAAGTGGCGTTCCGAGACCCACTGGGCTGAATCAATGGCGTCCTGGCGTTAGTTATAAGGCATTTGAAATCAGCTTAGGTGAGTTGTGCCATAATTTTGTGGAATCGTGCTCAAATATTGATCTAATCGTTTCACACTATTTAACCCGCGATTTGCTACCTAGGCGCCAATTAACTGAATAACTCTTCAACAGTATCCAACTACAACGTCATTCCACTGGTCTAGCTGCCACTGCCGAGTATACTACTACTACTACTGCAACAGTCTCTACCGCTGCATCCATTGATGCAGTTTCTACTGTTGCCCTTTCTGCTCTTGTAGTAGCGTGCTCGTACCTGAACTCCTATGGCCCTGTTCAGAGACCTCAAGGCTAGCTCTGCACTACCTTGTTTATGCGAGCTGCTGCCGTCTTGCTGTGTCCCGTCGTCGCTCTCATTGCGGTTTTGTTCTTGTTAAATTGCGTTTAGTTGGAAATTCACTTCTAACAATTCTTGTTCAACTTAAAATTACATTTAGTTCAACGAAAGAACTACAATGTTCAATAAAAAGTAAATGCTTCACTGGATAGGCGTTAAAATCCTTATAATTACCTTCACTTCTATTGTGTAAGGTTGCCAAGGAAAAATTCCTTACCTGACCGAACAAATCAATATACTGTCCTCAGTGATGTTCAACAAGTCAGAAATCGTTAGTAAAAAATCATAAAAACGCAGCACAACGTGCACGTCTAACAGAAGCTGCACGCAGAAATACAATCAAATTGGCATTCTAATGAAGAATACGTGATGAAATTCATACATATGCCATCTTTGTACCAAAACATTTTCAAGAAAAATTTCAAGTTTGAATTCAAAATTTTTGAATTTGAGATAAGTTCGTTCAGCCTCTCTCCTTATCCACAACACAGGCGTTCAATAAGAATAAAAATGAAGGCACCGTTTAGGATGGAGTTGAGGGGACACAGATCCTATGCACAAGGAGTGTTCGTAACCAGGACCCCCAACACATAGAATCAGTACGTTAAGAAATAAGGTTGATATGAGATTAAAGTGGAAAAAGGAAGTTGGAGGTGAGAAAAATACAACTCCAGTAAACCAAAAAATTGGTCCTTACAAACATAATTTCAATTCAACATAAAGAAAACTCACCTAAATCAAAGCTCAGAAACCTCACATTTTCTGTCAACTAATTTCCTTAATCGGATTCGAGATTAAAGTCCGTACGAACACTCTTTCTATGACATAAAACAGAGGTTCCCAAACTTTACCATACCAAGCACCCCCAGATATTTAAGCTCCATCCGAGGACCCCCAGCCAATCGAAAGTTATTATTGCCATCCCAAGATATCTATTACATGATAAGTATGCAGTAAATATACCATTTACATATTTCTATGTAAACAAAATATAAAAATATGCTTTTAAAATATTTTTCAAATTGATTGTTTTAAATTCGATTCAAAATAAAATTGGGAGAAATACCCACAGTAGATAGATGCTTACACTCATTACAATATGTACAGTCAACCATTCAACACAGATAACCAAAAAAACGAAATACCTTCAAAAAAAGTGCAGAATTAAACACAAAAGACATCAAAAATTTCTTGGATGGGCTTGATGTCTCCTACACATTTGATCAATGCGGGGCTTGATGTTAGTAAGTGCCAAACGCATGTCGTTGTTCACCTGTAGGCGTGCTCTGGGCTTGGTTTTCGCTATTGTCAATGTAGAAAATCCTATTTCACAAAAGTAGGTCGTGGCGAATGACAAAATGTATTTCAGAGTTTTCTCACCCAGAGCATGATATTGAGTTCTTAAGAAGATCCAGAACTCTGTCAATGGCAGAGAACTTAATTTTCATACCCCATTATTTAATAGTTCAATGAGTTTCTCATTGAACTATCGAGTTTCATTGAACCACACACATTGAGAAACTCATTGCGTTTCTCAACTCATTGAGTTTCTCTCATTGAACCACACACATTCTGGAAAAAACCCACCACACACATTCACATTCAAACCCACCACACACATTCTGGAGAACATAACATACACACCACAGAGGTAAACACAGAGCTCAAATAAAGCCGGAAGCAAAGGGTGAGCCAACAAACTTGAGATCATCCCACTTTTTCAACTTTTTTCGTCCGATTTGTTTGAAAATTGGCCAGTATATGTATTTTGTATGAGTAAACTTTTTTTACTCGTGTCACTTTTTCGATTTAGGCCTAAGTTTTTTTACGAAAAATTAGTTTTATGGTATAATTTTTGGATATTTCCAAACGTGACTCGTCATCGAGTTTTGACGCTAGAACAAAACCAAAGACAATTTTAGAATTCTTGGAGCATTTCTAACAAACTCATATAGGCTTTTTTTCAAATTCAAATTTTTTCAAATTTCTAAACCCAACAGTAAATTTTGGGTTTAGAGCTATATAGTGCTCGCGATAGCCATGTGCTAGAGGTTCTGCCGCCGTGCGGCCGAGACCCGGGTTCGAAACTCGGCGCTGGCGGTGGCGATTTTCTCTGTTGGGTATAGGAGAAAAATTCCAAGCATAATACCCTACTCTACCCAGGTGTCTGAAATGGGTACCGGTCTTGACCGGGGGAAAACGTCATGGCGTCCTGGCGTTAGTTATAAGGCATTTGAAAATCCGATGTACAAGGTGATATGTATCAGGCTTGATTGGAAATAAAGCATCCGTAGATGCCTTAATTATTATTATCATTATTATATATTTTTTCGAAAAATTTGAAATTATAAAAAGCCTATTTGAGTTTGTTAGAAATGTTCCAAGGATTCTAAAACTGTCTTTGGTTTTGTTTTAGCATCAAAACTCGATGACTAGTCACATTTTGAATGTTGAAAGTTATTTGTTATGGGTATAAGCCATAACAAATTTTTTTTGTTGAAATGTAATATAATGAACAATTTATGTAATTGAATGCGGTTTTATTTTTATTTCGATAGTTTCCATACATAACTTCATATTCACACGGTGAATTGGGATTTCCAAACCCCCCCCCCCCAATTTTTTTTTTCAAAAATATGGAATTTTTTATTTTCAGTCTGATTCTTATGAAATTTGACTAAGAAATGTAACTTTTGAAAAGAAACACAATTTATTCTATTCATTTTTTTATTTAGGCCTTAGTTTTCGAAAAAATATGACATGTTGGTTTTTAGGTATTGATATTTCACTGGTATTGATATTTCAAGATGTATCTCCTCATTCAGTTTTGATGCTAGAACAAAAATAAAGAGAGTTTTAGAATCCTTGAAACATTTCTAACAAAATCAAGTAGCCAAATTTTTATTTCCCGTTTTGTTGTCTTTTTATACGGGGTTGAAATGGGCTCGAAAATTAAATATTTTGGTTCCCTTAACCCCCCCCCCCCCCCAGAGGGGGATCTATTGTCCGTAGCGCCATAAAATTTTAGGACCGAATAGTCCACCACCTAAGGGTCCTTTACCAACAGAAACATGATAAATGACCATCGGAGCGACAGGGGCCTGGGATGATCTCTTTAAATGAAATATTATGACGAATATAAAAATTTAATAGAGAAGTGTTGGCTGCTTGCACACCTAAATATCGATACCACCCATTATAATGACTGAGAATCAGTGTTATATATTTTTCATTTTTTTTTGTCAGAAGGTAATTTTTCCCGTTGTGCCGCAAACCCCCTAAGACATTCTCAGGGACCCCAAGGGTCATGGGAACCCAGTTTGGGAACCACAGACATAAAACATTAGAGTGGGGTACCAGATTTGTATTTTTTATTACAAACACACAAAAAAAAGAAACAATTCAAGATTGTGACCGTTAATCCTAGAATATAAACGAAGAAAAGAATTTGCAGTGCAAGTCTGACAAATGTGACAAGGATGCGGCAAGAAACAGTACGAAATAGAATTTGAACAGCTGATTGTCATGCGTCATCCTAAAAAGCCATTCAGCAACTGAAAGAAAGATCTCATTTCATTCGAAAAAGACACCACAAATTGAGTAGAATAGTACGCAAAATGAATAATGCAGTGTTTGAAAGGAAATAAAATTTTACCGACAACAACGCAACTGAGGCCTTAGATTACATTAGAAAAGATGGTTTAGGGCTGTATAATTATAAAAATGGTTTTTAGAGAGAATGAGGAAGAAATCATTCAGTAATCACTTTTGGTAGCGCAGGGCTTATGCACATGGTTCATAGAAACAGCACGTTGAATGGAAATTTATGAAACAACGTAGAGTTGAAGGCGTAACGAATAATGAAAAACAGGACTGCAGTAAACCAAAAAAGATGGTCCTCAACAAAGCTAAAACCTTTCTTTTCCACAAAACATGACCACCTTAAGAACCTCACTTATTCCCCTCGTGAGCACCAATTGCCATGGACACTGAAGTTGCATTCTGCAAAGGGAGAAAACCGTAAAAACTTTGATCACACGGGAGAGCTAAGATGTTTAAAAAATGTGAAGTGCGATGTAGTAATTAGACATTTGAATAACGAATGAATCTGCATTTCACATCTAGAAAGGAAACACATTAGTGCAATAATGTTTGCTAGCTAGGTGTGTTTAAACTTTATCCTTTCGAGCAGAAGAATAGTTACATAATTCACACTTACATAATTCAACAGCTGACCTTTACCATGTTTGCTAGCTAGGTGTAGTTTAACATTGCTCATTCGAGCAGAGGAATATTCACATCATTCACATTTGAACAGCTAACCTTCACCATGTTTGCGAGCCAGGTGACGTTTAAGATTTCCCTTGAGAGAAGAGGAATATTCACATAATTCGCACTTAAACAGCTGACCTTCACCATGTTTGCTGGCTAGGTAAAGTTTAAGATAACTCTTACGAGCAGAGGAATATTCACATAATTCGCATTCAAACAGCTGACCTTCACCATGATTGCAGGCCAGGTGACGTTTAAGATTTCCTTGAGAGCAGAGGAATATTCACATAATTCACACTTGAAAAGCTGACCTTCACCATGTTTGACGGCTAGGTGCTGTTCATGAGAAATCTTATGGACAGAGAAATATTCACAAAATTCACACTTGAAAAACTGACGTTCACAATGTTTGCAGGCCAGGTGACGTTTAAGATTTCTCTTGAGAGCAGAGGAATATTCACATAATTCGCACTTAAACCACTGACCCTCACCATGTTTGCTGGCTCGGTGTAGTTTGACATCACTCTTACGAGCAGAAGAATAGTCACATAACTCGCACTTGAACAGCTGACCTTTACCATGTTTGTTAGCTTGGTATGGTTCATCTTCGTTTCTACGAGCTGAGTCATTCAAGTTACGCCTGCAAAGTCGACTTTGAACATGTCTGCCTATTTGAGGTCCTATTTTGCCTCTACCAGACAAACACTGCTTCGAGTTTCCTTCATTTGCTGAAGAATATTTGCACAATTCACACTTGTACACCATAATATTGTGCAATGCACCTTCTTTAAGTGAATCAGAACTGGACTTTACGACAAAACGAAAGTTACAGAAATCACACCTAAGCTCTCCCTGACCATGTTTATTACGTCGCTGTTCCCCCGTTTTTTTCACACCTGGATATTGATAACTCCAGGATAGACCTTCGTGCTGGCTTTCATTATCATGCTGCTCCACTATGAGCCGCTTCAAAATACCCATGTACATAGTAGGGAAATCACACAACCCACAATCGTTGTAACATCCCAATTTGTGCCTGACACGGAGGTGCATCTCCATAAGGTCCCTCCTACCAGTGGAGTAATCACAATGTTCACACAGTAAGGGCCGTGACGTGAGTCTGTCAGGAGGTGAGGCCTCAACACTACTGCCGCTACCCGACACATCTGATGGTAGCGAGTCAGCGCTCCCTTGAGATGCTCCAGCTGGTCCCTGATGAAAAGCACTTGTGTTGCACGCACCAGGGCTGTCTTCCCTCAACTCATCCTCAGCTTCTGCATGCCCTAAACGTGCATGAGTGTTGTCATTGTCTACTTCTCTCTTGAAAGTAACTGCACGAGAGCCTGAACTTGAACTGGCCTGTGAGAAAAACTTTTCCTGATTATTACTGGCACAGATTCTCAGGGGAAAAAACACATTATACGTAAATTGCAATTAGAAATACCTATGCTCATGGTAACCATGAACTTTTAAAATGAAGTTGTGCACTTCAGCATCAGTTCTTATTTTAATCTTGAGCCAATGCACTCAACTTTCTAAACAAAATACAAGAAAAATATATGAAAAATAATACAGGAAGCAAAAAATAACGATTGCACAGGAGACTTTTC
This sequence comes from Morinoia aosen, assembly GCA_030386875.1. Lineage (NCBI taxonomy): Eukaryota > Metazoa > Arthropoda > Malacostraca > Amphipoda > Talitridae > Morinoia > Morinoia aosen. The sequence goes on along the minus strand of CM059558.1, from coordinate 3,685,431 downwards.
AAAAGCACATTCTGTCTTCACAGCCGGTTAATACTTCAATACAGAGCAAAAATTTAACGAAGTATTCATGCAATATCTTCTACATGCAATAGCGCCTGTCAAAAACACAATATTTTGGATCAAGATTCCTGCACAAAATTTTAATGTTAACGTTTTTCTCCTTAAAACATAAAACTAACTTCATAATTCTTCTTAAATTTACAAGTAACGTCAATTGTATTAGAAATATTGTTTCTGAATAACTGAGAGTAGAGTGGTTGAAGTGATTTCTTACACAAGCAAAACAACCAAAAATTATTCATTCGTTGGTCTCACATAAAAAGCATGAAACACGTATAAAAATCAGAAACCTGACTCGTACTTAATACAGTTTCACGTTAACCCTTTAACGCACCAGAGGACACCAGTGTCCTCTTTCAAAAATACCCTCAATATATTGTATTTGTTATTCAATTAGTTCCCTAATGTGTTCTTTGAAGTTCTCTGCCGGGTGGCAGTTCCTATCCCATCCTGATATTGGTGACTGCCTGATGTCAGCGCCAGTTTAGTGACGGTGGTTGTGTTAACGGTAATATGAGTACAACAATTCGGACGTTAAAGGGTTAAGCAACAGTTCCACACAGACATCTTTAAATCACAAGTTTGGCAGCCAATGTTTAAAGAAGTTGAGAAGACATACAAAAACTTCCAAGCATCTTGAAACGATCACTAGTGTAAACCAGTTAAAGTGCGTCGTTCAAGCCAACTCATTGAGGCACAACGCTATTAAGAAAGGAACGCTATTAAGAAACACTAGCTGTGGTTGGGGAACGGAAATAAAGTGGATCACATCGAGAATAACAAAACAAGACTCAATACCAGCAGTCAAAGATATTATCACTCTACAACAGGCACAATTTTTGAAAATAAAATATTTTGCACTAAATACCAATAAAGGGAATCAAATAACCAAAAATCTTGATTCAACAGAATTGAAACTCGAGAATAATGGTATGTAGGGAGACTATTTTTTTGGAACCAGAGGAAAACATTGCTCAGCTGCTAATGAAACAGCTTGCAATAAATTAAGCTTATCTAAAGTGAGATGCTTCAAATCATTCATAAAGCAATTAGAATAAAATTAAATCCACTGAATGACAAGTTTTGTCAATTATATCTGAAATGCTAACAACAGAAAGACGTGAAAGCAACAAAAATGAAATAAATGTCACCATATAGTGGCCAAGAGCGGGTAAAAACCGATTAAAGTTTAATTAAATTCATATTTTTTGTGTAATTATAAATACTCTACTGAAAACAAACAAAAGCATTCAAGAAGCAAATGAGTAATCAATTGGAAGCTTTCAAGAGGAGGCAAAGTAACCAATCGGAAGCATTCAAGAGGAGAGTCAGCAATCCACAGGAAGCACTCGAGAAAAGAGTAAGCAACCAATTGCAGCACCTGGGGTTCCTGATGCCAGTCAATGGGCTCGTCCTTTACAGTAACGGCCTCCAGCTCAGCGTCATGCACTTCACTTTTGATGTAAATATCTTTTAGATGGCTCCCAGAGCTCGGCCCATCACCTGCACGTGACACAAGCTCATTGAAAAAAATTGCACCTGAGATAACAAATCTAGTAACAGCTCTTTATGTGTTAAAATACAGAGATAATTTCATGATTTTGACGATGTCTACAATTTGGTTAATATTTTAATACATAAAAACTAGAACAATCTAGAAAATTTGGAAAAAATCAAGTTATAATTATAGCAGGCAACACAATGCAACCCTTCCAACTAAATAGTTAATATTTCAAAAGCTTTGGAGATTAATTGAGCTTAATCATATTTTAGGTTACACCAGCAAATTTAAATGACAATATTAAGCAAGAAACAAAGTCTACAGAATAATTAGTAGTTACAATTCAGAATAAACAAGCAATTCCAATAGAATTTGTATTAAAAAATGTGTTTTGCACTTCACTGTATTTCTGATGGACATCCAGAACACTCGCGAGAACCCCCCCACCGGGGGTTCTCAAAATAAATCAAACCCCGACTCCTCGGAGTCGACACTCCCACATCAAAAAATCACCCAACATTACAAGCAACATGCACCACCACCCACCCTCGGCATCATCCCGTCGTCCGACTCAATCCCATTCAACCAACAAAATCGACACAACCTGTCACTTATACTTATCCCTCTCCTAACTTGGCCAACCTCCCCGAAACCCCCACACTCCCTCACACCCAACCTCGGAAGGTTGGGGAAGAGTTTTCACAAGACCTCACCGAATCAGAAACCCTAAATCGCCTAATGAACCCTGATCTATCCCAGTCTAACATCTCCCTAATTTTCCTGACCTAATCTAACATAATATATCAAAATATATATCACCAGTCCAACCGATCTAACGATATATAACCTTATTTCACCCAATCAAATCACCCGAAACCATTATTAAACAATCTAACATAATAAAACCTTATCTAAACCAATCTTATCCATTCTAACCCAACCTCGCCCAATCTGAACCAGTCTAACCCAATACAACCAAATACAACCCATTCAAACAATATTTAACCAATCGAACACAATCTATCGTAATAGATTAATCTTAACCAATCCAACATAGTTCCACCCCCATCAAACCCAATCTAACCTATTTTAACCCTTCAATCCTTATCCTATATACCTTGTTTAGCTTCACCAATTTTTCATTCAAAATATTTAAAAGATAAATTTTCACTAACCACTAATCGATAAAAACCAAAATATTCACTCCCATCTTGTTTAAACACATCTTCTGCTCTCGATATTCGAATATTTCAAGTCCTACGGGGAAACTATTCATCGTAATTTTTCGTGACTATTTTGTTCCCACAACCATACTCTGTTTCCATGAAATTAAACCTCAAATACTCTCATCGAATCATTTGTTCTTTTTGTTGTACTGAATTTCTCGTCACATAAGAAGATAAAAACATGTTTACCCCATATATTCACTCTCTCACCATTTTCCAGAACGTGTGCAATTGAAAAATAATCTTGGTAATCACAATAAAAACTTTCATTTCATCAACACTCATCTAAATGCGGTTACGACTCAAAATGTCACAGAGAAGCAACAGCCCAGCGCTAACGCGCATCAAATGCACAAGGCAGAGGGGGGTAAATAATAATGCTGGGGCCGCTTTAGACTGCCCGAAGGGCAGCCCAAAGCGGCTAAATTTCAATGAAAGTTTATTAAAAAATTGGAGGAAATAGTGCAGAGCCTCTGTTTCGAAAACGAAATAAATGAGCGCTAAATTCTCGAACAAAATCGCAATATTTACTCCCTCATAAATCCCCCATGTTTTCTTTCAGTAAATCTCAAAATAGTGTCACTCATACTTGGTCATTAATTAGATTTTCTTCTTGAAAACATGGACAAATTTCCCGAACGATGAAGAATACGTACTTGACATATCCAATGAGCTAGAGTATTCAAATTCATAAAAACCACCATCTTCTAAATCAAAAATACTCATTTAAATCCCTCGTATCATTTGGGCAGTGAGTGTGATCGAATTTCACTACCTCCGTAAACCGTAGATAAGTGCTAACTTTCGAGAATAAAAAACGTTGGGCTCTGAAACTTGGCCTCTTTCATCATTCACTACTAAAACTCTTCTCCTAAATAAAAAAAATTTCAAAATGCCTCTAAAATTTCCTGGAACACCAAAATGGAGAAAAACTTACGTTTTGTTAACTGAAAACTTGTAAAAAACAAATTATCGCGCTGAAAATGTACCCACTAATAGCCCCTAAAAATACTATACAAGTAAACAATCAACCTCACCAAAAGAATGATGCATTTCGGAGAAATGAGTATTTTCACTCAATTACAGACCTCATTAAAATTGAGTTTTTAGAGTAACCCCTTCGACTTTGAGGCCTGATTGAACACCTGCGAGTAGTTGAGGGCAAAGGACACATCATACTAAAATCGATTCTCCAAGTATCACCTAAAATTTGAATTCCGCACTTGAAAATTGGCTATTTTGACCACAAGGGCCGCAACACTCGCCGACGAAAGTTTTCTATTAATTAAATCTACAAAGTGTCCGCTGCAATTTTCTTGCACGTAAGGTGAGATTCGCGATGAAAAGACGCGTTGATTGATGTACAACATGCAATTGTTCACTCTTTTATTTTGGGTTGATAACCAATAATTATCCAAATGAATGATGAGTAAGCGGCAATTAAATGAGCGAAAATGAGTAAAACTTTAAGCTCGGAAATTTAACCTCGTCGATCTTCATCCAATTCTAGAAGCCTTTTCTTCTATAAAAAAAATTTCAATTTGCCTCTGGAATTTCATCGAACACCAAAATGAATGAAATGTTACGTTTTCTTGAATGAAAACTCAAAAGGCAACTATAAAACTCAAAACGCTCAAAATCAATCCACCCAAAGCCTTCGTGTGAATACCACTTAAAAAACTTTCAACCTGACCAAAATATTGACGCATTTTCGATGAATCAGTGTTTCCACTCAATTTCAGACCTCATTAACATTGAGTGAAATGAGTAACCCCTGCGAATTTGAGGCATGATTGAGAACTTATCATAGTTGACGGCAAGGGACACAACATACTAAAAAATTTAAATTCTGCACTCGAAAATTCCTCATTTCGAGCCGAAGGGGCGCCTGACAACTCACCGACGAGAGTTTCTCATCAATTAAATTCTCAAATTGAGCGATGCAACTTTTTAACAGGTATTGCGAGATTCCTCTCAAAAATACGCGTCGATTGATGTACAACATGCAAGCATTTACTCTTTTCTTTCGGATTAGTGACCAATAAATCGGTAGAGGCGTACTGAACATCGGCAGTTTTTAGAGCAAATATGAGTTTTTTACTTTTAATTTTTCGAAAACAAAACTTTGGAGGCTGAAACTTGGCCTCTTTTATCTTCATCCATTGCTGAACATATTCTGTTCTATGGAAAAAATTCCAAAATGCCCCTAAAATTCCCTGCAGACCCGAAATGAGTAAAAAGTTACGATTTATTGAGTGAAAACTTTTGAAAATTCTAAAAAACCTAAAGCGCCGAAAATTTATCCATCAATGGCCCTCACAAAGACCTTGTAATAAAACGCTCAACATCGCAAAAATACTCACGCATTTACGAGGAATGAGTGTTTCCACTCATTTCCAGACCTCATTAAAAGTGAGTTTTTCGACCTTTTCCACGCGACCTGGAGACCTGGCTGACGACTCACCCCTACCTGAGAACAATTTACACACCATACTAAAAAATCGTCTCTCCAAGTGTGACAGAAAATACAAATTGGGCGCTTGAAAATTGCTCATTTTGAGAGAAAAGCCGCAAAACTCACCGACAAGAGTTTTTCATCGAAAATCACCGCTGCAACTTTTTTACGTGTATTGCGAGCTTTGTCTCACAAAGATGCGTCGATTGATGTACAACATGCGTGAATTTTCTCTTTCTTTCGCATTAAAAAGTAATTGATCTTACAGTTGATATATACCGGGATATTTTGAGCACATTTCAGTTTTTCGATTTTATCTCATTTTGGGAAAAATTTTGGGGTCTGAAATTTTGCCCCTTTTCTCCTCATTCAATGCCGCATGGCTTTCGTTCTATAAAATTTTTCCCAAAATGCCTCAAACAATTTTTTCAGACCTCCATTCGAAAAATTTTTTTTTTTCACCATTCAATCAATAAAAATACAACGATAAAACTCAGAGCGCTGAAATGCACATAAAACATGGCCCCCGTACGTACCTTTTCAACGAGCCTACGAGCTCATCAAAAAATTGACGCATTCTCGTTCAATGAGCGTTTTCACTCATTCTCAAAACTCATTAAAATGAGTGTAGTGAGTGATACCGGCGACTTGGAGGTCTAGTTGAGAACTTGTGGGTAGTTCACAGGAAAAGACAAGTCATACTGAGAGAGCAACTCTTCATGTATTGCAGAACACCTTTTTTCTGCACTTGAAAATTTCCCGATTTTCGGCCAACTTTGACCCCCTCAAAGAGGGTAAAGGAGGCGGAATCTGAATTTTTCTTCGATATGACAAATGCTTAGGATTGCGAGTTCTACCCGCGGCCAGAGTTTCAGCTCGCTGCGACACCGGGAACATACGAATCTGCGCGAGGACCAACTTTCCGCAATAATACATCTTTCACAAGGGGGCCCGTTCGGGGTCTGGTCTTAGTACTGGCGCGAGTATTAGTCCTGATTTGCCTCCGGCAGTGAAAGTGTCCCGCGCGCAAAGTAACAAGCAAGTTTGAATTAAAAATTAATGTAAACCAATTTTTAAATCAATCATGCAACAATTAGAATAGAATTAAATCTAGTGAGTGACATCTTTCTCAATTGAGACACCATTTCTCAAACTTGTGGGAGGAAGTTTCACACTGGAGACAAAGACCAAAACTCAACACAACTCCTTATACCACTGAAGTCCTCATCTTTAATAGATCAATACCACAGTTTTTTGAAAGTTTTCAAAGTGGATTAGATTAGATTATTAGTTAGTTTAAGCCTCCCTATCCGCAACAAAGGCTATCTAAGAGAGGAAGGAAGAAGGCACCATTTAGTATGGAGTTAAGGAAACGCGGAATCTATGCAGAAAAGGCACAGAAACAGAAAGCTAAGAAAGAAGATCATGAAACAAGAAAAAGTTGAAGAATAAAGTAGTAGGTGCTGAAAAACAGGACAGCAGTGAACCAGAAATAGATGGTCCGTAACAAAACAAAAACCTGTTCTATTTTAACAAAATAAAAGCCTACCTAACTTTTAGCTCAGGCCCTTACATAGTCCCCCTGGGAGTGCTAATTCCCATAGATACAATAGTTGTATCCCCCTGAGGGGAGTTTTCAAAGTGGACTAGGTGCAAGTTTAAGCGTACGTTTCCACAACTAATGTGTTATAAAGTTAGGAAGGAGAAAGGCACCATTTAGTATGGTGTTGAGGAAATGAGGAATCTATCCACAAGCTGCACAGAAACAGTAGTTCAAGAAACCAGTTCATGAAACAAGATTACACTTGGTGCAGAAAGTAATGAATACTGAAAAACCCGACAGAAGCGAACCACAAAAAAAGGTCTACAACAAAACAAAAAAGGATTCTAAAAAAAGGCCTACATACTTTAGCGCTGCACATCACATGTTTCCTCTGGGAGTGCTTATATTCATAGAAACAATAGTTGTACCTAGAGATGTGACTCAAAAAAAAACCATGCCGTTTTTTAAAAAAAACGCGTTTTTTTTACAAAAAACCATGGTTAAAAAACATGGATATTTCGTTTTTTTTAAATATTTTGTCTGAAAATAACTCAGCAAGAAAAAGAACCACATTACATTATTTGTTTTCATGTCATATTATAAAATAAAATAGCATACTTCTTAATTGATGGTTTTCTATGGTTTTATGAAAGTTTTCAGTTTCTGCGGTTTCATGTTTTGATATTTCATTTATTTTACAAGACATGTGAATGACCTTCAACTTCCGAAATGGTGTGTTATAATAACATATCTTTACTTATGGTCATTGATAGAGATGTGACCAAAAAAAAACATGCTTTTTTTTTAATATGTTATTTATACAAAAATTATGCCTAAAAAACATGGATATTAAGATTTTTTATGTGACCTAAAAATTCAATGCTGTTTTTTTAAAAAACGTTTTTTACAGAAAAATCATGACTAAAAAAACATGGCTATTATTATATTTCATGGGATAAAAAAAAATTTTTTTTCTCAACAAAAAATCTTGACTAAAAAACACATACGTAAATATCAGGAAAGACATTTTTCTTTAATCGAATTGTCTTTAGAAACTTAAAAACAAATAACGCTGTTAATATTGAAATCATATTCATTAGAACTCTATTAGGGCTTAGAATAAAATATCTGCAAAGAATCCATTCACACTATAAAACCTTTCAGAGACCAGCTCCATCCTCAGTAAGTCATTCAGTAAACGTGGTAAAATGGACAGTGAATTTTCACTTTTCCTTTAAAAAACATTTTACTGAATGACTTACTGAGGATGGAGCTCGTCTCCAAAAGGATTTATAGAGTGAATAGATTCTTTCTAGATATTTTATTCTAAGACCTGGTACGATTCTAATAGATATTAATATATTTCGTGACCAAAAAATCCATGCTGTTTTTTGTATATGTTTTTGTCACAAAAGTCATGATTATAAAATACGGATATTAATATACTTTATTTGACTATAAACAACCATGCTATTTTTTTGAAAAACATCTTTTTTTACAGAAAAATCATGTCTAAAAAAACGTGGATATTAATATATTCTATGTGCCAAAAAACCATGCTGGTTTTTTAAATCATGTTATCTTTACCAAAAAGATCATGACTAAAAAACATAGATAATAATTACTTTTAGATAATAATTACTATAATAGATAATAATTACTATTGACTGATAACAATATTTCTTCTTATTTTATTAACAATTTCTATCAATCTTTCATTTCTACGAAGTTCTGGCGAAAACTTCAACACCTCATGATCCCAACTTTGCCTCTCCCGACCCAACCTGGTCATACTCTGTGTTGCACATTTTGCGCGGGAAAGTGATTTCACCTATAACTTTAGAGCTGAATAATTCTAAAATAATGCATCAGCGAGCAGAATGTCATTCATGTAAAACGTTCTTAAATGGGTTCCTTTAGTGATTCTTGGGAATACAATTCCTATTTCCTTTGATCACATCACGCTTTACATTGACCAAAAATATATTAATATTCATTTTTATTAGTCAGAATTTTTTGTAAAATATATGTTTTTAAAAAAACAGCATTTTTTTTGGTCACCTAAAATACATTGAAATCCATGTTTTTTAGTCATTTTTTTGTAATGAAAACATAAAAAAACATAGAGTAAATGTGGTGGCAGATAACCCACAATTACCTAGAGGAGTCTAAGAGGAGCAACAGGAGCCACAGAACTTACCACAGAACTTATATTGATGGAGTCAAAATTCAGAGCTTATTATCTCTACTATGTCTGTTTTTTTGTTCACATAAAAATAAAACCAGACATAGTGGAGATAGTTAGCTCTGAATTTTAACTCCATCAATATAAGTTCTGTGGCTCCTGCTGTTCCTCTTAGACTCCTCTAGGTAATTGTGGGTTATCTGCCACAACTTTTAATGTATGGTTTCTTTTTGATGTTTCTATTACAAAAAAATGATTAAAAGACATGGATATTAATATACTTTAGGTGTCCACAAGAAAAAAAGACATATACCTAACAAAATTTAGGTGTGTGCAAAAAACAACAAAAAAAACAAAAAAAACACATAAAAAAACATGTTTTTTGCAAAAAACAACCGCCATCAAATAAAACCGTTTTTTTTTTGCATCACTAGTTGTACCCCCACGAGGGTGTGATGGTCTTTAAACACACAACACTACACTAGTAGCATGGTTCAGCAGAAAGAAATCAGTGAGATAAGGTTTACTCTGGGAGTAATTCTAACAAAAATCCATGGTGTGAATGCTCAGGTGGCAGACACTAAAAGTTGTGTCATGTAAAGAAATAATAAACATGGTACGCCACTGATCTACTCCAAATAGATATTTTGAGGAAATACTACTCTCATAAAGTGTTTTTGGGAATTTTTGAGAAATACTCTCGTAAAATATTTTTTTTTGGGAAACAGGCTCGTAAAATGTTCTTTGGGAAAATACTTTCACTTTAGGAAAAGTCAAAAACCGTTATCACTGGTATTGTTAGGAATCAATTCAGGATAGGCAATATATGGTTCAAAGATGCTGTAGTTTATTTTGTGAGAGATGTTACATTGTTGGTGGCAAGGATTGGAATTTGACGGTTAGGCCGGTGACACAGGCGGCGGCGAGCCAAGCGGGGCTGCTTCGAGGGGAAAGGGGAAGACGTAAGCAGAGAACCAATTGTGCTACACCAATGAACGCTTGCCTAGCGATCACGCGAGGTGTGTCTGAGCACACACCAATGGGAGTCCCAGACGTCAGAACAAACAAGGATTCCGCCAATCAGGATGCAGATGCTGCAGCCGCACGTTACAGCAGAGTGGAAAGTGTATAGTTGTCGGCAGGGAGAATTCGGAAAATGAGGGCTCTTAAGTGCAGATTTTAAAATGGAGAACAGCACTCAGAAAAGTGCTTTTCAAAGCATCACGCAAAAATCATCTAAATTATAGGCAATCGGTTTTCTGTGTTTATGTAGTCGAGGATCGAATTCACGTTGTGAATGGTGCGGCGCTTCATATAATTCGACACCTTGTTACAAGGCCAGGTTAAATCGTGATATGTCCTTCTCGCATATATGGTGCTTTGTGTTGCTTGTGGAACCTGCAATTTTGTGGATGCGCAAATTGTTGTCAGCGATGGAGTATTGGTAACTTGAATTCTCGGTAAGCATCACATTTATATCATGTCGTGTTTAAAGGCTTATGACGGTAGATATGCGTGTGCCTTTCTTTAACGCAATTTTGCCCTCTCAAATCATTTCGTTCCAATGCCTTGTGTACTTTATCCACGTGTTACCTAAAATAAATTCATGTAAATCTTCAAATTCTTTTATTCTCCATGTCTGGTATGCAGGTGTACGCAAGCATGAAGGACAATACTTTAAAATTTGCGGGGGGTTGAGAGTCCCTCAGCGTCTGGGAAGGGGGTCCTAAACCCACCCTCTTCTCGTATCGCAACAATATTTACATGCTGTATTGCACTCCCAAATGCTCACACATCATCTACACACATGGCTGTGTACACCAAATGCATGCAAAATGACAGCATAAACCCAAAAACAATAAGTTACAGATAATGTTGATAACACTAAAACTTCGTGTCTTGTGTTGCCACATCTCCACTCACAGCATGGGACTTTCAATTTGTCTATGCTCCTGATATTCACAAAACGTACGTACCAATTGTACTATATTCAAACTTTGTTTCATCTTCTATATGACTCAAGAAATTCTATTGAAACCAGAATTGGCCATACAGACTATGTCAAAATTATGATTAGAGAGAAATATTTATTGTGCAATTTGGTTTCACTCCTGAACACAATTTTCGCAACATTATATCCTATTAGTGTACATGACCAATCGAAAACGAGGGGATGTGATATTTTTTTCTAAATAAATCTCCCAGATGTAAATGACAAACAACTATATTCATCCTAAGTAAGATATCCACAATCAAGTACCAGGAACACTTTGAACGCAATTGGTAAAACTGAAGTTCAATATTCAACTCAAATTTAATGTCAATAGTAATAGGCAATTTTGAAACTAGCAATCAGTAACTGAATCATACCCTCACCTAGCTTTAACTAAGTAATCAGGAAAATTGAGTGTCTAACTACTGGTAAATCAACAGCATTATGAAAATCTTATCCATGGCCACCAGCAGCACACGTTGCAGTCGGAGTGTTAAGAGCTTGACAGAAAGACAGGCCAACCAAAAAAGCAACACCTGTGAATCCATGTAGAAACTCTGCCGATTTTGATAAGATGGGAAAAATTATAAAAAACATAGAAATTTATTAATTTAAAAAGACACCTGAGTTTATTATTATATAATAATTTAATTTTCTTTACAACATTGCATGATATCATTTACAGTAGGTCTTGCCCTCAAACCAGTAGGGTGTGTCTATATACCATTTGCGTTTATTTCCACACTAAAAAGGCTCAGTTTTCTGCTTTAGTATCAACTTTCTTTGTCTCCTACCCAGAACAGAGCTAAGTCTCACCTTGCGTCATGTTCTCCTCTGTAGCTTCTTGCTTGATGAAATCCTGCCTGCAACACAGCCTCTCCACTTCATCATCCGTCAGCTTGTGCACCATAACCACTGCATGCTCCATGCTGGGTGCTTAGGTACCTGAGCAATGGGATGCTTGTTTGCTCTAATATTTGAGAAAACTGAAGGTATAACTTGAAAAAATTAAAAACATTACACTGTTCTACCATCATTATAGAAAATAATAAGTAGCCACACATTTCAATAATGCAATATAACCATATATCAAGTGGATCAGACAATTTAAAGTCATTAATTAAAAGAATAGTGATTCAATTTTTATCTTTGAGTTATAAGATGAACCACTCAAATCTCCTGAAGTGAAAAAAGTTTGCAGTCAAAATGACTATTTCCTTAAAGTGAAACCTGTTTTTTAAATTCTTTAGTTTTTCAAATGAAACACGCACTATCGAATTACTTTGCAAGTTAATTCTTTAGTTTTTTGTGGTCTGTTCATTTATAACAATCAGCAAGCACAAGATGAGAATATTTATTTTTGGGTCTCATATGATCAATCAATAATGAATAAATGACAGAAATCAAAAGTTCATATATCAACTTGAACATCAAATTGTACAAGTTACTGTCTTCATTAGGATCTCCCATTGATGGGACATTATCAAGGCAAAAATACATAGTTGTCTAGATTTAGTTTTAGAATGTTATCTGTCTATTACAAATTAGGGTTCACAAAATGGTTGCAATTACATATCATTAGTACCTATGCCATGAGAATTAGTAACTTAAGATGGATGTAATCATTATCATAATTAAAACTATACCTTGAGAACTGACACAGCAAATTCAAATGTAGCACACAATGAAGGAACAATGCTACACAAAAAACGTCTATTCATAAATAAGCTCATGAACATTTCAGTTCAACCAAGATTATTTCTGAAATGAAAACGAAATTCCAACAGATGACATTTTTTTTCTAATACTATACAATCCATAAACACTAAGTGTTAGTAAACTCATGGTACAAACTTCGGCAGTGGGGATAAAAATTGAAAAAAACTTTTTGATGAATAACAAAAAGTCTGGACAGCAATTGTTTATGTAAAATTGAATGAGAAGTTTCCCAATCCCTGCATCTGGCAACATTTTTCTACATATGTGGTCCATGGTGTGAAATAGTTCGACACTATGAATTGCAACCCAAATTTAAAAAAAAGAGATGCGCATGGCATGTTGGTACAAGATTGACAGCTAGACTGCATACAAAGCAGTTCTGCAACTGTAATGTACCTGATCATCAATTCTTTACAAGGTTGCATCAACATCCACAAGACGTCTGCAGTTTAGAGGTGAAGAGAAGAGAAGCAGATGGTCAAATGCATGGGCAAATATCCGCTGAGGATGAAGAGCAGATCCTACACGGCACATGATCTAGGAATACGTTGCTTCTCCTAAGTATGGAACATACTCCATGCTGATGGCCTGTACTCTTATCATGTTATGAGAGTAAAAGAACTGCTGTCAACCAACTTTTAGCCCGGTGAACGATTTGCACGCTGGTTCATATATGAGAATAATGCAGATTATGAATTTTAAAAGAGTGTACTCTCAACTGATGAGGCAACTTTCACGCGTGGTAGAATGTTTAACACGCATAACTTACACTTGTGGCCACCTGACAGCCCACATGCTTAGCATCAGCACAACCACCAAGTGCGGTCTACTGTGAATGTAAGGGCAGGAATTACTGGCAACCATTTGGTTGGGCTGTGTGTGCTTCCAGCATGTTTACCGGAGAAAAACCATCAAGTGTTTCTCAGGGAGTTATTACCTGACTTAGAAAATGTACTTGTAACCATCTTCTAGTCTCCACCTTATCCAATTCATTATAAGCAGCCCCAAGCACTCCCAAATACCACAAACAACTTTTGATGAACAATTTTTGTCATAATTCTTATTCACAACCAGCTGGAGTCTTTCCATATAAGACCCTTATAAACACTTTTACAAGTCTAGTTCTCTTCACTTGAGATAATAATGTTAAAATATAAGCACAGAGTAGCTCCAATGCATTGCTAGTGATGCAAAAAAAAACTGTTTTATTTGATTGCGTTTTTTTTTGCAAAAAAACGTGTTTTTTATGTGTTTTTTTTTGTTTTTTTTTGTTTTTTTTTTGCTCACCTAAATTCTGTTAAGTATATGTCTGGTTTTTTTTTGGGACACCTAAAATATATTAATATCCATGTTTTTTATTCATTTTATTGTTATAAAAACATCAAAAAGAAAGCATACAGTAAAAGTGGTGGCAGATAACCCACAATTACCTAGAGGCATCTAAGAGGAACAGCAGGAGCCACAGAACTTATATTGATGGAGTCAAAATTCAAAGCTTACTATCTCTACTAAGTCTGATTTTATTTTCATGTGACCAAAAAAATCAGACATAGCAGAGATATATGCAGGCAGAGATATATGCAGAGATAACAATGGAGAACTGCGACGTTTACTGGTACGATGTTGTACAGGTAGGGATGCGGACCAAATGCGCGGGCCCTAAAGAGCTCACCGCTTATAAGACCTCTGAGCACAGGGGTAGGGAGGCATGCTCGCTCACACAGATAATAAGCTCTGAATTTTGACTCCATCAATATAAGTTCTGTGGCTCATGCTGTACCTCTTAGACTCCTCTAGGTAATTGTGGGTTATCTGCCACCACTTTTACTGTATGGTTTCTTTTTTATGTTATCATTACAAAAAAAATGACTAAAAACCATACATATTAATATATTTTAGATGCCAAAAAAAATAAGCGTTTTTTTTAAAAACATGTTTTTTTTACAAAAAATTCTGACTAATAAAAATGAATATTAATATATTTTCTGGTGCCAAATATAACCATGCTGTTTTTTTTACAAAGAACCATAACTAATAAACAATATATTATATGTGACCTAAAAAGCCCCATGCAGTTTTATAAAAAACATTTTTTTTACTAAAAAATCATGACTGAAAAAACATGAATATATTTAGGAGACCAAAAAAATGTTTTTGTACTAAAAAATCATGACTAAAAAACATGAATATATTTATGAGACCTAAAATGGTGTTTTTTAAAAATTATGTTTTTTTTACAAACAATGATGTATAAGAAAACCTGGATATGAATATATTTTATGCGACCAAAAAAACCATGCTGTTTTATTTTATGCATTTTTCATAAAAAATTGTCTTAAAATCATGGATATTAACATATTTTATGTTACTAAAAAATCATTGTTTTATTTTAAACATGTTTTTTCATTAAAAAGTTATTATGATTCATTTTTTGGTCACGACTTTTTTGTAAAAAAAAAAAAACACCCCCTCAGGGGGATACAACTATTGTATCTATGGGAACTAGCGCTCCCAGGAGGACAATGTGAGGGCCCAAGCTGAGAGTTAGGTAGGCCTCTTTTTTGTTAAAATAAAATGCTTTTGTTATGTTGAGGACCACCTTTTTTTGATTAGTTAGTTTATTAGTTAGTTTAAGCCTCCCTATACTCAACAAATGAGATGTAAAGAGAGGAAGGAAGAAGGCACCATTTAGTATGGAGCTAAGGGAACGTGGAATCTATGCAGAAAGGGCACAGAAACAGAAAGCTAAGAAAGAAGTTCATGAAACAAGAAAAAGTTGAAGAAGAAAGTAGTAGGCGGTGAAAAACAGGACAGCAGTGAACCGAAAAAAGATGGTCCGTAACGCAACAAAAACCTATTCTATTTTAACAAAAAGAAAGCCCACCTAACCTTTAGCTCGGGCCCTCACATTGTCCCCCTGGGAGCGCTAATTCCCATAGATACAATAGTTGTATCCCCCTGAGGGGACCTTTTTTCATTCACTGCTGTCCTGTTTTTCAGCACCTAATACTGTCTTCTTCAACTTTGATCTTGTTTCATAATCTTCCCTCCTCTCTTTGGATTGCATTTGTTGCTGGGTAGGGAGGCTAAAACTAATGACTAATCTAATCTGTAAAAAAAAACATGGATATTAATTTATTTTAGGTGACCAAAAAACCATGCTTTTTGAAAAAAAGATTTTTTTACAAAAAACAGGAGTGTTATTAAATTTAATCTGACCAAAAAAAAACATGACATTTTAAAAACCATGTTTTTTTCACAAAAAGTCATTAATATCCATGTTTTTATGTCATGATTTTTTGGCAAAGAAAACATGATTTAAAAAAAACAGCATGTTTCTTTTGGCACATGAAATATATTAATATCCACATTTTTTAATCATGATTTTTCTGTAAA
The DNA here is from genome assembly GCA_030386875.1 of Morinoia aosen. NCBI lineage: Eukaryota > Metazoa > Arthropoda > Malacostraca > Amphipoda > Talitridae > Morinoia > Morinoia aosen. Next base: position 3,669,353 of record CM059558.1, on the reverse strand, counting down.
AAAATGTTTTAAAAGAAAACAGCATGGTTGTTTATGGTAAAATATAGTATATTAATATCCGTGTTTTTTAGTCATGACTTTTTTGTAACAAAAACATTCAAAAAATAGCATGAATTTTTTGGTCACATAAGATATATTAATATCCATTAGAATCATACCAGGTCTTAGAATAAAATATCCACAAAGAATCTATTCACTCTATAAAACCTTTTGGAGACTAGCTCCATCCTCAGTAAGTCATTCAGTCAAATGTTTTTCAAAGGAACAGTGAAAATTCATTGTCCATTTCACCAAATTTTACTGAATGACTGAGGATGGAGCTGGTCTCCAAAAGGTTTTATGGAGTAAATAGATTCTTTGTAGATACTTTATTCTAAGACCTAGTACAGTTCTAATAAACATGATTTCAATATTAACAGCATTCTTTGTTTATAAGTTTCTAAAGACAATTCGATTAAAGAAAAATAAATTTCCTGATATTTACATCTGTGTTTTTTTTAGTCATGATTTTTTTAAATGTTCAAAAAAAAAATTTTTTGGTCCCATAAAATATAATAGCCATGTTTTTTTAGTCAAGATTTTTTGGTTAAAAAACAATGTTTTGAAAAAAACAGCATTGGATTTTTAAGGTCACATAAATATATTATTATCCATGTTTTTTATTCATAATTTTTGTATAAACAACATGTTTTTTTTTTAAAACAGCATGGTTTTTTAGTCACATCCCTATCAATGACCATAAGTAAAGATATGTTATTATAACACACCATTTTGGGACTTGAAGGTCATTCACATGTGTTGTAAAATAAATGAAATATCAAAGCATGAAACCTCAGAAAATGAAAAATTTCATAAAACCATGGAAAACCACCAATGAAGAAGTATGTTGTTTTATTTTATAATCTGACATGAAAACACATAATGTAATGTGTTTCTTTTTCTTGCCGAGTTATTTTAGGACAAAATATTTGAAAAAAACAAAATATGCACGTTTTTTTGGCCACGGTTTTTTTTTGAAAAAAAAACGTGTTTTTTTAAAAAAAAGGCATGGTTTTTTTGAGTCACATCTACTATGCATTGATGACCGAAATGTTGTCAAAGCAGCCAACATTTCCACCCCCACCCCCCATACCTCAAGTCTTGCTTCCACCTGACACCAAATTCCATCTATATAAATATTTAACAAACAGAACATTATACACTACCAATGCAAGCCCACAAGCACTTCAAACCATTTACTCACTATACATTCAGTTCTAACACATGCTCAGCAATCAATATAAGCACATAATCTTGAACTTCTTGCTCTTCACACCAGACACTCGAAGCACTTGAAACAACACTCCCTGATTGACTGTATCATCCACTTCATTTGTTTCACTGCTAAAATAAGATCCATACATCCTCTATCATGCCAAAAACTGAACAGCTTGCCTCCTATTGCACTTTCTGTTTTTTTTTCATATGATTCAATAGCCCTCTGCCATACAGATTACCAATCATGCTCAATATACTTATACTTTATGAATTAGAGCTCTCATACCTACTCTCTTACTTTTATACAATTGAATCACAAAAAACATTCCTCAAATCTTTCAGCAATGCATCAGCAACAAAAAAAATTCAGCAACTACAACAATCAATCAATGTCACTTATTTCATTGAATGCTCAGATGCCACTGTATAATACCAGTGATTCACCCTAGAGTGCTTCTACCAGGGTAGACTTCAATTTCTACTTGCTTGACCATTCATCTTTGGATCAATTGCATTCTCTTATTTTCACTGGCATATTCCTGCCATTTTTTGTAGTTTAATTTCAGAAAATATAATTGTTTTAAATGATACTTTTGTATTTTATTCAGCAAAAATCTGATGACACTAAAACTTACAGCACAAACAAAATCCTTTTTTCACTCAAGATTATAAGTTTATTCAGATATTTAAGTTCAAAAACTTCTCTGACAATAACATACTAACAAATAGTACACACAATCTGTCAAAAAGCAACATCCAAAAAGTTGAAGGGCACGGTATGGGTCTATTTCCGGATTATGGTCATTTTTCAGTTTATAAGCTCATCTTATAGATATTTTTCTTGCGCATCCAACGATATAATTGGCTTTCAAGTAGGTCAATTGGTTAGTCTTCTGAATGGGGTAAAAGAAGCTCACTAGTGTGACCTTGGGGTGCACCAATGGATAGGTGACCTTCCTCTTCCCCCCCATTACGAGCCAGTATTGAGTGTTTCTCTATGGGAATAGCATGAGAGTTCATTCATGGCCTTACTTGAAATGCTTTTGTACTCAAACGAAACATTCTATTACTCAGTGATAAATTATAATGGTGTAATTGAGTGTTTGTTTTGAGTCTGGCTGCTGAGTCATCAGCTAATTAGCTAAATATGTAAACATAAACGCCTCCCGGAGTTTTAAAGCTACAGAAATGGCAAGTATATCAATCGAAAGGGCTTAAAAAGAGCTACAAAGCAATACAGGTAATTGAAAAAAAATTAGCCAGCTTTGAAAAAAATTGTTAGAAAAAAAATCTGTCTGAAAGTTGTATATATTGACTTTTGATATGGATCTTTTCCCACTCTTTTGAAGGTACATAAGAAGGTACAGAATCGCTGAAAAAACTCAATTTAATAATTAGTAAAGAACGAAAAAATTTTTCTTGGAAAAATGGTTTTTCTGCAAACTCACTTTTTGATTATCGAAAACCTACTCCTCCCACAGTTTTGAAGGTACAGAGATGGCGAGCATACCAATCAATAGCGCTTGAAAGGGAAAATAGATCCGGTACAAAAGTTTTTTAATTTCAATTCACCTTAAAAATCATTGGCAAATTATTCAAAAAAGTGGGAATAAAAGGTCATTTTTACGGAAAAAAGTTCTCAAAACTCAAGAAATCAAGTAATCGAAAAACTTTTGCACCGGATCTCTGGACAAGATAATTTGCTATCTAGAAAATATTTTCTCAGTTCTCTGAGTTCAAAATTGTAGGAGTAGGATTTTTCACACCACATGTTTTATCATGTTTTTTTTTAAATAATCTTTTTCATGTATGGTTATGAAAAATATGCACAAATAAAAAACTATTCATAACAATTTACACCTACGGTAGATTTCTCAGAAAAATTCACCGAGAACTTAGACTTTTTTTACCCTGAACCGTCCCCTTAAATGAGCACTGCAGAAACATTTCCTTAGTATAAAAATATCATTATTTAATATAGCTAATTAAATTATTGTGTTCAAGTGATGAACATGTGATGACTGTGATCATTTTTCAATTCTTTTCATCTGAACCTTACGAATGCCCAAATGAAACTAAATTTATCTCGAAAATACTCTCAACTTGAGGAGGCCGTATAATCAGAATTAAGAAAATGGCCATCACATTTTTTCTAAGGGATTTAGATTTATGAAATTTAGCATACGTATGTATTTTAGAAAATAAATAGAGGTTGTGTCAAACACGTTTTTTCATTTTAGCTATAATAATGGAAATAATGAGAAAAAAGGGGTAAAAAATGTATAATTTTCAAGCCACTTCTTTTCAGAAAGTAGTTATTGTATAGAAATGATTCAGGTGCAATTGGATGCACAATGGATTGCTGCATAAGGAGTCAGCGGTTTATTTTGAATTTTAAAGTAGTTTAGTTTTTATGAAGTTTTTAAAATAATTGCAAGTCATTCATTTGTCCATAGATTTTTCAATGTAACTAAAATACTACTATGAGTTCTAACAAAATCCTTTGATTCTCAATGCAGCAACTCTTTGCGTATCCATTGAAACTAAAATATTGCTCTACAATTACCAGTTTATGAGAAGAAGCGGCTAAAATATTGACATTTGCATTGTTAAATAAATGCATTCTAGTACCGAACAGGTCTTTTCATTTACAAGTTATATTGCTCTGAGAAATCAGCACAGTTGACGTTATGAAAGCTATTCTGAAATATTAATTTGACTTCTGCTATCTTTCATTGAAGTATTCTGTGGTTCCTTGTCAAAACCGGTCCACAAGTGGTACCAGGGCCTGGTACTGAGAGAGACTAGCGTGAGGCTCAGGGGTAACGCATCGCTCAGATGCACCTGAGGTGCGCTTCAATCCTAACTAAACTTAGCAGATGCAAGACCAGCTATCCTGAGCTTGACAGAGATTCAGCTAGTTGTTTGACATCGTAATTGCTTCGGCATTTATGTCACACTGAACTCCTCTGCAGCCAGCAGTCTTACTTATGTCTACAGAACAGGAGGGAGGGGGGAGGAGGTCCATGGGAGGTACTGTTTTCGTTAAAGTTCTTGAACAGCTGAATGATAAATAAATATGTCTTTAGATATAAACAGTCTGTGAGCAATATCTTGGTGAAATGATATGGCACATGAGTGCTGACACGCCATGCAACCCTTCCTGCTGCTTCTTCTTTCTCTGTTTAATCGCCTTAGGTGCTTCAGATGTTTCCAAATTACTTATTAACTACTTATTAACTGTGCATTGCTCTACCAAACTAAGGAATAAAAAATAAAATTCGACCAATTTCAAACTTCTAACGAGACGGTCCCCTTAAGGAGGTCCTTCGAGGCCTCTTTTCTCTCCGATAGTTATTTTTCATGTTTTGTTGCAAAAGAACCCTTAGGGGATGGACTATACGGTCCTAAAATTTTATGGCGCCACAGACAATAGATCCCCCCAGGGGATCAAAATCTTAAACTTTCGACCCCATATATTAAGAAAATAAAAGAAATGGAAAATTTGCAAATGTACTTTCATTATATATCTTCCAAGAATTCTAAAACTGTCTTTTTTTTTGTTCTAGCATAAAAACTCAATGAGTTCTATTCTTTTGAAATATCAATACCAGTGGACTAAAAACCAATATGTCAAATTTTTTCAAAAACTAAGGCCTGAATCTAAAAAATGGGTTGAAGAAATTGTGTTTTTTTTTTCAAAAGTTATATATTATAGTCAAATTTCATAAGAATCAGACTGAAAACAAACAAATTCCACAATTTTTTTGAAATAAGTAAAAAAATTTCAATTTTATTTTGTAAATTACAATTCACAATGTGAATATGGTGTTATACATGGAAATTATCGAAATAAAAACTGTATTCAATTACAAAAAATTTCCATTATATTACACTTCAACAAAACATTTTGTTCATGGCCTATACTGAGAAGTCACTTATTTTCAAAATTCAAAAGAATAGAAGTCATTGAGTTTTTATGCTAGAAAGAAAACAAAGACAGTTTTGGAATCCTTGGAATATTTCTAGCAAAGTTATATTGCCACTTTTTCCATTTCCACATTTCAATTTTTTTTTAAATAGTTCTAATTCAAAAATTTCAGTATTTTTGATATATTGGTAAAATATCGCATATATAAAAAAATAGAAAAAAATGCAAAATCCCCGAATATATCTTTGTTAGAAATGTTCCAAGGATTCCAAAACTGTCTTTAAATTTTTTCTAGCATAAAAACTCAATGACTTCTATTCTTTTGAAATAGGTATAAAAATGACCCAAACAAACAATTTTTCAAATTTTTTGGACAACTAAGGCCTTAATCAAAAATTTTGCGGTTCAATTATGTTTATATTACAAAACTACATATACTGACCATATTTCAGACAAATCAGATCAAAAAATTTTTTTCCGGACCTCCTCAACACGTTAAGTGCGACGTGACCCACCGGTGGTCATTTAGGTGATTTTCATAATGCTGCTGGCCAACCAGCACTCACTGGCCTCAATTTTTATAAATACTAGATGAAAGTTAAATGAAAAAAAGCGTGATCCAGTCAATGTTTGCTTTTTCAAATTTTCTTACTACAAATGACCTAAAAATATAAGCTGGATATTGAACTTCAGTTTAACCTGCCTCATTTAACGTGTTAAATATGCTTGATATGGTAGCAAGGTAATGGAACTTTTTTCAATAATACGATAATGAAGTGTTATAACTAGTGAGAGAAGAAAAAAATTTTGGCTACACAACAATGATTATGGATTTCTCTATTAATATCATAAATGTCAAGTGTATGTAAAATGCCAACAGCATTTCCATCATATACCCTGAAATACATTTTTATATGAAATTGTCTTGGGAGCAACACACAATTACTGTAATAATGGAGCTTCATGCAAAACTATTTCTCAATGCCCACTCCAACAAGGTAATCATAGTATTATGAACAAGCAAAAAAATGTGATACCAAAAATTTTTACCTATATTATTAGTCCCAGAGAAATATTAGACTGTTTTACTAACCTGTGCAATTTTCTCATCACTCAAATATAAATGCATTTATTTATGAAACCTCTGCTGTGACAATTGTCCCAGTGACAACCCACAATGCAACAGAGGATGCCAATGCGTGTCAGTCAGCAAATAATGGTTGAGAGGCTAGGGTTAGGTTTAGTGATGCAAAAAAACGGTTTTATTTGATGGCGTTTTTTTTTTTTGCAAAGAAAAACGTTTTTTGTGTTTTTTTGTTGTTTTTTTGCACACACCCAAATTTTGTCAAGTATATGTCTGTTTATTTTTGGTCACATAAAATACATTAACATCCATGTTCTTCAGTCATGATTTCTTGTAATAAAAACAACAAAAGGAAACCATACTGTAAAAGTGTGGCAGATAACCCACAATTACCTAGAGGAGTCTTAAGAAGAACAGCAGGAGACACAAAACTTATATTGATGAAGTCAAAATTCAGAGTTTACTATCTCTACAAAGATTTCACTTTTGTGACTGTAGGCGTGGCCCCAATTAGGTTTTTTGCTTGTCTGTATTATCCTTTACGCCCGATTGTGACGAATTCGTCACACAAAAAATACAAGCTTGTTACAAAATAAATTTCAACCAGATCTTCTTGCAAACGAATGTGACGACTCAGGTACTTGTTCTCTCCAGACTGAGTAGTGTGTTGCGTCATGTTTGCGCGCGCTGCCTCAGTTGCTGAACAAAGTTCGTTCGTGGGTGACGTGTGATTCGCATTGCTCCTACTGGCTTTACAAGAAACGTCATGGATGAAATCTCAGGTAAGTTAGATGCTTGTAAAAATTTCCGAATGGTAATTCATATCTGTACAATACATTTATAAAAAGAAATTGGGTTTTGAACGATTAGAAAGAATAAAACATTGAGTTGAATCAGTGTGACGTTTTCGTCACATCCGATGTACAAAGTAAGTTTTGCTGACACCATGTTTGCATGGCAGGTGAGGAATGCTGGCAAGCCTATTGCTTTTGTAATGCCAGTTTCGTCTTTGATGCCAGCCAAACTCGGTACAAATATTATTTTCGCCTTGTTCAAGTTGAAAATATTATTGTAAATAACAATAAAAGAAATATCAATGCAATATTTTGGAAACAGTGGTAACAAACTATTGTTTATTTTTGTAAATTGACATTATTTTATACTATACCGGCTTTTATCTCTTTCAGGATCATCATTCCCACCAAGATCGTTCTACGGCAGTAAGAACAACCATGATGAAGAAGTTGTTATTTGGGCGGCTGGAGATGCAAGTGATGAATCGGAGGAGGAATATGAAGATGACGTAGTAGATCCCGATTTTATTGCTGAACCCAACAAGGACGCGAGAGAAGGTACGTTACTTTGAATAAAATTCAGAATTAATTCCTGCATAATAATTTCTTCAATAATTACCTATTTTGTATTCTAACTGACGCATGCAATCAATTTGTTGTATTGTATTTCAGATTTGGACACGGCAATTGACCTCGAAGATCCCTCAGATAATGATGAAAATCCGGCAGTTGTGAATGAAACGTCATCTTCTCCCAGAGAAAGCAGAGCTCAACAGCGCGACTGTCGCCGCCAATGGTCAACTCTTCCTCAAGATGAAAATACATCTGTAACTGTACCTTTTTTAGGACCTGACATAACATGTAATCAAGATATTCTACTTCCTTTGCAATATTTCAAGCAATTCTTTTCCGATGATTTCATTGATGTAATAGTTCGTGAAACCAAAAATTATTCTGCTGAGAAAAACATCAACAAACCCCTGAATGTGACCAATAAGGAGATAGAACAGTGGTTGGGTCTCGTTTGTTACTTCTCTATAAGTAAGCTTCCCAATACTGCAATGCACTGGTGTAGAAAACTGCACCAAATAGCTGACATAGCTGGTGACGTAATGAGCAGGGACAGATTTGAGGTAATAAAAAGCAATTTCCATCTAGTGGACAACACTTCGCAGGATGAATCAGGACCTGACAAATTTGCAAAAGTTCGACCCATGGTCGATCATTTGCGCAGTAAATTTCGAACTATTCCAAAGATTCAAAACCTCTGCATGGATGAGCAATTAGTCTCATTCAAAGGAAGATCGTCAGCAAAACAGTATATTCCAAGCAAACCGAAGAAGTGGGGATACAAACTGTTCGTTCTAGCTGATGAAAAAGGCATGACCTACGATTTCATTCCATATACTGGAAAGATTGAACCTGTTGATGATCCTGATATTCCAGATCTGAAACCAAGTGCCAATTCTGTGTTACATCTGGCTCAGAACATTCCCTCAAAAAAAAATCATCTTCTGTTCTTCGACAATTGGTTCACTTCCCTTCCGCTCATTGACCACCTTGCAAGTCGAGAAATATGGTGTTGTGGGACTGTAAGACCTGCTAGATTAGCTGGATTACCGAAAGAAATGAAATGCCAGAAAGGAATCACTAAAAAAGGGAGAGGTGCAATCGAATCTGCAAAAATTGAACAAGACAATTCAGAGGCTGTTTACGTAAAGTGGTATGATAACCGGGTGGTAAATATGATCTCTACATTTGCCAAAGTTGAGCCCCTGACCACAGTTCAGCGTTTTGACTCCAAGAGCAAGACCATTATCGGAGTGCAATGTCCTGACATTGTTCAACAATACAATAAATCGATGGGAGGAGTTGATTTAGCCGATCAATTGATTTCACTTTACAAGATACCCCTCAGATCAAAAAAGTATTATATGAGGTTGGTATTCCATATGATCGACATGTCTGTAGTAAACTCTTGACTATTATACAGGAGGGATGCTTCTAGCCTTAGTTTGCCCAAGAAAGACATTCTTTTGTTAGCAGCTTTCAAGCTGCTCCTCGCCTTTGACCTCATGAAAGCTGGAAAGACGTGCACTAAGAAAAGAGGAAGACCTTCTTCGATAGAAGAGACAATCAAGCCTCCCAAGAAAGGCTGCTACCGTCCTTCTGTTCTAATTCGAACAGACGGCATTGGACACTTACCCAGGATTGCTGAAAAAAGGAACAGGTGTAAGAGAGAAAACTGCAGTGGAAAAACTAACGTTTACTGCAAGAAATGTAATGTAAGCCTTTGCCTCAATGCAAAATCAAACTGCTTTGAATCCTATCATTAGTATGAAGACAAAAACTGAAGGCATAATGTAACACTATTTGTGGCTTTGTTCTTACCAAAGGATGTGGTATAAGTTTACAATGAATGGAATGATCGTAACTGGTGAAATGTTCTCAAACATCATCCAATAAAGGATTTGACATTATTGCCTTGTTTTGCTGGGACACCTTAGCTCGCGGATGTGACGAATTCGTCACAAAAAATTATTTCATCCAAAAAATTCATTTCAGGTAATTTCAATGCTTATTATGCTTCTAGTACACCTTTCTATCAGAACTAGAACACCAATTATTTTTTTAAACGTTTGGAAAATAATTCAGGGCGTAAAGGGTTAAGAAGAACAGCAGGAGACACAAAACTTATATTGATGAAGTCAAAATTCAGAGTTTACTATCTCTACAAAGATTTTACTTTTGTGACTGTAGGCCAAGCCCCAATTAGGTTTTTTGTTTGTCTGTATTATCCAGCATGCATCAGTCTGAATTTGTTCTGTTTTCTCCAGTCTTTTGAATGATTTTATATGTTAAGTATAGAGAGTGTAAAGTTTAAAAGAGTTTAAATGTGTGTTTTTAAATGTTCATTGGTTGTTTTGTGTTCTTGATTTTGCTGTGCTTTTTGTGTTTGAATAGTTTCTTAATGCACTGTCTTTCTTTCTTTAATTTTCGGTCACTCAGATTTACAGTAAAACTAGTGTAATTATTTCTTGGCAAAGCTATTCCTTCACCTCATAAAACCAAGTGTTGATCTGGTGAGTGTTGCTTATTGTACAGTTTGCTTTGCTTGTATATATTTTTTGTTGCTTTAGGCTAAGATTTACTTTGTGTTGAGCATAATGTTTTCTTTTGGCATATTGGTTCTTTCATTTCTTTTTTGTTGAAAGATTAAGTTTTTCAGTTTTCTAGATTTCTAGACCATTTTTGTAATAATATTTTTCCTGAGTTACTCATTCGAGTTTGTTGTTGAATGATTTTATTTGAGTTTAATTTCATTCATATTCATTTCATAGCCCATTTTTTTGGTTGCTTTGTTTCATTTTTAGTTAGTGCATTTATTTAAATTGGCATGTATTCATTTTTGGCATGGTTTACGAGGCCTGTCGAAAAAGTATCCGACCTTTGGCCAGAAAAAATACTTCAACAACCTGACGGGGTTGGGACCCTAATCCCCTTCAAAGTAGGCTCCTTGTGCTTCCACACACTTAGCCCACCGATCCTTCCACTGCCGGAAACACCTCTGGAAGTCTTCTTTTGGAATGGTGTTCAGCTCTGTCGTCGCGTTCCGCATTATCTCTTCTCTACTCTCAAAACGGGATCCTTTCAGTGGTGTCTTCAATTTTGGAAACAACCAGAAGTCGCAAGGAGCCAGGTCTGGAGAGTAGGGAGGTTGGCGAACGGTCGTAATTCCATGTTTGGCCAAGAAATTGCGGATCAAATGGGATGAATGTGCGGCCTGCCACAACGCCTGCCACAACGCTGCTCACTCTCCGCTGATGTGCGGCCATCTTTGAATCGGTTGAACCACTCCTTAATTTGTGTTACACCCATAGCATCTTCCCCAAACACCTGCTGAATCTTACGAATTGTTTCAATTTGAGAATCACCAAGCTTTTGACAAAATTTGATGCAGTGTCTTTGCTCAATTCGTTCAGTCATCTTGCAAGAAAACTAAATCCGACAAAAACTTAGAACAGCACCTTACTTGGCGACCACCAGCCAGTGACTGGCCCAAGTGAATGCGGTGAAAAAAGTCAAGCATGCGCATTAAGATTCCTCCTTCCACCGTGCACAGTGGCGCCGCCTTAGAATCACTACTTTGCGCGGGAAAAATTAAGGTCGGATACTTTTTCGACAGGCCTCGTATTTTGTTATGCTTCTTATTTTATTTTGAAGTTTAATTTTGAAGAATCCCAAAGGACTGGTATGGTTTATTTTCTTTTTTCCTGCATTTTTATTTTTGTTTTATTTCTGTTTTCAGGGCTTTTTTTTATTATACTGGCTTCTGATTCATTTTTACTGTTTCTGAGCCCTGTCACTTGTTGTTGCATGTACAATCATCTGTTCCCCAATAAACTATCATTTTTCTAAACCAGTTTCATTACTCCCTCACTATGTGGTTCACAAACAGCTACGTGTAACGATGGGTAAACCTTAGTACCCCTAGTACCCCATCCTCTTACATTATCAAAAGATCAGACATAGTAGAGATAGTAAGCTTTGAATTTTGACTCCATCTCTATAAGTTCTGTGGCTCCTGCTGTTCCTCTTAAGACTCCTCTAGGTAATTGTGGGTAATCTGCCACCACTTTTACTGTATGGTTTCCTTTTGATGTTTTCATTACAAAAAATCACAACTAAAAAAGAACATTGATATCAACGTATTTAATGTGACCAAAAAACCATGCTATTTTTTTCTAAAAAACGTTTTTTTACCAGAAATCACTAAGAAACTATATATTAATATATTTCATATGACCAAAAAATTAAAAATCAAAAATCATGATTTTTTAAAAAATCATGTTTTTGTAGATTTGACGGTTTCAGGGGTTCCGCCGTCCCGATGCGTTTCAGATCATCACTGACCTGAGGGGCCAAGGTTCAAACAATCGTTTCAGTTTCTTATGTGAAGGGGGCAATTACACTCAGCTGCGAAGTCCGTTTATTGGAGTGATGTACGGTTACAATACTGAAGAGTACAATGGACGGGCGGGGCAGGCAACGCCCGGCACCGCTGGGCGACGCGCACACGCCGTAGCTCGGCGGAGCGGCGCGCGACTGTCTGATTGCCACAGTCTGAATGTCTGACGCTTTAACATTACAGCGCGTTATATAGGACGCAGTATCTAAGTCGGGCTCTCCCCATACTGATAACAATACAAGAATAGCAACACAAGAAATCCCGACAGCTCCGACTCCTACATGGCTCCCCTCCTCGAGGAAGTGGGTCCTCCCACTTCATAACCCATATCAAAAATTACAAAAGGTTCATGATGTTGATGTGGATAATTTACGTTAAATCAATTACGTTAAATGAAGGTAGAGCTGATATGAATATACATAACTAGTGGTCAATTGATCATCGCATTTTCTGAAGCAAAGAACACAATACTATAAAAGCATAAACGGCAAAACTAAAATACACCACATCATAAAATAGTGATGAACAAAGCAAAACAATTTAACAGACAGCAAAATAAAACAAAGCGCAGTATGTATTTATTCATTTCTTGACGGACAACATCCATCGCACGACGAAAGATCATGTGACTAACGCAAACACACGACATCACACATACAACCTTTCGCTGTGACTCATTCTTTACTCTCAGCCTGACATTCCGTTCCTAACGAATGTTCTAGCAACATTCACTTAACTGCTCACATAATTACGAGGCGCCTCTTCCCCTCTTTTAAATCGATCAGACCTCCTGAACGATTCCTAATATGTTTCGTTGTGATAAGAGATATACTCTTTTGTTTCCTGAAGAAAACATTATTTTCGTGATGATGGAGTGACATTTTCACTGAAGAACAAAAGAATAGAAAAGCTATTATTCTCGAACAGAGAACGAAACGTAATAGAGTCGTGAATGATGTGCATGATGAAGCGAACGCCTACCTTTAACAAAAGCGTATCAAAGCATAATAAATGGAAGCTTGATTAATAATGCATAAAAGCATAAAGTTGAACAGCACACAAATAAAATAAAAGTTTAGAGTCTCACGAGTTGAGAGTCTCACGCAAAATCATTCGTAATATAAATAATTTGTGAACCACTTTCGTATCGCAACATTCTTAAAGAATGAACGCAGATAAAAATAAACACATACAAAACAAAATAAATCAATTGAAATCAAATTGGATCAAATTGAATCAAGTCAAGGATAACCAAAATATAAACCAGAAAACTTAAAAAGTTCTCCCGCTGAGCTGGCTGAGAAAATACTGATAACCCAATATTATACTTCGAAGATGTTATCGTTAAATAAATAAGTTGTTTGAAGGTAATCCTTTCTTTTAAATATTTTTAGGAATAATAATATTTCCAGAATCTTATCAAAACAATATAGTACTGAATTAGTACAGATGTTATTTACGTGGCCAGACTAGAGTGATAATTTGTAATGGTACATTTAAACCAAGTTGGACCGAAGTTGTTGTTGGTCGAGCCTTATCTAAGTTGAACCTTAAATAGAAAGTTTTAGATGTTTTCCACCGAAAAGCTCCAGTCGTTGCTGGCTCGGTATCGACTGTATCCGCTGTTTGTCATAAACACGACGGCTTAGTACATCCTGTTTACACCAATTCTTCCGTCGGGTTCGCTGCAGGTTTCTCCTCGGCCTAATTTTAAATCTGCTTTGGGGAATACTGTCTCAGATAACAAGACTCTCTATCGTCAGTTTTCCCCAACGTGGACTTTCCAACACCAGAGCACGTCCGCTCTGCATCTCTTAACCAATGTTATATGACGAATTCATCAAAAATCATATTATCAAAATCGCATTTACCGTACTCCCTAAATCGCATAAATTAAATGAATCGAATCGAATTATACATGCATAAATACCATTATACCGAGCACCATCCCTTCCATTCACGAAGATTGCTCCGCAATCGATTTCCGCACGCGTCACGAGACACGTGGAAAAAACAAAATAATTTCGGGAAAGTACAATTACAATAGCAAAACTTTGCACTTGTTACCCAACATGAAAAACACCTCAAAACATCTCATAACCTCACAAACAACAATATGCGCGTCGAAAAGAAACACAACCTGAAAAAAAATGTAAAACGACACGTCAAAATTTGTCCGTCGAAAATTAACACAACGGAAACCATCTGCACATGTTAGTAAACATGACACCACTACAATTTCGAATAAAACATTACAAAGAAACCCTTTTAAAACCAGAAATAAAATACAGAATTCAGTACAGAATTCGCAACGTAACCGGGAATTAACAGTCACACCGCAGTAACATAAAGTAACACCGTAACATCAAGTAACGTAACGCTCGCGAGCTTCACAGCTCTATCGCTGGTGTACTATCACCGGAAACTGCAAGCAAAAACTGATATCTGCCAGGCAGACAACTCTACACAGCGCAAGTGCAGTTACACTGAGAAAAAAAAATATGTGACAGTATACAACTATACTGTAAAACACTGTACAAAACTGTTCAATGCAGCATAAAAAAATTAAATTTTGAATCACTTCGCTTCTATCTTCACGAAAATGTAATTTCTTCATCATAAATACTGATCGTGAATGATAACTATGAACTCACGTAAAAAAATCGAGCTTCGTTGCCCTGAAAAATCACGCAAAAACTCAAGAAAAATTCGCTCACCAACCGTGAACGAAAATACACACAAAAATTAAACTTTGTATTCTTTTAAAAAAATTCTTTTAACTCATCGTCAGAAAAAACAAGGGCTTCCACAAGGTCATTCGATAAGACTCTACCGAATCCCGCTGCTGAACGTACTCTCCTACATTCAAATTAAATATCTCGCAGCGACCTCAGCCGTTTTCTCACAATAATAGGTCACTTACGACGAGAAAAAAAAAAATAAATGTTTGTCACCGTTGAAAAAACACAATAACACGAACAGCCACTGGAAGAAGAAACGCAATTCCAGAAAACACATGTGGTTTTCTTCCGCCCGAGACTTCCTTCAGTCAGCTTCCGATGTCGTACTTTTCTTGCCGCGAGATAACTAATGATCACGCGTTCTTGATGCTTCTGTTGCCCAGTCGTCGAAAAGGTCCGCAACTTCTGCACCTGATTTGTTGGTTGCATTTGAGTGCGTCGAAGATAAATTCAGGAGAAAGTACGAGTTCTTCGATGAGAAAAAAAAATTCCTTCGTCACGGAGCCGCCATCACGCATGATTTTCTTCTAGTTGCGTTGCGGAACAGCTTCCGTGGGCTCCATCTTCTCTGATGAACACTTGAAAAGCACTCCACTTCACTCTCCCCTTCACTGATTATCACGGCGACGTTCCTTCTGACGATCACTCTAACGACGTGTCTGTTAGCGATGTCTCTGTCGGTGACGTCCCTTAAATGGGTCCCAGTTCGGCGCCAATGTAGGGTTGACGGTTTCAGGGGTTCCGCCGTCCCGATGCGTTTCAGATCATCACTGACCTGAGGGGCCAAGGTTCAAACGATCGTTTCAGTTTCTTATGTGAAGGGGGCAATTACACTCAGCTGCGAAGTCCGTTTATTGGAGTGATGTACGGTTACAATACTGAAGAGTACAATGGACGGGCGGGGCAGGCAACGCCCGGCACCGCTGGGCGACGCGCACACGCCGTAGCTCGGCGGAGCGGCGCGCGACTGTCTGATTGCCACAGTCTGAATGTCTGACGCTTTAACATTACAGCGCGTTATATAGGACGCAGTATCTAAGTCGGGCTCTCCCCATACTGATAACAATACAAGAATAGCAACACAAGAAATCCCGACAGCTCCGACTCCTACATTTTAAAAAAATTATTTGTAAAACAACATGATATTAATATATTTTATGTGACCATAAAACCATGCTGATTTTTTACATTTTCTAGTCAATATGCAGTGTAATGCGCTCATGGAAATTAAAAATTCTGTTCTGAGGGATCACTAAAGGAACACATTTAAAAACCTTTTACATGAATGACATTCTGCTTGCTGATGAATTATTTTTGAGTTATTTAACTTCAAAATTTTTTCTTTCATAGCAGTTCCAGTCAGTTGCACGCTTGAGCTGGAGCTGTTAGAGTACATTTGGGTACTTGTAATTCATTATTGGCTGACCTTGCGGAGCGTGAACCCACTTCTAGGGTGTTTTAGTTAACAACACAATTAACGTTATCACCCAAAAATACTAGCAAAGCTGGGGAAGTGAATACTTGAATCAACAGTATTCACTACTACGCTTTTGCTAATGTTCTACAGTGTCCGCCATATTGAAACTGATGTCAACTGCATATCAATTTTAGTATTCGCTACCACAGTCCTGCTAATAATTTTAGGGTGATAACCTGTATTGTGTTATAAACTAAAACATCCTAGAAGTGGGTTCAGGCTCTGCCGGGTCAGCCAATAATATATTACAAAGTACCCAAGCGTACTCTAAAAGCTCAAGCGTGCAACGCAATTGCTATGGAAGACAAAAATTCAAAACTTGAATAACTTGGAAATAACGCATCTGCAAGCAGAAGATTCTTGTAAAACGTTTTTAAATGTGTTCCTAGTGATTTGTTGGTGCTGAAATTTTAATTTCCGTGAGCGCATCAAACTGCATATTGACCCTTTTTTTACAAAAAAAACATGTCTAAAAATATGGATATTAATATATTCAATTTGACCAAAAAAATCATCTTTTTTCAAACATGTTTTTTCAGCAAAAAGTCATTAATATTCATTTTTGGGTTTTGACTTCTGTGAAGAAAATGGATATTAATATATTTTATGTGACCAAAAACCATGCTCTTTTTACAAAAAATTCACACAAAAAATCATTTATATAAAACATGGATATCAATATATTTTATCCAAACAAAAAATACCATGCTATTCATCCAAAAAATGTTTTTTTTACAAAAAATCATCAAAATCTATTTTTGTCATTTTTTTGTATATAATAAACATTTTTTAAAAAAAGCATGGTTTTTGATCACATAGAAGACATTAATATACACATTTATAGTCATGATTTTTCTGTAAAAAAAGATGTTTATAAAAATACAGCATGGTTATATTTGGTCAAATAAAATATATTGACATACATGATTTTTAGTCATGATTTTTCTGTAAAAAACAATGCTTTTCAAAAAAGCAGCCTTGGGATTTTTGATCACATAAAATATATCAATATCCACATTTTCATAGTCATGATTTTCCTAAAAAAATTATATTTTTTGAAAAAACAACCATGTTTTTTTTTCGGTCACATAAATAGTAATAGTACCCATGTTTTTTCAGTCATGAATTTTTTGTAGAAAAACATGTTTTAGAAAAACAGCATGGTTTTTTGGTCAAATAAAATATATTATCCATGTTTTTCAAGTCATGATTTTTCTGTAAAAAAAACAGAATTGGTTTTTTTGTCACATAAATATATTCATTTCCATATTTTTTAATCATGTTTTTTTTGTAAAAATAACACATTTTAAAAAAAACAGCATTGTTTTTTTTAGTCACATTTCTATCAATGACCATAAGTAAAGATATATTATAACAATACACTATTTGGGAAGTTTAAAGTGATTCACATGCATTGTAAAATAAATGAAATATCAAAACATGAAACCACAGAAAATAAAAAGTTCAATACAACTATAGAAAACCATGAATTAAGAAGTATGCTGTTTTATCTTATAATCTGACATGAAAACAATGTAAAGTGGATCGATTTCTTGCCGAGTTATTTTCAAACAAAATATTTAAAAAAAAATATCCACTTTTTTTAGCCATAGTTCTTTTTGTAAAAAAACATGTTCATTTAAAAAAAAACAGCACGGTTTTTTTGAGTCGCATCTCTAGTTAGGTTGCAGGGCTAGGGCTAAAGACTTATAGGGACAAATATAAATAGAGCTTAACAAGGAAGCTAGTACAGTGGATTCTATTATTAAATTCATTGCAAGATTTAAATGCCCTATAAATGTTTGATATAGAATGAGTTTTTCCTAAAAAGCTCCTGCAATTTGAAGTAACAAAATACAATAAGACAGGAGTGTTCAATGCTATTATGCAAAATAGTCATTTGAATAGCCAATCAATGACAACAGATTAATATAAAATTTACATGTATCTGTGACTGAATATTGTTGAAGAAAGGAACTAGTTATCAATAACAGATTTGATATCTTTCAAAACAAATTGAATATGGAAAAAGAAACTATTTTTACAATTGATTGGAAGAATCTTCAAACTTTTTAATCCTGAAATATTATAAACCCATTAGAGCCTATGCATAGATTTTTCTATCCTCCATAAAAATGTTATAGTTTAGCTCAAATCTAATTTTAATGTTTCTGACCAGTGTATGCATGCGTTAAGACTTGTGCAAGGTAAGAACTCATTCCTAACGTGTTTGGCAGCCGGTTGTTTATACAATCAAGCAGTGCATGGAACATGGCAGCCACACTTCTCAGCACAACTTACTTGTATCATTTTTGGTATTTTTCCCATGACAATATTTTGTTGAACTGTTTATGATCAAGACAAAGTAAAATGATTAGTTTACAAATCGGAATGCGTTTTTACTATAAAAATTACAAAGTGAAGGGGAAATTTCTATTCAAATTTTCCACATAAATTTTTTCACACAGATCATAGACACAACGGCATGTAAAATGCTGCAGAATTTCAGCTCAGATTGCCCTTAGCTAGTGTGTATTTATTTACTCTGTGCTATTACGTCATGAGTAGCATTATGTAAACATTTATGTTAATAATGTTACTGCGTTAGTAAGTGCTTTCATGTCACAGATAGTCAATGAAATACTAAAATATATAGATGTTTATATGTGCTTTTTCCACTCATAATGAAAATGGAGAATTCTACATGAGCTTCCCAGAAGTAAACAAATAGTCTGATGGTGATAGTGGCAAATGAGATGAAGAAGCAGAAGGTAATTCCAAAAGACTTGGTCAATTTCTCCTTCAAGCTTCAGCTCCTATTGCTCAGGATGAAGAGGAAGACATTGAAATGGAAGAGTCTCAATTCTAAAGCTAAAAGGACAGCACAACATTGCCATCTAATGAAGCTATGTCATCAGAAAGGCCACAGAACTTTCTAGAATTGTCCAAATGCAATTCAAGCAAATTTGTATGCAGCACAACATAACAAAACCTTAGGTGTAACAGCAGAGGACTTGAAAGTTTCCTGGGAGGCATGTTTCTCACTTCTATCTGTCCTTTACCACCATTAAAGAAATTCTGGCTTCAGATGTTTTAAAACAGCTTTAAAACCACTTGAAAAGAGTGTTTACGAGATATTTTACATCACATATTTTTAGAAAATAGCACACTAACAGAAGATTATGCCACTCAATTGGGGCTATTTCTTGAACACCTCTAGTGCAAATTTATCAAACATGGAAGTTTTCCTGAATATCTTGCATTAAATGCAAGCATGATACCTTCTTTAAGATCATCCCAGGCACCTGTCGGACCGGTGAGTTTTTTTTGTTTTGTTGTTCGAAAAGGACTCTTAGGTGGTAGAATATTCGGTCCTAAAATTTTATGGCGCTACGGACAATAGATCCCCTCCCCCCAGGGGGGGGGGGGGGTTAGGGGACAAAAATCTAGAATTTTTACCCCATTTCATCCCATTTCATCCTCACAAACACAACTCTAAATGGAGAGTTTGAAAATTTACTTATGTTAGAAATGTTCCACGGATTCTAAAACTGTCTTTGGTTTTGTTCTAGCATCAAAACTCAATGAGGAGATACGTCTTGATATATGCATAAAATATACAAAAAACTAAGGCCTAAATCGAAAAATTGACATGAGTAAAAAAAGTTTACTTTCAAAAAACACATATACTGGCCAATTTTCAAACAAATCAGACAAAAAACGTTGAACAACTGGGATGATCTCTTTAAAAAGCACTTTGCTAAACAACTTACCTGGGGTAAACCCATCTGTTTTGGCTTCAAAATGTGGGCAATGTGCTCCTAAGGAGATGATTTGCATTCATTTGATCTTTACCTTGGCAAAAATGAAACCCAAGAAATTTCTAATATTCCACCTATTGGCTTAGGTAGAAATATTTTGCTGAACTGGATTATAAAAGCAGAACTTCCATCTCAAAATGAACACAAGATGTTCTTTCATAATTATTTTAAAAGTATTTCATACCTTGGAATAACAGAACTAGTAAGTGTTCAATATCCGAGAAAAGCTAATTGAAAAAACTCTGGAAAGCTGTTCATTACAGAATGAGGGGTAATTTATTGGTGATAAAATAGGAAGACATGAAAGAAGTTACTGTTACCAGTTTTGATTCCACAGCAATGAAGTCTGCAAAATTATACAATCGGAGTGCCAGGAAGTATAAATCTGCTCCTGATCCAGTTTGCATTCAACTCTACAATGCCAACATGGGATGATGTTATGGATCAAGCTGTTGCTCCATGCAGGATGTGAATGCAACAGAGAAAATGGGGGAAGCCAGTTATTTCCTCTATGCTGACAAGTCACTGTAAATAATGCTCACTAGCAAATGAAAAAGAAAGGCACATCAGTGTTACATTATAACACTGTTTCATTATAACTAATGCACACAATAGTTGCCAAGGAAGGTAACATCAAGGCTGACAGACATGGTCAGACATGATTGCAAAAACCACTGGATTGCGCAGAATGAACAAGCTAAGGTGCACAGACAGTGCTAAGTCAGGGTAGGGTAATTCATCAAATATCGAACTGAACTGATTATCGAACAACTTTGGAAATATGCACGTAATAAATTTAGTAAGCATCCAAACTTGCTCAGTGCCAGTGATCTTACATCTAAAACTCCTATTTTAGTGATAAATACTCATTTCTGTGAGCTGCAAACTGCTACCAGCGGTTGCAAACGCATTTTCTGTACGACCCTGACAAATTGGTCGAATTTTTTCACTCGAAAAATCTTACGCACCTCGAGAAAATTGCGACGGTTTAATTGTTGTTGGGTCACCGTCAACCTCCCGTCATAACTAGAGAGTAGTGTTGTCATATGATGTTCTGTTGCTGTATTTTTTTCTTTTCCGCCAAAAACTTGATAATTATTCCATGTTCGACATTCAGTTCCTTTTTCATGTCAGTATTAAATACTGAACAAAGGTGTTCAAATCAAAATTCCTTAAAAATCATGAATTTATGCCTCGAACAAGGCTTTTCGATTCTTAATTCTTTTAAATAACTGAATCGATCTATTGAACGCCTGTTTTATTTCATTAAAATATTGTATTAACGCTTGATAATAACATTGAATAGTTGAAGATGGGAATTCTGGTGAGGGGCTACCAATCAGCTGCTGGTGTTCCACGGCCCTCAAGATCATCAATGATTCGTCTGGCTATATTTACTGATGATCAATCCCTTGCCAAGAAAATTGATGCAAGCATCAATAATAATTCAGTGACGAGTGCTTTACACTCTACTCCAAAAAAGGTCACACAGGTTGATGATCACAATGATGGTTCAACAAACACTGCAAATGAAACATCGACATCATATTCAAATTTTGATAACTCTCCATTCAAATGCATCTTGAAAATAAGTAATGAGACAATTATTTCAAACAAACAAACAAAACAAACATCGGCATCTTTGGCATGCTTTATTTCCAATCAAGCCTGATACAAATGATCTTAAGCATTGGTTTTTCAAATGTCTTATAACTAACACTATATATAGGACACCATGACGGTTCCCCCGTAAAGCCGGTACCCATTTCCGACACCTGGGTCGAGTGGGGTATTGTGCTTGAGCTTTCCCTTATACCCAACGGGGAAAATCGCAGCGCCAGCGCCGGGATACAAACCCGCGACTCCAACATACAAGACCGATCCCTTAACCGCTGTGCCACAGCGAGCATTTCCAAGAAAAGCCAGAGCACCAAAGAAAAAAAGAATGAAAGAAAAACGTTTATTTTCCAAGTGGCCACATGAGATACATGTCAACATATTGGGTTTTAAAAAGTTTCTTAATATAGGACGTCCTAAAACAAAAGTTCCATACGAGGAGTACTAATTGACACACCATCAGAGGTGTACAAATAGAAAAGCCATATGAGGCATAATAATTGACAAACTATACGAGGTGTACTAATAGACAAACTATCAGAGGTGTACAAATAGATAGACCATACGAGGCATATTAATGGACCAAATATACGAGGCGTACTAATAGACAAACCATACGTGGCGTGCTAATAGTCTAACAAAAGTTCCATATGAGGAGATTAGATTAGATTATAAGTTAGTTTAAGCCTCCCTAACCGCTACAAAAATAGAGCGTATCGAAGAGAGGAAGGAGGAAGGCACCATTTAGTATGGAGATAAGAAGATGAGGAATCTATGCAGAAAGGGCATAGAAACAGTAAGATGAGAAAGAAGTTCATGAAACAAGATAAAAGTTGAAGAAGAAAGTCAGAGGTGCTGAAAAACAGGACAGTAGTGAACCGAAAAAAGGTGGTCCTTAACATAACAAAAAATATTTTATTTCAACAAAAAGAAGGCCTACCTAACTCACAGCTCGGGCCCTCACATTTTTCCCTTGGGAGCTCCATATGAGGAGAACTAATTGACAAACCATCCTGTTTGAATCAAAATTCTTGTTCGATTCATGTTCGATATTGATGAAATTATGTTATTAAGGAATTTGATTTTTAGAACAATAAATATATTCCAACAATCTATGTTGTCTTTAAAGCGACATCACAGAACAAGAAAGCAACTGTTCAAGAATAATCTTGAGGCCCGCAACAGTTATTCAGAGCAAAAGTTACCGATTTATGAAGGTTTTTTCTAGACACACGTGGTTTCTGTTCGATATTTGATGAATTACCCTATCGTTTTTGTGCAGATATGACGTTGGCCTTCATCCAAGATGTTTCAAAGCATATCACACATCTACATGAGCACTTTTCCATCCTTTCATTATGTGTGATGGGGTAAACATTCTATACGTGTCTAGTGATGTACCGATGTATCGGTATCGGCAGTATCGGCCATTTTTAGTGGTATCGGTATCGGCAAAATCCGGCCAATACTTTCCCGATACTTTACAATAATATGTATTTTATCATTAAAATTAAGGTCATAAATCATGAAAGTGAAAGTATGTAACCTAATAATAGCTGTTGTGTGTTTATTTACAATTTGGTGTCCGCTTGTTGATAAACATAGGTTGTGTGAGTGTGCGGTATCATGGATACCGAATTCCTCAGTGTAACATTAAAAGATGGCATTTCCATGCATTTGAATATTTGACATTTTATCAGGATGGGTTTTGTTAGGATAAGTTAGGTTAGCTTAGATTATGATAGGCTAGGTTAGCACAGGTTAGGTAATACTGACAGAATTTTTTCTCGGGTCCACCTAGCTTAACGATGACATTTTCCATGGAATTTCCACGGGTCCTGCTACTAACTAATAATAACTTTAATTTATTTGGATTCTGCTTCTTCCATTTTTTTTTGTCATGCTCATAAGGAGAGTTATAGTGACCGTATCTGTGATACGAGTTTCACCAGCGCGCAAGTACAAGAATATTTTTCATTACGGGTGCAATTGGGATGCAGACATTCGTTGGGCACTACATCTGTAAAATTTGTTCAAGAAAGTTAGTGAATCCTGTCATTTTTGACGGGCTGTGCGTACTTGTAATCAAATAAAGAGCCAATTCATACCTAGTAAATTAGTTAGCTAACTTTTGAATTATAACATTTAATCAGGCCCGCTAACTGAATTCACTACTTTGAATTCCCGATGAGTCACGGTCATAACTGAAAGCTATGTAGCATGAATAGCTAAACCCTGTAGCCATATAAAATTATTATACTTTTACGACTAAAACCTATATAGTTTGACCTAATATCCATTTCTTAAAGTATGTGACAGGCTAACAAAAACCAAACCAATTTAATAAAGTTGAAGGTGCATTAGAAAGTTTTTGTGAATTTAGTAGAGAAGTAGCTGAAAATTCCATTTTAATTTAGCTTGTAAATCGTCAAATATTCCGAAGCTAAGAATTTATTTTAATTTAGCGAGTATATCGCCGTTCATAACGAATCTTGTATATTTCTTCCATGTTATGATGTTTGAAAAATCCACGAACAATCTTATAGTTGAATACATCTGAACGGGTCAGTTGATTGCTTTAATCTCACCTTGATGAGGAATTTAAAAAAAGAGGAAAATTCCAAGGAACCTAATCATATTTACTAGGAATACGTTTCGGAGTCCAGATCCATCATCCATCAGTTCGTAAAGTAAAATTCATTCTGACTACAATAAAAGAAAATGTTGGGTACAGTCATTAAAGGAAATCACAAAAACAAAACATATATCAAAACATGTCCCAGAGAAAATAAAATCGACAAGACCTTCTTACTATTTGCAATGGGTAGGAACTAGGAACTGTCAGAATTGTTGAGGGCCGGTTTTCGTTTAAAAATATGTAGCGACTCTAAAATTCCAAGGTCACATATAGTTTAAGCCGAATCTAAGATTTTGAAGTCCGCAGAGGATATCGGTACGTTGCCTTTTACTGCGTGATTACGTACGAATTGTGCGAATTGGTTTCCCGTGCGGCAGCTTCAATCCCGATGTTTGGCCATTCTGATATAAAAATTTTGTGCCGTCAATTCCCCCGTCATGCCGACTTACGATGATGTGCACTGCATACCACTGTACAAATGTAAGAATAAATCAGAAAGGCTCGCTTCTCTATCAAAAGCGTATCCTTGTCTTGTACCGGAATTGTATAATTTTAAGGTTGCTTCTTTTTTCCCGTACAAGGATACGCTTCCGATGTTTGTTTTTATGTAAGCATAAAGGCCAAAAACTAGTAACAGGCGAGTGAAATTATCTCTGGAACAGTGCTGGAAACAATTCATTGGATCAATCTGAAATGGGTGACTGTTCACCGTACGCTTGCTCAGACAAAATCAAAATTAATTTGATTCTATTACATCTCCTGTCTCCTGTCCACTGTTCCCAATACGTAGAACATAAAGTCGGGTAGGTTTAAAATGTTAATGCCGAGCACATATGCACAAGAACACACAAAGCTCTCTTGACTCGGAGTTCCCCTCCAGTAACAAATCACCATTACTCAAAAATGATTACTTCGGGCACAGCTATTCTCAAAATTACTATATTTAATTTAATGTCTTTTAATTATTCAATATGGCCTGAGAGCTGCACAAAAGCGACATGGTTAGGAAAAATGGGAAAATTACGGCGATCACAACAACCTATCCAATACTACGTGCCGCCATAGCCATGTGCTAGAGGTTCTGCCGCCGTGTGGCAGAGACCCGGGATCGAATCTCGGCGCAGGCAGTGGCGATTTTCTCTGTTGGGTATAGGAGAAAAATTCCAAGCACAATACCCCACTCTACCCAGGTGTCTGAAATGGGTACCGGTCTTGACCGGGGGAAAGCGTCATGGCGTCCTGGCGTTAGTTATAAGGCATTTGAAAATCCAATGTACAAGGTGATATGTATCAGGCTTGATTGGAAATAAAGCATCCGTAGATGCCTTCATTATTATTATCATTATTACTACTAACCTATCCTGATAAATTTCAAACATATCAATGCATGCACAGACGATCTTTCAATGTTACACTGAGGAATTTGGTATCCATGATACCGCAAACTCAGACATCCTATGTTTCTTACGAAGCGGACACCGAACAAATACATAAACAAACTTACAACGAAATACGTATTATTAGGTTAGATCATACTTAGATGATTGTAAAAGTATCGGTATCGGTAGTAGTATCGGTCAAAGTATCGGTATTTTCAAGTTTCGGAGTATCGGTATCGGTATCGGCCAAAAAATGGGTATCGGTATCGGTATCGGCCAAAAAAATGGTATCGGTACATCACTATACGTGTCATTAAATCTCCTTTTAGTAATGTCACAGCAGCTTTCATGAATGGAAAATTGTTATATCATATATATATCTAGGTCAGCTTTTGGATGTTTTTGTTAGAAATTAAAAAAATAAATAGACATTCCTGTTTACTTAATGGTAGATTTTTGTCTGGAATGCCTGTGTAGTGAAAATATTTCACTACATGTTTTGTACCGCGACGGTACCGCTGTTATGTACATAGAGCTCCATCCTGCAACTGCCTGGCTGAAGCTAAAGTGGGCGGCTGCTCGACTAAAGCTGGCAGTTGCGTTAGGACCTTCATAGAGTGCACTTGTCTACGAGCAGGCCAATAAAGCTGTTTTGCCTGATGTTTGTAAGTGCCCGGTGCCGTGCTTGCTGAAATCCTATGGCCTTGTTATTAATGAACTGTAGGGGTTCTCTTGTTTTGCCGGGGTGTTTTAGTCGGTGGTTAGAGTTACGATCTCATGTAGAGACGGCTACCGCAGGACATGCCCTGAGTCTGTATGTGTCAATGTCTTACTTCTGTTTTAAATAAAATCCTTGTTACTTATCCGTGCCGCACCTTAACCTAGCTATTTAGCCTGTGTAGCTAACCCCTGCCTGGTCGGTGTTGGGGGACAGGTAGGCTTCCTACCATCAACATGTGTAGCCTAAATCGTACGTGCTCCTATACATTAGTTGTGATCGACGTATGACTCCTATTTTGTCTCAAGGTGAATAAATAAGCCGACACTCCCATGTAATGGGTTTACAATTCTCTTCCTTTTTTTGTTTATTGATACACTATTAATAATGATTACAGACATATACATAGGAAAATAACCAGGTGTGGACACTAATAATTAACCTACCTACAACAACCTGCACAAAATAAACACTTTCAATTATGACACAGTAGCCTACTATACTAGGAATAATTTACCACAGCAACAACCTCAGGATGATTTCCTACCCAGAAATAATGGCCGACCCAAGGCTTGGCCTGTAGGAACGCAAAAGCGGTAGAAGCGGCAGCGGCAGAGTAGTGCCGGGTACGGTAGCGGCAGGATATGCCGGAATACGGCAGCGGCCGAGTAGGCCGGGGCGCCGCAGCGACAGATTAGGCCGGGGTACGGCAACAGCAGGATATGCCGGAGTCCAGCAGCAGTGGTTAGTGCTGAAGTATAACTGCAGCAGGTGGAGTACCGCAGCGGCAAGAGACGCCGGAGGAAGAATCAGCCGTTGTGGGCTGTTCTTCTGTCTCACGCTGTGGAGGCTGGTGCCACAGAGCTCTGGGTGATGGCTCTGGATCGAGTACCCTGGTTGGCCTCTGCTTCGGCTCCCCAATTGGAGGTTGATATGGAGATTGATCCGGAGGGTTGGACCGGAGGGTTGGAGGTCTTCCTGCCAATCCGCCACGCATAATAAATAATAACTTCTAATGATAACACAGACAATAAGGTACATAGTTTCTCACTTTCACACAACAACAAATAACCAATATCATTTACAAATAAATATTTCTGTAAATAAATATACCTATGCATTCTTTAATTTCAGTCCTATCGCTGCCTATTACCCTTACCCTTGCTGGATGGTGCCGCTCTGAATAAATTGCCTGTACCCTATAATGCTGCTCTTAGAAATTTTCTCCTTTACTAAATAACACGAATACATCTGTTCTGAAACAGAAAAACAGGGGTTAGGGGAATAGGCAGATTGCACCATCTCATTAGCAAACACGGTTTAGGAGACTGGTGAATCGCCCCATTACATTCCTCCCCACCAAGTGCAACCATAGGGTGCACTTAACACATACTGCTATCTTCTAAACAATGTACACTTGTTATATACGTACACTAATATCACATCTTAAATCTATAATTACAATAAATAACTCTAGTGTCTATAATTTCCAAGTCATAGGAAGTTTATTACAAGATGACACTTTGATAATGAACTTTACAAACTACAACATATCTTACAGACGCATAGACACATTGATATCAACATACCGTTCGACAGAACACGGCAAGTTGCTGGTATTGTCATTCGACATATCATGACAATCCATACACTAAGCGCAGACATTACACAAATTACCAATAGTTATTGACAAACAGTCTATGTACATTTTAATTGCATCATATTTATTTGCAATAAAAGACACCGCATTAACACATATTACTTAACCTGCTATTCAACCCAATACTTAACTTACTACTTAAGGACACCGTCTGGGTAAAAAAAAAGTCCCGTTATTTATAGATGGATTTCTCTGAAATTTTCACAGTAGGTGTGAAATGATGCAAATATCATTTGTTATTTTGACAAAATTTTTGTATCTGCACTGAATTTTTTTATTTTCGAAAAATATGATAAAATAGGGTTTTTTTAAAAATCCTACTACTTCTACAATTTTCAAGTTACAGAACCAGTACTTCGTTTTTAGATTGCTTAGATGTCTATATAACCACTCGCAATAGGGAATTTCAATAACTTATTTTTTGTGGATTTTGGGAATTAAAAAACAAATGAACTTTTTTTCATTTATTTTTTTTTTCATGTCGTGTAATTTTCAAAATAATAAATTCATCAGAAAATGCTATTGCGCGAGGATACATATTGCTGAGCCCTATCGAATGGTATATAAACCATTTTCCTAGCTCTAAAATTGTGGAAGAAGTAGCATTTGAGAAACTAATTATCAAGTTTCCAGAAAAACGTGTTTTTTCAAAAAAAAAAATTCTTTTCATCTTTTGAACTACAGGGTTTTCTATAATGAACTCTTGAGCGTTTGTAGCTCTTTTCAAGCCCTTTCGATTGATACAATTTACATTGCTGTAGCTCTGTAACTCTGGGAAAAAATATACATCAAAAGAGAATAGGTGTAATTCTTGAAAGCAACCAATTTTTTTAATTTTTCATTTTTTTTTTTACCAAAATACGTTTTTTTTTGTCAAGTCAACTCCTTTGTTTTATAGCTCTTTTCAAGCCCTTTGGATTGGTGTGCTCGCCATAGCTGTAGCTATGATACTGCAGCTGTCATTGAGCTATGAATGAAAGCTGCGGTATCATGGATACGGCAGAACAGCTAAATTCTGAAATTGTCAAAAATTATTAAAAAATATTTATTCAGCGATAGAATGTTTCGTTTGAATGATGGAAGCACTTTGAGTAGCCCATTAACGACCTATAATGCCATTCCCGCAGAGAATCATGCTCAATTGGCCCCCAATAATGAGGGGGGTGAGGGGTCAAGGTCACGCCACCCCCATCGCTTTCCCCCCCCTCCGGTGGGCGCACTATTCGGAGTAGACGTAAACGGAAAGTACCAATGGAAGCGCAAGAAAATCCTCTATAAGGTGCATATAAAAACAGAAAATCAACACATATCCTGATTTCTACCTAGACGGTGTCCTTAATCTACATGATTTTTTCTTTGTATTTTTATCTTTTGTTCATTTTTTTTAGAGCTACTTATTTTTGACCTTATATTCTAGTGTTCTTAGCTGTACATTGGGCGTGTTTTCCACATTCCCTGTAGCTCTAGTAATTCTACCAGAAGAAATGTAATCCAACCTTACCGGTGAAACGCGAGGACTCTTGGTTTGTTCTCCATCTCTAGCTGTAATACCAGCTCTTGTACCACTAGACATGTATCTCCTTTGGCACATTTCCCGCAAAACTTCGTTGTTGGATTTTCTATACTTTGATGTACCTTCTTGCATCTGTTTGGAATGGTTCCTAATTCTCTTTAAAATGTTCAACTTCTCTCCTTCTCTCTTGTCAATAGTTCTGAATCCTGTGAACTCATCAGTAAAGCCTGAGAAGTTACGGCTTTCCTCTGAAGTGTTGCTTACAAATAATTGTAGAATATCTCCGGTTTGTCTTTCTTCGTCTGTTTCTCTTACTTTGTTTCTATCTTGAGCTTCCTGCTCAGAGCAGTTAATTACTTTTTAAAGGTAATTCTTTTGAAAGCTCCAAGCTCTCTCGGACCAGATTAAAAAATTTTCTATCAAAGAGCTATTCTGTGTTGCACTATTATTGCTTATTTTTAGGGAACTTGACTGTGGTGTTTTAATTTTAATGCTGGAGATTGGCTCATCCAACCCTAAGTCAAAATCGTCTGACAAACCCCTAAACATAGATGACATTCTATAATTAATGTTTGCCATTACCTGTGAATCCATACTTATTCGTCTTATCACCTGATCTTCAATGGCCTCACTACAAGCAAGTTTGTTTAGATTTTTAGGAATTACATTGAGTTTTACTTTTTTAGTCTTCTCCTTTCTCTTCTTTATTACTACCTTTTCTTTTGACTTGGGAATTTTGTTTTTTAACTTATTTACATCTTTATTCCTACTCTTTCAGCTAGGGAAAGGAAGCACAGTTTCCTCCTTTGAATCACTTGGATTACTACTAAAGATAATGTTTGGAATCCCTTGAGCTGATTCTGATTCACCATCACTGTCAGTGGTTGCTTTGTGCACTATATTTTCTTCATTGAAGATAACATGTTCTTTCAGATAGTCGGGAACTTCTCTCCAAAGCTTTAATTGCCTCTAATGTGCTTTGATATTAACTTCATTTGAATTCATTCTCTATAGTTCATAAGTTACACTATTGGGTTGAACTTTGGTTACTCTATAAGGACCATCATATTGTCTGGATAACTTATTTGCAACCCTATTTCCTTTCTTTATAGTTTTCCTTAACACAAGCTGGCCTACTCTAAATGGTGAGAACTTTGGATGTCCTGCTTTCCAGGTGGATGTTATATCTCTGTCTCCAGGAATGTTGCGATCTGTGGGATGGGGTGTTTGCAAGATGCACTAAGACGGACTTATTCCTAATTGTGAATGTACAGTGTTATTGTGGACTATTAATGCCTGTGAGAGGTGATTATCCCATGTACGGGGATTTTCCTGTACTAACCCTTTCAAGAGTTGAATGATGGTACGATTGCATCTTTCTACACATCCATTAGATGATGCCTTGTACGGAGTGGAATAGATGGGAGAGATATTGTGGAATTCAAGTAGAGCATTGAATTCCTGTGACTTAAATTCAGGGCCATTGTCTGTTAGTACTCTGTTAGGAAGTCTAGTTATTGATGGAAGTACATGAGCTGAAAATGCTGCAGCAACAGTTTTTGCCTTTTTATTGCTCAATGGCACTGCTGTTAGCCATTTAGAAAAATGGTCCACAGCCACAAGAACCACAGAATTATTCCGGTTAGACTTGGGCAGCAACATCAGATCTACCGCTATGACTTCAAATCGTCTTGTTGTTTCTATTTTGAGAGTTGGAGGAATAATGTGTTCATTACTAACCTTAAAGAACTGACAGTGAGGACATGATGCACAAATATCCCTAGCAATTTTGTCTAATGCAGGGTGCCAAAAGCTCCTGAGAATGATGTCTACTAACCTATGTCTACCAATGTGAGAAAGCTGAGTATGAACCTTTGAAACAATTTCAGTCATCAAAGCAAATGACACTACTACTGAGGAATATCTATCTGTGTCTCGCATGGGTAAGTCAAGGTGCACTCTGAGATTTTTCTTATACTTTTTGAACTGATCTAATGTTTTATTTCTCCAAAACTTAATATCAAGGTTTGCTGTAATATGTTCTTTCAAAGTGCTTATGGCTAAATCATTATTCTGTATATCAGTCAACTGTTCATTTGTTAAAGTAAATTTGACTTTGGGAGATAAGTCATCTATTCTATGGTGATAAGTCTCTGATGAGGAAGACTGCTCATCAACAACTGCCTTATTCTCCTGCTCACAAGTGATGTTTAGACTGAGATGTGAAGCTTTGTCCGGATCTGAAGTTGGGCTTCTACGACCAAGTGAATCTGTTACTCCTCGGAGATTAGCGTTCTGTGCTAGCTGTAGAGGATGGATTTGATGCTCTGATTCGTTCTTTATGTGCATGTGCTTGGATTGAAAATCTAGTACAATCTTGTTTTTGGATAGAAAATTGGCTCCTAAGATACAGCAACACGGCATAGTTTTTGTTGGGACCACTGCAAATGGTGTACTGTCTGTAACTTCTACATCCATTAATTTAGGTCTCAATTGAACTATTTTTAATACTTCTGTTTGGTTCTGACCTATTCCTCCTAACCGCTTATTCTTTTGATTTACTACTGAATCGTCAGTGATTACAGGATAAATTAAGTCAAAAACAGATTCACTAATAACACTAACTTGGGCTCCTGTGTTAATTATGCAACAGAAGCTAAGATCTTGAATTGTTGCCATGTATTTTCCATCAGAGCTGTGATCACACAGACACTGTTTGGCAGTTGAAGCAGCCAGTAGATTATTGTTTTCCTCTAGGAGTTCCTGGAAATTGACATGGATGTCAACCGGCAAAGCCTCGGGTGAATGTGTAGTGTTGATGTTTTTCTCTTGAATGTTTTGTTGAAGTCCTTAGGAATAGTTTGTAGGAACTTGTCCCGTAGAATAGAGCTTGATTGAACCTTATGTTTAGGGTAAGCTATTTTAAACAACCTCTCAACACGGCTGCTGTACAGGTAGAAGGCTCTCCTTTATGGTATCTTATTTTATTAAAGCCCTCTCGGTTCCTCTTCTTCCGTAATTCGGCCATGGCTTTATACCATTGAACCAGTTTGTACTTAATGGTGAAGTAGGTGTCCCTGACATCTCTCAGAGATTTCATTGCCATGAGGGTTTGGCCACTGAGCTGCTTCTCCAGCTCCCCTATCCAGAAGGAACTGTCCCCTTTGAAATTTTCCTCACAATATCTTTCAAACCTCTTCAGGTAGTCTCTCAAGACAGGTCGGCTTCCTAGTGGTGAGATAAAGAACAGGGGGGTCTCGCTACACCTGTGAGTAGATTTTTTTACTTGACAATATCTCACTTTCTATCTATACTAACTTAATGAAATTTATAAGGCACATTAGGTACAAAATCTAAAGAATTTCTGTGAAGTTTTATTGTCCTACTATTTCTCAACTTTTGACTCTTATGGGTCAAAATAAATTACATACCACCATGTGACTCCCTCAATACTTTTGAAAGCCAAGCCATGTAAAAGCGCTTGTGGTGTCAGAGCAATCGCAATTGGACTGAGCTTTTCCTGCCAATAGCACTGACTTACAAACTCTGACCCCCAGTGAACTATTCAAAACGTTCCAGCCTTTCCTTCCCTACCTGACGACAGCAGTAGCTCCAGTTTTGGGGCTTACAACCCTCCTGAGATTTTGTCTTCAGAACAATTACAATTTACAATTTTGTCCTCAGAATAATCTTCAATACAATTTCATTCACTCTTAACACGTTAAATGCGGTAGGTTAAACTGAAGTTCAATATCCAGCTTAAATTTAGAGTCAATTGTAGTAAGAAAATTTGAAAATGGCTAGCATTGACTGGATCATGCCTTATTTAACTTTCATCAAGTATTTATTAAAATTGAGTCAGTAACTGCTGGTCGGCCAGCCGCATTATGAAAATCACCTAAATGACCACCGGTGGGTCACACCGCACTTAACGTGTTAATAATAAAATTAAACCTAAAAGAACCACATTATTTTCTGACGTATGCAAGGAATTAACAATATTTTATACAGCTCTTAATAAAAATAATTTCTAATTAATATCATGAATGAAAATTTTTATTAAATCATTGTAACATTTCCCTTGAGGGAAAACTGTGATTTCTCCAGTATTCAAAAATTAATTTAGTTGAATTAATATTAGTTGCAATGAGAATTGTTTTTCATAGATAATGACAATTTCAGCTTTGTACTTCAAACTCATTACATACGCATTGAATAAACCAAGCTAATGATCAAGTTTTAAAAATAAAATAAACTCAAGCTCTCTTTGAGTTATTAAATTTCAAAACTGGAAATAATAGCCTCTAACAAAGAACTAGTATCAAGAAAATATCCTTTCCAGCCACCAGTAAAAAATTTCAAGAATTAAGGACACGGTTGGGGGGAAACAAAAGTCCATTGGTTATCGACGGATTTTTTTTAAGATTTTTACAATAGGCGTCAAATGATGCGGCATTTCTTTCTGAACTCATGTTTTTTTTGTAAATTCATAAAAAATGTGATTTTTTAAAATAACCTGAAAAATAGTGTTGCGTAAAAGTGTCCATCGCCTACAATTTTGAAGTTACAGAACTGGAACAATGTTTTCTAGGTAGCTGTCTTGTCTTAAGATATGGTGGGAACGTTTTTCGAAAATTTGAATTTTTGAATTATGAGTTTCTTCTCAAAAACTGACCACTTTTTCTTTTTTTTTTTGAATTATTTTACTTATAATTTTCAACATGATTTGAAATTCAAAAACTGTACCACCGCCTCCCTAGAATATTTCAATCGCTATTGATTGATATATTTGCCATTCCTGTACCTTCAAAACTGTGGGAGAGGGCCTTTTTAAAGATAAAAACATTAAGTTTTCAGTAGAGCCATTTTTCTTACTTTCTTTGTATTATTTGTAAACTTAGCATTTTTTTATAAATTTTACTGCTTATGTAGATCTGTCCAAGCTCTATCAATTGGTATATTAGCAATTCCTGTACCTTCAAAACTGTGAGAAAGGTTCCATATCCAAAAACAATGAATGCAAATTACAGAACACCAGCCTTTTAACAAAAAAGTTATTTTTCCTGTGCACAAACAAATTCATTTTTCCAACTCTATTGCTTGGTAGCTCTTTTTGAGCCCTTTTGAATGATATATTTGCCATTCTTGTACCTTCGAAACAGCGGGAGGCAATTATTTGTTTACACAACAGCCAATTAGCTGATGACTCAGAGCAGCAGGACTCGGAACAAACAGTTACATCATCATAATTAGCACTGAGTGTTAGAATGTTTTGTTTGAGTACTACAGCATTTCAAAGGCCATGAATGAACTCTCTTGCTATTCACGATGAGGAACACCCAAAACCGATTTGTAATTAGGGGGGAAGGGGGAAATCACGCATACATTGGTGCGCCAAGGTCACGTTACTGGGCGTCTTCTACTCCGTCTAGAAGACAAACAAATGTACGTCCTTGAGAGCCAATTATATCATTGGATGCGCAAGAAAATTTTCTATACGATGTGTTTATAAACCAGAAACCTACCAGTATCCAAATTTGACCCAGACCGTGCCCTTAAGTCAATACATTTGGGGTGAACTGAAATGAAGTATCACTAATGTGTACAAAAGATGATTAAAAAGAGCAGCAACTTGAAATTTGTGGAAAAAGTCCAGTGGAATATTGAATTTCTTAGCCAAATTACTAAGCTTATACAATCATACCTCACCTTACAAAAGATCCTAGGAACAAATAATCCCATTATTATTATTATATAAGAAAGTTTTAGCCTCCCTTAACCATGACAAAGATGTTCCATGAGAGGAAAGAAGAAGGCACCATTTAGTATGGAGTTGAGGGAACGTGGAATCTATGCACAAGGTGCACAGAAACAGTAAGTTAGGAAAGAAGTTCATGAAACAAGAAAAAAGTTGAAGAAGAAAGTAGAAGGTGCTTAAAAACAGGACAGCAGTGAACCGAAAAAAGATGGTCCGTAACAAAACAAAAACCTATTTTATTACAACAAAAAAGAAGCCTACCTAACCTTTAGCTCGGGCCCTCACATGGTTCCCCTGGGAGCGCTAATTCCCATAGATACAATAGTTGTATCCCCCTGAGGGGACAAATAATCCCAGTTACGAAACAGTTTTACGTACAATTTTTGTCTCTGAAAATGGAGAATAATTCATTTTATGAAACGCTAATCTAAAAAATTAAAATATTTCTCACTCATCTTTGCAGCCTCAAGAATACCTCTAAATGAGAATACACTTGCATCTAACATCATTTCCAAATTTGTGTGATACGAGTGAATAGTAAATGATTATCGTGTCTTATTCATTTTAATGGTTAAATGAAAAATTTCTTTCACTTTCAACACATATTTCGTACAAGATTGATATACTTCTAAAAAAATTATAGGGTTTAGGGGGGAGTACTGGGGGGGGCCTTGAAACAAATCAGGCCTTCTACATGTAAAATGTGATGGTACTTATTTAAAATCACGTTACAGAACCACTTTTGGAACAAATTTATTTTGTTAGGTGCGGTATGACTGTAAAACCAAACTTGAAATAAAATTCAAACAAACAAGACAACAATAAAATGACAAAACATAAAAGCCCGAATCAGCCTTGAAGAAAAAAAATGATCATAAACAAAAGGTTATGCATTGTATAAAGATCTGGCCAATTGGAAAAAGATGAACATCAGTCAATAGATATTTCTGCTGAGGCAATAATGAGAGTTTGATACAACAGAGAACCAGGGCACTAGTTATGCAAGTCTACTACAGAGATGGTCACCATCTCACTAGTCTCTTCTTCAACACAGTAATTACACTTCCACTTTCTAAGCATTACTAATAGCTCACTATCGTCAACAAGGATAATATATCATGGCATCAAAGAGTAGAACTAACACATTTCATCATTTTGTTTAATAAAATGCCAATGAAACTAGTTTGCAACCATGGACGGGCATCAATCAAACAGATATAAATTATAAGTTATTTTATTAAAGAAATTTAAATATAATAAAATCACGCTATGAAAAGATAAAAGGGAAAAAGGACAAGAATTACATCAATGACATTTAGTGTGAAAAGATCTAAAGCTACAGATTGCTCTTCAACCTAGAGCAATTTTCTCATCACTCTCAACCATTATTGCATGCATCAATTTCCCAACTGCTCCAGCATCAATGCCTGTCGGTCAGCAAATAAAAGTTGTGATGATATGGTGAGCTTGCATTTCTTCTATTTGCATTCCTTGCCAACAATATTTTTTATCTAACTTTTACGATCCCTAGGTGAATGAAACAACAAATGGAATGATGGACTATAATTGAATTTGGTGAAAGAAAATTAAAATGCCTTGCATTTGATGATATATGTATATTTTTCCTATGCAGCTACAATAATTTAGTATTTTCAGAGCTCATAATTAGATAAGAATGTTTATTGATGAATAGAGAGTAGCCGTTTAGTTTTTTTGCCATACATACTCATGCACTGAGCTGAATTTAGTTTTTAAAAACTTAAAAATCCTTGAATAACATGTTGTTCATTAATTTTTTAATCAAGAAACATAAAATTTACACATTTTATTAACTCAAAATATTTCCAAGCAAATGAAATTTTCACCATGAAACAGATTTGATGTGTATTGCCAAAAAATTGAATACAATGAAAAGTGTAATACAGTGGTACCTCGGTACTCAACCGCCTCTATACTCGACCAAATCGGTTTTCGACCAAAAAATTTGAGTAGAAAATGCTTCGGATCTCGAACAGATTTTCGGTACTCGAATAGCCGAGTTGACCCGTACGCGCTCCCAGCTTTTCTCGGACAGCGGGTAAGCGTCAGTTCGACTCTGACCGTAAGCAGGGTAAGATGTACGCAGTTTAATCGAGTACTGGATTTCTTTCCAGATTTAAACTTTTCCGTGTTGCTCTAGCCCTTAATTATGGGTCCAAAGAAAGACAGTGATAAGGGGAAGGCAAAGAGGAAAATAGTGAGGACCACTATTGAACTGAAGAAGGAAATTATTGAAAAATCATAAAATGGTGTACGAGTGTCCGACCTCGAAACGCAGTACGAAATGGCAAAATCAACCATTTCCACTATCTTATATTGCAATGGGAGTGACAAGAATTAGTAAGCAAAGGCCATCAACCACTCTCCAAAGCGTAAATAAATGATACATAATGGTTTATAATGCTTTATTTATCATTATCATGTACCGCTTGTGCATATATACATCTTCATTGTTTTTTAGATACACATTCTTATGATATTTTAGGTATTTTTCTGAATGGTAGGAGCGGATTAAATTACTTTCCGTTATTTCTCATGGGAAAATTGGTTTCGGTGTTCGAACAAATCGGTTCTCGGCCAGCACCTCAGAACAGATTATGGTCGAGTACCGAGGTACCACTGTACTTTGCAAAATACAAAATTTGTGAATTTTTCAACTTGTGTCCTACAATTCTGAAATTACATCTTGGCTGCTTGCAGATGCTTCATTTTTTGAGATATAACATAAATAATGTTCAGGTAAGAACAGCATTAATGGCAGTTTTGATTTTGCTCTTGGTGCTTTGCATTGGATCAATATGCAGTTTAATCCATACACAGAAACTAAAAATTCTGTTTCCAAGAATCACTCAAGGAACACATTTAGGAACGTTTCACACGAATGACATTCTGCTTGCTGATGTGTTATTTTTCAGATAAAACAATGATTTCGTTCAGATATTAATAACATCTGTATAAAGTCGATTGCTTAGTCGCCGCATTGTTGGGTCACGCCCACTTTCTTGGCGGGACACGCCCATTTTTTGGCGGGAACATGTCCGTTCCTTCACACTTATATACAACGTTCCTATAACTTCAAAGTTGAATAATTTGAATATTATGCATTGGCAAGCAGAATGTCATTGCTGTAAAATATTTTCAAAAGTGTTCCTCAAGTGATTCTTTAGAATGGAATTTTTAATTTCTGTGAATAAATTAAACTGCATATTGACCCTGCATTGTTTGAACACTCAGTTTTTCAGGCACAATAACATGTCTCGGTAAATGTGAAGAAGAAGACAATCAATTTTCCAATTGGTGCTTGAATATAGGTATTTAGGTCAAAATAAACAACTTTTCTTCTGCACTTTCCGTCACATATGAGTATTTAATGAGTTATAGCGGTGACATAATGTTATGTAATTGAACTAATCTGACCTAGAGTAACCTAAAGTAACGCAAACAACCTAAATTAATTTAACATAATCATTCCAGCACATAACAGCCGTCGGAAGGAAAAGCCCATTAAGGATACTCCCCTCAAACTGATTTTTCACAGGCTTCAAAGAATGGAATTGCGGTTGGTAACCTACAGCTATAACTTGTTAAATACTCATTTGTGACGGAAAGAGCATGAAATAGAAATTGTTTAGGTCAATCTAATTACGGTAAATGTGCAGCAATGGTTAGTAATTGATTTTTTCCTTTTCGGTGCCTAAACATAGTTGAGTAGATTGAAATAAATAAGTTTTCTTCTATGTACTTTCCATCAGGAATGAGTTTTTAACGAATTATAGTGGTATGTTAATTTTTGTCTTTGATGCCGAATGCGATTCAATAAACGGCTATTAATAGATTTTTCAGTATTTGTTGCTTGAATCACGGAAATAACATCAAAATGAGCTACTTTTCTTCCCTACATTTTTGCGGCAAATGAGTATTTATGAGTATGAGCGGTAGGTTTTATCTTTTGCGCGGTTGAGCTGTTAGAGTATGCTTGAATACCTCATAATTTATAATTAGCTCATCCTGCAGAGCTTGCAGAGCCTGAACCCACTTCTAAGATCTTTTAGTTAATAACACAATAGAGGTTATCACCCAAAAATAATGAGTTATAACGGTATGTTATTTTTTGCCTTGGATGGCGAGAATGCGCTCGACCATTTGAGCATATCGGAAGGGAGAGTCAATTGAAGTGTTGCCATACGATGCACTCGATGAATTTTTTTGCTTCAAATACTAAGAGTTGCGGTAAGTCATTTACCTCTATAACTCGTAAAATACTCATTTCTGATGGAAAGTGCACGGAAGCAAACTTGTTTATTTTGATTTATTTAACTATGTTTAGGCACCAAAAAGTTAAAAAATTGATTACTGACGATTGCTGCACATTTACCCTAATTACCACTAATCAAGCTCTAAAAATTCGAAAATCAATTATTGTCCTCTTCTTCACAAATACACATGCTAATTCAAGTTCTCATAACTTCAGAGTTAAATAGTTAAATATCTCGAAAAGCACTCATTTGCAATATCAATAATATCAAATATCATTTGTTTACAACCTCTTGGATATCTCTTTATTACAAGAATATGGCAACAAAATTTTCCAATTGTTGATGTGCCATATCAAAATTGAATAAAAATTCAATAATGCTATGTTGTTTTGAATGTCTGATGCCTTACCAACATAAGTTTTGTTCTAGCAAGAATTACAAGCTAAAACTATGCCTTTACATCATTGATTCAACTTCTAATTATCCAGTTTACATCATATAAATAATTTGTAATTGATATAAATATATACACTAGGCTTACCTCATTTAAGGGTACCGTTTGGGATTTTGACCTTTTTTCGTCCGATTCGCTTGAAAATTGGCCAGTAGGTATATGTATTTTTTGAAAGTAAACCTTTTCTACTTTTGTCATTTTTTCAATTTAGGCCTTATTTTTTTACGAAAAATTATCTTTTTAATGCATTTTTATGTAAATTTCAAGACGTATCAACTAATTGAATTTTGATGCTAGAACAAAACCAGAGACAGTTTTAGAATCCTTGAAGCATTTCTAACAAACT
Source organism: Morinoia aosen (assembly GCA_030386875.1). Taxonomy (NCBI): domain Eukaryota; kingdom Metazoa; phylum Arthropoda; class Malacostraca; order Amphipoda; family Talitridae; genus Morinoia; species Morinoia aosen. The sequence continues at coordinate 3,628,901 of CM059558.1, read as the reverse complement.
TATAATTTAAAATTTTAACATTTCGGAAAAAATTTCTGTGATAAGCGATACTTTATAATAACATCACAAACAATTATTTTTGGGTTTGGAGCCATATAACTTTTTGTTTTCTAAAATTTGGGAGAGTCCAAATTATAACTTCGTTAGAAATGTTTCAAGGATTTCATAACTGTCTTTGGTTTTGTTCTAGCATCAAAACTCAATGAGTTGATACAGTTTGAATGTTGAAATGTATATGTTTTGGGTATAAACCAGAACAAAATTTTTGTTGAAGTGTAATATAATGGACAATTTATGTAACTCAATGCAGTTTCAATTTTTTATTTTGATAACTTCCATGCATAACTTCATATTCAGTGTGAATTGTGATTTCCCAGAAAAATCTGAAAAAAAATTCTATATATTAATAAATATTATGAAATTCTTCATTTTCAGTCTGATTCTTATGAAATTTGACTATAATATGTCAATTGTAAAAAGAAACACAATTTCTTCTATTCATTTTTTTGATTCAGGCCTTAGTTTTTAAAAAAAATTGAGATTCTGGTTTTTGAGTTCATTTTCATGGATATTTCAAAATGTATCAACTCATTGAGTTTTGCTGCTAGAACAAAACCAGACACAGTTTTAGAATCTATGGAACATTTCCAACAAAAGTATATTGAGAAACTAACCATTTCCATTTATATTTTCTGTTTATATGGGGTCGAAATCAGGTCGAAAATTTAAAATTTCTGTCCCATTACCCCCCCTCTGGGGGAGGGGATTTATTGTCCGTAGTGCCATAAAATTTTAGGACTGAATAGTCCACCACCTGAGGGTTCTTTTCCAACAATAACATGAAAAAAGCTCACCGGACCAACAGGGACCTGGCAGGGGCTTCGGACGGTACCCTTAACATTGAAGCTAATAAAGAACTATTAATTAAACATTTTCAAGAATTCGCAACAGTAAACACTCGATAAAAACATTTTGTTCATTGAGCCCAGGTTTACTGATTATTGTAAATTAATTTGGAGTAAATGTTGAGGACAACACACTTTTTGATTTTCAGGGTTCAGGCTCTGCGAGGTAGGCTATAATAATAAATTACAAAGTACCCAAACATACTCTAACAGCTCAAGCGTGCAACACTGTTTGAATGACTGGAAATGCTATTGAACACAAAACTAAACCTACCGCTATAACTCATATAATACTTATTTATGATGGAAAGTGTATATAAGAAAAGTGGTTTATTTTGATATAATTAACACTATATAGGGAACAAAAATTTAAAAGTCTACAAGTGTGTTCTCTTTACCAAATACCTAATTTGGTATAAAGGTATGAACTTACTTCAATGACAGCTAAAAGCACTTCGAACCAGATATGAAATGCAAACTGAAGGATTTGGCCCAGCAAAGGAAAGTGTTTTGTACAACCGAGTACAACTTGTTGCTGCTGTTCCCTGGGGTTTATACCGAGGCTTTGAGTCCAAGTACAACTTGTGAATCACAAGAAAGAGCTTGAAGTTGAGGGCCAACAGCGTCGATCCCTTTGCAACGGCCTACAATTCCCTCCGTCTAACATATTCACACAAGAGTTCAGCATCAGTAAAACGTTCTTGAACTTGAACTTGAGGGTCGACAGCGTCGGGGCCTTTGTAACGGCCTACAATTCCCTCCACAATTTGCACACAAAGAGTTCAGCACCTGATATCAGACTCGTCTACTAAACTACTCAGGATCTACCAATCCTTGTCACAAGCTGCCATTGGACAGCATCACTGGGATAACCAGTATGTCAAGACACCATCCCCAGGCATATTGAGTGATTACTTCCCACTCGACCTGACTGGCTCATTCCAGTCACTGTCTCTTACTCCAGGCACGCACCAGAAACATTTTCATTGCTTCAATGATTCTCAAATTACACTCCTGATCCAATCCAGCAAGACAGCTCATACTGCAATCATCTTCAGCACATCTGGCATACCACTCATTCTCTCCATACTGCTCAAACACCACATTCATAAAACTCTCTCTCTCTTGCCCATACTTACTACATCCCAGCACAAAATGCTCAATTGTTTCCTCCACTCCACTAATACAGAGCCGACATAATCTGTTACTGTTCTCATTCCACCTCCATGTCCGTCTGTTCACACTCAATGACTTACATCTCACAGCAAACAAGAGTTGACATCCAAAACTACCATCATAGAACATCTCAAACTTAGGTGCTTCTTTTTTCACATACCAGTGAAGTGTAGGCTTCCGCATCATGCTAAGCTTCCACTTATTTAATCCACACTCCTTTGTTTGCCACTCAATCTCTTTTTTTTTTCCACCTCTTGCAGTCCCACTCCAGCCCTACACCTCCAACATTTATTGAACTCCAGTCATCCTCAGGTCTCCCAATTCTAACATGAATAATCTTTTGCATACTAAGTTTCCTTGCATGCCCCCAACATACTTTCTCCCAATAGCTTACACTCAGATTCCATTAAAAAATTTGCTTTACCCACCTGCTATTCTGCATTCTTTCAATTCTTACCTTATAATTCAGCACTGCTTTTATCATTCTTTCTGAAAATAGGCTCCAGCCCAGGTCACCTCTAATGGCTTCTGTAGCCGTCCATTTTGGAACACCCACTGCTAAACGTCCTACCTTATTTTGTATTACATCCAGCTTTTTAAGATCACTTTCATTCCAGGCAAGAGCACTCATACCATACATGAGACTAGGTACAGCAACATACTTCCACATTCCCCTCACACATTCATACTTGTTTGCTCTGTATCTGGCCACACTACTTAACCGTCCACTCCACTGCATTGCTTTTGCCACTTTCTCACCTTTAGTTCTAGTGCATCCATCTTCACTTATCATACAACCTTGATATTTGTATTTTTTTGTTCTACCTATTCTGATTTCTCCAATATTCCACAGTCTGTCTCTATCAGTCTCATCACTGTTTATAACCGTAACCTTACTTCTGTTGGCACCAAAGTTCATCTTGAAATCTGTACTATATCCATTCACAATGTCATGGTAAAGGCAGTAACATCTTCTTCTTCTTCTTCTTCTTCAGGGGGGATCCAGGAGAATCTTGAAAGTCGATGGATTTCTTCAGCAGAAGTCCGTGCAACCTGACAGCTTGTAGAGGTACTTGAGAGCAAAACAGCTCCGAAGAGCAGAGGAATCAGGTTCACTTCAAATGTTAAATCTCACATGCATAAATCACTCAAGGAGATCACAAAGTCTTCCATCTGTTTGTTGAAGTTATGAAGCGAATCACGGAATGAAGAATCCTTGCACGAACGCAAGATGAGTAGTTACCACAGCCAAGAACATTTACAAGACAGGGTTCCAGATTAAGGAGATCATCCCACTTTTTCAACTTTTTTAGTCCGATTCGTTTGAAAGTTGGCCAGTATATGTATTTTGTAAAAGTAAACCTTTTTTACTCCTGTCATTTTTTCGATTTAGGCCTTACTTTTTTTTTGATGAAAAATGTGTTTTTGGTATATTTTTATTGAAATTTCAGATTGGAACTCCTCCTTCAGTTTTGATGCTAGAACAAAAACAAAGACAGTTTTAGAACCCTTGGAACATTTCTAACAAACGTGCGTTCAGTTTTTTCAAATTCAAATTTTTTCTATTTTTTCAAAAAATTTTAAAATTTCAAAAATCAGCAACAATTTTTTGGGTTTAGAGCTATATATTTTTTCAAAGAATTCGAATTTGAAAAAAGCCGAACGAGCGTTTGTTAGAAATGTTTCAAGGATTCTAAAACTGTCTTTGGATTTGTTCTAGCATCAAAACTCGAGAACTAGTCCCAGGATGGATGTTGAAAATTCAAAGTGTTGGGTATAAGCAAAAAATAAAATTTTGTGTTGAAGTGTAATATAATGAACAATTGATGTAATTGAATGCAGTTTTAATTTTTATTTCGATACTTTCCATACATAACTTCATATTCAAACTGTGAATTGTGATTTCATAAAAAAAAAATTATAAAAATTTTTACTCTTTTATTAAAAAAATAATTTTTTTCTTTTTTCAGTCTGATTCTTATGAAATTTGACTATGATATGTAACCTTTGAAAGGAAACACAATTGATTCTATTAATTTTTTTTTATTCAGGCCTTAGATTTTGCAAAAATTTGACATATTGGTTTTTAGGTATTGATATTTCACTAATATTGATATTTCAAAATGGGACTCCTCCTTCAGTTTTGATGCTAGAACAAAAAAAAATGCAGTTTTAGAATCCCTGGAACATTTCTAACACACTCACGTTCGGCTTTTTTTCCATTTCTTATTTGTTCTCTGTCACGTCGTACAAGACGTGAGGAAATTTGAACTTGAACTTGAACTTGAGGGCCGACAGTGTCGGGGCCTTTGTAACGGCCTACAATTCCCTCCACAATTTTCACACAAAGAGTTCAGCGCCTGGTACCAGACTTGTCCACTAAACTACTCAGGATCTACGATCCTTGTCACAAGCCTCCATTGGAAGGCATCACGGTCAATATTGAATATAATGTTGTCAACGAATTTTATAATTTCGTAGTTATAGATAGGTAATATAGTCGATTTTAAGACGTTTTACATGAATGACAATGTGCCCGGAAATGCTTATTTTAGGAGATATTTAACTTTGAAGTTAAAGGAACGTCGTTTATAAAATTGAACAAACGGAGAGGTAAATAAGCAGAAATCCGGTTCTGACGTAACGATAGGTAAGGTTAGGTTTGGTAAAGTTAATTTAGTTAAGTATCCTAACCTAAGTAAGCCTAAAATATCTTAATTTAACTCAACCATACCGAGGCCGATGACTCCCGCCAAAAAACTTGGCGTGGTCCGCGTCCGCAAAACGCCGGAAGAGCCATATCGAAACTGCCGTTAATGCTATTCTTACCTGGCGTTATTTATCCTATATCTCCTAAACTAAGCATTTCCGGGCACATTGTCATTCATGTAAAACGTCTTAAAATCGACTCTATTACCTATCTATACCTACAAAATTATGAAATTCGTTGACAACATTATATTCAATATTGACCGGCATCACCGGGACAGCCAGTGTGTCAAAACACCATCCCCCGGCACATTGGGTCATTACAGCCCATTCTACCAGACTGGCTCATTCCAGTCACTGTCTCTTACTCCAGGCACGCACAAGAAACACTTTCATAGCCTCAGTGATACTCGCATTACACTCGAATTTTGATAAATTCATTGCGGCAACATTCTGCGGATCCGCGCTTCGTCCGCAAGAATGACGCCAACGTTTTATTTGTTTGAAGTGCGTGGGAGGAACAGGTTCCCGGATAATTTTAAGTTCTGCGTTGTTTAGGAAGTGAACTCGAGTAAAAAACACATTCGATTGACGTGTTACCGCGCTAGCTATATTTTCGGGTGTTTTTCACATATTTGTGTTTAGATAGCGGTGAACAGCCGGCTTCTAGAGCATTCGAGGATGCTTCCGGTCGCTGGTGAACCACCCACATTAAGCTAGACTAGCCGTCGTAACGTGTCATAGCAAGTGCGCTGCAGTGTAATGTTTGGAAATGTCAGGTTCCATTTTGGCAGTACTTTAGAAGAAAAGCGTGTGATTTAACTGATGAACTTTCCTATCTCTATTTCACTGCTCCAAGTAATTTTGTATTAATGTCCAAATGTTTTTTTTTTTGCTCAGCACCATCTGCATAATAGCCAGGCCATGTAAGCTATGTTGTCATATTTAATATTGTAAACAGTGTCAAGGGCAGTAAATGCAACATGGAGAAACTGACATTTCAATGCTTTTTGGTTTGACACAAGATTGCTTGAAGTTTATCACATTTCATAGATTAACATAAGATAGCAAAATCATATATTTATTTGATAATGCAAACCAACCACTGCTTCACTATTGAGAGATTTGTGTGCTGAAAATAAAAACTATGGTGATTCTTCCATGGATTAGACATCAGTTGTTGATATTGAAAATCCACGGCACGTCGTGCTGGACCTGCACCAACTTGGGAACATGATTTTTCTTGTCTTTGTGTTTTTCTTGTCTTTGTATTATTTCTTGTCTTTGTATTATTTATAACATTCATTAATAGAAAGATGTGAGGCAAGGTAAAATAAATTTAGTCGAGTGGCTTCTTACCTATGAGCTGTGCTGGGCAAGTTGCGCCAGTCAGCAAGGTGGAAGCCTAAAGTCACGGCATTCAGTAGACTGAGAATAGGCGCAGGAATTCGAGACCACTAGCTCATACGATTTGTGTTCTCAAAGCGACGTTGATAAACGTGTACTTGCCTCTCTCATTTTTGATAATAGAATTTATTGATAATGGCTGATCTGATAACCTTAGTGACTTGCCCCTGCTTCAGAGACCTAATTTCTGCTGTCTCTTTTCCACAGATAGGGTAAAGAAAGCCAGAGTAGGCACTTAATTTGCAGACTAAAATAAGATGTCACAGGTCTAAACTAAGGGACCTTTCCTCATCGTCTGTAAGTATTTTAGAGTAACCTCTTTTAACTTGTGATGTTACCTAACTCGTCATCTCTTTATATTGTGAAGCAGTGTGAAAACTAAAACTTGTTGTGCGATCGTCCACCTTTGTTCAGACAGAGTGATTACTGACTAATGACCGCTGTGTTAGGATTGTTGGATACGGATGTACATTCATGTTTGTAACTTTGTGCTTCCTTCAAGGGACACTTTGAACATTGGCCGAAACAAGCGATTCATGTATTGTTGCCTGGCGTCAAGGATTACGAAGTTTATGTCATGTACATATAAACTGCCAAAGGTGTTCTCACCTCACAACGGAAATGCATCATCCATGAAATTGCGCTGTCTCTTATAGCTGTCATTACACGTATTATCGAATGTAGATCGAGCAGGACTGGGAGTACATTGCCCTCAATCATTCCCTTCGACTAGTGACACGAGTTTACAATATTCGTGTGTGTATATCATAAATGTGTTCTTTCTAAATGTGTTACTCGACTAGAGACTTATTTTTCTTCCCCGTCGATGCAACGGAAACCTTTCTTGTTTGTGAACTTAATTCCCAGCCTACTGTTCCTGTGCACCCTGTGCGTAGATTCCGCGTTCCCCCAACTACACGCTAGATGGTGCCTTCCTCTTTTCTCTCTTGGGACACCTTTGTCGCGGTCAGGGGAGGCTTAAACTTTCTTATATGATAATACTAGTAATGATAATGCGAATTGTTGTTGTGCTACGTCGTTAGCAGGGCGGTGAATTCTCTTTTTATGTGCTACTATTCTATGGCCTCTTATGTCCCACTCAGCTATTTCTCGTGTACCCTTGAGGTGTGAGTTACTTTCTTGTTGTGCGGTGCTATATGCATCAGTTAATCATTCTACTATGATCTTGAATTAGGCTTCTCATGTCATGCAATTCGTGGTCCGACTCTGAATCATACCTTTCTGGGCAGATTCACGGAACCAGGGGATAAGAAATAAAAAACCTGAAGAGACCTCGTTTCCCTTTGGGCATCCTACCGAGTTCCGTTCATTGGCGTGCCGAAGCGAAGATCAATTCCGCTAGCGCACGACATTACAGTGAATAGACGCCAGCGGAAGGTGCCCTCCCACACGAAGAAGCTCTCCAAAGAGGAGGCCCACAGCAGATTCTCAGCCGCCCGCGGCGAATATCCGAGACCACTGAAATGACCTCTCTCGGAAGAAAGAGCAAGCTTAGACTTCTACAGCTGGAAGAACAATTCCATACGGAGCTAGCAGCCTTGAACAGTCTCCTGAATGGTGCAGTACCACGAGATCTCAAGACTCCCAGCGAGGTGGATCAAGTCCACGCTGGAATCCGAGCAAAGGCTAAGACCGTCAAGCGAATCGGAGACCAGCTGGTCCTAGCTCTCGAGGGTTCAGGAGCCACCGCAGAAGCGACGGTAATCCGAGGCTCATTGACAAGCGCTAGAGCTCGCAGGAAAGCACTAGCGGACTCAATGGACCACAGAAACGAAGAGCTCGGTGCGAGCTCCTCACGGAGTGTGACAACGGAACCTTCCCAGCGTAAGAGCTCGAGGTCGAGGAGGACCTCGTCCAAGAACCAGCAGCAAGGCGCTGCCCATCAGAACAAGTCCCCAAAATCATCATTGGCTGAGAACAGGAACGGACACCGTTCCAACCGTCGGGACAGAGACCAGGCCAGCCCCAGCCATCGTCGTCAGAGTCACCAAGGTTCGAGCTATTACAGCCAGAGTCAAGACAGCGAGAGCGATCATAGCCAGAGCCTTCCCAGTGCCAGCTCTCGTCACAAAGACGGCGAATCCGAGCGCCGCGAGCCCCCTAGCCAAGGCAATAAGCAGATGCTTATTGACATCACTGAAGAGCCATCGGTACTGTTGGCGCAAATCGCCATCGAGAGGTCGAAATTGAGGAACAGGAACCGAACGGAGAACGATCAGCACTTCGGTGAGCAGAATACCGAGTGCAAAGTGGACCGCACAGGAGCCTGGGTCGACCAAGCCTTCCGGCATCACGTCATTGAACCCGCAGGGGGCACAACGGCGGTTGCGAATGCTTCGCCCCGTGACACCGATCTCGCACCTCCGATGAATCCCTCCGCACCAGCATTCCAGCCCCGGGCTTCCACCGGCTCACCTGCCGTGGTCTTTGAAACGAAGCCACCAGTGATCGACGGAGCTATGAGGCTCTCAATGATCGAAGATCTGAAAAAGGCGCCAAGCCAACCCTACGCGGGAGAGGCTCACCTGTTCCACAGATGGTTCGACGCCATCAAGAGAAGGATGGAGAGGCTCGCCGTGGAGCCCATCGACGCCATCGAGATCCTCACGAACCACACCTGCGGCGAGCCAAGGAGCCTCATTGACGACACCCTGGCAGCTACCTACCTGGACACAGCGGCCCTGCTCACCCTCATCGTCGAACAATTGAAGATTCGCTTCGCCTCTGACGACAGGGTAGCCGATAGCCTGCTCGAACGCCTCGCGCAAACGTCAGACATACGGGGAACAAAGGGCGACCGCACGGTCGGTCTCAAGCTGCGGAAGTTCAGCGACGCCTGCCTAGCGATTCATCATACAATGCGGCACAACAAAGGCCTCGCCTTCCTGAACACCGACGTAGGGCTGTCTCCCATCGTTGAGAGGCTACCCTTCTTCGTTCTGGACGCCTGGAGAAGCGAACGAACTAGGCACAGAAGACTATCTGGATCGCTACCTGATTTCGCGAGGTTCTGCGATTTCATCAAAACGCTGTCAGATACCCAATGCGACAGTTTCGGAGCATCAAACCTCAACTGGGTGAGCGCCCGACGCGACGCCGCGGCACCCGCTCGTCCCAATTCAAGAGCCCCGCGAGTGCTCTACACGTCCTCGGAGAATCAAACCGGCAGCTGTGTCCTCCACCACAGCGCTCAGCACGCGACAAACTCGTGCCAAGCAGTAAGAAAGATGGAACCTCAGAAGAAGAAGGACTTCACACGTGAGCACAAGCTGTGCTAAAGCTGTCTGGGGACTCATTGGGCAAAGCATTGCAAAGAGATCGTGAAGTGCGACGATTGCGGAGCCGAGAATCACACCACAACCGCTCACATCAACTGGCGAGCAGCGGGAAATTCGAGTGAAACCACTCGTCGGGAGAGACCCAGTCGAGAACCGAGCGACGACAGAGCTCAGAGCGAACTCGGGGAGAGATTGAGAGCCGTGGCCCTGGCCTCTCGCGTACCCGCAGCCGAGAAGGGTGCATGCAGCAAAGTTGTCCTGGCAGACGTTATCGACGAGAACACGGGTCGGTCGTGCCGCGCCTACGTAATCTTAGATGAGCAAAGTACCACGTCCTTCTGCTCTCCTAAGCTGTTGAACGCCCTCCGCGTGACAACCCCCAAGTCTCACTACGAGCTGGAAACGCTGACTGATCAATCCGCCGCTCGATACGGCAGACGCGTGTCAGGGCTGAAAATAAAGGGAGTGTCCGAAGATCAAACATTCGAGCTCCCACCGATGTTGGAATGCAACTCCATCCCCGATAGAAAGAAAGCAGTTGCGACCTACGAACGCGTCGCAAGAACCCCGGAGATATCGCACTTTGCTCACCATTTCTTGCCCTTGGACAAACACGCAGAAGTCGCGGTGCTCCTAGGGACGGACTGTGGAGACCTACTCTACAGCCACTCCGACAAACAACGTCGTAAGGCTCCGTTCGTCCACCACACCGCCTTGGGCTGGGCAGTGGTTGGCAAGGTGAACGACGACGTCTGCCCCGAAGGAGAGCACTCTTACACGGTCGCAAGAATCGTAGCCGAAGTCGCTCTCAAAACCTGTGGCCCGGAGGCGTGCCTTGAACTGTTTTCAGGAAAAGACGCTATTACCCAGCAGCACAGCGACGAGACCTCTCAACCGCGGCCCCCCGACGACCGCGGAGACCCTGAAAAGACGAAAAACACAAGGATGGAGGACGAGAATCAAGCGGGAGCCCCGCCAGCGACGAGATTTATCAACCAGTCAGCAACAAACGATGAAATGGACGCACAGTGCGATCCAGACAGCGCACCACCGAAGTCCAAGAAGAAACGGAAACGGGAGCTTCCGCACCCTGGTGATCCGAAGAGAAAGCACGACGCGCACCATGCTGAGCGCACCTCTGTTGATAAGAGAGCTCGATGGAACGGGCCAAGCAAAGGAGAAGGCTGCCCCGTAGCCCCCGACCCTCCAGGAGACGCCAAGCACCCACCTCCATTCTCCCTTAACCAGCCTCTCAGTACCGCATATGCGACAAGCCGCCGTCGGAATCCGAAGCATCGGGACGAGCACGACGCACTCGCCGACGCACGAGGAATGCCGGGCAACGTTGAGAGAGACCAGGAGACGACACCGGGACCCTCCCAGAGGTCCACCACCCGCCAGCGACGGAAAGTTCGACGTTGGTCGGGGAAGCAGAGAAGACTCCTCTATGAGTCACGCCCGCGCAGCAGGTGGAAGGCGACCCACACGTCGTTGAAGACAACACCGACGCGTCCCGCGGGGCGAGACGACTGCGATGAGCACGCAGTGGGTGGCGCCCCGCCACTGAACCAGCCCTTAACCAGCGCTCCCCCCCCCCCCCCTCCGAAGGCAGTTATTGGTGGCCAGAGCCACCAAGGGGGGGGGGGGAGTGTCACGTCGTACAAGACGTGAGGAAATTTGAAGAATTTTGATAAATTCATTGCGGCAATATTCTGCGGATCCGCGCTTCGTCCGCAAGAATGACGCCAACGTTTTATTTGTTTGAAGTGCGTGGGAGGAACAGGTTCCCGGATAATTTTAAGTTCTGCGTTGTTTAGGAAGTGAACTCGAGTAAAAAACCCATTCGATTGACGTGTTACCGCGCTAGCTATATTTTCGGGTGTTTTTCACATATTTGTGTTTAGATAGCGGTGAACAGCCGGCTTCTAGAGCATTCGAGGATGCTTCCGGTCGCTGGTGAACCACCCACATTAAGCTAGACTAGCCGTCGTGACGTGTCATAGCAAGTGCGCTGCAGTGTAATGTTTGGAAATGTCAGGTTCCATTTTGGCAGTACTTTAGAAGAAAAGCGTGGGATTTAACTGATGAACTTTCCTATCTCTATTTCACTGCTCCAAGTAATTTTGTATTAATGTCCAAATGTTTTTTTTTGCTCAGCACCATTTGCATAATAGCCAGGCCATGTAAGCTATGTTGTCATATTTAATATTGTAAACAGTGTCAAGGGCAGTAAATGCAACATGGAGAGACTGACATTTCAATGCTTTTTGGTTTGACACAAGATTGCTTGAAGTTTATCACATTTCATAGATTAACATAAGATAGCAAAATCATATATTTATTTGATAATGCAAACCAACCACTGCTTCACTATTGAGAGATTTGTGTGCTGAAAATAAAAACTATGGTGATTCTTCCATGGATTAGACATCAGTTGTTGATATTGAAAATCCACGGCACGTCGTGCTGGACCTGCACCAACTTGGGAACATGATTTTTCTTGTCCTTGTGTTTTTCTTGTCTTTGTATTATTTCTTGTCTTTGTATTATTTATAACATTCATTAATAGAAAGATGTGAGGCAAGGTAAAATAAATTTAGTCGAGTGGCTTCTTACCTATGAGCTGTGCTGGGCAAGTTGCGCCAGTCAGCAAGGTGGGAGCCTAAAGTCACGGCATTCAGTAGACTGAGAATAGGCGCAGGAATTCGAGACCACTAGCTCATACAATTTGTGTTCTCAAAGCGACGTTGATAAACGTGTACTTGCCTCTCTCATTTTTGATAATAGAATTTATTGATAATGGCTGATCTGATAACCTTAGTGACTTGCCCCTGCTTCAGAGACCTAATTTCTGCTGTCTCTTTTCCACAGATAGGGTAAAGAAAGCCAGAGTAGGCACTTAATTTGCAGACTAAAATAAGATGTCACAGGTCTAAACTAAGGGACCTTTCCTCATCGTCTGTAAGTATTTTAGAGTATCCTCTTTTAACTTGTGATGTTACCTAACTCGTCATCTCTTTATATTGTGAAGCAGTGTGAAAACTAAAACTTGTTGTGCGATCGTCCACCTTTGTTCAGACAGAGTGATTACTGACTAATGACCGCTGTGTTAGGATTGTTGGATACGGATGTACATCCATGTTTGTAACTTTGTGCTTCCTTCAAGGGACACTTTGAACATTGGCCGAAATAAGCGATTCATGTATTGTTGCCTGGCGTCAAGGATTACGAAGTTTATGTCATGTACATATAAACTGCCAAAGGTCTTCTCACCTCACAACGGAAATGCATCATCCATGAAATTGCGCTGTCTCTTATAGCTGTCATTACACGTATTATCGAATGTAGATCGAGCAGGACTGGGAGTACATTGCCCTCAATCATTCCCTTCGACTAGTGACACGAGTTTACAATATTCGTGTGTGTATATCATAAATGTGTTCTTTCTAAATGTGTTACTCGACTAGAGACTTATTTTTCTTCCCCGTCGATGCAACGGAAACCTTTCTTGTTTGTGAACTTAATTCCCAGCCTACTGTTCCTGTGCACCCTGTGCGTAGATTCCGCGTTCCCCCAACTACACGCTAGATGGTGCCTTCCTCTTTTCTCTCTTGGGACACCTTTGTCGCGGTCAGGGGAGGCTTAAACTTTCTTATATGATAATACTAGTAATGATAATGCGAATTGTTGTTGTGCTACGTCGTTAGCAGGGCGGTGAATTCTCTTTTTATGTGCTACTATTCTATGGCCTCTTATGTCCCACTCAGCTATTTCTCGTGTACCCTTGAGGTGTGAGTTACTTTCTTGTTGTGCGGTGCTATATGCATCAGTTAATCATTCTACTATGATCTTGAATTAGGCTTCTCATGTCATGCAATTCGTGGTCCGACTCTGAATCATACCTTTCTGGGCAGATTCACGGAACCAGGGGATAAGAAATAAAAAACCTGAAGAGACCTCGTTTCCCTTTGGGCATCCTACCGAGTTCCGTTCAATGGCGTGCCGAAGCGAAGATCAATTCCGCTAGCGCACGACATTACATTCTCTTTATATATGGGGTCAAAATCAGGAAAAAGTTAAAAAAATTTGGGTGCTTTTCATTGATATCGATATTTCAAAATGGGACTCCTCCTTCAGTTTTGATGCTAGAACAAAAACAAATGCAGTTTTAGAATCCTTTGAACATTTCTAACAAACGCTCGTTCGGCTTTTTTCCATTTCCCATTTGTTCTCTTTTTATATGGGGTCAAAATCGGGAAAATTGAAATATTTGTGTCCCTTCACCCCCCCCCCCCCCCCGGGAGGGGGGGGAATTATTGTCGTAGCACCATAAAATTTCAGGAACGAATAGTCTACCACCTAAGGGTCCTTCTACAACAAAAACATGCAAAATGACCATGACATCGACAGGATCTGGCAAGGGCCTGGGATGGTCTCCTTAAATCTAGAGAGACACTTAGTGAGGTTCACTCGAGCCAGAGCATACCTTGGGCACACCAACAGGAAGTGCTCAATTGTCTCAGGAGTGGAGCATTCTGGGCACAGTGAGCTAGGGTACCTATTAAATCTATTCAGGTGAGCAAAAACACCAACATGGCCAACTCAGAATCGGCTAACAATACATTGAAATTTCCTTGCCAAGTCAACGTCTTGTAGGAGTTGGAGGAGTCAGGATTCCTTATGTTGTTATTCTGTACTGTTATCAGTATGGGAAAGCCCGCCGAAGATACTGCTACCTATATAACGCGCTGTAATGTTAAAGCGGGAGGCATTAGGCATTCAGGCCTTGAGATAGTCGAGAGCAGCCACCGCCGAGCTACGGCGTGTGCGCGTCGCACAGCGGTGCTGGGGCGCTGCCCTGCTCCGCCCGTTCACTGTTCATTATATTCTGTATCAGCATTGTACCAGCATCACTCCAATAAAGGATCTTCGTGAAGCGAGTGTCACTCAACCTCCCTCCTTCTTACGTGAAAGTCATTTAAACGATCTCTAGAACCAATTCTGATTGGAAACTAACCTTGGACCCCAGGGCAAATCCCACATTGGCGCCCAACAAACCATACCTCGACGGAATAATGAGATCGTTCAACATGGTGCGCTGTGATATGGGCGCCGAGACTTTTGAAGGGGGGAGAGTGAAGTGGAGTGCTTATTAAGTGTTCATCAGCATCTCAGAGAAGATGGAGCCCACGGAAGCTGTTCCGCGACGCAACTAGAAGGTTATCTTGCGTGATGGCGGCACCGTGACGAAGGAATTTTTTTTTTCTCATCGAAGGAATCGCTGCACAAGGCGGTGAATTTATTTCCGTAACGACCTCTCGACGCACACAGCTGCAACCAACGAATCAGGTGCAGAAGATGCGGACCTTTCCGACGACTGGACAACAGAAGATCGAGGACGGAACGCGTGATCATTAGTTATCTCGCGGCAAGAAAAAAACGACATCGGAAGCTGAAGGGAGTTCTCAAGCGGAAGAAAACTACATGTGTTTTTCTTTAATTGCGAGAATTGTTTCTTCAAGTTGCGCTGTACGTGTCCGTGTGTGTTTTTTCAACGGTGACAAACATTTATTTTTTTTCTCGTCGTAAGTGACCTGTTCTAGTGTCCAGTATTTTTTTTAGTTCATTATGAGGAAAATGGTGAGCAGAGGTGGCTGTATTTGAACGTAGGAAGATACGTTTCGCAGCGGTATTCGGTCGAGTGTTGCTAACACTTGGAGTCAGTTCATTACTGGTATCGGATGGCCCTAAGCCCATAGTCTCTATAATGAGTTAAACGCATTTTTGGTTAGAGTGTCCGAACGTGGATACAAAGTTATAAGTTTTTTTCTCGTTCACGGTTGGTGAGCGAATTTTTTTCGAATTTTTGCGTGCTTATCTGGGCAACGAAGCTCGATTTTCTACGTGATAGCTTTCATTCATAGCTTTCATTCACGAGTAAGAATTTACGATATAGAAGTTCGTTTTCGTGATGTTTGAAGCAAAAGTGATTCCAAATTTAATTTTATTATGCATGGAAGTTTTTTGTACAGTGTTTTTACAGTATAGTGGTATACTGTCACATATTTTTGTCAGAGTATCTTGCGCAGTGTTGAGATGTCTGCCTGGCAGATATCAGTTTTGCTTGCGGTTTCCTGCGATAGTGAACCAGCGATAGAGCTGTGAAGCTGTGAAGCTCGCGAACGTTTTGTTCGGTACTGAATTCTGTATTTTATTTCTGATTTTTAAAGGGTTTTTTGGAATGTTTAATTCGAAATTGTAGTGGTGTCATGTTTCCTAACATGTGCAGATGATTTCCGTTGTGTTAATTTTCGACGGACAAATTTTTGACGTGTCGTTTTAATTTTTTTTGTCATGTTGTGCAATATGCACGTGTTATAACACGTGCATATTGTTCGTGTTTCTTTTCGACGCACATATTGTTTTTTGTGATGTTTTTGAGGTTTTTTGAAGTGGTTTTCAGGTTGAGTAACAGGTGCAAGGTTTTTTTTCAAGTGTCCATGTCTTTTCCCGAGATTTTTTTCTTGTTTTTTCTACGTGTCTCGTGACGCGTGCGGATTTCGATTGCAGGAGCAATCTTCGAGGGTGGAAGGGATGGTCTTCTGTGATTATTCCTGGAAATTGTTGAAATGATTATTACTTGAAATGATTTTTGATGCATGCGTCATATGATTTGTATTGTATTAGAAAGTTGTTAAGATATGCGGAGCGGACGTGCTCTGGTGTTTTCCCCACGTTGGAAAACCTGACGATAGAGAGTCTTGTCACAACAGATTAGAACAACAGTTTAAAATTAGATCGTTCGTGGAGAAACCCGCAAGGAGCCCAACGATGTAAACAGGATGTACTAAGCCGTCGTGTTTATGACAAACAGCGGATACAGAGTCGATAGAGTCGAGACCGAGCCAGCACTGACTGGGGCTTTCGGTGGATGAGAACTTGAAAACTTTTCAATTAATTTTAACTTCAATTCAACTTCAATCCAACTTGTCAAAAGTGCACCAGTGGCACCGAAGTTAAAAACCATTCTGGTCTGGTCATATGAATTTCATTCATCAGTAATTCAGTCCAATCTTGTTGTAATAATATTCCTTAAAATATTATTATTCCTAAAAATATTTAAAAATAAGAATTCCCTTCAAACAACTTATTTATTTAACGATAACATCTTCCAAGTATAATATTGGGTTATCAGTATTTTCTCAGCCAGCTCAGCGTGAGAACTTGTTAAGTTTTCTTGTTTATCTTTTGGTTATCCTTAACTTGATTCAGTTGATTTATTTTTTTTGTATGTGTTTCATTTTATCTGAGTTCATTCTTTTAGGAATGTTGCGATACGTAAGTGGTTTACAAATTATTTATATATTTTTCCATCCACTTGATATTCATGTTCAGCTGTCAGCTGTCGCGCTGCAGACGTGCAGTTTGCTGCTGGCCTTCCGTTTCCGGTACTTGCGATAGAATGTCGTGAGGATCTCACCTTTATTTCATTTTTGTGTACTGTGCAACTTTATTCTTTATTAATCAAGCTTCCATTTATAATGCTTTGATACGCTTTTGTTAAATGTAGGCGTTCGTTTCATCATGCACATCATTCACGACTCTAATACGTTTCAGTCTCTGTTCGAAAACAATAGCTTTTCTATTCTTTTGTTCTTCAGTGAAAATGTCACTCCACCATCATGTAAACAATGTTTTCTTCAGGAAACCAAGAGTAAATCTCTGATAGTTACGAAACATATTAGGCATCGTTCAGGAGGTCTGATCGATTTAAGGAGGGAAAGAGTACTCGTAATTACGTGGGCAGTTGGGTGAATGTTGCTAGAACATTCGTTAGGAATGTGCAAATGAATGTCAGTCTGGGAGTGAGGAATGAGTCGTAGCGAAAGATTGTATATGTGATGTCGTGTGTTTGCGTTAGTCATACGATCTTACGTCGTTCGACGGATGTTGTCCGTCAAGAAATGAATAAATATATACTGCGCCTTGTTTTATTTTGCTGTCTGTTAGATTGTTTTTGCTTTGTTCATCACTATTTTATGATGTGATGTATTGTAGTTTTGCCGTTTATGCTTTTATAGTATTGTGTGCTTTGCTTCAGAAAATGCGGTGATTCTATTGGCCATTCGTAATGTATATTCACATCGGCTCTACCTTCATTTAACGTAATTGATTTAACGTAAATTATCCACATCAACATCATGAACCTTTTGTAATTTTTGATATGGGTTATGAAGTGGGAGGACCCACTTCCGCGATGAGGGGAGCCATGTAGGAGTCGGAGGAGTCAGGATTCCTTATGTTATTATTCTGTACTGTTATCAGTATGGGAAAGCCCGCCGAAGATACTGCTACCTATATAACGCGCTGTAATGTTAAAGCGGGAGGCATTAGGCATTAGGCATTCAGGCCTTGAGATTGTCGAGAGCAGCCACCGCCGAGCTACGGCGTGTGCGCGTCGCACAGCGGTGCTGGGGCGCTGCCCTGCCCCGCCCGTTCACTGTTCATTATATTCTGTATCAGCATTGTACCAGCATCACTCCAATAAAGGATCTTCGTGAAGCGAGTGCCACTCAACCTCCCTCCTTCTTACGTGAAAGTCATATAAACGATCTCTAGAACCAATTCTGATTGGAAACTAACCTTGGACCCCAGGACAAATCCCACAGTCTAATCGAAACTCTGGCTTCCTGCTCAGCTCAAAATAGAATCTCCCCTTTCCAGAGCTCTCCACCTGTCTCTGCCAGCACCCACTCCAATGATCTATCATTCTCAATTTTAGTTGGTTCACATTCTCCTCATAGCTGAGCTGAGTAAGAGCTGATTTGGAATTTCAGTGGCCCAATTTTGCACATTTATCAACAATTTCATTACCTGCTATTCCAGAGTGAGAGGGAACCCACTGAAGTTGGATGCTGGATGAGGCTTCTAGCAAAAGTCTTTGGATAATCCTACTAACATTTTTATATGATGGATTAACAAGATTACAAATAATACTCAAGGCGCTTTTGGAATCACTAAAAATTATCACTTTTTGGTTTAGCATGTTACTCCTGATAAATTTGATTGCTCTCAAGATTGCAAACAGCTCCGCTCCAACTATTGAGGGGCCAGGATTGAGCGACCAAGCTTTGGATAATTTCAGATGTGGAATGTACATAGCAGCAGATGTAGAACCTGACTCTAGTTTAGATCCATCAGTATACACCTTGTAGCTATCGCCATATTGCTTCACAACATAATCCTCAAGTTTTCTATTGATCTCGTCTGAACTAAGTGACTGTACGTCCGGAAAGGATGTGCAGACGGGCAAAGTGGGGAGTTCAAATGAAGCAACAGGGAGATCAGTGTTTACTTCTAGGTGAGGGAAGGTAAATCGGATGCTATTCAGTATCTGAACTCTTTTAGAGGAAAAGAAGCTTTTACAGGATGAAGCATGTAGACCAATTTTTGAAACAAATTCTGAAGGGTCACTGCTAGAATTGCTGTATCTCAAGCACCACTTAACATAGAGAAAATACAAGTACAGCTTGAGAGGCATAATGTATGCTTCAGCCTCTATTGAAGATATAAGAGATGTCTTTCGAACACCCAATATACATCTGAGGGCTGAGTTTTGAATTTTGTTTAGCAAATTCAAGCTCCTCTCCGAAAACTCCGGGAATATTACATGCCCATACACAAGTTTGCTTCTCACAAATGAAATGTACACTTGTCGCAGTAACTTTTGTGAGGATCCCCAGGAGACCCCAGACAACGCCCTAAGTATCTGCACTCGTCTTTGCCCATCAATTTTAAGATCATTTAAGTGAGGAAGAAAGGTAAGCTTTGGAGCATCAAAGACACCGGAGTTCATTTTCATGGATATTTCAAAACGTATCAACTCATTGAGTTTTGCTGCTAGAACAAAACCAGACACAGTTTTAGAATCTATGGAACATTTGCAACAAAAGTATATTGGGAAACTAACCATTTCCATTTATATTTTCTGTTTATATGGGGTGTGTTCTAATGTTTCAAATACTCCTGTAAACACCATATTTCTCTATTTTCCCTATATGTTATCGTCAAGCATTTAAATGAGAAATCTCATAAGTTTGTTGTGTGAATTAAAGCGTGCACTCTTAATTAATCTGTAAACTCACTTTTTTCATTTTTTTATGCTCACTCACACTGATATTTTTGAAAATCTGCCTCAACAAACAATTCTAATCATGTTCCTTGATGTCGAGAAATACAAAACTATACAAAACGTTTGTAGTAGGGGGTTAGCTTCCGTTATTAATTAAATTACGCTAGTCGCGCGCGCTTCCATGGCACGCACTAATTTTTTTTTCACGACTCAATATAAACCAAGCACTCGTTGAGTTTCTGTCCTACTAATATGCTTGGAATTCAATTTCAAGTTGAGTATTGGAACAATTTTCTTTTTGGTAAAAACCTGATACTTAGTTTTATCTGTATTTACTGTCAATTTCCATATTGAGAGCCACCGAGTGAGTTCATTTAAATACTCCTGCATCGTCCGCTGTATCTCCGCCGGGGATCCCCCACTTGTGATGATAGTGATATCATCTGCATATGAGACATATTCAATTTTCTCCATCTGGGGTAAGTCATGCAACATTACATTAAAGAGCAATGGACTCAAAACTGCCCCCTGAGGTAGGCCACACGTCAGAGTTTTGTCTTGCGAGTAAACCCCCCCAACTCTCACTCTAACTGCTCTATTTGCCAGATAAGAACGCAGCCAAAGAAAAGTACGCTTGTCACATCCTAATCTCAACAGCTTATAAAGAAGACCAGCATGCCACACAGTATCATAGGCGCTCTCTAAATCTATATAAACCGCTAAACAGTAGCCTCTACTGGCAAATGCACGAGTGATACCGTTCTTAATTAGAGTCATGGCATCGTACGTAGATCGTCCTTGACGGAATCCTGTTTGATAGCATGAAAACACTTTATTGGCTTCAAGGAAGGAGGTCAGCCTGTTTTTGATAATTTGCTCCATGACCTTAGACAGACATGATAACAGGGTTATGGGTCTATAGCCCTCAGGAGTTGCCTGATTTTTCCCCGGCTTTTTAATTGGACAGATTATACCCAATTTCCAAGCCTTAGGGAAGTACCCAGTAAAATAACTAAGATTGAACAAGTAAAGGATGTAGTTCATAATTGAATCAGGTGCTTTCAGTAGAAAAATGTAAAGAATTTCATCATATCCAGGGCTTGTTTGTTTTATTTTTTCCAGATTTTTATTAATTTCACTCAACTTTAGACTGGAGTTATATTTGGACTCCTCTATTTCAACTGAAGAAATACTTGAGATGGTGTTCTCCACTAGTGTGCTATGCTTATCTCTAACACTTATCTCATGTCTGGTAAAATAATTCAGTAAAATAGTTACTTAACCACCTAAGTCTTCTGCAATGTCACCTACCTCCACTCGTGGACTTACAGTGCTACCCTTCATTGAACGGATTAGTCTCCAAAGATCCCCCACCCCAGTGGTGGAGTCAAAGCCACTAATGAAATTCTTCCAGCTGTTTTGCTTTTTCTGTTTTATAATGTTTTTTGCTAACACCTCTTCCTACGATAAGCGCTTAAATTTTCCAATGTTGGGGATTTGGCCAGAGCATTACGGGCTCTGCATCTCCTTGCTACTGTAAAGGCACATTCATGATCCCTCCAAGGTGTTCTGCGGGTAACTCTCCTAGCTGGTGAGGTTTTAGGAACATTATTATGGGCAGCATTTACAAGTTTACGGGTTATTTCAGCATTTAGCTCATCAACTGAAGATGGTTGAGTCAAATTTATTCTATTATGACACAGTTCTTGCTGGAAGCCAGCCCAGTTGGCTGCCTTGATGATCCACCTTGGAGGGTTCATAGTATCTAATTTTTTAAGAACTACACCAAAGGAACACTCAATGGGAAAATGATCACTGCCAAGATCTGCACCTCTTTGCAGGGAGCCACAGGCCAAGAAGGTTGGAGGAACTATGCACAAATCGAGAGTGGAGCATGTACCTGTTCTGGCATCTATATAAGTAGGAAGATCAGGAGGGTTAAGTATTCCAAGCAAATTATCATTCATAAGCTGAATAAGGTTCCTGCCAGTGGCATTCCATCTCTGTCTGGGGTCTCAAAGAGGTGCATGGGCATTAAAATCACCTATTATAAGAAATAGTTCACCTAATTGCACAAAGTAACGATTAAGTTCATCAACAGTAATATTAGCATTTGGATTGTAGACATTTAGAAGATCAAGATATCCATGAGAGGAGAACACCTTAATAACACATAAAAATTCCAATTTTCCATTAGGAAAGGGATGGAGTTTTTTTCTCAAAAAAAAATTTATATCATTTCTAATTACAAAACATATACCATCTCTATTACAGTTTTCTCTATGTACCCACACACACCGATATCCAATAAATTTTGGTTCGTGAGCATTAATCCAAGTCTCACACAAGCAAAGGATGTCTGGTTTTTTGGTATACAAATAAAGTTTTACTTCTGAAAGTTTACTTTGCAATCCATTGCAATTAAATTGAGATATTTGAAAGACCTTTTCTGACTGATCACTTCTTTGAATAGCTTCGTTACATATTTTAAAGTTATTTTGCATTTTTCTTTGTGATCAGTCCTTGCTGTTTAGTTTCTCTACGTTGAGCAAGGTTTGTTTTTGGAATTTTGCTTGGTTTAGTAGGTCTGCCTTTTGGCTAGACTCAGAAGAAAATTTTTTATCTAGAACTGCACAATTATTTGAGGGTGTATCGCATTTATCTTGGGATACTGTAGAATTATGATACTCATTCAATAGTTCACTGCCTATTTTCTGCCCAAGATGATTTCTTTTCATACCTAGAATCAACAAACTACGCTCACGTTTTTTTTCAAAAGTTAAATTTAAGGAAAAATCTTCCACTATGAATTTACCCAAACGAGTAAAAAGGTCGTCAATCATGGACTGCATATACGACTCAATCATTTTCTCAACAGAAGATCTCAAGTTAACAGAGGAGCCTCCATCCAATTGGGCATCCTGACCTTCCAAACTGTCTGCCACTACATTTTGATTTTGTCTATTACAAATAACATTGGGTTCACAATATTCAGTCAATACATTATGAAAATCCCTATTACAACTCTGGTTGGGAACCTTTCGTGGCAAGTAATACCCCTGCGACTGATGGATATCAACCTGAACAACTTTTTTGGGTTCAGTACTCTTCAACAGTGACGCATAGGTTTTCTTGCCACTAGTATTGGTTGCAGTTTGACTGCCAGGAATGTAATGATTGAAGGATTGTTCCCCACCTGTGATTTGACTGAACTCATGCAGACTTTGGGAATGATTTTCCACAATTCTAGGAGGGCTCCTATTTGATACCTCACTTTCAGATGACACTTTCCTACGTGCCTTCAAAAAGGATGCACCTTCTTTCATTTGAGATCTGATCTCCAAAGAAGTCTTAATTAGGGGGCAATACCTGGAACTTGCCACGTGAGCTCCCCCACAGTTTGCACAGCATGGAACAGTAGCATTACAATTATCTTTTGAATGTTTGCCACTACATATGAGGCAACGCTCCATTGATGTGCAGCCACTGGCAAAGTGACCATGGCGCTGACATTTGTAACATCTCAAAGGGGGAGGAGAGTATGGCCTGACAGAAAAGTACATGAAATCAATTTTGAGGGATTTAGGGATTTCCTTTCCCGCAAAGCCTACCTTAACACTTTGGGAGACCTCCTTCTTTCCATTAACAAATTTAGGCAGTCTTACCATTTTCAGAGCAGTAAAGTTGTCACATTTAATGATAGGTACCAGGTCTTCAAGGTTTACTTCCTGGTCAATGGTGCCAATAACTCCTCAAGATACTTCAGATGTTTCTGCTTCAGGTTTGTAACATTTGACAGCAAATTTTCCAATATGATCTACGTGAAGGACTCTTTCAAATTCTGCCTGTGATGCATCTTTGAATTCTACTGCAATTTTATATTTCTACGTTTGTTAACTCTTACATCTTTTACACAATCAAAGTTTAGTACATCTTTTAATCCTTGGGCTACTCCAAAAGGATCAAGGGTCATTTTTCTTTTAGAGGCACCAATAAATTCAGTAAATTCAAGTGGCTGAGAGAAAAGTAAAGTACATATTTTGCCTTGAGATTCTAATGTCTTATTTTTTGGGTGGGCAGGAGTTTTGAGAGGAGAGGAAGGATTTCTGGTCTCTTTTGGTATTTCACATTCAGATCCTGAGTCAGGATTGTCTTGATTTTCTCTTTCTCTTTTGTTGGACTGTTGGTTCACTTTGAACCAAGTTCCTTGGATAATAGAATCATCCATGCATTCAAGGTCTCCTAAGTTACTTCTGGGATGTGAGTGACTACCACTCCCCTCCTCCAAATTGACCGGTTGTGAGTGAGGCATATCTCCATCATCAGATTCGTCCTCTTCCCTCAAATCAGCATAACGATTTGTTAGAGGCAAATCTGCCATCGTTAGATTATGTAACCCCCAGAAGGGGGTCACACACAAATACAATTATTAGCTAGCAGAAATTTATAAATAACAACACAAAAAATTAGTTACAAGATGGACAATAGTGAAGTCAGGCTTGGAGCCTACCTCAAATGAAATACCGCTACGCAGCTCACCCCAGATGGAAGGGAGAGAGCCAGTTGCGGGTACAATGAGAATAATTAATGTCTCTAATTAGCTTTAATTACGGATAAATCTATAGGTTATTCGCAAGAGCTCGGCAAAGGCAGTCTTTCCTCGGTGAACGCAACTGTCTCTCTCCAAGGCAGTAACAGCCCACAGTGACTGAAAAGTCTGAAATCTGCTCCGCCGGGGGTTAGCTTCCGTTTCCATTGCAAAAACAATGACTGTTTTTGCGCAAAAAAGGCCATTCAGGAGCGCCGTACGTATAACTTTAAACTTAAATAACTCGAAAACTAAGCATTTCCGGGAACATTGTCATTCGTGTAAAACGTCTTAAAATCGACTATATTACCTATCTATAGCTACGAAATTTTAAAAATCGTTGACAAAATTAGAGTAAATATTGACCAAACTATTGAGCGTAAATGCACACATACATATATTTATATATATATATATAAATATATGTATGTGCACATACAGATGTTCACATATACTAGGATACGAGCAACGAGAAAATTACGAGTTTTTTTCACTAATTAAAAGTTTAAACATCAAGCTCATTTGATGATAAGCATCTTATTAGTTGAAAAGCATATTAATTCATTTCTGTTAAGGATAAGTAAACGAAATAATAAAATTATACGCTCTCAATCCACACCAGCAGAATGGAGGGGTAGCCACAGTTCTTCTAGGGAAAATTATAAAAGGTTTCTAGTGATGTTTGCTTACATCGACTCCAAGATAGCTGCCGCCATCTTCAGTACCGGTTGGCGCCATGGCGGCAGCCACTTTGGAGTCAATGTAAACAAACGTCACTAGAAACCTTTATTTATAATTTTCACTAAAAGAACTGTGACTACCTCTCACGACCCAACCTCTTTACGTTTGTAGTAGGGGGTTAGCTTCCGTTATTAATTAAATTACGCTAGTCGCGCGCGCTTCCATGGCACGCACAAGCCAGCTTTAAAGTTGAATAATTCGAAAATAACGCATCACCGGGCAGAATGTCATTCATGTAAAACATTCTTAAATGTGTTCCTTTATTGATTCTTCGCAACGAAATCATGAAAATCGTTGACAACATGCAAGTAAATATTGACCAACAGTTTTTACAAATTTTATCTTCATTTCTCCTGTAAACACCGTATTTCTCTATTTTCCCTATATGTTATCGTCAAGCATTTAAATGAGAAATCTCATAAGTTTGTTGTGTGAATTAAAGCGTGCACTCTTAATTAATCTGTAAACTCACTTTTTTCATTTTTTTATGCTCACTCACACTGATATTTTTGAAAATCTGCCTCAACAAACAATTCTAATCATGTTCCTTGATGTCGAGAAATACAAAACTACTAGGTCAATGTATGCATTTCTTACATGTCACAAATTTTTTCGATCCACAAAGTTCGTTATAATTGTGAGGCTAGGTGTACTTGTTGCTTCAGCCGTCGAGTTCTGTTTGCGGGAGTGAAGCAGCGGTGTTACTTATATACTTTTACGGCAGTTCGTATCAGTGATACGGGGGGGGGGGGAGGCGGTGACAGTAGGAAAGAATGAGAAGAGAATTAGAGTTTGGCACAGAGTGTGCCAGAAGAGAAAAAAGGAGAGAAAAGGAAAGGGATAGTGGAAGAAGAAAAAGGCGCTCAACGCATAATTAGGTAATCTTGTGCATCTTGTTTTTATTCTTGCTACAAGTTAGTTAAAATAATAAAGGAGAAGTACACATGAGGGCTTTTTATGCTGAAAGTGATTCATGTTTTGTATTATGCCGCGTCTACTCTGCTCTATTGTATTATTATATCCACGGTAGATGGCGACATGAGCAATCCGTACACGGAGTGAATTTAAATTTAAGCTTAGGCAATTTTATGCTCGTCTACAAGTCCCTATATACATACACTATATATACATATACTATATACTAACTTATACATATATTATTTTTATTTTTTGTATTTATTTTTTTATTTTTTTTACATATATATGCATATATATAAATTTTACATACATATACACACATACATACCCGACACGTGCACCCATACTTTTTTTTCAAAATTACGCACACACACGATACACAGGCATACATATGTATACATACAATTTTTATTTTTCATATACATTACCATCCATACACACGACACATGCGCTCATAAATAGTTATATACATCTTCCATACCCATAACCTACAAACTTACACACACACGTACACGATACGCATGCACACATATATGCATATATACATTTTCATTATTTATTCTCTTTTTTTATTTTTTATTATTATTTATTTATTTTCATTTTTTTCTCATATTTATTATTTTATTTATTTGTTCATTTTTTATTTATATTTTTTTTATTCTTTTTTATTATTATTATTTTTATTTTTTTCATTAGGATTATTTAACTATTTTTTTTATTTTTTATTTTTTTACAGCACTTACATTACATTCTAGCTGTCTAAACAATTTCAAGTTGATTGCTGTTCTCTACCTTTTTACAATTATAGCGTCTGTGCACATCATACATTATATACACCTAGATACAGTTTTTCAGACGTGCACTTTACACTACGTACATTTTTACAGATAGGCTATTGAATAATTAGAGGTGTAAGTAAACAGGAATTTAAGAACTTTTAAAGTAATGAAAAATAATTAATGAAAAATTTTTGTATATCAGTGCAACTGAAATGAAGTAAAAAGTCTGGGGTTTCGGCTTCCCACCAATGGGGGGGAAGACCGTCCTACCACTCGCCAAAACCCCAAAAAACAGAAAATAAAAAATATTAATGAAATTAGTTTGGTCTTTCCCCACGTCCTCCTAAATGGACTAGAAATTGTCTTAATAGGTGTGCCTGGCAAGGTTGTTGGTTCATGTATATTTTGGAGGTGGAGGGGGGGGGGGGCCATTGCCAGTAGTCTAGTAGTCTCTAGTAGTCCATAAAGTAGTCTAGGAATGTTGTTTGGGGATGAGCTCCGGAGGAAAACTTAATTTTGTACACAGGTCAGGATCAAATTGCTGCATGTTGTGCCAGATCCTGTTTGCATGCTCGTGTAGCAGTATGTTTATGGGAGGGACATTTAGATGATTGTGCAGGTATTTGGATGGTATTGCTCCTATTAAACTTGTGCCGGTGATAAATCTAAGTGCTGTGTTTTGAACTCTTTGTAATTTGGATATTGCTGTTGCTAATGCTATGTGTAAAAGTATGACTGGGTATATTAATGCTGATCTTACAAAGGCCATATATATTTTCAGTTTGGTTTCTGTAGGGAGGTGAGTAAAACGGTAAATTTTTTCTAGATTTTTGTAGGCTATTGCTTGTCTAATGGAGGCTAGTGATGATATACCATGTGTAGTTATGTTCAAACCCAGGACTTTTCCTTTATTTGTGTATGGTATTGATTTGTCGTTCATGGTAACTTCAAATGTTTTCCTTCTATTTATGGCGATTATGGCAAATTTACTACTGTTGGTTAATATTTTCCATTTCTTTTCGAACATGTTTATTTGTTCTATTGCTCATTTGGTGTTGGCTGTGGCGTATCTTGGTGAATATTTTCCGGCTTTTATCTGTGTGATGTCATCTGCAAAACATATGTAATCTGTTTTAGGTAGCGGCGGTGGTAAATCATGAGTATAAAAGCTGAAAAGTGTAAGGGATAGACATGCTCCTTGGGGTACACCTGTGCACAGTGAAAATCGCGGCCCTATGTAATTGGATATTCTTATTGAGGCTGTCGTGCTATTAAGGTAATTGTTCAGGGTCCGGAGAAATATAGGGTGAAGATTGATTTGTGAAAGTTTGAAGATGAGACCAGAGTGCCATACCTTGTCGAATGCTTTTTTAACATTTAAGCAAATGTCTATTGTGAATTTTTGAGCTAATTGGATGGAAATCGATTCGTGCAAGGTTGCCAGTGCGGTATGTGTGCCTCTATTACATCTGAATCCGTGTTGTCTGCTATTAAAATGATTATGAATTGTAAGGAAATTTGTCAACCTATTATTTAAAATTTTATCTAGTAGTTTGCCGTGTACATCCAGGAGGGAAATTGGTCTGTAATTTTGAACTGATTTTGGGGATGTGTTTGGTTTTGGGAGGAAAATCATTATGGCATGTTTTAGACTGTTCGGGAAGTAACCAGCTGATATGGACATATTGAAAATGTAAATCAGAAAGTGAATCATGTTTTTTGGTAAGTTTTTAAGTTGTAAAGTGGTTATTTCCGTTGTCCCTGGTGCTTTCTGTTTGAACGGTCTCAGTGCTTGTAATAGTTCTTCAAATGTAATTGGGGGAAAATGTATAGGGTCCAGTCTGTTGATATTTCCCGTTCGGTATGGTTTGATTGTACTTGCTATGTTGTTCATTTGTTCTTGTACTATTGCAATGTGTTCCCTGTCGAAGTGGGGTTCGTCCTGTTCTGTAAATATTTCCTTCCAGTGTGCTCTGAAGATGGGTTCATTTTCTTGAGGAATATGTAACTGTTATTTATTATGTTCTATGTATGGTATTTGTTGTTTAGTGTTGCCGCCCATCATCCTCTTGCAAGAGGACCAAAACATTTTCGGATCCTCTTGCAATTTAAGACTATGAATTAATTTCTCCCAGGTTTGCTGATATTTGCCTTTGTAAATGTCTTATAATCGGGTTCTTATTGTGTTCAAATGTCGGTTCAAATCTATAGATGGCCCATATCTGGAGATGTAATGGGTTGTCTGTCGGTATTGTGCTTGTAATGTCAAAGTTTCGTGAGTTAGTTTGATCCCCGGGATTATTCTATGAGTTATGAGTGGGACTGCAGTATTTGTGGCATCCTGTACGTGTTTGGTCCATGTGTCTAGGTACTTGTTTATTTCGTTTATAGTTGGATCCGGTTGTGAAGAGGGTGTGACAGGTGATAGTAACTGCTTGTATAATTTCCAATTTGCTTTATGAAAGTGTCTTCGCGGTTTGATGGAAATTTGTATTGGGTTGGCTGTGATGGTAGCGATTATTGGAATGTGATCCGATGGTATGATGGGGCTGCAGGCTTCAAGAAAATATTATGAAATGCATGCTAGTTTTGTAAAACTACATCGGGTGAGGTGGTGCTATTGTGAGTTATTAGGGTGGGAAAAAAAAGTCCAATGTGTGTGCATTTCTGTTTTGAAATTAGGTATAAAAGATGGTTTCTTCTATTGTTCCTATGTGAGTATCCAGTTATGCTATGTGCGGCCTTTATGTCACCTAGAAAATAGGTTGGGTGCGGTCTATTGAAAAGCATGTGGAAGTCTATAAAATTCAGGTAGTCTTTTCTTGGGGACCAATCACCTATGGTGATTGGTCCCTGAAGCGTATCTATTGTTACTGCTATCATATCTGTGTGGAAATCATCGGTAAGTCTGTACGAAATGCTTTTCCTGAGCGCTATTGCAGTGCCTGCGTGATTTTCGTTTAGCTTATTTGAATAAAATGTATTGTAATTAAAGATCTTAAGGGGTTGGTTGTTTATGAGGCAGTGACTATTGATAAGTATTATGTCTGGGTCTAGCGTGTTGTATATGTAGGATAGTGTGATTCTATTGGTATTCCAAGATTGCACGTTGTGTTGAATTATTGTTATTTTCTTCAGGTTCATTTTTGAGCAATTACTTTTTTGTTTTTTTTTGGGGGCTGCTATTAGTGATTGGTGTCTTGGAAGATTTATGAAGTCCTCGTGGGGGATTATGTTTATTTTTGTTCTTGTGAATTAGACCCTGTTGCTCCTAATGTAATCCAGTAATGTTTGTGATCTCATGTCATGAAAAGTGAATTTTTATCCTTTATCATTTTCTTTTCCGCTGAGTTCCTGGATGTACCATTCTGTCGGGGAATTTCTGGGATTGCTGAATAATTATTGTCTATGAAGTTTCTGTACAGTTTTATATGAAAGTTGTGTTTGTTATCAAATACTATGCTTGAATTACCCATAACATCACTTAACCTACGTTTAGTTCTAGCCTCCGTGTCCATGGCCTCCTCCATATGCTCCTGTTCACATTCCAGAGAGACATCCACCGTTTTTTCCTGTTCCGTTTCCGTCTCCTGTGGTGTTGTTTCTGATTTGTAGTAAACATTGAAAAATGCGGCTGAGTCACGATCTGGGAAAGTGGTATCGATATTGAAGTTCAGTTTTAAGGATTGTGAAAGAAGGTGCCAAATTTCTGTGTTCTATTCAGTGCTGCTATGTGTGCTTCCAAGATGAGTGCTGTCAGTTTGATATGTGTTTGTGATGTTAGTGTGAGGGCGTGTTCCGAGGGGTTTGTTTGTAATATTGCGTGCTTTGCAATTTCAGCATAGGTGTTTCGAGTTTGTTGGCGATGCTCCTGTTTTTCATTTTCGATTTTTTGTTTTATTTTATTTTTTCTGTACGGGCAACTTGATGCTAATGTTCTGTGTGGTCCATTACAATTGAGGCATTGTTTAAGTGTGCTTGTGCATTGTTGGTAAAGGGGTGTTTACACTAGGGGACATTTCGGCTTTGAGGCGCGACTCGTGTAGACCAGGCTCACCACTGAGGTTCATATTTGTGTGTGTGTGTTGGAAATTCCCGATTCGCTTCGATTGAATCGTGCAGCGCCGCACGTGTGAGCGGCGCAGCTCTAGACCGGTCAGTGTGCAGTTGGTAGTCATCAAGTGAGGTAGCGCCTCTCGCTCACTCCCACCACGCTCGCTCACCCATTATGGCTGACTCAACACTGCCGCGAGAAACTACACTGCTTTTAATTGAAATGTACTAAGCCCATCAATGCCTTCGGCAGACTAAAAGCTTCGAATATATGGAGGCTGCTTTCCATTTTATTTTAATGAAAATGAACGAATATAGTAACATTTCACTCATGCAAATAAAAAAGAGATTACGTAGCTTTACGATGCAGCAACAATATTCACACAAGCTCGTCTACAGCAATCAATATTTCATAGCAGCAGGCCACACTGACTGGTTTTGTGCTGCATGGCTGCCACTTTTGTTTGACCAAAAAAATCTAGTGTGACCTCAAAAAATATCGAGAAACATCTAGATTTAAAAATAAAACATCCAAAAATATATCTAGAAATAAATTAATTATCTACTATAATAAATTAGTTGAACAATAGCCAATATGGATATTTAAATGATAAATTGCTTTATATTAGGCAATTTATCAATATATGAATTATCTAGTATCCTGATATTTACCCTAATAAAGCTTGGTATCCAAATATTCTTCAATTCCACACGTGTTGCGAATAGAAAGGTCAGTCTCTATTGCATTGCAATTATCAATGCTCAGATTCCTACTTATCAACAATTGTTTTAAGGCCTTCACACCGCTATCTTCATCACTTTTAATAATTTTGCAATTATTAAATAAGTTGATTCTACTTTATTAGATGCATTGCTTTAGTTTATAACTGATACACCAAGTAGTTTCATGATAGAAATATCATTGCTTCCATCCAACAATAAACTGAACTCATTGTTACCAATATCATTGGTCAGTCTTTCGTCAAAATGAGGCCACAATACATTCTTGATAATATGTATGTACATTTTATTCCATGAATTTTTGATATCATCACTAGTTTTGCAATTGGAGATAGTGTGCTTTAGCTTATGAACCGTGAAATAGCCGTCTTGGTGTCGTTCATAATCTGAACATAACATGATCAGAATATGGTTGCTTCACTATTCAGACAATTATAATATAATTATAATTGTTATGTAATAACAAATATAATAAGAATGAAGTAGTAACCAACCATTATGGTAAATCCCTAATTCGAATTTACCGTCTTCTATCATATACATTGCTTAATTGTAATTCTAGCTAGAAAATTTCTAGCACGCTGAAAAAACTATAAAGATTTCATAGATAATATCTAATGGAATTTAGGTTAAGTAAGACGAGACACTTGGAGTTTGTATAATCAGTACACACAGCAGGACACAAGTTCAAATCACGAAGGGTAGTGGTGGAGTGGGCTCCAGCCAAGCCCGAGAACCATGAGCTCAGTTCCACAAGAACCATGAGCTCAGTTCTCAACGCAGAGTACTGTCTAAACACATTCTAACACAAGAGCACTGCAACATTAGCAGTATTATACACATATACATTCAAGGTGCTACAATAAAGGTTTCAACACTCCTTCTCACATTGAATGTGTGTCAGATGAGACCATTCCTAACTTCGTTCTCAGTCTAGAGAACTTTTCTATGGGCAGGTTTTTGGTAAATATGTCGGCGAGCATTTGGTCGGTAGGGCAATACACTACGTCTATGTCTTTGTTAATTACAAGATCCCGTACATAGTGAAACTTAATATCGATGTGCTTGCTCCTCCCATGATATTTGGGATTGTTGGCAAGACAGATGGCTGACTGGTTGTCTTCGTTTATAACCATTGGTTCCATAGTACCAAAATTTAGATCACTGAGTAAGTGCTTCAACCAGAGAGCCTCTTGAGCCGCACCGGCAAGAGCAACGTATTCGGCTTCAGCCGTTGAAAGGGCTACACAAGTTTGTTTGTTAGATCTCCACGTAATTACCGAATTACTGAGGGTGAAACAGTAACCAGAGGTAGACTTGCGGTCATTTTTATCACCAGCCCAGTCAGCATCTGAATAACCAATGCAAGTATCAGAACATTTGCTATACAAGAGA
Organism: Morinoia aosen; assembly: GCA_030386875.1. Taxonomy (NCBI): domain Eukaryota; kingdom Metazoa; phylum Arthropoda; class Malacostraca; order Amphipoda; family Talitridae; genus Morinoia; species Morinoia aosen. The sequence continues at coordinate 3,596,058 of CM059558.1, read as the reverse complement.
CCAGTTTAGAGGTGCCTCTCAGGTACCTGAATATTCTCTTAACACACATCCAATGCTGTTCAAGAGGTTTGGAGCTGTATTTAGCAACATTATTCACTGCGAATGCAATGTCAGGTCGAGTTCTGGTTGATAAATACAAAAGGCTACCTACAGCACTTTGATAAGTGGCAGGGTCCAATTCGACATCATTTGGGGAACATATCGGATTTACATTTACGTCAGCGGGAGTTGCAACAGGTTTACAATTATCAAAGCCAAATTTTGACAACAAAGCCTCAGTGTACGCAGTTTGATTTAAGACAACATTGTTTTTAGATTGTACAACACTTACAACTAGGAAGTAACTCAGCACACCAAGATCTTTCATTTGGTATTGGGAAGAAAGACTCATCTTTATTTGATTTATTTCGTCACCAGACTCAGAAGCAATTATTAGATCGTCTACATACACCGCCACAATACACAGTTTCTTATCTTGAACACGAGTGTATATACAAGCATCACTCTTAGATTGTACAAAACCTAATTTCTTCAAATAGCTATCTAGTGTAGTATTCCAACACTTAGGAGCTTGTTTTAGTCTGTAGAGCGATTTTTGTAGTTTACACACAAGATTTTCTCTGCCTTTGACAATAAAACCGTCAGGTTGAACCAGGTAAAGTTCTTCCATCAGTTCTCCATTAAGAAAGGCTGCTGCAACGTCCATGTGATGGACTTGTATGTTACATTTGGCAGCCAAAGCTAGTACTGTCCTGACAGAATCAAATCGAACCACGGGAAGGTCTCGTCGTAGTCAATGCCATATTTTTGTGAGTAGCCCTGAGCCACAAGGCGAGCTTTGTACGAGCAAATGCTCCCGTCGGGTCCGGTTTTTCTTTTAAAGATCCACTTTGATTTGATAGGTTTTTTGTCATTAGGACACTCTACAAGAGACCATACTTTGTTTTGATTCATAGACTCCATCTCATTCTCCATAGCTGTTTCCCATAGTTTTGCTTCTGGTCCACTGAGTGCTTCTTGAACACAAGATGGTATATCAAGCTCATTTTTCATTAAATACACCCATTCACCAAACCTATCAGGAGCCCGTCGATACCTGGCAGATTGTCTAGGCTCCACTCCCTCCATCCCAGCATCTGACTGTCTATGCTCCACCCCTTCCTCAGAGTCTTCTGGTTCTGGATCCTGAGGAAGAAGAGTAAAATTACCATCATTTACTTCTAAAGGCTCCTTCTCAATTGGCATCTGCTGAGATTCATTGAACATAACGTCTCTACTCAAAAATATCCTTCTGCTGCTTATGTCATACAGACGATATCCCTTGGATCCACTTCCATATCCTACAAGAACACACGGTTTAGATTTTGGATCAAGTTTTTCCCTCTCATCTTTGGGGACATGAGCGTACGCACTGCAGCCAAAGGTTTTGAGTTGCTGTACATTGGGCTTGTGTCCATTAAGGGCCTGATAAGGGGTCATATCATTCAATGCACTAGCAGGGCTCCTATTTTTGACATACACGGCAGTTGATATAGCTTCACCCCAGAATGATTTTGGTAACTTTGAACCAGACAGCATAGCTCTGACAGAGTCAAGAAGAGTTCTATTCATTCTTTCTGCAACTCCATTTTGTTCAGGCGTCTTAGGCAAAGTTTTTTCATGGATAATTCCTTCCCTTTTTAGGAATTGTTCAAAGTCATTAGAGATGTATTCCCCACCGTTATCGGAGCGCAGGATTTTAATTTTGTGATCATAGTGATTTTCTACCAAAGATTTGAACTCCTGAAACACTTTAAAAACATCACTCTTATGTTTGATAATGTACACCCAAGTATACCTGGAGTGGTCGTCTATGAAGGTTACAAAGTACCTTCCACTCCCAAGTGATATGGGATTAAGCTTGCCACACACATCACTGTGGATAAGTTCTAAGGGTTGGCGTTCCCTTTTGTGATTTGTTTTGGGGAACGGAAGCCTATGATTTTTACCATCACAACAGTTTTCACAAAAAATGTTATCTCCACTCACAGAGCAATCAAAACCTTTAACAAGATTCTTAGTGGCTAATTTCTTAAGATTATTGAATCCTAGATGACAGAATCGTTTATGCCACAGAATTTCATCAGAGGAAACGTTCATACATTTAGCAGCTGAATTAAGGGTGCAATTAAGTTTATACAATTTTCCTACTTTACTGCCTAAGGCAATCAATTTGTTGTCTTTATTTACAATCTTACATAAGCTTTCGTCAAAGCAAACTAAGTTTCCACTTTCTGTAATCTGAGGCACAGATAGTAAATTGTAGGCTAAACCAGGTACATATAAAACATTCTTAACAACACAGGTATCTACAAGACCTTTAGGCAACAACACCATAACTTCAACATCACCTACACCAACACCTTGCAAGTTTCTACCATCACCAACTTCAATGTTAATTGGACTAAATAGCTCATTCATACAAGAAAAATCATTCCTATTATTACACATGTGTGCTGCTGCACCGGAATCAATTACCCAACAGTTATTGATATTTATCACAGACAATGCACTGATATAATTGGTTTTACCTGCTACAAAATTTTTCTGGTCTTCTGTGTGGTTCCCATCTTCTTTCTTCAACTTTTCTTGATAGGTCCAGCATTTGGCGCGTAGGTGTCCCGTTTTTCCACATTCGAAACATCTTGAGTTTTTCAATTTGGAGGTCACAAGGGATTTTTCACTGAAGTCTGAAGCACTTTGGTTTTTCAATTTTGCTTCTTCATTCAGAAGACGCTCTGTCACAATGTCCCATGACGGTAGTTTTTCATGAGCTTCCAGTGCAGTCACGAGTGTGGAGAAGTGGTCGGGAAGTGACGACAGCAAGATTATTACACGACTTTCTTCATCAACAGCGTCATCAATCACACTCAAGGACTCAAATATTTCGACAAATGCTTTGAGATGAGTTTGTAAGTCTTGGTCTTCTTTTAGTTTCATGTTTTAGAGTCTTTTGCGTAGTCTGAACTTGTTAGACCAAGTTTTCTTTTGGAATGTATCTTCAATTTTGTGCCACAGTTGCACAGGGTCAGTAGGATCACCCAGTAAATACAGTTGACTCGTTTCTACACCAAGCACAATTGTTGCAAGTGCACTGTCACGTCTTTCTTCAAATTTTCTTCGAGCAGTCTCGTCCGTAGTCTGTGGCATGGTTTCCGTTCCTCGAACCAAGTTCCAGAGCTTTTCCTCCATTAAGAGCATCTTCATTTGCAGCTTCCACGTAGGATAGTTTTTATCATTAAGAGCCGTGAGGTAGTTCTTTGCACTTTCACTTACGGAGCCTGCCATGTTTCTTTCTCTTTCACCGTTTCTGTCTCACACAGCACTAACAAATCACCAACGTCTGTTCTCGCTGTCCCGGGCTGTTTTTCGCTTCGGGACTTAGGATAACCTCACTTGATATTGCTTCATCGGAAGGTTTTCTGGGCCCATAACCTAATGGAATTTAGGTTAAGTAAGACGAGACACTTGGAGTTTGTATAATCAGTACACACAGCAGGACACAAGTTTACATCACGAAGGGTAGTGGTGGAGTGGGCTCCAGCCAAGCCCGAGAACCATGAGCTCAGTTCCACAAGAACCATGAGCTCAGTTCTCAACGCAGAGTACTGTCTAAACACATTCTAACACAAGAGCACTGCAACATTTTCAGTATTAGACACATATACATTCAAAGTGCTACAATATAGGTTTCAACAATATCTAGGTTCGAAATTTTACATCTAGGCTTCAGCAAAAACCTATATCTAGCTATATAATATCTAGAGTGGCAGCCCTGTTGAGCAGCGCGCGCTCCACGGCTCGCTCCAATGGTGTCTAGTCTAAACGCACATGTCTCTTGTGAAGCTCCACACGAAGCGTCTACACGTGAGCCTGCAGCAAAATGTAGACCAGTGTAAACGGCCCTTAAGTATGTTCTTGTGAGGAGCATTCTGAGCAATATTGTGTTGTTTGGGTGCATTTGGATGTTGGGTGGTCTTCATATTATTAGCTCTTGTAACAGATGAGGATGTGTGTGTATTTTTCTTGTTCACATTGATAGGGTGTAATTTTTGTATGATACATATAAAACCCATCTCGGAGGATCCTTTGTGCAGTGGTGGTGTCGGAAGTTATCATTTTAATTAGATGAGTATATTGCTTTATTTTAACTATTTCTGTGATTGATAACCATGAATTTTGCTGTTGGATTTCTGCTTTGATTTCATCTGCAGGTCTTGCACCTATTTCATTATCAATTTGTCTGACGAAAATGAATCTGTTTGCTCTTAGGTCTGGGGGGAATAACTGGAATTATATTCAATTTTTGGAATGCATTGATTGCTTTACTGGAAGTTAGTTTATCAACTGAAGTGACATCGTCTGTTACTGCATAGAAACCTGTACTGGTGGAAGTCAGTCTAATGAGAGGAGCATTTAGGTCTTTGAAGGTTGTTTCAAAAATTTTGGTCTTGTCCACTGGTTTAGCTGTATCGATAAATTTAAGTTGTACTCTATATGTTGATGATTTTATTCTAGGTGCTGTACTGGTTGCGGCAATGTTAGGTTTTGGTGGTATAAGCATCGTAGGAGGAAGGTTGCCAGGGTTAGGGGAAGGACCCCGGCATTGTGTTCCTAGTTTTGGAAGCTGAACGAGGGTTTGAAGGAAGAGGGGCCCTGGGGGGGCGGCTACCCTAGCCTCCCCGCCCAGCACCAGCTCCCCTCCCCCGATCAGGGGGGGGGGCATTACGGAAAAGGCCTAGCCCTGCCCTACTATAATTACAATTGAGCTACTCAATATTGTGATACAATGTATACTGCACACAGCTGTACAAATTGCCTACAGAAGGCACACTTAAGCAACGGTGCCCCTAATTCAGGTTTAATTACCGAAATTACCGAGTTCTAGAGGATTATATCACTGTGAACTATACAATATCAATACAATAAACCATACAATACTGATACACTGAACTATACAATATTATCACACTAGACTAAACAAAATCAATGCAATAGACTATACAATACTAATACAATAGACTATACAATACTGATACAATAAACTATACAATATTAATACATTAAACTAAAAAATATGAATAATCTAACCTATACAATATTAAGACATTTAAATTCGACAAGTATGCATCACAAGATCACATAAATGAATGAACACACAGGATGGGGAAAGCAATAGTTTAGAAAAAGTACTCACCTCTGGCCCGAAGGGGGTGCCCTTGGGCCGGTGGTCAAAAACTACACTCCGACCCCAGACTAAACTTTCTCATTAGCCTACAAAACAGCAAAAGAATAGAACAAATAGAGCGCTGAAGAAAGTATTATTTCAATGCACTTTTTTCGCCCAGAGAGGGTCACTAACCATTTACGGCGCATTTACGAGGTAAAATTTTGCTTACCGAATTTTCATTAGTACCATTTTAATTTTACTGAAAACTTACACAAGGTCATAAATTTGAAGGGTAACAAAAATAAACAGATATTTGCGTTTAATATTTGTAAACGGTTGTTAGTTCAGCCTCCCTTACCACAGCAGAGATGTTCAATGTGAAGAAAGATGAAGGTATCATTAAGATTGGAGTTAGGGGGACGGGGAATCTATGCATAAGGTGCATTCCCGCACAGGATCCCGTGCGTACAGAAACAGTAAGTAGGGAAGAAAGTTCACGCAACAAGATAAAAGTTGAAGAAGAAAGCTAGAAGTGCTGGAAACCAGGACAGCAGTGAAGCGCAATAAAGGTCCGTTTAGTAACAAGATAAAACTACATAATAACTAGAAAAATCCCCACCTAACTCTCAGCTCGGGACCACACATATTACCCCTGGGAGTGCTAATTCTTGCACTGCTCCTGAGGATACCGTTTACAGTTCTTCACGGGTAATTCTAACCGTGCCAGGACGTTCATTCCACGTTCACATTGCATATTTGAAAAAAATTTCGTATTATATCAATGTTAGAAATTCCCTGATTTCCTTCTCGCCATGACTTGAGAATTGGAAAACGCGGTTTTAAAGTCAATCTCAGATTTATTCGCCCCTGGAGAAACTCCAAATTCACCTTCCTGACATGGACCCTTTCGTGCAAGAATTTCATGGCAATTTATTCGGAATTTAAGGAAAAATACGAGTCAAATTTTCAGTTGTTTCTGATGTGCGATCGTGTATTGAAATGCCAAAAGTTCCATCGCCTTTGTAAACATTGAGTGAAAAAGCGCAAGAATATTGTGGCTATAAACCCTTACGTTTTCGTCAAAAATTTTGTGTAATAAAAATATTAGCAATTACCTGATTTTTCACTGGAAATGAGAATCAGAAAACGCTGTTTTAAAGAAAATGTAAGCAATGAAAGAAAGTCAGAGGCGCTTGTGAACAGGACAGCAGTGAACCGACACAAGTCGGGCCTTAACAGAGAAGATATTAAATCAACAAAAAAGAGGCCTTACCTATTTCTCAGCTAGATACCTCACCTTGGGAGCGCTAATTCCCATATATACAACAGTCGTGTCACCTTTACTAAGGATTAAAATACACAAATTAAATTCCGTGTTTTTTCTACGTCCAATCAATCTAAGATTATCTATAAAACCGCATTTTAGAATTTGCATTTCCTTTCTATTGAGAAATCCGAGAATTTCCAGTATTTTTATAACACAAAATTTCCGTCAATATCACAAGAGCATCGCCTTACAACATTTGTCCACATTTTCACTCAATGTTTCCATTAGCGCTTAAACATTTCAGCAATTTTAGTGCTTAGTCGTACCGTCGTTGTCGGTCAGTCATTATCAGTGCTTTTGCGATTACAATTAACCGTAATTAACTGTGAACAGTACTCTCAGTAGCATTACAGGAATTAGCACTCCCAGGGAGTAATATGTGTGGTCCCGGGCTAAGAGTTTAGTAGTCTATTTTCTGTTCAAATGCATTTTTTGTTTTGTAACGCACCATATCATTTGTTTCACTACTGTCCTGATTTCTAGGACTTCTGCCTTTCTTATTCAACTTTAATCATGGCTTATAACATTCTTTCTCAACTTACTGTTTCTATGTTCGCGGGAATATATGCGAGAACACACCTTGTACATGGATTCCGAGTTCCTCTAACCCCAACTCAATGGTGCCTTTAAACTTCCTCTCTTTGAATATTTTTATTGAGGTAAAGAAGCTTAAACTAACTGGTTTTCCCCTAGAATGGAAATTTTCAAAATTGAACTTTTTTGTTACCCTTCAATGCTGTAGTATTTGGAAGTATGCAGTAAATTTGGGTTGGAAACAATGGAATTCAATTCGCCTAACTCGTGCACCCTGAGTCAAGAAATTTAATTATTTTTGGTAGGCGCTCTAGAATGGCGCCATGTTTTCAAGCATGTAAGATTGATCTGATGTATGGAGGCTCGAGATGTAACCTGCTATTTAATGTCTAGTCAAATACGTAGAATAAATTAGTATTGATGAGTGAAGGAATTTATATATGATGCTAGGAGTACGAGGCGTGCAAGAAACACATTTCTAAAGCGTTGAGCCAATATCCTCGTTAAAATCTCTAGTGCATTTTTCCACTTGGAATTTTGAGTGAATTTCTCAAAGTACATTTGTTATTCCTGCCAAACTGCACACCGAACCTGCTCTACATTTAGATCATCAGTGTGAGCTTATAAATAAAACTTACTAGTATAATTAGTTAAAATGAACGCTAAAAATGAATTTGAAATTTGAACTTTGCACGATTAAAAGCATTGAAAACTATTTAACGAAGTGAAATATCGGGACGTACTATGTGGGACTATCGTTATGGAAATGGATTAAAGTGAACTACTCAGCCTGGTACAATGGACACATTTGAGTGTAGCAACTTGTGGGCCCGAATAAGTACAGCGACTTCTCGAGCATCCTATCACCAACGCTATTCTACTGTCTTCTAATTAGTCGAGTATTTAACTGTACAAAGGCTAGTGAAATAAATGAAATGCTTTACATTTGAGCCTGTATGCATATGAGCAATATACTGAGTGGTGCACATATGTAACCATACGTAGTCAACGTGTGAAGACTTAATATAAATCTAATATTTAACGCTTGATCGAACGAACGATGATAAAAGAAAAGTCAGAAAGAGAGTTTGACACAGAGTGTGTCGGGGAGAGAAGAGGTGAGACGGAAAAGGATAGATAGGGTACTGATAAAGGTGCGCTTTGCGCATCTGGTGCTGGTGTTGGAGGGTTTTTGTATGTAGTTTGAGGGTGGTGTAAGTTAACTACCCGTCCGGGCTTTGTATGGGTGGGTGTTACGTTAGTGAGCATCTAAAGTACTGGACGTGGTTAATTAGGCTTGCCGTAGTGGAGAGGGGGTTGTGGAGTAGTACTCGTTTGTTGTCGTGTCAGGTGTATAAGTCGCGGTTGAGGTGCGGGTCTGAACATTTTGCCGCATCATTTCTAGTATTTCTTATGCGTAAACCAGATTAAACATTAACTTCATCATATGGTGAAATAATTCTTAACTGAAATTAATTATGCCCCTGTCTTGAAACACATGTTAGCTATCGAACGCCGCCCAAAATACCCACACGACCAACAGTGCTCACAAGTGCATTTTGAAGTAACGCAGCTTTACTGTCGCCTTGCTGCCTCTGCAGACTTTAGTGGCAACTAGATATTGCTGCCACACCTTGTGTGTTGTGTTGCTGCCTCTGCAGACTTTAGTGGCAACTAGCTATTGCTGCCACACCTCGTGTGTTGTGTTGCTGCCTTTGCAGACTTTAGTGGCAACTAGCTATTGCTGCCACACCTCGCGTGTTGTGTTGCTGCCTCTGCAGACTTTAGTGGCAACTAGCTATTGCTGCCACACTTCGTGTGTTGTGTTGCTGCCTCTGCAGACTTTAGTGGCAACTAGCTATTGCTGCCACACCTCGTGTGTTTTTGTTGCTGCCTCTGCAGACTTTATTGGCAACTAGCTATTGCTGCCACACCTCGTGTGTTGTGTTGCTGCCGATGAAATCTTCAATTCTGCGGGTAAGTTCAACACTTTCATCGCGGTTGTTAACTGTTGTAAGGCTAGGTTGAGGCAGCAGAATTGAGAAATCGACTTCACTGCTCCAATACATTCATATATTTTCCCAAGATACATGAATAATACAATTTCACGACACATTTGTCATCGTATGATTTCAGTTATTTTTATGAAGGTTGCGAAACAAATGAAATGCCATTCATTTATACCGGTGCGGGAATGAGCAATTTACCGAATGGTGCGCGTGTGGCCGTGTTAATATTCAGCTGAAATTTATAATCAATTGAAGTGAGCAATGTTGCGAATAGGAAACATTAAACTGTGTCGTGCCTTTAATTACTTATGTATATTGAGATCGTGACTGCAGGTCGGTCTGCAGCTTTATAAAGGTCTCGAGCTGAGAGTTAGGTATGTGTTTTTTGTTGAAATACAATTCTTTGTTGGTTAATCTGCCTTTTTTATGCTTCACTGCTGCCTTAGTTCCCATCTCCTCTGACTTTCTTCTTCAACTTTTATCTTGTTTCATAAACTTACTTCTAAATTTACTGGTTCTGTCCGCATGGAATCCTATGCGGGAATACACCTTATGCATAGATTCTGCGTTCCCATAGCACCAAACCTAATGGTAGTTTCATCCTACTTCTCTTTGAATATTTTTATTTTAATATGGTCGCCTACAACTAAATTTATATCGTTGAAATATATCACCAAAAATTCTGTTTTAGTTACCCTAGAAACAGGTGAAATTATGTAAATATACAGTAAAAAAATCGTAGATAAACCTATATCGCATTCAATTTGACGATTTAATATAGCTTTCTTAAAACCTTTATAATAATCGGTCTTTTATGTTAAGAAAATGACGAATTAAATCTGTTATTACGTTTAAAATCTATTAATCCCCCATGCCACGAAGCCCTTGGCTGCCACGAAGTGGTGTTTCTATCGCTCAGAAAGTAGCCATGACTGGAAAAGTTTCACCCTCCCATTTGTTCATGAAACAGAGGTTTGTTGAACGAAGATCGCAGAAAATCTGCCACTTTTACATGACAAGAAATCCACTTCTTGGCCCAGCTTGAAATGACGTATTGTGGATACGCTCCGTTACAAATGTCCACTTTGCGAAATTCCCCAATGTTTCTTCAGCTAAACCCGTCACTGATGAATAGATTTCTACACCGATGAGGTCCGGAAGATAAGGTACGGTTTTATATACCGATGGGGATAATTTTTTACTTTTTCACTCCATGTTCCCGAACGTGATGAAGTTTTTTGGCAACCTTAACGCTTTGTCGCACAGTCGTTGATGGTTATTATTCGTCATTGACGTTCAGTCCTTGTTCGTCTTTGACATTCATAATCCGTCGTGAACGGCAATTGCTCATCGTTGACGGTCATTAGCCGTCATTGACGGTCATTATCCGTTTATGTTGTCGACGTTCATTACCCTTCGTTTACGGTCGGTCATTAACTGTCGTTGACGGTCGGTCATTACCCGTCATTGACGGTCGGTTATTACCCATCCTAGGACGATTATAACTACATGTGATAAACTGTTAACGATGTCCTCAGTAGCACAACAAAAACCAGCACTACCAGGATGAAGTGTGTGAGGGCCCGAGCTGAGAGTTAGGTAGGCCTCATTTATGTTGGAATAAAATGTTTTTTCTGTTATGTTAAGAACAACCTTTTTTCGATTAACTGCTGTTCTGTTTTTCAGCACCTATATGTGCCCTAGATGGGCCCCTATGCGAGGTGTCCGCAATGCGTTTGTTGTGTTAGCATAATTCCTTGTATGTGTTCTGTCAGCATAATTCCTTGTATTTGTTGTGTCAGCATAACAAACACATTGCGCACACCTCGCATTGGGGCACATCTAGGGCACACCTACCACTTTATTCTTCAATTTTCATCTTGCATCATGAACTTCTTTCTCAGCTTACTGTTTCTATGCCGCATCTGCATAGATTCCCTTTTCCCTTATCTTCACACTAAATGGTGCTCTCTTCCTCTATTCAATACGCATTTTTAGCGGTTATGGAGGCCTTAACAAACATATCTTAACTGTTTCCTAACTCTCCATCTAAACTGTTTCTAAGTGCACGGGATCCTGTGCGGGGAACTCACATTGTGCATAGATTCCGTGTTCCCCTAACAGCAAACCTAATGGCGTATTTATCTTTCTTCTCTCGGAACACCTTTGTTCTGGTAAGGGAGGCTGAAACTAACTTATCATCAATTTGATACAGCATATGAAACGATAAATCATTCAATTATAGTAACCCTTGAAATTACCGAATTTTTGCAAGTGTGAAGTACGAGTAAGTTGGAAAGAATGAAAATCCAGCGGAGTCACCTGGAGAGGGACGAAGAGTAAATTAATTTACTAATTTTTGCCCGGCGTCTTGACTGACGCCTAGGAAGCAAGGTTGTGGTAATTGGTACTTTCGTTCATATTAGAAACGATCTTCCCCAAATGTCACTCTGTTGTCGTACATATGGCACGACAGTAGCCTAAAGCGCTGAATTTTGGTACGTTCAAAATATTTTTATGAATTATTTAAAAACTAATCTCTGAAAACAAATATTAGCCTTATTTAAGGCAGTTAAAAACTATTCATATAAATGCGAGGTAAATTAAACGTAATTTGTTCGAAAATATCAAAAATGTATTTCGATTTCACGACAGTGAGAATTATTATGGACAACTTCATAAAAAGGAATCTGTTGATATCGAATGACAATTGCAAAATAAATGTAGGCAACTTCTCAAACTATGTCAATATCAATGAGATATATTTTGCTGCAGCTGCATAAAGCATTCTCCTGAGAAATGTAAACACAATATGTCTCAAAAACTACAAGAGTTTGCATTGAAAGGTCTTCGTAAATGTTATCCAATAATACCATATTCAATGCATTTCTCCAATTTCGTGAAAGAAGACCGGCATGAAAAAATAAATATGAAGTGGCGAGAACTGTTTGTTCAAGATGCTACTTTCAAGACAGAAACAGTGCCTGAAAAATTCTGGTACGCAGCATCTGTAGAAACGTGCGGCGGTCAGTCTAAACGTCCGCTGCTTCCAGAGTTCATGATGGAACTTTTGTCAACGCTGCATTCTTCTGCTGCAGCTAGAGGATTTTTTCGACCCTAACTACATAGAAACAAAAAACAGGATTTCGTTAATAAGAACAACACCATGTGCATGAATGCGATCAAAATTTACGTTAGAGAATATAGATTGCACGAATTGGAAGCTACCACGGTAGCTTAGTCAAGAATTAAATAAGAAAAACATTGTAAGAAGAAGGAAGAAGAGGAGGAAGCTTCTTTCTAACTGGAAAAGTAGGTAAAGCCTTCAGATTTTACGTTTTATTGCTAGTTAAATAGATTTGGTACGCATTAATAATTTTTGGTGCACTTTCATGGAGATTTTAGTGCGATCATCAGAAAAACTTTCTGTAGCCCTGCTAGGAAGTGATAGTTACAACTGAATGTCCTAAATATCATGCTTCACGTATCTAATTCTGAACAAGATTAGTTGATGAAATGGTGCATTTAGTAGCTAGGTGCATGTTTGTGGCACATAACCTCACAGCACGGTGGTATTTATGACTCTAGCAATGTAAATAGGGAACAAACAGCAGGCGGCTTGCAACAAACATGTGTGTCGGGTATATATCCTCGTTATATCATCAAAGTACATCAGTTATCCTTACCAACAACAAAGGGGTTGTACTGATGAATCATCCGTGTAAGGTCAAAACTTAATAACCTAATCTATGAATTATTATTTCCGTTAGGAAAGAACAGATTAGTAAACCTTATTGCAACTGTGCGTACAACAAACAGTTTAATGAAGTGAAATATTAGAACCTAATATGTAGGACTATCACATTAGAATGGGATTAGAATAAGCCACCTATGTGTTATAGTCTACAAGTTTCACTAGTACGGTCGCTCGCTAGTCAATGTGGGAAGCGTCAGTCGGAGACGCTGCACGGCGCGGGGTCAAGCAAGACAGAGCGAGACGAAGATCAGAGGCAGCGGGACGGGCGCAGGAGTGGCCTTGGCTTCCGGTAATGAAGTTCACTCGCAACCGCAAGTGCAAATTTGCATTCAACAATTTATTTACCACAAGCGATCCAGTAGACTGTTTCTCAATTAAGTTTAGTACAAGGGACGCATTGTGGGCCCGAATAAGTTCAGTGACGCCTAGGCATCCAATCATCAACGCTATTCAAAGCTGTTTTAATTAATTGAACATTTCCTCGCAGTTACAAAGAAAAATATACACGATCGCAGGTGACAACAGATGACAGGGCAGAGAAGAGCACGTAATGACCGCGCTCTACTGAAGCTTTCGCTGACTTGCCTGCATTATTGTCTGGTAACATATGACCAACCGTGACGTACGTCGGTGATGCCATGTACAGCCACCGCAGCTGTAATGTGCTGCCTGCTCTCACAGCTGCAGTCGGTGGAGGATGGAAGAAAATGCCTAAATATTCGCAGGTCAACACGCGAATGTGAATATTGGAAAACTTGCGAATATACGCGAATGCGAAGATTCGGTCCACCTCTAATTCATTACATGAATCGGAGGAAAATCGTCTTGTTATAGTTACCTTTAGATCCCTCAATGGAAATGGTCTTGTTTTAGTTACCCTTAGAGAAATTACTAGTGTGTAAGGGTGCGGTAAGAATGTTTCGGTCACAATGGAAGCAACGTTAAGCGACAAGGGTAGCTTTCTCTTATTACTTTTTTTTGACGAGCTATGATTCATCGCCCATTATGCGACACATAATGAAACTCATTATGCCATTGCCGTACCGGACAAATGTCGAATGAAGTCTAGGCTGATGCATTTAGGAAAAAGTGTTGGGTAGGGTGCATAACCCCAGAGTACGTTTGTAATTATGACTCTAAGAACGTAAACAGGAAGCAAACCCTAACAACTGGGACCACATGTCCATTCTGGCCAAATCCAGCTTTTCTGTAGACTTGTTGACTCTGCAGATTTTACGGGTAGTTACTACTGCCAAACCTCGTGTGTTGTGGTGCTGCTGCTGACACCGTTATTTAGCGGGTAATTTTAATATTTAACTGAAATTTAAAATCAATTGAAGTAAGCAATATTGAAAATAGCGAACAAGAACTGGATTGGGCCTTTGATTAAGTATTAATGGAAATTGAGTCCGTGACTGCAGGTCGGTGAGCAGCTTTATGACGGTCCCCTCCGTGACCACCGGCGGCCCACGTTGCGGTCAGTGTTAATGAAGCTATCCCTCGATCCTGTGGGGTCATCAGTCCTTTAACTCGATTAAAAGACAACTTGTAAATCTCTTATTAATTTTAAAAGCTATGCATCCCCCATGCCACGAAGCCCTTGGCTGCCACGAAGTGGTGTTCCTATCGCTCAGAAAGTAGCCATGACTGGAAAGTTTCACCCTCCCATTTGTTCATGAAACAGAAGTTTGTTGAACGAAGATCGCAGAAAATCTGCCACTTTTACATGACAAGAAATCCACTTCTTGGTCCAGCTTGAAATGACGTATTGTGGATACGCTCCGTTACAAATGTCCACTTTGCGAAATTCCCCGATGTTTCTTCAGCTAAAACCGTCACTGATGAACAGATTTCTACACCGATGAGGTACGGAAGATAAGGTACGGATTTTGGATTCACCGATGAGGATAATTTTTTGCCTTTTCATTCAATGTTTCCATACGGGATGAAATTTTTGACAACTTCAATGCTGGGTCGTACCGTCGTTGACGGTCATTATCCGAGCTGAGATTTATGTAGGTGTCTTTTTGCTGAAATACAAATTTTTATTATTTAATAAACCTTTTTTCGCTTCACTGCTGTCCTGGTTTCCAGAACCTCTAACTGTCTTCTTCAACTTTTATCTTGTTTCGTAAATTTCCTTCTCAACTTACTATTTATGTGCGCACAGGATCCTGTGCTGGTTTACACCTAATGCATAGATTCCACGTTTCTTTAACTCCAATCTTAATGGTGTCTTCAACTTTCTTCTAATTTAACACCTTTTCTTATACGTACGCATACACAGACATGGCAACCTCCATGAACGTAAATCCTGCATAGACACAAAGGCCTGCATAGACATACTTTGACATAATGCACGTATGCACAAGTCTATGATCCATAGCTGGCAAGAATATACATAATATGTCACAGTACTCACGCACGTTTTTCAAGTCATGTACGTTTCTTGTCAGGTATGTTTTTAAAATAATGTACGCTTTTTATCATACACGCTTTTTCAGGAATGCACGTTTTTCTGAGTCCCTCTTGCTTTTTGAGTCGCGTTCGTTTTTACGAGACAAGTGCGTTATTTAGAGTAAGTTTTTAGTCTTGCAATTTTTTTCTGCCCTCTAAGTTTTCCTGAGTCGTGTACGTTTTATCGAGTCGTGTGAACGTGCGTCTTGATTTTCTGCACACGAACGTTTTTGCTTTGTTTCTTGTACGTGCCACAATTTTCGTACAATATTTCCTCGTGTTTGTAAACGATAAACGAAATTCATTTTAATGTGCAGTTAATTAAACAATAATTTGAGAGGAATAATTGTACACGAAACTAATCGAATTAATCAACAAAATTCAGCCAAAACGTAAGTTGTAAATGAAAAATTTACTGCAACACGTGGTGTGGGCAGTCAACTAAGACATTAATTAGTGTACTTTTTAGCATTTTAACGAGCAGTTATTAATAAACTAATGAAGTCATTCATTTTATATAAATATTGATATTAATTATTATTAATATGTATATGTAGTCATAGACATATTATTTATATTAATTACGACTAATTATTAAATTAATTGGTATATGAATCACTAATAATGAACAAAATATTCAAAATTTTTACGCATTCCGCTACACAAAAAAGGAATTGAAAAAGCGAAGATTTCTACAATTATGAAAAGTGGAATGTGTAATAACTATGAATTAGTGAGCTGAATAATTGATTAATAATTTGTTTTCCATTATTTTTTTGTTCACAAATTATCAAATTTTTTTACAATTGTTCTGCAAACACCTAAATTTTCCGCTCTACTTCACCTGGAGATTTTATACGCTTTTAAAGCAATTGTTATTTAACATTAATAGATGTAAAACAAGTCGTTGTGAAGCCATGGAACAGAGAATTGTAAAGCAAAATATTGTACATAAGCTGCATGTAATAAGTAATCAAATATTCCAGCTTTATATAGTCGGAAAATTGACTGTTTATGACGACTTGTAAAGTTACTGAACATGTGTTTTACGAAGTGAAATATTAAGCAATCTTCAATAATGTACTTTAATATTGTATTGTTTAAATGTATAAATAATATATTTTACAAATTACTTGGCTAATTCAGCCAATAATCAACGTTAATTTTAAAGCAAAAATAGAAAATTTATTTTAAATTAAAACAAAAAAGTGTTTTTATGTCTTTCAATCCTGCAGTACATACCATAAACACAAAATTTCCAATAAGTTGAACATCAAATTGTCATAACCATAAATTTCGCCCTAAAATGACCTTAAATTGACACCATCATAAATTTCAAGCTAATATTATCATAAAATTTTCACTATCATAAATGTCACACTAATAATACAATAAAATTGTCACTATGATAAGTTTAATTCCAAAATGACCAAAAAATTGCCATTATAATGAATTTGACATTAAAATCACCATAAAATTGTCATTTCTATAAATTTCGAAGTGAAATGACCATAAAACATGCAATTGCAGGAATTTCATGGTAAAATTTTCATAAATTTTCCAGTAAAATGGCAATCAAATTACAATTGTGAAACTTTGCGCGTAAGTTCTGATTCGATAACAAAAACTGTAAAAAAAACTGTTTTCTCTCCTGCGCCCATTTTACACAGCGCATTACTTTGTTACTCAGTTTTTTAGTTTCTCGACGCATGTAAAAAGCAACTGAACAGTTAGACTAACAGTAACAGTTGTATAAACTGCCTCAGTTGGAGTAACGGCAACATTTTGACTAACTTCAGCAGTTATATAACAGTCAAACCAACTGCTCTATTAAAACCAGAAAATCAACAGCAACAGCTGGTCCCAAAAAACCAACTGTAGCGTTGGTAGCAGGTGGTTCGTGCAGCAGTAATTGCTGAAGGAATTGCAACTGATCCTGGAAAACAAATGAAGCAATTGGTAATTGTAACATGTGGTGCTTGTAGCAGCCTGTAGTAGCAAAAGGTGGTCGTTGCAGCAGTTATTAGAAACTAACTGCAGCAGGTTGTTGCAACAGTCATTAGAAACCAACTACCGTATGTGGTGCAGCAGTTACTGGTGCAGGAACTAGAGCTGCTGGTGCTGCAGGTCGTGCAGGTGGTGCAGGTGGTGCAGGTGCTAGATTTCCGGAAGCAGATACTGCCAGGGCTTAATATCTCTCGTGGGCAGCTAACTGGAACTAACCAACTGGCACTTGGTAACTGTCATCTGGTACTTAGTAACCGCCAACTGGTACCTAGTAACTGCTAACTGGTACTTAGTAACTGCCAACTGGTACTTAGTAACTGCCAAGTGGCACTTGATAACTGTCATCTAGTACTTAGTAACAGCCAACTGGTACCTAGAAACTACTGACTGGTACTTAGTAACTGCCAACTGGTACCTAGTAACTGCTAACTGGTACTTAGTAACTGCCAACTGGTACCTAGTAACTGCTAACTGGTACTTAGTAACTGCCAACTGATACCTAGTAACTGCTAACTGGTACTTAGTAACTGCCAACTGGTACCTAGTAACTGCTAACTGGTACTTAGTAACTGCCAACTGGTACCTAGTAACTACTGACTGGTACTTAGTAACTGCCAACTGGTACCTAGTAACTGCCAACTGGCACTTAGTAACTGCCAACTGGCACTTGGTAACAGCCAAGTGGCACTTGTTAACTGTCGTCTAGTGCTTAGTAACAGCCAACTGGTACCTAGTAACTGTTTACTGGCACTTTGTAACTGCCAACTTTTCTTTTTCTTTCCTTCTTTTCCACTGGCCAATTGGTGCTGTTCTAACTGATTGTTATGAACTGCTAACATGTTCTTTCTTTACTCTTTACATTCTTAATGAAGACAAAATACTTTATGTACTGGTAAAAAAGTATTAATTTATATGACACAACGTACACACAGGACACAGGTGTCCCAGAATTCTTTGAACAAAATTTTACCAGAGGCTCCTTACGATTAAATAAACATTTTTTACTCATAGAGGCACGTCCGGAACTGTTTAGTAAATGTTACGTTGAGTTAAACTTTACCAAGTGCGATTTATTCCATTGGCGGACTACTGCATTTTACTACACAGATAAAGGTACACTTCAACAGTTTGTTTACATTTAAGGGTCGATGTGATCATGTGAAGCATACCTACTAACTGACTACAATGGACCAACTGCCGAGTAGTGAACTTGCAGATATGCAAGCTTTTAATTTTTAAACATTTGATGCAGCGCGTGTGCTTGTCGTTGGAGCATTATGAAAGTGTTGTAGAATGGTGTACTCCATCGCTGGGCTTCTTGGTCTTCGAGGGCGCCCTGCATGAGGTCTTGCAACGTGAAATTGTTCGGTTTCACGTTGTCTCCTATGTGTGGCTGCGAATGTTTGCTGCACTGGCACATGGGACATTATTCTCCCTACATTCTGAAAGCTCTCTTGGAATTGTAGTTTGCCGTACCGTAAATTGGGTGCATGTCTGCAAGTTCACAATTTGGTAATTGATCCATTATGGTCTGTTAGTAGGTGTGCTACACATCGACGGTTCAACGTAAACAAACGGCCGTAGTGCATCATTATCTCTGTGGCAAAGTGCAGTAGTCCGCCGTTGAAGTAAATCGTGCTTCGAAATATTTAACTCAACGTACTTTGTAAACTAGACACTTTCGGGTCTGCCTCGAAAGAGTGAAAAATGCGTATTTAATTGGAAAGAACCTTCGGCTAAATTTTGTTCGAAGAATTCTGGAAAATTCTATATACATAATTGGTTCACCAAATTATACATGAATTTTTTTCAAACACATGGCATGAAAGATTTATACATATTCTGTGGATATTTCTTAAACATTTGTACAGTGCCTGGGCACAAGTATTTGCATTACTTAATTTTTGCGCATTACAAAGACTTCGAGTTCTGGGTTGGTGTAAAGATAACAAAGGGCTCAAGGAAAAACAAGGAATTGCAACTGATCCTGGAAAACAACAATAGCAATTGGTAATTGTAACATGTGGTGCTTTTAGCAGCCTGTAGTAGCAAAAGGTGGTCGTTGCAGCAGTTATAAGAAACTAACTGCAACAGGTTGTTGCAACAGTCTTTAGAAACCACCTACCGTATGTGGTGCAGCAGTTACTGGTGCAGGCAATTCAACAAAATATTATAACCGAATAAAAAAAATTACAAGGTCTACTTATTGCATCACACGAACAAAAAAGTTAGTGACAAATGTATTTGGCCAAAGCAAATCTGAGATATAGGTACATGGCCGTTATTTGCAATTTCAGCTCGGAGAT
The DNA here is from genome assembly GCA_030386875.1 of Morinoia aosen. NCBI lineage: Eukaryota > Metazoa > Arthropoda > Malacostraca > Amphipoda > Talitridae > Morinoia > Morinoia aosen. Next base: position 3,576,452 of record CM059558.1, on the reverse strand, counting down.
GGTTGTAGTTTAAAAGTAGATTCTGGCACTCTTTTGCTGCAATATCGTTCCTTTCTTCAACGCAGATTGTCCTTAATTCTGCAAGATTTTTGGGCTCTTTTTCTGCACTGCGGATTTCAGTATTTTCCACAAATTTTCTATCGGATTGAGGTAAGCAGACTGGCTGGGCCACTGAATAGCACTTATTTTCTTAGTTACAAGTCATTCTTTTGTTAATTTCAGCGTGTGCTTCGTGCATTGTTTTGCTGGAAGATCCACTTGCGCCAGACGAAGAATTTTCTCTGCTTGCGTTTCAGTATCTTCTGGTACATGGAACTATCCATTTTGTCATTGATGTAAAGTTCCCCTACACCCGAGAAGTGAAACAACCCCAAACCATGATGTTGCTTCCTCCATGATTGACAGTAGGGAGGGTGTAGTGTGTTCTTAGGATTATAGGCAGTCTCTGGTTTCCTCTAAACATGAGAATATCATGTCGGCGTAACAGCTCAATTTTACTTCTGCCGGACCGCACAACCCGTTCCTAATAATGGTTGTAGGTTAAGAAGACGAGACTCTTGGAGTTTGTATAATCAGTACACACAGCAGGACACACGTTTACATTACGAAGGGTAGTGGTGGAGTAGGCTCCAGCCAAGCCCGAGAACCACGAGCAGAGATCCACAAGAACCATGAGCTCAGTTCTCAACGCATAGTGCTGTCTAAATACATTCTTACACAAGAGCACTGTAACATTATCAGTATTATACACATATACATTCAAGGTGCTACATGAAAGGTTTCAACACTCCTTCTCACATTGAATGTGTGTCAGATGAGACCATTCCTAACTTCGTTCTTAGTCTAGAGAACTTTTCTATCGGCAGGTTCTTGGTGAATATGTCGGCGAGCATTTCGTCGGTAGGGCAATACACTACGTCTATATCTTTGTTACTTACAAGATCCCGTACATAGTGAAACTTAATATCGATGTGCTTGCTCCTCCCATGATATTTGGGATTGTTGGCAAGACAGATGGCTGACTGGTTGTCTTCGTTTATAACCATTGGTTCCATAGTCCCAAAATTTAGATCACTGAGTAAGTGCTTTAACCAGACAGCCTCTTGAGCCGCACCGGCAAGAGCAACGTATTCGGCTTCTGCAGTTGAGAGGGCTACACAAGTTTGTTTGTTAGATCTCCACGTAATTACCGAATTACTGAGGGTGAAACAGTAACCAGAGGTAGACTTTCGGTCATTTTTATCACCAGCCCAGTCAGCATCTGAATAACCAATGCAAGTATCAGAACATTTGCTATACAAGAGACCTAGTTTAGAGGTGCCTCTCAGGTACCTGAATATTCTCTTAACACACATCCAATGCTGTTCAAGAGGTTTGGAGCTGTATTTAGCAACATTATTCACTGCGAATGCAATGTCAGGTCGAGTTCTGGTTGACAAATACAAAAGGCTACCTACAGCACTTTGATAAGTGGCAGGGTCAAATTCGACATCATTTGGGGAGCATATCGGATTTACGTTTACATCGGCGGGAGTTGCAACAGGTTTACAATTATCAAAGCCAAATTTTGACAACAGAGCCTCAGTGTAGGCAGTTTGATTCAAGAAGACATTGTTTTTAACTTGTACAACACTTACACCTAGGAAGTAACTCAGCACACCAAGGTCCTTCATTTTGTATTGGGTAGAAAGGCTCAACTTTATTTGATTTATTTCATCACCAGACTCAGAAGCAATTATTAGATCGTCTACATACACCGCCACAATACACAGTTTCTTATCTTGAACACGAGTGTATATACAAGCATCACTCTTAGATTGTACAAAACCCAATTTCTTCAAATAGCTATCTAGTGTAGTATTCCAACACTTAGGAGCTTGTTTTAGTCCGTAGAGCGATTTTTGTAGTTTACACACCAGATTTTCTTTGCCTTTGACAATAAAACCGTCAGGTTGAACCAGATATAGTTCTTCAATCAGTTCTCCATTAAGGAAGGCTGTTGCAACGTCCATGTGATGGACTTGCATGTTGCATTTGGCAGCCAAAGCTAGTACTGTCCTGACAGACTCAAATCGAACCACGGGACTGAAGGTCTCGTCGTAGTCAATGCCATATTTTTGTGAGTAGCCCTGAGCCACAAGGCGAGCTTTGTACGAGCAAATGCTTCCGTCGGGTCCGGTTTTTCTTTTAAAGATCCACTTTGATTTGATAGGTTTTTTGTCATTAGGACACTCTACAAGGGACCATACTCTGTTTTGATTTATAGACTCCATCTCATTCTCCATAGCTGTTTCCCATAGTTTTGCTTCTGGTCCACTGAGTGCTTCTTGAACACAAGATGGTATATCAAGCTCATTTTTCATTAAATACACCCATTCACCAAACCTATCAGGAGCCCGTCGATATCTGGCTGATTGTCTAGGCTGCACTCCCTCCATCCCAGCATCTGACTGTCTATGCTCCACCCCTCCCTCAGAGTCTTCTGGTTCTGGATCCTGAGGAAGAAGAGTAAAATTACCATCATTTACTTCTGAAGGCTCCTTCTCAATTGGCATCTGCTGAGATTCATTGAACATAACGTCTCTACTCAAAAATATCCTTCTACTGTTTATGTCATACAGACGATATCCCTTGGATCCACTTCCATATCCTACAAGAACACACGGTTTAGATTTTGGATCAAGTTTTTCCCTCTCATCTTTGGGGACATGAGCGTACGCACTGCAGCCAAAGGTTTTGAGGTGCTGTACGTTGGGCTTGTGTCCATTAAGGGCCTGATAAGGGGTCATATCATTCAATGCACTAGCAGGGCTCCTATTTTTGACATACACGGCAGTTGATATAGCTTCACCCCAGAATGATTTTGGTAACTTTGAACCAGACAGCATAGCTCTGACAGAGTCAAGAAGAGTTCTATTCATTCTTTCTGCAACTCCATTTTGTTCAGGTGTCTTAGGCCCAGTTTTTTCATGGATAATTCCTTCCCTTTTTAGGAATTGTTCAAAGTCATTAGAGATGTATTCCCCACCGTTATCGGAGCGCAGAATTTTAATTTTGTGATCATAGTGATTTTCTACCAAGGATTTGAACTCCTGAAACACTTTGAAAACATCACTCTTATGTTTGATAATGTACACCCAAGTATATCTGGAGTGGTCATCTATGAAGGTTACAAAATACCTTCCACTCCCAAGTGATATGGGATTAAGCTGGCCACACACATCACTGTGGATAAGTTCTAAGGGTTTGCGTTCCCTTTTGTGATTTGTTTTGGGGAACGGAAGCCTATGATTTTTACCATCACAACAGTTTTCACAAAAAATGTTATCTCCACTCACAGAACAATCAAAACCTCTAACAAGATTCTTAGTGGCTAATTTCTTAAGATTATTGAATCCTAGATGACAAAATCGTTTATGCCACAGAATTTCATCAGAGGAAACGTTCATGCATTTAGCGGCTGAATTAAGGGTGCAATTAAGTTTATACAATTTTCCTACTTTACTGCCTAAGGCAATTAATTCATCGTCTTTATTTACAATCTTACATGAGCTTTCGTCAAAGTAAACTGAGTTTCCACTTTCTGTAATCTGAGGCACGGAAAGTGAATTGTAGGCTAAGCCAGGTACATACAAGACATTCTTAACAACACAGGTATCTACTCGACCTTTAGGCAACAACACCATAACTTCAACATCACCTACACCAACACCTTGCAAGTTTCTACCATCACCAACTTCAATGTTAATTGGACTAGATAGCTCATTCATGCGAGAAAAATCATTCCTATTATTACACATGTGTGCTGTTGCACCGGAATCAATTACCCAACAATTATTGATATTTATCACAGACAATGCACCGATATAATTTGTTTTACCTGCTACAAAATTGTTTTGGTTTTCTGTGTGGTTCCCATCTTCTTTCTTCAATTTTTCTTGATAGATCCAGCACTTGGTACGTAGGTGTCCCAATTTTCCGCATTCGAAGCATCGTGAGTTTTTCAATTTGGAGGTCACAAGGGATTTTTCACTGAAGTCTGAAGCACTTTGGTTTTTCAGTTTTGCTTCTTCATTCAGAAGACGCTCTGTCACAATATCCCATGACGGTAGTTTTTCATGAGCTTCCAGTGCAGTCACCAGTGTGGAGAAATGGTCGGGAAGTGACGACAGCAAGATTATTACACGACTTTCTTCATCAACAGCGTCATCAATCACACTCAAGGACTCAAATATTTCGACAAATGCTTTGAGATGAGTTTGTAAGTCTTGGTCTTCTTTTAGTTTCATGTTGTAGAGTCTTTTGCGTAGTCTGAACTTGTTAGACCAAGTTTTCTTCTGGAATGTATCTTCAATCTTATGCCATAGTTGCACAGGGTCAGTAGGATCACCCAACAAATAAAGTTGACTTGTTTCGACACCAAGCACAATTGTTGCAAGTGCACTGTCACGTCTTTCTTCAAATTTTCTTCGAGCAGTCTCGTCCGTAGTCTGTGGCATGGTTTCCGTTCCTCGAACCAAGTTCCACAGTTTTTCCTTCATCAGAATCATCTTCATTTGCAGCTTCCACGTAGGATAGTTTTTATCATTAAGAGCCGTGAGGCAGTTCTTTGCACTTTCACTTACGGAGCCTGCCATGTTTCTTTCTCTTTCACCGTTTCTGTATCACACAGCACTAACAAATCACCAACTTCTGTTCTCGCTGTCCCGGGCTGTTTTTCGCTTCGGGACTTAAGATAACCTCACTTGATATTGCTTCATCGGAAGGTTTACTGGGCCCATAACCTAATGGTTGTAGGTTAAGAAGACGAGACTCTTGGAGTTTGTATAATCAGTACACACAGCAGGACACACGTTTACATTACGAAGGGTAGTGGTGGAGTAGGCTCCAGCCAAGCCCGAGAACCACGAGCAGAGATCCACAAGAACCATGAGCTCAGTTCTCAACGCATAGTGCTGTCTAAATACATTCTTACACAAGAGCACTGTAACATTATCAGTATTATACACATATACATTCAAGGTGCTACATGAAAGAACTTCTAAATTTTGTTAAGATGTTTTTTGGCAAATTTCAAACGGTTCTTCGCATGTTTAGCTGTCAGAAGAGGAGTCCTACGAAGAATGAAGGCCTGTAGATCACCATGATGCAATTTTTTACTGACAGGTTTTTGAATTTTACCCACTCCATGAAACCAGAGTTGTTGTTGCAGATCTCCATGGGTTTTCATGGGCTGAATAGTCACTTTGCGATGCATATACCTTCAACAGCGATCCTTGACCCCGCAAGGAACTCCGGCTCTTGGCCAATTAGATATTGTACTCGTCGCTTGAAACTTCCGAACAATTACTCCGATAGTATGTAGAGTATGGAAGTTTAACACGTACAACGATTTGCATGCATGTTAATCCTGCATTGTGAAGTCCAACTATTTGCTTCCACATTCCTTCTTGAACTTCTTCGGCTTAGGGCATGGTTGTCCCTGAGGTCCGCTTTCATGGAAATCTTGAAGGTAAATGTGTGTGCTGATTATACTTGTTCGACTTCAAATGTGCTTCTAAAAGCTTCTAGAAGCCTTGGTATGTTTCCAAGAGGTAATGAAATAACGATGCTTGAAGTATACAAGAAAATAACATAAAGGACTATAAATTTTGGCTAAGTACTTTTGTCCAATTTTTTCGTTCAGTAAATTTTTTATGTCGGTAATTTTTGTCCAGTATGTTTTACTTGACCGTTTAATAAATGCTAGCTGAACCTTAAATAATCTTTACCCCAACCCAGACCTCCAAGTTTTTGAAATACTCAAAACATCAAGTTGTGTAAATACTCGTGTCCAGGCACTAAGTTAAATGCACTTATGGTACAATTCCCAATCGCCCATTCCCCCTCCCTCATTGCCACTCGCCCATTCCTATTCCCTGCTCACAAATGAAAGCTTGGCAGTAGGGAGTAGGGGAGAAGTTACCGAAGTTATGGGAGGAAATAAACTGTCAATGCGTTTCCGGTGCCTGTTTATGGCACTAGTTTGCGATATTGTTGTATGGTATTCTTTGGTATTACCTTTTCATGGTAATTATTCATGCCGCTGGTTATGGTACCAATTTATGGAGCTGGCTTATGTATTTGTTCATTGTGCCGATGTATGGTGCCAGTTTACGGTTCTGGCTTATGGTTTTGCTTTATGGAACCGGTTTATGGTACCGTTGCTTTTATGGCTTGGTGCCATTGGCTGGCCGGCAGAGAGTTCGTCGGTGAGCATTCGCGCTTGCGAAGGTCATTGCATGTGTGCTGGATGTCTGGTCTTCCATGCTCTCTTAGGCAGTGATAGATTCGGCTGCAATAATGCTATGATGTTTTAAAGTTGTTTCTCAAGTTGATACACCATGACACTCATAACACAATTCTGGGTACTGTGTCGTTTGCTTGAGGTAGGAAAGTAAAATTCATGAGACTCAGCTTGGTGTTTTATTGCCGCGGCCGGCAATTCCCAGCCGGTCAACGGCTGCCCAGAACTGAAGGCTTCGGGACAGGTGCACTGGCGTGAATGGAATGACACCAGGTTTGAGCCACAATCAGGAGGGCTTGCCAGCGAGAGGAAGCTTGATAAGGTACTCGGTAGGATTGCTTCCAGTCACAGTCAGGCAGGCCCAGATTGTAATGACTTCTAGGCATTTAGATCGACTATTTGTTTCGTCGGGTAATTAATCAATAATTTTTTTAGCTGAAATATAGTGTAAATTACAAATTACAAGTTAGAAACATTTTTGGCAACACCACTAGGTGTAAGAACCCACAGCCAGTTTCTCTCGATCCTTGGTTCCCTCATCAGTGCATGATGACGAAGTGTATTCACAGAAAGAGGTGACGGCTTGTACTAAGTAACTCTAAGAGTAGTATGTCTTGCTCTGTTTATTCTAGTTATACTTTCCATGATTCCTGCTCCTTTCTTCTCTTTCTCGGCCACAACCTGGTTTAAGAGGTGCATCGAGCTAGGAGGATATTTTATAGGTGAGTACATTTTTAACACACGTATTATTGCTTGTTTCTGTGTGTGTCATGCTGGCTGATGGGCTGTATTAATTGTGATAGGCTACTACTACTATTGCAATTATCTAGCCAATCAATACACCTGTTATGCTAAAGTATATATATATATAATACCTGATTTACTTTCCCCAAATTACGTTAGCTAGAACTTTCTAGAAATATTCTAGGGGAAATCATAGGGCGCAAGATGGCAACCGGCACAAGCCTAGGAAGATAGTGAAACTCACAAGCACATGTACATATATCGCGCTCTACTGCTCATGCTGTAACATTATATCTTTATAACTTCCCAAAATACTACTGTCCTGTTTTTCAGCACATATTGCATTTTTCTTCAACTTTTATTTTGTTTCATGAAATTCTTCCTCAACTTACTTTTTCTCTGTATCTTCTGAATAGATTCCGCGTTCTTTTAACTCTTCATTAAATTGGGAGGCCTAAACTACCGTCTAATCTAAGCAGAGAGAGTGCTGCTTCTTTACTGATTGCAGAAAACAAGTAAAAACATAGAGAGGTTCCTCATTCAATAAAATTGGATTTCCCTCACTTCCTGAAAGTTAAGATGAAAACTTATTTTTACAAGGTTTATACTATGAAGAGACCAATATAAAGTAGACACTAGACACTTTCAATTCCATTGCTAATCTTTACACGAGAATATAGTACAAACTAAATCTCTAATTGCAGATGTCGGACAACTTCTCAATGCACAAAAATTCAGAACACTTTTTGCACGAATTTATTTACTTATCAACGGGTGTCTGTGTGATGTGTTGGAATTAATTATGTCATTTGTTCGTCAATACTAGTTAATTTTTATGCTTTTTCGAAAAATATTATGTTTACTACTTGCTTAGCTTGCCGAATGTAATCAAATTAAAGCTCATTGAACTAGATTAAATTTACCATTTAGTTTGTAACCGAGTAGTAAGCACGCTTTGAGCAATATTTCAGTCTCACAGACAATTTTACGCAATTGATAAAAATGTGCACAATACAAAGGGACTGGTATTCTAGAAATAAACTTTAACATGAGGTTGAGACCATTTTTGAGACTGGCTTTCGAATTTTACAGATGTTACGCCCTATAATTTTAATTCCAGATCCTCGACAGCAAGAAAGTACTGCAAATTGGGTCTAACACAGCAGGTCTACAAAGAAAGCAAAGCAAGGGCTTGTTGAGTGATATCCTTTGCAGGACATATTGTATTCGTAAGCCTTTCATCAGCTTCAACTTTAAACATGCAAAATCTTTGTATATTGTGAGACACACGTTCTTGTTGAAAACTGCTCGTAAAATACCTGTTTGCGATCGACATGTTCATTACCAGAACAATTTTGCTTGTATTATAACTTTTGTTGGTGTTACGCAAAGTACATTCTGCTCTCACATCTGCTATCTGAATATATTGAATATTATCATTCGTATATTTGTGGGCCCTTTTGATTATCTGCCCTTCTTGTGGATTGCCTTATTTTAAAAAGCAAGGCGGAAATCGCTAAACGTAAAGTCATTTTGACTACTGTAATATAGCGAGTAGTGTAAGTTCTAGTTAGAGAGACCATAAGTTGGCAACGCTCGAGAGAGCAACACTCGCAAGCCAGTCTGCTATTGGCCTCGGGTTCAACAACAAGTACATGTTGACCGAGTGTGTATATAATTACTACTGTGGTTGGTATCTAACTTCTTAAGTTCTAAACTAATGTACTAATTCTATTCTACTCTATTCTATACATTTCCCGTCTATCTCCGCTCTAATCTCGCTAGCCACAGTACCTCCATTTGAGTATAAAGTTAAGGTATCCAAGAGGTGAGTGAACTATTTACCTAACTTGCTGTGTCATTGCATTGTCTATTGTGTTCAGTACTATAACTATGTTGTGTCTATGTGGAACCTATGCTGTGCTCTAGTGTAGGGCTATCTACTCTATAATACTGGCGACGAGGATTATCTTTTGTAGAACTATTGGGAGAGGCTAGACTAATGAAGGAACTCAGAATTTATATTATTATTCAGTGACTAGAGTATTGATGCTGTAAATTTCTGATTTTTTTTAACAAGTTGTATTATTACAGTCTCTTGAATTGGCTACTCTTGCAACTGATATTGTTGCTACTACTATTTCAGGTAGATATCTGACAATTAGCTGTAAAGCTGGGTAAAAATGCCAATGCTAGGCTCAGTGGGAGAATTCAATCCTTTAGAGGAAGAATTCCCAGAATATGAAGTCAGGCTAAACTGCTTCCTGAGTATTAATAAAGTGGAAGATTCAAATAAAGCTAAAACATTTATTGCTCTGGTGGGTCCTAAAATTGTTAGGTTAGCCAAAGACCTACTCTCACCTAAAAGACTTTTAGATGCTACCTATGAGGAGATCATGGAAGCGTTAAGACGGCATTTTAAGCCGACACGCAACCAGATCTTTGAAAGGTTTAGGTTCCATAAGCGGAACCAGAAACAAGGGGAGAGCATTGCTGATTTTGTGGCTAGCTTAAAGGCCCTTTCAGACACCTGTAATTTCAAACAGGAAGTTCTGGAAGAAACGCTGCTAGATAGGTTAATACTGGGTGTGGCCAGTAATGATGTTCAAAATTGTTTGCTTAATGAAAATGACCTCACATGGAAAAAAGCCGTGGATCTGGCAACTGCCAAAGAAACTCAACTGAGGGAGACGGTTGTGTTAAGGCAACCTAATTCCATACTAAATGTGGGCCAGCATAGAGTAAAGCAAACTGCTATTAAGCCTCAGGGCAAAACTCAGGCTCAAGCTAGCCCCAACTCAGCATGCAGCGGCTGTGGTAATCTGCACTGGCGTAGAGATTGCCCCTATAAAGACAGCGTTTGTCATGGTTGTGGCCAAAAAGGCCATCTTAAGAAGTGTTGCTTTAAATTGAAAAAGCAAAATTCTGCTAAAGGCAACAAAAATAATTTTGTGCATGCTATGCATGAAAAAAGGGGGAGGGAACACCACCCTAACCCTAATAGAACTAACAATGCAACCTGTGCAGACTATCCAGTTGCTAATCTAGGCTGTTATGGAGAGATTTTCTCAATAGCCGAGGAAATGAAACCCCCAATCAAAATAAAATTGTTACTAAATGGTGTGCCATTAGAGATGGAGGTAGATACAGGTGCTGCCAGGTCTATCCTTTCAATGGCCACCTACTCTAAAATACCAGCTAAGTCAAGACCCGAGCTGAGACCTTCTGATGTTTAAAAAAAAAAAAAAAAAAAAAAAAAAAAAAAAAATGTTTATTTCCAAATTGTCACATGAGATACATGCCAACATATTGGCTTTTAAAAGTTTCTTAAATATAGGGCATCCTAAAACAAATGTTCCATACGAGGAGTACTAATTGACAAACCATCCGAGGTGTACAAGTAGATGAGCCATACGAGGCATAATAATAGACAAACTATACGAGGTGTACTAATAGACAAACTGTCAGAGGTGTACAAGTAGATAGACCATACGAGGCATATTAATTGACAAAATATACGAGGCGTACTAATAGACAGACCATTCGTGGTGGGCTAGTAGTCTAACAAAAGTTCTATACAAGGAGTACTAATTGACAAACCATCCGAGGTGTACAAATAGATAAGCCATACGAGGCATAATAATAATAGGCAAACTATACGAGGTGTACTAATAGACAAGCTATCAGAGGTGTACAAAATAGATAGACCATAAGAGGCATCCTAATAGACAAAATATACGAGGCGTACTAATAGACAAACCACACGTGGCTTGCCAATAGTCTATCTCTGTCAAGGGTAGTTGAATGAGAAATGAAAAATATGCCCTAAAAAATATGCAAAGCCCTATCACCACCAAAAACATATTTCGTATCTTCTCGATATTCACCACATCATGCGGACATGGGTACATGGGATAAAATAGAGATACAGTGTAAGCCGGTTACCACTCATGATTGACAAATATCTACAAAATATTGGTAGAAATGGGTAAACAAACATATATTCAATATCAAAATTCATAGCTTGTACAACACACGGACAGAAAGATAATTTTACTACGATTCATATGCTCAAATTGCACTTTATTTCATTAATTATATATGACATTAATCCGATTCACAGAAACGCCCTCTGGGGAAGTGCTAGATCTATTTTTGAATCATTTCGCAATTGCAATAAAATTTATTAACCGAATGGTTTTTGCGTAAAGAAATGAAATAGAAACATGTATATCTATTTATGTAGATACATATATATACCTACACACGTACACACACATATTAATTTATATACTTATTGAAAATAAAATATTAGAAAAAAAAAAAAAAAAATACATATATAACATAAAAGATAGAAGCAACCTACCATCTACTACACAGAAAATGACAGCTGAGCTCACTGTAATTCTAAGAAATTTTTCGCAAAAAAAAATAACTAAGAGGAAGAGAAGACTTCGAAAAACATAAAAATGAGCTGTTTTTTAATTTCTTCACAGAAATTTTTAAGAAAAATCAGATTATAGTCAAGAAGCAACACAACTCTTCAGCATTATAGGGACATGTGTACGTGGGATAAAATGGAGTAACATTGTGGCCGGATATCACATCTGAGTGGAGAATATTCACAAAATTGGCACATATAGGAAGATTAGGCCTTGATCCAAAATGATAATTTTGATTACAGAAATTTAGAGTTTTTTCCGATTTGAAAGTTCAGTGCTAGTGTGCGCTGAACGCACGAAAAGAAAAAAAAAGAAAAAGACTAAATGCAATGCTTAAATTACCCCTTTCCCTCCAGCTCAGCCGAAAATCGATTGAAAACATCTTCGAGAATGATTTTGAAATAGCGAGACAACGTTAGCCAAAAATTTAATTCATTATAAACTTTGCACAACCCTCACGTCTATAAACCTGTTTATTGGTGTACACACAAAATGTATTTCATGGTATATTTGTCATACGGACGTTAAATATTAATACAGAAAAGAGAAAGAAATAACAAAATAAAGATGAGGAAATACTCCTAATTATGGAAAGAACGTTCGTTCTGCTGCACTGAACTGACGGCTGTGGTGCTCATTGTTGTCGACAGAAATAAGTAAGATGAATATACGAATCGCTTAGCAAACGTAAAATGAAATAGGTTCTAAATTTCTAACAGAAATTTCAGGAAAAATTAAAATTTCTGATAGATGGGAAGTTCACACCGAGATGCTGCAGGCCCTATGACAGAGATGTAAAATGACGTGACACATTTACTCTAAATTCTTTTCCAGTTTTAGAGTTTTTGATATGCTGGGGAAGCTTGTTCCACAAAAAAGCTCCAGAAACTGAGAGAGCTTTTTGTCCCACGTTAGATGAACGGTAACTGACTAAAACATCGTTCCTCCGGTTTGGTCTTTTGTTTGGGATATTAGATGGAAAAAATTTTACCACCTCTGCATTACTTTGGGGGAGGTACAGAGAGGAGAATACTCGTCGAGCTTTCTGGATCATGGATCTGTTCGGTATTGGGATCCAGTCGAGTTTTCTTAAAAGAGGGGTGACATGATCGTATTTATTAAAATTTCCTTTGCATACCACCTTGGCGGCGAAGTTTACACATTTTTGCAACTCTTCCTGACGACATTTAGGTAAGCCAGACGCGATAAAACTAAAGACTGAATCACTAATAATCTAGATTTTTCGTCAAGTGTGTTCTTTATACGATGAAAGAACATTAAGGTTCCGTTAATTTTGTTGCACATTGTTTCGACGTGTGAATTGAAAGTCATATTTTTGTCAAACCAAACACCCAGATTTTTAACCTTATCGACTGGTTTAATTGTATCGTCTCCAAATGTTAGCTGGAATGGTGGTAAATTTTCAGTCGCATTCTGTGATCCAAAAATAATGCATTGCGTTTTACTTGCGTTAAGTTTGAGGCCATTATGGTCATACCACAATTTCAGATTTCTCAGAAGGTTTTCAGCGTTGGCTTGTGTTTCTGTTAAATCCGCTGTTGAGCTTGTCATGGCAATTTGTACGTCATCAGCATACATTGAGATTTTTGTGTTTGCCGGCATGGTGGGGAAATCGTTGATGAAAATTGAAAATAGGAGTGGGCCGATGATTGAACCTTGAGGAACGCCAAAGTTATTTGGTATGAATGATTACATTTTGTTATTCAAGCACACTGCATGAGAGCGGTTTCGTAGGTAGCTTTCAAACCACTGAGTGTCTATTCTGAGGTTTGAAATTTTTTTTAGAAGTTTCTTATGCTCAACACTGTCGAAAGCTTTGGAGAGATCAAGCAATAGTAAGAGAGTTAATTTTTTTTGGTCAATATCTTTGTAAATTTTTTCTGTTATGTTTAACAGGGCGTCCTGAGTACTGGTATTCCTCCTGTAAGCATATTGATTGCGATGCAGTAGATGTGACTCGTCTATGTGAGACGAGAGCTGGTTTGTTATTACTTTTTCTAATATTTTGGACATAACAGGCAGGAGACTGATTGGTCTGTAGTTTGACGCTATGTCGATATCACCAGATTTATGTAATGGCTTAATTATGGATAGTTTCCATTGATCGGGAAACTTGTTTGTGACTATAGATGTATTTATTATCAAGCGAATAAAGGGTGCTGTGACAGGGAAGCTGTCTTTAATATGTTGGAGGCTTATGCCATCATGTCCAGTCGCTTTAGTATTCTTTAGTGAGTATAAGATTTTTCGTATCTCTATGACGCTAACTGGCTTTGGTCTCCACTTGTTGCTACTATTTGGGGATGAAACATCGCTCAGATTTGCCTCTGTAGATGTGTCTGAAACTGTCCTGGATACTTCATTGAAAGCTTAGGACTCATTAAGCTTAGGACTTATGGGGGAGCGGAGCTAGTAGTTTGCGGAGAGATTAGGGCTAACATCCAGCGTGAATCTGGTAATATGGTTCCTCAACTAGCAACTATTGTGATTGTAGACAGGGAGGGGCCAGCTTTGCTGGGTAGGGACCTGATTGATTCCCTTGGGCTAACTATAGTATCAAATAATGTCAACAAATTGACTACCTGCCCTGAAGAGTTAGCAAATAAATTCCCTGACCATTTTCAACCAGGTCTAGGTTGCTTTAAGGGATGGAATTTCAAAATAGAAGTGGATCCAGCCGTACCACCAAAGTTTTGTAAGGCCAGGAACGTGCCTTACACACTGAGACCTAAGGTGGAGGCAGAACTTGATAGACTGGTGCAGGAAGGTATTCTCACCCCTGTACAATACTCGAGATGGGCAGCGGCGATCGTCCCTGTGCTCAAGGCTGATCAAAGCATCCGCATCTGTGGGGACTAAAAATTAACAGTCAACAGAGCCACTAGGCTCGATACCTACCCTATACCCAGAGTGGAAGATCTATTTATCGGGTTAGCAGGAGGAGTTATATACTCCAAGCTAGATATGTCTCAGGCATACGCTCAACTACCCTTGGATGAAGACTCCAAGGAACTCACGGTAATAAACACCCACAGAGGTTTATTTGCCTACAACCGTCTCAGTTTTGGAATTGCGTCCGCACCTGGAATCTTTCAGCGTGCCATGGAAGGACTATTGCAGGGCCTCCCAGGAGTGTTCTGCTACCTGGATGACGTCCTGGTGAGTGCCACTAATGAGCAAGAGCACAACAAGCGTCTCTATCAAGTCTTATCCAAACTACAGGAGGCAGGACTAAAACTGAAAATGGATAAATGCCAAATTGGAGTGCCACAGGTATCCTACCTTGGATACCAAATTGACAAGGATGGATTACACCCCACTGCAGAGAAGGTAGCAGCAATCCAGAATGCACCAGCCCCTACTAATGTAACTCAACTGAGAGCCTACCTTGGGCTGCTAAATTTCTATAGGAAATTTCTAAAATCATCTGCAACTATGCTGGAGCCCCTAAATACCCTACTGAGAGACAAAACCCCTTGGAAATGGGATGCAAGTCAGGAGAGAGCCTTCCAGAAATCTAAACAAGCCCTCCTGGACTCTCAGACTCTAGTCCATTTTGACCCTCAGAAACCCATAGTGGTAGTGGCGGACAGTAGTGCGTATGGTGTGGGAGCGGTGCTGTGTCACCTTATTGATGGGATTGAACGCCCCGCCTATTTTGCCTCCCGAACTCTAACAGCAACAGAACGAAACTACTCTCAAACTGAGAAAGAAGCCCTAGCTATGGTGTTCGCACTTCGAAAATTTCATTGCTACCTGTGGGGACAGGATTTCACTGTGGTTACGGACCACAAACCTTTGTTAGTACTATTTGATCCGGATAGAAGCATTCCTCCGATGGCATCCGGGCGCATTCAAAGGTGGGCTTTACAACTGCAGTCCTACAAGTTCACCTTGCGTCACCGGTCCGGCGTGCTGTTGGGCACAGCTGATGCTCTCAGTCGTCTACCTTTGACAACTTCCGAGGAAGCCACACCTATTCCTGCGGAATGGACGTCCTTAGTTAATTTCCTTGAGTCAGCTCCAGTCACCAGCACCCACATCCGCGACGGCACCCTAAGGGACCCAGTACTTTCAAAGGTATACAAATACTGCCAAGTAGGCTGGCCTTCGACGGTAATTGGTGACCCTGATCTCGCTCCGTATACTAGGAGGCGAGACGAATTGTCCACACAAAATGGCTGTGTGCTCTGGGGAGCAAGAATTATTGTACCCCAAGCTCTCAGACAAGCCATTGTGGACGAACTGCACTCTGGCCATGCTGGATCATCCAGGATGAAGGAGTTAGCTCGCAGCTATGTATGGTGGCCGCTGCTGGACAAAGATCTAGAAGAAACGACTAAGTCATGCAGCGAGTGCCTGAGCACTCGAGCTGCACCAACGAAAGCTGAACTCCATCCGTGGGAATGGCCTGCGAAGCCTTGGCATCGCATACACATTGACTACGCGGGCCCAATGGATGGAAAATACTATCTAGTGATCGTGGATGCACACTCTAAGTGGGTTGAAATTTTTCCCACATCTACTACAACCTCTAGCGAAACGATCTCGTGCCTGAAACACACTTTTGCGACATTTGGATTTCCAGTAACAACTGTTTCTGACAATGCAACGTGTTTCACATCGGCTGAATTCCAAGAATTTGTGAAGGCATGTGGTATGCGACATATTACGAGCGCACCATACCACCCTTCAACTAATGGACTGGCAGAGCGCATGGTACAAACTTTCAAGAAGAATATACGAAAGTCAACGGAACCCCTACGCCTAGCACTAGACAGGTTTCTGTTCAACTATCGGCTGACACCCCACACGACAACAGGTGTTACGCCCGCCGAACTGATGTTAGGCAGAAAGGTTCGCTCTCGTCTTGATCTGCTTTGGCCGTCAGAAGCAATCGCGTCCAAAGTTTCTCAACGCCAGGACGCTCAGAAAAGATACCACCCAGGGTCTCACGCGGTTGATATTCCGCCGGAGTCTCCTGTGATGGTCCGTCAATACACGCCGGGTTCCCCAAAATGGACCCCTGCTACCACCATTGAGAAAACAGGCCCGGTATCCTACAAGTGCCAACTGAAGGGGGGGAGAGGTCGTTCGTCGACACCAGGACCAAGTTATTACCTGCTCGAACACCATCTCTGAGCCCTTGGAACAACCTACGGAGGAAACCGTCGTGTTTCCACAACCTGCTCAAAATTCATACCCACCACCTCCGACCAATGAACCTGACACCGGAACACCTGATTACCTGACTCCCACCCAGGAGGCTAGGATGCACGAGCCTCCAAGTGCTAACATCTCACGCAGGTCTACCCGGGCTCGGAAGCCTGTGGTGAGAATGGACCTTTAGGATTGACGATATTGAATAAGGGGACTGGGGATACAGGGGGAGGGTTTCTAATTAAGGAGGGAGGGGTGTAATATAGCGAGTAGTGTAAGTTCTAGTTAGAGAGACCATAAGTTGGCAACGCTCGAGAGAGCAACACTCGCAAGCCAGTCCGCTATTGGCCTCGGGTTCAACAACAAGTACATGTTGACCGAGTGTGTATATAATTACTACTGTGGTTGGTATCTAACTTCTTAAGTTCTAAACTAATGTACTAATTCTATTCTACTCTATTCTATACATTTCCCGTCTATCTCCGCTCTAATCTCGCTAGCCACAGTACCTCCATTTGAGTATAAAGTTAAGGTATCCAAGAGGTGAGTGAACTATTTACCTAACTTGCTGTGTCATTGCATTGTCTATTGTGTTCAGTACTATAACTATGTTGTGTCTATGTGGAACCTATGCTGTGCTCTAGTGTAGGGCTATCTACTCTATAATAACTACAAATGATCAAATGAAACTGCACGTTTCGGACAAACAGTCCATCTTCAGCAAAGAAGAAACCGTTCAGAAGAAATCTGTAAAACAAAACCAAAAGAGGAAAAAGTCAGTTCACTGTTGAAGTAATTCTAAAATTTTAAACTTTGAAAAACACGAACAAAATAAGTCGCCAACACGAACTACGTGTTGGCGACTTGAAGCGGAAAAGCCCTTTTAGTGTCATTAGGGTAGGCGTCATATTGTAAATATGCAAGGCGTCTAAAATATACGTAGTTCAGTTGTTCAGTTTTACTTTACCTTTTTTACTATTTTTTTTCATTGTTCGTGTTTTTCAAAGTTTAATCTTCTAGAAATACTTCATCAGTGAACTGACTTTTTCCTCTTTTGGTTTTGTTTTACAGATTTTGCTGAAGGTGGACTGTTTGTCCAAAACGTTCAGTTTAATTTGATCATATTTAACAAAAATGACTATGTATAGAGATTTTCGCCTTGCTTCATACTCTCAAGCTTAGAAGCATCAATGCTGGAGTAATTATAGATTGCCGTATTTTGCTTCACTTTTTCGTTGTCAAGGGCCCCAGAATTAGTCTTTTGTCGTTGTAACAATTACGACTTTTATTTTGTTCCTTGTGTTTTTAACAGAAATGCTTTCATAACCAACACTTTTCATTTGCCTGCCAATCTCAGAGGACTAACTCTTCTTCAATACATTTAAAGTTTCATATCCATGTAACCTCTTCAGCGGAGCAACTCCGACCAAACGCTCATCAAATAAAACGGACCCAACCTTGTGTTAAAGTTTGTTCACTTACGTGCTAGTCAAAAAGTACATATTTATTCCTGTATTTGTACGTAAATGAAACGAAGAGTTATTCAACACAGGGAACATGTTTTATCTTTCCCTCAACCGTTGGTACGATATTTGACATGGCTAGTTAGAGACCCAAATATCTCAACGCGTTAAGAAATTTAAAAAAATCAACTACATCGTTTGTACTTCTATTGGAAATTAAATATTTCACATTTTTGTTATCTGTTCTGCCATTAATATAGAAGAATACCATTTTGTGTCACGCTAACGTTAAATTTTCATTGAGATGTCATTTCATTAACATCAAAACTAAGCAATGAATTAACCTGAAAGTTTGATTGAATTTAAGCACTAGGGATACGCGCGAACCAGGAAACTTTTTGCATTCTCATGGTAAGCTACAATGAATAGTAGTAGTAGTATTAGCATCGATTTGCTAGCGCTTCAGTAATTCGTACTATATCGCGCCGTAGGTCTCACAGTTCAAAAAATATACAAGACTCACATCATTTCAGCAAAAGCACATTATATAATCTCTATTTAAAATTTATCACAATTACCATTATGGAGGCATAGCAACATCCATCGCAAAAACCGTTTTAACTTCCACCCACATTTTGTCATCTTATAAGAGCCCCAGTTGATCTTTGAAGAGATCATCTACAGATCCACGCACACTTTGTTAGCACGGGCAGCCAAAGGCCCCATAGGGGATTTCAGCTGCCCACCCATTTATGGCCGGGCGCCTTACCCACGCTGAAACCACCAGAGGCATCTACGCAGCGCGCCCCGCCATATTGCTGTTTAGTCTTCCATATCTCAGATGTGAAGAAGTTCCTTGCTTACGCTGTTCTTTCTATGGTTAAATTTCTAACATCAGATTACACTTTTCTAGGAACATTTTAAGCGCTGATACATCAAAAGTTGAGTGTAAAATTTCCCTGAGCATTCCGATCATTACATCCTCGTCAGGACCTCGCAGTCTCGGGAAACACACATTCCTGGCAGCTGCATATCGAGGGCACTCAACAAGAAAGTGTTTGACAGTCAGAGGAACGTGGCACCGCTCACATCGTGGCTGTGGCTGTCGCTCCATCAAGTGCCCGTGCGTCAAACGGGTATGGCCAATACGGAGGCGGCAGAGTATCACCTCCATTCGACGAGGGCGACAACTAGAAGATATCCACTCACGCACGATGGGTTTAATACTTCTTAATTTATTATTAATTGTTCTATCCCACTCCTGTTGCCACAAACTTCTCACTGCAGCCTTTATCCGAGGGTAGTAGTCTCGGAATGGGACCATCAAGTTCAACGTTTCCCCATTTGTCTCCGCAGCTCGCTTAGCCTCCCGGTCAGCTCGCTCATTGCCCGATACTCCCACATGTCCGGGCACCCAGCATAACGTGACACTCTTACGTCTACTCGCAAGGTTTATTAACATTATGGGAATCTCAGCAATGAGTGGGTGTGTACTATTATACATTTGCGTGGCCTCGATTACGCTTTTAGAGTCAACAAAAATTGTAAAAGAGCCACATGAGTAGTCCTCAATCAATTTCAGTGCCTATTTCACACCGTACAATTCTGCTGTGAAAATTGATGACTCTGGGAGTAGTTTCATTGCACTGACCCTTTCCCCAGACACGGCGGCACATCCCACGGCGTCTCCCGTTTTGGATCCGTCAGTGTACAACTTCACGGAGTTTGCGTGCTTTTCAAGTACATAGTCCATGAAAATTCCCTTCAGGATGTGATCGGGCATGGATTCCTTCTTGGACATCCGGCATCCTGGGCAAAAACTTTCTATAAGGACGCGCCATGTCGCAGAGTTGTCCAAGAGTACTGGGGGTATACGCATAATGGCATTCGTTCTGAACAACTGGAGGTCGTGCTTATCGAGCTTTTATCGAAGGTTAATGAAACGCGTCAAACTCGTGAAATGATTACTTCAGTTCTCCATTTGTTTATTGAGATAGAATTGTAAGCATCGAAATAATCCGGAAAATCACTAAACGTATGACAATTGAAATTCAAATGAACATATACACAGCATTAACATAATTCATGCATTTTTTCCGAGATGACATGAAAAGATTGTAGATGCATAGAATTCGTTCATTTTAAGATCTCACTTTGGCATTTTACTATGTCTATAGGAGCTTCTCGCAATTCAACCTTAATCATGAACTGACGGCCATTCGCGGGAAGCTTCGGTTTCAGGTTCCTCATTTCTTATTGTGTTAAATCCTGGAAATTTGCACCGGACTTGCTTTCTGTAGAGTATTTATTTTGGAGCTACTCAGTTGTTTATTTGCATGCGAGGCTCTAATATTCTGCCTGAAAATGTTCATTTCCATTAATTAACAGAAATTAGAAATTATCAAAGCGCAGTTAAATTTTTCTTGGCCTTACATTCTAGCTTAAAAGACCTAATCCGGCTATTGTACCTCTAATTTATGTGCGCACATTTGCCAAGGCCAGTCATTATCATGAATATAAATATTCATATACTCGGTATTAAATACACAAGCAATTGGACACGATGGCATTACCTTTCCGTAAAATAAAACAAACCTCCCGAGTATCGCACTTCTCATTTGTTTGATAATAATATAAACAAAACTACAATTCCGAATAATTGATATAAGTTCAACATGATTTTGAAAAATTTCATAATACTACGGCCTTATATCTAAGTTGAGGTAAAACCACAATGCCTATTTTTAAATCTAGATCAGTGGTTGAATTAACCGACCACATAGCATTATAAATGCATTTCCTTAGTTAGCTGCAAATTAGAAAACGTGGAAAGATGTAAAAAAAATCAAATAATAAAACGACAAGGAAACACATTTCCAAGTTGATACAGTAGTCCTTTTATGAAAGAAAGGAAGACGGTTCATTCCGCAAAAAGTTATTGCATGAAATTCATTAAAATCATTTTAAGGAC
This sequence comes from Morinoia aosen, assembly GCA_030386875.1. NCBI lineage: Eukaryota > Metazoa > Arthropoda > Malacostraca > Amphipoda > Talitridae > Morinoia > Morinoia aosen. Next base: position 3,555,365 of record CM059558.1, on the reverse strand, counting down.
AGCGTCCCCCATAGGAATCCATGTTTATGAGATTTCTGGAGAAACTGGGATTTTTGCTGCTATAAGAAGTGTAAAAGGTCAGGTATATCGTGTGAAAAAACGAGACTCGTACGTTCACTCGTTTGCCCGCTACGAGGGTCTGAAGAATGGGGAGGAGGGGAGGGGGAAGGGGTATTTTATCATGTTACACTTCCCCCTTGGCACTTTCTTCGCGGCTTGACGTTGCTATGTCATCTCCTATGTCTCTGTATTTATAATGACTTCAGGGGCCTAACCTGAACCAAAAATTTAAAAAAAATTTACTTACAGTTTATGTTTCTTTGTTTTGCTTATTTTTGCTTATAATGTAAATAATGGACTTTTGGTTTGAAAATGCTTCTTCTCCTACAGTTTTTAAGCTACAGTAATGATTTTGGTATCATTGGATGCAAAAAGCAAGGGCTTTCCAAAAACTTGAATGGTTTTTCGATATAATCACATGTTCAAAAGATATGACGTCATATATCCACATTTTTTCGATAAAATTTTTTTTCTTCAATTTTTTTTTACTTTTTTCTCTTTTTTTCCTGAAAATTAGGGAAAATCATTTGAGTTTTTGGAATGTCCACGTCGTTTCGCATCCAATGATACCAAAATCATTACTCTAGCTCAAAAACTGTCGGACAAGAAGCATTTTGAAAACCCTCCCCTAAATGTTCGTTTTCTTTGATTTCCCATTTTTTTCAGGAATATCGCACTTTTCCATAGAAGATAATCGATTCTCATATGCATTTCCTATCAGTATACCAAATTTCATTGCTCTAGGTGCAATAATAAAGAAAAAGTTTCGTATGGGGGACGCTGTCCTTAAAGTTTGAATAATGCTCAACATAAGGGGCTTAAGTTGAAAAACAAACCATATGATGCAGACAGCAGCTGCGTTAGAGGTTGAACATTGACTTGCAACAATGAAATTCAAATCAATTCTCTTATATGATTTCCAACAAACACTAGGACTGGAAGCTTATAATTACCGTCAAACTGGAAATGCATAGGCGGACAGTCTTCTCTTAAATTGACCCAAGAGCTCAGGATGCCGTAGCAGTAGTTGATTTTGTTGTACGTAGAATGGGTAGCAATAAATAATTTTATCTCCAATATTAGTAAAGTAAAGCAGGCACGAAAGATTAACTGTAGTCAGACACGAGGAAGAGCGGCCGTCGCACAAGGCTAGCATGAACATTTCACCAATAAAAACGATGGTAAACCAAAACCGAAGTTTCTGGAGGCATGGAAAAGGTATTGATTTGGATTTGAACCTAGGTGAAAATCCGGAGTATCGATTTTCTGTTTTTTAACTCATGTTATAGAGAATTCTCTTCAGAATTCAACGGTATGCTTTTATTCCTTGCGTGTTCATTCGCCTGATAAAGCTCACGAAATGCTAACCAATTACGAAGGGGACCATTTTACCCCAAAGTCCACATGTTATAAATTTATTGTTTCTATCGTCCATCTTGTGGAGAATTTATTTCTGAATCTAACGATATGCTACACTGCTTTGTAAATATGTTTGTTAAACTGCAACAGCTAGCGAAATGCCCGTCACTTACGTCATTACACAGCCAGGTGACGAGTTTGTCAGGCTCTCATGACACCTTGAACTGTTGACGTTTGAAATGCGACATCTCCCACAGTTCTATAGATGCAGGGATGACAAATACATCAATAGATAGGGCTTAAAAAGAGGTAAAAATTGGTGTACGAGCTCTTCGTAAAGCTGTTTGAGTTGAAAATTAGAACACAAATCACATATTCAAATTTAAAAAAAAACATTTTCTTAAAAAATCCCAAAATTTAACGAATGAAAATAACAAAATTCCACCTTAACGCTTCTTCGAATAATACTTTTATCTATGTCTAAATAACATGATACCGTTTCTGTGACTTCAAAATTGAAATAATTACATTTGTAAAACAAGCTTTTTCATTTAAAAAAAAATTAATTTTCTGCCGAAATTAGAAAAAAAACACGAGTTCAAAAAATGGTCGCATCATTTAACACCTATGGTAAAAATTAAAAAAGACTCGGAATTTGATGGGGGTGAGCAGCCCCTTCAACTTGCCCTGACCACGATGCAGGTTTGAGCGTTCAGTTCAGCAGGTGACACTCAGCCATACAGTTCGCATTCAAAATATCTTGGTACGAAACAAATTTATAACACATAGTGAACAAGTTTTGATTTAGGTTAAGCGGCAGACCACACAGTACAACGATTGGGTTAGGCTCTACTGAAAACCTCATTTTTTGTCGCCAGAAATGCTACTCCTCCCTCAGTTTTGAAGATAAGGAATGACAAAGATATTATGCGATAGAACATTGATAGAGCTACAAATTTGCCGACCATGTTTTTGAAAATGAATTTAAATTAAAAGTTATAAGAGAAATTTGAGTTAAAAGTATAAAAATATTCATATTTTTTGGGAGAAATCATTAAAATAATACAAAAATTGAAGTACCACCCAACACTTTTGTAGCTGAAAGATTAGATTAGATTATAAGTTAGTGTAAGCCTCCCTCACCGCTACAAAAATAGAGCGTATCGAAGAGAGGAAGGAGGAAGGCACCATTTAGTATGGACATAAGAAAATGAGGAATCTATGCAGAAAGAGCATAGAAACAGTAAGATGGGAAAGGAGTTCATGAAATAAGATAAAAGTTGAAGAAAAGTCAGTGGTGCTGAAAAACAGGACAGTAGTGAACCGAAAAAAGTTGGTCCTTAACATAACAAAAACATTTTATTTCAACAAAAAGAAGGCCTACCTAACTCTCAGCTCGGGCCCTCACATTTTTCCCCTGGGAGCGCTAGATTATAGATTAGATTATTAGTTAGTTTAAGCCTCCCTATCCGCAACAAAGGCGATCCAAAGAGAGGAAAGAAGAAGGCACCATTTAGTATGGAGTTAAGGGAACGTGGAATCTATGCAGAAAGGGCACAGAAACAGTAAGATGAGGAAGAAGTTCATGAAACAAGATCAAAGTTGAAGAAGAAAGTAGGAGGTGCTGAAAAACAGGACAGCAGTGAACCGAAAAAAGATGGTCCGTAACAAAATAAAAACCTATTCTATTTCAACAAAAATAATGCCTACCTAACCTTTAGCTCAGGCCCTTACATAGTCCCCCTGGGAGCGCTAATTCCCATAGAACAATAGTTGTATCCCCCTGAGGGGTTTTGTATCTGAAATCAAACCCTGTCGATTAGTCTACTTTTCATTCCTCTAAATTCAAAGTTGTAGAATTAGCATTTTTTGTGAACACCCATTTTTTTACTTTTTCATAAGAAATCAAAGTAATAATAAAAAATAGAAAAACACACGAGTCCAAAAATTTTATAGCAACATTTTACACCGATGGTGAAAATTTCAGAAAATTCGTCGGAAAAGGGCGGACTTTTTTACCCAGACGGTGCCCTTAAAGGGAACTTCTTAATATAGAATTTCTCATGTCTTATCTGCTGATGTAAAATTAATGGTATTATCATGCCTATAGCCAAGCTTCAATCAAATCAGCTACGAGCTGTGTAATAAAATTGTTTGCTTTATGTTGGGAACACGAAAAAACTTGCAACACTTGAAGGAACCGACCAAATTACAGTACTAAATCATTTTCAACACATGAGGAACAGTAGGCCAAAAAGTGGTAAGAAACAGCGCAATGCGCATGTTTAGCAGTAAAAAACATACTCGCAGAAATGCAATTAAATTGGCCTTCTATTTAAGAATATGTGATGGAATTTATTATGTGTTGGCAGTATACCCAAAAGTTTTCGGAAAAATCCAAAGTTTTGATACCAAAATTTTCTGATTTGAAATATGTTTAAGCCTCCCTCCATAACCGCAACGATGACGTTCGAAAGAAAATAAGAATGAAGCCACCATTTCGAATGGCGTCGGGAGAACACGGATTCTTTGTTCAAGAAGTTTAGTTTATTAGTTTATTAGTTAGTTTAAGCCTCCCTATCCTCAACAAATGAGATGTAAAGAGAGGAAGGAAGAAGGTACCATTTAGTATGGAGCTAAGGGAACGTGGAATCTATGCAGAAAGGGCACAGAAACAGAAAGCTAAGAAAGAAGTTCATGAAACAAGAAAAAGTTGAAGAAGAAAGTAGTAGGCGGTGAAAAACAGGACAGCAGTGAACCGAAAAAAGATGGTCCGTAACACAACAAAAACCTATTCTATTCTAACAAAAAGAAAGCCTACCTAACCTTTAGCTCGGGCCCTCACATTGTCCCCCTGGGAGCGCTAATTCCCATAGATACAATAGTTGTATCCCCCTGAGGGGTGTTCAAGAAGTGTTTTCGATGATAAACCCCCGAGAATGGAAATCCTAAGTTTCAAATAAGGTTGAAATAAGATAAAAGTTAAAGAAGAAATTCAGAGATGTCGAAAACAAAGACAGCCTTGAATTTAAAAAATCTTTCCAAACAAAATTTTTTATTTCAACAAAAAGAAGACTCGCCTAACTTCCACCTGTTAATTTTCATAGTCAGAATTGGGATTATAACCCGTGAGCACACTGTTTCTGTGTAAAAAAAATATCGCAGTAGATTAAAAAAATGCACATTTTCTCACACACACAAACACAGCGCACGAAATACTTCAAGATTGTTCCCATTCATCCGGAAATAAAAACAAAGAAAAAGAATCCACACTGCAAGTCGGACAAATGTCACACGCATGAGATAATCAACACTGTGAGACAGAATGCGGCCTGTGATTTTCATGAGTCACTCTCGAAAGCAACATAGCAACTGAAGGAAAATTCTCTCATTAAGTTCAAAAAAAGAAACCATATGAATTCCCGAAAGATGCACAGAATAGTACGCAAAATGAAGAATGTAGGGTGAAGAGAGAAATAGAATTTTACCTACAACAACACTACGGAGGCCTTTCATTGGATTTGACGAGTTAGGTTAGGCCTGTTTAATAAAAAGTAATTTTAAGAGAGGAAAGAGAAAGTGATTATTTAGGAAGGACTTGAAGGAATGCAGGATTTATGCACTTGAATCGTAGAAAAAGCAAGTTGCATAAGAAGTTTATAAAACAAGGTAGCGGTAAAGGCGAAATAGATGCTGGAAAGCAGTAATGCAGTAAACAAAAAAAGATGGTCCTAAACAAATCTGAAAACATTTAATTTCAATAAAAAGAAGGCCTGCGTAACTCTGAGTTCGTATTCTGCTCGTGAATGCCAATTCCCATAGACATATTAGTTGCGTTCTCTTGCCGAAGAAACTCGTGAGAACTTTGACCACACGGATAAGTGCAACATTTAGCAACTCTTAACTGTGTATATTAATTAGACATTTGATCAGCCCAGAAATATGAATCTCACTGTTCGAAAGGAAGCAAATTGGTGCAACCGTGTTTGCTGGCTCTGTGTAGATTGAAATTATGCTTACAAACAGACGAATAGTCACAGAACTCACACTTGAACAGCTGGCCTTTACCATGTTTTCTAGCTAGATGTAGTTCAACGCTGTTCTTACGAGCAGAGGAATAGTTACATAATTCACACCCAAATAACTGACCTTTACCATGTTTCCTGGCTAAGTGTATTTTAACGTCATTCTTTAGAGCTGAGGAATAGTCGCAGACCTCACACTTCAACAACTGGCCTTTACTATGTTTGCTCGCCAAGTGTATTTTAATACTGTTCTTATGAGCTGAGGAATAGTCACAGAACTCGCACTTGAACAGCTGACCTATACCATGTTTACTGCTTAAGTGTGTTTCAACACTATTCTTATGAGCAGAGTAATAGTCACAAAATTCACACTTGAAAAACTGACCTTTACCATGTTTGCCAGCTAAGTGCATTTTTACATCATTCTTAATACCTGAAGAATAGTCGCAGAGCTCACATCTGAACAGCTGACCTTTTTTATGTTTTCTGGCTAAGTGCATTTCAACACTTTTCTTATCAGCTGAGGAATAGTTACAGAACTCACACTTGAACAGCTGACCTATACCATGTTTGCTGGTTAAGTGTATTTTATATCTATCCATGCGGGCTGAGGAATAGTCACAGAACTCACACTCGAACAGATGACCTTTACCATGCTTGCTGGCTAAGTGTACTTCACATGAATTCATAAGGGCAGAAGAATCGTCACTCGACTCACGCTCGTAACATCCCAATTTGTGCCTGACACAGAGGTGCAGCTCCGTAAGGTCCCTCCTACCAGTGGAGGAATCACAATGTTCACCCAGTAAGGGCCGTGACACGAGTCTGTCGGGAGCTGCGGCTCGAACACCACTGCCGCTACCCGACACACCTGACGGTTGCGAGTCAGCGCTCTCTCGAGATGTCCTAGATGATCCTTGATGAACAGCACTTGTGTTACACGCACCAGACCTGCCATCTCTCAACTCGTATTTTGCTTCTGCGCGCCCTGAACGTGCCTCAGCGCAGTCATCCTCTACTTCTCTCTTGAAAGTAACTGCATGAGAGCCCAGACGTGAACTAGCCTGTGAGGAAGAACTTTCTACGATTACTACAGTACAAAATTCGTCAAAAATAACAGCATTATTATCAAGTTGGAAATAAAATCAACTACTTAGCGTACACATGTACTTTGAAACAAGGTTGTGCAATTGAACGTCAGTGATAATCTTATTATAAACCAAATGCGTTCTAGTGTTCATCATAAAATACAGCAGAAATATTTGAAGAATAATACAGGACGCGAGAATAACGATAGCACTAGCGAAATTTGAAATACACGTTCTCAGTACACTGCCCTCAAATACTTCAATACCGAGCAAAATTCAAATGAAGTATTAAATGCTTCTTCAGTTGCAGCACTTTTTTAAAGTATACATACAAGAAATGGCTACGACAAGCAATAGCGCCCGTCAATACTACAATGCATCGAATCATGATTTTTCCATAACATATTACAGTTGAGGTTTTTCTCTTGAAAATACACAATGACATTATTTTTCTTATATTTATAGGCAACAACAATTGTATAAGGCCTATTATTCTTAAATAAAAACAGTGGATGAAACGATTTCTTATACTAGCAAAAAAACAAGAAATTATTCATTCGTTGGTCTCACACACCGCAAGAAAAACGTATTCATATTGGAAATCTCATTCCTCAAGTAATTAATGCTGTTTCAAGTGTGAAGACTTCAACGCGGACATCTTTTTATCAGAAACTTAGTAGCAAATGTTTGAGGAAGTTCAATACGGAAAATAAAACAACAGAAGATCTTAAACTGATCACTCGTGTAAAAAAAGTTTAAATGCGTCGTTTATGGCAACTCACTGAAGCAAAACGCAATCAAGAAAGGGGTCCCCGGCACAGGGGATACAAGAAGCATGCTGAAAATACCTTCAGAACTATTCATGAAGGTATCATAGCTTATTCAATACTAACTGTGGTAGGGTAATGGTAATAAAATGGACCACATAAAGAATTACAAAACAAGACTCAATGAAACCATAAAAGCCATCTGGGAGCCTCAGCAACCGTAATAAAAATGAAAGACCAAAATAAACTACTGTGCTTTGATAGTTCAATCATTGAAGGTTCGAATAAAATCTAATTTCAAACGTTTCGGCCACAGGCCATCATCAGTGGTAAGAATTCTGAAAAGTACAAAGCAAAAATAGACTATTTTAGAATAACAAATCTAAAAACAAGTTATGAAATTACCTAAATGCGATTTGCTATTTACAATGGCTATAGATAATTGAATAAGAGTGTTGTTTAAAACAGGCTTAAATTTATAAATGTACAAGGGCTCTAGCATGGGAATAACTGTGTAAAACTGTGGTTTTGCCAAGACCAAAAATTGATTAATGGTAATCACGTTATCTCACTCGTCAGACTGTTCTCGAACGGGTGGAAATTGGGCGTTGACAAAACTGGAGCTGTCCGAACATCCTACTAGAATGCTCGTGAACTCGAGTGCGAAGAGTACGAGATGTACATCCAATGCACTCTAATGCACAACGTACACGACTAAACATATAGACTAGAGTAGCTTGTATTCCGGCAAGAGGAGTGCAAGCAAGGAGTGCAGGCAAGGAGTGCAGGCAAGGAGTGCAGGCAAGGAGTGCAGGCAAGGAGTGCAGGCAAGGAGTGCAGGCAAGGAGTGCAGGCAAGGAGTGCAGGCAAGGAGTGCAGGCAAGGAGTGCAGGCAAGGAGTGCAGGCAAGGAGTGCAGGCAAGGAGTGCAGGCAAGGAGTGCAAGCTAGGAGTGCAAGCTAGGAGTGCAAGCTAGGAGTGCAAGCTAGGAGTGCAAGCTAGGAGTGCAAGCTAGGAGTGCAAGCAAGGAGTGCAAGCAAGGAGTGCAAGCAAGGAGTGCAAGCAAGGAGTGCAAGCAAGGAGTGCAAGCAAGGAGTGCAAGCAAGGAGTGCAAGCTAGGAGTGCAAGCTAGGAGTGCAAGCAAGGAGTGCAAGCAAGGAGTGCAAGCAAGGAGTGCAAGCAAGGAGTGCAAGCTAGGAGTGCAAGCTAGGAGTGCAAGCTAGGAGTGCAAGCTAGGAGTGCAAACTAGGAGTGCAAGCTAGGAGTGCAAGCAAGGAGTGCAAGCAAGGAGTGCAAGCAAAGAGTGCAAGCAAGGAGTGCAAGCAAAGAGTGCAAGCAAGGAGTGCAAGCAAAGAGTGCAAGCAAAGAGTGCAAGCAAAGAGTGCAAGCAAAGAGTGCAAGCAAAGAGTGCAAGCAAAGAGTGCAAGCAAAGAGTGCAAGCAAAGAGTGCAAGCAAAGAGTGCAAGCAAAGAGCGCAAGCAAAGAGTGCAAGCAAAGAGTGCAAGCAAAGAGTGCAAGCAAAGAGTGCAAGCAAGGAGTGCAAGCAAAGAGTGCAAGCAAGGAGTGCAAGCAAGAAGTGCAAGCAAGGAGTGCAAGCAAGGAGTGCAAGCAAGGAGTGCAAGCTAGGAGTGCAAGCTAGGAGTGCAAGCTAGGAGTGCAAGCAAGGAGTGCAAGCTAGGAGTGCAAGCTAGGAGTGCAAGCTAGGAGTGCAAGCAAGGAGTGCAAGCAAGGAGTGCAAGCAAGGAGTGCAAGCAAGGAGTGCAAGCAAGGAGTGCAAGCAAGGAGTGCAAGCAAATGGTGCAAGCAAATGGTGCAAGCAAATGGTGCAAGCAAATGGTGCAAGCAAATGGTGCAAGCAAATGGTGCAAGCAATGGGTGCAAGCTAGGAGTGCAAGCTAGGAATGCAAGCTAGGAGTGCAGGCAAGGAGTGCAGGCAAGGAGTGCAAGCAAGGAGTGCAAGCAAGGAGTGCAAGCAAGGAGTGCAAGCAAGGAGTGCAAGCAAGGAGTGCAAGCAAGGAGTGCAAGCAAGGAGTGCAAGCAAGGAGTGCAAGCAAGGAGTGCAAGCAAGGAGTGCAAGCAAGGAGTGCAAGCAAGGAGTGCAAGCTAGGAGTGCAATCAAGGAGTGCAAGCTAGGAGTGCAAGCTAGGAGTGCAAGCTAGGAGTGCAAGCAAGGAGTGCAAGCAAGGAGTGCAAGCAAGGAGTGCAAGCAAGGAGTGCAAGCAAGGAGTGCAAGCAAGGAGTGCAAGCAAGGAGTGCAAGCAAGGAGTGCAAGCAAGGAGTGCAAGCAAGGAGTGCAGGCAAGGAGTGCAGGCAAGGAGTGCAAGCAAGGAGTGCAAGCAAGGAGTGCAAGCAAGGAGTGCAAGCAAGGAGTGCAGGCAAGGAGTGCAAGCAAGGAGTGCAAGCAAGGAGTGCAAGCAAGGAGTGCAAGCAAGGAGTGCAAGCAAGGAGTGCAAGCAAGGAGTGCAAGCTAGGAGTGCAAGCAAGGGGTGCAAGCAAGGAGTGCAGGCAAGGAGTGCAGTGCAAGCAAGGAGTGCAAGCAAGGAGTGCAAGCAAGGAGTGCAAGCAAGGAGTGCAAGCAAGGAGTGCAAGCAAGGAGTGCAAGCAAGGAGTGCAAGCAAGGAGTGATAGCAAGGAGTGCAAGCTAGGAGTGCAAGCTAGGAATGCAAGCAACGAGTGCAAGCAAGGAGTGCAAGCAAAGAGTGCAAGCAAAGAGTGCAAGCAAAGAGTGCAAGCAAAGAGTGCAAGCAAAGAGTGCAAGCAAAGAGTGCAAGCAAAGAGTGCAAGCAAAGAGTGCAAGCAAAGAGTGCAAGCAAAGAGCGCAAGCAAGGAGTGCAAGCAAGGAGTGCAAGCAAGGAGTGCAAGCAAGGAGTGCAAGCAAGGAGTGCAAGCAAGGAGTGCAAGCAAGAAGTGCAAGCAAGGAGTGCAAGCAAGGAGTGCAAGCAAGGAGTGCAAGCAAGGAGTGCAAGCAAGGAGTGCAAGCAAGGAGTGCAAGCAAGGAGTGCAAGCAAGGAGTGCAAGCTAGGAGTGCAAGCAAGGAGTGCAAGCTAGGAGTGCAAGCTAGGAGTGCAAGCAAGGAGTGCAAGCAAGGAGTGCAAGCAAGGAGTGCAAGCAAGGAGTGCAAGCAAGGAGTGCAAGCAAGGAGTGCAAGCAAGGAGTGCAAGCAAGGAGTGCAAGCAAATGGTGCAAGCAAATGGTGCAAGCAAATGGTGCAAGCAATGGGTGCAAGCTAGGAGTGCAAGCTAGGAGTGCAAGCTAGGAGTGCAGGCAAGGAGTGCAGGCAAGGAGTGCAAGCAAGGAGTGCAAGCAAGGAGTGCAAGCAAGGAGTGCAAGCAAGGAGTGCAAGCAAGGAGTGCAAGCAAGGAGTGCAAGCAAGGAGTGCAAGCAAGGAGTGCAAGCAAGGAGTGCAAGCAAGGAGTGCAAGCAAGGAGTGCAAGCAAGGAGTGCAAGCAAGGAGTGCAAGCAAGGAGTGCAAGCAAGGAGTGCAAGCTAGGAGTGCAAGCTAGGAGTGCAATCAAGGAGTGCAAGCTAGGAGTGCAAGCAAGGAGTGCAAGCAAGGAGTGCAAGCAAGGAGTGCAAGCAAGGAGTGCAAGCAAGGAGTGCAAGCAAGGAGTGCAAGCAAGGAGTGCAAGCAAGGAGTGCAAGCAAGGAGTGCAAGCAAGGAGTGCAAGCAAGGAGTGCAGGCAAGGAGTGCAGGCAAGGAGTGCAAGCAAGGAGTGCAAGCAAGGAGTGCAAGCAAGGAGTGCAAGCAAGGAGTGCAAGCAAGGAGTGCAGGCAAGGAGTGCAAGCAAGGAGTGCAAGCAAGGAGTGCAAGCAAGGAGTGCAAGCAAGGAGTGCAAGCAAGGAGTGCAAGCAAGGAGTGCAAGCTAGGAGTGCAAGCAAGGAGTGCAAGCAAGGGGTGCAAGCAAGGAGTGCAGGCAAGGAGTGCAGTGCAAGCAAGGAGTGCAAGCAAGGAGTGCAAGCAAGGAGTGCAAGCAAGGAGTGCAAGCAAGGAGTGCAAGCAAGGAGTGCAAGCAAGGAGTGATAGCAAGGAGTGCAAGCTAGGAGTGCAAGCTAGGAATGCAAGCAAGGAGTGCAAGCAAGGAGTGCAAGCAAGGAGTGCAAGCAAAGAGTGCAAGCAAAGAGTGCAAGCAAAGAGTGCAAGCAAAGAGTGCAAGCAAAGAGTGCAAGCAAAGAGTGCAAGCAAGGAGTGCAAGCAAGGAGTGCAAGCAAGGAGTGCAAGCAAGGAGTGCAAGCAAGGAGTGCAAGCAAGGAGTGCAAGCAAGGAGTGCAAGCAAGGAGTGCAGGCAAGGAGTGCAGGCAAGGAGTGCAAGCAAGGAGTGCAAGCAAGGAGTGCAAGCAAGGAGTGCAAGCAAGGAGTGCAAGAAAGAAGTGCAAGAAAGAAGTGCAAGAAAGAAGTGCAAGAAAGAAGTGCAAGAAAGAAGTGCAAGAAAGAAGTGCAAGAAAGAAGTGCAAGAAAGAAGTGCAAGAAAGGAGTACAAGAAAGGAGTGCAAGCAACCAATTCAAAGCATTCAAGAGAACAGTAAACAACCAATTGTAAGCATTCAATAGGAGAGTAAGCAACCAATCAAAGGCACTCAAGAAGAGAAAGCAACTACTTCTAGCACCTGGGGCTGCTGATGCCAGTCAATGGGCTCGTCCTTCACAGTAACGGCCTCCAGCTCAGCGTCAGGCACTTCACTTTTGATGTAAATTTCTTCTAGATGGCTCCCAGAGCTTGGCCCGTCACCTGCAAGTGACACGAGCTAATAGAGAATAATCACATCTGAGATAATAAATTCAGTAACAGCTTTTACTGATAAAAAATAAAGAAAATTTTGATTTTAACCCAGGAAAAACTAGAACAATTTTGTGGATTTTGAAAAGCAATCTAATAGTACTTATTCCAGCTGTTTTCATAAAACAATTTTCTACTAAATTGTTAATATTTAAAAATATTGATGACCTAAATGAACTGAATCAATACACAACCTAAAAAGCAAATTTAAAAAATGAGATTGTGAAACCAAATTTTCTGAATAAATGGAGGGCATATATGCAGAGTGTCCTAACCCACAAAACACAGAATTTTAGGACACTCAAGTTAGAGACATGGTCTTCACGCTGGGTTGCCAAACTGGCTTTTCCTACCCAAGTTACTAACTAGAAACTGAACTAGGAACTAGGCCACTCTACCTGAAAGACATCTATGATGTTATGAGGTAAAATTATCACTTAATTCACTCTCTAGTTTTGACCTCTGATTTGTGGGTTAGGACACTCTGCATATTTTCCGTCCAAATAAGGGCCTTGAAATTCACACAAAACTGGCAAACCCATCAAAAATTGGCATTAAAATGTACACTTTGCTCTTTTACAACTTTTGAATGTTATGAAAATTTGAATTAAAAGAATTAACATTGCGGGAGGAAGTTTCACAACAAATACCAAGACCACAACTCAACACAACTTCTCATACCACTGAACACGGAAATCCTCATGTTCAACAGAGCTAAGGTAAACATTTTGGTCACGATTTTAGGGTTCTTGACATCACATACAAAGAATGAAGGAATATTACAACCAAATCTTATCACAGAAATACAGTGGAACATTCTAGTTTGATATCCTATACTGCCTTTAGTGAAAAGTTTTTAAATACATAACATAACACTCAAAGAGTGGTTCAACAAATAAAGATTATCAGTAGATAAGATTTACCCTGAGAGTAATCCCCATTAAAGTCTGTGGTGTGAACGGTCAGTTTGCAGGCACTAAAAATTGTGCCAAGGAAAGGAATAATAAATAAGATACTTCAATGATCTACCCTGAAAAGAGATATGAATGCTGTATTGCACTTTCAATTATTCACGCTAAGTCTCCACGCATAACTGAGTATGCCAAAATGTAGGCAAAATAACAGCATAAAACCTAAAACAATAACTTGCTGATGGTTTTGAGAATATTAAAACTAAAGGGTATTCCAATAACTTGGACTGATTTTAAATCTGAATTATGTTCAAGTGTCAACGGATTATTTCTGTTTTTTTAAGGTTCAACAACTTTGGTCTTTAGCAATTTTAACCATAGAAAGATTAACAACCGAGTAACGTGTTAAGTGATTGAAGCCTACTACGAAAATGGACGCTGAAAAAAAAATGATTTCCCGTACTTTTGCAATTTTTTCAAACATGAGCAAACAACCGAAAGTGTAATTGGGAAACTTTTTATGGCTTGAATTTAATGCTATCAATGTAGAAGATTTGTGGTTCCAACAGGACAGCACCACATGCTACACAGCCAATGCAACAATGGCTTTACTGAATGAGAAGTTCCCAGGTTGCATCATCTCTCGACACAGCGAAGTCAATTGGCCACCACGATCGTGTGACATGACGTCTTTGATTTCTTCCCATGGGGTCATCTCAAAAAGTCAATGCCAACAAACCCACAACAGTTCAACAGCCGAAGGATGAAATCACAACACATATTGGTCAGATCGAGGGGCAACTAAGCAGGAACGCCATCAAACATTTTTACCTTCAAGTAGCGGTGTGCCGCCAAAGCCTTGGCCGATATTATCTTCTGCACATAATTGCCATGAAACCCATAACATGATCCAATAGGAAATTTAATAAATTTTCACCAATAGCACTGTTTTATCTACTGCGAACTATGATCCATCTTAATGAAACACCCTTTAATTGTGTCTAGTGTTGCCACATCTCCACTCTGCATGGGTTTTTCAAATTTATCTATGCTCCTAAAATTCACAAAATGTACGTACTAATTCCATCATATTCAAACTTTGTTTCAATCTTCTGTAGGACTTAAAAAATTCCATTAAAATCATAATTGGTTACAGATCCAATGTCAAAATAATGATTGAGAAATATTTAATGAGCAATTTCATTTTTCTTTTCAATACGAACTTTGGGACACAAAATCTTATAATTTATTATCCTTTGCTAATACATTACATTTCATATTTTCATAGCAGCCAGGTCTTTTTTTAACCCAGAATTGAAAGCTTTCATCTTAAAACCGTTTAAATTTATGTTCATCCTATTGAGGCTCAGTCATCTACAGTAATCTAGTGATGTACTGATGCATCAGTATCGGCAGTATCGGTCATTTTTACTGGTATTGGAATCGGAAAAATCCGGCCGATACTTTTCACCGATACTTTCCAATAATACTTATTATATCATAAAAATGAAGGTCATAAATCGTGAAAGTATAATCAAATAAAGAGCCTATTCATACCTAGTAAATTAGTCAGCTAACTGTTGAATTACAGCGTTTAATCAGGCCCGCTTACTAAATTTACTACGGAAACTTTGAATTCCCAATGAGTCACGTACGATCAGTAAGTGAAAGCTATGTAGCATGAATAGATAAACACAGTAGTGACATAAAAATTTTTATACTTTTACATCTAAAACCTACTTAGTTTGACACAGTTTTCATATCTTAAAGTTTGTGGCAGGCTAACAAAACTGTAACCAATTAAATAAATTTGAAGGTGCATTTTAAAGTTTTTATAAATTTAATATAGAAGTAGCTAAAAATTCTACTTTAATTTAGCTTGTGAATCGTCATATATTAAAAAGCTAATAATTTCATTTTAATTTTGCATGTAAACCGCCGTACATTATGAACCTTGATTTTTTATATCTATTTGAAGATATTTGAAAAATTCAAGAACAATCTTAGAGTTGGTTGCGTGTCTGCAGAACCTTTCGGTTTCGGGGCCTATCAAATTTTAACGTTTTCTTTTCGCCAAAGTATGTTTTTTGGTGTGAAAACACAAAAAATGATAACCATTTTGTGGAGAAATTATTCATTGTTACTAACCTAACCTAACCAAGGGTATAATTTCAAACACCTTGCTGTTAATCATAGTGAAAATTTCGTGAACCCTGCAACAGGTGCACCCACTCAAATGATTTAGAGTGTATGCCGTAGTCTAAAAATGAAAAAAAAAGTCAGGGAGGCACTCACCAACAAATGATATACTCGTATCTGTGTGAGTTTGCGTGGTGAAATAGTACCGAAAAACCACAGTATTTTCATAAAATATTAAGAGATATAAGCAAATTTCAAGCGTAATAAATTATTTCTCCGCAAAATGGTTATCATTTTCATGTTTTTTACACTAAAATATATACTTTGGTGGAAAGAAAACATTAAAATTTTATAGGCTCCCAAACCAAAAAGCACCGTGTTTGCTTCTCCTGCACACTGTGTGTTATTACATACATATACTACTTGCATTCACGCTATTTCTGAGACTAAATGCTACATTATATGACAAGTTTACACCTGTAATTGGAGAAAATATCATTTTTCATTGAATTTAGTTGGATAATAACCTCAGTTGGCAAAATAAGGTAGCTAAACCTAGAATACTTATTTGTTCATACATGCTGATTACCGTATCATACAACAATAAAGCGGTAAGATGACGCAATTGAAAAACTTGGTGAGGGAAACGAATCAAACGATATAGTTAACATAGCAAGAGCAGTTTTATCACTTCTAATCAAAAACTTTATGGTCAATATTGTTACATGATTAGATGTATTAGTAAATAATTTTATTATAACACCAATGTAGGGCATATAATTATATTCTTAATATAATTGTAAAAGTATCGGTCAAAGTATCGATATTTCAAAGTACCAGAGCATCGGTATCGGTATTTTCAAGTATCGGAGTATCGGTATCAGCCAAAATATGGGTATCGGTATCGGCCAAAAAATGGTATCGGTACATCACTAATTAATATCAACTATCTTTGTCTCATACCCAGACATGAATCAAGTCTCACCTTGCACTCTATCTTCTACTGCAGCTGCTTGCTTGATTGAGTCCTGACTCTCCACTTCAGCAAACTTCGGCTTGTTCACCATAACTACTACACGCTCCATGCTGGGTGCTTAGGTACCTGAGCAAAGGGCAATGGATTAGATTATTAGCTATTTTAAGCCTCCTATCCTCAACAAATGAGATCCAAAGCGAGGAAGGAAGAAGGCAACATTTAATACGGAGTTAAGGGAACATGGAATCTATGCAGAAAGGGCATAGAAACAGTAAGATGAGAAAGAAGTTCATGAAACAAGTTGAAGAAGAAAGTAGTAGGTGCTGAAAAAACAAGGCGGCAGTGAACCAAAAAAAGATGGTGTGTAACATAACCAAATAACTATTCTATTTTTAACAAAAAGGAAGCCTACCTAACCTTTAGCTCAGGCCCTCACATAGTCCCCCTGGGAGCGCTAATTCCCATAGACAGAATAGTTGTAAACACCAAGGGGACAGTCATTTTGAAAAACCGGCTTTTCTGCTCTAATACATTTTTAGCCTTTTTTCAAGTGTAAAGAATACACTTGAACCATAATATGTTACTTTTTACTCTAAAATTTATTTTGGAAAAGGAATCAAATTAGTTTAAATGTTATTTGCATAATCCAGTACATAAATGAGCAATTTACCTTGTGGTACACATATGTACCACTTCAGAGTCAACGTGTTAACAACACAGAGAACAAAACAAGATTTAAGGGAACATCCTGTGTCAAGGAGTGACAGGGATGGGCACAATGACATTTCAAATCAGCAAACAAATCTTGCAAAGAGTTTTGCCTGAAAACACACAATCTGATTAACTGTCACAAGAAAACGAGGCTACAGCCCACATTGTACAAGACACCATGGATTAATTGTAAGCAATTTCACATTGGTCAAATTTTCCTCTCTTTAGGATTACTTCATTAGTATCATTCAGTTTTTTCCTTATTTCCTTTATTTTAATTTTATTTTTAACATGAAGAATAGTTCATAGTGCACTTTGTAACATTGCTCCACTGAAAAACAATGTCAGAGCAGTAACTTACATTATCTACACTGTCCCCCAGCAGAATACTGTAGCATACATTGATTTAATATTGAAAATGCACTGAGACTGGTGGTGGCCATTTTGAAAACCAAACATGTAACAAAATTCAATGTTAGTTTTTATCCATTTCAATAAAACCACACTGAATCTTATAATAATAAATTCATAACCCAAAGTATTTTAAAACTAGTTACACTATCAATATAAACAATGCAATTACCAAAGTCTATTTCTTAAATTAATGTTAGGTAGCCAAAAAACAAGAATAAGATTTACTCCTAACAGTCAAACAACCCACAGATTGGAATTATAAATAAATTAAATCAAGGCTTGCTAACCCCAACACAGGATATCCAAAGGGAGAAATGAAGAAGCCACTGATTAGTACAAAGTTAAAGAAATGAATTGGGTATGTTAATCTAAGCCTTCCTTTCCCCAACAGATGTTCTTAAGGGAAGCAAGATGATAATCTTTATTTTGGAGTTGAGGGAACAATGCATTAATGCAGGAAGTGGGCTCCTAAACAGGGTTCCCTGCACACAAGAACATCAAGTTAGGAAGAGAGTTCAGTAAACAGAAGTAAAGTTGCAGAAGCTATGGATACTGAGAAACAAGATGTCAGCAACTAAAAAAAATGGTCTGCAGCAAATTGAACTTATTCTTTTTTAGTGAAAGTAAAAACCTTCCTAACTGCAAGCCTGAGATCCCACAATTCCCCCTGAGAGCAGTAGTTCCTACAAACAAAGTTGTGTTACCCTTTTGAGAGGACAATAATTTTCAATCATTTACTCTCATTCACCCACGCCCTTTGGACACTTTTACAGCAAGTAACAACAGCACCATGTGGATTTACCCTTGCCGTTTGATAAGACTTCAAATATTCCAGACCTATTGGAAGTGATACAATTACACATCCTATTTACAAAACCTGTGTCACTTTTTCAGACCAAGATCTTCCAGTCATTCACACCATGACTGAATTAGTTAGGCACTCACAATCACTATCCATCTCCAACTATTGCTCATCTTCTGGCTTCATCTAATGAAATACCAAGATTGTAAACACTTCTCCAACTCTATTCTTTCATTTAGTTTTTGGCCAACCTATAATATTCCTTCCCTACACTTCTGACTTCATTGAATCCTTTACAACCATTCCTTTTTCTTTTCCCTCTTCTATGTGTGGCACAATCATTTCAACGAACAGCAGTTCACACATTATACCGCCCTTCCTTAGTTTGACAACTAAAGAAAAACTTGGACTAAAAAATTCAGTATAAAAATTTAAAGAGCTCATAATGCCTTAAGGGGGTCCTCCGGAATGAAAATTTTTTTGATCCGATTGGTCTGAAACTTGGTGAGTATATGTAGTTTTGCAAGACAAACATATTTGAACTTGAAATTTTTTGATTTAGGCCTTAGTTTTTTCGAAAAATTTGAAAAATAGGTTTTTTGGGTCATTTTTATGCATATTTCAAAAGAATAGAAGTCATTGAGTTTTTATGCTAGAACAAATTCAAAGACAGTTTTGGAATCCTTGAAACATTTCTAACAAAGATATATTCGGGGATTTTGCATTTTTTTTTTTTAATTTTTTTTATATGCAAAAATTTACCAATAAATAAAAAAAAACGAAATTTTTGGATTTGAACCATTATAAAAAAAAATGAAATGTAAAAATGGAAAAAAGGGGAATATAACTTTGTTTGAAATGTTCCAAGGATTCCAAAACTGTCTTTGTTTACTTCCTAGCATAAAAACTCAATGACTTCTATTCTTTTGAATTTTGAAAGTAAGTAACTTTACAGTATAGGCCAAAAACTAAATTTTTTGTTTTAGTGTGATATAATGGAAAATTTATGTAATTGAATGCTGTTTTCATTTTTATTTCGATAATCTCCACGCATAACATCATATTCAAACTGTGAATTGTAATTTACAAAAAAGAAAAAAATTAGAAAAATTTTAACTTATTTCATAAAAATTATGAAACTTTTTGTTTTCAGTTTGATTCTTATGAAATTTGACTATTATATGTAACTCTTAAAAAGAAACACAATTTCCTCTATACATTTTTTTGATTTAGGTCTTAGTTTTTGAAAAAAATTGACATATTGGTTTTTAGTCCACTGGTATTGATATTTTGAAAGAATAGAACTCATTGATTTTTTATGCTAGAACAAAAACAGAGACAGTTTTAGAATCCTTGAAACATATCTAACAAAAGTACATTCGCAAATTTTCCATTTCTTCTTTTGTTTTCTTTTTATATGGGGTCGAAATGGGCTCGAAAATTTAGGATTTTGGTCCCCTTACCCCCCCTGGGGTTGGGGGATCTATTATCCGTAGCGCCATAAAATTTTAGAACCGAATAGTCCACCACCTAAGGGTTCTTTTCCAACAATAAAATGAAAAATGACCATCGGAGAGAAAACGGGCCCCGGAGGACCCCCTTAAAGGTCTTGAATGAAGTTGTGAAAGAGAAAAATTTGGCAATGGATATCTTGGAACAAAGGACCTTGGAACAAAGGACTGAATGAAACTTAGAGGAACAAATCACAGAAAAACCAAAGAGTCACAAGAATTGAGGAGAAGGCATCAAAAAAGTAGAGCAGGCTATGAAGGCACATCTGTCAGATTCTAGAAGTCAATCAGTGGCCCCCAATACTGCTTGGCACTACAGCCAGCACCAACTCAATGGTCTCCACCTGACACTTTCTGCTCAGGAGGTAAACAAGGACAAACAACAATAACCTTCCTGGTTGAAGTATGGCATCAACTCATTGCACTGTACAAATGCAACAGCAGTATATGGGGTCACTAGAAAACATCAATCTAAAATGAAAGGAAAATGTGACTTCCAATAATCTTCACTATATCAACATCAACACAACAAATAGTTTAACCCAGCAATGCATTGAAACTATGATAATTAAAGACAGCCAACATCAACTATCTTTGGATAATAGATGAAACACTAACCTAATGAGAGCCCTAATCATGCAGGATATCCTTTTTCAAAGAAGGCAGGTTTTAAGTTTATTCAGGTATTAAATATACTGATTACATTTTTATTATCAATTTCTTTTTTTACTGACAGATAAAGCTGAAAAGAAATAAAAGGACACTCAGTACTGTAGGAACAGAATTGAATAAATATAATGAAACTCATATACATAAGAAAATAAAGTATATTCAACCAATGGAACAAAAAGCATTTCATTTCCTTACAATAAAATTTCTTTTCAGCATTTAAAGTCAGGCACCTTTTCCTTAAAATTGCTTACAAACTTTTCTATGCTTGGTATGTACTTTCTTCTAATTTTCACCTTATCTAATTCATTGTTAGCAGCCCCAACACTCCTTAATACCATAAACAATTCATTTCTTCTATTCAAACTTATATTTATTTTCTACAAACAAACTTTGATAAACACTTGTTGTCTTTATTTTCATTTACAACCTCCTGGAGTCCTTCCATAACAGACCCTTATAAGCACTTTTACTAGTCTATAGTTTCTTATAAACTTGGCCACTAATGCTAAAGTATCAGCACTCAGTAGCTGCAAAGTAACGATGACTGTGCCCTGCCCACCAAACATTTCCAACCCTCTCCCCAACCCAACAGTCGTGCCCTTACCCAACACAAAACTCCGTCTGTACAGTATAGATATTTAACAAAGGCAAGACATTACACACAACTGATGCATACTCACAAGCACTGCACACCATTTCCTTACACTTTCAATTCTCACACACACACACACACTGCTTTCAATACAATAGCTCATGTTAAGCACCTAACTCTTTACATCAAACACTCTCAGCACCTCCATGAACACTTTCTGAAGAACCATATCATCCACATTACCATTGGTTCCACTGCTAAAATCAGATCCACACATTCTCTCTTCAGCTAAAACAGCACACTTTGTCACTTTCTGTTTCATCTTTTAAATGATTCAATAACACTCTGCCATACAGGTAACCAGCCAAGCTCAATATACTTATACTTCATGAATTAATGCTCACTTTCCTATCCCATTTTATGCAAAAGAGTCACACACCACACTCCTCAATTCCATCAGCTATGTATCTACCACAAAAAATATAATTCAACAACCACAAAAAGCAAACCATGTCACACATTATATCTTTGAATGCAAGATGCAACTCTGTCTAATTCCAGTGTTTTCCCACACTTTGTTTTTTCCCAGTCAAGCTACAAGTTCTGCTCTCAGAAAAATTCAATTTTGGATACTTAACCAATGGCATTTTCTTTACCTATCACTGATATTCTCCTTTTTCTGTAGTTTAATATCAGAAAAATGGAACCATTTTACATAATGCTTTCCAAATTCATTCAATATAAAGCTGATCACATAAAAAATTATAGGAACAAGTCTCGCTGAGCGGCGAAGCCGCTCAGCGAGAACGAAAATATCGACTATAACTGGAATTTGATGCTGATTCTGAATCTGCAATTTGTTTTAACCGCTCTCGATTTTTTGTGATTTTTTCAAATTTTAAATTTTTATACATTTTTAATGTTTTTTTGGCCTGCACATCATGATCCGAACTCTGCCATTCTCGACCCAACCTGGTCGGACTTAGCATACTTTGGCTTGCACCACCTCATGATCCGAACTCTGTCATTCTTGACCCAACCTGGTCGGACTTGGCATACTTTGGCCTGCACCACCTTATGATCCGAACTCTGCCATTCTTGACCCAACCTGGTTGGACCGTGCCTTGAAGACCTGAGTACCGGATAGGGCCGGGTTCCACCCAACCTGTACGGACATGGCATTCTTTGGGCACCACCTCAGTTGTTGCTAGCCGCCTTTCCAAAAAAATAAAATCAAAAAAACCGAGAGCGGTCAAAACAAATTGCATATTCAGAATCAGCATCAAATTCCAGTTATAATCGATATTTTCATTCTCGCTGAGCGGCGAAGCCGCTCAGCGAGACTTAAGCCAAAATTATATTGCAAGCAAAATACTTTTTTAGGTGAAAAATATTTCTTCTAATGTACAAGTTCAAAGTCTTCTCAGACACTCAATCACATATTGACAACTAGTCAATACCATCAGCCAAATATACTGCAGTCATCACAGAATGGGATCAAAGTTAAGTGTGATGCAATCAAAGAAAATGAAAATTTCATTCCCAAGAATCACTAAAGGAACCCACTTATGAACGTTTTACATGAATGACATTCTGCTCTCTGATGCGATATTTTTTAATTAACCAACTTTGAAGTTGGCTACCGCACGCCAAAGGAAGGTGAATTTCATTAATAACGGAAGTTAACCCCCTATTAAAAACGTAAAGAGGATGGATCGTGAGGGGTAGCCACAGTTCTTCTAGTGAAAATTATAAATAAAGGTTGAAAGCAATCCATAAAGGTCACAAACAATTGTGTTAACATCTGCTCCATGATTGCGGCGGCTGTACCAAGTGGCGCCATCTGTGAGCGGACTGTAAAGGTGACGGTATTACGTGGCACCATCTATGAGCTGACTGTAAAGATGACGACGTAATAATGATGACTAAAAAAACGTCAAAAGCACCAAATACGAGAAATTGTACATTAACTTTTTTGTGTTATTAACACGTTAACTGCGATGGGTTAAACTGAAGTTCAATACTCAACTTAAATTAAATTGTGTGGTAATCAACTCAATTGTGGTAATCAACTTTGAAAATGGCAAACATTAACTGGATCTGGCTTTTATAAAGCTTTCATTGAGTATTAATAACCAATAAGTTAGTGACTGCAGGTCGGTCAGCAGCACTATAAAAATAATGTAAGTGACCACCGGTGGGTCCTTTCGCAGGGAATGTGTTAACTGATAACAGGATGTAATTTCAGAATTGAAGGGAACAAATTAAAAGAGAGTTCCAAAAATTTTCAATCATACGGGAAAAAAGTTCACTTTTTCCCAACCTCTATTTAGTTTTGAAAACTTCAAGATCTGTTCATGAGGAATAGTTTATTTGATTAATTAAAAACCTTAGACATTATTGAAATGTCATAAGTTGATAGGTTATTGCCTTTGGACTATTTATAAGGCTACCTAAATATGCAGTTTAGGGGATCCACCAAAATCAAGAATTCCATTCTCAAGATCACTAAAGCGGCCCAGTTAAGAACTTTTTACACAAATGACATTCTACTTGCTAATGCATTATTTTTGAGATATAACAATAATTACGTTCAGATAGAAATAACGTTGTATGGTTGGCTGCTTAGTCGCCGCATTGTTGGGTCACGCCCACTTTTCTTGCGGGACACACCCACTTTATAGCGCGAAAAAAACAGCGTCGGTTGGGTAAGTTAAGGTAAGCTATTTTAGCTTGATTTACGTTAGTTTAGGTTTGTTTATTTAACTCACCTAACATTACCTACCCGAACCTTATGAATCGTTACGTCAATATTGTATTACAGCACGTTTATGTCCGTTCCTTCACTTTTACATACAACGTTTGTATGACTTCAAAGTTGAATAATTCAAAAATTATGCGTCCGCGAGCAGAATGTCATTCTTGTAAACGTTTTTCAATGCTTTCCTTTAGTCATTCTTGGGAATGGAATTCCTAATATTAGTGGATCCCCTAAACGGCATATTCACCTAAACATATTTTGTTCATTGAGCACAGGTTTACTGATTATTGTGAATTAATTTGGTATAAAGGTATGAACTTATTTCAATGACTGCTAAAAGCACTTCGAACCAGATATGAAATGCAAACCAAGGGCTTTGGCCTATCAAAGGCAAGTGTTTTGTAGGACCTTCTTCTTCTTCTTTATCGATGATCCGGAGGGATCTTGAAAGTCGTTGGACTTCTTCAGCAGAAATCAGTGTAACCTGACAGCTTGTACTTCGGCAGCATAAGCAGGATCAAGCAAATCCCCGATACTGAAGCACTTTTCTCTGAGTCCTCAATATCGTTGGACCTCTCGAGCTGTCGTCTGCAGAGGCTGACAGCTTATTGTTTCAAGATCATTTCATTAGACACAGACATAACACAGTCAAATTAAAAATTTTGTAGAAGCTTACATCTATTGGTAGCACCAAGGAAGTTCACCAAGGAGCGGAGAATTATAAATTGTACATGGGATTGATAATCACTGAATCCTAAGACATTTTTCAGATTCAATTGAAGATTAAATTTTACAAAGGGAAGACATAAGTGTAATCTGGCAGCCTCATATTGTGGACAGCTGAGCAAAAAGTGCTCAATGGTCTCTAGAACACCACACTCTGGGCAGAGAGGGCTTTGACACAGGTTAAATCTACTCAAATGAGAAAGAACACCAACATGACCAATTCTGAATCGGCTAATAATACACTGAAATTTTCGTGACATGGCACCACCTAATCTAAACTTTGGTCTGCTACACAATTCATACATAAATCTTCCCTTCCCGGATCCCCTCCCTTTATTTTCCCAATACTCGCTCCAGCAGTAGTCCAACATATTGTTTTTCAGTTTGCTAACCTGCTCCTCATAACTAAGATGAGTGAGTACTGACTTAGAATTTTGATGACCCATTTTTGCGCACCTGTCTGCTATCTCATTTCCCATTATGCCTGAATGAGCAGGGATCCATTGTAGCTGAATCTTGTTATTCAACTGCACAACAATCTTTTGAATTCTTCTACTAAAAATCTCATATGTGGGGTTATTCAAGTTTAATATAATATCCAGGGAACTTTTAGAATCAACAAAAATGACCACATTATAATTTGACAAGTTATCAACGGTATAATTTACAGCCTGTAAAATTGCAAATAGTTCTGCTCCCACAATTGAGTGACCCGGATTTAGGAGCCAAGAAGTACATATTATTAGATGTGGAACATAAATAGCAGCGGATGCTGATCCTGATTGTAGCTTGGATCCATCTGTGAAAATTCTATAAGAGTTACAAAATTTTGATGTTACATATTCTTCAAATTAATGATTTACTTCAGCTGCAGTGAGAGATTTAAGATTAGGAAATTCAACACACACATAAGATGAGATCTCCATACATGGAAAAGTGAAATATTCTATTTGGGATCCTGGAGGAGAAAAGTTAAACTGAATCTTGTTCATTATTTCTATACGTTTTACCGCAAGCTCACTTTTTGGTGGAGATCTAAATAGCTCAATTTTAGCTGGAAACTCATTGGGCTCGGCATCCAAGAGACTGCACCTCAGACACCACTTCAGAAACAGGAAATCAAGGTACAATCTCAGAGGCATAATGAACGCTTCAGCTTCCAACGAAGAAACTGGAGATGTTTTCCGTGCACCCAAAATAGATCACAGAGCTGAGTTTTGAACCACATTAAATAATTTCATACTACTTTCAGGTAGCTTTGTCAAGATTACATGTCCATAAATGAGTTTACTTCTAATGAATGATATGTATACCTGACGTAACAGTTTTGGGAGGATCCCCACAAGATGCTGGACAATGCCCTGAGCACCAGAAGACGTTTCTGACACTCTATTTTAATATTTTGTATATGTCGTAAGAAAGTAAGTTTTGGGGAATCCAGTGTTATTCCAAGTACCCGCTGTTTATCAGTTATGCTTACTGTTTTAGAATTTAATTGTAGATTTATTAATGGTACATAATTTTCACGTGTAAAGATTTGGTACTTTGTTTTATCCACATTTATGGCTAGTTTCCACTTACTCAACCAGTGTGTCAGGCAATTCAGGTAGCTCTGCATCATCCACCAAATCTCAACTGGGGACCTCCCACTAGCAACTAATGTCACATCGTCTGCATATGAGATGCATTGAATGCCCTCCATCTGAGGCAAATCATGGAGCATCACATTAAACAGCAGGGGGCTCAGGACTGCACCTTGGGGCAAACCACAACCAAGAATCTTATCAGATGAGACAGTATCTGCCACCCTGACCCTAACACGTCTATTGCTCAAGTATGATCTTAACCATAAAACAGTGCGTATGTCACGTCCAATGTTTATTAGCTTGTGCAAAAGTCCAGCGTGCCATACAATATCATAAGCATTTTCCAAATCAATATAGACAATCAAACAATACATTTCCTTTGACCAAGCTTGTGAGATAGAGTTTTTAATTAGAGCTAGGGCATCATACGTAGATCTCTTCCTGCGGAACCCTGTTTGATAGCAAGAGAAGACCTTGTTTTTTTCTAAAAAGTAATCAAGTCTATGTTTGACAATTTGTTCCATGATTTTTGAGAGACATGAGAGCAAAGTGATAGGTCGATACCCATTGGGAACTGAATGATCTCGTTTGGGTTTCTTTATCGGACATATAATTCCCAACTTCCATGCTTCTGGGAAGTAACCACTTGAGTAACTCTTGTTAAACAAATACATAATATGTTCCAGGAATGACTGTGGTGCCTGACTGAGGAAAGCATAAGGAATTTCATCAAAACCGGGGCTAGTATTCTTAAGGACACCGTCAAGGTAAAAAAAAAAAGTCCCGTTATTTATAGATGGATTTCTCTGAAATTTTCACAGTAGGTGTGAAATGATGCAAATATCATTTGTTATTTCGACAAAATTTTTGTATCTGCACTGGATTTTTTTTTATTTTCGAAAAATATGAAAAATAGGGGTTTTTTAAAAATCCTACTAATTCTACAATTTTCAAGTTACAGAACCAGTACTTTGTTTTTAGATTGCTTAGATGTCTATATAACCACTCGCAATAGGGAATTTCGATAACTTTTTTTTTGTGGATTTTGGGAATTAAAAAAAAAATGAACTTTTTTTCATTCATTTTTTTTTCATGTCGTGTAATTTTCAAAATGATAAATTTATCAGAAAATGCTATTGCGCGAGGATACACCTTGCTGAGCCCTATCGAATGGTTTATAAACCATTTTCCTAGCTCTAAAATTGTGGAAGAAGTAGCATTTGAGAAACCAATTTATCAAGTTTCAAAAAAAAAAAATTTTTATTTTATTTTTAGAACTACAGGGTTTTCTATAATGAACTCTTGAGCGTTTGTAGCTCTTTTCAAGCAATTTCGATTGATACAATTTTCATTGCTGTAGCTCTGTAACTCTGGGAAAAAATATACATCAAAAGACAAAAGGTGTAATTCTTGAAAGCAACCAATTTTTTCAATTTTTCATTTTTTTTTACCAAAATATGTTTTTCTGTCAAGTCAACTCCTTTCTTTTATAGCTCTTTTCAAGCCCTTTGGATTGGTGTGCTCGCCATAGCTGTAGCTATGATACTGCAGCTGTCATTGAGCTATGAATGAAAGCTGCGGTATCATGGATACGGCAGAACAGCTTAATTCTGAAATTGTCAAAAATTATTAAAAAATATTTATTCAGCGATAGAATGTTTCGTTTGAATAATGAAAGCACTTTGAGTAGCCCATTAACGAACTATAATGCCATTCCCGCAGAGAAACACGCTCAATTGACCCCCAATAATGAGGGCGGGAGGGTTCAAGGTCACTCCACCCCCATCAATTCCCCCCCCCCCCTCTGGTGGGCGCACTATTCGGAGTAGACGTAAATGGAAAGAACCAATGGAAGCGCAAGAAAATCCTCTATAAGATGCATATATAAACAGATAATCAACACATATCCCGATTTCTATCAAGACGGTCTCCTGCTTCATTATCATAGATACGGCAGAACAGCTAAATTCTGAAATTGTCAAAATTTTACAAAAAATATTTATTCAGCGTTAGAATGTTTCGTTTGAATAATGAAAGCACTTTGTGTAGCCCATGAACGAACTATATTGCCATTGCCGCAGAGAAACACGCTCAATTGACCCCCAATAATGAGGGGGGTGAGGGGTCAAGGTCACGCCACCCCCATCGCTTTCCCCCCCCTCCGGTGGGCGCACTATTCGGAGTAGACGTAAACGGAAAGTACCAATGGAAGCGCAAGAAAATCCTCTATAAGATGCATACAAAAGCAGAAAATCAACACATATCCTGATTTCTACCTAGACGGTGTCCTTAAGGAGACCGTCTGGGTAGAAATCAGGATATATGTTGATTTTCTGTTTTTATATGCATCTTATAGAGGATTTTCTTGCGATTCCTTTGGTACTTTCCGTTTACTTCTACTCCGAATAGTGCGCCCACCATAGGGGGGGAAAGCAATGGGGGTGGAGTGACCTTGAACCCTGCCCCCCCTCACTATTGGGGGTCAATTGAGCGTGTTTCTCTGCGGGAATGGCATTATAGTTCGTTAATAGGCTACTCTAAGTGCTTTCATTATTCAAACGAAACATTCTAACGCTGAGTAGATATTTTTTTATACTTTTTGACAATTTCAGAATTTAGCTGTTCTGCCGTATCTATGATACCGCAGCTTTCCTTCATAGCTCGATGAAAGCTGCAGTATCATAGCTACAGCAGTGGCAAGCACACCAATCCAAAGGGCTTGAAAAGAGCTATAAAACACAGGAGTTTACTAGACAAAAAATGTATTTTGGTGGAAAAAAATTAAAAATTAAAAACTTTTTTGTCAAGAATTACACCTATTCTCTTTTGTTGTTTATTTTTTCCCAGAGTTACAGAACTACAGCAATGTAAATTATATCAATCAAAAGGGCTTGAAAAGAGCTACAAACGCTCAAGAGTTCATTGTAGAAAACCTTGTAGTTCAAAAGATAGAAAGAAAAATTTTTTTTTGTGAAAAAACACGTTTTTCTGGAAACTTGATATTGGATTCTCAAATCTATCTCCTTCCACAATTTTAGAGCTACGAGAATGGTTTATATACCATTCGATAGGGCTTAGCAAGGTGTACCCATACGCAATAGCATTTTTCGATACATTTAGTGTTTTGAAAATTACACCACATGAAAAAAAAAATGAAAAATATATCATTTTTTTTTCAATTCCCAAAATCCACAAAAAGAATTTATCAAAATTCCCTATTGTGTATGGTTATATAGACATATAAGCAATCTAAAAACGAAATACTGGTTCTGTAACTTCAAAATTGTAGGAGGAGATAGATTTTACAGAATTTTTCAGAATACAGATTTTTTATCATATTTTTCAAAAAAAAAAAAGTGCAGCCACAAAAATTTCGTCAAAATAAATGATCTATGCATCATTTCACACCTACTGTGAAAATTTCAGAGAAATCCATCCATAAATAACGGAGTTTTTTTTACCCAGACGGTCTCCTTAACATGTTTTAAGCTTCTCTGTAGTTCATGCATTGCTATTTGAGAATTAAGATCTGTATTTTCTACCTGCCCTGCTGATAGGTTAGAAATGGTATTTTCAATTGTTTTTGAAAATTTATCACCTAATTTCATCTTGTGTCTACAAAAATAAGCCAGTAATAATTCAGCTTTGTCTGCTGTGCTATCTGCTATATCACCTACAGTTGGATTTGAATTGACAGAGCTACCTTTCATTGAACGTATCAACCTCCAGACATTACCAACACCGGTGTTTGAGTCCAGAGTGTTTACAAAACTTGTCCAGCTTTGGATTTTCTTTTGCTTAATGATTTCTTTGGCAATCCTTTCATAATTCTTGTACACATGCAAATTTTCTGCAGTGGGATGCTTTGATAATTTGTTTCGAGCTTTCCTCCGCTTTGCTACAGCCAAAGCACATTCCCCATCCCACCATGGTGTTTTCCTCGTAACTCCCCAAGCCGGTGAGGATTTGGGGATATATTTGCTAGCTGCGTCCTGGAGCCCTTTTGTTAATGCTGTGTTCAAATCATCAACTGAGGAGTGAGCTATCTGATTTGTAGATATTTGTGATAATTCTTCCTTAAAGCCAGCCCAATTTGCATTTTTTAAAATCCATCTACGCAAATGGTTATCAGATTTCTTTACTACTGTGCCAAAAGTACATTCAATTGGATAATGATCACTCCCAAGATCTGCACCTCTTTCAAGAAACCCACACGCAAGAAGAGTTGGAGGGACAATACACAAATCTAATGTAGAACTTGTCCCCAAACGTGAGTCAATATAAGTAGGCAAGTCAGGAGGGTTAAGTACTCCAAGAGAATTCTCATCCAGAAGTCTACACAGGTTCCTTCCTGAAGCATTCAGTCGGTTTTTACAGTCCCACAAAGGTGCATGAGCATTCGTGTCCCCAACGAATATAAACAATTCACTCATTTGAATAAAATAATGATAAAACTCTTCAAAATCAATACACGCATTAGGATTATAAATATTACATATATGAATATATCTATAAGAAGAAAACACTTTAATTGATGCTATTTCTAATTTACCATTCAAGAACTTATTCACATTATTCACAGAAAAGTTAATATCATTCCTGATCACAAAGAATAACCAACCTTTGGCCCTATTTTCTGTATGGGACCACACGCACTCATAGCCTATGAATTTAGGCTCATTAGTTTTAATCCATGTTTCACATAAACATAGTATGTCAGGTTTTTTTCTGTAGAGATAGAGTTTCACTTCTGCTAATTTCGAAGATAATCCATTACAATTAATTGGTACAAATAAAGGTTTTTTTCTGAGGCTCCACTTCTTTTGATCCTCTGATCACAAATTTTATAGTTATACATCATTTTATCCTTCAAGCTGATCCCAATCTCTTACTTCCTTTAGAGTGGGATAGAGGTATTTTAGATGTTTTAGTATTTTTTCCTGACATATTTTTTCTAAGACTGTGTCACATTTGCTTTGAGGATTCATGTTATCGCTAAACTCACTGAGTAGTTGAGAGCCAATTTTTTGGCCGAGATGATTTCTAATCATTCCAAGAAGCAGTAGATCTCGTTGACGCTTGTTTTCATGATTCAAGTTTGATGAGAATACTTCCATCATAAACTTACTTAGGTGAGAAAAGAAGTCCTCAAATATGGTTTGCACATAAGATTCAATTTTTTCTACCACTGTTTGTACTACACCTTCACTACAGACAGCTGTTTCTTGCAACGACTGACTGCCTTCAAAATGAGTGGCTAGTACATTCTGCTCTAGTTGATTTGGTTTTTCTTGAGGAATCCTTCTTGGTATATAGTACGATCCTTGGGATTGGTGTATATCTGCCGGGACTGTCACTTGTTTAGGTTGGGAGGTTTTCAGAGCTGAAGCATATGTTTTTTGACTTCTAATCAAACTTATAATTTGGGTACTTTCTTGCATAGAGGCATCTTTTTTGTTGTTCAATTGGGAACTTATCACAGGGGAAGTAGTGTTGGTTTTTTGAGAGATAGATTCAAGGTTTTCGCTGGTCTCAGAGATGACTTGCTTCCAAGCTGCTGAAAAGGAGACTCCTTCTTTCATCAGTGATTGAATTTGAAAGGCATTTTGCATATAGGGGCATTCTTTAGAACTGGCCACATGATTTCCCTTGCAGTTAGCACAGAGGGGAGTGGGGGCATTGCATTTGTCTTTGGAGTGGCCACTACCACAAATTAAACATCTTTCAGCCGATGAACACCCACTTGCAAAATGTCCATGTCGTTGGCGTCTATAGCATCGAATGGGTGGAGGTGAATATGGACTGACTTGAAAATTCATGAATTCTATTTTTATTTGCTTTGGAAGATCTTTGCCTATAAATTCCACTTTAACACTTAAAGAACTCTCTTTTTTCCATTGGAAAACTTAGGCAATCTTACCATGTTTATTATTTTGGCATTTTCACTTGTGGCAATTGGAATAAGATCCTTTAAATTGACATCATGGTCAATTGGTCTGATTACTCCAAAAGTAGATTGGGCAGACTCAGAACGAGGTTTGTGACACCGAACTGCAAACTTTCCGATGTTGCTTACTTCCAACACTCTTGTTACTTCCTTTTCAGTGGCTTCTTTGAGCTCAATTGCAATCAAATTTTGTCTCTTGTTAACTCTTATTTCTTTGACATATTCATAGTTTAGTATTTTCTTCAATCCTTGGGCAACTTCAAATGGATCATACGTCATTTTTCTCTTGTTTGCTCCAACCAACTCGCTGTTTGATTCCTGCAGTTGTGTGATCAGCAAAGTACATGCCTTGTCTATTGATGCCAAAGTTTTATTGGTTGGGTATACTCTTCTTGTTTTAGGTGAGGTAGATTTGCAAGTTTTTTTTGAGGTTTCACCATCAGAGTTAGAGCTTGAGAGGCTCACACTAGTTCTTTCTCTTTTTTTAGATAGTTTGTTGTTCTTGAACAACATGCCCTGGATTACAGATTCATTTGTTTCTTCGGTGCTCATCACTTTTTCTCCATTGTTAGGCTCTTCTTCACTATCCAGGTTGGCGGCCGGCAGCTGCATCTCTTCAATTTCACTGCAGGGATCATCTAATTCTCTCAGATCGCTATACCGATTCGTTAATGGCAGTTCAGCAATTTTAAATTTGATGGTAGCCCCAGACAGGGCCACCTACAGAAAGAAATAAACAATCACCAGAAAACAATAAGTAATTTAACAAATACAAGAAAACAATTGCAAAAAATCTGAATACAGCAAGTACACTATAACAAAATGAAATATCGCTACGTGGCCCACCCCAAATGGAGAGGAGAGAGCCAGTTGCGGATATAATGAAGATGACTAATGAAATTTATTAGATTATGTCTCGGAAATATGTGTCTGTTTTTGCAAGAGCTTGTCAAAATATAGTCTTTACCCGACGAATGCAACTGCCTCTCCCCCTAAAGGCAATAGCAGACCACAGTGACTGAAATCTTGAGTCTTGAGTTTTGGCACCCAGCCTACAGGGGCATAGGGGCCTTGATCACAGCAGATTTTGAGGAATGTTTAAATCAATTCGGTAGCACCAATGTCTTGCAAGAATTTAATCAACAACTTTGGATTGTAGTTATCTGCTAGCAGGGACTGTAGAGTAGGCACTGTATCTAGATCTGCACACTCCTGAAGCAAAAATCTGCGGGCAGTGGCGAGTCTTGGACACTTCAGCAGCAAGTGGCTTATTGTCCACTTCTCTGAGCATGTGGAGCACATCGCCGGCATGGTTCGGTTGAATAGGTGTTGATGTGTCAGTCGGCATACACCCAGATGGAGACGCGAGAGGGTCACTTGTTCCCGCCGTGGCAGGCATAGGTAGGGTGCAGTCCCTAATTTTGGTTTGAGTGACCAACTGCTTACTGTAGAAGCAGTCCATTCAGACTGCCATTTGGTTTGGTAGTAATTGAGAAGAAAGCTTCCAATTTCTTTGGAGGACATACCTACTGGGGTGATATAAGTAATTTTGATAGCTGCTTTGGCCAACTCATCGGCCTTTTCATTTCCTCTTATGCCCACATGTGAGGGGAGCCATTCTATGATGAATTTGTTTGGGTGCTTTATGAGAGAGTTCGATATGAGCAGAGCAAGAAAGTGGGAGGAGCTGTGTAGATTTTGCAGAGCATGGATGAAGCTTAGAGAGTCTGTGAAGATAATATATTGTCCTTTGTGTTTGGAGAAGAAAGAGATTGCAGCATATATTGCATAAAGTTCTGTTGTTAATACAGAAGAATGGTTTGAAAGGTGGGCTAGAAGACTGTCAGGGTCACACCAGGCTGCTGCACCACTCTGGCCTCCCGCTCTGGACCCATCACAGAAGACTGCTGTGCACAATTTGTGCCTTGCGCGAAGTTCTGAATACAGCTGTCTCCACGAGTCGTCTGGTATGGAGAGTGTCAAGATGCAGCAAGGTCCTGTACAAATGTAGCCTAGTTATGTGTAAACGAGATTGCTAGCGGAGGTCTAGAGATAAAGAGAGGAAGAAAGAGTTAAATAGATCTCAAATTCTTGTGTATAAAGGTAGTAAGAGCTGCTGCGACCAATTTTATGTCGCAGCTCAAACCTATAAATAAAATAATATTGTATTGCTCCCGCATAACTAGGATACGCGGCCGCTTATAGGTCCATCATTTGAAAAATAGAGAGAAGCGTTTTTTTTGTGGTTTCGAGAACTTCGCTTCCCAATTTTCGGCGACTTTTACGAATTGTACTTTTGTCATTCCATCTCCGAATAAAGATATACTTTGGATAAAATCTCCTGATTATCTACAACTCTTGAAAGGAGTTTAATTTTTTTAAGCTACGCATGGTATCAACGCCGGCGCTTACTGATGATCCAGCCAAGTACTGAGATTCATTTTGAAGTAATCTGCCTAGATAGGAAGGTTCTTCTACTATAAAAGCCGTAACCAACATCTCGGCTGCGACTGACGGCCCAAGGAGGTTCCCTGCAGTACGCTTTAAAAATTTCCTGTCGAACTCGCTGAAGGACTAAAATAGACACCCGTGAGAACTCGACAATATTGGCGCCCAACGTGGGGCCACGACCTCAAAGAGAACTAGCAAAGACTAGCGAATCATCCGGCAGAAGAACTCATTCACAACCAGCCGCGACGATCTCACCAGTAAGATGGACGATCAAGTACACAAAGCCCGGGAGTATGCTGAGGCATTAGGACTCCACCCCGGAGACGATGAATATCGAGAAGTATTCCTAGGACGGCTAAGAACTCTGGAGGAGAATGACCGAGCCAAACAAGAAGCGCAGGAGGCGCGTGAGAGAGCAGAACGTGCCTTTGAACTAGAACGGGAGGAACGAATCAGAGCACGGGAGCACGAGCTCCAAATATTGCAACTCCAGCAGCAGAGAGAGGTACATGAGCCCCATGGAAGGACTCCGAACCTTCCAAAACCGCCTCCTTTTGACCCTAAACACGAAGGGATGCAGGAATTCCTCAAGAGGATAGAGCAATATGGACGAGCTATGGGCAGTACGGACGTGGAACAGGTCCAGACGATAGAGACCTTAGTAACCCCAAAAGAGCGACGGCTCATAGAGACCTTGCCCGCAGAAGACAGATATCAACTGGAAGAGATAAAAAACCTACTGTTAGGAGCCCACCGAGTGACACCTTCAAAACTCCGGGAAACCTTTTACCAAGTCACTCCGGACGAAGGAGATAATATGAGCAGGTTCCTTCGGAGACTAAAACAGGCTTTCGATGCCTGGATAAGAGGAAGCCAAGTCGCACCCACCTACGCGGCATTAAAAGACTTTCTATTGATAGACCGGGCATATGAAGTGCTGCCAGGTCACATCGCGATCCACATCGAAGACCAGGGAGGGATCGATATTCCGACGATGGGCGAGCAAGGTGATAAATACCTCTAAGCTCGACCTCATCTGTCCCTCCAGCAACTGTGTCAAGGAAAAACCAAAACACCGGGAACAGAAATGCAGAACCAAATTGGTAAGAACGGGGCCGGAACTACAAAACCTGGCACCAATAAAACTTATGGATTCAACAATCATGCCAAACCAGGCTTCGAAAAATCCGTTGTTCCACGACCCATGGCAAGCAACAACCCGCGAAACATGGGGACACGCTTCCCGGAAACCAACCACCACGGTTGGCGGAACTACTATTGCCAGAGGCACGGACCAAACGCAGATCACACCACTGCTCAGTGTAGAGAGACACCGCAATTTAGGAACGAGCAACGCAGACCAGAGTCGGCAAGGCCTAGCACTTCCGCTCAAGTGAATGCTTTAGCTTTAGACGAAGAGTATGAAGAAAACAAGGAGGAGGAGATAGCGCCAGTGGAATGCAATCACCTTGCTTCCGGTAATAAATTAATAATAGGACAGCTAAAGACATGCTCAGGAAGCGTCGGGAATCACAAGGTAAACGTCCTGCTAGATGGAGGAGCTAATGCCATCTTTGTAAAAAAACATTTTGTGCCCGAGAACGCGCGACTACCCACCGTGATCCAAGTACGTATGGCCGATAATCACGCCATAAGAGCACCTATGGCCCGCATACGATTAGAATGTCCGTACTACCGAGGAGAGGCTACGGTAGTCCTCATGAAAAATCTGTCCCACGATGTCATCCTTGGGCGTGTACCAGGAACTAGTTCATTTGAGGAGCCAAGCACTGAAGTGCTAGAGCAAGAACCCGCGGTGACGGTACATCATATGACCACCAGATCAGCCGCACAACAAATCAATAAACAAGCCGAAAATAACGAGAGGGAGTTCGAATTCACACCACAACCGACAAACAGAGCAGATTTAGCCAGGTTGCAACGAGAATGCCCTACCCTACAGAAAGCATTCAAGAAAGCAGAGCAAGGCATAGAAGAAAAGACTAGGAGGCGCGACATCCGAGCTTATGAATTACGGGACTCCATCCTGTATTGCCGCACCACCCACGGAGAACACAACAACCTTCAGGTGATGGTCCCTGCTATACTACGAGGCCAAATTCTTAAAATGGGCCACGATAACCCACTAGCGGGGCACTACTCGCAAAAGAAAACACAGGCCCGCATAGAACGAGAATTTTATTGGCCCTCAATAGCCACCGATATTATGAAGTATTGCCACTCGTGCCACGAATGCCAAAAACGCGCACCCGCACGACCCGCACGAGCCATTCCCACCATGCCCGCCATCACCGGAACGCCTTTTGCAGCTCTGAGTGTCGATCTAATTGGTCCCATTCAGCCCGCGTCTGCTCGAGGAAACCGCTATGTACTGACGGTCGTAGACCAGGCAACCCGTTATGCAGATGCAACTCCCCTCCGGCACATCAATGCTGAAACAATAGCCATCGCGTTAAACGAGATTTGTACTAGAGTAGGATATCCGCACACTCTCACCACCGACAACGGTAAACAATTCACCGCTGAGACCTTTGAGAGCTTCTTAAGATTATACGGAATCAAACATAGGCGTACCCCACTATACCATGCGCAATCGAACGGAATTGTGGAACGGTTTAATGGGACGTTGAAGACAATGTTAAGAAAACTGGCAACAGAAAAACCCAGAGACTGGGATTTGTACTTACCCGCAGTATTATTTGCGTATCGAGACGCACCACAAGCTGCGACCGGGTTCTCGCCATTCGAATTAATTTACGGACATCAAGTCCGCGGACCACTAGCCATATTAAAAGAATGCTGGGTAGCTCCGGAACCCGCAGAAACCGATCGCAATGCCGCCCAGTACCTGATGGACATGCGGCAGAAACTCAAAGAAACGTGCGAGCTAGCTCAAAAGAATTTGAGAACTAGTCAGGAAAAAGCACACCAACGGGTGGGTAAGCATTACAAAGTGCGTGTCCTGGAAAAAGGAGACCAGGTTTTAGTCTTCAAACCAGACTCCACTAACAAGCTTACCATGGCATGGCAAGGTCCCCATATAATTAGCCAGAAATTGGGAACACACACGTACCGGGTGACCGTCGGGAAAGAGGAGAAAGTATACCACATAAATCTCCTACGGAAATACCAGCAGCCGAATGCCTGCACAATAAATCAGCAAGAAGCAAATGCCGATCCCGAAGAAACGGAAAGCGAAACGGTAGAGGAAGCATTCTCTGCGGCATGTTTAGCGGTAGAATACCCTGGAGAAGGAGAAGCGTTAGATCAACGTACGCCGGAAATTCCGCAGATCATAGGGGAGAGTATTATAGACTGCGACCTTAATCCGCAACTAAGCGACCAGCAGCGAGAGCAACTACAGAAACTACTACAAGAACAGGCACATATTTTTACGGATACCCCCGGTAAAACTTCCACCGTTAGTCACGAGATCAAATTGAAGGACACGGAGGTGTACATGGACGACCTGTTGGTCGCGTCGAGTAGCTGGGAAGAACATGTAGCAGCGCTCCGGGGTCTACTCAGAGCCTTGGCAACTCATGGATTACATGCCAAACCCTCCAAATGCGCGTTTGGCTACGCCAACCTGCAGTACCTAGGTCACCAACTCAGCAGTGATCAGCTCCTACCTTTGGAGGAACGAACTAAAGCCCTAGCAAAAGCAGCGTTACCTAAAACTAAACCGGAACTGCGAAGTTTTCTGGGAAGCGTAGGGTATTATCAAAAATTCATTCCTAAATTTTCCGACCGCGCAGCCCCGTTACAAGATTTTCTACGAAAAAACTCCCCCGAGGAGATACCATGGACGGACATCGCCCAAGAAGCGTTCGAGCAACTGCGAACCGCACTCACCAAGCAACCGGTGTTGCAACTCCCTGATACCGATGCTCCGTTCATATTACGGACCGACGCATCCCAGACCGGCTTCGGGGCAGTACTACTACAACCCAGTAAAGCGGATTTTCGACAGTATGCGCCCGTCGCCTATGCTTCGCGACGGCTAAAATCCGCAGAACAGCAATACTCTACGATCGAGAAAGAGGCGTTGGCAATTTATTGGGCCCTCCAAAAATTTGAGGTTTATGTATACGGCCGGGAATTCGTCCTACAGACCGATCATCAGCCATTACTCTACCTAGATCAGGCAGATAAACTAAATCCACGCCTCAAGAGATGGGCCATTTACTTCAGCCTATTTACGTATAAAGCCGAACATATCGAGGGAAAAAGGAACTACTTGGCAGACTTTTTATCCCGTGCCCCCATAGAAGAGTGAAGAAATTACCCTGGCCCACGATAATTTGTAATTTCATGTACTGTAACCTTGCGGCTATATAAATCAGCATCTAGACTAACTATTTTCCAATGGGGTTAAAAATAGGGGGCCTAAACGGAAAAATAATTCTAGAATAAACCAGGAGGATAGCCCCATGTCCAAGCCACAAATATCATAGGTTTGGGGCCTATTTGTACATACCTCCTCAAGCTTTGACTGAAGTAAAAGCTTCACCAAGGGTGGGGATGTCAAGATGCAGCAAGGTCCTGTACAAATGTAGCCTAGTTATGTGTAAACGAGATTGCTAGCGGAGGTCTAGAGATAAAGAGAGGAAGAAAGAGTTAAATAGATCTCAAATTCTTGTGTATAAAGGTAGTAAGAGCTGCTGCGACCAATTTCATGTCGCAGCTCAAACCTATAAATGAAATAATATTGTATTGCTCCCGCGTAACTAGGATACGCGGCCGCTTATAGGTCCATCATTTGAAAAATAGAGAGAAGCGTTTTTTTTTGTGATTTCGAGAACTTCGCTTCCCAATTTTAGGCGACTTTTACGAATTGTACTTTTGTCATTCCATCTCCGAATAAAGATATACTTTGGATAAAGTCTCCTGATTATCTACAACTCTTGAAAGGAGTTTAATTTTTTTAAGCTACGCATGGTATCAACGCCGGCGCTTACTAATGATCCAGCCAAGTACTGAGATTCATTTTGAAGTAATCTGCCTAGATAGGAAGGTTCTTCTACTATAAAAGCCGTAACCAACATCTCGGCTGCGACTGACGGCCCAAGGAGGTTCCCTGCAGTACGCTTTAAAAATTTCCTGTCGAACTCGCTGAAGGACTAAAATAGACACCCGTGAGAACTCGACAGAGAGCTTCGAGTGTTTGTGAAGGGAGTCATGAACTTCCGCTGGGGGAAGCAGAAGAGATTGTTTCTGTTTATGACCAGTATATCTGAGATCTTAATTCCAATTTCTTGGAATTGCTTGTGCAAGATTGCTTCTACTGGAAGAGGCCGGCACTGAACAGAGTGAAAGTTAAAGGGGTAGTAAGCACAGATTTCCTCTTGGACTGGATGGTTGTTGTTGGAAAGGACCCGGGTGCCATATTTTGCTAGCAGCAACTGCCTACGGAACCTCAGGGGAGCAGGTCTGCTTCTGCTTCCAGCAGAAGAACAGGGGTGCATCTCAAAGCCTTCAGCATTATTCTGGCTCCGGCGTATTGGATGCGATCCAGGATTTTAAGGGTAGAGTCAGCCACCAAATGAAAGAGAAACGAGCCATAATCTAACTTGCTGAGTATGAGAGAAGAGTACAAGGATCTGAGAGTGAGAAAGTCTGCGCCCCATTTGTTTGCTGCTACTATTTGGAGGAGGCGTAAGTCCTTCTTGCAGCGGTTTTGCAAGTCCTTGATGTGGTTTTTGAAGGAGAGTTTGCTGTCCAGTGTCATGCCAAGGAATTTGTGTGCTGAGACATTTTCTATTGGGTCTTCATTTATTTTCAATTTTTGAGGGGAGAGTTTTCTTTTTGTGGTAAAAATCATGCTTTTTGATTTTGCAAGTGATAAGGTAAGCCTCCATTTGTTGGCCCATGCTGTTATGGAGTTTAAGGCTTTTTGAAGCACTTTGATAGCCTCATCAATGTTATGGTGTGCAACCCACAGTGCACAGTCATCTGCATATATTGAATATTGAACCTGTTCTGAGCAGCTTTCACAGATATCATTTATAAAAATGAGGAAAAGGGTTGGGCTTAGAACTGACCCCTGTGGTACTCCTCTTGTAATGGGGAAGGGTGAAGAAAAGGAGCCACCATTTTTGAATTGTATTCGTCTATGAGATAGGAAGCCCTTGACAAAGAGGAACAAATTTCCCCCTATTCCCATGGATATCAGTTTATTCCAAAGAAGGGTATGATTAACTGAATCGAAGGCTTGGGAAATATCTAAGAAGACTGAGACTACACTGTCATCCTGCATGAGAGCTGAGCGTATGTGAGATTCCAATCTGAAGAGACAGTCCAATGTTGAGAACTTAGGGCGAAATCCACTTTGGTTTCTATTTGGAAAATGGGAGTCTTCTAGAAATTGTAATAGTCTATGTACTAAAATTTTTTCCATTGTTTTGCATAGGATGCTGGTGAGCTATAGGTCTATATGATGAT
The DNA here is from genome assembly GCA_030386875.1 of Morinoia aosen. Lineage (NCBI taxonomy): Eukaryota > Metazoa > Arthropoda > Malacostraca > Amphipoda > Talitridae > Morinoia > Morinoia aosen. Next base: position 3,514,628 of record CM059558.1, on the reverse strand, counting down.
GCTAATGATGCTGGCTTGCCGTGTTTAGAGATTGGGAGGATGTGAGCGTGTCCCCATTGTCGAGGAAGGCCGTGGGTGTAGACAAAGTTGAAGAATTTCAGTAATTTTAATTGCTGTGGGTCAGGTAAGTTGGTTAAGAATGGCAAAATTATGTCATCAGGACCTGGGGAAGAGGCCCGCATTTTTTTCAGTGCACTCTTTAGCTCGGAGATATATTTTCATTATACCAAATCTTGTTATTTCTGTCTTCTGGAGAGATATCACTAGAGAGCCCTACAGGTAAATTTGAAATACCCCTGTTTGCAAATTCGTAGGCTAGAGGGTTTGCTACTTGAATCTCAGAAGTCAGAAGAACGCTTTTTTCCAACAGTGAGATGGGCACCGGTCTGGGGGAGGACTTCAGACTCCTCACCTTCCTCCACACTGTTAAAGAGTCGGAACCCACAGAAATGGAAGAGACAAATCCTCTCCAGCCTGTTTGACAGGCCTTCAGGATGGTATACCTCAGAAAGGCTGATTTTTGCTTGTATTCGATCCATAATTCTAAATCTCCCGTGTTCCTTCTATATTTGGAGAGAGCAATTCTTTTGTTTTTAAGAGCACTTGAGCATTCTCTGCTCCACCACCAATGGGTCTCTTTTCTTTGCTTGCCACCCCCTGAAATTGGCAGTCTCTGCAGCAGCTGCCTTCAGTCTGCCTTCAATGGCACTACAGGCCTCTGTTGGGGACAAAAATTGAGATGGCAGTGAAACTATTGAGCTGTATTGGTCCCAATTTGCTTTCTTAGGAATCCATCATTTATGCTTGGGGGTGGGATTTGCTTGCTGTTCCACTTCTATTTCTATTGGGAAGTGGTCACTGTGGTAGTGATCTGCATGTACCTTCAACTTTAGCTTTGGGGCAAATTTACTAGATGTGATGGAGAGGTCAATGTGTGTGTAGGTGCCACTTGAGCTTAAGTATGTTGGGTCTCCTGTATTTAGGACTGCCAGCTGATTTCTCTCCAGCCACTCAGCAATGATGTGTCCCCTTCGGTCTGAGTAGGTAGATCCCCAGGACTGATGGTGAGCATTTGCATCCATGCACAATATATAGGGATTTTGCAAATTGTGGATGATATCCTCCAGTTTTTGAGCTAGATTTCCTACATCTAGAGTCGGTGGTAAATAGATACAGCACACTGTTAGGTGGCTGTCTCTGAATGCATATTTGACTGTGCATGCTTCCAGAGATGTCTGCAAATCTATGATAATCCTTGGGACCTGCTCAAAGGAAAAAATTGCTGTACCTCCTCCGCTGCCACAAGGTCTATCAGATCTAGCTGATGCTGTCCGTCTGCCTAAGGCAAGAGGGGAAGAAGAAGGCACCCTTGTTTCCTGGAGGCACATAATAGATGGGGAGAGTTCTTCTATTGCTAACTGGAGAAAAGGACGGTTTTTGTTAAAATTTCGGATATTCCATTGAATAATTTTGCAGTTCATTGTGAGGAGAGAGAGGTGTAGCCCAACTGAGAGAGGAGAGTTGAAACCGTGGAATCCACTTGCAGGAGAGAACCTATTTCTACAATGGACTCTATTTTTTCACTTAGAGTTGTGGAGAGGAGTTTGATGATCAGCGGAATGAGAGATAAAATCCATGTAGGGATTTCAGATGGAGAGGAGAGGAGAGAATGTTGTTTTTTGTTTGTTTTTTATATAGGGGTGTTTCAGTTTGTTCCTGTGTTGGAAAATTTGGGATTGGGCAAGGGGTCAGTGAGGGGAGAGGAGGCAGAGTAGGGTCAAAATCTTCATTCATGGTGGTTTGAGAGAAAGCAGTGTTGTCTTTATGGTGCGTTGATGATATTTGCCCTGGAGTGATACACATGGATGAATAAGAGCTTCCTGTCATTTCCTGTTGGGAACGAGGGGCGTTTACACTACCTTCCACCTCACTGTTTGCAGCTGGTTTCCTCTTATGAACTTGGGGTTATGGCTTTGGGAGTGGGGGAAAGTCATAGGTAGTTTGACTAAGTTGATAGGAAGAAGTTAAATTTGCTCCAGAATTTCTTGTTGGTTGTGATTGCAAGGAATCTGAGTGAGACTTTTCTATTTGCTTTCTTGCTGCTATAAATGATATGTTTTGTTCCACTGAAATTTGGCAGATCTACACTTCCTTGATGTATACTGCGCAGTTTTTGGATAATGCATCATGCTGACCACTGCAGTTGATACATCTTTCTTGTTCTTTGCAGAGCAGACCACTGTGTCCGTTTTGGCCACATCGGCTACAGCGTTGTGCGCTGTGGCAAAAAGCTGAACCGTGCCCCCAGCGGCAGCATCTATAACAGCGGAGTGGGTTGGGAATGTATGGGTCTATTTTATATCGACTGTATCCAATTTTCAAAAAATGAGGTCTGGCTAATCCGGAAAAGGTAACTACAAAGAGAGGGACATGGGAACGTTCAGGATCTTTGTAGAGTTTCCTAATTGCTATCACTCCCAGCTCCTTTAGGCATTCCAGCAGTTCCCCCATGGGTTCCCCATTTAGCTCCAGAGCATAGAGTTTTCCTTGTACTGATTGAGAATTTAGAGCAATGGATACTAGAATGGGAATTTCATTTGATGAATCAACTTGAATTGTTTTTGCAGAGAGTAGAGAGAGCAGCTGAGTTTGAGTCTTGCAAGTAATAAATAGAGCCCCTGATTTTAGGTGCTGCACCCCCTCCACCTCACCCCACATCAGATCAATAGCCTTGGCTAGCTTGAAAGGGTTTATTTGAGAAAGTTTCCTGTTTGGATCTCTGCATTTTATGTGTGCAGTCTTGGTGGTGTTTGGGATATTTTCCAGGTAGGCCGGGTCAGACAAGTTCATTTGGGCAGAGTAAGGTTCCTGGGTATTCCTTTTGCTTTGTCCCATCTGATCCTGTGTTGAGCCCCTTGGTGCACCCTCCTGATTTTCCACCTGGTTTATACCAGGTTCTTCTGTCTCTGATAGTATACCAGGTGGAGAGGAGTCAATTGAGATTAGGCTATCGTTGCTACCTTGTCTATTGCTGGGTTGAATTGTTGCATCATTTGTTAATCCTCTTTTTGAAGAGGAACTCGGAGGAGGAGAAGTACGTTTTCGCTTCTGTTGGAACTTCGATGAAGCTGGGGCCGAGTTAGGTATCTCCAAGTGAGGTTGAGCTTTGCCACCCTCTTTTTTGTGGAGACTGCCAGGAGCCGGTTGGCTATTTGTTTTTGCTGGCCGAGAGGCTGACGAGCCTCCCGGCTTTTTTCCACCTTTGTTCATTGATCTCGATCAACTATTTCCCTTTATTATAGAAATATATGAGCAAAAAGTTTGAATAGTTTTTCTGTCTACCACGTTTTTGCACTTTAAGACGCACGTCACCACGTCGACACCACTCACAATTCAGCTCACAACCTCTTTTTTTTTCAATGAAATTTTCGACTGACTGCTGTGCGCGCTGACTGACTCGCTGAGCGCTGTGCTGTGCATCTTCTTTATCGATGATCCGGAGGGATCTTGAAAGTTGTTGGACTTCTTCAGCAGAAATCCGTGTAACCTGACAGCTTGTACTTTGGCAGCAAAAGCAGGATCAAGCAAATCCCCCGATACTGCAGCACTTTTTTCTTGAGTCCTCAATATTACTGGACCTCTTGAGCTGCTGTCTGCAGAGGCTGACAGCTTATTGAATCAAGTTAATTTCATTAGACACAGATGTAACACAGTCAAAATCAGAACATTTATAGTTGCTTACATCTATTAGTAGCACCAAGGAAGTTCACCAAGGAGCGGAGAATTGCAAATTGTACACAGGATTGGTATTCACCAAAACCTAAGACATTTTTCAGATTCAATTCAAGGTTAAATTTTACAAAAGTAAGACACAAATGCAGTCTGGCAGCCTCATATTGGGGACAGCCAAGCAAGAAGTGCTCAATGGTCTCTGGTACACCACACTCAGGGCAGAGAGTGCTTTGACACAGGTTAAATCTACCCAGATGAGAGAGAACACCAACATGACCGATTCTAAATCGGCTAATAATACACTGAAATTTTCTTGACATGGCACCACCCAATCTAAATTTTGGTCTGCTACACAATTCATACATAAATCCTCCCTTCCCGGATCCCCTCATTTGATTTCCCCAACACTCGCTCCAGTAGTCTAACATTTTGTTTTTCAGTTTGCTGACATGCTCCTCATAACTAAGATGAGTGAGTACTGATTTAATATTTTGGTGACCCATTTTTGCGCACCGGTCCACTATCTCATTTCCCACTATGCCCGAATGTGCAGGGATCCATTGTAACTGAATCCTGTTCTTCAATTGTACCACAATTTTTTGAATTCTTCTACTGAAAATCTCATAGGTGGGGTTATTTAGGTTTAATATAATATCCAGAGAACATTTAGAATCAACAAAAATGACAACATTATGTTTTGACAAGTTATCAGTAGTATAATTTACAGCCTGTAAAATAGCAAATAGCTCTGCTCCCACAATTGAGTGACCTGGGTTTAGGAGCCAGGAGGTACATATTTTTAGATGTGGCACATAAATAGTAGCAGACGCTGATCCCGACTGTAGCTTGGAACCATCTGTGAAAATTCTATAGGAATTACAAAACTTTGATGTTACATGTTCTTCAAACAAATGATTTACTTCAGCTGCTGTAAGGGATTCAACATCAGGAAATTCTACACACACATTAGATGAGATATCCATATATGGACTAATGAGCTGTTCTATTTGGGATCCTGGAGGAGAAAAGTTAAACTGGATTTGGTTCATTATTTCCGTGCGTTTCAGTGCAAGCTCACTTTTTGGAGGAGATTTGAATAGCTCAATTTTTGCTGGGAACTCTTTGGGCTCTGCATCCAAGAAACTGCATCTCAAACACCATTTCAGGAACAAGTAATCAAGGTACAATCTCAGAGGCATAATGAATGCTTCAGCTTCCATTGAGGAAACCGGAGATGTTTTCCGTGCACCCAAGATGGATCGCAGAGCAGAGTTTTGGATCACATTAATTAATTTGAAACTACTTTCAGGAAGTTTTGTGAATATCACATGTCCATACGTAAGTTTGCTCCTAATGTATGATACATATACCTGTTGGGATAAAATTGAAATGCAATGAAATGCATATATAAGCTAAACCGAGACAACAAAAGTCAGAAGCCGGCGATCGGAAGGACGCTGAGCGGGCTGAGGGATCTTGGAAGGAGAAGGGAGGAGTACGTTGGGGGTAGCCGCTGTGTAAGAAGCTAGCTCGGAAAATTACACATAAGATAACACAAGGACAACTTGATTGTGTAGTAGAGAAAAACTATGTATTAAAATTAATTACCAACGAGAAAGGGAACTGTGGAAAATATGAACCTGAGCAGAATATGTTAGAGGGAAATGCGCGTGGCAATACCAAGTTTGTGACGCAAGGGGACACGTCAGAGGTGACGCGTTAGAAGCACTCAATCGCGAGATGCCACGTTACTAACAATTTGCGCGGGCATCCCGCACCATCTACAATGAGCGTCCCTTGTGCGGCGGGGGTATTTAAGCAGAGCAAGCGCGGGGACCGGCCTATTTGACCGGTGTAGTGGCAAGGATGTAGGCTTCCTGACGGCCAGCGGGGAGGTGAGATGATATTCTGTGTTCTGTGCTAGGAGCGTCTTTGTATTTTTCAAATACCATATGTGACAGTCAAAATTCGGGTACAAATTAATTCTGTGGGTTTGATTTCAAATCATTCTAGAATTGTTCACGTGATATGACTTCTCACAAGGCTTGAACTTGTAGATTTTTCTCAAGCGGGGATTAGAATGCCTACTAGTTCATAGCATTTTCATTGACTCATTCGACCTTGTTCTCAAAAGGGCGCTTGTGATTTGTTCTTGTGAAAAGGGGAGTAAAGCATTAGTTCAATTAATACAATGTGAAGTAGGCATACTGCAGGGAATAAAGACTCAAATAGAGCTATATAATCATGATGCACATTGTTCGCAGGGGAGGTTGGGGAAGCTGGATTACGCGGCAGGCGTAGTGTCGCGGCCGGTGGCTCCACACAACCGTGGTGCAGGGCTGCTGCTGGGCGTTCTTAACCTCGCAGAGATTCCACGTCGGCCCGATATTCAGCAGTAAAAATTTTCCCAAGGATGCTTGATAGCCGAGGTTGGCAACAACGCAAGCACGCTGAACAGTGCAAATCCATTTTGGCGCGCAGTGTGTGATATGAATTAGGCAGCACGGGATGCTTGATAGCTGAGGTTGGCAACAACGCAAGCACGCTGAACAGTGCAAATCCATTTGGCGCGCAGTGTGTAATATGAATTAGGCAGCCGTGGTGTTTAATAGCCGAGGTTCTAACCCATGTTTGACGTGACCATGCATTTATGTGTGAACTGACTAGAATATTCATTTCGTGTGTCTAAATTTTTAAAGTGCCATGTCGCAAATCATTAGCATCTTGCCTGAGGGCTCTGGTGCGAATATGAGTGTTGTGATATATATATTTCCCTGTGTCATCTCAATGTGTGCAGTTGAAAAATAAAGGTGCTAATCTTTGATGACCATTACTCTCCATGACTAATTATGTGGGTAGCGGGCGAGCAGAAAGGTGTACATTTTATTTATTTTTACGGAGGTTGCAAGTCCTCCTACGTTACGTGCTTAACCGGCATTGTATCGTGACAACCTGACGCAACAACTTTTGAGACGATCCCCACGAGACGCCGGACAATGCCCTGAGAACCTGCAGCCGCTGTTGACACTCTGTTTTAACATTTTGTATATGTGGTAAGAAGGTAAGTTTAGGGGAATCCAGCGTTATTCCAAGTACACGCTGTTTATTAGTTGTGTCTATTGTTTTAGAATTTATTCGTAGGTTAATCAATGGTACATATTTTTTACGTGTAAAAATTTGATACTTAGTTTTATCCACATTTATGGCTAGTTTCCATTTCCTCAACCAGTGTGTCAGGCCATTCAGGTAGTTCTGCATCGTTCGCTGGATCTCGCCTGGGGATCTCCCACTTGCAACTATTGTCACATCATCCGCATATGAGATGGATTGAATGCCCTCCATCTGAGGCAAATCATGGAGCATCACATTAAACAGCAGGGGGCTCAGGACTGCACCTTGGGGCAAACCACAACAAAGAATCTTTTCAGATGAGACAGCATCCGCCACCCTAACTTTGACACGTCTATTGCTCAAGTATGATCTTAACCATAAGACAGTGCTTATGTCACAGCCAATGTTTACAAGCTTATGCAAAAGTCCAGCATGCCATACAATATCATAAGCATTCTCCAAATCAACATAGACAATCAAACAATACATTTTTTTTGACCAGGCTTGTGAAATACAGTTTTTAATTAGAGCAAGGGCATCATACGTAGATCTCTTTCTGCGGAACCCAGTTTGATAGCAAGAGAAGATCTTCTTTTTTCCTAAAAAGTAATCAAGTCGACGTTTGACAATCTGTTCCATGATTTTGAAGAGACAGGAGAGCAAAGTAATAGGTCGATATCCATTGGGAGCTGAATGGTCTCGTTTGGGTTTCTTTACTGGACATATAATTCCCAACTTCCAAGCTTCTGGGAAGTAACCACTCAAGTGACTTTTGTTAAACAAACAGAGAACGTGTTCTTGGAATGACTGCGGTGCTTGACTGAGGAAAGCATAAAGAATTTCATCAGGACCCGGGCTAGTATTCTTCACATGTTTTAAACTCCTCTGTAATTCATGCATTGCTATTTGAGAACTAAGGTGTGTATTTCCTACCTGCACTGCTGAAAGGTTAGAGATGGTATTTTTAATTGTCTTAGAAAATTCATCACCTAATTTTATCATGTGTCTACAAAAATGGGCAAGTAATAATTCAGCTTTGTCTGCTGTGCTGTCTGCTATATCACTTACAGTTGGATTTGGATTGATAGAACTACCTTTCATTGAGCGTATCAACCCCCAGACATTCCCAACACTAGTGTTTGAGTCCGGAGTGCTTACAAAACTTGTCCAACTTTTGATTTTCTTTTGCTTAATGATTTCCTTGGCATTTCTCTCATGATCCTTATACAAATGCAAATTTTCTGCCGTGGGATGTTTTGATAATTTATTTCGCGCTTTCCTTCGCTTTGCTACAGCTAAAGCACACTCTCTATCCCACCATGGTGTTTTCCTACTAACTTCCAAAGCCGATGAGGATTTGGGGATGCACTTGCTAGCAGCATCCTGGAGTCCTTTTGTTAAAGCTGTATTCAAGTCATCAACTGACAGGTTAGCTATCTGACTTATATGGATTTGAGATAATTCTTCCTTAAAACCAACCCAATTTGCATTTTTCAAAATCCATCTACGTAGATGGTTGTCGGATTTTTTAACTACTGTGCCAAAAGTACATTCGATTGGATAATGATCGCTCCCAAGATCCGCACCTCTTTCAAAAAACCCACACGCAAGAAGAGTTGGAGGGACAATACACAAATCTAATGTTGAACTTGTCCCCACACGTGAGTCAATATAAGTGGGCACGTCAGGAGGGTTAAGTACTCCAAGAGAGTTCTCATCTAGAAGTCTACACAGGTTCCTTCCTGAAGCATTTAGTCTGTTTTTACAGTCCCACAAAGGTGCATGAGCATTCATGTCCCCAATGAATATAAACAATTCACTCATCTGAATATAATAATGATAAAACTCTTCAAGGTCAATACACGCATTAGGTTTATAAATATTACATATGTCAATATAACCATAAGAACAAAACACTTAAATTGATGCTATTTCTAATTTACCATTCAAGAACTTATCAACATTATTCACAGAATAGTTAACATCATTCCTGATCACAAAGCATAGCCCACCTTTGGCCCCATTTTCTCTATGGGACCACACACATTCATAGCCTATGAATTTAGGTTCATTAGTTTTAATCCATGTCTCACACAAACATAGAATGTCAGGTTTTTTTCTGTACAGATATATATAGTTTCAAAGCAGCTGTTTCGGTGTTTTCGAATTTTCAATAAAAAAGAGAGAACCAGGAAAATGGTATAAAACATTTTTCATTAAAATGTATTTTTGAGACTGAAAAGACTCGTAAAAAATTGGACGTTTCGAGCCTTCGCTCATCATCAGCAATAGGTACAAATTCGAAAAAATGTCATCTGTAAAATACAAAAAGAAAACAACTCAAAAAATGCATGACATTACTTATTGACTAGGGATAAAGGAAATGAGCTAAGATGTTTATTTAAAACAGGTTTCGTTTTAAAAATGAACAGAGACTCTAAAATCCGCAATTCTGAACACAACTTTGCCCTGGCTATGACTTTGAAGCTATTTTTATTGACTGCTGTGTCGCATTCAAAAGCGTGATTACGGATGGCTGAGTTAGATGGGCTTGCTAAAATGTTTCCCGTCCGGTAGCTCCTACCTTGATGCTCGGCAATCCTACATCCCAGAGTACGGGTAGTCATGCCCACATACTCAGATGCACAAAGTGCACAACTATATTTGTATATTAGGGATGCCTGCATCTCAGTAGGAAGTCTATCCTTGAATCTAAAAAATGATTCAATTTTATGATTATTGACCAATATTATTCTAAATTTATTATTATTATTTATCTAATTATCTAAATTTATTAAATTATTCAACAAGCAGCAGACTCTGTACGAACGCTCTCTCTGTGTTTCCCTTACTTTGGTCCTCAATCAGAATTAATGAAAAAACAAATACTGGAGCTACTACAAAAATATTTCAGTAATGTAAAATTTAGAATAATATTGGTCAATAATCATAAAATTGAATCATTTTTTAGATTCAAGGATAGACTTCCTACTGAGATGCAGGCATCCCTAATATACAAATATAGTTGTGCACTTTGTGCATCTGAGTATGTGGGCATGACTACCCGTACTCTGGGATGTAGGATTGCCGAGCATCAAGGTAGGAGCTACCGGACGGGAAACATTTTAGCAAGCCCATCTAACTCAGCCATCCGTAATCACGCTTTTGAATGCGACACAGCAGTCAATAAAAATAGCTTCAAAGTCATAGCCAGGGCAAAGTTGTGTTCAGAATTGCGGATTTTAGAGTCTCTGTTCATTTTTAAAACGAAACCTGTTTTAAATAATCATCTTAGCTCATTTCCTTTATCCCTAGTCAATAAGTAATGTCATGCATTTTTTGAGTTGTTTTCTTTTTGTATTTTACAGATGACATTTTTTCGAATTTGTACCTATTGCTGATGATGAGCGAAGGCTCGAAACGTCCAATTTTTTACGAGTCTTTTCAGTCTCAAAAATACATTTTAATGAAAAATGTTTTATACCATTTTCCTGGTTCTCTCTTTTTTATATAGTTTCACTTCTGCTAACTTTGAAGATAACCCATTACAATTAAATTGATATAAATAAAGATTTTTTTCTGAGGCACCACTTCTTTTGATCCTCTGATCACAGATTTTATAGTTATACATCATTTTTTCCTTGATGCTGATCCCAATCTCTTACTTCCTTAAGAGTGGGATATAGGTATTTGAGAAGTTTTAGTATTTTTTCCAGATATTGTTATATTTTCCATGGCTGTGTCACTATTGCTTTGAGGATTTACTTTATTGTGAAACTCACTGAGAAGTTGAGAGCCAATTTTTTGGCCAAGATGATTTCTAATATTCCCAGAAGTAGTAGATCTCGTTGACGCTTGTTTTCATGATTCAAGTTTGATGAGAATGCTTCCATCATAAACTTGCCCAGGCGAGAAAAGAAATCCTCAAACATGGCTTGCACATGAGATTCAATTTTTTTTACCACTGTTTGTACTAAACTTTCATCAGGGACAGTTATTTCTTGCGAGGACAGACTATCTTCAAAATGAGTAGCAAGTACATTCTGCTCTGGTTGATTTGGTTTAGTTTGGGGGATCCTTCGGTAAATCTGAAGGAGATGACAGTTGTCAATTTTGTAAATTTTGATGCCTTAGCATGGTTAATTAGATCGATATAAACAAGTTTTCTTCTATGTTCTATGCACTTTCCGTCTCATATGAGTATTTTATTAGTTATAGCGGTAAATGACTTACCGCAACTCCAGTCTTTGAAGCGGAAAGAAATTCTTTGATCGAGTTGTATGGCAATACTGCAATGGCGTCTTGCTTCCAGCGCTCTGTCTTGAAAAACGAAACCAAACCTACCGCTATACCTCGTTAAATACTCATTTGACAAAAGAAGTGTATAGAATAAAAGTTGTTTATTTCGATGTTATTACCATGTTTCAAGCTACAAAAATTCGAAAATCGATGAGTAGCTGTTTATTAGAGCGCATTCGTCATCAATGACGAAACTAAACTTACCGCTATAAATCGTAAAATACTCATTTGAGACGAAAAGTGCATAGAAGAAAACTTGTTCATTTTGATTTAATTAATTATGTTCAGGCACCAAAAAGTGGAAAATCGACAACTGTCATCTCCTTCAGATTTACCGATCCTTCTTGGTATATAGTATGATCCTTGAGATTGATGTACATCAGCAGGGACAGTCACATGTTTAGGTTGAAAGGTTTTCAAAGCTGAAGCATATGTTTTTTTGGTTTTCCACTGAGCTTAGGATTTGGGAACTTTCTTGCATGGAGGCATCTTTTACTTGGTTCATTTGAGAGCTTATCATAGTGGAAGTAGTCTTGGTTATTTGCAAGATCGGTTCAAGATTTTTGGTGGTCTCAGAGATGACTTGCTTCCGAGCTTCTGAAAACGAGACTCCTTCTTTCATTAGTGCTTGTATTTGTAAGGCATTTTTTATGTAAGGGCATTCTTTAGAGCTGGCCACATGATTGCCCTTGCAGTTAGCACAGAAGGGAGTGGGAGCAGTACAATTTTCTTTTGCGTGTGCACCACCACAAATTAAACATCTTTCATCAGATGAACACCCACTTGCAAAATGTCCGTGTCGTTGGCTTTTATAGCATCGGATAGGTGGAGGTGAATGTGGACTTACTTGAAAATTCATGAATTTGATTTATATTTGTTTTGGAAGATCTCTACCTTGAAATTGGACTTTTACACTTAGAGAACTTTCTTTTTTACCATTAGAGAACTTTGGCAATCTTACCATGTTTATGATTTTAGCATTTTCACTGGTGGCAATTGGAATGAGATCCTCTAAATTGACATCATAGTCAATTGGCCTGATCACTCCAAAAGTGGATTGTGCAGACTCAGAACGTGGTTTATAACACCAAACTGCAAACTTTCCCACGCTGCTCACTTCCAACAATCTTGCTACTTCCTCTTCAGTGGCTTCCTTGAGCTCAACTGCAATCAAGTTTCTTCGTTTGTTAACTCTTATTTCCTTAATGTAGTCATAGTTTAGTACTTCCCTTAATCCCTGGGCAACTCCAAATGGATCATATGTCATTTTTCTCTTATTTGCTCCAACTAAATTGTTGTTCGACTCTTGCAGTTGTGTGATCAGCATAGTGCATGCCTTATCTTTAGATGCCAAAGTTTTATTAGTTGGGTATACTCTTCTTGTTTTAGGGGAGATATATTTACATGTTTTTTTAACGGTTTCACAACCAGAGTTAGAGCTTGAGAGGCTCACACTGGTTCTTTCTCTTTTTTTTGATAGCTTGTTGTTCTTGAACCATGTTCCCTGAATTATGGATTCATTCGTTCCTTCATGGCTCATCACTTTTTCTCCATTGTTTGGCTCTTCAAGGTTGGTGTCCAGCAGTTGCATCTCTTCAATTTCACTGCAGGGATCATCTGACTCTCTCAGATCGCTATAGCGGTTTGTCAATGGCAGTTCTGCCATTTTAAATTAGAAGGTAGCCCCAGAAGGGGCCACCTACAAAAAGCAATTAACAATCACCAGAAAACAACTAATAATTTCACAAACACAAGAAAACAATTACAAAAAATCTAAATACAGCAAGTACACAATTACAAAAATGAAATATCGCTACGTGGCCCACCCCAGATGGAGAGGAGAGAGCCAGTTGCGGATATAATGAAGATGACTAATGAAATTTATTAGATTATGTCTCGGGAATATTTATAAGTTTTCGCAAGAGCTTGTCAAAATATGGTCTTTACTCGACGAATGCAACTGCCTCTCTCCGCTGTGCTGTGCGGAGCAGCGGATAAAATTATTTAAATAAAACCACTAGGAAAACCAGTTAAACGTGGTAAAGGGAGTAGTGAAAATTCCGAATGAAATCTGCAACCGTTGTGGATCCAGGCGAGAATGTATTTGTGGGTGTAACTATCCGCAGGTGCGGTGATAATTGGAGATGGATGGTATCTTAAAAAGAGGCAGTCCCTGTCGGGGGTTTCTGCCTGTGAGCTTTGTGGCTTAATTGGTATGAGGTTAGCCGTTTGGCAGAATAGATTTTTGGGAACGTCTCAAGTGGATCTGAGTACGTTCCGAATGAATCTAATTGTACGCTCTCAAGTGAATCTGAGGAACGTTAATAGAAGGTTGTTGGCGGTGTTTGTGTGTCGGCCTCGCAGGTTCTTCTGTAGGGGAGTAGGGCTTGGGTCACTTGTTCAAGCACGATAACATAAGGTGAGAACAGTCGTTACACAGGCCAGGCTGCGAACTCCTGCCGATTTACACAGTTATCTCAAATAGAGGCTTATATGCTGATACCTCGCCCGTAATTCTGGCGCCCGAATACGGCCGAGGTAGTCGCAATAATAAGTACATCTTATGGACAATCGCGATGTTACCTTAGGTAACATTTTTTCCCAATTTTCTAATCCACAAGTCTGCTCGGGTTACTACTAGCCGTGACACGACGTGTCCTAACTGTCTCCGACATGGAGAGCAAAATTAGTTCACGAGATTGAAGAACATTTAAGCAACGTAAGTGGGTTTAGCTTGATTACAAATCAAGGCTGTTGCCGCCGAACGATCTAGGTGTAATTACTATTTAAAATGAGTGCTTTTAAGATTGGTGTTAGTTTCTTAGATCGATTTACAATAAGCATCAGTCAAGGGCTGTCTGCACTGAGTATACTAAGGCTAAAGTTGTCAAGAAGATTAATTGACTTAAGCTAGGAATCGTGTCAGAGAGGCACGTACAGCCTAATTATTATGATTATTATTCCTATTAATATATGAGAAAGTTCCTAGTCTCCCTGATTTGGTACTCGAAGGATATCCTAAGAGAGGACGGAGGAAGTACCATTTAGTAAGGGTAGAGGGAACGCGGAATCTATGCAACAAGTGCACAGGTCCGTAGTTAAGAAGGAAGTTCAGAGCACAAGAAGGATTTAGAAAACAATGAACATGAGGGTGCATATCAGAAAAATATTGGGGCATCCTACGAGTTATATTGAACAACAACCACTGGAGGTAGCCGACATTGACAGGAGGTAAAAAGGGATAGATAACACAAATGACAGCAGGCAGTTGCCGGTTAAACTACAATAACCCCAAACCAGAGACTTAGATGATTTCTGGATTAAAAATCTCTAGGAGTTGGGAATTTAGATTATTCAGAGATTTCTCAGAGGTAATCACAATCACCCTAATTTAGCTGAATCAGGTAACTACTAGTTACTAACATTATTACACACAAAATTAGCCTACCAAAATCAATAGTTAAAAATGGCTACTACAGTGATTATGTTAGAAATACAAATCTTCCGTTACTATGCGTTGTCACACGCTATTAGGAGGTGGAATAGTTCTGAGCACGACTAAGGAACAATTATTTATGTGAATTGACTTGAAGTGAGCTTAACATTGACTGAAAAACTATATAATATTTGTACATGACTCAAATTTTAACTTAATTAATATTGTAGCAATGGACAACTACAAAAGTTTTTTTTTTAATTGACTCAATAGCCTAATTTAATTAAAAATGCAGCTGTGGGAAATGATATAATTTATGATGATGCAAAGCCTAACTTCATTAAGAAGAATACAGCTGTAAAGATTAAAAATGATAATTAATGCAAAAACCTAACCTCATCAAGAAAAATACAGCTGTAATAATTAAATTGATTTATGATTGCTTCACAACCTAACTTGATTAAAAAATACAACACTTGAGACACAAGATTATTCAGAAGCTGGAACACATGCACAAAATACTAACCAAAAATTGACACAATGACAGTGACTAGGTTACTAGTATGCATCCTAAAAAGTATAATTTCCTGGCTAGTCCAGCCGGTTATGTTTGGTCAAATTCTGAAACTTCATCTTAGGAATTGCTTCTTGGAAAAGATCCTAAATCCACACTTAACACAGTTGGTAAATTGAGATAACCTACTTAATTTTACACACAATATTATTTACAAGTTACGTCCCAATTATATAGTTACCCGTAGAACAGCCTAAGCACACACAATAATTTAATTCTCACCAGAGAAGAAAACCGAGATGTACACACTTTGAATGATTTGAAACGAGTGACGCTTGTGCGAGTGAAATGTTGCCGACACGGCGACATGATGGGTTTCGTTACTACTCAAAAGTGATTTCTTAGAGATTGAATTTTTCAGTACACAATTTTAATAAAATTGAGAATAGAAGTTAATTAATTTCGTAATGAAATTTTATTCTAATGGTTGAATTTATTTTACTGAATTTTTAAATGATCATTTTGAGAATTTCCGAAATTTATGTAAGGATTGTGTGTGTGGCCGTGGGTATAGCCAGTCCTTAACAAACCTCGATAAGCATTTGGGAGTAAACCATGAGAAAGGATAATAAGGCACTCTGGAACTCAGCTTTTGGTATATATTGGAAGGAAGCCGGAGAGGACCGCTGAGTCTGGCGAGTCTTGAGTTACTGACGACTTGGTTGGCGAGGTTCGCAGTCCGGGCAGGCGAAGAGGCACCGGCTAGTGACGACGTCGACAGTGAGGGTGTGTGTTTGGAGTTGATTTTAGCGACCCAATTTATCAGACTTTGGAATGACTCGTGACGTTTGGTGGTGGCACGTTAAGGTATCAGCGTTCTATATCCCAAAACTGGACAAGCGAGTTATCATATTCGAAGCAGGTAGTTTAGTGAGCCGGGGACGGAATCTTAGGCTTACCAGCTTCAAAAATAACCCATGTGAATTGCAAAAGGGGAATAGATGGTAAAGGCGGTCTATCAGGCCCAAAACAAGGACCAAAACTAATCCAAGTAGAAGTCCCAAAAGCGGCCCAGGGAGACTGTGTGTGTGGTGTGTGTGATGACGTTGAAGTCACGAACGCGGTATGCACGAGCTAGTTATGCACGAGAGAATGTGTTTCAAAGAGACGCCACGCACAGTGCTGCCAGATTCAGAGGCTTGAAACACGAACATGTCAATCATGACTTTAATTTTATGCTTTTTGCACAAAAACTTTAGGGATTACGAATTAGAAGTAGAAAATAATTAATAATAAATTAGAGTAAGATTTTTAATGCTAATAATTAATTTATTTAAGTGCGAATGGGAAAATTTATAATTCTCACGCTTTTGTAGCGATTGCTACATTACCCCCCAAGGCGCAGACCGAAAGGTCCACCCGCTGCAATCATTTGTAGCGGGAAGGAGGTCTAACTACGCGACCATGCCGGGTTCGGCAGTTGGAAAATGTTACTGAGCGGGGAAGTTTCACCAAACGGGTCTGCAAATTTAGATCGGCAAGAGTTCTAGGAACACGAGTTACTGCAGCGGGCTCGTCTGGTCTATCCAGACTTGTCGCTGTTTCAGTAAGAGGGCTAGAATTAGAATCTACGATAGGCTTGGGGATAGGGTTTGAATGTACAGGCACATAGAAAGGATTACACTCAAGTTGACTAGGCAACAAGGCAGCCAACTGAGGAAGCTGAGATGGTAGATATGATCGAGTCTCAGTGGAAAGAGAATTCTGTGGAGAGAATGATGAGTTAGGAGTTACACTATGATCGGAAGTGTACGCGACTTTTAATCGATCAATGCTCACAGGGTCGCGTGAACCAGATCTTTCAAGGATAAAATACTTGGGCGTGCGTTTGAGTATTTTGAATGGGCCATCATAAGGGCGCGTGAGTGTAGGTTTGATGGCGTCGTTTCGGACGTACACATGTGTGCAGTCTTGCAAAGCAGGATCCAGTTTGTCCTTAGTCTGAGGCGTTCGTGGAGCCACATACTTGATCTGACGCATGCAGTCTTTAAGGCGGGTTACATATGCGGAACGGTCAGCAGAAGAAAATTCAGGCAAAGGTTTTGGGTCAACAATGTCGCCGGGGAGACGAAGTGTTTGCCCATAGAGCATCTCTGCTGCTGTGCACTGCTGATCTTGTCGATACAAATTCCTAATACTCAGCAGTACCACTGGAAGTCTGTCAGTCCAATCGTGACTGCAATTAAGACAACGAAGTGCAGCTTTTAGGTTTCTGTGGACTCTCTCAATAAGTCCATTCGACTGCGGATGATAAGCGGTAGTGCTGGTGTTAGAACAACCTAAAGCGGTGCTGAGCTCACTCCAAAATTTGAAGGTAAATTGTGATCCCCGGTCATGTGTGACACTTAAGGGAACACCAAATCTAGAGATCCAGTTGGACATGAAAGCGCGCGCTACAGTCTCAGTTTGGGTATCAGGAAGAGGGACAGCCTCAACCCAACGTGTGAACCTATCTATGATGGTCAACAAATAAGAATAACCGCGCGATAAAGGCAAAGGACCCACCAAATCTAGGTGTACAGAGTCGAACTTGTGACCTGTGAATGCACAACTCTGCAGCGCTGCACGATTGTGTTTCACCACTTTACTACTCTGACATGCAGGGCAATTTTGCACAATTTGCTTGACCTCCTTACGCATCGCTGGCCAGACGAAACGATCAGAAATCAAACGCAATGTACGGTTAATACCAGGGTGAGAGAAGGAATGATAGTGGAGGACAGCTACTCTGCGGAGAGTCGCGGGAAGATACAAACGAGAAAGTCGCTCAGCATCACGGTACACGCCGTCAACCAATGTTAATTTTAGAGAGGAAGTGCTAGAAGGTTTGAGAAGGTCCTGAAGTTCAGGATCCTCCTTCTGAGTCTTGGAAATATTGCCGAAAGCGATTTCACCACCGGTTTGGACAGTGTTGATGCGGGAGAGACAGTCAGCGACAGTATTGTCCAACCCTTTTATGAAGCGGATGTCAGTGGTGAATTGGCTAATATATGACAGGTGTCGAGCTTCTCTTGGGGAATGTCTTTCAGAAGGCATCTTAACCCTTTCGGTCCTGACGGCTACTCCAGTGCCAAGTTGGCTAGTGCTTCCAGTTTAGGGCATCTAACCTAGTTTTAAACTAATTTAACTAGTGAGGGAATATTTTGGAGTAATAACAAAATTAGGGAAATTACAAACATTCATTAAACTAGTTTTTAAACAATTCCAGAAACCTGCACGCGTAAATTACCATAGGTTACCATAGGCCCCTGTAATTACCATAGGACCCTGTAGCACGCGTAAGTTCATGCTACAGGACCCGAGCAACATATTCAATACCCTTTCCATTTAACTTGAGCAAGTTTTTTCTGAACTTTGTTGATTTTTGGTAAATTCGGGCAAAAACGTATAAATAATTTCTTCGTAAATACGAAAACTTTATTATCAACATCAAAAATTTCTGTCGCCAAGCATCGAGCTTCAAAGATACAAAAAATTTCAAAATTAAAATAATGAAGAAGGCACTTACTTAAGCTAAAAGCACCACACTAGGACAATTTCACTGACAATTAAGGGTAATGACAACTTTTTCCCCAGGAAGTTTTTACCCAAACAATTTGAATTATCGTACCGAAAGGGTTAATCGCTGAGGTCAAAGGTTTGTGATCTGTGTAGATCACATACTCCCTTGCCTCTATAGCATAGCGAAAGTGTCTCACAGACAGATAGATAGCAAGGAGTTCCCTACCGAACGCACTATAAGCACGCTCAGTGGGCGACAGCTTTTTGGAGAAGAAGGCAAGAGGAGAGATATTAGTACCTACTTGTTGTTGCAAAACAGCACCTACAGCTGTACCCGAGGCGTCCACTACGAGACTAAAATCAGCATTAGCAATAGGGTAGGATAATTCGGTCGCGGAAGCTAACTTGTGCTTTATTTCCTCAAAAGCTTTGCGCGCTTCTTCCGTCCATTTTACCTCAATAGATTTGCCTTTTCGTTTCGGTTCGAGCAAGTCAGACAAGGGGGCTAAAGTTTGAGCACAGTTGCGTATAAAACGATGATAGAAGTTTACAGAACCTAGGAACCTTCTTAGTTCCTTCTGGGTCTGTGGAAGAGGAAAGTTTTTGATCACTTCTACTTTGGAAGGCAAAGGTTTTAGACCTAGGCTAGAAATTTCGTGACCTAGATAAATCAGTGATGGCTTTCCGAGCTCACATTTTTCAGGATTTACGAGGAGTCCGTTGTCGGACAGTCTTTGAAAAACGACCCTAAGATGGTCTTTGTGCAACTCCGGGGTTGTGAATGCCACTAGGATGTCGTCTAGATAGACATAGGCGAAAGTGAGATCAGAGAAAATTTCAGCCATGTGCCTTTGGAACGTTTGAGGAGCGTTCCTTAAGCCATATGGCATCTTGAGGAACTCAAAGAGACCAAACGGAGTGATTACCGCGGTCTTAGCGATAGCGCTCTCATCAAGTGGAATTTGATGGAAGGCGCTTTTGAGGTCAATTTTTGAGAAAATTTGTGCTCCTTCTAAATTTGCACTGAAATCGTGCAAGTAAGGAATAGGGTAGCGATCAGGTAGAGTAACGGCATTCAACCTGCGGAAATCCCCGCACGGTCTGAATTCACCGTTAGCCTTGGGTACTTGCAAAAGAGGGCTAGCCCACGGGCTTTTGGAACTGCGGATAATGCCATTTTCTTGCATGCGCGCAAATTCTTTCTTGGCTAACGCCGATCGATCAGGCGGCAATCGCCTTGCACGAGAGTAGACCGGCGGACCTTGCGTCTCTATGAAGTGCTTTGTGCATGTCTGCATGTTATTAGAAGCTAAGTTTGGGTTTGTTAATGCAGGAAAATCTTTAAGTACCTGCTCGAACATGCACTCCTCCTTGAAAGCTATGGAGAATGAATGCAAGACATTAGCTCTAGTTATGCTACAAGCGGGAATTGAGATCTGTGTCTCCTCGTCCCTAATTCTACGGTTTTCAACATCTACAAGTATGCCAAACTTGGCTAGAAAATCAGCACCTATTATGGGCTCTTGTACCTCAGCTATTAAGAAGGTAAATGTGAATTTTCTCCTCAATCCCAGACTGCACTCTAATACTCTTTCACCGTAACAAGGAATTGGCGTGCCGTTTGCGGCGCGTAATGTCGCCAACAATGGGTTGATTTTGTCTTTCACCGTGGCTGGGATAATTGACACACTGGAGCCAGTGTCTATTAAAAATCGGTATTTGGTGACGGGATCGAGAATCTGTGGTAAGCGAGTAGTCTGGGAATGAGGCAACGCAGTACTCGCTACTATGCGTCGCTGTTGGCGTTTCCCGAAGTCATTTCGGTATAACGAGGACAAAAGCGGGACCCGCACTTTCGTGCTTGGTCACCATACTTTGTGTGGTACCAGCATAAATTACTACTGGCATCACGAGAGCGCAACCGAAAGCGGCGGTCTTGATTTGACCTATCATAGGATCTACCTCTATCAAAACGTTGAGGAGGAGGAAAAGGATGATAGTTGGAGGGATAGTCATAAGGATAGTCGTAGGCATTTTGGTGGCTTTGGAATCTCCCTGGGCCTTGCTGAATGTGAGCTACGCTCTGACCTAAGTGGCAATTCTGGAGAGCTTGCTTTATCTCAGCGATGTCTTGCTGCATCCTATCTATTGTTGCTGAGGATTGATTTGAGGGGATAAAATTTGCAGTTTCTGGGTTTAAAGCAGCTACCTGCGGTGTTTGTGACACGTTTAGATTTCGCATCACTGTCTCAGTGGACTCTGCAAGCTTCTCTAAAGTTTGATCAGGGCCTGCTAGCGATAGAAATGGACGCACATTGTGAGGAAGCTTAGTCATGAAAACTTCCTTCAGAAATCCCTCAGCTACGGCAACACCCGCAGCGAGTTTGCGCAGCTCTTTAACTAACGAAGTGGGAGAGAAAGAGACAGAGACAGATGGAATTGCTGAGGCGTCTACAAGGCTCCTTAATTTGTCCGCATCGGACATCTGCAACTTCTGCAAGATCTTTCTTTTCAAGGTGCCGTACGGATCGATATCGGGAGGGTTTTCTAGCAATTGGTTTGAGTCATTTAGCAGTTTTGAGGGAGCTGCGGAGACGAGGGCATAAAACTTGTCAGTTTCATCCCTTATTCTATGATACCTAAACATAGCCTCCACCTGGTTGAACCAGGTGTGAGCATCCCCTGGAATGAAGGGGGGGAGCCTAAGGGGTTTTGTGGGGGCTCGATCTTCATTATCTGATTCAGTCATGCTAGCAGCTTTCTTTCAATTTGCGTAATCAACGCCGATGACTTGGAATTAAAGTGACAAGGGTTTGCGTTATTTCTTTACCTACACAATCATTCAAATTAAGTTGAAACAGAAGGAAGGAAATATGAAATTGGAAACGAAAAAATTTATGCGGTATGCGGCAATTTGCGTAGGCACAAAAACAGGTGAGAAAAATTATTTTTCTACCTACTCAAACGATCAATAACGTTGAAGAAACGGAGGGAAAGGGAGAATGGAAACGCGAATTTTTACGGTAGTCGGAATAAACGTAAGCACGGAAATAGGAAAAAAAATATTTTTCCTACCTACTGAGGCACATAAAACAAACAAGGACAGGATAGCGCTGAAAAAAAATTTTTTGTTAGAGCTGCTCAGAGAATCTCCATTAACACGGTAAAATCTAAGAAATTCTAAAAGACTACGACATGGGAAATTTATCACTACAATGATATACCAAAATTAACCTCTCTCACAATTTCTCAAACACTTATCGAGTTGAATAGTTTTCAAGTTTTAAAGAAAGTTTTGGGGTTTTAAAACTCTGGGTTGTCACCAGTGTAAGGATTGTGCGTGTGGCCGTGGGTATAGCCAGTCCTTAACAAACCTCGATAAGCATTTGGGAGTAAACCATGAGAAAGGATAATAAGGCACTCTGGAACTCAGCTTTTGGTATATATTGGAAGGAAGCCGGAGAGGACCGCCGAGTCTGGCGAGTCTTGAGTTACTGACGACTTGGTTGGCGAGGTTCGCAGTCCGGGCAGGCGAAGAGGCACCGGCTAGTGACGACGTCGACAGTGAGGGTGTGTGTTTGGAGTTGATTTTAGCGACCCAATTTATCAGACTTTGGAATGACTCGTGACGTTTGGTGGTGGCACGTTAAGGTATCAGCGTTCTCTATCCCAAAACTGGACAAGCGAGTTATCATGGTCGAAGCAGGTAGTTTAGTGAGCCGGGGATGGAATCTTAGGCTTACCAGCTTCAAAAATAACCCATGTGAATTGCAAAAGGGGAATAGATGGTAAAGGCGGTCTATCAGGCCCAAAACAAGGACCAAAACTAATCCAAGTAGAAGTCCCAAAAGCGGCCCAGGGAGACTGTGTGTGTGGTGTGTGTGATGACGTTGAAGTCACGAACGCGGTATGCACGAGCTAGTTATGCACGAGAGAATGTGTTTCAAAGAGACGCCACGCACAGTGCTGCCAGATTCAGAGGCTTGAAACACGAACATGTCAATCGTGACTTTAATTTTATGCTTTTTGCACAAAAACTTTAAGGATTACGAATTAGAAGTAGAAAATAATTAATAATAAATTAGAGTAAGATTTTTAATGCTAATAATTAATTTATTTAAGTGCGAATGGGAAAATTTATAATTCTTACGCTTTTGTAGCGATTGCTACATTTATACTGAGTTGCGTGCCGAAGGTTCGCTACACACTCTGAATTAAGCTATCAACTCACTTTTTTCATTTTTTATGCTCACTCTAACTGATATTTATAAGTGTCTGCCTCAATAAAAAAAAATCCTAATCATGTTCCTTGACGTCGAGAAATACAAAGTTATTATGTCAATGTATGTTTTACCTGTCATAAGTGTTTTCGATCCACCAAGTTCGTTATATTTGTGAGGCCAGGTGTTGTTGTTGCTTCAGCCGTCGAGTTTTGTTTGCGGCGAGTGAAGCAGCGGCCTTACTTATCCCTTTAACGCCCAAGTGGACTGTATAGTCCTCTTTCGTAAGTGGCCTTAATATATTGTTTTTATAACTAAATTTGTTCCCTAATGGGTTCTTTGAATTTCACTGCCGAGTGGCAGTTTCTTTCTCATTTTTGTATCTGAAACAATCTGATGGCAGCGCCAATCTAATGACGGTAGTTGTAATAACGGTAATATGAGTATAATAGTGCGGAAGTTAAAGGGTTATATACTTTTATGACAGTTTTCTCGGTGGTATATGGCGAGCGTTGAAACTTTCATATATTAAGGTTACTGAACAGTTGTACAATTAGTAATGAGATTTTAGGGGTAATTAAGGTAAAGCATTACATGTTCATTGTTTCCATGAATTAGAAAACACTATTCAACTTCAACTAACCAACATTGGATACATCGTATGTCATTCTATCCGTTTTTGTACAAGCCATTAACCTCCCGTCATGGCATCTATGTACCTAAAGCTGTGTTCCAATGACTTCCGGCCCATATTTTACCTTCGTTACATAAACGATACATTTTTGCTGTTCCGTGAGGAATCCCATGCAATATTAATTTTCGACTTCATTTATAGTCAGCATAAAAATATACGATTCACTATGGAATGTGAAGAGCATAATAAATTACCTTACCTGGATTGTTCAGTGACTAAACGAGAGAATAAATTTGAAGTGTCGGTGTGCCGAAAAAATACATTATCTGGCCTAGGAATGAGTTTCCATAGTTATTATACTTACAATTTTAAACTGAATTGCATTAAAACTTTGCTTGCTCATGCTTACAAAATTTTTTCCCATTTTAGCGTCCTCCACTTAGAATTCTCTTTTTTATAGAATTTTTCCGCCAAAATGGTTTTAGGTCTTCATTTATCGAGCACCAAAAAGGAAAGTTTTTAGCAAACAAGTTTCAAAATGATCATGTCGAACCAAATTCAACCATTCAAGAACCAATGACTCAAATAATTTATTTGCGTTTACCATATTTTGGACTGTATTCTGAAAAACTCAAAACTGAATTACTTGCCCTGCTTTCTAGACATTTCACAGGCATAAAATTTCATATAATATTAGGAAACAAATGTACAATTGGTTCGTTTTTCAATTATAAAGACAAACTTCCTTCTACCTTTTGGGCCTCACTAGTGTATTCATACAGTTGTGCACGATGGGCATCCGAGTACTTTGGCATGACCACACGTACTCTCGGAGCTAGAATGGCCGAGCATGTTGGAGATAGTTACCGTACAGGTGTTCCATTGACCCGTCCATCTCACTCCGCTGTTCGCGACCATGCTGAAACGTGCAATATATCTACTCACTCTAGTCATTTTAAAGTAGTGCGTGTAGCTTCAAGTATTTTAGATCTTAGAATTTTAGAATCGCTTTTCATTTTTAAATGGAAACCTTCTCTTAACAATCAGTTGAGTTCATACCCTCTTAGTATCATAGGTTCTTAGTTGTTCCGTGTTATTTACTGCATTTTTACTTCTTTACTTTTTTGTGCATTTAAATCCATGTTTGTCAGTTTGTACATTTGCGTTCATTTTTAGTTTCAGTGATATATGTCAGATTCTTTTATTGAGCTGATGATGGGTATTTGCCCGAAACGTTCTCAGTATAATGAAATTTTTATCAGTGATTTTTGCTCCCCTATTTTTATTGAAATCTATGTATGTTTCTCAATTCAAGACATTTGCATCACGTTTCGAAATAATGTAACTTTTTTATTTGTTAATATTATAGGATATTAGTGTTTTCTTCTCTCATTCACGTCCTTAAATGTTCTTGTTAATCTTGTATGGCGCAATTTATCAAATCATTTCATACGCTCTTGAATATATAATGACAACATGTAGGTGATACATTTCACATAGTACTCCAGTTCTGTCATACATGTCTTGGTAGCTGTTGTAGAATAATCGTTTTCCTGTTTCTGACTCAGGTAGACTGTTATGTGCCTCTATTATTTGTGTAAAAAATCATAAATTCGTAACCTAATGGAAAACATTGTTTCCGAGTCGATTGGAATACTAGTTTATACGTAGGAGTGAAAATATAGAACTGAATGTCAATCTCTCTAAGACGCAGGATTATTTTTATCCAGCCATTTTACCTTCAACTAATTCCTTATACCGCAAGTCTCTGAGCTCGTTTCTCACGGTAAGTGTGCACTGAAATGTTTTAAACATGCTTCGTCACTGAAATTATGTTTTCTTTTATAATTGCAGTTACATATATCATCTAATTTAAGTCAAACTGTGGGAATACATTGCCCACAATTTGTTTCGACTAGTGACATAGGTATTACGCAGCTCACATTTGTATCATATAAGTGTATTCACTTTAGGATATTTTAATAACCATTGATGCCTCATCTTCTGTGGCGCATTCGTGGCCACACAATCTATCAAAGAACAAATTAAAGAAGCAACAAGGAAAATCAGTTTATTAAAGACTCGTGATCTTTCCAAGGATCTTTCCAAGGTTAGGCGAACAATTAAAAGGGAACAGCCTGCTCGTCTTAAGAGACAGGCAACAAAGCTAGAGTTAAAAACTATTAGGAAGTGAAGTTCTTCCAATAGTATCGCATTAAAGCAATTGGCCGATTGCTATATAATTAATATTTTCTTAAAAGGTTGAAGTAAAAGCTGCGAAGGCCAGTAGTGTCTTGATTGATTGAGCGCGAACGGGACGGACGTCCACCCAAAGCGGCTGCAGAAGTTGTTAGGCGGTAACACGGGTCTAGCAACGGCTACCCGCAGAAGAACGGTCATGAGCCACCAATGCCGTCAGCATAACGAAGACGTAGAAGGCCGGATGTCATGCGGCACGGCGGAGGTGCGGCACGGCGGAGGTGCGGCACGGCGGAGGTGCGGCACGGCGGAGGTGCGGCACGGCGGAGGTGCGGCACGACCAGGATAGAGCCCTGGTGACCCGGCGCTGCACCACGTCTTCCGTGCGGACGGGGAAGCAGCCCCCCCTCGCAGCAGAGAAAAGCGCGTGCTGGCGGCGGAGCGTTCCAGGAGCGCGGCAACAGTCAAGAAAACTCCCAGGGCACCAACTCGTCTGCTAACAAAATAAAATTCGAAGACAAAGCAATTGAATAAACATCCTTATTACAAATAGACAGATCCGTTACCAGAGATAAGAAGACATAGTGGCATTTATAAATCAACAGAGCTGTTATCAGAGTCGTGAAAACCAAATTACCTAATCAAGGCAGCTGCAATTGGTTATGAGGTACCAACGCAAGGAGCACCGGACCATTCTCCACGCAGCCACTCTTGAATATACTGCGAGAAGACGAAAAGGTTACACGTACGAAGGTTGGCAACAGGAAAAATGATTATCAACAAATAGGCAGGTATAACAAATTTAGACAAGACAATTTGTAATTTATAGGAAACTCGAGAATAACCACACCTGAACTTTATGGTTCGTCCAGTGTAGAAACTTTATGGCAGGAAGAGCTGGCAAGGTTAAGGGCAAGAGTACCGGACTTTCAAGAAGATAGTAAGAGGAGAAGACGGAGCTCAAATAGGGGAGTTATAGACTCCCCTGTAACAGGTAGAGCTCTCATCAGAGTTAAATAAGCAAGTTTAAGTAAGTTTAAGTAGGTTAAGGTAAGTTAATTTGGTCACCAAGGCAACCTTTAAGTAAGTAAGAATTTAAACAAAAGCCGGTAATCGAAATAATCAAGCACTCACACAAACACACAATGATAAAGAATAAGAGGAAAGATGCCAAGATAACAGACGAGACGCCGGTGACCCGTAGAGCTGGGGCCCAAATACGCGCAGTTGACGGCGAAGACACGATAACTAATGACGGGGTAGTACAGGTCACGCCATTCAGTAGTAAATTAGCTAGACACACCGTGAAGACGCTAACACTGGCCTTCGTAGCAGCAACGTTAATAAAATTCAAAATCCATGTAATTAGGGGTCAAACATTTCATAGCAGAGTTTAAGTTGTAAATTATCAAAACGAATCAAACTCAAAAAGAACCGAGTTTCAAAACGCATCTAACTGTCTCAGCCCTGCGTCCTCCGACCTTAGTGCCGGGCTGCCTAGCTGGATCTATTAAGGTACTAAAGTTGAAGCGCATCCCGCGCAACTTTAGAGAGTTTGTGAGGGAAATCCTCACACTTCATCGGAAATAAATATTTTTTCATTTCTCTACAGCCCATTTGGAAGACTTAAACATGGGCGTAAACTGTCTTTTTGGCTTGAACTTGTGGTGGTTCCCCCTAGCTGTACGCGCTCACCACCACACAGCACAAAAGCGCCACCCCACTGCCTCGAAGCGCCCTCGCTGAACGACCAATCAGCGCTCGAGGCTGGCGCTGGCTTGGTTTGGCTTGGCGATGCTTATAGAGAAGACGGAAAGAGAGTTTGATACAGAGCGTGTCGGGAAGAGAAGGGGTGAAGCGGAAAAGGATAGATAGGGAAACGATAGAGATGCGCTTTGCGCATATGATGCTAGTGTTGTGGGTATTTTATTTTGTAGGTAGTTTAAGGGTGGTAGAGGTTAATTACCCGTCAGGGCTTTGTATGGGTAGATCTTTAGTTAGTAGGCATCGTTAGTTCCGGACGTGGGTGGGTAGGCTTGCCGTATTGGTTAAGTCTCCTTTCTCACAAAATGTTCGCTTGAGTCGGTGCTGGTCAGTCGAGTCTGTCCGTCCGTCCGTCGTTAGAGTCGTGTTAAGTGTATTTTGGTCTCGGTTGGGGTGCGAGTGTTTTCATTTTTGAGCTGTGGAATTGTTTGTGCGGTATTTGCGGGGTGTCTTGCGGGAATGTGAGTTGTAAGTAGAGTTGTGGGTGCGTGTCGTGAATATTTTGACAGATTCTTTTTGCGTGTTTGTGGAGTGTAATGTTGATTGGTTGCAAGTTTGCTCGGCGATGTAGTTGTGCAGAGCCCTTCTGAATCTTGCCATTCTGAATTTGTTATGTAACTCGTGGCTCGGTTTTGTACGCGCTGGAGTGTTGAGATAGATGTTGGTGGAAGTGTGTGTAGGGGAATGGCTGGGTAGATGAAAGTGGATCTTACTAGAGCTATTTAGAGTTGGCGTTTCACTTCTAGGTTTAGGTATTTGAATCGGTAAAGGCGTGAGAGGTTTTGGTTTGCTAATGCTGCTCGTTGTCTGGTGTGGGATGCGTATCCGGTTGTGCTGATTGTGAGTCCCAGAACTTTGCCTGAGTTTGTGTAGTGGTGTGGGGTGTTGTTGATGTGCACTGTTGGGTGTTTGCGACGGCTGATGGCGATTATTTTGAATTTGTTTGCATTGGTTTGGATTTTCCATTTTCGTTCGTAATCGTTGATTTGGGCGATGGCTCGTGTTGTTAGAAGAGCTGCCATGTTATATGAATGGTTATGGGATGTAATTTGTGTGATGTCGTTTGCAAAAGATATGTAGTCAGTATTGGGTATTGGTGGGGGGAGGTCGTGTGTGAAGTAGTTGTACAGTGTTGGGGAGAGGACTGCTCCCTGGGGGACACCTGACTTGATGGAGAAGGGTGGGCCAGTGTAGTTTGCGATTCGTATGGCTGCGGTGCGGTTAGTGATAAAGCTATACAGGATTTTTGTGAATAGGGGTGAATTTGTAGCTGTGACATTTTGAATTTGAGTCCTGTGTGCCAGACTTTGTCGAAGGCCTTGCTTACATCTCGTAGAATGATGTCTGTTTTGTTTCTCTGTGTTTGTTTAATGTGGAGAGTCTCGTGTAGCGTGGCAAATGCGGTGTGTGTACCTCTTCCGTGGCGAAATCCGTGTTGGCGGCTGTTGTAGATGTTGTTGATGGTTAGGTGGTCTGTTAGCCTGTAGGTTAATATTTTGTCTAGGAGCTTAGCGTGGGTGTCTAGTAGGGAGATGGGGCGGTAGTTTTGCACCTCGTGTTGGGAAGTGGAGGGCTTCGGTAGAAAGATCATTATTGCGTGTTTCAGTTTGTTTGGGAAATAACCCGCTGAGAGGGCGTTGTTATATATGTACAAAAGGTACTGGAGCATGTTTTGTGGTAAGTGTTTAAGGGGGTGTGTGGTTATTTTAGTTGGTCCTGGAGCTTTTTGGGAAAACGTTCGAAGTGCGTTTTTGAGTTCTTCGATTGTGATTGCTGGGTATTGGAAATTGTGAAGGCGGGAAGTGTCTCCTGTCTCGTGTGGTTCGATTTGGGGAGCGATGTCGTTCATTTGTGTTTCTATGGTGTGTATGTGTTCAGCGTCGAAATCGTTGTTGGGGTCATCAATACCTGAGTATATGTTCGACCAGTGTTGTCGGAACAATGGTTCCTTGGATTGTGGTGAGTGGTAAAAGATGCCGCCTTCTTTAATGCAGGGGGTGCTTTCTTTTTTATTGTTGCCTGACATACGTTTGATGGCGGACCAGAATTGTTTGGGGTTGTCCATCTTTTTGATGTTAGCGATAGTGTTGTTCCATGTTGCCGAGTAGATACGTTGATATGCAGTTTTTATCTGTTGTCTGAGGCTGAGGAGTTCTCTGTATAGGTGGGGTGAGTGGCCGTGTTGTTGGAGATGGTCGTAAATGTGTTTCTGTCTCGTTTGAAGGACGAGTATGGCTTGAGTGGGTTTGATGCCTGGTGTGGTTCTGTGTGTGATAGTTGGGATAGATTGGTTGGAGGCTTCGTTGATGTGGGTTTCTCATGTGATTAGGTGGTTGTCTATGTCATCTAGTGTAAGGCTTAGGCCCTGCGGTATTGTGTGTTCGGCGAGAAGGTTGCGGTATAGTTCCCAGTTTGCATTGTGGAAGGAGGGTCGTGGGCGGATGGGAATTTGTATGGGGTTGGCTGATATTGTGGCTATGATGGGGATGTGGTCGGAAGGTGTTAGTGGACCTGGTTCGAGTATGATGTTGTGGAATGTTTGCGTGTTTGTTAGTACGATGTCTGGGCTAGTACAAGCGCGGTGAGTGATTATCGTGGGGAAGTTTGGGCCGATGTGGAGACATTTGTTCCTGTCTATTAGTGAGTGGACTTGTCTCCCCTTCCTGTTTGCGTATGTGTATCCAAAGGTGGGGTGTATGACATTCATGTCGGCAAGGAGGTAAGTGGGGTGTTTTCGGTTAAAGAGAGTGTGCATGTCAATGTAGTTTATGTAATCAATGCGTGGAGGTATGTAGGTAGTGGCAATTGTGATTGGGCTTTGTGGTGTTTCTACTGTGATGGCCAACATATCTGTGTGGAAGGTATCGTGCAGCTTGAATGGGAGGTCTTTTCGAATTGCTATTGCTACTCCAGCGTGATTTTCGTTTGCTTTGTTTGTGGTATATGTGTTGTAATTCCAAATTTTGATTGGGGTGTCGTTACGCATGCAGTGCGAGTTGATTAGAATTATGTGTGGATTGTATTGACGGTAGATGTTGCAGAGTGCGATTTTATTATTTTGCCAGTGTTGGACGTTGTGTTGGAAGACGCTTAGTGTTTTGTTCATATTGTGTGTATCCATTATGGAGTCGAGTGTTTGGGTTTCTTGTGGGGGGTGTCAGGTTTTGAGCATGTGTTCATCATGTCGAAATGTTTGTGTGTGATTGTGGCTATGGGTGCCACTTCGAGGTTGAATTGGCCGTCAATGATTTCTTTCCAGATTTTGTCCGGGTGCGGGTGTACGACAGCGATTTTGAGGCCAGCAGGTTTTTTTGTTAGTTCTTCTATTATCTGATGGTTGGTGGGTTTGCTTGGGATATGCTGTGAGTTCGTGTAACTGCGGAATAGTGAAACCTCTATTTTGTCATCGTGTCCAGGAGATTCTTCAGAGGATGGTTGTCCCTTCTTTTTCCGTTTTTTTGTTTTCTTTCTCGGGCTGGACTGCATTCTCCAGTTTTCTTTTAAGTTGTCGTCGCTTGTTTCGTCCTGGGTTGAGTTTTCTTCTGTTGAGTGGTAGCTTGTGTCCATTGCGTCTTCGTTGGAGTCGGTGCTTGCTTGGTTTGCAGGTGTCTCCGTTGTGTCTGCTTGGGGTTGTTTGTTTTGTTCAATGAACATGTTGAATATTTTTTGTGAGTCGCGATTTGGGAACTGGGTGTCCACGTCGTAATTTTCTTTGAGGGACTTCGTTTCATTGAGGGACTTCGTCTTGAGTGTGTATATGTACATGTATATATATGTATGAATATATATATGTATGTGTGTGTATATGTATACGGATGTATATTTATATATATATATATATATATATTTTTCATGCTTCCTCAAAATGACACTTTTGAACATTGGCCGAAACAAGCGATTCATGTATTATTTCCTGGCATCAAGAATTGTGAAGTTTTATGTCATGTACATGTAAACTGTCAAAAGTTTTTTCACCTCACAATGAAAATGCATCGTCCATGAAATTGTGTTGTCTCTTATAATTATCATTACATGTATTATCAAATGTAGATTAAGCAAGATTAGGAGTACATTGCCCTCAATCATTTATTTTCGACTAGTGACACGAGTTTTACAATACTCGTGTGTGTGTATCATCTAAGTGTATTAATTTTAAGAGATTTTAAAAACCAATGATGGTACTTTTGTACCATCTATATTGGAAATATACTGTTTTTCTTTCTTTCTTTTCTTTCTTTTCGACAAGATTGATCCGAAATCCCCTCCCTGTGTGAGGCTTGCGATGTGGGCCTCGATGATGATAGCGGCCAGTTTTATATGCATTTCGCTGGTGAGTGTGAGTGTATGTTCTGTTTTTGCAGTTTGTTGGATGGCCGTTTTTGCGATTTCAATGTAAGTGCTCTTGGTTTGGTCGGTTTCTTTTTTTTGGAGTTCGTCGTTCTTCTTGCGGATAGCTTCTTTCCTGTATGGGCATGAAGCCGCGAGTGTTCGGTGGTTTCCTTGGCAGTTGAGGCACTTCTTGTACAGTGAATTGCACTGTTGGTAGGTGTGGTCGTGTGCAGCGCATTCAGAGCAGTTTGATGTCTTGACAGTGCATTGATGTGTGGAGTGGTCCTCTATTTTGTAGCATTTGAAGCAGATCCGTAGGTGAGTGTACTTTTCAAGTTCCATTTGCGATGGTGTGATCTTTGTGTTGAACATGAGGAGCCCATTCTGGAGAGCGCGCTGTGTCATGGCAGTGTCGGTGAAGGTTACTTTGATAACGTGTGTGTAGTTTTTGATTTTGTTTATTTCCATGATTTTTGCCCATTGTTGCACTCGTGTTATTTCTTCCTGTATTTCTTGCGGTTGGCGTTGGCCAATGCTGCTGTCCAGTTGTCTGATGAATATGGTTCTTTTGGCTCTGAGATCTGGAGGAATGATCGGTTTCAGATTGATTTTCTGAAATTGTTTGGTGGCTTTGTCCGAGGTCAGTTTATCGATGGCAGTGATGTCATCGGTTATGGCGTAGAATCCGCTTGAGTTGCTGGTGAGTCGTATGAGAGGGGCTTCCAAGTGTTTGAAAGCAGTTTCAAAGACTTGTTGTCGGTTTGTATCTTGGCTGGGGTCGATCTTGCGGAGTTGGACTTTGTAGGTAGTGTTGGATTTGCTGGTGGGCTGTGCTGGGATGGTTGTGGCAGTTTGTTTGGTCGTTCGTGGTTGAGTGTTGTTGCCAAAGGTGGCGTTGGTGCGTGTGTTGGTGTTATGTTGCATAGTGTTAGGTCTTATATGGATTATTGTTGGTAGTATGGCGCGGGAAAACTGGCTATAGCCAGCTCTCCATGAACCATGACTTCCTTGGTGGGGAAGCATGGTGTTAGTCCTAAGTGTTGGTGTATAGTCTCAGGCGTCGGATTTGTCCGGAAGGCGGCTGGTGCCCTACTTGTACCCGCTCCCCCCTACTATAATGGGGTTTGCCCAGTTGGTCTGGGGCCTTTCGGTACACCAGACTCTACTACCTTCCGGCGACGCTCAACGGTCGGTAAACGTAAGAGCGAATTAAGAAAAGGCTACTCACACCCGCTGGAGAGGCTAGTGTGGTGGTATGAACACACACCACCACACAAGCTTAGAAGCGCCACCTCATAGCCTCAAAGCGCCAGTACTAAACGACCAATAATCAGAGCTAAAGTCTGGCGCTGGGGTGCCGGACCGACCTTTATAAGCAGCCTGCTTCGAACAGTCAGGCAACGTCGATAGAAACCTCCGTAAGTATAGCACAAGCCTAGACGGCGAAAAGTGGGCACCCCAGTCTTGGCCAATCGGAGACCTGGACGGGTAGAGTCAGCCTCCAGCGAGGCCTATATAAACAGCCGCGCAGCCAGCGGAGCCTCATATCTCCGTCTTTTCTATAAGCATCGAACGAACGAACGGAGCCTCAGTACACTCGCAGCGTCCCTGGTGTTTACAACAAAGTCTCGACGCTCCGCAAGCACCACCTCTGCTACCGTCACCGCCGCCTCGACTGCCAGTCGCCACTCCTTGTCGCTCCCTCGACTCGAGCCAGTTCCCTGCTAGCGCCGCTGATACTCCTCGTTCGGAGACTCGCGATCAGTAGCCGCCTCACCGGCCTGCTCTCGTCCTACGACCACGCTGCGCCTCCCTGACAACCGTCGGCCGGCCTAGACGTCCTCGGTTGCTGTACTACCCGGCTGCGATATTTCGTTGTGTGCCACTATTGTCGGCGATCTTCTCAATAATACGGCATTAATTCCAGTTGTGTTTTCCTTACCCTGTCGGGTTCGTTTGCACCTCAGGCACTCGCTCCGGGCATTGATGTACAAAGTCTAAAGGTTTACAAAGTCTAAAGGTTTACAAAGTCTAAAGGTTTACAAAGTCTGCCCGGAGTGTAAAGCAGCCTGAAGGAGAACACAACACTGGTGACCCCAGAGTGACCCGGCAGGTGGAAGCATGGCTGGGAGAGATGTCCGGTTACCCGCCTTCAGTGGTGACATCAAGGGATGGCTCCTTCACTGCGATGTTTTTCTCGCACAAATTCCGAACCTGGACGACGCTTCGAAGTTCGGGGCGCTCCTAGGAGGACTACCCACGCACATTGTATCCGGAGTACAAGAGATACTACTGAACCCCCCGGCAAACGGTAAATACGACGCATTAAAGGCGGCGTTGACGCAACGTTTCGTGCGTCACGACGAAGAAACAAACTACAACTCCATCGTTAAAATAACGCTGGGAGACAATACGCCTTCAGAGTTGCTGCTGGAAATGACGCGTCTCAACAACTGTAGACAAGCTCCGCTACCCCCATCAGTCATCCGCTCGATGCACCTTTCAAAATTGCCAATGGAAGCGCAGCCACTGATCGAAGCTTTAGGAAGAGGAAAAACGGACGAAGAGTACAGGGAGATTGCCGATCAAGTCACAGCAAGGCAATCCGCGTGTCGGTCCTCAACTGCCGAACTCCTCACCGTAAACGCTGTCAAGCCATCACCGTCTCCGACAGTGTCAAGAGCCGAATTCGACGCAGCTATGAAGGAGATAGCAGAACTCAAAGAAATGTTAGGAAGGGCGTTACGCCCGCAAGAAAATGTCCACCAAGCAGAGAATTGGCGGAATCAAGCCCCGGCGCCCAGAAACGTCCAAAACGCTAACAAAGGAAGCAGGCTCGAACAAGTTTACTGCTACTACCACCGTACCTTTGGCGATCGTGCAAGAAAGTGCACGCAACCGTGCAGCCTTGCGGGAAACGACGGCCGCGGAGGATGGTAGGCGCCCCATCTTTCGCGCAGGCAAGAGCAGGCGAGCTGTTGTACGTTAAAGACGCGAACAACGTCCGATATCTGGTCGATACTGGCTCGGCGGTCAGTTTAATCCCGCCCGACGGAAAAAGTTCGACCAGACCCCCGTCCTACGATTTGCTAGCAGCCAACAACACTCCAATAGCTTCATACGGGACGGCAGGAAGGAACATCCAGCTCCCCCCTCAATTGTTCGTAAGATGGGACTTTGTGGTGGCCGATGTCGGTCAAC
This sequence comes from Morinoia aosen, assembly GCA_030386875.1. Lineage (NCBI taxonomy): Eukaryota > Metazoa > Arthropoda > Malacostraca > Amphipoda > Talitridae > Morinoia > Morinoia aosen. The sequence continues at coordinate 3,479,628 of CM059558.1, read as the reverse complement.
CCATCATAGGCATTGATTTCCTACACGCGAACAAAATCAACGTCGACGCAGCAAATGCAAGATTGTACATCCAAACTACACAAACAGAAATTCCTTGTGAGCGAGCAAACTTGAGCAGCGCAAAAATTCACAGGATCGATCATCAAGCATCGCCGGAGTTCAACGACCTTTTTGAGGAGTTCCCCGAGATACTGGCGTCACACGAACGCAAACACACTCCTCAGCCAGGAAGAAAAGATGTAGAGCATCACATCGAAACGGTCGGCCCCCCGGTGTACGCGAGACCGCGGAGACTCCCTCCAGAAAAACTCGAAGCAGCACGGGAAGAGTTCAATAAGATGTTAGATCAAGGCATCATCAGACCATCAAAAAGCGCCTGGGCGTCTCCTATGCATATGGTCCCTAAGTCGTCCGAACCCGGGGCTTGGAGAATCTGTGGGGATTACAGGCGACTAAATGCAGTTACGAAGCCCGATCGTTACCCCATTCCACACTGCCAAGACTTCCACTACAAGCTGCACAAGAAGACAATTTTCTCAAAAATTGACCTCGTAAAGGCCTATCATCAGATACCGGTGAAAGCCGAAGACATCCAGAAAACGGCCATCACCACGCCCTTCGGCTTGTATGAGTACACTGTAATGTCTTTCGGACTCCGAAATGCTGCTCAAACGTTCCAGCGTTACATCGATGCGATCACCAGAGACATGGATTTTGTCACGGCGTATATAGATGACGTGCTGATAGCATCTTCGTCCGCCGAGGAGCATAATGATCACTTAAGGCAACTGTTCCGTCGTCTGCGAAAAGAGGGACTACAAGTGCACCCAGCAAAATGCATTTTTGGAGTGCCCGAACTAGACCTCCTCGGGCATAGAGTGTCAGCTCGGGGGATCTCGCCGCTTCCACAGAAAATAGAAGCCATCTGCAACTTCCCACGACCATCGACGATAAAAAAACTAAGACAGTTTCTGGGAATCGTCAATTACTATCATCGATTTCTCCCAGCGGCGGCTGAAAAAATGCAATCCCTCACTGAACTAACGAAAGGCTACTCACAGAACTCGAAGAAAATCATCAATTGGACTCCGGAACAAGAGGCAGCTTTTGTGAGGTTGAAGAACGAGATTTCCCAGCTCACCATGTTAGCGCACCCGGCTCCAGAAGGCAAGACAATCCTAGTTACGGACGCCTCTGCCACCACGGTGGGGGCCGTATTGCAACAGGAAATCGAAGGAGAGCAACTACCAGTAGCCTTCTTTTCAAAGAAGTTGGACGGCACGCAACGCAAATACAACACCTACGACCGGGAGTTAATGGCTATCTTCTTAGCAGTCCAACACTTTGAACATTTCTTGGAGGGCCGGAGTTTTGAGATCAAAACGGATCACCGACCACTCTGCTTCGCTCTTCACAAATCTACGGAGGGCAGCAATCCACGCGTGGCCAGGCAACTGTCATATCTCTCGCAGTTCGACTGTGAGATCAACCACATCAGTGGCACCACCAACACTGTAGCAGACGCGCTATCGCGTATGGTGTCAGCAATCCTGCCAAAAGAACCTTCAATCGACTACGAGGAAATAATGAAGGAACAGAATGAAGACCCAGAATTAGAAGAGCTCCTGAATCCAGCGTCGATGAGTGCTCTGAAGATACGACCTATCATTACACACGGCGGCAAAATACCCCTGTGGTGCGACGTGTCCACCGGCCAGAAGAGGCCGTACATCCCCAAGAGTTGCCGAAAAACAATATTCACGCATTTTCACGGAGCCAGTCACCCCGGAATTCAAGCTACGCGAGATCTCCTGAGACAACGAGTAATCTGGCCCGGCCTCAACAAAGATGTCGGCAAGTTGACACGAGAATGTATTCCGTGCCAATCGAGCAAGATTACGAAGCACGTCAAGAGCCCACTTGGAAAAATGCCAGTTCCAAATGAACGATTCCAAACCATACACGTGGACATCGTCGGACCGCTGCCCGTATCGCACAATTACCGGTACCTTCTTACGTGCATCGATCGTTTCACAGGATGGTGCACGGCTATACCAATGATGGATTGTACGGCAGAAACGTCTGCCCGCGCCTTTCTCCAGGGTTGGGTATCTTCGTTTGGAGTTCCGACTACGATCATCATGGACCAAGGAGTACAGTTCGAATCAACTCTGTGGAGGAACCTCCTAGCAGCTTTGGGCACAAAGCGACACCGGACTACAGCCTACCATCCACAAAGCAATGGCTTGGTGGAAAGACTACATCGACGATTGAAAGAAGCCCTGAAAGCTACTGTGACCGACGCGAACTGGGTGGACGCTTTGCCCCTCATACTTCTTAACATCAGAGCCACACCACACTCAGACGCCAACGTTTCTCCGGCAGAAATGGTGTACGGGCAGACGTTACGCCTCACCGGAGAACTACCTGCAATGAAGAACGAAACTCTCCCAGCGGGAGAATTCCTGCAAAGGCTACAAGAAACAATGACACGATTACAGCCAGTACTCCCAAGGCAGCAGGGGCCTACAGACATCAATGTCCCAAACGCCCTGCTAACGGCAACCAACGTTTTCGTTAAACATGGAGGGGTCAGAAAATCATTGCAGAGACCGTACGATGGCCCTTTTCGCGTTCTAGAAAGGACCCTGAAGTACTTCACCTTAGACATACGAGGGAAACCTACCAATATAACGATTGACAGGGTGAAAGCAGCGCACCTACCCGACAGCAGCGAAACAGAAACGGAGCACGTGGAACCAACAAGCGCTAAAGTACACGATGTCTACGAAGGAGTTCCCTTCCCCCAGGCAGTGGTGGCTCCTGAACAAGGAATCGTAACTAAATACGGAAGAAGAATCAAACCTCCACTGAGATACTCGGAAACTTAAAAAACCACGGGGGGCACCTGTGGTGGTATGAACACACACCACCACACAAGCTTAGAAGCGCCACCTCATAGCCTCAAAGCGCCAGTACTAAACGACCAATAATCAGAGCTAAAGTCTGGCGCTGGGGTGCCGGACCGACCTTTATAAGCAGCCTGCTTCGAACAGTCAGGCAACGTCGATAGAAACCTCCGTAAGTATAGCACAAGCCTAGACGGCGAAAAGTGGGCACCCCAGTCTTGGCCAATCGGAGACCTGGACGGGTAGAGTCAGCCTCCAGCGAGGCCTATATAAACAGCCGCGCAGCCAGCGGAGCCTCATATCTCCGTCTTTTCTATAAGCATCGAACGAACGAACGGAGCCTCAGTACACTCGCAGCGTCCCTGGTGTTTACAACAAAGTCTCGACGCTCCGCAAGCACCACCTCTGCTACCGTCACCGCCGCCTCGACTGCCAGTCGCCACTCCTTGTCGCTCCCTCGACTCGAGCCAGTTCCCTGCTAGCGCCGCTGATACTCCTCGTTCGGAGACTCGCGATCAGTAGCCGCCTCACCGGCCTGCTCTCGTCCTACGACCACGCTGCGCCTCCCCGACAACCGTCGGCCGGCCTAGACGTCCTCAGTTGCTGTACAACCCGGCTGCGATATTTCGTTGTGTGCCACTATTGTCGGCGATCTTCTCAATAATACGGCATTAATTCCAGTTGTGTTTTCCTTACCCTGTCGGGTTCGTTTGCACCTCAGGCACTCGCTCCGGGCATTGATGTACAAAGTCTAAAGGTTTACAAAGTCTAAAGGTTTACAAAGTCTGCCCGGAGTGTAAAGCAGCCTGAGGGAGAACACCACACTAGGGCTCGGCAAGCGAGGTAGGAAGTCGGCTGCTGTTGTGAAATCTTGGTAGTGAGAAGGTCGTTGTTGAAGATTAGATGCTTCTTAAACGGTTTTCACTGGACCGAGGTGCTGGACCGAGCCTCTACAAGCTGCGCGCTTCCAGTAGCCAGGCAACATCTGAATACACCCATGTTCGTTTAGCACAGCACAGACAAAGACAACCGGGCACCGCGAGTCCACTAACCAGAGGGCTAGCTCGCTTCAGTGAGGCCGCCACCAGCCCTATATAAAGAGCTGCGCGATTAGCGCATTCAGTTCGCACAGTGCACTCGCAGGAACCCTGATATTCACACAAGTCTTCTTCCTGCGAGCCTCCTCACTGCAACGGTTCACACAAGTCTTCCAACGAGCCTCCTCACAGCAGCGGCTCACACAAGACTTCTCCCTGCGACTCTCTGCGCAGTGACTCCGGCATTCACTAGTCTCGGCTGCTCAGCAAGCAGTAGCCTCACGGCCTCCATCGCCACCTCGACGGCGCACCGCTACGCCACGGCACGCACGACGCGACTTGCCGACAACCGTCGGTCCTCCAAGTCGTCCCTGTTTACTATACTACCTGCCTGTAATCATTTACCTCATGTGCCACACTGTCGGCGATCTTCTCAATAATACGGCCTTTATTCCAGTTGTGTTTTCCTCATCCTGTCGGGTTCGTTTGCACCTCAGGCCCTCATTCCGGGCAAAGATATTCTAAAGTCTAAAAGTTATTCACAGTCTGCCCGGAGTGTAAAGCAGCCTGAGGGAGAACACACTACACTGGTTGACCCCAGAGTGACCCGGCAGGGGGAAGCATGGCTTGGAAAGATGTCCGGTTACCCGCCTTCAACGGTGACATCAAAGGATGGCTCCTTCACTGCGAAGTTTACCTCGCTCAAATCCCAAATCTCAACGACGCTTCAAAGTTCGGGGCACTCCTCGGAGGGCTACCTACCCACATCATCACCGAAATACAAGAGGTACTACTGAACCCTCCGGAAAACGGTAAATTCGACGCTCTAAAAGCCGCTCTAACAAAACGTTTCGTTCGTCACGACGCAGAGAGCAACTACGACGCCATTGTCAAACTAACGCTCGGAGACAAAACGCCATCTGAGTTACTCTTGGAAATGACGCGTCTCAACAACTGCAGACAAGCGCCGCTACCACCTTCAGTCATCCGCTCCATGCATCTCGCAAAATTACCGACTGAAGCGCAACCACTGATTGAAGCCTTAGGAAAAGGAAAAACAGACGACGAGTACGGAGAGATAGCAGATCAAGTCACAGCAAGGCAATCCGCGTGCCGGGCCGCAACTGCCAAGCCCGTCACCGTAAACGCGATCAAGCTATCGCCAGCCCCGACAGTGTCAAGAGCCGAATTCAACGCAGCTTTGAAAGGAATAGCCGAACTCAAGGAAATGTTGAGAAGAATAGTACGCTCGCACGAAGACACCCTCAAAGCCGACAACTGGCGGAATCATGTTCCGGCACACAGAAACTTTCTTGACGCAAACAGCACGCTTGACCCAGTACACTGCTACTACCACCGTACATTCGGCGACCACGCAAGAAAGTGCACAAAACCTTGCAGCTATGCTCAACGACGGCCGCACAGGATGGTAAGCACCGCATCCTGCTCGCAGGCAAACGCAACAGAATTACTGTACGTCACCGACTCCAACAATACGTGGTATCTCGTCGATACCGGCTCGGCGGTCAGCTTAACTCCGCCCGACGAAAAACATCCAACCAGATCCCCGTCCTACGATCTACTAGCGGCTGACGACACTCCAATAGCCTCACACGGGACGGCGGAAAGAAACATTCGGCTCGCCCCACAATTGCTCGTAAGCTGGGATTTTGTTGTGGCTAACGTCAGCCAGCCTATTATAGGCATCGACTTCCTGCACGCAAACCAAATAAACGTCGACGCAGCAAACGCAAGATTGTACAGCCTAACATCGAAAACTGAAATTCCTTGTGAACGAGCAAACTTGAGTAGCGCAAAAATCCACCGAACTCATCAACGAGCATCATCAGAAGTCAACGAAACCCTCAAGGAGACGCAATCTTCATACGAACGCCGTTCTCAACGAAATCAAGAAAACTAAATATCCACTGAGGTACTCGGAAACTTAAAAAACAACAAGGGGGCACCTGTTATGGTTCCACCTAGCTGTACGCACTCACCACCACACAAGCACAAAAACGCCACCCCACTGCCTCGAAACGCTCTCGCTGAACGACCAATCAGCGCTCGAGGCTGGCGCTGGGGTGCCGGACCGAGCCTCTACAAGCTGCGCGCTCCCAGTAGCCAGGCAACATCTGAATACACCCACGTACGTTTAGCACAGCACAGACAAAGACAACCGGGCACCGCGAGTCCACTAACCAGAGGGCTAGCTCGCTTCAGTGAGGCCGCCACCAGCCCTATATAAAGAGCTGCGCGCTTAGCGCATTCAGTTCGCACAGTGCACTCGCAGGAACCCTGATATTCACACAAGTCTTCTTCCTGCGAGCCTCCTCACTGCAACGGTTCACACAAGTCTTCCAACGAGCCTCCTCACAGCAGCGGCTCACACAAGACTTCTCCCTGCGACTCTCCGCGCAGTGGCTCCGGCATTCACTAGTCTCGGCTGCTCAGCAAGCAGTAGCCTCACGGCCTCCATCGCCACCTCGACGGCGCACCGCTACGCCACGGCACGCACGACTCGACTTGCCGACAACCGTCGGTCCTCCAAGTCGTCCCTGTGTACTATACTACCTGCCTGTAATCATTTACCTTATGTGCCACACTGTCGGCGATCTTCTCAATAATACGGCCTTTATTCCAGTTGTGTTTTCCTCATCCTGTCGGGTTCATTTGCACCTCAGGCACTCATTCCGGGCAAAGATATTCTAAAGTCTAAAAGTTATTCACAGTCTGCCCGGAGTGTAAAGCAGCCTGAGGGAGAACACACTACAACTCGCCGGAGTCCTTGCCTGCACAGACTGCACCATCTCAGTCAAGTTCTTCAGTTAATCAAGAACGCGTCGGTCCTCCCGGCTTCTTCCAATAAAGATCTATCAGCTGAGTCCAAAAAATTGTCGTCGTTCCCCTTCTCTTTATCGTGCTCTTAAACGTGTTCTCGAGATTATTTACGTTTTGGTGGTTGGGTATTATCGTACGGTCTACCCCGACCAACGAAACATAAAATGACGCGCTAATCGATCTTAATCAGGCAGTGATTCAAGGTCAAGGCCTGTTGGATTTAGCCAATGGCGGCTAATTATTTTTGGTGCCCGTAATTGAGGCACTGTCAATTAGGCCAATAATTTAGTAATATGCAAGGCCAAAGTCTAAGGCTAAGTACCAGACTGAAGTACTCGGCTAAAGGCAAGTTACGGCAGAGCTTAAGGCAATATCAAGGCGAACTCAAGGCTGAGTTAAAGGTAAAACTCGAGGCCCAGGGATAAATGTGTTGTGGCGTTGTTGACGTCGATGAATCTGGAATATTCGAAGACGCTGAATGACGCATTCACGGAGAGGCACCAAGAAAACCCACAACAACTGTTCTCCCTATCATTGCAACGGTAAATTCCCATCACGGAAAACCCTGAGTTTCTTCCTACAGATTTTAAACTCGAGCTATTCATTTCTCTTTTTGTTAAGCTCATGAAGAATACATATAGGTTTAACATGCTAGCAGTAGCTGTTCTCTCATGCTCTTGATTTAAAATATAAGCATGACATTTACAAGAGTTTTTGATTTTGGAGAAGGTCATAATTTGTTATTCATATTATGAAAACTACATGCGATTTCTGTACACGATCGGCGATCCAATTTAAGCACACGATTACAATAAAAATGAATGAATATGAATGAAATGTAATTTTTAATATGCCCGTGTGAAGCTACACTAATGTTTTCTAGTTCTTACTCAATTCTTTTACGAAAACCTACAGGCAGTCCTACACTGTCCACATGCCAATTATACTGAAACACTGTAAGTGTATACTGTGTATACTGAGTATATAATGTAATCTTGAACATAAAAATGAACATTACACACACCATTCACGCTACGCCATCTTTGAGAGCAACTCAGAATATGCCATGCAATTCGCACGAAATATCTATGAACAATTTGCACATCTTTAAATAACACAGCACTGGTAAAAATCACTTAGAACTTAAACACGATGAAAAACACATAATCTTCTACGCCAGAAATCCTGAAGTAACACTTATTTTCACTTACGAGACGCTGACCTGTGGTGCCCGGACAATTACTGAATAATTAATAAAAATTTAGAATTTAATATTAAAGTAATTTTGTACCTTTTGAACAGTCTTTTATTCAAAGATAAATAAATATTAAAATAGATAAAATCTACACCGTCTTACGAGACGAGTTGATTGAACCTTTATGGCAAAATTTTGCCAAGGCCGACCGTGAGGCTGTAGACACCAGCCCATTTGCCTAGCTACTACGTCAGAATGTAGACGTAGTGTATTCCCAACTTGAACCGTCTGGGTGAGTGTCTATTTTCTGCCAGTGTTTAATTATTGTGTTGACGAAATAACTACTACTTTCGTGCCTTGTGTTCTGTGTAAAATTTTGGTTCTTATAATACATCAAGAATTTTAGAACGGAGCTTACGATAAAATAATATAATTATTTCTTCACATAATTCGTGATTACTAGTGCGACTTACAGACATTACGTTGAATTTTGATAATGAATTAATAATGATATGTGTCCATAGTCGTTATAGTCATTTCTTTTAAATCTTTTGTGCCTAGATATAGTAATTGCATAAGGCGTGTCAACGTGCTAGAAATATGTCTTTACAAGTGTATCAACGTAGACCGTTTTTACAGGTCTACCCCGTGCTACCCCCTTTATCATTTATCACCTTACTTACACCCTACATGCACATCATACTCGTCTTACCATACCTTATATCGTCGTTACGTTAACGTTGCAGGGTTTAATATCATCTTAATGTCCCGAGGCTCATCTCATTTATTCCTTATACCGATTGCCTCATTTACTTTGTTTTATTCAAGTTACCCTTCGTCAACAACCGTCATTTGGTTAGATAACACCGACCTAAGTAACGACGCCTTTTGACTTGTTACTGCGTGCTACGGAGTCAGACCAATAAATTATAGTCGTGAACGACTTATTACTGTTCCCCTACTAGTCGTTATACCCAACGAAAAATTCGAGGGAGGTTACAACCAGAACTTTGTAACCTTCTACAGACCCACACGAGACACACACAAGTAAGAAGTGATGCTCCGACAATGGCGTCGGCCGTGGTGTTGCCATCACAACGGCTTAAAACTCGAAACTGTCGATAATTATCTTCATTTTTGTGCTTTTACACAAAAACTTCTAAGATTACTAATTATAAGTAGAAAATTGTTATTAATAATTTAAAGTAAGATTTTTAATGCCAATAATTATGCTATTTAAATGTAATGAGAATTTTACTGAATTTATACATTTGTAGCTAATGCTACAGATGTGTTGGGTAGTGTTAGAAATTGGGAAGGAGAAAAAAGGCTGGAATTTGTAGTTTATATACCAGTTGCTAGTCCAGAGCACACAGGTGTATGTGCACATATGCACACCCATCTGCGCACATACACCCATATACGCACACACATATACATGTAAACATGTTTGAAAATCCCAGCGTGTTGGCGATCAAATCATAATACCTACGCAAACTTCAAAACTGTTGTGTGATGTCTTGAATTATAAAAAATACTAATATATATGTAGAGGACAATCTTGCTCATGCTACATCTACATAAACTGACATTCAGCTCTGTGTAATCGTAGGAAATAACGTGAGGAAAAAGAAGGAATGGGAAAAATACTTCGAAAAACGTAAAAATGAAATGGCTTAAAATTTCCTAGGAAAAATTGCAAGGAAACTCAGGTTACTGTCGAGGAACAACAACAACAAAAAAAATTTCATGTTTTCTCGGAATTCTCTGCAACATTATGCGGAAATGGGCACATGAGATAAAACGGAGATACGGACGGATTTCACTTGTGATTAGCAAGTTATAAAGATTTGGTTATAAATAGTGATGAGACTGATAGAGACAGACTGTGGAATATTGGAGAAATTAGAATAGGTAGAACAAAAGAATACAAATATCTAGGTTTTATGATAAGTGAAGATGGATGCACTAGAACTAAGGGTGAGAAAGTGGCAAAAGCTATGCAGTGGAGTGGACGATTAAGTAGTGTGGCCAGATACAGAGCAAACAAGTATGAATGTGTGAGAGGAATGTGAAAGTATGTTGCTGTACCTAGTGTCATGTATGGAATGAGTGCTCTTGCCTGGAATGGAAGTGATCTTGAAAAGCTGGATGTAATACAAAATAAGGTAGGACGGTTAGCATTGGGTGCTCCAAAATTAACAGCTACAGAAGCCATTAGAGGTGACTTTGGGTGGAGCCTATTTTCAGAAAGAATGATAGAAGCGGTGCTGAATTATAAGGTGAGAATTGAAAGAATGCAGAATAGCAGATGGGTAAAGCGAATTTTTTAATGGAATCGAGTGTAAGCTATTGGGAGAAAGTGTGTTGGGGGCATGCAAGGAAGCTTAGTATGCAATAGATTATTCATGTTAGAATTGGGAGACCTGTGGATGACTGGAGTTCAGGGTTGGCACATAAAAACCCACCCTAAAAAGCCCAAAAAAACACATTGAAAAAACACTAAATAGTGAGTTTTTTGGGCTTTTTTGGGTTTTATTGGTGCTATTTGAATTTCACTTGTTTTCAAGCTTATAGAATAAAAATGAGCTAAATATTTATATTGTCAAAAATTTGTCCTAGGCATTTGCATGACTATGACAATAAATACACATACACATATACACATATACCGGGCTTATCCTCCCTATGGAAGGGTAGCCGACAGCAGGCCACAATCACCACACTTAGTCACTAGGAGGCGAGAGAGGCAGCACTGGCCGCACCTGAACTGCCAGGATCAGCAGCAGCCCAGCACAACCACCTTCCACAGTCAGGCCCGACAGCCACAGCTGGTTTACCCCGATCGCTTCATTGAGTGCAGCCCCTCCCCCCGCACATGACAGGTCAACCCCATCACACGCGGGCAGCTTCCAGTAACGCGTCAAAAATAAAATTACCTCCTTATACACTGCCCTCACTCACTTCTGTCCGCAGCCATCCCTCTCGCCACGTCCACAGTCAGACCCCTCTCATACAAAGCACGTCGCACCCCATCCATCCAACTCATCCGTGGTCTACCTCGCGCTCGAAGACCACTCACTTCCGACATATATATCTTTTTCACCAGCCGCTCAACATTCATTCTTTCAACATGCCCAAACCATCCAAGCACTCTTTCATCCACTCGCCTGCTCAACTTTTGATAACACCCGTCTGCCCCCTAACCAACTCATTCCTGATCCTATCTCTTCTAGTTACTCCATACATGCTCCTCAAACACTTCATCTCAAACACATCCAACTTCCTCCTCTCAGCTGCTCTCAACCCCCAGGACTCTGCTCCATACAACAAAACTGGCACAATCCTACTTTCATACAGTCCCCTCTTAGCATTCATACTCAAACTCCTGCATTCAAAAACTTTCCTCATTGCACCCAATGTCCTACAACCTTCACTCACTCGATGCTTCACTTCTACTTCCATACTATCCTTAACAGTCACATCCGACCCGAGGTACCTAAAATGCTCTACCTCCTCTAAAACTTCCCCATTTAACCTCACATCCAAAGTTCCAAACACTCCACCTCTGGAACATCTCATCACTTTACTTTTATTCACATTCACCCTCAATTTCCGCCTTTCGCACACTCTACCAAACTCTGCAACCAGTCTCCTCAGTTTTTCCTCTGAATCAGCCACAAGCGCCGTATCATCTGCAAACAACAGCTGACACACTTCCCAATACATACCATTTCGTCCCACCAACTGCGCCCCTTTTCCCAACACTCTGGCATTCACTTCTCTCACCACACCATCCATAAACAAATTAAACAACCACGGCGACATCACACATCCCTGTCTCACACCTGTCACAACTGGGAACCATTCACTCACCTCATTCCCTACTCTCACACATGCTCTGCTATCAATGTAGAAACTCTTGATCGCATTCAACAGTCTCCCACCCACTCAATACAAACTTACCACTTGCCATAGAGCCTCGCGATCCACTCTGTCATACGCCTTCTCTAGATCTATAAATGCCCAATATACATCCTTTCCTTTTAATAAGTATTTATCATTCACCTGCCTCACAGCAAACATTTGATCCACACAACCTCTACCACACCTAAAACCACACTGTTCTTCAGCAAGCACACGATCCGTCAACACTCTCACTCTTCCAATTAACACTCTTCCATACAGCTTCCCAACAACACTCAGTAGACTTATACCCCTAGAATTACTGCACTCATACCTGTCACCTTTCCCCTTGTACAACGGAACTACGCACGCGCTACTCCAATCAACCGGCACTTTACTAGCCTCAAAACACACATTTAATAAACGCACCAACCATTCTATAACCACATTTCCTCCTTTCTTTAGACATTCAACCGTGCAGCCATCCAAACCTGGAGCTTTTCCATTTTTCATTTCATCCAACGCACATCTCACCTCTGCACTTCTTATTCGACTTCTATTCACTTCACCAAACACAGGCATTCTAACATCACTTCCAACAGCTACTACTCTCGCAACCCTATCATCCCTCACGTTCAGCAGTTCCTCAAAATACTCCGCCCATCTCTTTCTCACATCACAACTCTCCACTAGCAGCCTACCATTTGTATCCTTTACTCTTGCCTCATTCTCCACCTGACCCTTCCTAATTCTCTTCACTTCCTTCCAGAAAACCTTCCTTCTCTCCATGAAATCCCCTCCCAACTTCCTCCCCCATTCCTCATCCGCCGCCCTCTTCGCTCTCCTTACCATTCTTTGTACCCCTTTCTTCCTCTCCTTATACTCTTCAAAATTTTGCTGGTTGCCTCGTTGCAGCCACCTTTCGAACGCCCCCCGATTTCTTTTCACAGCCGCTCCTACTTCTTCGTTCCACCATTCACTCCCCTTTCTAATCCCCCCTCCAACCTTCCTTACCCCACACACTTCCCTTGCACATTTTTCCACCGCATCTTTAAACAACTTCCATTCCCCTTCCACTCCACCCACCTCACTTTCCTTCACCCTCCCATACTCCACTTTCATCTTCTCCTGATACTCACACTCACGCTCAGAATCATGTAAATTGCTTACATTTAACACCTCCCTTCCACTCCTCCTTTTTACACCTCCCCACATACCACTAACTCTCAGCTTTCCTTCCACCAAATAATGATCCGAAATCCCATTCATCTCACCACGGAACACATGCACATCGAGCAAACGACCCATCACTCCCCTGCTAACCAAAATATAATCCATCAATGCTCTCTCCTCTATCACACCTCCATTCGTCCTCACATATGCATACTTGTTTATACTTTTTTCTGAAACAAACTATTCCCAACCACTAACTCACTCTCCACATATAACCCCACCAAGAAATCCCCACTCTCATTCACCCCAGCTACTCCGTACTTACCAACAACACCATCCACCACCTCATCACCCACTCTTGCATTCAGGTCCCCCATCACCACAACTCTACAACCACTCCCCACTCTAGCCACACACTCGGACAATTTCTCCCAAAACTCCTCTCTCTCTTCCCCACTCCTCTCCGATCCCGGTCCGTACGCGCTCACAAACACCCATGACTCTTCTCCCCATTTCACTCGCACCCACTTTATTCTTGATCACACCTCACCCCATTCAACTACTTTCTCTCTGATTCTTACACTCAATAATATAGCCACACCCTCTCTTGCATGTCCCCCACGTACTCCAGATACTCTCCCTCCCACACTCCCAAACATCAACTCACCACTACCCTTCAATTTCGTCTCACTCAAGGCCAATACATCCATCTTCCGGTTTAACATCATTTTTCCGATCTCCTCCTTCTTACTCTCAGTTGTTCTACTTCCACACCCCCTTACATTCAAAGATCCTAGTACTAGGGTTTGAGTGGTCTTTCGACCTCTCTCACCCCCTTCATTGGCCTCCTGCTGCCTCTCGGGAAAATCATTACAGAGAAGGGGATCCCCAGTCCCCTTGCTCCGTCCACTATAGTCGCCTCTTACGACACGCAGCGGACCACGGTGGGAGAATTCTAACCCCCCCCCCACAGGGGGAACAATACAATGACAATAAATAGTGAAAAAATACCAATATAAAAATAAAATAAGAAAAACCCTAATCACAAAAAAAACTCAAGGGGCTAGTATATTTCCAGGAGTTCCATTTCCAAAGTAAAAAACAAAAACTAAGAAACAAATGCAGTTTGACAATTTTGGAGTAAAGAGACTTCTGAATTCTTCCTCTGTCTTCTAAACTAGACTGCTACTACAGTACTACTTTATTTCTCTTTCTACATCCACTGCCATTTTATCGTTGACATCCACATCTTGATCATTTGTGAGGAGGCGATATAATGAGACATATTTCTGTGCGCGTTCCGATCCTAATCTATTTCTCAATTTATTCCGCACAATTCCAAATGTTTAGAAAATTCTCTCAACGAATCCTGAACTTGCGAAGAAAGAATGAAGATTGCTTATAAACTTGCAGAAACCCTCTGCCAGTGTTTTTTTAAGAATCTGCATTTTCTGCTGTTTCATGTCTTGAATATCCCACCATCAACGAGGAGTCGTTGTCTTAGTGATATTCATGTTTGTTAACGTTTGGGGGTATGGCCAATCGCTAATCGTGAATCGAAGGTTTTCGAAGTTGCAAGAGAGGTCAATGACGATACATGATTGGGATTTGACTCAGCTTGGAGGTTTCTTTATTGAAGGAAGCCGTGATGAACGATGGCGTGCTTGGCTTCTGAAGATCTTCTCTTAGATGGGAACTCCGTGCAGGCGATGTCCGGTGAGCGAGGACGTGGGCCAAGTGTAAGTGAGCGTGCTTTTGTGGAGGTTACTTTCAGATTGCTGACAATGTAACAATCCCAAGAAATTCGTTGGCTTTAGGAATAGGTTTCAATTCTGCTTAATTTTAGCAAGTGAGTGAGAAGCAATTTTGGCAACGTGAATGATGTTGAGATATCGATCTTTAATTTATGTCGGATTTTAAGGTCGTTAAACGCTTACGACAAGAATCCAGGGTTTGGAGCAGTTAATATCTTAGCCAGTAATTTGATAATATACCAGGCTGAAAACAGCTCGCAAACCGAGGAGAATGCAAGGCAACTAAGGTCGAGTTAAGAGTCCGACTCACGTCACAAATAAGCACTTTAAGTGGTGGATCTCGATGGTTTCGTGCGAGATATTAGGCCACATGAATTTAACTTGTGAAGCTCAAAAACCCAAGGAATGTGTGTTGTGGTGTTTTGGTGCCGTCGAGGATGAGAAATGCTGTAACACCAAACTAAAGAGACGCACCAGAGAGAGTGAGTTTTTAAAAAGAGACGCGTCACCGCGCAGTGTTGCCAATCAGAGGCTTCTCTCTCGAAAAATGTCGAGTGTTATTTTATATCTCATGCATTTACATAAAAACTTCAAGGAATACTAATTATAAGTAGAAAATTATTAATAATAATTTAGAGTAAGATTTTTAATGTCAATAATTATTTTATTTAAGTGCGAATGAGAAATTTTATAATTTTACACTTATGTAGCAAATGCTACATTACCCCCCAAGGCGCAGACCGAAAGGTCCACCCGCTGCAATCATTTGTAGCGGGAAGGAGTTCGAACTACGCGACCATGCCGGGTTTGGCGGTCGGAAAATGTTACTGAGCGGGGAAGTTTCACCAAACGGGTCTGCAAATTTAGATCGGCAAGAGTTCTAGGAACAGGAGTTACTGCAGCGGTCTCGTCTGGTCGATCCAGACTATTCGCTGTTTTACTAAGAGAGCTAGAATTAGAGTCTACGATAGGCTTAGAGGGATAGGGTTTGAAGGTACAGGCACAAAGAAAGGATTACACTAAAGTTGACTAGGCAACAATGCAGCCAACTGAGGAAGCTGAGATGGACGATAAGATCGAGTCTCAATGGAAAAGAAGTTCTGTGGAGAGAATGAAGAGTTAGAAATCACACTATTATCGGAAGTGTACGCGACCTTTAATCGATCTATGCTCACAGGGTCGGGTGAACCAGATCTTTCAAGGATAAAGTATTTTGGCGTCCGTTTTAGTACTTTGAATGGGCCATCATACGGGCGTGTGAGTGTAGGTTTGATGCAATTATTACGGACGTACACATGTGGGCACTCTTGCAACGCAGGATCGAGTTTATCTTTTGTCTGCGGCATTCGTGGAGCAACATACTTGATCTGCCGCATGCAATCCTTGAGACAGGTTACATATGCGGAACGGTCAGCAGATGAAAATTCAGGCAAAGGTTTTCCCTACATACAAGGTCACGTGGAAGCCACATGGTTACGACATGGATTGTCCATGTTTGCCACATGGGTTCTATCTGCCCATGCTATGTGGAAACCACATGGACTTTTGGAAAGTGGCCCCACCTGGTACCCAGATGGTTAGGACACGTGTCGAGGAAGTGGGTTCTACATGGAAACCACATGGTTACGACATGGATTGTAGATGTTTGACATATGGGTTCTATCTGTCCATGCAATGTGGAAACCACACGGACTTTTGGAAAGTGGCCCCACCTGGTACCCACATGGTTAGGACACGTGTCGAGGGTGTGGGTTCTACATGTAAACCACATGCCTCGTGGTTATCCCACGCTTCTGCCTGCTAAGATCCATGTGGTAATTACGCATGGGTTCTATCTATGAATCAAGCAGACTTACCATGAATTTCGCCAACGTGTATTATACACCGTTTCCATGTCGTTATCAAAGTTAGTTGATCGCTTCGTTGTGACGGTGCCGCTGCATTGTTATCTTGTAGGAGATTACCTGTTTGCAATCAAACGTGTAGAACACGTCCCCCCAAAATGCCATTCTCATCCCTCACTAATCCTTGATTCCATATATGGTTATTTTATGAACACGCATGCAAATGTTTTGCGACTTGCTTTGCAGTTAATCATCAGAACTGTACAGAAATTAATTAGTGGCGAAAGGAATGGCATCTCAGTATTCATAGGGTTTCATGGCAGCCTCCACCACTCTTTGGGGCGTGTTTTAGTGACATATATACAAGTATTATACTCATATTTATGTCACAAGGCTGTTAATTCATAAAAGCGAACATGCATTGTGAATGAAACGTCAACCGATGATCTCAGAGCAGCTTGCATATTGAGATATTTTTTCAAGAGTGAAGAAAGTATGCTAACAGCCAGGCTAAGATGCAGTGAATAATTCTATCATTCAAACATTTCCAATTTTCTTTGTACATATTGACTTGTAATATGAGAAATTAAAAAATTAAATTCTACTGTTAACAAGGCTTTTAAAAAAGAAGAAAGACTATGAACCCTCCATGGCATAACTTATACCAAGCTATACCGGGTGTCCCACGAAAATGTCCCCGACTTTTTGATTGATTAAATCTCTGCAATAAATTAACGCATTTGAAATGTCTTTTTTTCACAGTGTAGCATATTTAGTTTCTTTTTCGAATAATTTAAGTTTTCGAAAATCGTTAAATAACCACTTAACAGTGATCGGTTTACTGGAAGAGGTAGAAAAACTAATTGTTCAAAGGAAAGTTTTAAAAACAACACTGGTGATCGTCTTTATTTCTCAATGCCTACTGTTAAAAATGATTTCTCAATGATGTATCCTACATACCACCAAGTCTTTAAACCCTCGGAGAAATTATTTACTTACTTATTTTATCATTTAAAGACACTTAAAATGGAGCTCACTAACGATCAAAGAATTTTCATCGTATTCGAATATGAAGCAACGGAAAGCAGTGAAAAAGTTAGATGAGAATTTAATTTCTTCCCTAATTTTCTAGCAGTGAGAAACACAGTCTTCTTACATGGCAAGTTCTTTGCCGGGAATGTGTCATTAAATGCTTTTTAACTTTTTTATTGATTTCCATTGCTTCGTATTCAAATACGATAGAAATTCATTGATCGTTAGTGAGCTGCATTTTAAGTGTCTTCAAATGATGAAATAACGAAGTAAATAACCTCTTAGAGGGTTTAAATACTTGGTATTGCATAGGATACATCATTGTGAAATAATTTCTAACAGAAGATATTGAGATATAAAGGTCACCAGTGTTGTTTTTAAAACTTTTCCTTTGAACAATTTATTTTTCTACCTCTTTCAGTAAATCGATCACTGTTATCACACATATGGTGAGGATGACATATGGTGAGCATGTGCGTTGCGCTCGCTCCGCTCGCTCTGAAACAAAGTGCCTATTGTTAGAAAGAATGTACTTATTGCCTGAATGGGTACCCTCTCTCGCCATGAGGATTCAAATGTGATATCAACATATAAATCATCAAACTAAGAATAAAATATTCCCTCATAAAGTGTGAAGGTGTTCAACCCTCGTTTATACAAGAAAGCCAACTCTCTAAACCTACAAGATGGGACCGAGGAAGCAACGCAACAACATCAGCAGCTGCAATAACAGCTGTGAATATCAACCAAAGTTTGGTCAATATCCTGATTTGTCTAGCCTAACGCATGACTGCAAAGAAGTGGTATCTGTTCTAATAAAATATTTCGACTCAGTGATGACAAAGTTTAATAGTGATATTGACTAAATGAAAAGTGAAATAAGCGACCTTAAAACACTATCTGAAACAATAGCAGGAAAAGAAGCAGAACACAAACAAATTATTGAAGAGCAGAATGAAAAAATACAAAGCTTGGAGTCACGTCTCGATCGCTTGGAAAAAAATGATCAGCGCCGAGACCTGGAAGATAGAAAATGTACTCTCGTCATTTCCGGGGGAGAACTACCTCATTCACACAACAACGAAAATTGCAAAGAAACAGTCTGCAAAATTCTGAAGGACATCAACATCGACCTCAGTGATGCTGACATCACGTCAGCTAACAGAATGGGAAGAAAACCACTAAGTGGAAACGAGGATCGAAGAAACATCGCTTTCGAACTGAAACATTACAAAAAAAAACGTGAAATTCTCTCTGCCTGCCGAGTAAATAAACCAACGTTCTATATAAATGAATATCTAATACCTTCACGGGCCAAGATCATGTACACCTTGAGAGTAGCCAAGAAAAATTTCCCGGAAAAAATCGGAACCCCGAGGACCCAAGATGGAAACATCTTCGCATTCATCTCTGGACAACCGGACTCGAGACGTCAGATTAACACGCCAGAAGATCTCGACCAATACCTGATGCGGCAACTGGATAAATCATCGAATCAGGTCTTGGGTGTTCACCTCAATTAGGTATCAAAACATGTACCTGTGTCAAATTATATACTCGTATGCCAATAACGCCTAGAATTCTATAACTTTACACTAGATCTTCAAACTGCATAACTTCATGTCATGAATCAGTTCCAACCTCTAAAGATATATACGGCAGTTTTACCTCAATTTTGACAATCTTATGACAGATATATATGAACATTTATGACAACTGTATTGGAAATTGCAACAACACCATCAGCAATTTGTACCTACCAATATTATGATGGAATATTGATATCCACCTTGTTCACCTTTCCTCGTAAATTGTATGTAATTTTTAACCAACAAACTATTATTATGTGTAAAACATATTAGCTGATTAGATTATCATCGTCGCTAAATTTTTTCTATTTATTTTTATTTTTTTTTAAACTTATTACCTGTTGTATGTGAACTTTGTAACAACGCCTTCAGCAATTTGTACGCATCAATTTTGTATATTGAACTCCAATATTAATCGCTCTTGGCTGAGTATTGAGTGTACCCACGAAATCACGCTAGATTTCTTACTCTTTTCTATACTTTCTAAGCTAGTTTTTAGATAGATATATCCTTTTAATCTTGACTCTGTATTTCGTTTTAAGTTGTACAATAGTACTTACTGCCTACTGTTTACTAATTTTGAATGACTGATCACGCTGATATATTAGATGAAATCAACCCGGATCTCAATCATTTGAACAGAATATTTCCAAACCTAAACGACTCTGAAAACTGCAGATATACTAATATATCAAAATTCAACGAATTTATACGAATAACCCGGCAGGATTTTTCGCTACTGTGTTGGAACTGTAGGTCACTCTATCCAAAATTGGAAGAGATACAATGCACTATTACTGAACTTAAGTATACCTTAGATGTGATTAGCTTCACCGAAAGCTGGCTAGATGACTCGACCAAAGACATGATTAAATTTGAAAATTATCATAGTTACTATTCGCTACAAAAAAACAAGCGAGGCGGGGGCATCAGTACATACATTTCTAAGCACATGGATTCGAGAATCATAGCAAGTGCAACACTGAATCAGGATCAAATAGAATCATTATTCGTAGAACTGTCTAGAGATGGCAAACGAACTGTGCTTGGAACGGTGTATAGGCCGCCTACAGCCTGTCCTATATCCTTCCTTAATGAGCTTAATCGAATTATTTCTCAGTTCAACAGGTCCTTCTACAATGACATAATAATATGCGGTGACTTCAACTATGATTTGCTGAAACATGAAGGCTATGAACCAATCTCTAATTTCTTAAATGCATTTCATTCTAAATCTTTCCTTCCGATCATCACAAAGCCAACACGAAAAACCTCAGAATGTGCCACGCTGCTTGACAATATCTTTATGACAGACCCAAGTGATTTTCTTGCTGGAATAATTACTTCTGACTTATCAGATCATTTTCCAGTTTTTCTTATTAAGAAAAATGTCTATCTTGCATGCACCAAAGCACGGGCTGAAACTTACTCATATCGTAAAATAAACGAATCAAATTTAGAAGAAATGCGCACCGTTCTAGAAGATTTAATGCCAACATTGCACATCACCCAACAAAACAATAATGCAAGGACCATTGATGAATCAGTATTAAAGTTGACTGAAGCTATAATGAACGCATACAATCAGTGTTGCCCAATTGTAACTCGTACAGTTACCCCGAAAAATAAACAAAAGCCCTGGATTACTAGAGACATCGTGATAAATATAAAGAAACGCCAAGCGTACCTAGCTCCCCTTTGCGAAGGGCGAATATCTAGAGAAACCAATAACCGATTCAGAAACTATGTGACAAACCAGATAAGAACATCAAAAAAGAGCTACTTTACCCTCAAGTTTACTCAATTCAAAGCTGACGTTAAAAAGACTTGGCGCCTCCTTAACTCTTGTTATAAACCGAATAATGCCGAAAAAAGAAAATTGGAAATGTCACTCAAGATAATGTAAAATACCATGAGAAGAATGAAATTGCTAATATCTTCAACAACTTCTTTGTAAACGTAGGGAAAACTATAGCCAATGGTATTCCAAGTGAACCTACTGATCACCTGGAATTTATGGATCATATTCGAGAACACAACTCCTTTTTCTTTACGCCTACAAACTCCTACGATGTAATTGCGTGCATAAACAACATGAAAAATAAATCGAGTGGGTTACAAACGTTTCCAACTAAAATACTTAAAATAATTGCTGATATTGTGGCCCCGCTGATATCCAATATTATTAACCAGTCTCTCTTACTAGGCACTTTCCCGAACTCCCTCAAAGTTGCTAGAGTAACCCCTATCTTTAAAAATGGTGAAAAAACCTGTGTAAACAATTATCGACCTATCTCCATGTTACCAATTATTAGCAAGGTATTCGAGAAAATTGTGTATAAAAAAGTGTACTCTTATTTTGAACATAAATCATTTCTCTATAATAAACAATACGGCTTTCGCTGTAAAAAATCAACAACACAGGCAATATTAAATCATTTACAATTCCTTTATTCTAATATAGATAACGGAAAGACTGTCTTCTCTGTATTTCTTGAGTTTCGAAAGGCATTCGATTGTGTGGACCATAACATATTACTCTCGAAACTTCATTGTTACGGCATTCGTGGGGTTGCCCATGATTGGTTCAGATCATACCTAACAAATCGGAAGCAATACGTTGACATTGACGACGCAAAATCGGACCCACAGAAAATTAGCCATGGAGTTCCACAAGGATCTGTTCTTGGGCCTCTCCTTTTTCTGACTTTTATCAATGATATTATTAAATCTACATCATTTTTTAAATTCATACTTTTTGCCGATGACAGTACGCTTTCTGCGGTCCTTCCGAACGATAATCCCACTACGATTGCGGAGAGTATAAATAATGAACTCCATAAGGTTTCACTGTGGCTTAAAGCTAATAAAATAAGCCTCAATATCGATAAAACAAATTATATTACGTTCTCATACAAGAAAAATATATCTCTACCATCCATTAAAATTGGCGAAGGTGAAATCAAAGAAACCAACTCATGTAAATTTCTGGGCATCATAATAGAAAAACATCTGACCTTCAAAGAGCACATCACTCATATTAGTTCTAAATTATCAAAATCCATCGGAATCCTGAATAAAGTTAAAAATTTCCTGCCTGAAACAGCCTTACTAATGCTTTATCGAACGCTCCTTTCACCATACCTGCAATACGGAATAGAAGCATGGCATGGAACTGATAAAAATAAAACCAATATAATTTTTACTCTGCAAAAAAGAGCCATCAGAGCGGTAAAGAACCTAGAATATAATGCTCACACAAATGATTCATTCAAAAATTTACAAATACTTAAACTCTCGGATCTCTACAAAATCTCCATCTGCAATTTCATCTACAAAACATTAGCTAATGATGGCGACAATAGCCTTCAACAGTTATTAACTGCGCAAACTGGTCATCACGACCATTTAACACGAAATAAAAGTAAATTCATGCTTCCTTATTATTCAAAGGCCCGCTCGCAACATAGTATACTATTCGTTGGAACTAAAACCTGGAACTCAATACCTGCGGAGATCCGTGAAAGTAATTCTTACAAGGTATTTAAAAGAAATCTTGAGTCTCACTTCTTATAACAATACTAGTCGTGTAAGATCACCAAGTCAAATCCTGCCTCCTACATGTCTGGTCCCAATAATGTAATTTGCCATGAGTAATATCGCCGATTTTCAGTCTGCTCCCAAATCGTTATCGAATATACTGTTAAATATTGTCCATATGACCTATATTGTAAAATTAAACATCAATATCGAGTTCATTATCCTGTTGATCAGTCTAATGCGAAACTAGGCTAAGTGAATTAGGTTAAACATTATTGTACGCCCTAGAATAATGTAATAGTAGGATGCCCTAGAAGTCGCTGAACTTATTCGGGCCCACAGGTAGCTATACTCAACTCTGACCATTGTATTAGACTTAAGAAACATTCTACCTCTGTATCTCCTGTGGTAAATAAATTGCTTAAATTGTTTAAATTGTTTAAATTGTTTAAATTGTTTAAATTGTTTAAATTGTTTAAATTGTTTAAATTGTTTAAATTGTTTAAATTGTTTAAATTTAAGTGGTTATTAAACGATTACCGAAACTTGAATTTTCCGAAAAGGAAACAAAATTGACCACATTGTGAAAAAAAGGCAATTCAGGTATGTTAATATAAAGCGAAATTTAGTCAAATAAAAATTCGGAGATATTTTTGTGGGACACCCGGTTTAAGTATTCGTAGTAAAAGCACGTTCATAAATTTTTTCCAGGGCAGGTATCTACATTAATTTTGAATGGAAAAAACTAACCGTCAGCAAGTTATTATTTGTTTAATTTTGCAGTGATTTTTTTGAAAAAATTAAAGTCCACTAATAATAATATGACAAGGAATATCAATATTCAAACTCGAAAAATCATGAGTCGAGATGAATTGTTCAGTCATGAATGGTAACATTTTCATTAAGCAAACATATTCTTATAATAAAATGGCACCGCAAACTTCATCAATCAAAATCGAGAAATTGTACTAGCTGAATTGTTCATTCACGAATTTTGTTCACATTTCTTAGAAGCAAATACAATTCCATATATATGATGAAATGACAGCGCTAACTTCAATGTTTACATTTGAAACACCATGGTTCTATAAAAATTAACTATGAAGAATGAATTTACCCTTGAAATGCATGAAAATTTTCTAACAATTCACTTCCAATCCGTTCAAATTCATTTATCATGGCTGTGAATACATGTTTATGCATTTTAGGGTGGAAATTTGTCCTTCACCGTACATTTCTATTGTATAATGACAAAACATTGACAAAATAAATTATGCTAACACACTTCATCCATAATGTGAAGACTGATAAACCCTCAAAATGAAGGTCAAGAAAACAAATTATGAAATGGGAAACCAAATTTTACCAGCGAATAATTGTACTGATGGATTTCTTCGACAGTATTTCAAATTAAAATGCTTACGTAAATATATTTTATAGCATAAGTACCACAAAGCAACAAACTGAATTACAAGAAAAATAATTAAAATATAATTTATTATTTCAGCGCAAACGAGAAATGGCGCAATCAAAGTCATCATTGCCGTCGAAAGGTTTACATATATATAAGAACTAGAACTCTGTATAATAATCTTACACGATTTCCAGCGAATTATCACTTCTCATCATAACGGCGTGCTTATGAGAGAATTATTGTATTAAAATCGGGTTATTGTTCATGGCTTCAGCACCAAAATGAGCTTAGGTTCAACAGAAAGTAATGAAGAGAAACTAACCAGCCATATCGTTTTAACCTTTTAACCAGCAGCGCATGAGAACTATGCTCAGTTTTATTGTCTCTAATGTGGGCTGTGAAAAGCTCGTCTTGTCAATTATCCCTATCTTCCACTTAGATTCACTAATACTGCGAATTGAATGATGTTTCTAGAAATATACAGGAGCACAATTAACACCGATCACGTCTTGAGCAGAACTAAGTAACGGTCACGGAAGACGGAGCACGGAAGTTTGAATAGGAGGCGCCACAACGTCTGAGAGGAGGGCTAGTTGCCAGATGTACATTCTTTCGAAATCGAACCGTCCAAACTTTTTCAAATAGTTAAATGTGTGTGTATAAATTTTTTCATTGGTGTGTTATGTCCTCCAGTATTATTAAACGAAAGCTTTTTAAATCGTACCACACTCATGTATAGAATTTGATAATCATTATTTTTTGTTCAAAGAGATTATCAGCAGATATTTCATGGGCAATGATTACCCTATTAGTTATCAAAAATGTTTAAAATGAGCATTACAAATGAATAAGACACAACTAAGTTTTGAAAAGGCGAACGTTAGATTTTTAGCACAAGGAGTTTCTTTTACCTCAGCTTGACCCTGAATACACTACAAATAGTAACGTGTGTATTTTTGACCATCAATCCAATAATAGTTCAATTTCGGACTAATCTTATGTGTAAACGGGTAATTGGTTTTATAAATGCAGAATTTAATATGTGCTCTGAAAGGTATCTTTGACATTTTATAAAAAAAATTTAACAATAATTTTAATATTTATAAATACACAATATTTTCTTAAAAGCCTTTCACAAGCAAGTACGTTGCATACACACGTGGCTCCCATGTGGAAAAAATTTATTTGAAGGCAATGTGGTAGCTGATAGGAAATCACACGTGGACCCCACGTATCAAATCCAGCATGTAATGTACTGATGTGGCTATGAAGAGTATTTTCAGTGGTAAATCCATTTTGCCAACTAAAATCCACGTAACCAGCACCTAACCACGTGGCTCCCATGTGACATTGTATGTAGGGTTGGGTCAACAATGTCGCCAGGGAGGCGAAGCGTTTTTCCATACAACATTTCTGCTGCCTGCTGTGCACTGCTGATCCTGCCGATGTAAATTCCTAATACTCAGTAATACTACTGGAAGTCTGTCAGTCCAATCGTGACTGCAATTAAGGCAACGCAATGCAGCTTTTAAATCTCTGTGGACTCTCTCCATGAGTCCATTCGACTGCGGGTAATATGCTGTGGTGTTGATATTTTCACACCCTAAAGCGGTGCTAAGCTCACTCCAGAATTTGGAGGTAGATTGTGATCCCCGATCATGCGTGACACTTAAGGGAACCCCAAATCTGGAAATCCAATTACTCATGAAAGCGCGAGCTACAGTCTCAGTTTGGGTATCAGGAAGAGGCACGGCCTCAACCCATCTGGAGAACCTATCAATTATGGTTAACAAATAAGAATGACCGCGCGACAAAGGCAACGGACCCACCAAATCTAGGTGTACGGAGTCGAATTTGTGTCCAGCAAAAGCACAACTCTGTAACGCTGAACGATTATGTTTCACAACTCTGCTACTCTGACATGCATGGCAATTTTGCACAATTTGCTTGACCTCCTTACGCATCGCTGGCCAGACGAAACGATCGGAAATCAAACGCAATGTACGGTTAATACCAGGATGTGATATAGAATGATAGTGGAGAATAGCTACTCTGCGGAGAGTCGCAGGAAGGTACAAACGAGAAGGTCGCTTAGCATCACGGTACACGTTGTCAACCAAGGTTAATTTCAAAGAGGTGGTGTTAGAAGGTTTCAGAAGATCCTGGAGTTCAGGATCCTCCTTCTGAGCGTTACTAATATTTCCGAAAGTGATTTCACCACTGGTTTGGATAGAATTAATTCGAGAGAGACAGTCAGCGACAGTATTGTCGAGACCTTTGATGAATCTAATATCCGTAGTGAACTGACTGATAAAGGACAGGTGTCGAGCTTCTCTTGGCGAGTGTCGCTCAGAAGGCATATTGATCGCCGAGGTCAAGGGTTTGTGGTCTGTGTAGATCACGAACTCCCTTGCCTCTAGAGCATAGCGAAAGTGTCTCACAGACAGATAGAAAGCAAGGAGTTCCCTACCGAACGCGCTGTAAGCACGCTCAGTCGGCGATAGCTTTTTGGAAAAGAAGGCAAGAGGAGAGATATTATTACCTACTTTTTGTTGCAAAACGGCACCTACGGCAGTACTGGAGGCATCAACCACTAAACTGAAGTCAGCATTGGCAATAGGATAGGATAATTCAGTCGCGGTAGCTAACTTATGCTTTATCTCCTCAAAAGCTTTGCGTGCAGCATCCGTCCATTTTACCTCAGTAGATTTACCTTTTCTTTTAGGTTCCAGCAAGTCTGACAAGGGCGCTAAAGTCTGAGCACAGTTTCTGATGAATCTATGATAGAAATTAACAGAACCTAGGAACCTTCTCAGTTCCTTCTGGGTCTGTGGAAGAGGAAAGTTTTTGATCACTTCTACTCTGGAAGGCAAAGGTTTTAGACCTAGGCTAGAGATTTCATCACCTAAGTAAATCAGTGATGGCTTTCCGAGCTCACATTTGGCAGGATTTACCAGGAGTCCATTGTCGGACAGTCTTTCACACACAACCCTAAGATGGTCTTTATGTAGCTCCGGGGTTGCGGATGCCACCAAAATGTCGTCCAGATACACATAGGCAAAGGTGAGATCCGAGAAGATCTCAGCCATGTGGCGTTGGAACGTTTGAGGTGCGTTCCGCAGACCATACGGCATCTTGAGGAATTCAAAGAGACCAAACAGAGTGATTACCGCGGTCTTAGGTATTGCGCTCTCCTCAAGTGGTATTTGATGGAAGGCGCTCTGGAGATCAATTTTTTGAGAAAGTTTGTGCTCCCTCTAAATTTGCCCTAAAATCATGGAGGTAAGGGATAGGGTAGCGGTCAGGTAGAGTAACGGCATTCAACCTGCGGAAATCCCCGCACGGTCTGAATTCACCGTTAGCCTTGGGTGCTAGCAAGAGGGCTAGCCCAAGGGCTTTTGGAACTGCGGATGATGCCGCTGTCTAGCATCCTAGCAAACTCTTTCTTGGCTAAAGCCAATCGATCAGGCGGTAAGCGTCTAGCTCTGGAGTAAACTGGCGGTCCAGTTGTTTCAATGAAGTGTTTTGTGCTCGTCTGCATATTTTTAGAAGCTAAGTTAGAGTTTGTTAATGCAGGGTATTCTGCGAGAACCTGCTCAAACATGCACTCTTTCTTGAAAGCAATAGAGAAGGAATGCAAGACATTAGCTCTAGTTATGCCACAAGCGGGAATTGAGATCTGTGTCTCCTCGTCCCTAATTCTACGGTTTTTAACATCTACAACGATCCCATACTTCGCTAAGAAGTCCGCGCCAATTATGGGCTCTTGGACTTCCGCGATGAGGAAAGTGAAGAGAAAATTTCGCCTCAATCCCAGACTGCACTCTAGTACTCTCTCTCCATAACAAGCTATTGGCGTGCCATTTGCGGCGCGTAGTGTCGCCACTAAATTATTCTTTTTATCTTTAGCCGTGGTTGGGATAATTGACACACTTGAACCAGTGTCGATGAGAAATCGATATTTGGTAGTGGGATCTAACATAGTTAAGAGGCGAGTAGTCTGGGAATGAGGCAACGCAGTACTCGCTACTATGCGTCGCTGTTGGCGTTTCCCGAAGTCATTTCGGTATAACGAGGACAGTGTCTAGAGGCAAATTTGCGAGCCTGGTCGCCGAACTTCTCATGATACCAACATAAGAGACTGTTGGCATCGCGAGAGCGCGATCTAAAGCGGCGGTTTTGATTTGACCTATCATAAGATCTACCTCTATCGAAATGTTGAGGAGGAGGAAGAGGATGATTGTCATAGGGATAGTCGTAGGCATGGTAACGTGAGACATTCCTTGGGTCTGGCTGGATATGAGCTACACTCTGACCTAACTGGCAATTCTGGAAAGCTTGCTTGAGCTCTGCGATTTCTTGCTGCATCGTTTCTATTGTTGCTGAGGATTAATTATTAGCAGTATTTGACGGCCTAATATTCGCAGCTGATGCGTTCAAGGAAGCAACTTGCGGCGCTTGTGACATATTTAGGTTGCGCATCACTGTCTCAGTGGCCTGAGCAAGAGTCTCGAGACTCTCGCTCGGACCGACCATCGACAGGAAAGGTCGCACCGTAGACGGTACTTTTCTTAAGAATACTTCTCTGAAAAATCCCTCAGCTACGGCAACCCCGGCTGCAAGTTTCCGCAACTCCTTAACTAACGAAGTAGGAGAGAAAGAGAAAGAGACAGGTGGAATTGCTGAGGCGTCAACCAATGACCTAACCTTGTCCGCATCGGACATTTGTAATTTTTCCATGATTTTACTTTTTAAGATCCCATAAGGATTTATTGCAGGCGGATTGACGATTAAATCATTAGAGTCACTTTACATTTGCGTGGGCGCAGCGGCTATTAATGCATGGAACATATCACTCTGCTGGGTAATATTATTGTAGCGGAAAATCGATTCAACTTGGTTGAACCAAGTTTGGCTTTCTGCTGGTATGGAAGGAGGCAAAGTTATAGGCTTATTGCGCACTGGATCTGCAGCATTCTCGGTTTCGGGCATACTGGCACTTTTTTTGTTTGGATGCGAAATTAAGCTATAACGGCACGGAATTTACGTAATCAACGGCTAATAACTTTGGTATTAAAATGTCAAAAGATTTTTCGTTACTAGTTACCTATTCAATCATTCAAACAAAATTGAAACGGAAAGAAAGAAGAATGGAAACTAAAAATTTTTACGGTAGTCAGAAATAAGCGTTAAGAACGGAAATAAAGAAAAAAATTTTCTACCTACTATGGCACATGAAACAAAAGACAGGAAACAGCATGAAAGAAAAAAAAATTTTAGAGCTGCTCAGAGACGTTAGCACAGTACATCCATGGAAAATTCTCAAGGCATACTACACAATAGTAAACTTATCATTACAATGATATGCCAACATTATCCTCTCTCACGTTTTCTCAAACACTTATCGAGTTGAATAGTTTTGTTTTAAGCTCGAAAGCTGGGGTCACCAGTGTTAACGTTTGGGGGTATGGCCAATCGCTAATCGTGAATCGATAAGGTTTTCGAAGTTGCAAGAGAGGTCAATGACGACAAATGATTGGATTTGACTCAGCTTGGAGGTTTCTTTATTGAAGGAAGATGTGATGAACGATGGCGTGCTTGGCTTCTGAAGATCTTCTCTTAGATGGGAACTCCGTGCAGGCGATGTCCGGTGAGCGAGGACGTGGGCCAAGTGTAAGTGAGCGTGCTTTTGTGGAGGTTACTTTCAGATTGCTGACAATGTAACAATCCCAAGAAATTCGTTGGCTTTAGGAATAGGTTTCAATTCTGCTTAATTTTAGCAAGTGAGTGAGAAGCAATTTTGGCAACGTGAATGATGTTGAGATATCGATCTTTAATTTATGTTGGATTTTAAGATCGTTAAACGCTTACGACAAGAATCCAGGGTTTGGAGCAGTTAATATCTTAGCCAGTAATTTGATAATATACCAGGCTGAAAACAGCTCGCAAACCGAGGAGAATGCAAGGCAACTAAGGTCGAGTTAAGAGTCCGACTCACGTCACAAATAAGCACTTTAAGTGGTGGATCTCGATGGTTTCGTGCGAGATATTAGGCCACATGAATTTAACTTGTGAAGCTCAAAAACCCAAGGAATGTGTGTTGTGGTGTTTTGGTGCCGTCGAGGATGAGAAATGCTGTAACACCAAACTAAAGAGACGCACCAGAGAGAGTGAGTTTCAAAAAGAGACGCGTCACCGCGCAGTGTTGCCAATCAGAGGCTTCTCTCTCGAAAAATGTCGAGTGTTATTTTATATCTCATGCATTTACACAAAAACTTCAAGGAATACTAATTATAAGTAGAAAATTATTAATAATAATTTAGAGTAAGATTTTTAATGTCAATAATTATTTTATTTAAGTGCGAATGAGAAATTTTATAATTTTACACTTATGTAGCAAATGCTACATGTTGAACATGTGTTTTGGGAAGATGTTGGAGTCCTTCAATTTATACAAACAAATCGCACCGATCAACTCCGGATTGTACTCAGCCAACCACTCTTCAATATCTGTCTCCTTTGAGAGCTTTGCCGGAAATAAGTCTAACATTTATAGTCGGAGTTGCGTTGTGAAAGCGGTTGAAGGTGGACGTGTGTTAACTGTGTCAACCGGTTGCTTGAATTACCTCGCAAGTAAAAGAAATAAAGTGAATAATAAGCCATTCAAAAAACTCGTATGCCAAAGAAAATACATAGGAGGGGACATGGCTCTACCTCCTCTTCAGGAGGAGAATCTGAAGCCTGGCCTCCTCTTGAAATTTCATCTCAACCTCTTCTAATGTCTTCATCTAAAACACCAAATGATGAGTGTTTGCAGGAGCAAGGAGGCAAACTTGATTTGGACGCACCGATAGTGACTTCAGCAGTAATTCAGCCAGCAACGATATCCTCCACCAGCAGAAATTGTACATTCTATGGCAGAAATCAATTTGAAATACCAAATTTTGAGGGTTTCAATGGGAGCTTCCATACTAGTTCTGAAGAAGACAACCCAATAACTCCAGGGCCAAGAACAAGAGAAGCAGTCTCAAACAACATCACACCCTTGCAGCCAACAGTAATATTAGTCCAACCTGTAGCAGAGAATCCTATCAACAAAAGCTTTTTCTCTAATGAAATCAAACTGTCTAAGGCACTGGCAGCATCAACTTTTGGGGACAAAGGCATTGGCAAAATCTCAAGGAACCTGGGAAGAAGCCTTCTTGTTATCACCATGAAAGAACACTATCAGGATCTTTCCGAGCTGTTGAACACTACGGAGATAGGCCCCTGGACAGTTAAGTGTCGGCTGCTAGTCAGTCAGACTACCTCTGTGGGAGTCATTGGACCATTTGGAGAGGACACCACTAATGAAGAACTGACAGAGGCACTCAAGGATGCTTATTTTGATGGAGCTGTGGCAAAGCGGATATACAAAGGCAAGGATAAAATCAAAACATCAATGTTCAAAGTTATTTTTGAAGCAAAAGCCTTACCACCACATGTTAGAGTTGGCTATCAACAATACAGAGTCGATACATTCATTGGAAAACCATGGCAGTGCTATAAGTGTCAACGATTTGGGCACAGTGCAGCTTACTGCAGATTTGCTCCTCGCTGTGTAGTATGTAGTGGCCCCCACAATAATAGTGAGTGCACAACAACGACCACAAAAAACTGTTGCAACTGTGGTGGCAACCACACAGCAAATTATGGAGGATGTCCAAAAATGCAGCAAGCAAAAGAAGTGGAGAAAACACGCCAACTTCAAAAGCTATCCTACAGAGATGCAGTAAAGGAAGTTCTTAAACAAAATGCAACACCACCAACTCAATCTCAATTTGTGCTGCCTGCCATCTCTACTTTGACAAGAAGTCAACCAGATTCTGGCTACCTGAGGAACACAGAAGCCCCAAAAATTACCAAGACTGTTGGCACCCAAACTAACAATGAACCTGATAAACCTGCTCAAAAACATGTCACCATCAACCAACTGGTGGATCTCCTGATAAAGATATTTACAACTACTGAGAAAAAGGATATTCAAATGGATGCATCTGGGATGGTACACAAAATTGCTGCAGAAACTTTCCAACTTCAATACCTACAGGCTCCATCCAAAAATCCTCAACAACCAATAGTACAATCTGAGTGTTCTGATATAATTTCCCAGAAAACTTTTCAAAAAATTACAAAGATCATGCCCCAAATGGAAATAACACCCTCTCCTGTAATTGGACGAACCAACCCACACAAAAAAACTAAGCCCAACATTGAGATGCAATTGAAAAAACCAGCAGAAAAATTTCTCCACAACACTAGAAAAGCCTTGCAAAATCCTACTGATGCTGGGTATGCCACCAAACAACAAAGATGTCAACAAAAAAAGAACTAATAATATTTCAGTGGAACTGCAGAAGTATAAGCAATAAGTTGAGCAACTTCAAAATTAAACTATATACTCTTAAGCCACACATTGCCTGTCTCTATGAGACATGGCTTTCACAAAATTTTGAACCTCGTTTTGTTGGGTACTCGGCTGTTCACATGCATAGAATAGATATGCATGCTGGTGGAGGTGTAGCAATTCTGGTCAGAAATGATGTCACCTACACTGATATTCAGTTGATAAAATTTGTACCCAGTTCTCTTGAAGTTCTGGGAATTAGCATTTTTTTGCAAAATAATGCTCCTCTCTCTATACTCTGTGTCTACAATCCAAATAAAATTATTACTACAAGAGAAATATTACATTATATGCATCAACTGGAACCTGCCCGCATTGTGGTTGGGGATTTCAATGCGCACCATCCAATGTGGGAACCTGCAAAACAGGCCAACACTACTTGTCGGAACATAGCTCAACTGTTGCTAGATGATCCTTCTATAGCATTGATAACTCCTCCTTCTCTGCCCACCTACTATAACATTTATCAGAACTCATTTTCTACACTTGATTTGGCTTTTGTCTCTGCAAGCCTTCAGCCCACAGTATCTGTAACAACGGAGGAAGATATGGGAAGTGACCACTATCCCATTCTTATCAGCATTGGAGTGGTGGAGCCATCAACAGTGAAGTTCCGAAGGCGGCCAACGTGGAAATTTGAGAGTGGGTCATGGGATGACTGGACTGCATCTCTGCAACAGCCTGAGCTCTTGGAGGTGGGAGATCTTGAGCAGGAATTTGCAGACCTCACAAACAACATGATCAAAGCCAGCCATAAAGTTTTCAAACAAACTAAAGAATATATCTGTCCTAAGTATAATAAGTCTTGGTGGAACTCACAATGTGCAGCAGCAGTAAAAGCAAAACAAGATGCAAAAGTTAGCCTAATCAATCAACCTTCTCAAGAAAATCTAACTGCATACAAACGCTCTCAGGCTAGAGTCAAGTTTGAGGTAAAAAAGGCAAAAAAGGAATCTTGGATTTCCTCCTGCAGTAAGATAACAACTGACACCTCTGTTTCATTAATTTGGAAAAAGATAAAAAATCTGCAGACCCCATTCTGTAGGAAAGCTCAGCCTCTTTTAACAAGGGATTCAATAATAGCTGACTCATGTTCTGAAGCAAATGCCTTGGCTGACCACTATCAAAAAAGAATGTCATCCCCTTCTCCATCTCCATTTCCACAGTTCACTTTGCTTCCTCTTGCTGTAGCCTTAAATGATGATGCTCCCTCCGTAATAAACAATCCCTTTAACAAACATGAATTGAACAGAGTCCTGACTTCCTTGAAGAGTACAGCTCCTGGCCATGACAACATTCATAATGAACACTTGAAGCACATGCCAGACACTTACAAAACATGGCTCCTCCAATTGTATAACAAAAGCCTGCAAACTGGAGTGCTTCCCAAATCATGGCAGCCTACCATCATCATTCCGCTTCCCAAACCAAATAAGCCACTAACTTTGGTGGATTCGTATCGTCCCATCACCTTGCTGTCATGCCTACAAAAACTGATGGAACGTCTCATAGTCAACCGCCTCACATTTTTCCTTGAACAGAAGAGCGTCTTCAGGAAAACGCAGGGAGGCTACCGACAAAGATTGTCAGCCATTGACCAAGTTACCCAGCTGGAAGCTGCAATTCAAGCTGCGCTGAAAAATAAATCTATCATGCTGTGTCTCTTTGTTGACTTCACAAGTGCATTTGATACTGTGTGGCCAATGGGAGTCCTGTATAAGTTGAGTCAATGTGGTGTTGGTGGCTCAATGCGGCGGTGGCTGCAAGTTTACCTCAGGGAAAGACCATTCAAAGTGTTCATTGAGGGTACCAGTTCTTCGGTCAGGATAGCAAAGAGTGGTGTACCACAGGGAGCAGTGCTTTCACCTTTATTATTCAACATCATGATGCGTGATGTACCAGTGGAGGCAGGGATCTGCTCCTGTGAGTATGCTGATGATCTCACTTTCTACACCCAACATCCTAGTCTTCATGTTGCAACGGATACCCTACAGCAGAAGCTTAATTCACTTCATACTTGGTCAAAACAATGGGGTCTAAAAATAAATTTGAACAAAACCAAGTGCATGATTTTCACAAGTAAAAAAATTAACCCATTCCCTATCACAGTAGGAGGACAGCAATTGGAATTTGTACAGCAACTCAAGTATCTGGGAGTCATGCTAGACTCTCCTCGCCTTCGTTGGCATCATCAAATAGAACATCTCAAGCAATCTTGCACGCCATTGCTCAATTTGCTGCAATCTATATCACATAGGCATTGGGGTGCTGACCGAGAACTACTACTTTACCTCTATAGAACTCTCATTCACAGCCGACTAGACTATGCTGCCCCTCTGTATGGTGCTGCTGCTCCTTCAAATCTCCTTCAACCAAACACCATTCAAAATCAGTGCCTGCGCCTTGCTACTGGATGCCGCAAAACTTCTCCTGTAGCTTCACTGGAGGTGGAAACCAATATCTTCCCTTTGGCAATACACAGAGAACAACTCACGTGTTTGTATTACAGCAAACTACAGCAACTTCCCAGTGAAATTGCTAACAACTTACTTCAAGCTCCATTCCCTCCACAGCTAGTTTCTTCTATGCTTTTGCCATCCATGGCATCACGTGCAAGAGCTCTTTTTTCCAGTGTTAACCTGCAGATTCCAGCTCACAATGCAGCACCACTGGTTTCACCGCTGCCTCCCTGGTTCAAAGTAGAAGCCCACATCCTTACTGATTTTCTGCCTACCCCGGTATCTTCCCTGTCTAATCAAAGTGTTATTGAAAGGTATCATGAATTAATGGACACAACCTTCACTGGATACACCCCTTTATTTACTGATGGGTCCTGCATTGCTGAACCCACCTGTTCCTCATCTGCTGCAGTGGTTGTCCCTTCAAGAGGAGTCACCAAGAACTGGAAACTTCGTCCACAGACACAAGTCATTGAGTGTGAACTAATGGCTATCTACGAAGCTCTTCGATGGACACTGTTGAACAATAATGGGGAGGATAAGTATGTCATTTTTAGTGACTCCTTGAGCTCCTTGTACCTCATAATGAATAGGAAGCCAAAAAACTATCTCCCCTAAGTATGTGACATACAAGCCAAGCTGTACACCACTGCTTCTTTCCATGGTGCTTACCTGCAGTTCATTCCAGGCCATAAAGGTGTTCCTGGTAATGAGGCTGCTGATGAGGCAGCCAAAGATGCCCATCTGCTTTGGTACCGCACGCTGACACCAACCTCATACGAAGAAATGAAAAGTCTCATATGTGAAGCCTTCGAATTAAAGTGGAGCACTGAATGGATGAGAGGGGTTCAACTGACAGGGAAAGGACGACATTTACTGAAAATCAGAAAAATTACGGCAAGGTGGCCGTGGGCTGCGCACAAGATCCGTTGCGTCGAAACAGCACTTGCTCGTCTGCGTGTTGGGCACACGGGGCTTCGGTCACATCTACATCGCTTCAATATTGTTGATGATCCAAATTGCTCGTGTGGTGCTGAGGAAAATATTGACTATCTTTTTTTCTACTGCCGTTGCTTGAGCCTACTTAATGTACCGTTTTGCTTGAAAAATTTGCTTGGAGGTGGCCCCTTTATGGAACTCACTCAAAAGCAAATTGTTAATATAGTTGTACATTATCTATCATCTATAAGAAAAATTAAAACAATCTGAAATCTTGTTAAAATTGTGATATTGCAGAGAAGTGAATGAATTCCTCCAGTGGCACTTCACAGAAAAACTTCCTGTGACTTCTTTCAGCCTGAGGGCTGAACTTCAGAGCATCAATCTACAACTTTGAAGGCGTGGGGCTACATGGAATCATCTCCGAAGCTCCAAGAAATCGGAAACAACAACAACATTTATAGTCAGATGGGACAAGACACGACCGCAGCCATCATGGGGTAAGAAAGTAAATAAACGACTGGCCTATGGTGAGCATTCCAGCTGCACTGGAACAAATTTGAGGATGGAATCTGTTAGAGCGTTTATTTCTAATCGTTTTAGTGTTTGTTGCTATCTTGAACTGCAAAAAGTGATTTTTCTGACAAATTTTAAAAAAAATTTTTTGCCATGTCACTACATGTTGTAACATGTAACAGTGTGGTTGACTGACTTGGCTTGCGCTGCTAAGCCCTCCAGCTCACACAATACACATGTTAAGTTGTTAACAGCATGACTTTTAAGTGATGTGCAGCTGTCTTGCTTCAAGTTGCTTGTGGTGGTTACTTATTATCTGCATGGTGCTTCCCTCTCACACGACTTGCGTGACTCTGTCTTCTGCTAAAACAACTTACTATGAATTGACAAGCATAGCGATTCTCTTTGCACATCTTATATCTTCACAGACTGCACAGCTATGTCCCTATGCATATGGTAATTGGTAAGTGGTAATTGTGATGGATAAAACTTAGTTCATATATTGTTCATAGAATGTAATAATTCATATGATGATGTAATATAATGTTGGAAATAAAGTAATCAAATAACAATATGGTCAATGTGAAGTTTAATGCAATCACGGAAAATAATAATGCCGATCCCAGGAATCACCAAAGGAACACATTTCAGAACGTTTTACACGAATGACATTCTGCTCGCTGATGCGTTATTTTTGAATAATTGAACTTTGAAGTTGGCCTTGGCGCCAAAGGAAGCGAGCGCGTGAAACGGAATTCAATTAATAACGGAAGCTATTACAAACGTAAAGAGGTTGGGTCGTGAGGGGGAGGCACAGTTCTTCTAGTGAAAATTATAAATAAAGCTTCTAACCCACCCATTAGGGTGACGACCGCAATCTTGTTGACATCGGGTCCAAAATGGCGGCGCCCATGGTGTTCGCTATGTTAGACCCGATGTAAACAAGATTGCGGTCGTCACCCTAATGGGTGGGTTAGAAGCTTTATTTATGATTTTCACTAGAAGAACTGTGCATCCCCCTCACGACCCAACCTCTTTACGTTTTTAAAAGGGGGTTAGCTTCCGTTTTTAATCAAATTACGCTCGCTTCCCTTGGCGCGGGAAGGCCAACTTCAAAGTTCGATAATTCGAAAATAAAGCATCAGCGAGCAGAATGTCGTTCATGTAAAACGTTCTTAAATTCGTTCCTTTAGTTATTGTTTGGAATATAATTATTAATTTCCGTGATTGCATTAAACTTCACATTGACCAACAATATTTGCTCTTAAGTGTATATAAATCTGGAAAAAAGGCACCTGGAGCTATGTGAATAACTCTTAAACAAAAAAAGGTATTACAAAAAACCCAATAAAGCCCTAAAAAAACAATAAAACCCAAAAAACCCCAATTTAACCCAAAAAAACCCACGTGGGTTGGGTTTTTTTAAAAAACCCAGGGTTTTTTCCATCCCTGCTAGAGTTTAATAAATGCTGGAGGTGTAGGGCCTGAGTGGGACTGCAAGAGGTGGAAGAAAGAGATTGAGAGGCAAACAAAAGAGTATGGATTGAATAAGTGGAGGCTTAGCATGATGCGGAAGCCTACACTTGACTGGTATATGAAAAAAGAGGCACCTAAGTTTGAGATGTTCTATGATGGTAGTTTTGGAAGTCAACTCTTGTTTGCTGTGAGATGTAAGTCATTGAGTGTGAACAGATTTACATGGAGGTGGAATGAGAATAATAACAGATTATGTTGGCAGTGTAATAGTGGAGTGGAGGAAGCAATTGAGCATTTTGTGCTAAAATGTAGTAAGTATGAGCAAGAGAGAGAAAGTTTCATGAATGTGGTGCTTGAGCAGTACGGAGAGAATGAGTAGTATGCCAGATGTGCTGAAGATGATTGCAGTATGAGCTGTCTTGCTGGACTGGATCAGGAGTGTAATTTGAGTATTATTGAAGCTATGAAAATGTTTCTTGTGCGTGCATGGAGTAAGAGACAGTGACTGGAATGAGCTAGTCAGGTAGAGTGGTCAGTAATGACCCAATATGCCTGGGGATGGTGTTTTGACACACTGGCTATCCCAGTGATGCCATCCAATGGCAGCTTGTGACAAGGATTGGTAGATCCTGAGTAGTTTAGTGGACAAGTCTGGTACCAGGCGCTGAACTCTTTGTGTGGAAATTGTGGAGGGAATTGTAGGCCGTTACAAAGGCCCCGACGCTGTCGGCCCTCAATTTCAAGTTCAAGCAAATATGCACAAAATTTTGGCAGAAATGCGTAAACAAACATAAAAACAAAATGGAAATTCATAGCTTGTACAACATACGGACAGAAAGAGAATTTTTTCACGATTTATATGCTCAAATTCTACTTTATTTAACATGTCTAATTGCATATTTTTTTATTTTTCCAATTCACAGAAACGCTCTCTGATGGATATTTTTTTTAATCATTTCGCCTGTGCAATAAAATTAATTAACCAGGTTGTTTTTACGTAAAAATAGAAATATAAACATGTATATCTATTTATGTAGGTATTCATATACCTACATACGTGCACTCACCAGTGATGCAAAAAAAAAAACGGTTTTATTTGATTGGGTTTTTATGGCAAATAAAACCTGTTTTTTATGTGTTTTTTTTTTTTGTTTTTTTTTTGTTTTTTTTTTGCACACCTAAATTTTGTTAAGTATATGTCTGGATTTTTTTGGGGGGGACCTAAAATATATTAATATCCATGTTGTTAAGTCATTTTATTGTTATAAAAACATCAAAAAGAAACCATACAGTAAAAGTGGTGGCAGATAACCCACAATTACCTAGAGGCGTCTAAGAGGAACAGCAGGAGCCACAGAACTTATATTGATGGAGTCAAAATTCAGTGCTTGCTATCTCTACTATGTCTGATTATATTTTTATGTGACCAAAAAATCAAATTTTGCAGAGATAATAAGCTCTGAATTTTGACTCCATCAATATAAGTTCTGTGGTAAGTTCTGTGGCTCCTGCTGTACCTCTTAGACTCCTCTAGGTAATTGTGGGTTATCTGCCACCACTTATACTGTATGGCTTCTTTTTTATGTTTTCATTACAATAAAATGACTAAAAACATAGATATTAATATTTTTAGTTGACCAAAAAATATGCTGTTTTTTTAAAACATGTTTTTTTACAAAAATTCTGACTAATAAAATTAAATATTAATATATTTTCTGGTACCAAATATAACCATGCTGTTTTTTCACAAAGAATTGTGACTAAAAAACAATATAATTTTATGTGACCTAAAAAGCCCCATGCAGTTTTTTTTTTAAAAATGTTTTTTACTAAAAAATCATGACTGAAAAAATATGAATAATATATTTATGAGACCAAAAAATGTTTTTGTACTAAAAAATCATGACTAAAAAAACATGAATATATAAATGAGACCTAAAAAACCCCATGCTGTTTTTTAAAAAATGTTTTTTTACAGACAATGATGTATAAGAAAACCTGGATATGAATATATTTTATGCGACCAAAAAACCATGCTGTTTAATTTTATATATTTTTCATAAAAAATTGTATCTTAAAATCATGGATATTAACATATTTTATGTTACCGTTACCAAAAATTTTTTTTTTAACATGTTTTCTTATTAAAATGTTATTATTATTCATTTATTGGTCACGACTTCTTTGTAAAAAAACACCCCCTCAGGGGGATACAATTATTGTATCTATGGGAACTAGCGCTCCCAGGGGGACAATGTGAGGGCCCAAGCTGAGAGTTAGGTAGGCCTCCTTTTTGTTGAAATAAAATGTTTTTGTTATGTTGAGGACCACCTTTTTTTAATTCACTGCTGTCCTGTTTTTCAGCACCTACTACTGTCTTCTTCAACTTTGATCTTGTTTCATAATCTTCCTTCCTCTCTTTGGAGCGCATTTGTTGCTGGTTAGGGAGGCTAAAACTAATGACTAATCTAATATGTAAAAAAAACATGGATATTAATTTATTTTGTGTGACCAATAAACCATGCTTTTTGAAAAAAAAAGATTTTTTACAAAAAAACGTATTAATTTTTATCTGACCAAAAAAAACATGGCCTTTTAAAAACCATATTTTTTCACAAAAAGTCATTAATATCCATGTTTTTTAGTCATGATTTTTTGGTAAAGAAAACATGCTTGAAAAAACAGCATGGTTTTTTTTGGCACATAAAATATATTAATATCCTCATTTATTAATCATGATTTTTCTGTAAGAAAAATGTTGTTCAAAAAAACAGCATGGTTGTTTATGGTAATATAAAGTATATTAATATCCGTGTTTTTTAGTCATGACTTTTTCGTAACAAAGATTAAGATTATAAGATTATAAGTTAGTTTAAGCCTCCCTAACCACTACAAAAATAGAGCGTATCAAAGAGAGGAAGGAGGAAGACACCATTTAGTATGGAAATAAGAAAATGAGGAATCTATGCTGAAAGGGCATAGAAACAGTAAGATGAGAAAGAAGATCATGAAATAAGATAAAAGTTGAAGAAGAAAGTCAGAGGTGCTGAAAAACAGGACAGTAGTGAACCGAAAAAAAGGTGGTCTTCAACATAACAAAAAACATTATATGTCAACAAAAAGAAGGCCTACCTAACTCTCAGCTCGGGCCCTCACATTTTCCCCCTGGGAGCGCTAATTCCCATAGATACAATAGTTGTATCCCCTGAGGGGTTTGTAACAAAAACATTCAAAAAACAGCATGGATTTTTTGATCACTTAAGATATATTAATATCCATTAGAACCGTACCAGGTCTTAGAATAAAATATCCACAAAGAATCTATTCACTCTATAAAACCATTCGGAGACTAGCTCCATCCTCAGTAAGTCATTCAGCCAAATGTTTTTCAAAGGAACAGTGAAAATTCATTGTCCATTTCATCAAATTTTACTGATGACTGAGGATGGAGCTGGTCTCCGAAAGGTTTTATGGAGTGAATAGTTTCTTTGTAGATATTTTATTCTAAGACCTAGTACGGTTCTAATAAACATGATTTCAATATTAACAGCATTCTTTGTTTATAAGTTTCTAGAGACAATTCGATTAAAGAAAAATAACTTTCCTGATATTTATATCCGTGTTTTTTTAGTCACGATTTTTTAAAAATGTTTTTAAAAAAAACAATTTTTTTGGTCCCATAATATATAATAGCTGTTTGGATCTGACCGAGGGGTATAGCCAGTCCTTACGAAATCTCGACAAGCATCCGGGAAAAATTATGAGAGGGATAATAAGGCTCTTTGGACTCAGCTTTTGTGTATGGTTTTATTGGAAGAAGCCGGGAAGATCGCCGAGGCTTGATCCTGCGGATCGCCGAGACTTGATCCTGCAGATCGCCGACTGAAGATACTCGCAGTCCTGAGGCAGTCGCTCCGGCCGGTGGATGAGGTTTTAAGTGTATTGTGTTCAGAATATTCAATTTACTGAGGGCAATTTTTAAACAAGCACAACAATCGGTGCGTTGCTCTTTATGTGGGCAAAGCCTGCTTAATTTTGGAGCAGGTGAGTTTGATCACAGGTGCCGAGCCTGATGGCGACGATGACTCTTCGTTTGAATAGTAATTAAGATCCAGGCACGCTGAATTTGGCAATTGAGAGGCTAATTCAATTGTGCCCGTAATTTTAGGAGGTTGAGAATTAAGGCCCGTAATTAGAGAATATATAAGGCTAAAGGCCCAGAACATAGCCAAATCTAATCCAAGTAGAGAGTCCCAAAAGCGGCCCAGGGAGAATGTTGTAAATGGTGTGTGTGATGACGTTGAGGTCAAGATGATGTTCGCACGCTAAAGCCACAAGCAAGAGTGAGCCAGTTCAAGTGACGCTCTTCGATGTTGCCGTATCGGGCTGCTTTAAACTCGAAATGTCGATTGATTATTTGATCTCTCATGTATTTACACAAAAACTTCAATGATTACGAATTAGAAGTAGAAAATGATTAATGATAAATTATAGTAAGATTTTTAATGCTAATGATTAATTTTGTTTAAGTGCGAATGGGAAAATTCATAATTCTTACGCTTTGTAGCGATATGCTACATTACCCCCCAAGGCGCAGACCGAAAGGTCCACCCGCTGCAATCATTTGTAGCGGGAAGGAGGTCTAACTACGCGACCCTGCCGGGTTCGGCAGGTGGAAAATGTTACTGAGCGGGGAAGTTTCACCAGACGGGTCTGCAAATTTAGATCGGCAAGAGTTCTAGGAACACGAGTTACTGCAGCGGGCTCGTCTGGTCTATCCAGACTTGTCGCTGTTTCAGTAAGAGGGCTAGAATAAGAATCTACGACAGGCTTAGAGATAGGGTTTGAATGTACAGGCACATAGAAAGGATTACACTCAAGTTGACTAGGCAATAATGCAGCCAACTGAGGAAGCTGAGATGGTAGATATGAACGAGTCTCAGTGGAAGGGGAATTTTGAGGAGAGAATGATGGTTTAGCAGTCACACTATGATCGGAAGTGTACGCGACTTTTAGTCGATCAATGCTCACGGGGTCGTGTGAACCCGATCTTTCCAGGACAAAATACTTGGGCGTGCGTTTGATTATTTTGAATGGGCCATCATAGGGGCGCGTGAGTGTAGGTTTGATGGCGTCGTTTCGGACGTACACATGTGTGCAGTCCTGCAAGGCAGGATCCAGTTTGTCCTCAGTCTGAGGCATTCGCGGAGCCACATACTTGATCTGGCGCATCAATCTTTTAGGCAGGTTACATATGCGGAACGGTCAGCGGATGAAAATTCAGGCAAAGGTTTTGGGTCAACAATGTCGCCGGGGAGACGAAGTGTCTGACCATAGAGCATCTCTGCTGCTGTGCACTGCTGATCTTGTCTGTACAGATTGCGGACGCTCAACAATACTAATGGAAGTCTGTCAGTCCAATCATTGCTGCAGTTTAGGCAACGTAATGCCGACTTTAAATCTCTGTGGACTCTCTCAATAAGTCCATTTGACTGTGGATGATAAGCAGTAGTGTTTACGTTTTCACACCCTAAAGCAGTGCTAAGCTCACTCCAGGATTTGGAGGTAAATTGTGATCCCCGGTCATGTGTGACCCTTAAGGGAACACCAAATCTAGAGATCCAGTTGGACATGAAAGCGCGCGCTACAGTCTCAGTTTGGATATCAGGAAGAGGAACAGCCTCAACCCAACGTGTGAACCTATCAATGATGGTCAACAAATAAGAATGACCGCGCGATAAAGGCAAAGGACCGACCAAATCTAGGTGTACAGAGTCGAACTTGTGACCTGTGAATGCAACTCTCTGCAGCGCTGCACGGTTGTGTTTCACCACTTTACTACTCTGACATGCATGGCAATTTTGCACAATTTGCTTGACCTCCTTACGCATCGCTGGCCAGACGTAACGATCAGAAATCAAACGCAATGTACGGTTAATACCAGGGTGTGAGAAGGAATGATAGTGGAGGACAGCTACTCTGCGGAGAGTCGCGGGAAGATACAAACGAGAGAGTCGCTCGGCATCACGGTACACGCCGTCAACCAAGGTTAACTTCAGAGAGGAAGTGTTAGAAGGTTTGAGAAGGTCCTGAAGTTCAGGATCCTCCTTCTGCGCGCTTTCAATGTTGCCGAAGGTGATTTCACCACTGGTTTGGACAGTATTTATGCGCGATAGACAATCAGCGACAGTATTGTCCAACCCTTTTATGAAACGGATGTCAGTGGTAAACTGACTTATAAACGACAAATGTCGCGCTTCTCTCGGGGAATGTCTTTCAGAAGGCATCTTGATCGCTGAGGTCAGAGGTTTGTGATCTGTGTAGATCACAAACTCCCTCGCCTCTAGAGCATAGCGAAAGTGTCTCACAGACAAGTAGATAG
This sequence comes from Morinoia aosen, assembly GCA_030386875.1. Taxonomy (NCBI): domain Eukaryota; kingdom Metazoa; phylum Arthropoda; class Malacostraca; order Amphipoda; family Talitridae; genus Morinoia; species Morinoia aosen. The sequence continues at coordinate 3,435,176 of CM059558.1, read as the reverse complement.
CAAGAAGTTCCCTACCGAACGCGCTATAAGCACGCTCAGTGGGCGACAGCTTTTTGGAAAAGAAAGCAAGAGGAGAGATGTTAGTCCCTACTTGTTGTTGCAAAACCGCACCTACAGCAGTACTGGAAGCGTCCACTACTAGACTAAAATCAGCATTAGCAATAGGGTAGGATAATTCAGTCGCGGAAGCTAACTTGTGCTTGATTTCCCCAAAAGCTTTGCGCGCTTCTTCTGTCCATTTTACCTCAATGGATTTTCCTTTTCGTTTCGGTTCGAGGAGGTCAGACAAGGGCGCTAAAGTTTGGGCACAGTTGCGTATGAAACGATGATAGAAGTTAACAGAACCTAGGAACCTTCTTAGTTCCTTCTGGGTCTGTGGAAGAGGAAAGTTTTTGATCACCTCTACTTTGGAAGGCAACGGTTTTAGACCTAGGATAGAGATTTCATGACCTAAGTAAATCAGTGATGGCTTTCCGAGCTCGCATTTTGCAGGATTTACGAGGAGTCCATTGTCGGACAGTCTTTGAAAAACGACCCTAAGATGGTCCTTGTGTAACTCCGGGGTTGTGGATGCCACTAGGATGTCGTCTAGATAGACATAGGCGAAAGTGAGATCAGAGAAAATTTCAGCCATGTGCCTTTGGAACGTCTGAGGAGCGTTCCTCAAGCCGTTATGTGCTGCCTTCGCAGCAATTTAGGAAATTTCTATTTTCAAACAGCGGTAGAAAATTTGTGCCTTCGAATATCGAGGGAACCAGTCCGCACGTTCACTCGTTTTCCGGAAACGCTCTCTTTCGGTACATTAGGTATTTAAACTCTGCGAGCTGAGTAGAGGCCGCCAGTTGTGTTGAAGTAGTGTGTAGACTCCAGAGAAGGAAATGTAAGTAAAGAGTGCTAAATATTAAGTGCATTGGGTCCCTATAGATGTCTGTTTTGTGTCTCCTACTAGACAGTGAATTCTTAGGTCCTAGAAAAGCTAAAAGATTTCAGGGGATGTTAGAATGTGTGCTGTCACAGTTTTTCTGTTTGTGCTTTTACAATTCTAGATACTGATTCTTCATTCGCGGTGCCAATATAATGTAATGCTGTGTTTACCTATTTGTACCTGGCTCAAATTGTCTAGTGGTATTGCCCTGTGTTGGACAGGGTTGTGAGACTTTCTTGCAAACACTCAGTCATGTTTTGATTATATTGTTGAGCCTGATTTGTTCTGTGCTTGTCAGTGCTACTTAATTTATTTGCTGGAATTCACAGCTGGATTCATTGTGCTCAGTTGTTGATTTGATCTAAGCACATTGCATTATATAGATCCTTGTTATCATTCACGATTAATGTTAGTGGATTTAAACTCTGGTATTTGGACTCTAGAATTGTGAAATTCCTCACTCAAGTTGCTACTTTACCAGTCTGTAGAGTGTGGTGGTTTTTGCCTATTTTTATTTGTGTGATTTTTACTGTGCTGCGGATATTTTATATTGCCTGGTTGATGATGTGTTCATGCCTGTTAGGTAACTATTTACTTGTTCAGAGGTGTCTAAGTGTGCCCCCTTGTTCACTTATTAACCACCTTTATAGATGGGTGTGTTTTAACTATGCCCAGGTGGTACTATAGATTGATAGACTTTTGTGACTAGTCATGTGAGTCAGAAACAACTCAAGTTGTCAGGCACTGTTTACGTAGGAATAGCTGTGTAACTTTAGTTCAGCGTCTACCGGGTTGGACATGCATTTTTATATGGGAATAGCCGTGTAACTTCAATTCAGCATCTACCTGGTTGGACATTAGTGTGTAGAGCCTACTGCCTGACCTTAGTATTTAATGAGGGCCTCATTAGGTTGACTGGTTATATCTGATTGTGCCATTGGGATGCTCGTATGAAAATTGTACTAAGTCTCGCCAATGATTTGGGTGTTGAATGAGCCGCTGAAGTATTACCCGTGTTCTCTGAATTAGATTTTCTTGTGCCAGTGATGCAGTTCTGCCCCAATTTTTGCGTCCTTATTTTCTGGTTTGCCCTCTGAATCACTTTTAGATATGCAATCTCTAAAAACTGTATATTTTTTGTATTACTTTTGTGCTAACTAGACCTTTCTATTTCAGGAAAATTTATGTACAATAAATGGCTGCTTAAGACAAGTTTTTCATCATCCGTGGACTTTTCTGAACCTTCCCCTCGTCGATAGAAATTATTGAGGCAGTCACAATAAATTTTCAACAACATCTCACCAATGTCTCTCAAATGGCCAAAAGAAGCTCAAAGAAAACCCTTAAACTAGCTGAAGTTGAAGCCGTAAAGACCTATGACGATCTTTATGAAGCCCTGTCCAGGGAGAGTCCAGGAGAGGATGAGATGTCGGCCATCTTATCCTTCATAGCTGAACTTAAGGTCAAGCGCGATCAGTTCATCACTTCAAGCAGAGCCTTTGAAGGTTCCTTGGAACGAGCAGGACATAAGCAGCGGTACCATGAGCAATTTTTGAAGAGACGTGTGATGCTGGAAGACTGCTTTGGTCGCATCGCGACGCTCAACAAACAGATGGAGAGGCTTGGAGGGGACATGGTTTCCAACCTTGATCCCAAAGACCTGTCTTCTCTGCGTAGTGAGAGAATGAGTAAACTTACCTCCGTAAGAAGAGAAAAAGTTGGACCTTTTTCCACACCACTGTCGGTAGCCTCTGAGGTTTCTACTATCTCAGAAGGAGAGGATGAAGAATATCATGAGCAGGAAAGCAACCTAGATGATCTGGCAGGGCTGATGGAACACGCTTCCGTGAGCTCTCGCAGGTCGATTCTAGAGCCTAGAGTAGAGGCAAACCATCGACTGAGAGCTCCTAGGCAGGGAAGCACTCTAGATGCAGCTTCTGTTCACCTTATCCGGGCCGAGCTGTTGAAGACCCCTGCCAACCCCTTCAAAGGAGACATCGGATTGTACCATTGCTGGGAATCTGATCTGAAGAATCGACTGCAGGGACTAGCTTTGGGCCCCATCGAAGAGCTACAAGTTTTGGCGGCCAATACCGCGGGTTAACCCAAGGAGTACGTTCAGAGAACTATGAGGTCAGTCATCGGAAACAATGCAGAGGCAGTGTTGCAGGTGGTATGGAACACCCTTCGTGAGCGTTATGGTTCGGACTGGTTGCTAGCAGAACACACGGCAGACCAACTTCGGAACTTCCCAAACATCCCTCCTGGGGATCTTACCGCTCTCCAGGATTTCTTAGATTCTACGAGTACCGCACTTACCAACGCAGCAAGATCGGACGAGCTGGAGGAGTTTTGCACTACCAGAGGCATGAGGCTCTTGGCACTCAAACTCCCGCCAGATCTGCAACGCAGATGGCATAGGAAAGCATCTGACCTACGAGCCAAGAGTGGGCAGCGCCCAACGTTCTCCTTCTTCAACCAGTTCCTAAGAGACGAAGAAAGAGCGATGAGGGATCCATTTTTCAACCCAGCACTGTCAGGCGGAAGACCCAAGCCCGTTCGGGTCCTGCACACAAGCGCTGACCAGAATACCAAGAAAGAGTCTAGTGAAGGTGATCAGTCCATGGTGGCCTACAACAAACCTGAGTCAAGATATGAGGCGCAAGGACCTCACAACAAAAAACCTCCGGAAACGGACCATAGAATCAACAAATGTATTTTCCACAAGGTCGACGCCCATGGAACCTGGGAGTGCCGGTCCTTTGGAAGACTACCCATCGACCAGAAGAAGAAGCTCATCACCGAGGCGAAGGTATGCTTCCGATGCCTTGGTCCCCATTACATCAGGAACTGCGACAAACAAGTGAAGTGTTCTCACTGTCAAGGCTCACACTTGACGGTCATGCACCGGGCAAGCACTAAACCGGTGACCCCTGGTGAGGTCTCCACCTGCACCAGAACGGGATGCCTCGGTCTCGAGTCCAGGGAATTTTCCAAGACGCTGTTAGTAGATGTCACCTCGACGTCCACCCAGAGAAAAGTGCGTTGTTACGCCATCATTGACGAGCAAAGCTCAAGATGCTTTGCGGATCCTTCTCTGATAGAACAGCTCGATCTTAAGGCCACTCCCTGGAAGTACGCCCTCAGAACACTGAGTGGTCTGTCGTCTGAGGTGGAAGGACACGCCATCACCGGGCTCAAGATAAGGGGTGTGGGTGAGAACCGATGGCATCAGCTACCCACTACATGGACCAACGAAAATATCCCGGACACGACTGACGAAGTAGCCACTCCCGACGTTGTGAAGAAGCTCAGCCACGTTGCGCACCTGGTCAAGCACTTCAATGAGCATGATCCTTTGGCTCGGTCACTGATACTCATCGGAAGAGATGCCGTGTCGCTCATGGCATCTAGACACTATGGAGTACGAGGTCCTCTTGCCTGCAAGACCGCCCTGGGCTGGGCACTGTTGGGACCATTGAACGGAGGAGCGAGAACCCAGCAGACCACTGCCCTGCGGACGTCATTCGTGAACCACGAGGATCATCACTTCTCGATCAAGATACGTGGGCCCAACCCTGGGAGGCAGACGCTCGACGTCTTTGAGGAGCGAGTCGACGACGAGCTCCAGGGTCTGAGTGTGTTAGACAATAAATTTGTAAGTATTTTGAGAGCTGGTATCGAAGTGAAAGACGATAGGATTGTTGCGCCCTTACCCTTTACTAGAGATCCACCAAATTTGTGTAATAATTACGTGTCTGTATTGGGAAGAACGAACACGACGTTGGGAAAACTGCGTCGAGATCCCTCAAGTGCTACACTAAGTCTCGAGAAAATGCAATCGTACATTGACAATGATCACGTTGAGGAAGTAGTCGCAGGGGAACTTCCTGAGAAAGGCGTGGGATGGTACTTGCCTATCTTCCCGGTAAGGCAAGCCCAAGAAGGGAAAGTTAGGTTGGTGTTCGATGGTTCAGCAAAGCACAAGGGACACTGCCTCAATGATGAGTTGTTGACGGGCCCCGATTTGAACAACAGCCTTCGGGGAATATTGCAGAGATTCCGACTCCACCAGGTAGCCTTTACAATTGATATAAAAAATATGTTCCACAATTTTCGAGTCAAGATTGAAGACAGGGACTATCTGCGTTTCTTTTGGTTCAAAGATAATCGGGTTACTAACGAGATTGTCCCCTACAGAGCTAAGGTCCATGTCTTCGGGTTGCGGAGCTCTCCGGCCGTCGCTGCGTTCGCCCTTCGCCATATCGCCGACCTGGGCGATGCATCCGGACGCCCGAGCCGGGCCACTGACTTTCTCCGTCATGCGACGTACGTTGATGATGGGTCTGCTAGTTTGGACTCCCCAGACGAGGCCAGGGAGCTGCTTGGCGAGGTGCGGTCTCTGTTGCACAAGTATGGGTTGAACATTCACAAAGTTGCCACGTCTGACACTCGGGTAACGGTGGGTCTGCCAGACGAGGAACTAGCCGCACCAAAGACTGTCACTTGGGACGGATCCGTTATCCAACGAACATTGGGGATCCATTGGAACGTCTCCGAAGATCTGTTAATATTCAAGGTCAATATCCCGGACAGACCCTTCACTAGGAGGGGTGTGCTGTCTACTGTGAACTCCTTCTTTGACCCCCTCGGACTAGCTGCGCCTCTTATTTTGGGTGGCAGACTTCTACAAAGAAAGGCGCTGTCTGATAGCACTGCCGAAACTAACCAAAGCTCCACTCTGTGGGACGAACCTCTACCTAAGAAACTGGAAGAGCATTGGGAATCGTGGAAAGACGGACTGAGAAGATCAAAGGAAATACGCCTCAGTCGGTGCGTGAAGCCGCGCGACTTTGGGGAGGTTTCACGGCACTCGCTTCACGTTTTTTGTGACGCCTCTCAGGAGGCCATTGTCTATGCGATTTATTTGCGGCTGACCAGTACCCGAGAGCAGAAACATTCCACCTTGATCAACGCCAGTTCGAGGGTGGCACCTAGGGCAGCTACCCCCATACCACGGTTGGAACTGTGCGCCGCAGTCGAAGCAGTACTGGCAGCAAGAGAGACCCTCAACGACCTCAAGGTGAATGTGCAAGAAGTCAGATACTACACGGACAGTCAAATTGTTCTTGGATACCTGAAAAATGAGGATAAACGCTTCACCAGATATGTGACCCGGAGAATAGAGTTGATTAATAAGCATTGCTCTCCGACTCAGTGGTACTTCGTAGACACGAAAGAGAACCCCGCAGACATGGCTACTCGTCCCACGGATGTAGAGCAGCTCGTACACAGCCATTGGTTCACCGGCCCTGCCTGGATATTAGAAGATTGCGTCGTCGACGCTCAGCCCCCTTTTGAGGAAGCGCAACTAACAGAATCGTTGCCGGAGACCAAAGCCTTCACGACCTTGACCGGTTCGCCACCTCCATTTCGTACGGTGATGGACCGACTGAGTAGGTGGACCAGGCTTCTCGGGGTTACCCGCACCGTGCACAACCTGGCACATAAGTGGCTGATGCGAGCGAGATCTAACCTCAACACTTCTTCGGAACCGACACTACGTATACTTCAGAACGACCAGTAAGCTGAAATATACCTCGGTAAGGCCGTCCAACAAGAATCTTACAGCGAAATACTACCCAAGACGGGGAAACCAGGTCCAATGCAGCTACCGGAAGGACATCAACTGACACCACTGGCCCCCTTTGTGGATGAAGAGGGTCTGATCCGTGTAGGAGGCCGCCTAAAGCACAGTGACTTACCAGTGGATCAAAAACACCCTTTGATCCTACCCAGGAACCATCCCTTCACTCAGATAATTATAAGACGGGCACACCAGCTGGTGGCTCACCAGGGCCGTCTCCTCACCCTTGGTAAGGTGCGATCTCTGGGCTTCTTCATCCTGCAAGGTAGAAAGCAAATAGAACGACTCCTGAGGAGCTGTGTGATTTGTAGGAGGCTGAGAGCTCCCTTTGAGCAACAGATGATGGCCGACCTCCCGGAAGATCGTCTCATCCCCACCCCACCTTTCACCCGGGTGGGCTTAGATGTCTTCGGGCCGTTCACTGTACATGACGGACAGAGCACCCGAATCACAAAGGCCACGAAGAAAATGTATGGCCTACTGGTGACCTGCCTTGTGTCCAGGGCAGTTCACGTTGAACCTCTCTGTGGGATGGATACTCCTTCCTCTATGAACGCATTGCGTAGATTCATCTCTGTACGAGGCACCCCCCAACTGATAAGAAGCGATCGAGGCACCAACTTTACAGGTGCGGTGTCTCAATCTTGCGATTTGAACAAAGTATCAAAGGACATGGAGACTAGGGGATGCGAGTGGAAATTTAATCTCCCTGGAGCGAGTCATCATGGAGGTGTGTGGGAGAGAAAAATTGGAGCGATCAGAAAGGTACTCGACCTGACCTTGGGGAGGTCAGGAAAGGTGACACTCAACCGTGATGATATGCACACCCTCCTGATAGAAGCCGCGGCCATTGTAAATTCTACGCCCCTGTACGCCCCTTCCGAAGACCCCAATGATGTGTTCCCTATCAGTCCCTCCACTTTGCTAACCATGAGGGACGCCTCTCGCACACAGTCGTCAGACTCGTTCACAGATCGCGACCTCCTCGCTTATGGTCCACGAAGATGGCGGCGAGTGCAGCTGTTGGCGGACCAATTCTGGCAACTATGGAGACAATTCTACCTTCAAGAAATCAGTCGTCGCAGAAAATGGACGACACCAAGGCGTCCCTTGTCCCAGGGGGACATCGTACTGGTACGAGACTCGCAGTCTCCAAGATGTCAGTGGCCCCTGGCTCGGGTAGAGTCGGTGCATCGCTCGGGATCGGACGGACGCGTGCGTGGGGCGACGCTGCGGCGGACGGACAATTCCGGAGGTACCAAAAGTTGTGAGCGATCGATTAAAGATATTGTAGTAATCTTACCTAGCACTGTTGAGAGAGAGGAGTGTGCTGCCTTCGCAGCAATTTAGGAAATTTCTATTTTCAAACAGCGGTAGAAAATTTGTGCCTTCGAATATCGAGGGAACCAGTCCGCACGTTCACTCGTTTTCCGGAAACGCTCTCTTCCGGTACATTAGGTATTTAAACTCTGCGAGCTGAGTAGAGGCCGCCAGTTGTGTTGAAGTAGTGTGTAGACTCCAGAGAAGGAAATGTAAGTAAAGAGTGCTAAATATTAAGTGCATTGGGTCCCTATAGATGTCTGTTTTGTGTCTCCTACTAGACAGTGAATTCTTAGGTCCTAGAAAAGCTAAAAGATTTCAGGGGATGTTAGAATGTGTGCTGTCACAGTTTTTCTGTTTGTGCTTTTACAATTCTAGATACTGATTCTTCATTCGCGGTGCCAATATAATGTAATGCTGTGTTTACCTATTTGTACCTGGCTCAAATTGTCTAGTGGTATTGCCCTGTGTTGGACAGGGTTGTGAGACTTTCTTGCAAACACTCAGTCATGTTTTGATTATATTGTTGAGCCTGATTTGTTCTGTGCTTGTCAGTGCTACTTAATTTATTTGCTGGAATTCACAGCTGGATTCATTGTGCTCAGTTGTTGATTTGATCTAAGCACATTGCATTATATAGATCCTTGTTATCATTCACGATTAATGTTAGTGGATTTAAACTCTGGTATTTGGACTCTAGAATTGTGTAATTCCTCACTCAAGTTGCTATTTTACCAGTCTGTAGAGTGTGGTGGTTTTTGCCTATTTTTATTTGTGTGATTTTTACTGTGCTGCGGATATTTTATATTGCCTGGTTGATGATGTGTTCATGCCTGTTAGGTAACTATTTACTTGTTCAGAGGTGTCTAAGTGTGCCCCCTTGTTCACTTATTAACCACCTTTATAGATGGGTGTGTTTTAACTATGCCCAGGTGGTACTATAGATTGATAGACTTTTGTGACTAGTCATGTGAGTCAGAAACAACTCAAGTTGTCAGGCACTGTTTACGTAGGAATAGCTGTGTAACTTTAGTTCAGCGTCTACCGGGTTGGACATGCATTTTTATATGGGAATAGCCGTGTAACTTCAATTCAGCATCTACCTGGTTGGACATTAGTGTGTAGAGCCTACTGCCTGACCTTAGTATTTAATGAGGGCCTCATTAGGTTGACTGGTTATATCTGATTGTGCCATTGGGATGCTCGTATGAAAATTGTACTAAGTCTCGCCAATGATTTGGGTGTTGAATGAGCCGCTGAAGTATTACCCGTGTTCTCTGAATTAGATTTTCTTGTGCCAGTGATGCAGTTCTGCCCCAATTTTTGCGTCCTTATTTTCTGGTTTGCCCTCTGAATCACTTTTAGATATGCAATCTCTAAAAACTGTATATTTTTTGTATTACTTTTGTGCTAACTAGACCTTTCTATTTCAGGAAAATTTATGTACAATAAATGGCTGCTTAAGACAAGTTTTGCATCATCCGTGGACTTTTCTGAACCTTCCCCTCGTCGATAGAAATTGTTGAGGCAGTCACACGTTAGGCATTTTTAGGAATTCAAAGAGACCAAACTGAGTGATTACCGCGGTCTTCTCAATTGCGCTTTCCTCAAGTGGAATTTGATGGAAAGCGTGCTGCAAGTCAATTTTTGAGAAAATTTGTGCTCCCTCTAAATTTGCACTGAAATCATGAAGGTGAGGAATAGGGTAGCGATCAGGTAGAGTAACGGCGTTCAACCTGCGGAAATCCCCGCACGGTCTGAATTCACCGTTAGCCTTGGGTACTAGCAAAAGAGGGCTAGCCCAAGGGCTTTTGGAACTGCGGATAATGCCATTTTCGAGCATGCGCGCAAATTCTTTCTTGGCTAACGCCAATCGGTCAGGCGGCAATCGCCTTGCACGGGAGTAAACCGGCGGTCCCGTCGTCTCTATGAAGTGCTTTGTGCTGGTCTGCATTTTTGTAGAAACTAAGTTAGAATTTGTCAATGCAGGAAAATCTTTTAGTCATTTCTCAAACATGCACTCTTCCTTTAAGGCGATAGAGAAAGAATGCAAGACATTAGCTCTAGTTATGCTACAAGCGGGAATTGAGATCTGTGTCTCCTCGTCCCTAATTCTACGGTTTTTAACATCTACAAGTATGCCAAACTTGGCTAGAAAATCAGCACCTATTATGGGCTCTTGTACTTCCGCGATCAGGAATGTGAAACGAAAGTTTCGCCTCAATCCCAGACTGCACTCTAATACTCTTTCACCGTAACAAGGAATTGGCGTGCCGTTTGCGGCGCGTAATGTCGCCAACAATGGATTGTTTTTGTCTTTCACCGTGGCTGGGATAATTGACACACTGGAGCCAGTGTCTATTAAAAATCGGTATTTGGTGACGGGATCGTGAATCAACAAGAGGCGAGTAGTCTGGGAATGAGGCAACGCAGTACTCGCTACTATGCGTTGCTGTTGGCGTTTCCCGAAGTCATTTCGGTATAGCGAGGACAAAAACGGGACCCGCACTTTCGTGCTTGGTCACCATACTTCGTGTGATACCAGCATAAATTGCTACTAGCATCACGAGAGCGCGACCGAAAGCGACGGTCTTGATTCGACCTATCATAGGATCTACCTCTATCAAAGCGTTGAGGAGGAGGAAAAGGATGATAGTTTGAGGGATAGTCATAAGGATAGTCGTAGGCATTTTGGTGGCTTGGAATCTCCCTGGGCCTTGCTGAATGTGAGCCACACTCTGACCTAAATTGCAATTTTGTAAAGCTTGCTTTATCTCGGCGATGTCTTGCTGCATCTTATCTATTGTGGCTGCGGATTGATTCTGTGTATTTACGGGGCTAAAATTTGCAGCAGCTGCATTCAGGGACGCAACTTGCGGTGCTTGTGGCGAATTGATGTTGCGCATCACCGTCTCGGTGGACTCCGCTAGCTTTTCTAACGTTTGATCGGGGCCTGCTAGCGATAGAAATGGGCGCACATTCTGTGGAAGCTTAGTCATGAAAACTTCCTTCAGGAATCCCTCAGCTACGGCAACACCCGTAGCGAGTTTCCGCAGTTCTTTCACTAGCGAAGTGGGAGAGAAAGAGCTAGAGACAGATGGAATTGCTGAGGCGTCTACCAAACTCCGAAATTTGTCCGCATCGGACATCTGCAACTTCTGCAGAATCTTTCTTTTTAAGGTGCCGTACGGATCAACGGCAGGAGGGCTTTCGAGCAATTGATTTGAATCATTCAACAATTTTGTGGGGGCTGCGGAAACAAGGGCGTAGAATTGATCAGTGTTATTAGTTACTTTATGATACCTAAACATTGCCTCACACTGTTGGAACCAGGTATGGACGTCCTCCGGAATGAAGGGAGGGAGCCTAATGGGTTTTGTGGGGGCTCGATCTTCATTATCTGAGTCAGGCATGCTAGCACTCTCTTTGGGGATGCGCAATTAAGATATCAGTGCCTATGACTTGGAATTAAGTGGCAAGGGTTTGCGTTAATTCTTTACCTACTCAATCATTCAGATAAAGTTGAAACAGAAGGAAAGGAAATATGAAATTGGAAACGAGAAAAAAATAATTTTATGCGGTATGCGGCAATTAGCGTAGGCACAAAAATAAAGCAGGTGAGAAAAATTATTTTTCTACCTACTCAATCGATCAAGAACGTTGAAGAAAAACGGGGGGGAAAGAGAGAATGGAAACGCGAATTTTTACGGTCGTCAGAATAAAGCGTAAAGCACGGAATTAGGAACAAATTATTTTTCCTACCTACTGAGGCACATAAAACAAGAGGACAGTAAAGCGCTGAAAGAAAATTTTGTTAGAGTTGCTCAGAGAATCACCATTAACACGGTAAATCTAAGAAATTCTCAAAGACTACGACATGGGAAATTTATCACTACAATGATATACCAAAATTACCTCTCTCACAACTTCCCAAATACTTATCGAGTTGAATAGTTTTTAAGTTTTTTAAAGAAAGTTTTTGGGGTTATTTTTAACTGGGGTCACCAGTGTTTGGATCTGACCGAGGGGTATAGCCAGTCCTTACGAAATCTCGACAAGCATCCGGGAAAAATTATGAGAGGGATAATAAGGCTCTTTGGACTCAGCTTTTGTGTATGGTTTTATTGGAAGAAGCCGGGAAGATCGCCGAGGCTTGATCCTGCGGATCGCCGAGACTTGATCCTGCAGATCGCCGACTGAAGATACTCGCAGTCCTGAGGCAGTCGCTCCGGCCGGTGGATGAGGTTTTAAGTGTATTGTGTTCAGAATATTCAATTTACTGAGGGCAATTTTTAAACAAGCACAACAATCGGTGCGTTGCTCTTTATGTGGGCAAAGCCTGCTTAATTTTGGAGCAGGTGAGTTTGATCACAGGTGCCGAGCCTGATGGCGACGATGACTCTTCGTTTGAATAGTAATTAAGATCCAGGCACGCTGAATTTGGCAATTGAGAGGCTAATTCAATTGTGCCCGTAATTTTAGGCGGTTGAGAATTAAGGCCCGTAATTAGAGAATATATAAGGCTAAAGGCCCAGAACATAGCCAAATCTAATCCAAGTAGAGAGTCCCAAAAGCGGCCCAGGGAGAATGTTGTAAATGGTGTGTGTGATGACGTTGAGGTCAAGATGATGTTCGCACGCTAAAGCCACAAGCAAGAGTGAGCCAGTTCAAGTGACGCTCTTCGATGTTGCCGTATCGGGCTGCTTTAAACTCGAAATGTCGATTGATTATTTGATCTCTCATGTATTTACACAAAAACTTCAATGATTACGAATTAGAAGTAGAAAATGATTAATAATAAATTATAGTAAGATTTTTAATGCTAATGATTAATTTTGTTTAAGTGCAAATGGGAAAATTCATAATTCTTACGCTTTGTAGCGATATGCTACATAGCCATGTCTTTTTAGTCAAGACTTTTCTGTTGAAAAACAATGTTTTAAAAAACAGCATTGGATTTTTAAGGTCACGTAAATATATTAATATCAATGGTTTTTATTCATAATTTTGTATAAATAACATTTTTTTTTTAAAAAAACAGCATGGTTTTTTAGTCACATCTTTTTTAATGACCATAAGTAAAGATATGCTATTATTACATACCATTTTGGGAGTTAAAGGTCATTCACATGTATTGTAAAATAAATGAAATATCAAAGCATGAAACTGCAGAAAATGAAAAATTTCATAAAACCATGGAAAACCATCAATTAAGAAGTATGCTGTTTTATTTTGTAATTTGACATGAAAACAAATAATGTAATGCAGTTCTTTTTCTTGCTGAGTTATTTTCAGACAAAATATTTAAAAAAAAACCAAAATATCCACGTTTTTTTTTTGCCACATTTTTTTGTAAAAAAAACGTGTTTTTTTTAGTCACATCTCTAGCACTCACATATTAATATACCTACTAATTGAAAATGAATATAAGAAAAAATACATAATTAAAAAAATGAAAAGAAAAGAAAAAACCTACCACCTACAATATTGAAAATGACAGTCTCATCACTATAATTGTAAAAAGTAATTCAGAAAAAATAACTTCGAAAAAAGACTTTGAAAAACATAAATATGAACTGTTATTACTTTTGTTATTACTTTTTATAATATTTTGGACATAACTGGCAGGAGACTGATTGGTCTGTAGTTTGACGCCTTGTCAATATCACCAGATTTTTGGAATAGCTTAATAATGGATAGTTCCTTTGATAGGGAAAAATTGTTTGGGTCGATGTTCAGTTTAATGCAATCACGGAAAATAAGAATTCCACTCTTAAGAATCACTAAAGGAACCCATTTAAAAACGTTTTACAAGAAGGACATTCTGCTCTCTGATGCATTATTTTCGAATTATTGAACTTTGAAGTTGGCCTTCGCGTACCAAAGAAAGCAAAAACGCGAAACGGAATTCAAATAATAATGGAAGCTAACCCCCTATTACAAACGTAAAGAGGTTGGGTAGTGAGGGGGAGGCACAGTTCAAGGGTAACGACCGCAATCTTGTTTACATTGGCTCCAAGATGGCGACCACCATGGTTGCCGCCATCTTTTAGCCAATGTAAACAAGATTGCGGTCGTCACCCTTATGGATGGGTTAGAAGTTGTATTTATAATTTTCACTAGAAGAACTGCCTCCCCCTCACGACCCAACCTCTTTACGTTTGTAATAGCTTCCGTTATCAATTAAATTCCGTTTTGCGCGGTCATTTCCTTATGGCGCAAAGGCCAACTTCAAAGTTCAATAATTCAAAAATTACGCATCAGAGAGCAGAATGTCATTCATGTAAAACGTTCTTAAATGGGTTCCTATAGCGATTCCTAAGATCGGAATTCTTATTTTCCCTGATTGCATTAAACTGAACTGAGGAATTTTTATTTACCAAGGAATTTCTCTGAAACTTTTACAGTAGGTGTGTAATGCTGCAAATATCATTTCATTATTGAAGTGTTTTTTGGGTAAATCTGAAGGATATGTCAGTTATCGATTTTGTAAATTTCAATGCCTTAGCATAGTTATTAGATCGCAATAAACAAGTTTTCTTCTATGCACTTTTCGTCTCAAATGAGTATTTTATTAGTTATAGCGGTAAATGACACCGCAACTCCAGTGTTTGAAGCGGCAAGTAATTCAAGGAGCACGTCGGACAGCAACACTGCAATGCGCACTTGCTTCCAGCGCGATCGTCATCAAAGACGAAACCAAACCTACCGCTAAACCTCGTTAAATACTCATTTGACGAAAAAAGTGTATAGAAGAAAAGTTGTTTATTTTGATGTTATTACAAAGATTCAAGCAACAAAAATTAAAAAATTGACGAGTAGCTGTTAATTCGAGCGCATTCGTCATCAATAACGAAACTAAACTTACCGCTATAAATCGTAAAATACTCATTTGAGACGGAAAGTGCATTGAAGAAAACTTGTTTATTTGATTCAATTAATAAGGTTCAGGCACCAAAAAGTGGAAAATCGATAACTGACATGTCCTTCAGATTTACCGTTTTTTGTATCTGCACTTTTTTTGAAAAAACTGGAAAAAAGTTTTTTTTTCATAAGCTATCTTCTACAATTTTGAAGTTATAGAACTGAAAATTTGTTTTGGTAAATCTGAAGGATATGACAGTTAATGATTTTCCACTTATGTTATGGTGCGGTTCATTCCTCTCATATTTCGTTGATGTCGTTGTCATTTCTTTTGATAGTCGTCGTTACTTAAGGTCACAATTCTTTTATTTTTGTTCACAGATCAATCGAGACTTTTTCAAAGTCCCCAATTTAATTAGTATTTTATGTTATTTATTATTATTATTATTATAGTAGCGTGTTAACCTTTCCTTTAACATAAGCTATAACTCATCTCCTACTTAAGTGGAAATTTATGAGGCATTGACATTGTTAATTATCATCTAATCTTGACACAGAAATAATTGATACAGCAAAATGAACCTAACATACCTAGTTTACATTTTAATTAACACTTCGGATGTATGCAGAAAGCTAACATCTATAACTACCTATTGCACAGAAGTTAGACATGAGGATGTGTTAAAACAGATATGTGCTATATGAATAGGACTCATCTTATTCGTGGATTCCGAGATGTTGCTATATGCTCTGGGGGCCGCTCAAGTATATTTAGGTTAATTAATATACTCTGTTACACTGAATTTAATGGCAAAGACTTAACAAAGCCGTGCCTGAAGGCAGACTTGGTGACAAAGCGCACCCTCCTCTCTCTCAAGCGGTCCGGAGCTTAATGCCGGTGCCAGCCTCCTCTCGTAGCTGTGCGGAGCTGTCAACCTCTAACCGTCTGGCTGTGCACGAAATTTTCATCTCAATCTTAAGATGGATTAATTCCACAAACAAACGGTTACATATGACTCTAGCATATTGATTTGTATTCAAAATGGGAAACATCAATTCTTGGTAATTGTACTGACAATCTAATTAACGTTAGCTATTGAACAACAATATAAATACTATTTATGGTAGAACCAATCCCAGTGTTGGCGTCCGGCAACTCCTTCGGTCAGAGGATGCCCTTGTTCCTTGGTGTTCTTGGAGTTGATGCAAAGTAGGTGAATGCAGAAAGAACATGATAACCGCCACGCGGCTTACTATATTTCTCTGGCTGTTTCGAACAATTAGAACAACGGAGCATCCTTCAAATAGTATTTTTTTTATGCATCATGGTTGAAACTAGGACAATTTTGGTGCCTGAACCTAATAAATTGAATCAATAAACAAGTTTTCTTCTATGCACTTTCAGTCTCAAATGAGTATTTTACGATTTATAGCGGTAGGTTTAGTTTCATCTCTGATTACGAATGCGCTTGATTGAACAGCTACTCATCAATTTTTTCATTTTTGTTGCTTGAATCATGGTAATAAGATCAAAATAAACAACTTTTCTTCCATACACTTTTTTCGTCAAATGAGTATTTAATGAGGTATAGCAGTAGGTTTGGTTGTGTCTTTGATGACGATCACGCTGGATTTTATCTTTTTGCATTGCAGTGTTGCTGTCTGACGTGCTCCTTGAATTACTTGCCGCTTCAAACACTGGAGTTGAGTGCATAGAAGAAAACTTGTTTATTTCGATCTTATTAACTATGCTTAGGCATCAAAATTTACAAAATCAATAACTGGCGTATCCTTCAGATTTACCTTTGTTTTAAATAGTTTATATACCCATATATCCATGTGCAATGTGGAATTTTGATAAATTTATTTACGGAATTTTGAGAATTTAAAAAATTTCTTTTTTTCTTTCATATAGTGTAATTTTCAAAATAATGATTGTTTAAAAATTTTGTATTGCTTTTGGATATAGCTCGCTAAGCCTTATTGAATGGTATATATCCCATTCATGTAACCCTGAAATTGTGAGAGAAGATAGATTTGTAAGAGCCAATTAGCAAGTTTCCAGAAAACGTGTTTTTTCTACGAAAAAATTGTTTTTCTTCCTATCTTTTGAACTAGGTGTTTTCTACAATGAACTCATGAGCTTTTGTAGTGCTTTTTGAGCACTTTCGATTCATATATTTGACATTGTTGTAGCTTTTGAACTCTAGGAAAAATCTACATCAAAAGACAATGAGTGTAATTGGTTAAAACCCGTATTCCCCACCCAAAAAAAATCTTTTTACCAAATTACATATTTTTTCAAATGATATCCTCTGCTTTGTAGCTCTTTGCAAGCCCTTTTGATTGATGTGCTTGCCACAGCCGTAGCTATGATACCGCGGCTGTCATCGAGCTATAAATGAAAGCGTGTGTAAACAGAAGTAAACAAAGCAGCTGGAATCTTGAAATTATAAAAAATTATTAGTCAGCGTTAGACTGTTTTGTTTGAATATGAAAGTACTTTGAGTAGCCCATGAACAAACTCTATTGCCATTGCTGCAAAGAAACGCGCCCAATTGACCCTCAATATGAGGGGTGGGAGGGGTCACACTGCATCAAGGTCATGCCACTCCTTCGTTTCCCCCCTCTGTGGGGGCCGTACCAATGGGAGTAGACGCAAGCAAGTAGTACCAATGGAAGCGCAAAAAGTTTTCTATAAGATGCATTTATAAACAGAAAATCAGCCACTTTTCAAATTTCCACATAGACGGTCTCCTTAAATAAGGGGTGCTGTGACAGGGAAGCTGTCTTTTATATATTGGAGGCTAATGCCATCATGTCCAGTTGCTTCAGTATTTTTAGTGAGTAAGTTAGATTTTTTGTTTTTCTTGCACGCTAACCGGCTTTGTTTCTAGTATTTGGGGATGAAATGTCGCTCAGATTTGCCCTTGTAGATGTGTCTGAAACTGTTCTTGACACTTCATTGGAAATATCTTTGCCAACTTTTGAGAAGACAGTGTTAGTCCTTTGCCGTTTTGAAGGAGTGTGGACTGGAGAACCAAATATGATAAAGTACAGCAGGGGTCGTTAGAGACATATGTGATCAAAATTATTTGAATGAAATTAGTGAAATAATTGAAAGAATAGGAAAAATGAATATATGGCTTTTTCAGATTTTGAGAAGACTTATGATAAAGTAAGTCTATCAAGGTTATTGCAGGGAAAATGTTTCATATGAGAAAGTTGTGGTTAATCTATGTAAAAATACTAGTGCAATCTTGTGGCTAGGAAGTTTAAAAACTATGCATGTAAAGAGTTTGACAGGATTGTACACTTCCTTGTTTTTGAGTGTGTACACAGAAGAATCAGCTGTTTGTTTGAAAATTAATGGTTTGGGTTCAAAATTTGGGGAGAATTATTCAAATTATATGCTGTGTGATGTAGTTATGGTTAATGAGTCAAGGAAAGAACAACTAAGAATGTTTGAAATTTGTTAAGAGATAAAAATTTCAGTACATGATTTATGGAACTTGAAATAAATTGATGGCTTCAATGCTGATGAGACTCACAGAAATAAGCAGGAATAAGACAAGCAGTGCCTGGTTTATTTTTAGCATAAATGCCATTGCATGACTAAATTAAAGGTTTGAAAGCTGGTAGTGCTTTTGAATAAATTATGGTGCTTCTCCTAAGGGGGCCAAAAATAGCTGTGGAAGCTATCAAAAGGTGACAATAGTATAATCTGTTTATGAGGCTATGATGAAAGCTGTCTTAAATTAAAAGAATATAGTTGATGAATACAGAAAGATAAGTGGATAAAATATATTTTTGAGAGAATATCTGTAATAGGTATCCAATAAAGCTGGGTTTTAAAAAGGTAGACTTTCAATAAGATTGTAAAGATTGTAAGAGGCTAGAAAATATGGATTGAATAAAAGGGAACAGCATGAAAAAAAAGTTTACATGGTATGGTTGAAAGCAAGATTTAATAATAAAATTGGTAAATGTGAAGTAAAGGACGGTATTTGATTTTCCACTTTTCCGTGCCTAAACATAGTTAATTAGATCAAAATAAATAAGTTCTCTTCCATGTACTTTTTGTCTGAAATGAGTATATAACAAGTTATAGCGGTAAATTACTTACCGCAACTCTAGTGTTTGAAGCTTAAATAAATTCATTGAGTGCATCAGACAGAAAGACTACGCTGGACTCTCCCTTCTGATGCGCTCAAATGATGAAGCGCATTCCTGCCATCTAAGATGGAAATTAACATACCGCAATAACTTGTTATTTTTGGGTGATAACCCCTATTGTGTTATTAACTAAAAGATCCTAGAAGTGGGTTCAGCCTTCATGGGGTTGGCTAATAATAAATTACAAAGTACCCAAACATACTCTAACGACTCAATCACGCAACAAATAAAACCTACCGCTTTAACTAGTAAAATACTCATTTGCTGCAAAATGTGTATAAAAGAAAAGTAGTTTATTTTGATGTTATCACCATGATTCCAGCAACTAAAATTAAAAAATCAATTAGTGGCTGTTTATTCGATCGCATTCATCATCAAAGACGGAAATTAACATACCGCTATAACTCATAAAATACTCATTTCAGACAGAAAGTGCATAGAAGAAAACTTATTTATTTCAATCTATTTAACTATGTTTAGGCACCGAAAAGTGAAAAATCCATTACTGTCCATTCCTTTGCATTAACCCTAAAATTTAAACAAAAAAAGTTGTAAAATTTCTCTAGTCAATTTTAAAATTAGATTTCCTCACATCTATGTTCAATTTGTTCTGAAAACATCCAATTTGTTTTATGATGAAAATTTTATATGCCAAGAATTAATTTGTCCCTGGAATATGTAAATTTGATACATTTAAATTATGAGGTTGTGGGGGTTAAGTTCGTTTCACAACAAGCCAGGCAGGTTAATGAGTGCTTAGACTTGAGCTTTATCCGTACACCAAAACCTGAAAAAATCATGATCAATCTTGTATTTTATACATTGTAAGGCGTTACAATTTAATATTAACAAAGTGAAGTATATAACATTAAATGTGAAATTACACAGAGTGATACTGGATATTGTTGCTTAGAGATCTTGGTTAACCTAATAATAATGAAAAATCAAACTTGCCCTGAAACGGGAGTTCTCACGGGATATAACTATATAGATGAAACCAGAAATTTAGTGGAATTTTTTGGGTTAATTTAACTAATCTGAAACATAAAACGCAATGAAATTAATTATATCTCTATCCTAATTATACATTTGAAACAAAGTTCTGAAGTATAAACAAGACTTTACAATAAACAATCAACTAATTGTATTATGTGGACATGCTGCTTTCATGAATTCAACTGACAAGTAGGAAGTCGACTTGACTTACTCAACTGGGTGACAAGTGTTGCCATACACTGTCTGTTAAAAGTTTTTGATTGGGAAAAAATGAAATCAATCTTGTTGAAAAAGTGCCTCAAATTTATTGAATTGCATAAAATTTCAGGATTCTCAACTTTTTATGAATTGATTTCAGCTAAATGCACATAGTGATTGCAACAGTGACATTTAATGGCTACTTTCTATTCCAAACCCCTTAATGGGATACAACTATTCTGTCTATGGGAATAAGCGCTCCCAGGGGAACAATGCGAGGGCCCAAGCTAAAGGTTAGGTAAGCTTCCTTTTTGTTTAAATAACATAGTTGTTTTTTTGTTTTGTTACGGACCATCTTTTTTCGGTTCACTGCTGTCCTGTTTTCTCAGCACCTACTACTTTCTTCTTCAACTTTGATCTTGTTTCATGACCTTCTTTCTCATCTTACTATTTCTATGCCCTTTCTACATAGATTCCACATTCCCTTAACTCCGTACTAAATGGTGCCTTCTTCCTTCCTCTCTTTCGATCTCATTTGTTGAGGATAGGGAGGCTTAAACTAACTAATAATCTAATCTAATCTCTCTATTCCAACTTTGTATTATTATTATCTCTGCAAATACAAATTTGTGGAAGCATTGTAGGATAAACTTATTCATCATCAAATACAAGACATTTGAATTTTCTTGCACTGAATTTAATGAAAGTGTTCTACTTCGTTTGTTTCCTTATTTAGGTGGGATTTGTAAAGATGAGTTAAATTAATAATTTGCAAGAAATGCAGGTAGAAAAAAATGAATGCATCACCCTAGCCTCAAAACTTTTATTTGGTGACTAGCAAATATTGTCCTTTGCAGTATTGTGTGTTGTCACTAACATTTGGAATATTGAAGTAAGCATTTATGGTTGAAAATGATGAGAAAATTACTCAAAGTAGAAAAGCAGTCTGTTGCATTGGATCTTTTTGCTCCAAATGCAATAAATTTATTTTTTCATCCATTTATCTTGTGTTTCCTTTTTTTGTAATTATTTCTGAAATGCATTGATGAAATAATTTATCTTTTATGTCTCTTTTGTTGATGCATGTTCATGGTTCAGAACAAATATTATTGTTTTTTTTATGAACAATACATTTTATGAAACACTTTTTATGAAACTCTTGCTATCACAGCCTTCATTTTTTATTTAACTCTCTCTTGCATCAGTTTCATGGCGGAATCTTGACATAGAAATACGTCTAGAGAATATGAGGTTTAGCTGGAGAAGTCCCTAGTAATCATGATGCAACTATTCATCTAGTTAGCCTGAGCTAAATGGGAAATTTCCTTTGGCTGTTGAGTTACCTCACCTTTGAATAGGCCTGTGTGTTGTCTGCATTTCCTGCAGTGCGAACTTAAGTTTCTATGGGTTTTGAAACCTCATCTATACTTTTTAGTTTTATTCCCTCCAATTTTTGTGGTTTAATGCATAGGATATCTTCTATAAGAACATAGTATCTTCATTGACTACACATTTTCTTTAGTCTATACCATGTTTTTTTGGCTTTCCTCTGTGAAAACATTTATGCTGTGGTAATGAAGCCTTAACATTTTGAATCCAAAAATTCAAACTGTTCAGGGAGGAAATTTCTAGGGAAAAAAGTTGTCAGTTTCCTGAAATATCACCCCTCAGGGGGATACAACTATTGTATCTATGGGAATTAGCACTCCCAGGGGAAAAATGTGAGGGCCCGAGCTGAGAGTTAGGTAGGCCTTTTTTTTGTTGCAATAAAATGTTTTTTGTTGTGTTAAGGACCACCTTTTTTCGGTTCACTACTGTCCTGTTTTTCAGCACCTCTGACTTTCTTCTTCAACTTTTATCCTATTTCATGAACTTCTTTCCCATCTTTCTGTTTCTATGCCCTTTCTGCATAGATTCCTCATTTTCTTATCTCCATACTACATGGTGCCTTCCTCCTTCCTCTCTTCGATACGCTCTATTTTGTAGCGGTTAGGGAGGCTTAAACTAACTTATAATCTAATCTAATCCTGAAATATCATAGAAATACCCCTAGTGTGGGTGTTTCTTGCTTTAGCAAGTGCCCACTTCTTTCTTTCAATTGGAAAAAATTAGGAGTCTTGAAAGCTCTATGCTTGTTGTGTTTAGAATCTGTTTTTTTTTTCAATGTTAGATCATTTTTTGCACATGCTGTGGATTTTTTGTTTTAAATGCTGTTTGATAATTGTTCTTAGCTATTTTCACCTAATTTTTTTTGTTTCAATCTGTTGATCAGTTGTGTTGCAGCCATAAAGAGGGGATGAGGTAAGAAACTTGAGCTTCTAACACTTGTCAGAAATCATGAAGATTAACAATTTAATGAATTTCCAGGGGATGTTAGCAGCATCTTTAATATTTAAAATTGTTTTGAAATTTTATGTATGAATTTTTTTGTAAGAAAAAAACATAAAATCAAAAGGTGACTTCAATTTCGGGAATGAATATTATTTGCATAGTCTTATGAGGATAAAATGTAAATTTTAACACAAATAGGAATGTTATCTGTTTGAATTTGATTTCATTTTATAAATGGTCTTAGTTGAACCATAATAATGTTTATGAACATACACGCTAATAGACGTTTTTGGTGTAGCATTGTTCCTTGATTGTTGCTATGCTTAAATTCACTATGCCAGTTCATAAAGCTCACTCTTAATTATGACAAAATTAGTACATCCATCATGACCAATTTTCATGACAGCTACAAATGATATGTAATTGCATCCCTTCAGGGGGATACAACTGTTGTATCTATGGGAATTAGCGCTCTCAGTGGGACTATGTGAGGGCCTGAGCTAAAGGTTACGCAGGCTTCCTTTTTGAAATAGAATAGGTTTTTGTTTTGTTATGGACCGTCTTTTTTTGGTTCACTGCTGTCCTGTTTTTCAGCACCTACAACTTTCTTCTTCAACTTTTTCTTGTTTCATGAACTTCTTTCGTAGCATACTGTTCTGTGAACCTAGTGCATAGATTCCGCGTTCCCTTAACTCCATACAAAATGATGCCTTCCTCCTTCCACTCTTGAAACATCTTTGTTGTCGTTAAGGGAGGCTAAAACTTTCTTATATAATAATAATAATAATAATAATAATAATAATGATAATAATAACAATCATGATTTGGGGCGGGGCTGCGCTCCGGCGACATAACTTGCGTGATTTCTTTCGCTCCGGAGCCGTGATGCTCCTGGACGACGCCGGCCGCGCGCTTCAAGCACCTGTGGCCGCCCGCGCGACGCAGAAATGCGCTTCCGTGACGAGGCCTCTCATAAGTTTTTGCTCAGCCACAAGCTAGCGCTCAGTAATTGAGAACCATGATTGGTTGTCATTGATTGCCCCACTTCCAATCACTGGTCAACTCTCATTGCCCCCTTTTGAAGCTAGAATCTTTAATTGGTGGAACGGTTACTTTTGGCGGCCATTTTTTATATAATACGATATAAGGGGGCTAACAACGCCCACTTTAGCCTCGTGAGCGCGTCCGAATGTGATGAATTAACGCCTGTGTAAACTCGATCCTTAGAGGTTTCACAATTATGTCAAGCCGTGTAATTATGTTTATATTTATAATAAATGAATTACATTTCTGTCAAAGTTTTATTTTCGTTTGATTTTCCATTGTTGTCATGAAAATGTTTAACTTTAAAGACGAAAGATATATGATTAAATTAAATGTCTAACACGTTGACTGCTTAGAGTTGAAGTAAAGTTTAATATGCAACTCAAATTTAGAGTCAGAAGTGCTTTGCAATTATATAAATACCAAGCATTAACTGGGTCCATTTTCTAAATTAATTTAAAAAAGGGTATTAGAATTTTTCATAAGACCAATCAATGCACCGTATTGCGAGCATCGTGTGGCTGGTGTGGTGGGTGTGTGGTTGGTGTGGTGTGTGGTTGGTGTGGTGTGTGGTTGGTATGGTGTGTGGTTGGTGTGAAGTGTGGTTGGTGTGGTGTGTGGCTGGTGTGGTGTGGGGTTGGTGTGGTGTGTGGCTGGTGTGGTGTGTGGCTGGTGTGGTGTGTGGCTGGTGTGGTGTGCGGCTGGTGTGGTGTGCAGCTGGTGTGGTGTGGTTGGTGTGGTGTGTGGTTGGTGTGGTGTGTGGTAGGTGTGGTGTGTGGTTGGTGTGGTGTGTGGTTGGTGGTTTGTGCGGCTGGTGGGGTGTGTGGTTGGTATTGTGTGTGGTTGGTGTGGTGTGTAGCTGGTGTGGTGTGTGATACGTGGTGGGTGTTGCTGGTGGCGGGTGTTGCTGGTGGCGGGTGTTGCTGGTGGCGGGTGTTGCTGGTAGCGGGTGTTGCTGGTGGCGGGTGTTGCTGGTGGCGGGTGGTGCTGGTGGCGGGTGGTGCTGGTGGTGGGTGGTGCTGGTGGTGGGTGTGGCATGTGGAGCTGGTGGCGGGTGGTGCTGGTGGCGGGTGTGGCATGTGGGGCTGGTGGCGGGTGGTGCTGGTGGCGGGTTGTGCTGGTGGCGGGTGTGGCATGTGGGGCTGGTGGCGGGTGGTGCTAGTGGCGGGTGGTGCTAGTGGCGGGTGTGGCATATGAGGCTGGTGGCGGGTGGGGCTGGTGGCGGGTGAGGCTGGTGAGGCTGGTGGCGGGTGTTGCTGGTGGCGGGTGAGGCTGGTGGCGGGTGAAGCTGATAGCGGGTGGTGTTGGTGGCGGGTGGTGCTGGTGGTGGGTGTGGCATGTGGGGCTGGTGGCGGGTGGTGCTGGTGGCGGGTGTGGCATGTGGGGCTGGTGGCGGGTGGGGCTGGTGGCAGGTTGTGCTGGTGGCGGGTGTGGCATGTGGGGCTGGTGGCAGGTGGTGCTGGTGGCGGGTGTGGCATGTGGGGCTGGTGGCGGGTGGGGCTGGTGGCGGGTGGGGCTGGTGGCGGGTGGGGCTGGTGGTGGGTGGGGCTGGTGGCGGGTGTTGCTGGTGGCGGGTGAGGCTGGTGGCGGGTGAAGCTGATAGCGGGTGGTGTTGGTGGCGGGTGGTGCTGGTGGCAGGTGTGGCATGTGGGGCTGGTGGCGGGTGTGGCATGTGGGGCTGGTGGCGGGTGGTGCTGGTGGCGGGTGGGGCTGGTGGCGGGTGAGGCTGGTGGCGGGTGAGGCTGGTGGTGGGTGAAGCTGATAGTGGGTGGTGCTGGTGGCAGATGTTTCATGTGGGGCTGGTGGCAGGTGGTGCTGGTAGCAGGTGTGGCATGTGGGGCTGGTGGCGGGTGGTGCTGGTGGTGAGTGGTGCTGGTGGCGGGTGGTGCTGGTGGCGGGTGGTGCTGTGGCGGGTGTGGCATGTGGGGCTGGTGGCGGGTGTGGCATGTGGGGCTGGTGGCGGGTGTGGCATGTGGGGCTGGTGGCAGGTGGGGCTGGTGGTGGGTGGGGCTGGTGGCGGGTGGGGCTGTTCGCGGGTGGGGCTGGTGGCGGGTGAGGCTGGTGGCGGGTGAGGCTGGTGGCGGGTGAGGCTGGTGGCCGGTGGTGCTGGTGGCGGGTGGTGCTGGTGGTGGGTGGTGCTGGTGGCGGGTGTGGCTGGTGGTGGGTGGTGCTGGTGGCGGGTGTGGCATGTGGGGCTGGTGGCGGGTGAGGCTGGTGACAGGTGAGGCCGGTGGCTGGTGGTGGCGGGTGTGGCATGTGGGGCTGGTGGCGGGTGTGGTTTGTATGGTGTGTGGTTGGTGGGGTGTGCGGCTGCTGTGGTGTGCGGCTGCTGTGGTGTGTGGTTGGTGTGGTGTGTGGTTGGTGTGGTGTGTGGTTGGTGTGGTGTGTGGTTGGTGGGGTGTGTGGTTGGTGGGGTGTGCGGCTGGTGGGGTGTGCGGCTGGTGGGGTGTGTGGTTGGTGTGGTGTGTAGCTGGTGTGGTGTGTGATACGTGGTGGGTGTTGCTGGTGGTGGGTGTGGCATGTGGGGCTGGTTGCGGGTGTGGCACGTGGGGCTGGTGGCAGGTGGTGCTGGTGGCGGGTGAGGCATGTGGGGCTGGTGGCGGGTGGTGCTGGTGGCGGGTGTGGCAGGTGGTGCTGGTGGCGGGTGGTGCTGGGGGTGTGTGGTGCTGGTGGCGGGTGGTGCTGGGGGTGTGTGGTGCTGGTGGCGGGTGGTGCTGGTGGCGGGTGTGGCATGTTGGGCTGGTGGCGGGTGTGGCATGTGGGGCTGGTGGCGGGTGTTGCTAGTGGCGGGTGTTGCTAGTGGCGGGTGTTGCTAGTGGCGGGTGGTGCTGGTGGCGGGTCGTGCTGGTGGCGGGTGGTGCTGGTGGCAAGTGGTGCTAGTGGCTGGTCGTGCTGGTGGCGGGTGTGGCATGTGGGGCTGGTGGCAGGTGGCGGGTGGGGCTGGTAGCGTGTGGTGCTGGTGGCAGGTGGTGCTGGTGGTGGGTGTGGCATGTGGTGCGGGTGGCGGGTGGCGGGTGGGACTGGTAACGGGTGGTGCTGGTGGCAGGTGGTGCTGGTGGCGGGTTGAGCAGGTGTTGCTGGTGACGGGTGAGGCTGGTGGCAGGTGTGGCTGGTGGCGGGTGAGGCTGGTGGTGGGTGAGGCTGGTGGCAGGTGTGGCTGGTGGTGGGTGAGGCTGGTGGCAGGTGTGGCTGGTGGTGGGTGAGGCTGGTAACGGGTGAGGCTGGTGGTGGGTTGTGCTGGTGGCGGGTGGTGCTGGTGGTGGGTGGTGCTGGTGGTGGGGGTGCTGGTGGTGGGTGGTGCTGGTGGCGGGTGGTGCTGGTGCCGAGTGGTGCTTGGGGCAGGTGAGGCGGGTGAGGCTGGTGCGGGTGGTGCTGGTGGCGGGTGTGGCTGGTGGCAGGTGAGGCTGGTGGCGGGTGGTGCTGGTGGTGGGTGGTGCTGGTGGCGGGTGGTGCTGGTGGCGGGTGTGGCATGTGGGGCTGGTGGTGGGTGGTGCTGGTGGCGGGTGTGGCATGTGTGGCGGGTGGTGCTGGTGGCGGGTGAGGCTGGTGGCGGGTGAGGCTGGTAGCGGGTGTGGCATGTGGGGCGGGTGGCGGATGTGGCATGTGGGGCGGGTGGCGGGTGTGGCATGTGGGGCTGGTGGTGGGTGTGGCATGTGGGGCTGGTGGCGGGTGTGGCATGTGGGGCTGGTGGCGGGTGTGGCATGTGGGCTGGTGGCGGGTGTGGCATGTGGGGCTGGTTGCGGGTGTGGCATGTGGGGCTGGTGGCGGGTGGTGCTGGTGGCGGGTGGTGCTGGTGGCGGGTGGTGCTGGTGGTGGGTGGTGCTGGCGGCGGGTGGTGCTGGTGGTGGGCGGTGCTGGGCGGTGCTGGTGGTGGGCGGTGCTGTGGCGGGTGGTGCTGGTGGCGGGTGGTGCTGGTGGCGGGTGGTGCTGGTCGCTGGTGGTATGTGGCCTGGTGTGGTATGTGTGGCGAGTGGTGTGTGTGTGTGGCGAGTGGTGTGGGGCGAGTGGTGTGTGTGTCGCGAGTGTGGTGTGTGGATGTTACATAATTATCAATTTGAAAATCAACACCTGTTGTTAACAAAGTGTACGGCATTTAGTGTGATACATGCATGGAAATCATGTGTAGAAATTTTTGCGTGTCAGTCTACATTTTCTTCTAACGTTTTCTTCTAACGCTGTGAGCAGACCAACTCAAGGTCATCGCCATTGTACATCAAAAAGCAGCTGTCGTCACGTGTGCTAGTTCAAATACAAATGCTATTCTAGTTAGTTTCCTTGCATATTCCCTATATATTTGCTAGAAATGGTTTTAACCCAGAATTTACGAATAGCATGCTTTAAGGGGATCATCCGGGGCCCTTGCCAGATCCTGTCGATGTCATGGTCATTTTGCATGTTTTTGTTGTAGAAGGACCCTTAGTTGGTGGAATATTAGTTCCTAAAATTTTATGGCGCTGCGACAATAATTCCTCCCCTCCCGGGGGGGGGGGGGGCGAAGGGACCAAAATATTTCAATTTTCCCGATTTTGACCCCATATAAAAAGAGAACAAATTAGAAACGGAAAAAAGCCGAGCGTGAGTGTGTTAGAAATGTTCCAAGGATTCTAAAACTGTATCTGTTTTTGTTCTAGCATCAAAACTGAAGAAGGAGTCCCATTTTGAAATATTGATATCAGTGAAAAGCACCCAAAATTTTTTCAATTTTCCCGATTTTGACCCCATATAAAAAAAGAACAAATGGGAAATGGAAAAAAAGCCGAACGTGAGTGTGTTAGAAATGTTTCAAGGATTCTAAAACCGCATTTTTTTTTGTTCCAGCATCAAAACTGAAGGATGAGTTCCATTTTGAAATATCAATATTAGTGAAATATCAATACCTAAAAACCAATATGTCAAATTTTTGCAAAATCTAAGGCCTGAATCAAAAAAATGAATGGAATCAATTGTGTTTCTTTTCAGAGGTTACATATCATAGTCAAATTTCATAAGAATCAGACTGAAAAAAACAAAAAAATATTTTATTTGATAAAAAAGGAAAAATTTTTAAAATTTTTTTTTTCTTAAATCAAAATTCACAGTTTGAATATGAAGTTATGTATGGAAAGTATCAAAATAAAAATTAAAACTGCATTCAATTACATCAATTGTTCATTATATTACACTTCAACACAAAATTTTATTTTTTGCTTATACCCAACACCTTGAATTTTCAACATTCATCCTGGGACTAGTTTTAGAGTTTTGATGCTAGAACAAATCCAAAGACAGTTTTAGAATCCTTGGAACATATCTAACAAACGCTCGTTCTGCTTTTTCAAATTTGAATTCTTTGAAGAAATATATAGCTCTAAACCCAAAAAATTGTTGCTGATTTTTGAAATTTCCAAAAATTTTTGAAAAAATAGAAAAAATTTGAATTTGAAAAACTGAACGAGCGTTTGTTAGAAATGTTCCAAGGGTTCTAAAACTGTCTTTGTTTTTGTTCTAGCATCAAAACTGAAGGAGGAGTTCCAATCTGAAAAATGAATAAAAATATACAAAAAACACATTTTTCGTCAAAAAAAAACTAAGGCCTAAATCGAAAAATGACAGGAGTAAAAAAGGTTTATTTTCACAAAAGACAAATACTGGCCAATTTTCAAACGAATCGAACGAAAAAAGGTCTCAAACCCGGATGATCCCCTTGACCAACCTGTAATGTTGAGAGTGCTCACCTTTGTTGCTTCAGGGGTCGCGCGAGCGCGTCAACCGTCAAAATTCAAATAAAAATCACTCAAATTTCACCATCCAGGTAAAATTATAGGCTGAAAATACATATGCAGGTAAAGAGAACCTAGATACGTCTAAATCAAGCAGAAAATTGTGAGTTTCTACAAAGTTTTTTGTATAATTTCGAAAACAATTATTGAGGTTAACATTTGTCAGGTAAGCGCAGAAAGCCGTTGAGTTTTTCAAGATTTACGACCATTAACAAAAATTTAGATGACCCTAACCCCATAAACTCTAAAAGTTATCAGACAATGGTCTCACGCAGCTACGGACAAATTTTCAGTGCATAATTCCGTTCCTAAAATAAAAAATTCAACATTTTCAAAAACATGTCGTTCATGGTAAAACGTGAATCTATTTCGGGAATCAGACCGGGTACATCTATAGGTCTTAGATGGGACTTTTTCCAAATAATAGAAATTAGAATTATAAGAAAAACTTGACAATAATTACTTTTGATATTTTAGTCATTAAGTACTTGCATTATTATCTAGATCCCCAAAATTTTATATGGATTGAGTCAGGAATGAAGGATGTTCATGAATTGTTGGGTTTGGAGTTGGTTTTCGAGGATAATCCATCATTACTAAATAATTAGGGCATGAATAAATAAAAAAACTCATTTCCCGAGCCGTTATCAATGCACCCTTTCGAACGATATACAGCCCGCCCCCTTCTGAGCACCCCCGCAACCAATGATAATGAGTAATAAACTGATGTCAGATGAGCGCAAGAAATCACGAGTTTAATAATAATAATAATAATAATAGTAATAAAAAGAAGAACCAATGTTATAAAAAACATTTAATGTAGCTAACATTTCGGAATACAAGTTAATCCATCCTCAGTTCTGTAAGAAATAAAAAGTAATTTTCAATCATGCCTGAAACGGAGAAGGTCTGAAGCAAAAATGCAAAATATAAAAACAAATCCTTTCCTAACAACTAGAATACCACACTTAGGCGTTTAGGCAATATACAAATTACATACAGGCATACATAACCATACACACCCAACACACTCATACACCTACACATTAATATATATATATATATATATATATATATACACGCACACACACATACACACACTCACTACATGCTCACACACCGAGCACACCTCAGCATACCGCAAGTTAGGAAGTAGGAGCTACAAATAATTTTGTCGCGCTGAAATCGTTATTAAGTGAAGGTTTATTTGTAAATACATAAAGAGATTCTAAAATACGGAGGTCTTGTTCTTGTACATTAAATGATTTGCATAGAGTAGAAAAATTTGACATTTTGAAAGGGTGATTTGAACTATTGCAATGGTTTCTAATGGCGGACTGAGGGGGACAAGCAAATGGATGGCCAGTAATGTGAGAAAAACCTGAATGTTGGCTGTGACGGATAAATAATTGGAGGGTAGTGCTTCCAATGTACAATTGCTGGCAGCAATCACAAACATACACATATACACAGCACCTTTCCAGGCACTCGTCCTGTTGCTCTTTTCCTGTTAAAAAATGACAAAATTTTAAAATTATTCTTAAAATAAACATGAACGTCAACCGCTGTAAAGAACATTCGCACAAGGACTAGAAACTCTCTTTAAAAATCACTGTTCAGGTAATCTAGGAATGGAAGGCCAATAAATATTTTCTGTTACGGTATGGTCAAGGTTACAGGAGGAGGAAAAATTTATTATCTAGAAATTTTCTAACTCTTTGGTTAACAAGATATTTTGGATAATTATTACGCGTGAACATTTTTTGCAGAAACTCTATTTCATTGTGAAATATTTGATACGTGCTCGAGATGCAATAGGCCCTATGTAATAAAGTTTTCACACACGATTTAATATAACCTTTGTAGATACTGCTGCAATAATTTGTTCAAAGACCGGTAAATGTGGGCTTTCTATAAACTAAAGAAATAAACTTAGTGTCAGACTTCCTTACCAGGACATCTAAAAAAGGTATTTCACCATTCTGTTCACATTCCATTGTGAATTTAATGTTGGGTTGAACGACATTAACATACTCAAAAAATTTGTTAGCTTGATCACGGGACCTAAACAATAGAAAGGTAACATCCAGGTAATGTCTATAGAAAACAGGTTTATATTCAGTCGAGCATGAATCCAGAAAATTTGTTTCTAAATGGGCCATAAACATATTAGCAATGACAGGAGACAGGTTAGAGCCCATGGCTAGTCCATCTAGTTGTTGATGTATAACCTTATTGAATACAAAATAAGAATCTTTGAGAGAGATATCCAAAAAACTTGAATTGCTGTTGGTCATAATTCATAAAATAGCTAGTGTTCAAAAAAAATCTTATCCAGTAAGATATTGATAGATTCCCCCAAAGGCACATTTGTGTACAAGGATTTAACATCAAAGCTGCACATGAAAAGATCATTTGTATTGTCAATACAGGATAGTTCACAAAGGAAATGACTGGAGGGAATCTATCAATGTTTTCCTGGATAAGATTTTTTTTAACACTAGCTATTTTATGAATTATGACAGACAGCAATTAAGCGTTTTTTGGATATCTCACTCGAAGATTCTTATTTTGTATTCAATAAGGTAATACATCAACAACTAGATGGACTAGCCATGGGCTCTAACCTGTCTCCTGTCATTGCTAATATGTTTTTGGCCCATTTAGAAACGAAATTTCTGGATTCGTGCTCGACTGACTATAAACCTGTTTTCTATAAACGTTACCTGGATGATACCTTTCTATTTTGTTTTGGTCCCGTGATCAAGCTAACAAATTTTTTAAGTATATTAATGCCGTTCACCCCAAGATCAAATTCACAATGGAATGGAAACAGAAAAGTGAAATACCTTTTTTAGATGTCCTGGTAAGGAAGTCTGACACTAAGTTTATTTCTTCAGTTTATAGAAAGCCCACATTTACCGGTCTTTGTACAATTTATTGCAGCTGTGTCTACAAAGGTTATATTAAACCGTGTGTGAAAACTTTATTACATAGGGGCTATTGCATCTTGACCACGTATCAAATATTTCACAATGAATTAGAGTTTCTGCAAAAAATGTTCACGCGTAATTATTATCCAAAATATCTTGTTAACCAAATAGTTAAAAAATTTCTAGATAATAAATTTTCCCCCCTCCTGTAACCTTGACCGTACCGAAATAGAAAATATTTATTGGCTTCCATTCCTAGGTTACCAAAACAGTGATTTTCAAAAAGAGCTTCTAGTCCTTGTGCGAATGTTCTTTACAGCAGTTGACGTTCATGTTTATTATAGAATACTTTTAAGATACCGTCGTTTTTTACCAGGAAAGTGACAGGATGAGTGCCTGGAAAGTTGCTGTGTATATGTGTATGTTTGGGGTTGCTGCCAGCAATCGTTCGTTGGAAGCACTACCCTCCAACTATTTATCCGTCACGGCCAACATTCAGGTTTTTCTCATATTACTGGCCGCCCATTTGCTTGTCCCCCTCAGTCCGCCGTTAGAAACCATTGCAATAGTTCAAATCACCCTTTCAAAATGTCAAATTTTTCCACTCTATGCAAAACATTGAATGAACAAGACCTCCGTATTCCAGAATCTAAATTCTAGAATACAAATAAACCTTCACTTAATAACAATTTAAGCGCGACAAAATTATTTGTAGCTCCTACTTCCTAACTTGCGGGATGCTGAGGTGTGCTCGGTGTGTGTGCATGTAGTGAGTGTGTGTATGTGGGTGTGCATGTGTATATATATATATAAATGTGTAGGGGTATGAGTGTGTTGGGTGTGTATGGTGATGTATGCCTGTATGTAATGTGTATATGGCCTAAACGCTTGAGTGTGGTATCCTAGTCGTTAGGAAAGGATTTTTTTTATATTTTGCATTTTTGCTTCAGACCTTATCCGTCTTTTGCATGACTGAAAATTACTTTTTATTTCTTCCAGCACTGAGGATGGAATAACTTGTATTCCGAAACGTTTGCTACAATAAATGTTCTCTATAACATTGGTTCTTCTTTTTAATTTGAGAATAAGATTCCCTAAGAATTGCCCTATAAGTACTACTATAATAATAATATATATTTGACACCATAATGTGAACCTAATATGTTATAGACAGATAACATTCTGAAACTAGTTCTAGATGACTCCTTTTGCCTTGTTGGTGTCCACCAATGGGAGACCCTAATGAAGACTGTATCTTCTACAACTTGATGATCAAGATGACAAATGGACCTTTGATTTCAGTTAACTACTCATTATTGATTGATCATATGAGACCCAAAAATAAATCCCATATTTTGCAGGCTGATTGTTAAAAAGCTACCAGACCACAAAAAACCAAAGAATTGACTTGCACAGTAATTTGATAGTGTGTGTTTCACTTGAAAAACTAAAGGATTTAGAAAATAGGTTTTTTACATCAATGAAATAATTGTTTTGACTGCAAACTTGTTTCTTCCCTAAAGAAGCTTTGAATGGTTCATCCTATGACACATTAGGGGGGACCTAAAATATGTATTTTTTTAATGTTAAACTCTCACCCTGCCAAAGTGTTCCAATGGTCCTGAAAACACCTCAGCCAAAAAAGAAATGAAATCCATTAATATTTAGGGGTTTCCCAGGGGAGTCCAAATTTCCCCGCTTGCTAACCACTGTCAGCCTCACTGTCCACTGGGATGGAAAATTAATCTCTGCTTCAACTGGCAAAGAGCAAGTGGACCAATTGTCAGTGTTGGTTTTGTGCTTGGAGTCAACCAGCTTCTTGCAGTTCCAACGTTGGGAAGCAGCTCAGGCCAATGCTGTGGTAAGCGCACTGCAGGAATGGGAAATTACTGATCATGTTGCAGCTATGTCCTTCGACACAACATCTTCGAACACTGGCCACATCTCTGGAACGTGTACCCTCATCCAGCAGAAGTTGGGAAGAGAGCTTCTATTCCTAGCTGGCCATCACCACGTCATGGAATTGCTTGTGGGGGCTGTCTTCAGAACCTGCATGGTATCAACTTTCGGTCTCAAAGTTCTCTTTAAAAGATTTTGTCAGAAGTGGTCGTTAATGGAGCAGTCATCATACCAAACAGCAAATAAAATGGCGAACTTTTTTTAGTTCGAACATGACAGAAACGATATCTTGAAGTTTGGCAAAAAGGCAGTTTTAAGAAAAGGAACCCAGAGATGATAACCGCAAATTTTTAGAGCTGTGTGTCATTTTTTTGGGTGGTATTCCAGAGGGAGGAATATCTTTCGAGTCTCTAGGACCAATGCATCATGCAAGATGGATGGCCAAAGTAATATACTTTTTGAAAGTGTAGATGTTCTCTGGCCAAATCAAATTGTTGAAAAATATCAAATGGCTTGGACAGAATCCTTGTGCTTGTTGTTAAATTCTATCTGAAGGTGTGGACAACTGCAACTGATGGAGTTTCTGCTCCTCCTTCTGACTTGGCACTATTGCAGCAACTTACTGCATTTGAAGAGTATAACAGCCATGTGTCTAAGGCCACCAGCAAGAAACTGGCATCTCATCTTCGGTACCTCTCAGAGGAACTGGTCGGACTCTCTCTTTTTGATGGCACCATTCTATTCATTAATGAATAGAATAATAGAATTATGCAATCCACTTGATAAAGAGATATTGCATTATTGAAATGATTGGCCGCATATTTTCTGTGATGATGTATAAACCGTGTTATGTATTAAATTTTTTTGCAGGGTGTAAGTTTATTTTTCTCAAATATTAGAGCAGAGAAGCATTTCTTTACTCAGGTACCTAAACACCCAGCATGGAGCGTGCAGTGGTTATGGTGCACAAGCTGACAGATGCTGAAGTGGAGAGGCTGTGCTGCAGGCAAGAGATCATCAAGCAAGAAGCTGCAGCAGAGAACATGGCACAAGGTGAGGCTTTGATGTGGTCTGGGTATGTGATAAAGACAGTCATCATTACGGTAAAAACTAAGTCTTTCTAGTGTGGAAATTAACTAAAATGGTATCCTGGTTTCAAGACAAGACTTGCCTGTTATTATATTTTGAAAAGTAATGTACAAGCAAAGAAAACAAAATTATTGGATATTGTGTCTCAAAAATTTTTGTTGAAAAAAATTTCTAATTGAACATTTCTCCTTAGTGAACATTTTGACATGGGCTGTGTAGCTAATTCTGATTTGAATAAAATTTCTCAAATCATACAGAAGATGCAACAAAGTTTGAATGTGGTGTAATTGTTACACACATTTTGAGAATTTCAGGAGCATGGACAAATTTGAAATCCCACACTGTGAATGTAGATGTGGCAACTCTGCACACAAATAGTTTGAGTGTTCTCAACATGATCTGCCGCTTATATTTCTTGGGTTTATGCTGTCATTCAGCCTACATTTTGGTGTACACAGCCGTGTGTGTAGATGTGTGAATAATTGAGAATGTAAAACTGCATTTATATCTCTGTTTGGCGTACATCATTGACCTACCGTATTTATTTCTTTTCAAGACACAATTCTTAGTGTGAGCAGCCTGAGCATTCACACCATGGATTTTAATAGGACTTATTCTTGGAGTAAACTTTATCTTGCTGATACTCTTGATTTGTTGAACCAGGCATTGAGTGTAATGTTATGTAACTAAAAATATTCATAAAACTATATTATCAGATATACTAGAGTTTGACATTGCATTTCTCTAACAAAATTAAGTTGTAACATTTCTTCATTCTTTGTATGTAATGTCAAGAAACCCTAAAATCATGACCTAAATATTGAATTAGCTCTGTTGAACATGAGGATTTCAGTGTTCATTGGTATGAGGTATTTTGTTGAGTTTGGTCTTTGTATTCGTTGTGAAACTTCCTCTTGTAAGTCCGTTTCTGTTCAATTCAAATTCAGAAAACCTATTCAAAGAATAATAACAGTGTAAAGTTTATATTTTAATGCCAATTTTTGATGGATTTGCCAGTTTTATGTGAATTGCAAGTCCTTTTCATTCTGAAGACTTGATTTCTCTGTGTAAGCTGAAACTGTTTCAGTTCATTTTGATCATAGTGTTCTTCAGATATAAACACTTTAGCTGAAAAATAATTTTCTGAAACTGCTGAAAATAAGTATTACTAGATTTCCTTTCCAATCTTACAAAATTGTTCCAGTTTTCTAGTGATATACCGATGTTTCAGGATCGGCAGTATCGGTCATTTTTACTGGTATCAGTATCGCCAAAATCTGGCCGATACTTTACTGATATTTTCCAAAATACGTATTTTATCATAAAAATGAAGGTCGTAAATCATGAAAGTAAAAGTATAATAAAATATAGAGCCTATTCATACCTAGTAAATTAGTTAGTTAACTGTTGAATTCCAGTTTTTAATCAGGCCTGCTAACTAAATTTACTATTTTACAAGGCACCTAAGAAAACTAAAGTTACTCAACTTAAACTTTCTTCAGCTTCTTCTTTGACCAGGGAAGTTGATGAATCCATCTCACTTGCAACAATACCAAGAGAATCAAACCCTGTAAATTGGTGGGTAAAAAATAAAACCTTATACCCAATTTGTCCACAGTTGCTAACAAACTCTAATCATGTCTGCCTTCATTAGTTGAGAGTGAGAGAACTTTAAGCATTGGAGACAATGTGTATACTCCTCACAGGAATAAACTTAAGCCTTAGAATGGGGAGAGATGCTTTTGTTGCCTAATTTCAATTTGAGATTATTCAATTTCCAGTATGAAAAATGTCTTACATTTTTGTTTTGAGAGATTGTTTTGATTTGTTTAGAGAATTTGGTTTTGAGAGTTTATTTTAGAACCATTTTTTAGTTGTTTTTAGAGATTTGTTCTGAGAGATTGTTTTGGAACCATTTTTGTTTTGATTTGTTTAGAGAGAATTGTGAGAGTTCATTTTGGAACCATTTTTGTTTGAGAAATTTGTTCCGAAAGATTGTTTTCAGAGATTGGTTTGGAACCATTTTTGTTTTGATCTGTTTAGAAAGATTTATTTTGGAGAGTTTATTTTGGAACCATTTTTGTTTTGAAAGATAATTTAGGAACTATTTTTGGTTTGAATCGATTTGAGAGATTGTTTTGGTCAACATTTAGAACCAGTTGCTATTATAGCTAGTCTACATTACGTTGCAATACGATTAGAAACACATATCTATGAATGGATTTTATTTTGTCATTTTTTCTCAACAATAAATTTAAAATAGCAAGAGCAGTTTTATTATTCCCAATTAAAAACTTTATTGTCAATATTGTTATATTATTAGCTATATTAAGAAATGATTTTATTATAACACCCTTTTAGGGCTTATAATGTTATTATTTTGATATAATTTTAAAAAGATCGGTATTAGTTGTATTATCGGTATCGGCCAAAAAATGGGTATCGGTATCGGCCAAAAAAAATGGTATTAGTACATCACTACAGTTTTCCTAATGTTAATATACTAAGAAAATTATCATTTAATATTTTCAACAGTAAACAGCTGTTACTAAATTATTTTCTCGGATGTAATTTTTCTCAATTAGCATTTGTCTCTTGCAGGGGACAGGCTGAGCTCAGGGAGCCATGTAGAAGAAATTTACATCAAAAGTGAAGTGCCTGACGCTGAGCTCGAGGCAGTTACTGTGAAGAATGAGCCGATTGACTGGGTCCAGGAACCCCAGGTACTGTAATTCGTGGCTTCCTCTCCTCTAGAATGCTTCCAATTGATTACTTACTCTCCTCTTGAGTGCATCTGATTTGTGGTTTACTCTTCTCATGAGTGCTTTGAATTGGTGGCTTACTCTCCTCTTGAATGCTTCCAATTGATTGCTTACTCTTTTCTTGAGTGCATCCGATTGGTGGCTTACTCTTCTCTTGAGTGCTTATTCTTCTCCTGAGTGCTTTGAATTGGTTGCTTACTTTTTTCTTGAATTCTTTGTTTGATTTCAGTGTAGCACTTATCATTTTACACAATTTTAATTTCATTCAGTTGTTCTGCATCTCTACCTGTTCTTGGCCACTATTTAGGGACGTTTATATCATTATCACTGGTCTCACCTCTCATTCTTTTGAGCACTTCTGACAAAATTGGTGAAACTTGTCTCTCAGTGAATTTCATTCTATTGAACTGTCTTTTGAATGATTGAACGCCTCTCGTGGTAGATTAGCCTAATTTATTGCCTAAACTGTTTTATTGGCTGCCTAGCAACGTTTTACCCTGGTTCCAGAAAATGGTCTCGCTGCACACTCCATTGTATTAGAGTTTCTATTCTGTTGAATTGAGGTTTCTTGTCTATATGGATGCCTAATTGGCGGTTTTGTAATTGATTTTTTTAAATTTGTTATGCCTGTCATAGTTTGATTGTATCTTTTGAATGTTGGTATATAGTCTTGTGTTGTATTTCTCTATGCTCCATTTTGTTCCCGTTCCCCAACCACAGCTAGTATTGTTTGAGCTATGGTCACGTCATCAATAGTTTCAAAACTATATTCACCATGCTTCTTGTACCCCCACTGTCAGAGAGCCTTTTCTTGATACCGTTTTGCTTCAGTGAATTGACTTAAATGACCCAACTTACTGGTGTACTCTAGAGATCGTTGTAAGATCCTTTGTTGTTTCCTTTTCCCTACTCAACTTCTTCAAACATTTGTTGCCAAATGTTTGATGAAAAGACTTCCATGGGAACTCTTGCCACACTTGAAACCGTATGAATTATTTCTGAATAACAAGTAGTCAGACTTCTGACTTTCATATGTGTTCTTGCATTGTGTGTGTGAGACAAACGAATTAATATTTTTAGCTGTTTTGCTAGTATAAGAAATCACTTGAGCTTCTCTCAGTTATTCAATGACAATAGTCCTTATACAATTGTTGTTACTGATAAGTATAAGAAAAATGGTGGTGTTAGTTGTGTGTTTTTAAGAGAAAAATGTTAACAGTAAAATTTCATGTATGAGATAATGCATGAATTTGTAGCTGAATTTCTGCTCTGTATTAAAATATTTATCATCTGTAAAGAGAGAATGTGTTTTTTATATTTCTTTTGTGCTATCGTTATTTCTTGCTTCCTTTATTATTTTTGAAATATTTTTCTTGCATTTTGTTTAGAACTGTGAAGTGCATTTGCTTGAGATTAAATTAAGAACTAATAATCAAGTGCACAACTTTTTCTCTTTAGAAAATAGCTACAAGTTGTTGATTTTAGTTGCAATTTGAACATAATGCTGTTATTTTGGCGAACTCCCTTCAGTGATAATCGGAAAAAGTTCTTCTTCCCAGGCCAGTTCAAGTTCTTATGCAGTTACTTTCAAGAGAGAAGTAGACTGCACTGAAGCACGTTCAGGACCCGCAGAAGCACAGGACGAGGTGAGAGAAGGCAGCTCTGGTGCGTGCAACATTTGTGCTGTTCATCAGGGGCCAGCTGGAGCATCTGAAAAGAGAGCTGCCTCGCCCCCATCAGATGTGTCGGGTAGCGGCAGTGGTGTTGAGGCCGCACCTCCGAACACTGTGACGTCACGGCCCTTACTGTGTGAACATTGTGATTACTCCACTGGTGAGAAGGATTGTATGAGACTGCACCTCCGTACCAGGCATAATTTGGGATTTTACGAGTGTGAGTTGTATACTTACTCCACTAAGAACAAAAGTGCTTTCACACGACACGCAAGAGAGCAGCATGGTAATGAAAACCAATGGAAAGGTCTGTTTAGGCGTTACAAATATTCTGGTGTGAAAATGATGGGGGAAAAGCAATCTGAAAGGCATAGTCAGGAAGAGCTTGAATGTGAAGTCTGTGGCTCTATCATAGTCATGAAGTCCAATTCAGAAGCGCCTGAAAAAGGTGTATTAGACAACAGGAAGGTGTCCAAGTGTGAGGTGTGTAAAAATTCTTCAGCTAGTGAGGCAAACTTGAAGCAGTTTTTGTCTGGTAAGCGTGAAATTCATCAAATAAGCAAACATGAGCAAGGTCAGCATGGTATTCGTATTTTGAAGGACCATAAAAACGAGCATGAAGTGGGCCAAGTTCGCAACGATGGTAAAGGTCAGCTGTTCAGATGTGAATTATGTGAATATTTCTCTCCAGTTAAGAAAAGCGTTAAACTGCACCTAGCAAGCAAACATGGGAAAGGTCAGCTGTTTAAGTGTGGATTATGTGACTATTCCTCTGCTATAAAGAGTAATATCAATAGACATCGAGCTGGCAAACATGGTAAAGGCCAGCTTTTCAAGTGTGAATTATGTGACTATTTCTCTGCTCATAAGAAGGATGTTAAAATACACCTAGCTAGCAAACATGGTAAAGGCCAGCTTTTCAAGTGTGAATTATGTGACTATTTCTCTGCTCATAAGAAGAATGTTAAACGACACTTAGCCGGCAAACATGGTGAAGGTCAGCTGTTCAAGTGTGAATTATGTGACTATTCCTCAGCAGAGAAGGGAAGGGTTGAACAACACTTGGCTAGCAAACATGGTGAAGGTCAGCTGTTCAATTGTGAATTATGTAACTATTCCTCTGCACAGAAGGGAAATATTAACCGACACTTAGCCAGCAAACATGGTCAAGGTCAGCTTTTCATGTGTGAATTATGTGACTATTCCTCTGCTCGAAAGGATAATGTTAAATTACACCAAGCTAGTAAACATGGTGAAGGTCAGCTGTTCAGATGTGAATTATGTGAATATACCTCCGCTCGTAAAGCTCGTCTTAAACAACACCTAGCCAGCAAACATGGGCAAGATCAGCTGTCCACGTGTCATTTATGAGAATATTTCTCACCTCGTTAGGGTCATCATAAGCCACACCTAGCCAGTAAACATGGTGAAGGCAAGCTGTTCAAATAAGAGTTCTGTGACTATTTCTCTGCCAAAAAGAGTTATGTTTAAGTACACCGAGCTTGCAAACAGGGTGAAGATGAGCTGTTCAAATGTGAATTCTGTGACTATTCTTTTGCTCGTAAGGATAGCGTTAAACGACAACGAGCTAGCAAACATGGTCGCGCCAATTCATTTCCTTTCTAACTGTAAAATGCACATTTATGGACTACTTATATGTTATAATTCGCAGCGGTTCCGTGTGGCCACAGATCTTTGATTTTCTCCCTCAGGAGATAGCAAATTTTGTGTCCACGGGAATTAGCCCTCACGAGGAAAATATGTGAGGTTTTAAATGGTGAAGAGGCTTTGTTTATGTAGAAATGAAATGATTTTGTTATGTCAAGGTTCTTTTTCGTTTAACTGTACTCCTATTTTCCAGCATCCGTTACGCCTTCAACTTTACCTTGTTTCATAAGTTTCTTAGGCAAATTGCCGTTTCTCTAAACCATGTGCATAAACCCTGCGTTCCCCTGAGTCATCACTGAATGATGTCATCCTCCTTCTTCTTTCTGAACCGCTTTTTATAATTAAACAGGCTTAAACTAACTTTTCTACTGTAATCTAACGCCTATGTAGCTTTGTTATCGGTAAAATTTTATTTAATATTTAACTGCGTTCTTTATTTTGTGTACTTTTCTGAGCAACTTGCAGGAATTGATAATGTGTCTTATTTGAATGAAATGAGAACTTATCTTCAGTTGCTGAGTTGCTTTTGAGTGTAATGCATGAAAATCAGGAATTCGCATTCTGTTTCGTACTGTTTTTGTCGCATCCATGTGTCATTTGTCTGACTTACACTGCGTGTTCTTTTTCTTCGTTTATGTTTTTGTTTGTGTCTGTAATACAATGTATATTTCTGGCTATCTTCTCCAATGTTTTATGTCATAGCAACAGTGTTTTGACAAATTTTAATCCCGAATCCGACTATGGAAATTAGTTGGCAGAAAATGTAAGGTTTCTGAGCCGTGAGTTAAGTGAGTCTTCTTTTTCCTGAAATTAAATTATTTGTTAAAGCAATTTTTTCGGTTTATTGGCATCCGGGTTTGCCTCACGTCCGAATTAATTATGCAAATTTTATCTTATTTCAATCTTGTTTCGTAACTTACTATTTTTATGCGCTTGGGTTTCTGGTCAGGAACACTCCTTGTGCATATAATCTGTGTTCCCTCAACTCCATCCGAAATGGTGGCTTCATTGATGCTCTTTTTGAACGCCTGTGTTTCGGTTATGGAGGTAGGCAAAACAAACATCTCAGATATGAAAATTTTGGAATAAAATTTAAAATTTACCTTAATTTCTTTGGTACGATGACGACTTACACATGAATTTTTTCCTAAATTCTTCATTAGAATGACAATTTTTTACATTTCTGCGTATATCTTTAAGTAGATACGCGCGTTGTGCGTTTTTTGTATTTTTTTGACAACTATATTCCACTTTTTGAACATCATTGAGGACGGTGTTTTGGTCTGTTTGGTCAAGTGCTTCGTAGATTTTGGTTTACCCAAATAGGAAGCGAACATTTTTATTGCACAGATCGTAGTTGATTTGAACCTTTGTTTTAGACATTAGAATACCTTTTATTTTATAACTAACTAGACATTAATTTTACATTGAGTTCTGTATAATCCAATGTATTGAGTTTTATGTTTCCAAATTTCATTTTTCTTCAGTTCTTTTTGATGGTGAAATGCTGATGTTAGAACTTGTGCGACGGCCGCTCTTCCTCGTATGGTGCGATTGGGAATCTTTCGTGCTAGCATTATTTTGGTAAAAACTTGAAGAACAAATTTTGTTGTGTTGTAAATCACGTTTCCCTATTCAGTATTAACTTGTATGCAAGAAAAATTAGTTTCAAATTTCT
Source organism: Morinoia aosen (assembly GCA_030386875.1). Lineage (NCBI taxonomy): Eukaryota > Metazoa > Arthropoda > Malacostraca > Amphipoda > Talitridae > Morinoia > Morinoia aosen. The sequence continues at coordinate 3,392,214 of CM059558.1, read as the reverse complement.
AAAACATTGAATTTCGTATTCGAGGCAAAAATTTTTATTTCCAGCCATCATTACACCTTACTCAAAATCAACCATCGCTGTGGTACCCTGAGCTCTTGTGTGAATGTAAGAGGAGACTGTCTGGCCTGGCATTATTTAGTAGTATTGATAGGTTTCCAGTCCTGGTGTGTAAGTGAAGAAATCCGAGGGAATAGATTTTTATTTCATTCGTGTCAATCAAGCATTCAACCCCTGACGCTACTAATGTCTACTTCATAGGATTCGCCTTTAAAGTTGAGCCGTCTAAGTTTAACATTATTCAAAATTGAAATTGGTTGTAATGAACTCCATGCAACAACGTCTCTGGAAATGAACTATCTAAACTGTCGAACTGTTACTGTATCAACGGAAAAATATTTCCATTTCATTTAGCGAGTAGAGTATTTGACATCTCGGTGTGTTTTCAAATTTTTAGCTAAGGAAATGCATTTTTATTGCTATGTCCTCCGTAAATTTTGTTCCACATATTAAAATAAGTGTTGCAAGGCTGTTTGTGTTAAGAATTTTCTAAAAATCAATGTGTAGAATTTATTACATCAACTCTTAGGAACTCCACAGTTTTATGTTTTGTATCAAATAATCAGGGGTGTGGTAGCAGGGAAGTTTCTCTTTATACTTCAGAAGGTAATATCAGCATGTCCAACTGCTTCTGTATTTTTTACCGATTATATAATTTTCAAATCTATAACACTGACCAGCCTCGGTCTTCCGTTCAGTTTGTCTTCACTCGGTCAAATATGCGCATATGAATTTGGGGGACAATGACTGCATTAGGCTAGAGTGTAAGTTAGATTGTAATCCTGAAACGTCAATCCTGAAACGTCAATGTAATCCTGACTGCTACCTGAAACGTCAATCTACTCTGCGAAGCTGATCGCCATCCGTGCCGCACTCCGCATGATTGAGGAGCGGCCTGCTTCGGGTTCTTATGTGGTGTTCTCCGATTCCAAAGCTGCCCTCCAGTCACTGAGATCCTACAACTCCACACATCCAATAATTTCCGGAATAATGTCTAGCCTTTTGCGACTTGCAAGCTCCCCAAAACTTGTAACTCTATGTTGGGTACCTGGCCATGTTGATGTGCGTGGCAACGATCGGGCAGACGAGTTAGCGCGAAATGCTGCAACCTCTGCTGCTAACCCAACAAATACCAGAGTACCCGCCCGAGATTACTACCCTATAATTAAAGCTGCATTAATCCAACTCTGGCAGCGACAGTGGGAAAACACCCAAGACAACAAGCTGCGCAAGATTAAGAACAGTGTCCGAGCCTGGCCTTCTTCAGCATGCCGGAACCGCCGCGTGGAAGTCCTCCTATGTCGACTGAGGATTGGTCACACCCGCCTCACTCATGGCCATTTAATGGAGCGTCGCCCGGCCCCTCTTTGCGATCGCTGCTTGGTGCCGCTGTCGGTGCAGCATGTATTGGTTGAATGCCTTCACTTTTCCGATGTACGTTCCCGTTATTACCCTGGTTTACAGGGCGCTGACTCTGATTTTGTTTTGTGTAAGATGTTGGGAGAACCGACTCGTGGGCGTTTTAATCATTGGCGGCTTATTGGTTATCTCTCTGACTCGTCTCTTTTGAACAAATTATAGTGCCTCTGTACGCTGAGAACTACGAAAAGTTTTTCATGTTTGAAGTCTTTTGGAAGATTTTAGATGAAGAAACTGCAATATGGCCGGACGCGCTACGTTGGTACCTTGGGGGGTTTCAGCGTGGGTAAGGCGTCCGGCCATAATGGGTGGGCAGCTGAAACCCCCTAAGGGGTTTGGCTGCCCAGTGATTCGGATGTACTATAGTATGTACAAAATTTCAATGAGGAGACAATTATAATCTTGAGTTGTAATTAAATCATGATCATGTAATTTGTGATGTTCATATAATGTTGATGTTCACCTTGCGTGGTAAATCGGAAAAGCTTGATACCGATTAAATTATGTGACCTTCGGTGCGATATAGTTTAAATAACTGAAGCGCTAGCAAACCTATGTTACTACTACTACTACTACTAATCACTTAAGTTAGAATGTAGCGCCAAAAATAATTTTGAAGAGCGTTGATAGTTTTTAAACTTCTCTTTATTAATTAAAATGAAAATTTATGGGCAAATCAAATACCTTGAATACCGCCTTAATGAAAATGAATATTTTCTAACAAAATATCGCCTGTCGAATGCAAATAAACTGAGTAGCTCCAAAAAAGTTCGCTTCTAAACATCAAGTCCGCTGCAAATTTCCAGGATTTAAACACAACAAAACCTAGGAGGATTCTGAGACAAAAACTTTCCGCGAATGGACGTCAGTTCATGAACGATGATGAGTTGCGAGAGGCTCCTGTAGACATAATGAAATACTGCAGTGAGATCTTAACATCGCCGAATTCTATGCATCTGCAGTTTGTTCATGTCATCCAGAAGAAAGAATGCATGTATCGTGCTAATGTCGTAAATGTGTTCATTTAAAATTCAGTAGTGGTACATTTGGTAGTTTTTGTGATTATTTCGATACTTACATTTGTATGTCAGTAGACATGTAAAGAATTGAAGTAATTATTTCACGTGTTTGACGCGTTTCATTAACCTTCGATAATAGCTCGACACGCACGACCTCCAGTTGTTCAGAACGAATGCTAATGTTCATTACAGCTTACCATGAGAATGCAAATCTTTTCCTAGTTTACGCGAACAAAAACTGAGAACATTCCGTGAAACTTTCATGTATTTACATTTCTAAGCACATCGATAAAATTATTTAGGCATCTCAACAGCATGTCAAGCATCGGACAAATGGCTGAGAGAACGACTCAACGTTTTCCCGGTGGTGAGTTATTGTAAGTTTGATAAGTCATATACGTACAGATAAAATATACAATGTTGACAAGCACTTTGTTGAACAAACTTTTACAAAAGCTTGAGACCTTTCTCCTCAGTGACCCTATGGTCAAAAATGTTGATTTAGTAGTTACCAGGATATGAAATTAAAATACTCGGAAGGAAACTCGTACTCTGAGAGTGGTCAGCAAATAAATTGTTTTAGATAGGAATTAGAGTTAGAGGCGATCTGTTCTGGCCGTCCAGAAAATTAGGGAGGTAATTGTGGTTTGGCTCGAATAGTCCCATCATGACGTTGTTCTCAGAAAAATGTTGACTAAAGCTTAAAAACCAAAGACATGCCAGCGATTGCGCTAGGTTGTACCAATTGTTGCTTATTAAATTATTAAATTGGATAAATTATCTGTAACGAAACTTAATATCAGGCTCTGACGTTTTACTCACAGTTTAGTATCAATCAACCTTAGCCTTTAAAGTAAGTTCGGGAGCGAAGAATGGTTGCATATAACTAATACGGAAATCTTTTAAATTTTCTGTGTAACTCTCAAAATATGCCCAGCTTCACGGTGTGGTGTCCTCAAAATATGCCCAGCTTCACGGTGTGATGTCCTTAAAATATGCCCAGCTTCACGGTGTGATGTCCTCAAAACATGCCCAGCTTCACGGTGTGATGTCCTCAAAATATGCCCATCTTCACGATGTGATGTCCTCAAAATATGCCCAGCTTCACGGTGTGATGCCTTCAAAATATGCCCAGCTTCACGGTGTGATGTCCTCAAATATGCCCAGCTTCACGGTGTGATGTCCTCAAAATATGCCCAGCTTCACGGTGCGATGTCCTCAAATATGCCCAGCTTCACGGTGTGATGTCCTCAAATATGCCCAGCGTCACGGAGTGATGTCCTCAAATATGCCCAGCTTCACGGTGTGATGTCCTCAGAATATGCCCAGCTTCACGGTGTGATGTCCTCCAAATATGCCCAGCTTCACGGTGTGATGTCCTCAAAATTTGCCCAGCTTCACGGTGTGATATCCTCAAATATGCCCAGCTTCACAGTGTGATGCCCTCAAAATATGCCCAGCTTCACGGTGTGACGCCCTCAAAATATGCCCAGCTTCACGGTGTGACGCCCTCAAAATATGCCCAGCTTCACAGTGTGACGCCCTCAAAATATGCCCAGCTTCACGGTGTGACGCCCTCAAAATATGCCGAGCTTCACGGTGTGACGCCCTCAGAATATGCCCAGCTTCACAGTGTGACGCCCTCAAAATATGCCCAGCTTCACAGTGTGACACCCTCAAAATATGCCCAGCTTCACAGTGTGACGCCCTCAAAATGGAGGAAATTCAGCGTAAAAACGGAAACGTTTCGAGAGCTATGAAGCCTCCGCGACGCAACAAGGCATAAACGGCTTGACCTCTGCCTACCGAGGGTGTCGTTGTGTTTCTGTTCTATTTGTAAAAGGGTTATTTAGAACCCATACTTCATGCTCAAATGCAATTTATTGATTATTATAACATTGTAACTATTATCTGTGCTTTGCTCTATAAAATGTTAGCCTGAAGCGTTAATCCTTTTCAGATGTCTACGTACGTATGAAAAACAATTTTTCAAGAATTTCGCTAACTTTTTTTCGATTATAATTCAGGAATCTTTGATGCTAAACAAAATTCTGGCTCTCTTAGTTCAATGATTGAACAAATGAACATATTTCCTACAATGATATTGAATCAAATTTGTTCAGGTACTGATTTTTTCATAGAAATGTATTGGTGGTCCAGCTGTTGATGCAATACGTTCATGAAATTTATATATTAATTACTAGGAACTTAAGAATGACCAATATTGTTTGACCAGCTGTTGGTGTGACACAAACATAAAGCCAAATTTCCACAAGCAAGAGTATGACTAAATCGCTACATTTGACTACATCGCCCGTGACGCGCACGAGTTCTAGCTCTTGCAAACAAAACTGGAGGGAGGTGAAGCTCTGCCAATTCCAGCGTTGTAGGTTCAGTATTGTTCTAATGTACTGTTGTATGTACAAAGTTGTAATGCGGAGACAATTGAAACCTTGATTTGTAATAAAAATCTTGGTGGTCGTATAATCTTGATGTTCAAATAATTTTGATGCACATCTCTTGTGGTTAATTGGAAAAGTCGGATGGCTTGTAAAATCATGTGAACTTCGGCGCGATGTAGTTTGAGTAACTGACGCGCTAGCAAACCCATGTTACTAATGATTTTTTTATCTGAATGAGCGGATGATAACTTCACGTAGGTAAATGCATGTGTATTGGAAGTAGTAGGAGAAGAAAAATGCTACTGAGAAGTTCAGTACAAGTGTCATCTTGTATCAATGAAAAGCAATTTTGGTAGAAATACCAAAGCGACAACTAAATAGTCTCTGACTGAAGTTGTCGTTAACTGAGTTTATTATTTTCAGTATTGAAAGAAGCACCACGCACACCCTCTCACTGCAACAGTTTTCCCTTCTTCAATTACTCATTTGTGCACAAAATTTGACCAGAGGATTAGGACACAACGTATATTTGAGTTTCATGCACAAAAGTTTTGTGCTTTAATGATCTGTAATAACGATTCAGGCATCACGAATATTGTTGACATTATTCAGAATTTGAATCATAACGTATTACTCATGACTATCGCTTTAAAATGAAGGTAATAGCAAAGACTACCTTCATTTTAAAGCTATGTCGAGTCTTGCAACCTAATTTGATACACAATAACTATCGGTCTGTTCACTAGTTCAGTCGAGTAGTGATTAAAAAATGGAAAATTTACGCCTAATATACCATATAAAATTGAGATTTTAGATCATAAAATGAATTATATATGGCATTATATAACGAGGCGCTGTATTCACTTGCCACTCCGTTTGTTTGCCTCATACAAGTTTTTCGTGCGTTCAGCGCACACTAGCACTGAACTTTCAAATCGGAAAAAACTCTAAATTTCTGTAATCAAAATTATCATTTTGGATCAAGGCCTAATCTTCCTATATGTGCCAATTTTGTGAATATTCTCCACTCAGATGTGATATCCGGCCACAATGTTACTCCATTTTATCCCACGTACACATGTCCCTATAATGCTGAAGAGTTGTGTTGCTTCTTGACTATAATCTGATTTTTCTTAAAAATTTCTGTGAAGAAATTAAAAAACAGCTCATTTTTATGTTTTTCGAAGTCTTCTCTTCCTTTTAGTTATTTTTTTGCGAAAAATTTCTTAGGATTACAGTGAGCTCAGCTGTCATTTTCTGTGTAGTAGATGGTAGGTTGCTTCTATCTTTTATGTTATATATGTATTTATTTATTTATTTTTTTTTTATTTTTTTTTTTCTAATATTTTACTTTCAATAAGTATATAAATTAATATGTGTGTGTACGTGTGTAGGTATATATATGTATCTACATAAATAGATATACATGTTTCTATTTCATTTCTTTACGCAAAAACCATTCGGTTAATAAATTTTATTGCAATTGCGAAATGATTCAAAAATAGATCTAGCACTTCCCCAGAGGGCGTTTCTGTGAATCGGATTAATGTCATATATAATTAATGAAATAAAGTGCAATTTGAGCATATGAATCGTAGTAAAATTATCTTTCTGTCCGTGTTTTGTACAAGCTATGAATTTTGATATTGAATATATGTTTGTTTACCCATTTCTACCAATATTTTGTAGATATTTGTCAATCATGAGTGGTAACCGGCTTACACTGTATCTCTATTTTATCCCATGTACCCATGTCCGCATGATGTGGTGAATATCGAGAAGATATGAAATATGTTTTTGGTGGTGATAGGGCTTTGCATATTTTTTAGGGCATATTTTTCATTTCTCATTCAACTACCCTTGACAGAGATAGACTATTGGCAAGCCACGTGTGGTTTGTCTATTAGTACGCCTCGTGTATTTTGTCTATTAGGATGCCTCTTATGGTCTATCTATTTTGTACACCTCTGATAGCTTGTCTATTAGTACACCTCGTATAGTTTGCCTATTATTATTATGCCTCGTATGGCTTATCTATTTGTACACCTCGGATGGTTTGTCAATTAGTACTCCTTGTATAGAACTTTTGTTAGACTACTAGCCCACCACGAATGGTCTGTCTATTAGTACGCCTCGTATATTTTGTCAATTAATATGCCTCGTATGGTCTATCTACTTGTACACCTCTGACAGTTTGTCTATTAGTACACCTCGTATAGTTTGTCTATTATTATGCCTCGTATGGCTCATCTACTTGTACACCTCGGATGGTTTGTCAATTAGTACTCCTCGTATGGAACATTTGTTTTAGGATGCCCTATATTTAAGAAACTTTTAAAAGCCAATATGTTGGCATGTATCTCATGTGACAATTTGGAAATAAACATTTTTTCTTTTTTCTTTTCTTTTCTTTATACTAGCGCTGTAGAGGAGCTCCCCCAGAGCTCTCCCTGGTACTGCCTTGTATTAGGTCACAAGTCTTTATTGAAATGAAGACTGTAAACTTCTGGATACCTCTGACACTTCTGGTTGTTATACTAGCGAATTGGTAACCGCACACAGGCAGTCACGCACAGGCACACAGGCAGTCACGCACAGACGCACAGACAGTCACGCACAGGCACACAGGCAGTCACACGCAGGCACACACGCAGTCACGCGCAGGCACACAGAATGTCGGCTCAGGTATGCGTATACATTTGTCATTAGTTAAGAATGAGTACAAAACTGAAACGTAATGAAAAAAGAAAAAAAAGAAAAACAGTTTATGTCCAATATAGATGGTACAAAATACCATCATTGGTTTTTAAAATATCTTAACCCTTTCGGTACGATAATTCAAATGGTTTGGGTAAAAACTTGCAGGGGAAAAAGTTGTCGTTACCCTGAATTGTCAGTGAAATTGTCCTAATGTGGGTGCTTTCAGCTTAAGTAAGTGCCTACTTCATTATTTTAATTTTTAAAAATTTTCAATCTTTGAAGCTCTTTGCTTGGCGACAGAAATTTTTGATGTTGATAATTAGGTTTTTGTATTTACGAAGAAATTATCTACGAGTTCTTGCCCGAATTTATAAAATATAAACAAAGTTCAGTAAACTTGTTCAAGTGCAATGGAAAGGGTATTGAATGTGTTGCACGGACCCTGTAGCATGAACATACGCGAGCCTATGCAACAGGGTCCTTTGGTAATTACAGGGTCCTATGGTAACCTATGGTAATTTACACGTGCAGGCTTCTGGAATTGTTGAAAAACTAGTTTAATGATTGTTTTCAATTTCCCTAAGTTTTTTATTTACTCCAAAATATTCCCTCACTAGTTAAATTACATTAAAACTAGGTTAGATGCCCTAAATTGGAAGCACTAGCAAACTTGGCACTGGAGTAGCCGTTAGTACCGAAAGGGTTAAAGGTGATACACTTAGATGATACACACACACGGGTATTGTAAGACCCAAGTCACTTGTCGAAAAGAAATGATTGAGGGCAATGTGCTCATAATCTTCCTTAATCTACATTTGTCACGTCTTATAAGACGTGAGAAAATTTAAAGAATTTGACAATTTCATTTTGGCAACATTCTGCGGATCCGCGCTGGTCCGCAAGAATGACGCTAACGTTTTATTTGTTTGAAGTACGTGGGAGGAACAGGTTCCCGGATAATCTTAAGTTTCTGTGTCTTTAAGAGTGAATTTGTGTAGGAAAATCATTTAATTTACGTGTTACCTCGCTGGCTATACTTTTTGAGTGTCTTCACGCAACTTGTGTTCGATAGCGGTGAACGGCCGGTTTCTAGAGCATTCGAGGATGCTTCTGGCGGCCGGCAAACCCACCTACATTGAGTCAGACTAGCCGTTACAATTCTGTAAGGTCTGGTGTTTTCTTTCGATGTAGCCAGTAAGCTGCAGTGTAATGCCGGGAATTAGTCAGGTTCTAGTTTAACGGTATTTTAGCTGAACACTGTGATTTTACCGATTTGTCCGTTGAGCAATTTAACCCTGAGGTTAGGTTGATATGTGCATTCTCATGCTAAGTATAGCAGCTCAAGATGGAAAAAGTTGGAGTATCAGACAGGTTCAGAGAACGAGTGATTTAACTGATGAACTTTCCTATCTCTATTTCACTGCTCCAAGTGATTTTGTATTATTATCCAAATGCTTTTTAATTTGACACAGAGGATCATTTGAAGTTTATTACATTTCATAGATTAACACAAAATAGCACAATTTTATATTTGTTTGAGAGTGCAAGCCAACCGCTGCTTCACTATTTAAAAGATTTGTGTATTAAAGATACAAACTATATTGTGGTCCTTCCATGGATTAGACATCAGTTGTTGATAGTGAGAAGTTCACGACGACACATCGTGCTAAACTCGTACCAACTTTGGAAACATGATGTTCTTGTCTTTATATCGCAGTTTCTGTATTATTTATTAAGAAAAAGATGTGAAACAGAGAAAGATATTTTTTGTCGATTGGCTTCTCACCTATGAGCTGTGCTGAGCAAGTTGCGCCAGTCAGCAAGGTGGAAGCCTAAAGTTGAAGAATTCTCAGAAGTAGACTGAGAATAGGCACGGAGATTTATGAGACCACCAGCACGTTTGATTTGTGTTTTCAAAGAGACGTTGATAAACGTGTACTTGCCTCTCTCATTTTTTTTGATAATAGAATTTATTGATAATGGCTGATTTGATAACCTGAGTGACTTGCCCCTGCTTTAGAGACCTAATTTTGCTGTCTCTTTTTCCACAGATAGGGTAAAGTAAAAGACAGAGCAATCAATTATTTTATGTCCTAGAATAAGCTGTTCCAGGTCTAAAGCGAGGGACCTTTCCCCATCGTCTGTAAGTATTTTAAAGTATTCTCTCTCAACCTGTAACGTTACCTAACTCGTCATCCCTTTATTATCGTGAGGCATTCAATGCAAAGACTATACATTTGTTGTGCGATCGTCCACCTTTTTGTTCAAATCAAGTGCTTATCAACTAGTGACCGCTGTGTTAAAATTGCTAGATACGGATGTGTATTCAGGTATATATTCTTTTATGCTTCCTTAAAAAGACACTTTGAACATTGGGCGAAACAAGCGATTCATGTATTATTGCCTGGCGTTAGTGACACGAGTTTTACAATATTCGTGTGCGTATCATAAATGTGTTCTTTCTAAATGTGTTTCTAGCCGTGTGTCTTCGGCAGGGTGTTCTTGATAATGTGTTTATCGACTAAGAACTTATTCTCTTCCCTGTCAATGCAACTGAAACCCTTCTTGTTTCGTGAACTTATTTCCTAGCTTGCTGTTCCTGTGCACCTTTTGCGTAGATTCCGCGTTCCCCCAACTCCACGCTAAATGGTGCCTTCCTATTTCCTCTCTTGGGACATCTTTGTCGCGGTTAAGAGAGACTAAAACTTTCTTATATAATAATACTAGTAATAGCAATGCGAATTGTTGTGGTGCTACGTCGTTAGCAGGGCGGCGAGCTCCCTTTATTATGTGCTACATATTCTACGGCCTCTTATGTCTCACTCAGCTATTTCTCGTGTACCCTCGAGGTATGAATCTACTTTCTTGTTGTGCGGTGCTATGTAAATGGTGCCTTCCTCTTCCCTCTCTTGGAACATCTTTGTCGTGGTTGAGGGAGGCTAAAACTTTCCTATTTTTTAATACTAGTAATGCGTTACGAACTCCGTTACTAGAATATCATACCTAGTTCTAACAACATTTAGCAGTTCTCTGTGTCTCGCTCAGGAAGTGGAAGGTTCCTTTCTCGTTATACATTAATTGCTTATTCGACTGTGATCTTAAACTAGGATTTCCTGTCACGCAATTCCTGGTCCGAGTCTGAATCATACTTGTCTGGGCAGATTCACGGAGTCGTTTGGATAAGAAATAAAACCGAAGAAACCACGTGTTCTTCTTGGTGTCCCTACGCCTTCCGTTCCTATGCGTGCCGAAGCGAAGATAGAATTTCCGCTAGAGCACACGTAACAACATTTGATGATACATGTAATGAAAATTATGAGAGTCAACACAATTTCATGGACGACGCATTTTCATTGTGGGGTGAAAACACTTATGACAGTTTACATATACATGACATAAAACTTCGTAACTCTTGACGCCAAAAAATAATTGTAATATTGCGAGTAGTGTAAGTTCTAGTTAGAGAGACCTAAAGTTGGCAACGCTCGTGAGAGCAACACTCGCAACCAGTTTCCGATTGGTCGTAGCCAGCTAAACAGTTCATGCTGACTGCAAGTGTAAATATAGAGTATCTCGGACGGCAACGTACTACCTCTAGGTTATTCTCTAATTACCTACTACTAATTCTATTCTACTCTTTTCTATATATTTCAAGCTATATCCGCTCTACTCTCGCTGGCCACATGTGCGTACCAGATTCGTAACTGTTTCTGGGGGGTGACTTGACTTTGAACTCTCGATACTTAAGTAAAATAAAAAAAAATATATCTGTCGGGCCAAGTGCGTGCCTGCTTTCACTGTGCCAAGATTGCTTTCATTGTGCTTCGATCACCTTTTTTAGGGTGGTCGGTAGCGCGATCAATAGCGTTCTGGTGCGGTGAATTTAAGTCCTGAGTTCGAATCTCGTGAGCTCCTCGTACATTTATTTGTTTGAAAAACCTTTTGGAAGCAGTAGCTTCCGTACCAGATTCGTAACTGTTTCTGGGGGGTGACTTGACTTTGAACTCTCGATACTTAGGTAAAATAAAAAAAATATATCTGTCGGGCCAAGTGCGTGCCTGCTTTCACTGTGCCAAGATTGCTTTCATTGTGCTTGGATCACCTTTTTTTAGGGTGGTTGGTAGCGCGATCGATAGCGTTCTGGTGCGGTGAATTTAAGTCCTGAGTTCGAATCTCGTGAGCTCCTCGTACATTTATTTGTTTGAAAAACCTTGTGGAAGCAGTAGCTTTCCGTACCAGATTCGTAACTGTTTCTGGGGGGTGACTTGACTTTGAACTCTCGATACTTGAGTAAAATAAAAAAAATATATCTGTCGGGCCAAGTGCGTGCCTGCTTTCACTGTGCCAAGATTGCTTTCATTGTGCTTCGATCACCTTTTTTTAGGGTGGTCGGTAGCGCGATCGATAGCGTTCTGGTGCGGTGAATTTAAGTCCTGAGTTCGAATCTCGTGAGCTTCTAAACTTTGGCCTGATGGGCGTAATTCTAGTTTTACTTTGGACAGGGTCACCAGCGCGAGAGGACGCGCATTGAATTGAAAATGAATTGATATGGCCACTGACTCAGAAGGAGTTTGACACTGGTGTTCGGACGCAATATTTCAAGCGTCTAAATCAACAATAAAAACCGCGATACAACCATCATTGGGGAGAATGAGAGAACAGTTACGCTCGCCTTTAGGGGGGGTTTATTAGTTGAGGTTGAGCCGTAGTGCGAGGTTTGATTCTTGTTCGAGAGACGTCCTTGGGGAGAGTCCGAGGAGGTTGCAGGACTTCAGACGATTCGTTCCGCTCAGGCTTTTGGAAGCGTGTGCTGGAGTGTGTAGTCGATGATGGTGTAAGTGTGGGAGGTTCCGACACTAAGTGAGTAGCGAATTGAGTGCTGAGTATGGGAATAGTTACCGGTTGGGAAAACTCGGTAAGAAGGGGACTCTCGACCCAATGGTAGTCACAACTGGAGGTTTTAGCGGCTTAGCTGCAGGGATGCAGGCCTTCCAGTTTAATAAGTTAAATAGGAGGGGAAACTTGGAGAATCAACTCAGAGAGTGAACCAGGAGGAGGTAAGCTCCTTAAATTAAGAGGTTAGGGTTTGGTTTCATACGTGTTTGTGAGTGCATGAATGTGTGGTCCAGTCAATCCTGTGAGGGAGCAGGTGACTTGGATTACTTTGCACGGTAACGAGTCTATTCATACACATGTGCAAGACTGCTGCATCTGCTACTTACAGAGGAACAATGGAAGAGTCTAGTGCTAAAGTCAGTACCGCAGCTCTAGCGCCCGAGTTGCAGCCTGAATCATCTTAACACCCAGAACCGGTGTTCAAGACCAACTGGTCAAAAACTCCACTGATATCACAAGCAGCAACACAACTGAGTATATAATCGTTATGTAATTTGCTAATGGAATTTAATTATACTGGTTTGGCTTCCAGGTATTCCAAAAATAGCCAGCCAACTGCAGTCAGTTGGCGGTTGTAACTTGAGTCAAAGGCAATCTACACTTACAACTCAGCATGAGACTGAAGATTTAAATTTCCCGTACAGGGAACTAATTTCTAAAGACAAAACATGACTGAGTATGAACTAACAACTAGAAGTAAAATAATGTACACAAAATGGCATGAGAAAAGGTGAGGACTCTTGTTCTCTATAATTTAGATGAGCCAGAACTGCTTCTAGGCGCAGAAAAATTACATATAAAAAGGCGCAACAGAATAACAAACCAACTGAAGCTGGAAAGCAAAGTTACAGTGACAGCAAAAAGGCTAACAACGCTCAATTAAATTCAGGGAAGTAAAATTGGACTTCCTCACAAATGATCTTTGTGGACAGCAAAGTTTCTTGAAACGCTATGTTCATCACTAAAAAATATCTAAGGAGCTAATGCCAACATCGTCTAACACTGACAGCACAATACGGAATCATCGGAGAATAGTAAACACGAAAACTATGGCAAAGATGGGGCAGTGAGCTTGAGGCTGGTGCCTAACTAACACCGGCACAAAGGAAACATAGTGAATGTTCACAAAAATGAGCTCTCAACACATAGACAAGTCAATATATATAATAAAACACTTAATATTAACACTTGATACTTACAAATGCCCGCTCTGGGGCCCAAGAACTAAATCGGAAGAACACACAACGTGAATGACCAGTCTGCCTGGATGGCTGACTATCGAGAGCGTGCGAAATGGTTCTGCGTGAAAACGCGCTGAAAGCTGATGCTCGAAAAATGTTGAAATATTTCGGGTCAACTTTTAATAGATTTCGGGGTAATGTTGAATGACAATAGTGATCTAAAATTGTAATAATGATTGCGTTAGCTTTATTTAATTTTTAGAAGGTAGTTTTATTCATTTATGAAATTTAGACTGAAGTGCGGCAGAAGGCGTTCACTACAAACTCCTCGTACATTTATTTGTTTGAAAAACCTTGTGGAAGCAGTAGCTTTCCGTACCAGATTCGTAACTGTTTCTGGGGGTGACTTGACTTTGAACTCTCGATACTTAAGTAAAATAAAAAAAATATATCTGTCGGGCCAAGTGCGTGCCTGCTTTCACTGTGCCAAGATTGCTTTCATTGTGCTTCGATCACCTTTTTTTAGGGTGGTCGGTAGCGCGATCGATAGCGTTCTGGTGCGGTGAATTCAAGTCCTGAGTTCGAATCTCGTGAGCTCCTCGTACATTTATTTGTTTGAAAAACCTTGTGGAAGCAGTAGCTTTCCGTACCAGATTCGTAACTGTTTCTGGGGGGTGACTTGACTTTGAACTCTCGATACTTAAGTAAAATAAAAAAAATATATCTGTCGGGCCAAGTGCGTGCCTGCTTTCACTGTGCCAAGATTGCTTTCATTGTGCTTCGATCACCTTTTTTAGGGTGGTCGGTAGCGCGATCGATAGCGTTCTGGTGCGGTGAATTTAAGTCCTGAGTTCGAATCTCGTGAGCTCCTCGTACATTGAGTATCTAAGTTGTAGGGTATCTAAGAGGTGAGTGAAGTATGTACCTAATGTGATGTGTCATTGCATTTGTCTATGGATGTGTTATTTGTGTCTTGATGGGGAGTAGTAATATTATATCTCCGTCTAGATATATAACAATAATATTAGAATTGCCTTTTCGGCAGATGTTCAAAAATGTCATTTCAAGGAAGCATGAAAGAATATATTTATTCATATATACAAGCATGGGGACCACTAAAATTACAAGTTTTGTATTTCAAATTAAACAATTTTAACCTAACGTTTATTAGTTGATGATCATTTTATTTAAATATAAATGGGTGATCACACAACAAATGTATAGTTTTTTACGTGAATGCTTTACAATAATAAAGAGATGACGAATTAAGTAATGTTAAAAGTTGAGAGAGAACAGAAAAATGACCATTATCTCTAATTAAGCTAGTTGTCAGTTTAATACACAAATACGAGCATATATACATGTAAATATATACACATATATGTGCGAGGAGTTCGGGAGACTCGAACTCAGGACTAGAAATCACCGCGCTAGCACGCTATCGACCGCGGCCATATAAACGCAGGCTATATACACATATACATGCACACACATACCTACGCACATACATACACCTAACACCTAAACATCCACAAATTCATTTCCATGCATCGAGGCAATCACAATACATACGCGTCCTATAAAAATGCTGTGCGATATACTGAAATATAGGATAATGAGCAAAAGAAATTCGTGACAACTTTTTCAGTATGTTTTGCTGCTCACAATTTCTAATGAAAATTGTAACGATGTTTTATTAAATATTGCATCAAAAAGATCATTGGTTGATACGCGTCTTATTTATCATATGTGGGTGATCGTGTAACAAATATTTATATATGTATATTTTTTATAAATGCATTACAATTATCAAGTGAAATGAAGTATTACGTAGTGACACACTCACCTATCTACGAACGCATTGCGTGCACACTTACACATATACACAAGTAAGCATGTTTGCAAATATCAGCGTAAACTAATCAGTATAAACTAGCAATCCAATCGAGGGAATCGGAGAATATATCTTTGCTTGTGGCATGAATTTTATAAAATTTTCGCACTAAAAATAGTGGCACAAAACAGTCTACCTTAGTCAAAAACATGAAAACGATTTTTCTACTACGGTTCCCAAGTACAGAATATTTCCAGAAGCACGCGAGGCTTAGGTGCAGTTGTTATAATATACTCTAGAGCGTAAGAGATGATATGATAATTTGCACTACACTAGCCTACCAAGAGCATTTTTGGACGTGACGAAGATAAAAACAAGAATGTCCCATAAGGGTGTCATATTAGGAAAAAAAATCACATTATCTTTGAAATATGGCGCCAAATGCCTACAATTGATATATATACATAGGTCCCACATTTTACATGTACAAGACGTTTAAGCTTGGGATTGCCTTACAATAATAAAATGAAATGATGTGTTGGGTAGTGTTAGAAGTTGGGAGTGAGAAAAAAGTCTGGTATTTATAGTTTATATACTAGTTGCTAGTCCAGTGCACACAGGTGTATGTGCACATATGCACACCCATATGCGCACATACACCCATATACGCACACACATATACAAATAAGCATGTTTGCAAATCCCAGCGTAATGGCGATCAAATCATAATACCTACGCATACTTCAATACTGTTGTGTGATGTCTTGAATTATAAAAAAATACAAACAAACACAAAGAACAATCTTGCTCATGATATAGCTAAAGTCACAGTCAAGTTCTGTGTAATCGTAGGAAATAACCTGATGAAAAAGAAGGAATGGGAAAAAACACTTCGAAAAACGTATAAATGAAATGGTTTATAATATCCTAAAAGATATTTAAAGAAAACTCAGGTTACCGTCGAGAAACAACAACAACAAAAAAAATTTCATGTCCACTCGGTATTTTCTGCAACATTATGCGGGAATGGGTACATGGGATAAAACGAAGATACAGTGAGGATGTGCTGAAGTGCAGATGTGCTGAAGAGGATTGCGGTATGAGCTGTCTTGCTGGATTGGATCAGGAGTGCAATTTGAGTATCATTGAAGCTATGAAAATGTTTCTTGTGCGTGCCTGGAGTAAGAGACAGTGACTGGAATGAGCTAGTACGGTAGAGTGGTCAGTAATGACCCAATATGCCTGGGGATGGTGTTTTGACACACTGGTTACCCCAGTGATGCCGTCCAATGGCAGCTTGTGACAAGGATGGGTAGATCCTGAGTAGTTTGGTGGACAAGTCTGGTACCAGGTGCTGAACTCTTTGTGTGAAAATTGTGGAGGGAATTGCAGGCCGTAACAAAGGCCCCGACGCTGTCGGCCCTCAATTTCAAGTGCAAGCCAGATATCACTTAGGATTAGCAAATATCTACAAAATTTTGGTAGAAATGCATAAATAAAAATACAGTCAAAATGGAAATTTATAGCTTGTTCAACATACAGACAGAAAGATAATTTTACCACGATTTACATGTTCATATTGCACTTTATTCAATTTGTCTAACTGCATTTTTTATTTTTCCGATTGACAGAAACGCCCTCTGGGGCTGTGATAGATATTTTTTTGAATCATTACGCCAATGCAATCAAATTAATTAACCGGGTTGTTTTTACGTAAAAAATAGAAATTTAAACATGTACATCTATTTATATAGGTATACATGCACCTACATACGTGCACACATATATTGATATACATACACATTGAAAATGAATATAAGAAACAAAATACATACATAAAAAATAAAAAAATAAGAAAAAACCTACCTCCTACAATATCAAAAAGACAGTCTCATCCCTGTAATCATGAGAAATTATTCAGAAAAAATAACTTTAAAGAAAGAGAACTTTAAAAATGCAAAAATGAATTGTTTTTTAATTTAGGCCCCTATAATAGAAATTTTGGTCAATATTGAGTTTAGGTGATGTGGGTAAATTAAGCATTCCGTTTCACATAATCATCTAAGAAGCCCATTTAAGAACGTTTTACATGAATGACATTTTTTCCGCTGATGCGTTATTTTCGAATTATTAAACTTTGAAGTTGGTTTTCGGGCACCAAGGAAGCGAGCGCGCCATGCGGAATTTAATTAATAACGGAAGCTAACCCCCTATTACAAACGTAAAGAGGTTGGGTCGTGGGGGGGAGGCACAGTTCTTTTAGTGAAAATTATAAATAAAGCTTCTAACCGACCCATTAGGGTGACGACCGCAATCTTGTTTACATCGGCCGGCTCCAAGATTGCGGTCTTCACCCTAATGGGTCGGTTAGAAGCTTTATTTATAATTTTCATTAAAAGAACTGTGCCTCCCCCTCACGACCCAACCTCTTTACGTTTGTAATAAGGGGTTAGCTTCCGTTATTAATTAAATTCTGCTTGGTGCGCTCGCTTCTTTTGGCGCGCTAATATACCTCTCTAACTAGAAAACTAAACATCAGCGGAAAAAATGTCATTCATGTAAAATGTTTTTAAATGGGCTTCTTAAGAACACCGTATAGGTAGAAATCAGGATATGTGTTGATTTTGTGCTTTTATATGCATCTTATAGAGGATTTTCTTGCGCTTCCATTGGTACTTTCCGTTTACGTCTTCTCCGAATAGTGCGCCCACCAGAGGGGGGGAAAGCGATGGGGGTGGAGTGACCTTGAACCCTTCCCCCCTCATTATTGGGGGTCAATTGAGCGTGTTTCTCTGCGGAAATGACATTATAGTTCGTTAATGGGCTACTCAAAGTGCTTCCATTATTCAAACGAAACATTCTAACGCTGAATAAATATTTTTTTTATAATTTTTGACAATTTCAGAATTCAGCTGTTCTGCCGTATCTATGATACCGCAGCTTTCATTCATAGCTCAATAACAGCTGCAGTATCATAGCTACAGCTATTGCGAGCACACCAATCCAAAGGGCTTGAAAAGAGCTATAAAACAAAAGAGTTGACTTGACAAAAAAACGCATTTTGGTAAAAAAAATAAAAAATTAAAGAAATTGGTTGCTTTCATGAATACCACCTATTCTCTTTTGTTGTATATTTTTTCCCAGAGTTACAGCGCTACAGCAATGTAAATTGTATCAATTGAAAGGGCTTTAAAAGAGCTACAAATGCTCGAGAGTTCATTATAGAAAACCCTCTACCCTACATACAAGGTCACGTGGAAGCCACATGGTTACGACATGGATTGTCCATGTTTGCCATATGGGTTCTATCTGCCCTTGCTATGTGGAAACCACATGGACTTTTGGAAAGTGGCCCCACCTGGTACCCACATGGTTAGGACACTTGTCGAGGATGTGGGTTCTACATGGAAACCACATGGTTACGACATGGATTGTAGATGTTTTACATATGGGTTCTATCTGCCCATGCTATGTGGAAACCACATGGACTTTTGGAAAGTGGCCCCACCTGGTGCCCACATGGTTAGGACACGTGTCGAGGATGTGGGTTCTACATGGACACCATATGCCTCATGGTTATCCCTCGCTTCTGCCAGCTAAGATCCATTTGGTAATTACGCGTGGGTTCCATCTATGAATCAAGCAGACTTACCATGAATTCTACTGACGCGTATTATACACCGTTTCCATGTGGTTATCAAAGTTAGTTGATCGCTTCGGTGTGACGGTGCCGCTGCATTGTCATGTCTTGTAGGAGATTACCTGTTTGCAATCAAACGTGTAGAACACGTCCCCCCAAAATGCCATTCTCCTCCCTCACTAATCCTTGATTCCATATATGGTTATTTTATGAACACTCATGCAAATGTTTCGCGACTTGCTTTGCAGTAATTTATCAGCCGGGACAGTAATTAGTGGCGAAGGAATGGCATTTCAGTATTCATAGGGTTTCATGGCAGCCTCCACCACTCTTTGTAGCGTGTTTTAGTGACATATATACAAGTATTATACTAATATTTATGTCACAAGGCTGTTAATTCACAAAGGCGCACATGCATTGTGAATGAAATATCAACCGAAGATCTCGGAGCAACTTGCAAATTGCGATATTTTTTCCCGAGTGAAGAAAGTAGGGTTAACAGCCAGGCTAAGATGCAGTGAATAATTCCATTATTCAAACATTTCAAATTTTCTTTGTACTCATTGACTTGTAATAAGATAAATTCAAAAATTGAATGCTTCTATAAATAAGGCTTTCAAAGAAGAACAAAGACTATGAACCCTCCATGGCATAACTTACACCACGCTATACCTGGTGTCCCATGAAAATGTCCCCGACTTTTCGATTGATTATATCTCCGCAATAAATAAACATATTTGAAATGTCTTTTTTTCACAGTGTTGCGAATTTCGTTTCTTTTTCGAATAATTTAAGCTTTTGAAAATCGTTTAAAACCACTTAACAGTGATCGATTTACTAAAAGAGGTAGAAAAACTAATTGTTCAAATGAAAGTTTTAGAAACAACACTGGTGATCTTCTTCATTTCTGAATACCTACAGTTAAGAATAATTTCACCATGATGTATCCTACACACCGCCAAGTCTTTAAACCCTCTGAGAGGTTATTTACTTTCTTATTTCATCATTTGAAGTCTGAAGACACTCAAAATGCAGCTCACTAACGATCAAAGAATTTTCATCGTATTGGAATGAATATGAAGCAACGAAAAGCGGTGAAAAAGTAAGAGCAATAAATTTTCTTCCATATTTTCTAACAGTGAGAAACACAGTCTTCTTATATGACGAGTTCCTTTCCGGGAATGTTTCATTAAACGATTTTCAAACTTTTTTATAGATTTCCATTGCTTCGTATTCCAATACGATGGAAATTCATTGATAGATAGTTAGCTGCATTTTGAGTGTCTTCAAATGATGAAATAAGAAAGCAAATAACCTCTCAGAGGGTTTAAAGACTTGGCGGTATGTAGGATACATCATTGTGAAATTATTCTTAACAGTAGGTATTGGGAAATGAAGAAGATCACCAGTGTTGTTTTTAAAACTTTCCTTTGAACAATTAGTTTTTCTACCTCTTATAGTAAATCGATCACTGTTAGTGTAGTGACATACTAAGCGTTAAAACGCGCTTCCGCGCAAAGCTGCGGTAGCCGCAAATCCGTCAGCACGTGTTGTCTTACCAGGCCTGACATACTAGAGAAACCGCGGCGCGGAAAACGCGAGCGGTATTTTTTCTACCGCGCGTGTCGGCGGAAGGAGATTTACCGCGGCGCGGTTTAGAGCAGTCAACACAGAAAGTAATGACTAGTGACACGTTAGCCGCTCACAGCGCTGCAGTAAACGCAATTCATTTCTAGTTTCCCATAGAATATCAGGAAGATATCCATATATTTTCATCAAATATTATTTATTATTATTATTTTATCTATTATCTATTATTATATCTGATTTGTAATAGCAATTATTAATTCATTTATCACTGTGCTCTCTAATATTTTCATAAAAACGAGGAAACTTGTCTCAGCCACGTTGTATGGGTGCACGAAATATCTCCGTACACGAGGCATATCCAATAATCCTTCGCTCTCAACAGCGCACACAGTGGCAACATTTATGAAATGTGAAACCTCCATTCTGTTCAGAGTTCCAAACAGCACTGTACGAAAAAACGCGCGACAACCTTCACGGTTAGCGCGCCACTGTGTCATCTACCTACAAATGCGTTTTTACCGCGCGCGGTCGCGGTAACAGTTTCCCGCTGCCGCAACCGCATAGTATGTTATAACACTTAAGTGGTTATTAAACTATTTTCAAAAACGTAAATTATTCGAAAAAGAAACTAAATTTGCTACACTGTGAAAAAAGACATCTCAAATTTGTTAATTTATTGCGGAGATATAATCAACCGACAAGTCGGGGACATTTTGGGGGGACACCCAGTTTGGGTGTTCGTAGTAAAAGCACGTTCATAAATTTTTTCCAGGGCAGATATCCACCACAATAATTTGGAATGGAAAAACCTGACCGTCAGCAAGGAATTTTTTGTTTAATTTTGCAATGATTTCTAGAAAAAATTAAAGTCCACTAATACTATGGCAGGGAATATAAATATTCAAACTCGAAAAATCAAGATGACAGATGAATTGTTCAGTTATGAATTGTAACATTTTTATTAAAGCAAATCAAATTCCTATAATATAATGGCACCGCAAACTTCATCAATCAAAATCGAGAAATTGTACTCGCTTAATTGTTCATTCTTGGATTTTGTTAACTTTTCTTAGAAACAAATTCAATTCCTTAAATATGATAAAATGGCAGCGCTAACTTTAAAGTTCACATATGAAACATCATGGTTCTATAAAAATGAACTATGAAGAATGAATTTACCCCTCAAATGCATGAAAATTTTTTAACAATTCACTTCCAATTCGTTCAAATTCATATATAATGGTTGTGAATACATGTTTATGCATTTTAGGGTGTAAATTTGTCCTTCATTGTATATTTCTATTGTGTCATGACAAATTCAGGCAAAACATTGACAAAATAAATTATACTCGCCAACCTCATCCATAATGTGAAGACTGATAAACCCTCAAAATGAAGGTCAACGCAATAAATAATGAAATAAGAAACAAAATCTTACCAGTCAATAATTGTAATGATGGATTTCTTAGGCGGTATTTCAAATTTAAATGCTTACGTAAATATATTTTATAGCATGAGTACCACAAAGCAACAAAATGAATTACAACAAGAAAAAGAATTAGAAGATATTTTATTCATTCAGCGCAAACGAGAAATGGCGCAATTAAAGTTATCATTACTGTCGAAAGGTTTACATTTATACAAGAACTAGAACTCTGTATATTAATCTTACACGATTTCCAGCGACTCATCACTCCTCATCACAACGGCGTGCTTATGAGAGAATTATTGTAATAAAATCAGATTATTGTTCATGGCTTCAGTACCAAAATGAGCTACAGTTCAACAGAAAGTAATGAAGACAAATTAACCAGACGTATCGCTTTAACCAGCAGCACATAAGAACTATGCTCAGTTTTAATGTCTCTAATATGGACAGTGAAAAGCTCGTCTTGTTAATTATCCCTATCTTCCACTTAGATTCACTAATACTGCGAATTGAATGATGTTCCTAGAAATATACAGGAGCACAATTAACACCGATCACGTCTTGAGCAGAACTAAGTAACGGTCACGGAAGACGGAGCACGGAAGTTTGAATAGGAGGTGCCACAACGTCTGAGAGGAGGGGTAGTTGCCAGATGCACATTCTTTCGAAATCGAAACGTCAAAACTTGTCCAAATAGTTTCATGAGTGTATATCAATTTATTCATTGGTGTGTTCTGTCTTTCAGTATTATTTTACGAAAGCTTTTGAAATCGCACCAGACGCATATATAGAATTTAGTTATCCCAATTTTTGGTTCAAAGAGATTATCAGCATATATTTCATAGGAAATGATTAACTTATTAGTTATTACTAATGTTTAAAATGAGCATTACAAATGAATAAGACACAACTAAGACTTGAAAAGGCGAATGTTAGATTTTTTAGCACAAAGAGTTTCTTTTATCTCAGCTTGACCCTGAATACTACAAATAATAACGTATATATTTTTGACCATCAAGAAAATATTAGTAAATTTGGGAATAATCTGATGTGTAAACGGGTAATTGGTTATAAATGTAGAATTTAATATGTGCTCTGAATGGAATCTTTGACATTTCATCGAAAACATATAACAATTATTTTAATATTTATATATACGCAATATTTTCTTAAAAGCCGTTCATAAGCAAGTACGTTGCATACACACGTGCCTCCCATGTGGAAAAATTTATTTGAAGGCAATGTGGTAGCTAATAGGAAATCACACGTGGATCCCACGTATAAAATCAAGCATGCAATGTACTAATATGGCTATGATGAGTATATTCAGTGGTAAATCCATTTTGCCAACTAAAATCCACGTAACCAGCAGCTAACCACGTGGCTTCCATGTGACATTGTATGTAGGGTAGTTCAAAAGATAAAAAGATTTTTTTTTGTGAAAAAACACGTTTTTCTGGAAACTTGATAATTGGTTTCTCAAATGTATCTCCTTCCACAATTTTGGAGCTACAAGAATGGTTTATAAACCATTCGATAGGGCTTAGCAAGGTGTATCCACGCGCAATATCATTTTTTGATACATCTATTATTTTGAAAATTACACATGAAAAAAAAAATGAAAAAAATTCATTTTTTTTTAATTCCCAAAAGCCACAAAAAAGTTATCGAAATTCCCTATTGCGAGTGGTTATATAGACATCTAAGCAATCTTAAAACGAAGTACTGGTTCTGTAACTTCAAAATTGTAGAAGAAGATAGATTTTCAAAAAAAATCCTATTTGATCATATTTTTCGAAAATAAAAAAAAATCCAGTGCAGATACAAAAATTTTGTCGAAATAACAATTGATCTTTGCATCATTTCACACCTACTGTGAAAATTTCAGAGAAAGCCATCTATAAATAACGGACTTTTTTTTACCTAGACGGTGTTCTTAAGTGATTGTTAGAAACGGAATGCTTAGTTTCCCCACATCACCTAAACTCAATATTGACCAAAATTTTATAGAAAACTCAGGTTACAGTGAAGGAACAACAACAAAAAAGAAGACAACTCTGAGTTCAAATTCAAGGTAAATCTGAAGGATATGACAGTTATCAATTTTACACTTTTCGGTGCCTAAATCTAATAAATTGAATCAAAATAAACAAGTTTTCTTCTATGCACTTTCCGTCTGAAATGATTATATTACGAGTTGTAGCGGTAGGTTTAGTTTCGTCTCATGACGAATGCGCTTGAATAAACAGATACTCATCGATTTTTGAATTTTTGTTACTTGAATCATGGTAATAACATCGAAATAAGCAACTTTTCTGCTATACACTTTTTTTGTCAAATGAATATTTAATGAGGTATAGCGGTAGGTTTGGTTTCGTCTTTGATGACAATCGCGCTGGAAGTGTGCATTGCAGTGTTGCTGTCTGACGTGCTCCTTGAATTACTTGCCGCTTCAAGCACTGGAGTTGCGAGGAGTCGTTTTCCGCTATAACTAATAAAATACTCATTTCAGACGGAAAGTGCATAGAAGAAAACTTGTTTATTTCGATCTAATTAACTATGCTGAGGCATCAAAATCTACAAAATCAATAACTGTCATACCCTTCAGATTTACCAACTTCAATATGTATTCTCTTCAGCATTATACAGACATGTGTACATGGGATAAAATGGAATAACATTGGGGCCAGATATCACATCTGAGTGGCTAATATTTACAAAATTTGGCATGTAGAGGTAGATTAAACTGTGGTCCACAGTAATAATTTTAACAACGGTAATTTAGAGGGTCGATGTGTATTTTATGTCATTCACCAAAATTAAAATTCTGATTGAAAGAATCACTAAAGGAACCCATTGGAAATGTTTTATACGAATGACATTCTGCTTGCTCATGCGTTATTTTCAAATGTTTCACATGAAAAAGTTGTGGTTAGTCTATGTAAGAATACTAGTGCAATCTTGTGGCCAGGAAACTCATAAACTATGCATGTAAAGAGATTGACAGGATTGTACACTTCCTTGCAACGGAGTGTGTATACAGAAGAATCAGCTGTTTGTTTGAAAATTGATGGTTTGGGTTCAAAATTTGGGGAGAATTATCAAAATTATTAGCTGTATGATGTAGTAATGGTTAATGAGTCGAGGAAAGAACAACTAAGAATGCCTAAAATTGGTCAAGAGATAAAAATTTCAGTGCATAATTTTATGGAACTTGAAATAAATTGATGGCTACAATGCTGATAAAACTCACAGAAATAAGCAGGAATAAGATGAGCAGTGCGTGGTTTATTTTAGCATAAATACCATTGCATGACTAAATCAAAGGTTTGAAAGTTGGTAATGCTTTTGAATGAATTATGTGCTTTTCCCAAGGGGGCCAAAAATAACTGGAAACTTTCAAAAGGTGACAATAGTGTAATCTGTTTTTGAGACAATGATGAAAGCTGTCTTGAATTATGCTAATATAGTTGATGAATACAGAATGAATAATGGATGAAATATATTTTGAGAGAATATCTAATATGTATTCCATAAAGCTGGGTTTTAAAAAGTTCTATTATTCTAAAATTTACTGAACTTTTGCTGATTACTTGCGGCGGGCGAACTTTTTTTGATGAAGGTTGCGAGAAAAGACTAAAAATAGTACCCGTGAAAAGAAAAAAAGTTGGACAGTGATCGAAATTGCTTGTCGCCTAGAGGTGGAGCATCGAGTGTATACTGGAATCACCACTAATAGCAGACAATCCACACTTCCCGTAGTGCCAGCGCGCTCAAACGTGATGAGCGTATAAAGCAGAAAATTCTAAGACCTACGGACCCCTTTCCAGGCCCCTAGACCCCGTAGGAGACCCCCCAGAAGGTCAAAAAACGACGAAAATAGGGACATTTCAAACAGGAAGAATTTCTTCATCGCGGCTTTGGAGGAGATCAATTTGTCAGAACTAGTAGAAAAAATGTCGGGATTTATGACGGTGTGGTCGGTAAGTCGAAAAGTATTCGAGAAAATGTTCAAATGAATGAAAAAGTTTTGGTAAAAAAACGCGCGTTTTTGAAGGCTGACTTTGGCCGCTATTCCTCGCGTTTTTACCCGGCGTTCACGTTCCAAAACTTGATTGAATGTAGATTAAATATTTTTCTCACATCTATCAAGTTTGTAAATCGTCAGCTTTGTTAGTTTTCTAAAAATATGTGATTTAAAAGCACTCATTTTTGTCGGAAAAATCACGAAAAAAGAAAATATGCGAGAAGGGTGCGTCACACAGGAAAAGTTATTTAACACTTTTTGCTTCTTATCAAACATTACATAGGTTTGGCGTTGCATGATATTATGCGCGGTTTCAAAAATATGCGGAAAAAACTGGTTTTATACGTAATTTTGACTTTTCTTACCCCCCTCACGCCCCCTTCTTTACCCTTGACGGCTTTGAAGAACTCTGTACTGATGCACCTCGAGGAGATCTTTCGAATGATACCTGTGTCTCAAAGTCATATGTTGTCAAGTTTTTGAGGAAAATGGAAAAAAACATCTACATGGATCTTATTTTGAAGCGAAAAGAGGCTGCGAAAAGATCATTCAATCTCCGCAGATTTGTTGTACGGATTATTCCCTTGTACGCATTGAAGTTTCCATAATCGAGACCATGGGTGACACTGCGTTAAGGCGCCTGCTCAACTTTTGAAGGCTGTCTATGAATGTTGAACACCAAGACGCTGATGTTTTCATGTTTTTCGAGTTTGATGTGATACATTTGGAGTGACTGTCAAGGTTCAAAGTTTTGCCCAATTTTTTTGCCGTTTGAAACCCTGTTGCAAATTTTTTATAGGTCTACAGTGTTCTTAGAGTTAATAGAAATTAATTTTGGCTTAGAAGTAAACTCTGTAACTCGCTTCTTTCGCTTTCAGATTCGCATAACTTTTATTCATGACTAGAAATTCACCCGTTTCAATTGTTTATATTGGTTTCACAGGGAACTTTATATGGAGAACAAATGTGTTTAGAATTTGTGACTCATCTTATGGTAGTATTATTTCAATTCTAACAGAGAAAGTCTTTCTGTTTAGCGTTCTAATTTCGCTGCTTGTGTAGGTCCATGAATTTTCGACAAATTTTCACACCTGTATGGCCACTTTCGATTGCAATTTCTCAGAGGTTTAGCGTTTGAGACATGAATCTTCAGCTGCTTTGAATAGTGGTACCATTAGTAATTAGGTTGAAGCAAAATAACGTGCCATAAGTCGGAAACTAGCTCCAGCATAGAGGCGTAAATATTGCTTATTATTCGTTGTTAAGAGAAACGATGGTCATTCGTTGGAGGTGCCAAATTTAGTTACGTTTTTTTTGTATTTTGGTTGAGATACGGGACGTCGAAATGTCACCATCGTGTTGAGAATTAATTTTTCTATATACTGAATTAGATTTAAGTCTCATCATCGTGGAAGTTACTTCGTAGATTGAGGTGAAATGTGCGTTATGAGTATTTTTAGACGCGAAAAATTATGCAAATACTCGCCTGGTATTTGGAAGATCCCTATGTTCTTTCAACCGTCATATATTTGGGTACCGCAAATTCTGCGTACTGATATTGGTTTATACCGAAAACAAGGCGTTTTCGTGAAAATTTCGGAAATGAAGGAAAATTAAGCGTAATCAAACTTCGAATTCGTCATCTCTATACAGATGTAGCTGCTAAATTGTTTTCGTTCGGCACAGCTTTACGTGCGTATTTGTGTTGTGTTTTGAACAGGTTTGTTGTCACTAGAAACTAGAAATTAGAAGAGCACCTAATATACAAGAGTAGGACTCTTTATTTCGTAAAGAGAAAAAGCTCATTCGAGAACAAATCTCTCGATATTGTGGCTCAAACTGCACGAAAATGGTTCCTTTCGGCATGCTTTGATTAAACGAAGCATTTTCTAGGAAAGGTAGTTTTCTCATAGATTCCTATGATTAGGACTTGAAATGTTAGCATCTTTATGACCAGAGGCTTGGTAATTGTACCCGAAAAATTCGATCGCCAATAATGATAGAAATTCGTTGTTCGAAAGCCTCAAAATCGCTAACCTGACATTTGTGAGCTGCAGGAAATCACATTCGAGTGCTTAGACAATATATTTAGGCTTTAAGTAATGGTTATAATATGTTGAATGTGTGTGTGTTCCCGATAGCGACTAAATTTTGTAGATGTTATGCGTGTTTCAATAATGTTATTGAGGGATTTTCGAATATTGTAACTGATATATTTCCAACAATTTGTAAATTCCCTCTCAGCCTAATTTAATTAAGGTTTCTGTATCGATCCATATTAGAAATAAATGAATAGAAAGAGGTGGACATTGTTCCCATTCATGAAATATTTGATTTTGGCGAGAAAAATGTCGACTAAGAAACATCAGTGATTTGAAGCTATAAAGCCGCTGATGGTGACAGACGCATATGTTTTATAAATTTGATAGATATGTTCGGATATGATATTGTCATAAATAATGCGGAATTTGTAATTTTAATTTGTAATGAAGAGATGAAATTCATGCCAATGATACTTAGAAGGTTTTAGTGAAGTGTACAGTGCACCCAAAATTGTGACCGAATGGCAAATGGTCATGAACTTTAAAAAGTTTGTAAAGGATTTTAAGTGAATGCGGATTTTCTTCGTAAAGTTACAGACATCAAGACGAAAACGCTTCCGCTCGGCGAGAGCTTTAGATCTCGCCAAGCGGTCCCAAAATGAAGATTTTATTTCTTGGGTCCTCCATTGAAAAGCGCGACAGCGCGTTGTATATTTGTTGACCTATTTCTGATGCACAGATTGGAAAGTTTTATTATTATACCCGTAGTTAAGTTTCGTTGGCTTAGTGTTTTAATGGTAAGTGTTTTTTTTAATAATTTCTGTTTTATTTGCAGTTGTTTCTACCATAAAGATTTGGGTTTGAATATTGTAAGCGAGCTCATTGGAAAATGATCGAAATTTGACCTAACGACCTCATTTGACCTCAATTGACGTCATTGATTCGTGAAAACGAATTTTCATTCACTATGTATAGGTTAGACATCATCAATTCGTCACAAAAATGAAGCGCAGTTGTTATTTCGAAACTGAGCAAAATTCAAGTGTTGTAAAGCTATGAATAAACCGAAATATAATGTTTCGTCAGAATTTTTAGTCAGATAAGGTTTTGAACATGGTTCACCAGACCCTAATTCATAATTTACCGGGAAAATATTGCAACCTGAACTTCTCCTCTGCGGAAATATTTATGGAACGCATTGTTTTCATGTGATGATATTGCGTGGTTATTAGTTAGTTTGATGAAAGAACGTTAGCGTACTTAAAGGCTGGGGATTCGTGAATTATAAGGGCAAATGCGATAGAATCAAATACGATAAACAAAGTGGGACCTAAATTTCAAGTATAGAACAGGACAGGGTATCCTGTATTAGTAAAGTTTAGTTGTATGTTGGTGAGTTCAAACAATGTCGAGTAAGTTAGTTCACGTCATATTTGAGCAAGATAGGTTTACTTAAGTTAGGCTTGAGTAGATTTCGTGAACTTAGAGTTGCTTACGTAAGTTTCGATTTTGTTTCGTTAGTTGAGGTTAGGTGACCTTGCCTTGCCTTAGGTTGGTTGAGCGTACGTTATATTACTTGACGTGGGGATATGATAGGGTGTGACATGAAAAGTGGTTTAAAGATTGGATGAATTGTAACACATACGTTTAGTGAGAGTATTACTATGAATGAGGGTACCAGCGTTTGTTAATCTGCGTTATTCATGGAAATGTTTGGAAAAACGATTTCTCACCATTTGGTTGGGGGCAAGGTTAGGGTAGGTTTCGATTGTATTATTACGTTGGTGTATCTAAAAGATATTGCTCATGCTGAATGGAATGTTGAGGTGTTTAAAGTAATGAGCTTAGAGCGAAATACATTTTATATATATATATGTATATATATATATTGAGTTATTATTTTAGACGATAGCATACCTGAGTGGGTTGCTGCTAAATTGTGGTGATTAGTAAAGTTTAGTAAATTGATGACCGGTTTTACTGTAGGTAAATGAAATGCTTTTGGTGTTTGAAAGTTAAACATATAGCTTCGAGTGAAAGGCATTGCGTATATATATATATATATATATACAAGTTTGATTAAAAAGAATGCCATTTTTCTTGTTAATAATTTGTTTCATTATTTTTTCCAATGATCTTATGTTGTTTTTTTGGTCGACTGTTATAAAATTTAAAGTTTCTCCGAGGGTCATTTCATTATAATTGAGCGACGCGTTTCGTCCATCAATGGACATCTTCAGGCTAAAAAAGTTTGCAGCTACAATAGAGGTAGAAAGGTGCTGCTACAATGGCTGCTGATGATAGAATGGACCGACTGGAATGGGTGGGTTTCAGCATAGCTATGGTACAGTTAAAGGCAAGTTAAAGTTAAATGTGGAAGCGGGAACGGCGGTGTACCGTTGTAGGCAAAGTTATGAGTGGAGTTTGAGAGTTCGTATTGTGCCGGTATTTTGGTTGTTGATAATCGGATTTTTCTTTTGGATAAGGATTGCCTCGGTTATTTGTAACCTATTGTAGTCTCGTTCTCTATAAATTATTTTTGTATTGTTAACTAGGTTTTCTCTGGTTAAGTCAATTTTATGAGTGTTTTTCGCGTGTGTTTTGGGTCCACCAGATGCTAAATGCATTGTTAGTCTTCTAGAGAGAGAGGTTGTAGTCATGCCGATGTACGAACATTTAAGAGGCTCGCAGTCCTCATGATTACAAGAGTATTCGTACACGACATGAGTTTGTTTGAGAGTAGATTGTTTATGGCTATGGTTGTTCCTGGAAATGAGACTAGTAATGGTGGGGCATTTGTAGTATACAATAAGTTGAAGTTTTTCGTGTGGGTGACTGCAACTTGTGTTGTTTTTTATCATTTGTTTCAAAACTCTTTCGTCAGTTTTATTGGCTGCGGAGTATTGGTTTTGGTAATATACTTGATGAACGGTTTTTTCTTCTTTGCAGTTTTGCAGTTTTGAGAGGTAATTCCTAACGGTGTTGTCAAATAGTGTATTTGAGTATCCATTGTTAATAAATGCTTGTTTGAGTCTTGAAAGGTTTTCATGGAAGATGTACCAGTTGGAAGCTATTTTAAACGTGCGGTGGACCATTGCTTTGATCGTGCTGTCTTTGTATTTTTGCGGGCATTCACTATTGGCGTTGAGATATATGCCGGTGTCCGTTGGTTTCTTGTATACTGAGGTAGAAAAATTATTGTCAGATGCGTCGACTGTCACGTCCAGAAAGTTCAATTTGTTGCCTGTACCTATTTCAAGGGTGAATTTTAATACCGAGTTTGATTCGAACATATTTTTCAGGTTGGTAAGTGATTCTATGGAATTTATAACCAGGAAACAATCATCGACATAACGGCAGTAAATGGTTGGTCTTGTATCTGGGTTGTTATCTAGGATATTGTTTTCAAGCGAGGTCATATAAAAGTTGGCTAGAGTTACTCCCAAGGGGCTGCCCATGCTGACTCCATCTGTTTGTTGATAGATTTTTCCATCCATGTGAGTGAAGGGGCATTCTGTTGTGCATGCGATTAATAGTTTCTTTAGAAGGCTGTGTTCAAAGGGTGGGGCTGTTGCTGGATTGTGGTATGCTGCATTACATATTATTTCAATTGTAGGGAGGACCGGTATATTTGTGAATAGGGACTCCACATCCAATGAAGCTATTAGCCCTTGAGGGTTTGTTGTCTTTAACAGCTGGAGAAAATCGTTGGTGGAGTTTATCTGATATTTCGCCGGTAGGTATGGGGTTATTATGCGGTTGAGTTGTTTTGCCACTTCATAAACAGGGGTCGTTACTTGGGATACTATGGGTCGTAAGGGATGTCCGGGTTTATGGGTTTTGACTGTTCCGTAAATGTAACCGGGGCTGTATTCGCCAACTATTGGTTGCAGGATTTTGTTTGGTTTACCTTTGTTAACTGCACTAATTAAGTTATTTACCTTTGTTTTCAGTGTTGCCGTTGGGTTGCGCGTTATTTGTTTGAATTTTTCATTATCGCTTAATATGTCGTCTAATTTTGCCTTGTATTCTGCTTTGTTTATTATAACGAAGGCGTTGGATTTATCTGCTCGTCTGATTATGATATCAGGATGGTCTTTGAGTTGTTTAGCAGCGATTTTTAGGTCTTTGTTCAATAGCTTACTGGGTTTGTAATCTCTGTTTTTGGTTGCTTCTGCTTTAATTTGATGTTTAAGTTCAGTTTTAATTGATATGGTGCCTGCAGCCTCTAATTTTAGTAGTGAGTCATATAATATTTCCAGTTCTGCTTCCTTCTTAATGGGGTCGAATTTTGATTTATAATGACATTTTGGGCCGAGGGATAATAGCTGCTTTTGGTGGTCTGTGAGTTCAGTGGTGGATAGATTGATATATGAGCTGGTTTCTTCAGGAAGGACTATTGCACTACGGTACAATTTATTCAATTTGCTTGTAATTCGAGAGATTGAGGCTATTCTGTGTGTAGCTATTATTTCATCTATTTTACAGAGAATCGCAGTGCGAAGCATTGTATTGCCTATTGTTGAATCAATTTCATGGGACAGTTGATTTTTATTTTCTTCCAGCGTTGTTAGTTCAGTTTTGAATGATTCTATTTGGAGCTTTAAGAGTTGTTGGCGATAATTAATGGTCAATTGATGGTTCTGAGCTGCTGGGTCATTTAGACGAAAATCAATATGTTTTGGGAGCAGCGATTCATTTATACAAGTTTGATTAAAAAGAATGCCATTTTTCTTGTTAATAATTTGTTTCATTATTTTTTCCAATGATCTTATGTTGTTTTTACGGTCGACTGTTATAAAATTAAAAGTTTCTCCGAGGGTCATTTCATTATAATTGAGCGACGCGTTTCGTCCATCAATGGACATCTTCAGGCTAAAAAAGTTTGCAGCTACAATAGAGGTAGAAAGGTGCTGCTACAATGGCTGCTGATGATAGAATGGACCGACTGGAATGGGTGGGTTTCAGCATAGCTATGGTACAGTTAAAGGCAAGTTAAAGTTAAATGTGGAAGCGGGAACGGCGGTGTACCGTTGTAGGCAAAGTTATGAGTGGAGTTTGAGAGTTCGTATTGTGCCGGTATTTTGGTTGTTGATAATCGGATTTTTCTTTTGGATAAGGATTGCCTCGGTTATTTGTAACCTATTGTAGTCTCGTTCTCTATAAATTATTTTTGTATTGTTAACTAGGTTTTCTCTGGTTAAGTCAATTTTATGAGTGTTTTTCGCGTGTGTTTTGGGTCCACCATTCTTGTGGACCCAAAAAATGGCATTCTTTTTAATCAAACTTGTATAAATGAATCGCTGCTCCCAAAACATATATATATATATATATATATATATATATATACATTGTTTAGTCGTTTGAGACGATGGTGTATCTCATTGCGTTGCTGCCGATTTGTGGTGATTTGACAAGGGTGCCTTGCATGGACATGTGCGAGTAAACATGTGTGTGCTTGTGTGTGTGTTTGTGTACATGTGTGAGCGTGTATCCGCGTGAGTGTGTGTGTGTTTGTGTGTGTGTGTTGATGAGAGTATGACGATAGTGTGTATATGAGTGTGTATTGTTGTGCGCTAGCGGAATTTCTATCTTCGCTTCGGCACACAATAGAACGGAAGGTGAAAGGATTCCAAAAGAATGCGAGGTTTCTTCGGTTTTATTTCTTATCCAAACGACTCCGTAAATCTGCACAGACAGGTATGATTCAGGCTCGGACCAGGAATTGCATGACAAGAAAATCCTAATTTAAGATCATAGTCGAATGATCAATTAATATATATGGTGCTGCATAACGAGAAAGGAATCTCCTACTTTTTGAGCGAGACACGGAGAACGGCTAAATAATGTTAGAACTAGGTATGATATTCTAGTGACGGAACTCGTAACACAACATTCATTATTACATAAAAAAGTTTTAGCCTCCCTTAACCACGACAAAGATGTTCCAAGAGAGGGAAGAGGAAGGCACCATTTATATAGCACTGCACAACAAGAAAGTAAATTTATACCTCGAGGGTACACGAGAAATAGCTGAGTGAGACATAAGAGGCCATAGAATAGTAGCACATAAAAAGGGAAATTCGCCGCCCTGCTAACGACGTGGCACAACGACAATTCACAAACTATTATTATTATTATTATTATTATATAAGAAAGTTTTAGCCTCCCTTAACCACGAAAAAGATGTCCCAGGAGAGAAAAGAGGAAGGCACCATCTAGCATGGAGTTGGGGGAACGCGGAATCTACGCACAAGGTGCACAAAAACAGTAAGCTAGGAAATAAGTTCACAAAACAAGAAAGGTTTCCGTTGCATTGACAGGAAGAGAACAAGTCTCCACCTACGGAGCACATTTCTAAAGACACATTTGCAATACCATTGGTTACCACCTTGATATAACAACCTGACAATACCTCTTAGAATACTTACAGACGGTGGGGGAAGATCCCTCACGTTAGAAAATCTCGTAAAAGCCTATTCACATCTACAAGAGAAGTGGCTACTTATTTTTCTTTGCTCTACCTGTGGGAGGGAAAATGATTAAAATTAGGTCTCTGATGCAGGGATAAGCTACTTAGGTTACAGCAGATCAGTCAGGAATCCTATCATTAAAGATAGCAACGGGTATCTCATTGGCTAGCCTAATACTGAAAGAGTCTGACACGCCTCGCCAGTTTTTCTTTTTAACTGGCTTGATTTTAAATACAGGGCACAAGTACACGTTGACCAACATCGCCCTGAAACACAAATCACCTGGGCCAGTGGTCTCATAAATTTCTGTGAGGCAAATACAAAGACACGAAATTCATGTTTCCAATTTGGTACAAGTTTAGCACGATGTGTCGTTGTGAATTTCTCAAAATCATCAACTGATGTCTAATCAGTGGAAGAACCACAACATGGTTTGTATTTTTTAGTACACAAATCTTTCAATAGTGAAGCAGTGGCTGATTTGTATTCTCAATTAAATGTAAAATCGTGTTAGTTTTGTGTTAAACTATGAATGTAATAAACTCAAAATGAAATCATCTGTGTCAATTCAAATGCATTGAAATGTCAGTCTTTCCATGTTACATTTACTGCCTATGACACTGTTTACAATGTTATATTTACTTTCTATGACAACATGCTTACATAGCTTGACTATTATGCAAATATTGCTGAGCAAAAAAAGAAAACATTTAGACGTTAATACAGAATCACTTTGAACAATGAAAGAAAAAAAAATAGGAATCAGTTTATCAGTTAAAACCACACATTCACTGAATCTGTCTGATACTCCAGCTTTCTCCATCTTGGGTTGTTAAAACTTAGCATGAGAATGCACATAATAAACCTAGCCTCAGAGTTAAATTATTTAACAGACAAATCTGTAAAATCACAGTGTTCAGCTAAAATACCATTAACCTAGAATCTGACTAATTTCCAGCATTACACTGCAGCTATAGAGCACACCAGATTCACAACATCACAACGGCTAGTCTGACTCAATGTGGGTGATTCATCGGCCGCCAGAAGCATCCTCGAATGCTCTAGAAGCCGGCTGTTCACCGCTATCAAACACGAGCTGTGCGAAGGCAATCGACAAATATAGCCAGTAAAGGAATACGCCTAAGTTAAATAAGTTTCTTACACAAATTCACTTTTAGAATTTAGGTGTATGTGTACGCATGGCTTCGAATGTTTAAGAGAAATTGTGTTTTTATTTTTAATGGTTAGTCATAGCTATGTTTTGATGTAGGTATAGTGATATTAATTTCTTAAAGCTTTTTCGCAATATGTTCAATATCGTTTTTCATTCCATGTTTTACAGCACTGATAATGGTGTCAGAGATTACGAAACGTTTGCCATTAAAAGAATGTTCCCTTTTATATTGGTTCTTCTGTTAATTTTTGTCAGGCCGCACAGGGGTTGTCGAGCCTTTTTGTGTTAGTTGCCCATAATCTTAAGTATTTTCTTCATGTGTCCATTTCTCTGAACGCCGACTTATCTATTTCCCCGCGCTGATGTTGCGTTTGTGCATTTACTTTAGTTAGCCCTTAAATATCATTTGTATAACATGTCGATATTCCAATGTTTCTTGTGTTATCTAGCTAAATACGACTAATATTTTAGAATGAAATTTTGAGTGTTGTACCCTGTTATGCAGTAGCTCACGTCTGTACGCACTATTTTTGCAATAGAAAATAAATCACTGTCTTTGTTAAAATATATCAGTGTATGTGATAGGGACTTCAAAGAGATTCAGCATTAAACAAGTCACATCCTGAGGTCAAAAGAGTTTCCTTTCTCCTTGTTGACACAGGCTTTAGTCTTATACGACACCTCGCCTAATAAGGAGTTTAAAGAGCCACCTCGGAAGGACGAGCTATTTCGCATGGTTTGTCGATAGGAAGACGCTGTCGCAGTTCGGCACTAACAGAATTCACTTCTGTAGCCCTAGCGGTCTCATACGGCGCAGACAGTTGCTCGTCTTCCTAACGGTACCACCGTAGTTCGGCACTAACAAAATTTACTTCTGTTGCCTTAGCGGACTTATTACGGCGTAGGTGGTACCCACACACACCTCACCCTAGCGGTACCACCGTAGTTCGGAACATAACAGAATTTACTTCTGTTGCCCTAGCGGGCTGAATACGGCGCAGGTGGTACCCACACTAACCTCACCCCCCACACACAACGGTACCGCCGTAGTTCGTCACTAACAGAATTTACTTCTGTTGCCCTAGCGGACTGATTACGGCGTAGGCGGTACCCACATGAACCTCAGGAAGGGCAGCTGCGAAGAAAAGCTAGCGCCCCGGAAAAGGTAGCTGTACAGAAGACAGCCCCTTTTCCACGAACCCTCACGTCGACCGCACGACGGTATCGACATATTCTGGCGCCCGAACAGGGACCCAGAAGCTTTGCGCGACTACCAACGTTGTCTGGGATTTCTGGGTTCTAATCAACTACGCGGACACCGCATCACTCAAACAAGATGAACCTCGTCGCTCAAGCTCGAGAATACGTCGAAGCCCTCGGCCTCACTCCCACCGATGCGGAGTACCGGGAAGAATTTACCAGCCGCCTGAGGCATTTGGAAGAAGCCGCAGAACGAGCAGCGGAACGAGAAGAACGAGCAGCGGAACGAGAAGCCGCAACACGAGCAGCGGAACGAGAAGCAGCACAACGAGACCACGAGCTCAGACTCCGACAACTCGATGCTCAAATCGCTCCCCAAAATGCTAGAGTGAAGATACCTCCACCGGCTCCATTCGATCCCACGAAAGAAAGGATGGACGAATTCTTGCAACGCTTCTGCACTCACACCACAGCGATGGGATTTACTGAAGTCGATGCTGTTGTCATGCTCCATAATTTGATCACACCGAAGGAACGTCGACTCATCGATACCCTGCCCGCAGCAGATCGCTTCAAGCTTCCTGAAATTAAATTGCTCCTACTAGATGCTCATAAAGTTACTCCGGCAAAACTACGTGCCAACTACTACGAATTGAAGCCAGAAGAAGGCGACAATATGTCACGTTACCTACGGCGACTCGAACAATCCTTTGACGCTTGGTTAAAAGGATGCAACATCGAAGCCAACTACAAGACTCTTCGTGACTTCCTAATTGTTGACCGAGCTTATTCAAGCTTGCCGCCCTTCCTCGCTACTCAGTTGCGTGACAGGTGTGGTAACACAGTCGCAAGCCTAGGAGAGCAAGGTGATAGCTTCTTACAAGCAAGACCTCATACATCGCTCCATCAGCTTTGTAAGGGTCGCACACTGACATCATCGACAGATGCGGGCCCTCCAGCACTCAAAGCATCAGGAGCACCAGAGCGACGCGCGACATTTCCTGTCCGAGCCCCGAGCACTCCAGCAAGATCACCCAACTCCAGCAACAACTCTCGAGGAACGCCGCCAAGAACTTCTAACACACGTGGTGGTGCCACCCGCTCAGGATCGGTCAACACTCCGCAGCGCGAACAACGAGGACCTTACAATGGATTTTACTGTACTTTTCATGGCCCCAACCAATCGCATTCCAGTGACGAGTGCCGCCAATTGCAGAGGAGGCAAGGTGATGGTCACAGTAATGGAGCAGCCCATGCAAGCCCACCTATCTCCAGTACTACCGCTCGAGTAAACAATCTAGCAACGCATGAAGAAGCAGATGAATACGACGATATTCCCCCAGTCACATGCAATCACATCGCCTCGAACAAGCTGATCGAATTGGGACAGCTGAAAACATGCTCTGGCACCGTGAACCAACAACCCGTTCAAGTACTACTCGATGGAGGAGCAACGGCGGTCTTCGTCAAGAAGGCTCTCGTCCCAGCTGACGCCATTTTGAAGAAGGAAATTACCGTACGGCTGGCCAACAATCACTCTTTCGAAGCGCCTCTGGCCCGGGTCTCTCTCGTGTGCCCCTATTACCACGGAGAGGTGACAGCCGTAGCCATGGAAGAGCTCTCCCACGATGTCATTCTCGGCCGAGTTCCCGGAACCACCTCCTTCGAAGAACAGATGACCGACTATGAAGAGCAACCAGTTGCTGCAGAAGTCTCTCACGTTGTCACAAGGGCAGCAGCAAAAGCGATCGAAGATCCCACTGCCGCACCAAGCACTGTCGATATATTGCAACACAACAAAGAAGACTTCAAGAAATTACAGCGGGAGTGCAAAACGTTGCAGCTTTTATTTAAGAAAGTTGACACTGGCAAAGAAGAAACGCACAAGGATGGCTGAGTCATTACCTTTGAACTCCATGACGGCATTCTCCACCGGAAAACGTTACGAGACGGTCAGGAAACTCATCAACTTGTAGCACCTGCAAGCGTGCGCCCACAAATCTTGGAAATGGCTCATGACAATCTACTTGCTGGCCATTATTCCCAAAAGAAGACTCAAGCTCGACTAGAACGCGATTTTTATTGGCCGTCCCTAGCAAAAGATGTGGTCCAATACTGTCACTCCTGCCATACCTGCCAGACGCACGCTCCATCTCGACCAAGAAAGGCACCTATCTCAACCCCACCGATCACCACTCCATTCTCCGCGCTCAGTGTTGATTTGGTAGGCCCATTACAACCAGCTTCGGCACGTGGCCACCGATACATTCTCACCGTGGTGGACCAAGCAACTCGGTACGCAGACGCAGCCCCGCTCAGACATATAGATGCAGAAACAGTCGCCCAGGAGCTACTCGAAATCTGCAGCAGAGTTGGTTTCCCTCACACGCTAACAAGCGACAGCGGCACTCAGTTCACAGCTGCAACCTTCGAAGCTTTCCTGAAACTCGTCGGTATCCAGCACCGATTGACGCCATTATACCATGCCCAATCGAACGGCATAGTCGAACGCTTCAATGGTACGCTCAAAGTCATGTTGCGGAAGTTAGCCGTAGAACAGCCGCGAGATTGGGACCTGTATCTGCCTTCACTCCTTTTTGCTTATCGAGACGCTCCTCAGGCCTCAACCGGGAATTCTCCTTTCGAACTCATCTACGGCCATCGCGTCCGTGGACCTTTAACCGTGCTCAAGGAATGCTGGACCGATGGGAGCTTGCAAGACGACACGAGCACTGCTCAGTATTTGATGGAAATGAAGCACCGATTGAAAGAAACATGTAAAATCGCTCGCGAGAATCTAAACAGGAGCCAAGAGAAAAGCGCCAAGTTCTTCAACAAACGTACCAAGATGCGAACTCTAAAGCAAGGAGATAAAGTCCTCGTATTTCTGCCCGATTCTCGAAAGAAGCTACTTATGACTTGGAAAGGTCCCTATACAGTGAAATCACGCCTGGGAACCTATACCTATACATTGGACGTGGATGGAAACAACAAAGTCTATCACATCAACCTCCTTCGCCAGTACCACGACCGGGAGCAGCAAAGTTCCGCCTCACCAAGCGAGAAAGATCGCGAGGAGGACGACGAGAGAGGAGAGGAAGCATTTGCAGCGGTTGGCCTCGCCCTAGAACCTACCTGCGAAGAAGAAGAACTCGACCGGAAAGAACCAGAGATACCGTCACCCGTCGGAGAAACCATTGAAGACTGTCTCATCTCCTCTACGTTGACTACAACACAACGCTCAGAACTCCAGGAACTACTTGAAGAATATCGCGATCTTTTCACAGATACTCCCGGAAGAACCAGCACGGCAGTTCATGAAATAAAATTGATGGACCCTTCCAGTTTTCGACTTCAACATTCGTATCCACTTCCCTTAGCGCTGGAGCCTGAACTGCGGTCAAGTTTAGAGAAATGGATGAAGATGGGAATCGTGACGCCATCCACATCACCTTATTATTCACCGCTCCTTGCTGTCCGGAAGAAAGACGGAACCCACCGATTTCGTCTGGACTGCAGGCACCTCAACAGCCTGACAGTATTCGATGCCGAGCCGATAGCAGACACCACTGCTATTTTCACCAATTTAGCTGGCAAAACAATATTCAGCAAAATGGATCTGACCAGTGGATATTGGCAAGTACCTCTACACCCTGAGTCCCGCCAATACACCGCCTTCAAAACTAGGTCTGGCCTCTATGAATTCAACGTACTGCCTTTCGGCCTAGCAAATGCTCCAGCCACTTTTTCCCGCCTTATACGTCAAGTCACTGCAGGACTGCAAGACACCGAGGTCTACATGGACGACATCTTAATCGCCTCGACAACCTGGGAAGATCATTGCACAGCATTAGCTAAACTGTTCGAAGCTCTCTCTCGACATGGCCTTAAGGCGAAGCCGTCCAAATGCGAATTCGGATTTAACAGCCTCCAGTATTTGGGTCATCAACTGAGCAGTAATCAGATCCAGCCTCTGGAGAACCGAGTCGAAGCCTTGAAATCGGCTCCACTCCCAAAAACCAAACGGGAGCTCCGAAGTTTTCTCGGTACAGTTGGGTACTACCAACAGTACATTCCTAACTACTCTCAACTGACATCTAAACTCCATGATTTCCTGAAGAAGAACTCCCCAGAACAAATACCTTGGACCGATACAACAGAAGATCTGTTCGAAAGTTTGAAGACAGCGTTAGTCAAGAGACCGGTCTTACAGTTACCAGACCCCAGATGTCCTTTCATTCTGAGGACAGATGCCTCCCAAACTGGACTTGGAGCAGCTCTCCTCCAGCCAAGCAAACGAGACTTCCGTCACTACGCGCCGGTAGCATATGCTTCACGTCGACTGAGAGGAGCAGAAATAAACTATTCTACCATTGAAAAAGAAGCGTTAAGCATCTACTGGGCTCTACAGAAGTTTGAGGTCTACCTGTATGGACGAGAATTTGTGTTACAAACCGACCATCGACCGCTCCTTTATTTGCAACAGGCAGACAAGTTGAACCCCCGATTGAAACGCTGGGCTTTGTATTTCAACCTTTTCAGGTTCCGAGCCGAACACCTTCCGGGAGTCGACAACCACCTTGCAGAATTCCTGTCTCGGCTATCGTAGCAGAGACACCCTCCCCCGGGCGTGTCAGGCCGCACAGGGGTTGTCGAGCCTTTTTGTGTTAGTTACCCATAATCTTAAGTATTTTCTTCATGTGTCCAGCTCTCTGAACGCCGACTTATCTATTTCCCCGCGCTGATGTTGCGTTTGTGCATTTACTTTAGTTAGCCCTTAAATATCATTTGTATTACATGCCGATATTCCAATGTTTCTTGTGTTATCTAGCTAAATACGACTAATATTTTAAATGCAATTTTGAGTGTTGTACCCTGTTATGCAGTAGCTCACGTCTGTACGCACTATTTTTGCAATAGAAAATAAATCACTGTCTTTGTTAAAATATATCAGTGTATGTGATAGGGACTTCAAAGAGATTCAGCATTAAACAAGTCACACCCTGAGGTCAAAAGAGTTTCCTTTCTCCATGTTGACTCAGGATTTAGGCTTATACGACACCTCGCCTAATAAGGGGTTTAAGGAGCCACCTCGGAAGGACGAACTATTTCGCATGGTTTGTCGATAGGAAGACGCTGTCGCAGTTCGGCACTAACAGAATTCACTTCTGTTGCCCTAGCGGTCTCATACGGCGCAGACAGTTGCTCGTCTTCCTAACGGTACCACCGT
This sequence comes from Morinoia aosen, assembly GCA_030386875.1. Taxonomy (NCBI): domain Eukaryota; kingdom Metazoa; phylum Arthropoda; class Malacostraca; order Amphipoda; family Talitridae; genus Morinoia; species Morinoia aosen. The sequence goes on along the minus strand of CM059558.1, from coordinate 3,349,901 downwards.
AGTTTGGCACTAACAGAATTTACTTCTGTTGCCCTTGCGGACTTATTACGGCGTATGTGGTACCCACACACACACACCTCACCCTAGCGGTACCACCGTAGTTCGGCACATAACAGAATTTACTTCTGTTGCCCTAGCGGACTGAATACGGCGCAGGTGGTACCCACACTAACCTCACCCCCCACACACAACGGTACCGCCGTAGTTCGGCACTAACAGAATTCACTTCTGTTGCCCTAACGGACTGATTACGGCGTAGGCGGTACCCACACGAACCTCAGGAAGGGCAGCTGCGAAGAAAAGCTAGCGCCCCGGAAAAGGTAGCTGTACAGAAGACAGCCCCTTTTCCACGAACCCTCACGTCGACCGCACGACGGTATCGACAATTTTACGTATTATAATTCACAAAAATCGCACTTTTAATTCTATTAAATTATTCGAAAAGGAAACAATATTTACCACATTGTGAAAAAAAGACAATTCAAATATGTTAATTTAAAGCGGAGATAGAATCAATTTAAAAGTCGGGGACATTTTTGTGGAACACCCGGTATATTTAATTACTATAATTGTTTCTGTATTAATTAATTCAACAAGCACTGCAATTGCAAGTCTACAAGACTTTATTGACTTGACATAAATACACACCCAACCGCTACCGTAATTCAACATGCATTGAGCCACTTACCGGTGTTGTGTATTACGTCATCGTGACACGTCCTAAGATGGTCTGAACCCCGGCCCCGGCCATGGTAAATTTGATAACCCCGGCCCCGGCCCGGCCCCGGCAATGAAAACTTTGTTGACCCCGGCCCCGGCCCCGGCCAAATTTTCAACCCCGGTCGGTCTATAGGGATTACAAAGTTGCTCTCCACGAGTCACTCGAGACGCAGCCAGCGCTGAGAGTGGGTGTGTTAAGAAGGGCAAATGCAGAAGACAGGCATTGCATGAGAGGCACTCGAGCAGGAGTTTGGTCCTGTTACACCAATCCTAAAAATACCAACAGCTAACAGGAGCAATAGAATTTAAATATTCCTAAAAATAACCAAGTAATAACATTACATACATATATCAGACTTTACCACCGTACGGGATGGAAGCCAACAGCAAGCCACAATCATTCATCCTTTATCACCAGGAGGTGAGAGAGGCAGCACTGGCCGCACCAGAACTGCCAGGATAAATAGCAGCTCAGCACAACCTTTTTCAACAGACAGGCCCGACAGCCATAGGTGGTTTACCCCGACCGCTTCATTTGTGTGCAGCCTCCTCCCGCACAGGACAGGTCAGACCAAATACCCCATCACATGCGGGCAGGCTTCCAGTGACCGCGTCAAATACAGCTTTTACTCACTTCTGTCCGCAGCCATCCCTCTCGCCACGGCCACAGTCAGACCCCTCTCATACAATGCCCGTTTCAACCCATCCATCCAACTCATCCGAGACCTTCCTCGCGCTCTAATACCACTCACCTCCGACGCATAATTCTCCTTTACCAGCCGCTCAGCATTTATTCCTTCAACATGCCCAAACCATTCTAACACTCTTTCATCCACTCGCCTGCTCATCTTTTCGACAACACCCGTCTGCTCTTTAACAAACTCATTTCTAATCCGATCCCTTCTTGTTACTACAAACATGTTTTCCAAACACTTTATCACAAACACATCCTGCTTCTTCCTCAGTTGCTCTCAAAACCCACTCCTCTGCTCTATACAACAAAACTAACCCGATTGAGCTTTCAAACAGTCCCTTTTTAGCACTCACACTCATATTCCTGCATTCAAAAACTTTCCCCATTGCACCCAATGTCTTGCAGCCTTCACTCACTTGATGTCTCACTTCTACTTCCATACTATCATTCACAGCCCGTCCGACCCGAGGTACTTAAAATACTTTACCTCCTCTAACACTTCATCATTCATCCACACATCCATTGTTCCAAAAACTCCACCTCTTGAACATCTCATCACCTTGCTTATATTTACATTCACTCTCAACTTACTCCTTTCGCCAGCTCTACCAAACTCTGCAACCAGTCTCCGCAGTTTTTCCTCTGAATCAGCCACAAGCGCTGTATCATCTGCAAACAACAGCTGCCACACTTCCCAATTCGTATCATTTTGTCCCACCAACTGCGCACCTTTTAACACTCTTGCAATCACTTCTCTCACCACACCATCCATTAACAAATTGAACAACTACGGCAACATCACACATCCCTCTCTCACACCTGTCACAACTGGGAACCACTCACCTCATTCCCTGCTCTCATACATGCTCTGCTAAAATAGAAAAGTACTTGTGCTGCTGTTAATCAGTAATCACCGCAGTAAAAATACAGAAATTGAAGCGATACCATCATTAGAAGATATATACCTCAAGGACTGGAACTCAATGCTCTACATTCTGCGTTACCCTCCGGTGCTCATAAACTCCCGCACCACAGCTTTGCTACCATCATACTTCCTCCCTGATACTACGCAAACTCAAGATATATCTTACGATACATTTTCATGCGTAGTTAGTCTTCAAGATTCCCGTGATAGTATTTTCTTTCAACGCCAATTTGAGATCATTTAGATTTGGTACGGCACCAAAACGCAAGACGCAGCTGTCCGTGAGCCAACACAGGGCCGGCAAGTAGATACCAACACACGACAAGATTGTCCTCGTGACTTGCTGATGGTCATTGGAAGAACACACGAGTGACGGCAAACTGACGCCTGCCACAACTGAACACAACACTTGCAGCGCTGGCAGTTACATTTGTGTAAGTTACAACTGTGTTTGTGTGATGACCCTCGTCGTGAGGGCCTTCTTTGTATCCTGACTACTGGTGCTGCAGTTATACCGCTAATTTACGTCTATTTTACCGATGCCTATATATATACTTCTCTTTTAATCCCCATTGTAATAATATGCATATTGAGACATATATTTTTCTATTTACATTGTGCCAGACAAATTCTAAATAATTAAAATCTACTTGAACGGTATCTATTATACCACTGCTATCACCGGTGTGTATCCATGATACCACAGGTATCACAGGTGCGGATCCATGATACCACAGGTAACATAGGTGTGTATCTACGATGCCACTGACAGGAAAATTATTATTACTCAACTCATTACATGCACAACCCTGATCAGCTTCTTTTTAACAACTGTATCCATTCCAGGGTCCTCAGAATTTTGATTAGAAGAAGTAGGGTATAATTTATTTCATCAATGGAAGTTAAGAAAAATTGATTCTATTGCTTTCCAGTGCATTTTCTTTTATAAAAAGCTGCTAGATTAGAAAGGTTCATTAAATCAAAACCTGGAACAGTCCAACTCACCCCATTTTAGGCTGGGCAATTTTGTACAGGGACGACAGGATAGACTTCACCCAATGGAAGTGCTCCTTTTGTGTCATCCCAATGATATGGACCTCGAGAGGCAAGGGCCAGGACCCCGTGTCGCTTTTAACAATCTTGTCGAATGCCAACACGTCTGATGAAGTAGCAAAAGTAAGTTTCGGTTAATTGTAAAGGATGGTCAGGATTCTTAGTTACTGCAGCACTTAACAAGGGGGGAATTATATCACTTCTATTGACCCACCCACCCGCTCAGTTCAAGCTAAGCTTTCAGTGGTGCACTACAATTAAAAATTTAATTTTTTCATACATGGAGGCACATTCCTTGTTCTAATTAATTTTCTACTGGGAAATTAGAAACTATGAGCTAGACGTTGGTCAAAAATGACACTGTAATTTTCTGAAGATGTATCTACATTTCAGGACTGATCCGATGGAACAATGATTGCGTTTTGTGTACAAAAGAATGTAATTGGAAAATTGATCTGCATCAGAGTAATCGGTTCAATCAAATTTTGGAATAGGGCATAGAATGTTACCAGTTTCTGAGGTAGATGATCAGATTATACGTTATCTTAAGTCTCCCCCATCACTAAAAAAAAAGTTTCACAGAGAGAAAAGAGGAAGGCACGTTTTAATATAGAGATAAAGGAACGCGGAATCTTTGCAGAAAGAAAAGGCATAGAAACAGCAACTTAAGAAAGGGGATTATTATATAAGAAAATTTTAGCCTCCCTTTACCACGAAAAAGATGCTCCAAGATCAGGAAGGATGAAGGCACTATTTAGTTTGGAGTTGGAACGACGAATCTATACACTAAGTGCATAGAAACAGTAAGCTAAGAAATAAGATCATGAAACAAGAAAAAGTTGAAGTAGACAGTAGTAGGTGCTGAAAAACAGGAGAGCAGTGAACCGAAAAAGAATGGTCCATAACAAAACAAAAACCGATTCTATTTGAACAAAAAGAAAGCCTACCTAACCCTTAGCTCGGGCCCTCACATAATTCCCCTGGGAGCGCTAATTCCCATAGATACAATAGTTGTATCCCCCTGTGGGAAAGTTGTCGCGCCCCTTTTATCTATGAGTCTATATCTTTAGGGTTGCGACTTCGGAGGGTAGAGTGAATACGCAGGTTACTGTGCGAGTTTAATAGTAGAGAACTTAGTACAGGGTAGAACTCGGTTCAAGTGCGCAGAGGAGGCTCCGCACAAGCCTTATATAGTCCTAACATTGCTGACACAGCAAAGCGCATTGGGGTTAGCCCGCTCTAGAGCGTAGTCTTGAACACGTATGAACATACGCACAGGGAGGATGCGTACTTGTGACGGCATACACCTCCCCCCCCCATGCCATAACAAGTTACTATTTCCAAAAATCATCAATCTCAGTTAAGAATCGTAATTTATAATTTAATAAAAGAGACTAAAACATCATAGTATAATTATCCCGAAATGAAATTCGCTCTGTGGTCGTAAAACAATTTTCATTTATCAGTGTCGGCAATGCATCGAATTAAATTGGGTTAGTTATCGCGTGAATGCAATCATCAACTATACCCCCTACCACAAAAATTGAAATCAGTCTTCGCAGTACAACAGCACGATTATAAATTCATGAAAATTTTCTTTTATCAACAAACTCTCGCACAGAAAATTTCAATATTAGAACAACAATTAATATATCTTATGAAACGACAAAAGAAAATCCGTAAGTATAAAAACGCGTCGGAAACCGAAGTTTACAATACGCAACATTGAAATACCCGTTTACCTTTAAAGGCAGCAAGAACATGTAGCAATAGGAAACGAAAAAAATCCACGGATAAAGGAACAAACATTTAACTATCTTTTCAATCGTTATTACGTAAAGAACAATTCGCAAATAAAACGCAAGCATGAAAAGAAAAAAATACATTATTAATACTCGCAGTTATCTTATGTAACACTAAATGAACAAGGAAATACATGAAATAAATTTTAATTACTCTTGAAAAAAGTTGAAAAGAAGTATTTATTTATTACGCAAGATACAAAATTTTGAAACAACGCATCAATGTACCTCGTATAGGTACGATAACATATGCCCTGAATACACAAGTATCGCAAATATATTATAGGATTTTTGATAATCATTTCAATTGCTAACTTGGGAAAATGAAAATAGAAAGTAGCAACGTAAGACATGAAAACATGAACCAGAAAAATTTTATACAACCATAATTAACAATAGAATATTTATACCTCCCGTGAAAATTGATTAAACAATACATTCGTCAACAATGAAACTAAACTATCACGAAAGTTTTAACGCATTGCTATTGAAATGTAATGATAACCCATTCGTATCGGACCATTTAATGAAATCGGAGATGCATTAATACATACTGTTATACTTTAAAATGTTATTCTTCGCGAACATCATCGCCAATACGGTAAAGTGTATAATACGCATACAAATAGAAAAGTAGAAAAACAACGCAAAATCTAAAAGTTAATTCCTGAGTATATATTGAAGTTAAACACTAAACATTCCGATTACAAGAAAAGAAACATCGTTGTCGCTAAACGATATTCGAGTGTAACAACATTACCGTCTCACAAGTATTCCACGCGACGCCTACATCTCGCTCGTCGCCTGTGGATGACGTAACGGTGGATCGGCAGTGCTCGACCTGAGCATCTGACGACGGAGCAACGCGTCTTCAGACCGGAACCTTTCTCCAAGCATATTTAGCTCACGACGGAAATAGAATAGACAGACTCCTATCGCTATTGTCGCTGGGAAAAGAAGGAGAAGTCCTAAATCTGTAACGCGGTCAGGCAGGATGTCTACCAACGCGTTCGCAGCGATCCAATCCTTGGAAACACGTCCTTGGTGGTTCTCTAACGCATTGGTGAGCGCTTCCACCGAGATGTGAGTTAATCTGTTCCCCATCGTGAAGGTCAGGAAACGATGCGTGCGCAATCTGAAATTGGAAACAAATACAGATCAAATTAGCATGGCCATTTAATTTAAACAAAGTAAATAAATCATCGTAAAAAAAAACAAGGAAATGAAAGAATAGTGAACATGAAAAGAAACCAACAGATGTCTGCACGTTACAGACCCTAAACATGTCTACACTCTGCGAGTCTCTCACGCCTCCTCTGCTGCCGGGCGAAGTTCCAAAACAAATCGGAGCTGCCTTCCCAAAACAACTTGGGGTGCCAGAACACGGTCCCGCAACATTGAGCTCCCGTGTTTCTAAACAAACGGAGTGTAATGACCCGTGTAATGCCCTCGAGCAGGTGCAAACCTTAGCTGTAAAATCAAATGCGATACAGTTGAATGTGATACTACTTTTAATTCGATACATTTTCAATGTGAAAGAACTTTTAATGTCATAAAACATTTAAATTCGAAATATTTTGAAAGTGAAAGAGCTTTTAAGGCGATAGAACATTGAATGTGATAGAAAAGTGTTCGACATCAATAACCTGAACTTAAACAAACACATATGATTATATAAAGAAGCTTCTAAATTAATTGCGACTTAAAATTTATCATTGAAACAAAAATCACACAATACTAAAATGTGAACATAGTAAGACCGTCGGTCGTAAGTCGTACAGTTTGGTATTCATTGCTTTTTGCGTAAAGGTAAGACATGATTCTTATTAGACTTAAACGTTTTGTTTCCTATTTTCAACTCTACATAATTTCGATTAATTTTAGTGATAATTCCAGGCCCTTTCCAGGCGAGATCAAGTTTATTTTTTCGGATATGGTTGCGTAACAAAACTCTATCATTCAACTCGAAATGTTTATCTTTACGACGTACGTTATGATACATGGTACGGTCGCTCGTATTGTTAATTATTAATGCTCTAACGTTTGCCACAATACGCGCAGCTTCTTGAGCTCGAGATTTGATTAAATCGACGTCGGTGTCCGGACTGTAACTAGTATCGAAAGAGATGGAACTGAAATGGGCACATGTATCTCTATTAAATACGATGTAAGAAGGTGTTTCACCCAATGTAGTATTTAAACTATTGTTAATGGCATTTTCCGTTACGCTAAGACAGTCGTCCCATTCGGTATGGACGAGGGAATTGATGTATAGTTTCAAAAGGTTCGTAATTTTGCGATTATTGCGTTCGACGATTGCATTACTATGCGGACTCCAAGGAAGAACTTCCTTTTTTGCAATGCAGTGAATCTGACTAAATTTTTTAACTGCCGCAGATTTGAATTCAAGGGCTTGATCGCTAAGAAGTGTCTTAGGATATCCGAAAGTCGAGAAACAGTTGTCTAGACAAGAGACAACTGTATCTGCTAATCTGTCTGAAGTTGCATAGAGTTTGCAGTAACGCGAAAATAGATCAATAATAATTAGTATATATTTATTTTGCTGACTCGTTACAGGTAAGGGACCTAGGAAATCCATCGATACTACTTCGAAAGGTTCTTTAGCTATAGGTGCATCCTAAATCTTAATAGGAACAGTACTGTTAGCCTTGAGAATCTTACAGACCTCACACATTTGAACAAATTTACGTATAATTCTTTTTTCGAGCAAATGGAAAAATCGCAACTTAAATATAAATAGGGTGTGCGTAGCGTCAGTATGATAAAGTGAATGTATACTCAGTATAGCCTTGTGCATCAACGAAGTCGGCAACACAGAAGTCAATATGGTGCTTTCTCTAGAGTCGATTTGTCTGCGTCGATAAAGAATGTCATTTATAATTAAATATTTCTGTAAGTCAGGGATCGTAGAGCTACTACTATTAAGTAATGCGTCTTTAACCTCGGAACAGAATGGGTCCTGTTGTTGTTCAGTGCGAAATTCGTCTAGAGTCCAAGTCACGTCTCTTGGTTGAGGTACGTAATTAATTAGTCGGGGGGCCCCAGCTGTCGCTGGCGCCACTGCGTCAAGGTTCACGTCGTTTGTTTGGTCGGCGTTTGCTCTCAGAGCTCTACTGCGTGTAGTCACTGAGAGTGCGTCGACCTCTTTGAACTCAGAGCACTCTTCAAGATCGGAAATAGTTAAATGCTCGGGCAATCTACTTAGACAATCTGCAATGATATTATTCTTACCGGGGAAATATTTTACAGTGGGTTCGAAAGATTGAACTGATAGACACCATCTAGCCATCGCAGAATCGTCAGGAAGCTTTTTGAAAAACAAGGGTTGTAAGGGTTTATGATCAGTGTAGAGATAGATCGGATATCCAAGAATGAGATATTTAAATGCTTTAAGTGCGCTCACAATGGCGAAGAACTCTTCTTTCGCCGTTGAATAGCGCTTTTGTGTTGAAGTTAAACTTTTACTGTAATAAGCAATAGCCTTCATGGATTTTTTTGAATCATTATCTTGTTGCAAAAGTACTGCTCCAATGCCATAGTTTGAAGCATCTGTAAATACATGAAAAGGCTTGGAAAAATCAGGATGTCTCAGAACGGTATCTGACGTTAATACAGACTTTATTTTGTCGAAAGCTTTCTGACATTCCGGGTTCCAAATAAATTCCACGTTTTTGCGTAGTAGCTGGTACAGAGGATAGGAAATAGAGCCAAACATTGGTATGTGCGTGCGGAAATAATTAGCCACACCCAGAAAACTCTGTAGTTCTTTCACGTTTTGCGGGACAGGAAATTTTTGTAGCTTTTCTGATTCCTTACAGCGAATTCCTTCCGCCGACACAATGTGTCCTAGATATTCGATGGAATTTTTTAGAAAATGACATTTTTCTAGTTTAAGGGAAAAGTTACCGCTACGTAATTTCTCTAGTACATTATTTAAATCTTTCAGGTGTTGGTTCATGGTTTTTGAAAAAACTAAAATATCATCGAGAAAAACAAAGCAAAGTTAACCGATGATATTAGTCAGAACTGATGAAATGATTCTTTGAAATACTGAGGGACTCGAGGTCAACCCGAATGGTAGCCTCGTGAAATGAAATTTTTCGTAGCCGACGCTGAATGCTGTGTATTTACGGCTATTTTTTTCCAACTCAACCTGATGGAAGGCTGAGCGGAGGTCAAGACTTGAAAATATGCTATTCCCTCCAAGCGTAAAAAGGATTTCGTCCACTCTGGGAATCGGATAAGATTCCTTGATAATTATTTTGTTTAATTCACGAAAATCTATGACGGGCCGAATCTCGCCCGACTTCTTTTTCACACATATCAATGGGAAATTGTATTCGGAGCTCGAGGCTTCAATAATACCATGATTCAACATCTTTTTATTCGCTACCACTAATTCATTTTTGTATTTATGCGGAATTCGATAGGGTGGGATATTCAATACTGGAGCATTAGGTTTTAATTCGATCTTATGTTTCATAACATTTGTTACTCCAATGTTTTTGCCCTCGAGCGTAATCACATCTCTAAAATCGTTCAATATATTTAACAAGAACGGTTTTCCTTCATCATTGTCACAATTGATATCGTCATCGGTCAAGGGACGTCTTTCGTTACTACTCCCTTCTGGTACATCTTCTTTTTGTGCATTAATTGTTAGTTCGTCAACTTGAATATCACTACAATCATGCCCCGTGTTTACAGATAGCAACCCAACGTTTTTATCAGAGATGGCATTGAAACTTTCACCACAAACACTGTCAACCCTGGGTAGATCCGTATTCACGAGCATGTCGCAACCATTAGCTTCTTGTACAGCCTCGTGTACCGTAGACATGTAAATTTCTTGCGCTATGTTGTCTATTTCCTCAATATTGCTAATCATAGTATTTTCACTTACGTATACCCCGTCGTCTGAAACGTTTAACAGCATAATAGGGACGAACCCATTCGACCCGACATTTACTACTGACTCGGCCACAAATATCCCAGTGGCCAGAATTCTTTTATTCATAATATACTTCCCGGGCTTAGCCTTCTTTACAAACCCATTAACAACACGTAAAGAATTACTCGGCATTTCCACTGCCCCACAATGAACAATTATCCCTCGTTGCTTAATATTTCTCACTTTTTTCGCCTTACTCGCTGGCTGTTTACTTTCTCTTACTTTTATCGCTTGATTATTTTCTCTCTTATTTCGCTCTTTATGCGCTGGGAGTTTAGTTTCCCTTCCATTTTTCCCTGGGGTACCCCACTCTACTGCAGTATTTATCTCTAGGCTATTTCCTTGCCTACCGCCATTTTCTTGGCCTGTAATTCTTGATTCCCTCTGCTTCAGCAGATACTTCTTAATACGCCTCCTACCGGCAAGCACGTCAGACATTAGACATTCTGGATTACTAATAGTGTTATAAAATATCTCCTTTTTACTTTCCCCGTGCACTTCATGCACATCATGAAACGGCACTTTAACTCCGTCAAGGATTATGAATCCTTCTTTAAAATTAATCATGGCATCCTGCAGAACATCCCTGCCAAGGATTACATCATATCGAAATTCGGCGTCCTTTAACATCAAAGCGCTAGTATTAATTTCCTTATTATTTGGCAGAGTAATACAAAGATCAACTTCACCTGTTACATGGCTTTTCGCATTAATTCCCTTTACACTCAATGCGCTAGGCTTAATTTTCTCGTTTAGTCCTTTTAAATTACGATAACTGACTAAACACCTGTCACTTCCGCTATCAATCAGCGCGCTCATCAACTTTTTATCATTTTTCAGTATTATAGTAGGCTTTTTTGATCGCCTCAACGAAAAAATACCCTCGCTTTCCTTTCGCAAACGACCCTCTTTCATAATCGTTGCTGACAAACAAACTTCAATCGGTAATACGGAATTACTTCCTTCATCTAATTCTTTTTCACCTAATAATTCAAATTTGTTGGTACACGTAAATAATGGATCCACCACCTCGGTCGACTTCGTTTCGGTATCTGGTTTCAATGCTACATCATTGATAACGGGGACTGTAGCTATATCCTCGGGCACTTGTGATTCCTGCTCTACCACAACACTCTATAATTCTTCTACTTTTACTCTAAAAAATCATTACCCTCGGCAAATGCCGCGTAGTGCGCTTCACTTCTCCCTCTACCTCGTCCACGCGAACGGCATTCACGTGCGAAGTGACCGACCTTGCCACATAGGTAGCAGGCATGGCCACGGAAATTGGTTTTACCATTACCTCTTATTTTCGTACATGAAATTTGATTATGCCCTGTGGCATTGCACAATGAACAGAAAGATTTAGACCTGTCTACACTAGGATCTTTTTGGTGTTCTACACGCGCTTCGTTGCATTCCATGCTACCTAGCGGCCGATCTCCAAAGTAAGCGTTCTGTCTTCCCCTTGGGAATCTATGCGGTCGCCATCCCTGTCGGAAAAATGGACGCCGTCCCTGAAATCGTCGAGGGTTGTGCTGTGAACTGTAGTATACGTCAGAACACGATTCCGTCTCGTCACAACCAGTCTCTTCAGGTATGGATGCCAAATAAATTTCTCTTTGCGGATACGAATATTGGGAACTCTGCTTGCGTGCAAGCATTTCTTTGCTTTCGGGATTATTTCGGACAGCAGAAACGAGACGAGCGAGCAGTTCTTTAGATGTTGTAAAAGGACGTGAAAAAATCTTTTTGCAAAAATTCTCCTCAAGTAAAGGAACCAATATGGCTGTAGCCAGACTAAAGACTACTAAGTCACCCGCGAATTTTTTCAGTGCGTTCGCGTCCGCGCTTGCGACCACAAACGGATGCCTTTGCAGCGCTACCTCTGCACTGTTAATTATATGGTCACTTAGATTTCTTATTTTTGACAGAGCCGTGACCAATTGTGCAGCCAAACCTTCGTTTCGTAACAATCGTAGTTGACTTAAATCAGAAGCTAATGCGTGGACAGACTTTTCGCCCTTAGCAACGTATATATCATCCAATATTTCTATAACTTGAGCAAATGAATAATTGACAGTGGGATTAACTAATTTCGTAACAATACCGTTAAAGTCGCCTACGCTCTTATGAGCACTTCGCACCAGTAATTCTTTTTTCGCGTCATCGGAACTGACGTCTGGCAATAAGCAAATATAGGATTTTAGGTTGGCCACATGGGTCCGGAAACTTTTTGTTTCGGAAAAGATCGGGTCGTTCACTCTCTGCCTACCTTTAAAAAGAGGAAGCTCTGCACTACTTAAAATTGTACTACCCCTCTGTAAATTCGAGGTCACAGAACCACTTGACATTTGCCCACTAGTGGATGTCATGGTAGTTACGGGAGGAGCACTCGGTGTACTGAAGGTCACCGTCTGAGTAGTTCTCACTGTCGACACAACTGTCGTTATCACAGGTCTAGGCGTACTAGGCGTTTGAAAATGGCCTGGCGTAAATAATGTACCTGGTACCGTACCACTTAAAGGAGGAGCAGAGACCCTGCCACTCCGAGTGATTGTTTCGTGCAAGCGAATAGTTTCAGGTTCGGAATCCGAATCTCCCATGGTAACTTACACTTCCAAAATAATCTCAAAAGAATCCTAAAATTCTAACACATCTACAATAATTTCCCAGCAAAACACCAAAATTTACTTTACCGAAATAAAATAATAACACGGCAAGAACTAAAACACTGCAGTAACTCACAACAATTTTATCACCGACCCAACTATCAAAATCGTTAATCACTCTGAAAATCCTAACACATCAATACTAATTTCACCGCAAATCACTAAAATTATACCACGAAATTTCCACGAAATTAAAAAAAAAATTTCTATAGCACGAAATTAAAGAAATGCACGTCAGTAATGAACACTAAAAAATTATTAAAAACCCGAGCTCTTCGCAGCTTTCCACATTTTCAGCTAAACAATTTACTAAAAAGGAAATTCCACACTCAATGTAAATGAGAGTCTCCACAGCTCAATCGAAATTTGACAAAATAACAATACTGAAAATATACCGAAGTACCTAATTACACGAAAGAAATCAAAAAAAAATTTTACAATTACTGGTTACTTAACTTCAAGATTCTGCCACGCAGCAACAGCGGCCAAGCGAAGAAGTAGGTCAGCGCTCGTACCAGCTGAACTCAAGGTCGTGCGCAAGGCAGTCTGCTCATGCACAGCCAGACGATAGAGCAGATCGTCAAGGTCGCTCTCGGTTCCGTGCTCAGATGCAGGTGCGAAGCGACGGTCAGCAAACAAACACACTCTCTATACTCAGCGAGCCAACACTAACACAGTTCCGTAACCATCAGTTATTCTCACAGTTATACACCTTCCGCGTAGCAGGACAGTACGTAGATACTCTATTTAATTGATAGCACTGTTCGGTACCTTAAATAATTACCACTTTTACTAACATAACAGTTCTTGTAGAATCAGAAAATACAACTATAGTTCGTAGAGATCTTAGCGAACACAATCACTGATGAATTGAAGATGCAGACGTTCTCGAAGATGTAGACGCTCCCGTTACTTCTTACGATGAAAACTGACGCAGCTCCTTATTACACAATCGTCGCCGTCTTGTTCTAGGTCAATACGCGCTGAATAAGGCACACCCAGAGGAATGTCCAAGAGTAACCCGCAGGTCTTCTTCATAATTTCTTCCGAAACGCGTTTCGTCGTGAAACGGAAAATATTTTTGTAATCTTCTGGTGCCTCTTCAACCTCTCGGCCTGTTGGTGAAGTCTTTTCCATAATAAATTCGACGAAAAATCCAGCAGAATCTCTTCTTACGATGCGAAGCGTAGACACCAACACGTTGCAAAACTCGAAGTCCGTAGAAACAACATCAATGCAAAATCACCGTCAAATCCTCAGAGTTTTTCTCCTGCCTCAAAAATCACAGAGGTCACTCAAGTTATCTCACTTCACCAATACAAGTATAACACGTCGTGGTTCCTTTTAAATACTGGCCACCAGTGTCGCGCCCCTTTTATCTATGAGTCTATATCTTTAGGGTTGCGACTTCGGAGGGTAGAGTGAATACGCAGGTTACTGTGCGAGTTTAATAGTAGAGAACTTAGTACAGGGTAGAACTCGGTCCAAGTGCGCAGAGGAGGCTCCGCACAAGCCTTATATAGTCCTAACATTGCTGACACAGCAAAGCGCATTGGGGTTAGCCCGCTCTAGAGCGTAGTCTTGAACACGTATGAACATACGCACAGGGAGGATGCGTACTTGTGACGGCATAAAGTTAAGAAAGAAGTTTATGAAACAATAAAAGATGAAGAAGAAAAAATTAGGTGCTGAAAAACAGGAGTGTAGTGAACCGAAAAAAGGTGATCGAAAACACATTCTATTTGAACAGAATGAAGGCCTCCCTAACTCTCAGCTCAGGCCCTCACATATTTTCCCTCAGGAAGTACCAATTACCGTAGATACATTAGTTGTATGAGATAGATGGTTTGGCTCATTTTCATGTACCATCTGATAAAGTGACAGGACTTGGACAACGCACACATGTTTCCTAGCAAATATTTCTTCAGCTACAATGACAACACATATCGCATCTGCTCTCATATTTCCTCAAGATGACATTGAAATTTTGAAAATCGTTCAAGTACTTCTACTTGAAAGAAAAATAATATAGTATCTATCTCATTCTACTTTCAGAATTTAGACTCTGGTATCATATAAAATTTCCTAAAATTTAAAGATCACATAGAAATATGAATATCTGAATATATATAAAATTAATACATTTGTATTTCCATGGCTGGATATTATGAATGTAAATTGACAATGAGTAAAACTTTTTTCTTTAGCTATTTCATGTTTTCGAAATGATATCAATATATGAAAAAATATTTTAAAGCCTAGCACATCGAGGTCATGTTTTCTATCCTCAAATGGTGGTTTGCTCAGTCCCCAAGTCGCCTCCATTGGTGATGGTCCAGGAAGATGCTACATTTGCAGTCCCGAGGGATGCCACACTACAGGAAAGCCAGAACATTGGACTGTCTGGCAAATCAATAATTGGAACCTCTGAGAAACATTGTTTTGCTAAGAATCATAATAGCTTTGCTGTTGAATCATCCTACACTCTAGTGATCAAGACACTCATATGAGTCATAAAAAAGCGATTGGTTTTCTTTTAGGTAAAGTATGTATATTGAATGTTAAAATCTGATAAAGTAATCTATTAGGTAATGTTTAAATGGATACTATAGATACAATGAAATAGATATAGATTCTGTAACAGTGAAATTTTTAATATGACATAATTGTTGATAAATACGAAACACTTGTAATTTTGTTCTATTTCAAATAATACAAGTAGGTATTATGTCTTTATAAGTGAGTTGTACCAAGTAGAGGGAGCACCAACCAATTCTCAAATTGTTTCTCAATAACTGATGTTCGCTACCAGAACTTTGAAATGTTGAAATGTTAGGTATACTATGTAGACGTGCTAATTTTTCATTTGGACAGTATTTGAACAAATGCTGTAACAAAATTTTGTACATTTAATGTTAAGAATGACCGTGTATTTAAATATTTATTTATTTATATGTTTCGTGTCACGCTCTTAATAATAGATAGGAATAAATTAGCACTGGCGGTCTTGGTTTCGGTTCACTTATGAATTAATACTCATTTTCGTTGTACAATTGCACTGTAATAAGTCACTTTCAAAACAATTAGAGAGATCCAGCTACATATACTCGAGTCCTTATCGTGAATCCCGAGTTGGGCGGAGTATTGCACATTACAATATACATACACAAGCTCGCAGTTGCTTTCAGTAATGCTGAATTTCTGTATCTAGGATATGACACGCATGGCTATAACTACTTCTAGTGCGGCTTAAAAATACTGTGCTCTAAGTATGAATTACTGCCACAAGAGAAATAAGTTACTTTTGAAATAAGCTTGAGCATGGGAACTCCACTCGAACGAAAAAAAGTATTTGCTATCATTTTTGATGGCACGGGTACAGAAGCATTCAAATACCTGTCACCACCATACAATAATTAACCTTAATATAAACATGAACTCTGCCAGCAAACAAATTATGTTATGACTCGTCCGAACGCACTTACGAGTAGTTGTACAATATTGAACTCTCCTGTACGCTTTTTGTGGCCTGCTTGCATAATTACTGCAACACACCGAGATCAGAGTACTTATTTCTAAATTCAGGTTTGAAACTAGTTTCCCATAACATCAGCCACGCTATCAGACGTTTAAAGTTTTCTCTAAAGACAAAGCCGTCTATCTCAGAAACCACATTGTGTTTAGTAAGAAATTGTAAGACTTATTCATTGTTTTTTTTAATAGTATAGATAAAATATAATATAGGTTAGGAAGATTTGTACATTACCTCACACCTCCATGGAACAAGTATGTTCGAAAACGAGCGGTCTACTCACTGCTCCTCTCCCCATTTGGCTGTCTAGAGCACCATAGAGGCGACAACGGCTGGCCGCGAGGATAATGTCAGGCTTTTCCTCGTTGCGGGTGTTTGGCTGCAATACTTAATCCCTTTACTTTTTTTACTTTCAATTATTTTTCAAGCTTAGAGCTTCTCTTTTCATCTTGACATATAACTCATAGTTTCTGTTTTAGACTCCTTCTTTGAAGTGTAAAAATCTATCCAGCCAAGGTTATCAAGCTTCAGTAATACGATTTCAACTCAAAAACCACACAACTCACATTCAACCTAAATACATTTAGTTTGCTTCTGACATACTTATCTCTGATTTTCTTCGAATCAAAACTGATTACTCATTTTCAGTTTCACTTGTTATGTTTCAATAATTAAATTATTCGCAAATCTTGACAAAAAATTCAATGATAGAATTGTGCCTAAACTTATTAAGAACTTCCTCAAGTGTTTCAATCCATGATTGCTTTGGAAATAGAGGAGACGAATCTTTCATACTGACAACTGTTTTCAGGCGTGAACATCAAGACCATTCAGGATTATCGTTTTACGTCACTGATAAAGAAGGTAATTATTATTTAAAGAAGCAATCAACAGATTTGTGTGATGGTAGCAGTGACCATTTCAACTCATTTGGAATATCCTTCTAGCGCAAAGAATTCATTTCCACCAATAGTTTGAATAGAACTGGATTTCTTTTCATAAATATATGGATTTAACTCACGATTCAAACTATAAAAAGAGATTGATAAAAACTAAATTATCAAAGTAGTCCAATAAAAAATCTGTAAAATAGTTATTGATTTTACTCACAGACATCGTAGCTGCGAGTCTCAGGATCCACAAGGATGATCACCTTGTTTTCAACAGCATCATTCACGTCTTCATCAACGGTAGTCAGAGCAGCAGCCAAGGTTTGGAAGTACTTTTTGGTCTTAGCCAATGTTGTCAGCTCGTAGCTGGAGAATTAAAAGATATATTTGTAGCAGCAGCCACCTCGACAACACCTACTGCCACCAGGAACACTCAAGAGTTCAAGTTGATAAACTAAGCCAATACCCTACACAAACCGCATGCATATAACTTCGCATGAAGATCAGAAATGAACAGTTCATTCCATTCGAAAAAAGATCTACAGTATATGGTTGCCTATTTCATTCGAAAAAAGATCTATATGGTTGCCTGCCAAGAAGCAATCAATATTGCATGCTCGCTCATATACAAAATAAAGTCTACATTTTTCTCGGCATTGAAATTTTACTTTCAGGTAATCATTTTTCATGGAAATAAACTAGCATAAAACCTCAGCCTCCAACTGTCGAATTTAAATGAGGCAAATGTAAGTATTTAATAGTTGCTCAGTAAGAAAGCCCACGCAAGCACAATTTCATCGGTCGACAAACAAGAGATAATTTACAATATCGTTTGTGTAAATGGCCGCAGACTACTTACAGTGAGAGATCAAATGGCCACGAAATTATGCTTGATTAGACAAAGTAGAAGGAGACAAGCCTCTCTAACTTCAACGAAAGTACCACAAAGAGAAGAAAAACAAGGCACCTTTTCGAATGAAGTCAAGGTAAATCTATGCACAAGGTATGTTCCACCATTAGATCCACTACACATTGAAACATCGAGTTATAAAGGAAGAAGTTAATAAAACATGATAAAGTTGAAGAAGTCAGAGGTGCAGAAAAACAAGACAGCAGTGATCCCAAAAACATTGTTTATAAAACAAAAAATTATTTCAACAAGAAAAAACCTACCTGACCTTCACCCCAAAGTTTCTCATAGTAATTAAGTAGATGTATTTACATTTTTTATCTAATAAGATCTTAATTAATTCCAAGAAATAGATCGTATAGATTTCATTTTATAATTTCATCTTTATCGCGAGAAAATTATAGCTTTATTTGAAATTTCACTTATGGTGTAGCAAAAAATTCTGACTTTATGAACCCTAACTTATGTCTACCAAACACAAATACGCAGAGGGGCTAAAATACTCTCGGGGTTCAATATTTTATAAGGAAGCGATTTGATCTCATTTAGCTTCAATTTCAGCTTTCAATATCTGCAGCCAGATATTGATTCAAGATCCTCTGCAGGTTCAAACAGTAAAACACGTAAGAATTGATGTATACTAATATAGCGTCATGTATTAATAACTGTTGCTAATATGGAGATTGAGTTATAAAACCACTCTACGTGTGAATTGGGTGCTTAGCTTAATACTCGCTATATCACTTATGACATTGTCAAAATAGAGCAAAATTACCTTCACATTTCCCGAAATTTATGATCAAGATCATAAATTTCCCCCCAAAGGAGCAGTTAAAGTATCATTAACGATTCATGCTATATGAATATTTATTTACCAATGCAGTATTCTGAATTATGAAACATTTGGTGACACGTTCAAGAAATTTTTAAAAACGCTTTACACTTAGTTACTGGCCACATCCTGCTCACCTACACGCCTCACCCAACACACAATTTTGCTTTAGGAACTAGAGGTTGTAAGTAAATATATTTATACAGACTTGGGAAAACTAATATTTCTAAGTCAAAAAGTTCAAGATTCTTAAAGCTCAAAACAATGCATCACTGACTGTAACGGTTAAATTATAATCAATCAGAGAAAATGTAACCCCCTGAAACTGGTCGTACTCTACCGTCACAAATAAAGAATTATGCGGCAGGCTTTATTACCGCGCATGGCTTTGGGCTACCAATACGATCATAATAAACTTCATCTAACAATAAATAACAATTATACCATTTGATCAGCATACGAGTTAATTTATTCTGTTTTATTTATTCCCAAGAAGAAATGCATGAAGCCTAAATAGAGAGAACAGTGGAAGAAAATTTTACAATGAAGAGTCAAACACGGAGAAGACACAGTAATAAAAGATGGAAGCACAAAATGAACGCAACAAAGTTGTCCTCTCACCTACATCCCAGCAGCCATCAAAGCAGTCCACAAGGATACATGCATTTAATCAACTAGGGAAAGGCTGAGGCTTTTCAATTACTAAGGGTCCATAGACCCCAACACAATATTATATTATGTTAAAAGAAAAACCATTTTTTGTTTCCTCATTTAGCCTATCCCTTCCCTAGCTAGTAGCATATTTCAGACTAAGGAAAATAAGTGAATTAGGTAAAATTATGCTCCTTGAGCACAAGTTTATCCACAAATTTTCCACCTACTAAATCAACGGTCATTGACCTATCTTACATTGTAGGATCTGAGTCTCATTTGATCTCAAATCACTACTCAGGATATAGCTCTCTTTTTGCCACACAACACATACATTTTTCTATCGCTTAGGAACAGCTGTATTTCTATAGCCTTATATTATTCGGCGTGCTACTTGTATTCAAGCAATGCCATTCCTTCAGACTTTTTCTATACATAATAATCTATAACTTGCACTTCAAAATTTTCTATGAAACATAGCTCATCATTCTCACCAATGATTGATGTCTGTTGATTCATCACCTTCTGCTTTCAGAGGAAGACGGTCTTCATTATTTAGAGCTTTTCAGCTTTACTCTTAAGCCGCAGCTCCATAGTAGTACTTGAAGCAGCCAGATACTGCAGCAGCTCCGGGAGGCACAGTATTGGGCTCTCATCAGTTGATTTCACAATGGCTTCAGGAGTCTGGTGGCCAGTCTCCTTCATGGTGCACAAAGCTTTTTCTGCCAGCTCAGTAGAGTTGATGTCCCACCGGAGACCATCAGGCATGTACCTCTCAGTGTCAGGGCGCTTTCTTTTTTTCCCATTGTAGATCTGCCGTAAAAAAAATATTTTTTTAATAAAACTTTCATATTTAATCAAACTTGATTAACAAATAAAATAGTGATGGGCATGAGGAAAACAAATAATCATCACAAAACCATAAACTCACCTGGCACTGAACAACCTGGTCTTGAAATGGTTTGAGGGCTTTATTGACCCTGTCTTGTTTTTTCATTTGATTTTGATCTTTCAACATCTCCAGCACAAGGTCCTTGTGCTCTAATGATGGCTCTGGTGAAAATTCCTCCAATTCATTCAGAGAATTAGTGAGGGTTAACTTCTGATTCCGGAGAGACGTCTTCATCAAAGGAATTGAATCTTTTAGTTCATCAATAATGCTTGTCATTGATTCCAACTGCTGTATGGTTTGAATGGAAGATTTAACCTTCTGCAAATTGGCATTAACATCATTTTTCACTTCGAGTACGCAGTACGCGTGGCCACAGAGGAGCACGGGAGGTTTCCTGCCAGTCTCAACATATTTACGTTTACAAAAATCACAAACATGAACTCCAGACATGATTATTTCCTAATATCAATTCTTTTCCTCAAAAAACACATTAAATTAAAAATATGAACCAATTGATGACCAGAAAATCTATTATTAACTTGTCCTACTAGAAATAGTTTGGTGCTGATTTTGGAAAGACAAATTTCAGCAAGAGAACAAATATAATCGTCACCTAATTTCATTGGGTTAAAAGTAATATCAGTCCTAGGAAGCTAATTGTCTTTTAGTCATTACACTCAGACATAAGAACCTATAGCGAATTACATGCTAAAAGAGAGTGATGTGTGCAGTTATATCTTTTAATCATAAGCAATTCAAAATTTTTGAAAGTAAAAAATCATATTTAACACGTAAGGAGGAAAAAACAGGAAGCGATGTACTAAGTTTTTTGCGATGCTGAATGTTAACTATAACTCGCTAACCATCCAACATGTGGTTGTGTTCGCTGTAGTCACATCTATACCCATTGGTCGTAACTCAAATTGTTCCCCACCTACAAATTCCCTCAAGTGTTGATATATGTTGTCATTAATTCCTCCTCGCAGCTGCGTTTTCAAGAGTACTCCCTTGACGACAGAAAACTAGGATTTTTTAAAATTGAGTTCTTCCTTCAACCACAAAAAAAAATGTGTTGAGCAGTATAGATGGCAACTCAGCACTTTGACTGCAACGAAACCCACCGGGGGTCATGGAGGAGATTTTCACAATATCGCTGACAAACCAGTACTCATACACTCTATTTCTATTAATACTTAAATAAAGCTAAATAACGACACGATCAACTTAATGTTTACTAGTGTCCAAATTGGATACTAAAATTAACTTTAATTTGAGTTGAGTATTGAATTTAAGTTTAACCAATTGCGGTCACTGTGTTAAACTGGCTGGTCGTAATGAATTTGAAAACAGTTAAATTCAAGATTTAAAGCTCAACTCACATTCGATGCAGATTTTTGTCCTAGAGCAGGAAGAATATACTTGAAATTTATAAAATTTCCCCTGAACAGCATTCATCAGAAAAATGTGCACAAAAAGCAGCAGAAATTTCTCGATTAGCTGAAAACTGTTGGCTACTGTGAACATGTAAATTTGAAAAAGCAGGATTTTCTTACCGAGTGAATTTATCGGTACACGATCCTTTACTCGGGAAAGAAATAGAATATTATTTTTTCAACAAACATTAATTTTGAATGCAAATATGTTAGTTTAGTGCTTTAATATGAGCATAACCAGAAATTTGAACAAAATAATGCACCGTAATCCCAACGTCATGTTAGATACATTCTGCAGAACTTAGAGGTTAGCAGCAATACGTACCTCACTTATTTTAGAATACTGATCGTAGAAGCACATAAACAGGTTTGTGAACTAAAATGGGCTTAAGAAAAACTTCCAGCAACCACTGCGAGATAAGCAAATCCTTACAGGTATTTAAGAAATGCACCAAAATGGTAGAGAAATTTCTCATAACAAAAACTTTCCTTATATTTGCTCCCATGACGTAATTTCTGAGTGTGTACAGTAAAACCGCCAACTATAAGAAAGGAAAAAAATCTACTACAAAAGAGAACTAGGAAAGACAAGCAGTTCAGAGTAGCATGAATTCTCTAGCCTAACCTCTAAGGCTACAACAAATAAGAACTGACAGACTCCATCATGTGGCGTGGAACATTTTGGTTTCGTACTTTTTGGTTTCGTACTTTTGCATCATTAGCCTCGGGTCTCAAGGACGTTACTGATGTTCAGGGAAAGAACATGAGGATGCTTTCTGTGGAGACAAAGCTGGAGATAATCCAGACGTACACATTAGGCTGGAATGCGACTGAATGTGATCGCTTTGGAATATGGCCGAAATCCGTCGACGATAGGCCCCATCTTTGAGCAGCAGGAAGCCATCAAAGTAGCAACACCATTTAACACTCTGACTGCAATTGGTTGAAGAGAAGTTCAATATTCAACTCAAATTTAAAGTCAACTGTAGTAGGCAATTTTGAAAATAGTATACTTTAACTGGATCATGCGTTCAATTAGTTTTAATTAGGCAATTATGAAAATTGAGTTTATAATTAGTGGTCGGTCAACAGTAATTTTAAAAATCTCCTGTGTGGCCACCGGTGGTGCACGTTGCGATCAAAGTGTTTAGGGCCTGACTATTTTTCTCAAGCAAACGTCCATTATGTCCATTATGGTCCATTATGAGATGGGGGATGGAGAGAATGCTTCTCTTTTGGATTAAGGACAAAAAATCTCGGCGGAGACGATGGTCTTCCAGAAGGTCAGCACTATTTTCGATGATCTCGTGTGTGCTCAGGGCGAAGACGATGCAGGATATGGGTGGGACATCGCAGCATGCACACCCAGATTTCAAGGCTTCACGGGGGTGGTTTTTAATGCAAAAGATGGGCTGGCATTCGTTCAACGGTGTGGCATGGGGAGGCTACCAGCTCGGACACGGAAGCGACCAAAGGCTTCGTCGAGACGTTTGATGGTTGACAATCAAGGAAGGCTACAGTCTCCATCAAGTCTTCAACTGTGACAAAACTAGGCTATTTTGGAAGAAAATGCCTAATCGAACACACATCATGGAGGAAGAGAACAAGTTACTCAGGCATAGGCCTGTGAAGGCCATACTAACCATTGCACTCTGTGGGGCTTGGGTTAGTATGGCCGTACATAAAATAATATGAAAAAATCCTGATACGCAAGTCCCTTCGGAACTAATTAATTTCGTCTCTTGAGGTATTACTGTAATTCTTAAACTTCTGTGATTCATACCTACGATTCACTGCGCGAAATTTTTACAAGTTATCACCATGATCCTCAATAATAATAATAATAATGATGGCATCTACGGATGCTTTATTTCCAATTTCAAGCCTGATACATATCACCTTATACATTGGATTTTCAAATGCCTTATAACCGCCAGGACGCCAGTGCGCTTTCCTCCGGTCAAGACCGGTACCCATTTCAGACACCTGGGTAGAGTGGGGTATTGTGCTTGGAATTTTTCCCCTATACCCAACAGAGAAAATCGCCACCAGCGCCGGGACTCGAACCAGGGTCAGCCTGGACGGAGGCAAGTTCGCTAGTCTCACGACACGACGAGTCAAGCATAAATCCCTTTGAGCATTCAAGGAAGCGGCTGGAAGTAGTCTTGACAAAAATACCATTATTTTGAGGTCCTGTGAAAGCTCTGCATACGTTCAATCGATCATCCTGAAAGCTCTAGCGAAGTGATCAATCGGCCCATGCCAGCTAAAAAACCGTAAGTATGAAGACTTTCAATTTGGTTGGATAACAAATTGAAGCCTCTCGCCAAAAAGGCACAATTCCTATTGAGTTGTTCTTTTTGTATACAATCAACTCGTATCACGCACTATGATAGTAAAATAATAACTTACGCTGAAATAGATCAAGATTTTTTATTTACCGGAGGAAATTAAGAAATACAAGCAAACATATGAGTACAAACAGCCCTGGACAAATCAAGCTAGACTGAACAACAATGCACATCAGCACTGATTATATCTCCCAACACACGCAACACCGCTATCGTTATCAGAGATTACAAGCCCATGCGCCTCAGGCGTGGATGCAACGTGACCTGCCGATAAAAAAATCGTTCAAATAATTTTGGTAGTTTAATTTCTAATATTACTTGGATATATTTTTCATTTTTACATTGAACATTATTAATTTTTTGTTTTTAAAATGTGTTATATTAAATTCATTCTTATACGCATATTGATCCAATAAGGGAAGAAATGAATAAAAGGTAGAAAGAAAAATAGTTTATTTCCAATAATGGTGATACAAAAACCATCATTGATTGTTAAATGCTTTATTAAAAAAATCATAAGTTCATATATACACATGGGTATCGTAAAACTCATGCCAATTGTCGAAGCAAATAGTTGAAAGGAAACGTGATAAAGTGCATCCGGATTTTTACTGGAGTGCGAAATTTCGACCTCTCCCTCGGACGCCCATTTAAGGTTGCCGAATTCCCAAGATATATGGTAATATTGATGAGACCCTAAAATCTTACCAATTGCAGCTAGAAATTGACATTTAGTGTCAATTTGAAGCTAAAATTTTTTTATAACTGCACAAAATATGATCCTGAAGCTTCTAATCTAGAATGGGTAGGAACACTAATGCAGCGTCCATTTTGATGAGACTTTAATTTCTACCCTACAGCATCTATAAATTTAAACTTGGTCTTAATTGGAAGCTAACACAATTTTCTAACTGCACAAATGGCCACGAATTTCATTTTTCTAGAAGGGGTTAAAGCGAAGCTCCCTTTACCTCCCACTATGCGGGTGTTTTTGATATACTCATTTTGATGAGAATGTTATTTCTAATCTACTGTTTAAAAATTTTTAATTTGGTCTAAACTTGAAACTAAAAATTTTTCGTGTCATCAAATTTTTTTTCTTACTAGAAGAAGCAGGAGTGGAGCTCCCTTCAATTTACCCCCCATGAAGTCCCTTCTTTTGAATACACCCATTATGACCTGCTATACCTGCTGCTCCCATGTACTGCATTAGAGCACAGCTTTACGGTCCGAGTTCTTCGCTCTTCTCCTGCAACTTCACATCTCAACGCAGAAAATCGTAAAAAATTAACGTTTTTTCTACATCAATTCTGCAGAAATTATTGTTCATACCAAATAAAATTTCAATTTTCATCAGCATGCCGCTTCATAGTTTAAAATTTCGTTTTATTACTTTAAGACGGTTTCATGATCTAGAAACTGTTTTATTGTTTAGCATTCGTTTTATTCATGGGATGTCGTTTTATTGTTTAATTTATTTTTAACGCTAAAGGCTGTTTTATTGTTCATTAGCCATTTTATTTTTCGAGGAACCGTTCTATTCTTCATTGGCCGTTTCCACAGCTTAATGAACCGTTCCATGTTTTAATGACCCGTTTAACACGGTCTCATGTTCAAGTAAGGTTTGAGAATCACAGTTAAAAACGACTTTACAGTTCGAAAAAAATTGTATCATTCCAAAGAAGTTTGAAAGGGTAATAGTTTTATGATATTCTACCTCGTATGTTTATATCTCTCGCAAAAAAACTGTTGAAATAATTGAAATGCTATTATTTCCCATCGATACGCAATTGAGAAATTTACACAGAGGTAAATCAGCAGTGAACGCGTTAACTGCTGACCATGCCGTTAGATTGGTTCCCTAGTTCTTACTGGACCATTTCATCGATTCTGTGACGTTTAAATGTTTTGGTAACCGTTTATTGCTCTGGGAGCCGTTCTATTGTTTAGCAATTTTGTCTTGCTTTTTGGTGTACCACTTCAAAATTTGAACACCTGTTTAGCCGTTTAGCAAGCCGTTTTATAGGGCAGTAAATAATTTTTCTTATGTGTGTCATTTTATTCTTTATGCAAAGAGCCGTTTGATTCGTTCCAAGGCATTTTATCATTTAAGGAGTCGTTCACTATTTTCTGAGCTGGTTAGGTCTCCGTCTCATGGCTAGAAGCCCTGTTTTATGACGTATAACCGTTTTATGACTCACAAACTGTTTTTTTTGGGTTAAAATCTTTTTTCTTTAACCGTTTCTGTCATTGGATACCGTTCAATGGCAGATCCGCACTATTTTTCAATAAGGACCTTATTTAGTTTAGCTTAGGGACCTTATTGGAATTGTTGTTTTCGCTTTTACCTGCACGAACACAAATCACATGGCAGCTAGTCTCGCTATCGTTATCAGAGATAACGCGACCTGCGTCTCAGGCGTGGCATGTCGGTAAGACGCGTAGCGAACGAGTTTCTTCGATATTTGTGATGGTTATAGTTCTCATGGCACGTAAATATCTTATTTTGTTTTGTAACGAATATTATTGAATTTCGTTGCTTGTAGAATGTGTTAGTTTATATAGATTACTCTCCATAAACCGATCCTTTAAGGAAAGATGTAAATAAAAGAGAGAAAGAATCACAGTTCACTTCCAATAAAAGTGAGTCAAATACCACCATTGGTCGTTAAAATATTATAACATAAGAATCCTATGTTGATATGCTCAAATGAGTACCGTAATACCCCTGTCAATTGAAGGGAACCTCATAAAGTACATCCTTTTTTTACCGAAGTGCAAAATTTCGACCTTTTCCGCAAACGCCCGTTTGAACTAATAGTTTCCCAAGAAACAGAGTAATTTGGATGGGACTCTAATTTTCAACCTATGGCATCTGTATATTCAACTCCAATCTGAAGCTAATACGTTTTGTTACTGCAGAACTGAATAACTTAGTAGCTAAGGAAGGAACAAGCTGAGTCATTATAGGATTGGGCTGACCAATTCAAATCTCAAAACTAACGAATTTAACCCTGATGGCAATAGTGGGAGAAAAAAATTATTTACGCGCCTATATTACATTTTTTTAGTTAGTTGAACAGTTACCTTTGTCATTTAAAGCCAGTAAATCATTTATTGTGACCACTGAATTAAAATTGAATGATATTTAAAAAAGAGTACTTTAAACCATATGAAAAGCAACACAACCCATAAACATAATTTTCCTTCACCAATTGCAAGTGCTGTTTAATTATGTACGTAAACTGTACCCACCAGATACGATTCCCACCATCGAGAAAGTTGGCTGCAACTTCAATCTACAGTTGCGATATTTATGTAAGCCTAGGTCAGCACCTGATACAAGTCGCTGTGCTGTAGTTCGGTGCATCCTCGTGTGGTGGGTCTTGTAATCTTCTACTAGTTACTGCGTCTGCAGGTGTCGTCTGCCACTAGTTACTGCGTCTGCAGGTGTCGTCTGCCACTAGTTACTGCGTCTGCAGGTGTTGTTGTCAGGCACTAGTTACTGCGTCTACAGGTGTCGTCTGCCACTAGTTACTGCGTCTGCAGGTGTTGTTGTCTGCCACTAGTTACTGCGTCTGCAGGTGTTGTTGTCTGCCACTAGTTACTGCGTCTGCAGGTGTTGTTGTCTGCCACTAGTTACTGCGTCTACAGGTGTCGTCTGCCACTAGTTACTGCGTCTGCAGGTGTTTTTGTCTGCCACTAGTTACTGCGTCTGCAGGTGTTGTTGTCTGCCACTAGTTACTGCGTTTACAGGTGTCGTCTGCCACTAGTTACTGCGTCTGCAGATGTTGTTGTCTGCCACTAGTTACTGCGTTTGCAGGTGTTGTTGTCTGCCACTAGTTACTGTGTCTACAGGTGTTGTGTGCCACTAATTACTGCGTCTGCAGCTGTTGTTGTGTGCCACTAGTTACTGCGTCTGCAGGTGTTGTCTGTCACTAGTTACTGCTACTAGTTACTGCCACTAGTTACTGCCACTAGTTACTGCCCCTAGTTACTGCCACTAGTTACTGCCACTAGTTAGTGTCACTAGGTACTGCCAATAGTTACTGCCACTAGTTACTTGTTGTCTGCCTCTCGTTACTATCTTATCAAATATGTTTATATTTGATAAGAGCTACTACTTATCTCGAAAAAATTTATGTCCAAAAGTTTGATTAACTCCATGGTGTGGTCATCACAACGCCACTGAGCGGTCACGTTTTATCTGAAGGGAAGTCTCAAATGGAACAGTGAAACTTCTGCCTTCACGTGAGATTAGACGCACTGTTCCTCCCAGTGCCTGTTACGTCATAGTAGAGTTACACTCTGACGCACTCAGCTGCCAGACTTTATTGTACAAACATTTTTTTCAGAACAGACGTTTGATGCAAATATAGCGAAGGAAATAAAAGTTTTTTCTTTTACAGTAGCTGCTCGTGGAATGTAAAAACTGGGCAAATTCGAGCTTCCCATAAGAGAAAGATTATCATCTTATAATCGTCATGAGCAACCCACAGTGGACTGGCCAGTCAGGCGTTAAGAAGAATGCGTTTGAAGTTTTTGTGTTGTCCTACTTTTTGTCTGAACATCTGTGCATTTGTCGCCACCGATTTAGCGTTGAGGAAACACCGTGGACGACATGATAGGCAGTTCTTTGTTTATTTTAATGAGTTATTTCGGATTATATAATGGCTCTGATGACATGAATAGAAATGATGTTCAGCCAAAAATAACAGCTCATGCACCTCTGATTTCATAATTCAAAAAGCATTCAGTAATTAATTATCTAGATTGAGTTTCACATGAACTTCATTTGTTTGAATAAAAAAAAATTCGAAATGAAATTTAATTCGCTGACTTTTTTAGGCATAAAATGTATAAGGATTTTTACATGTACTGTGTGTAATGATGAAGTGTATTTCTACTTCCGGCTCAAAATCCGCATTGTACAACCATTTGGCTGCCACAATCGCAATACTGATGACTTGAATACAACCCACGCTGGCTGCACGCAGCGATGGAGATCACGTGCAGATGTCACGCTTATCAAGGCGCTCTTTACACTCCTGATAATATCAGCAAATGACTTTTTTCAGGCCGTGATGTCGTAAACTGGCTGATATCTGTCGGTCATTTGATGCCTGGCTCGGGTTCCATCAAATAATATGTTATGAAATGGAGTATTTTCTTACGACACCCTTAGTCGCTTAGTCATTTGATCGCGGCTCTAAGGAGTAACCTATTGAGTCATTATTGCCAATGAATAAGTAACATTCAAAATATTTCATGGTCCAATACTTAGGCATACTTTTACCACAATAGACAGTCACACATTAGGTACACAATAGTTCAGGATAAAGGTTATAGATTGTACCTGGTTGTTAACCACACACCGCCTACAGCAGGGCTGAATGATCTTCTCTGTCTGCATTGAATTGGTTGGTTAACATAAATTAGACCATGATTCATCACATTATCTTCCTAATTGATCACCTTTGTGAAAAAACATAAAATGAATTCATATTTTTTTCTTCGGATAAAATATATTTCGCAAAGAAATTACAACAGAGGTTGAACATTGCGATGAAAATCCTTCTGTAAAGGAAAATGCAGAAAAACCCTGGTGAGATATGATTTCTACATTTATAATTTGCTCGATAAAATCATAAGGGAAGAATGTAGGGACTTTGCTTCGATATCTGTTAAATGTTACACCAGGTGTTTATAAGGCACCCGAGTGCTTTGTTTGAATGAAATTAAGTTGTTGGCTAATTATCCGATTTGAACGAGGTTGCGTGTAAAAATAGTTTTATCTTGGAAAAAGATAATTGTTTTATTAACACAAAACTTGAGGTTCTAGCTACTTGAAAAATGCACAAA
The DNA here is from genome assembly GCA_030386875.1 of Morinoia aosen. Taxonomy (NCBI): domain Eukaryota; kingdom Metazoa; phylum Arthropoda; class Malacostraca; order Amphipoda; family Talitridae; genus Morinoia; species Morinoia aosen. The sequence continues at coordinate 3,319,710 of CM059558.1, read as the reverse complement.
ACACTTTTTGGAACAAATAATTGCTAATGGTAATAAATCCATTATGCAGATTGAATGCTGAGGAAAATGTGAAGGCACATGTGAAAAAAATAATTATTTATACATAAAAAACAAAATATTTTTCAAATTCTAAATAATAGAGGACATTTATCGAATTGGAGTTTGAGGTTATTTTCCCAAACGCATTCTCAATTTTTTCAATATTTATGTATATGTTGCGCTTATTATCTGCGAATTTTGCTGGGGGTATTGAACTCTGTCGAAATCTGTTCTCCTAAATCATTTACGTTCAGCGATGGAGTGATGCAAACTTTATTCTTTAGAAGTCCCAACAAAAACGCCACACGGGGTGAGGTCTGGGGACATCGGCAGTCACTCCTGTTCACGTCCCACGCCAATGGCCAGGTTCAGACAAATTTTTGGCAATTATTAAAAAAAAATAAAAAGAAAATTGCCGCAGGCATGGCGCACCGTCATCCTAATGACCGAAACGTTAATCAAATTATCTACCTTGAAGCGATGGGTTTTGTAATCATTTTAATTATTTGTTGGTAAAAGTGAAGTGAAAAAACTTGCACGTTTCGAGAAGCTTTATCCAGATCTTTTTTTTAATAGAAGAATAGTCTTTCTCTATGCCAAAAAATAAATTATATTGGACTGTAAATTTGCATGTGGGTACCTACCATTCAAACATAGGGTTTTAAATTCCGTGAAACATTATGTAAAGTGTAACTTACTTGTTTGTTTGTGTTAGTGTCTCGTACTAGCATTTCACAAAATTAGTCAGCAGAGCAAAGCTGGAAAATAAAACAAGCTGATTTTCATGATTTTGTAACCAGTAATGTTTGACGACATCATCACTGGAGCCAGGTTGACGCACCTCAGGCAGCAAACCAGACCTCATTTTTGAATTTCCAGTTCAATTGGCTCACGAGACGAATTTGAAAGTCGGGACTGATTTTGAGAAAAATCGGTAAAATGTTTGGGATATCCAATAAAAATAAATAGCTGTACTTATCTCTCATTAATCGACTCACTCAGACCTCAACAAAACTTCTTTTTACCTGTACACTCACACCCTGGCTGATGTATGTAACGAAGAGATTCAGAAACCCTATTTCGAGCATTGCAATCAATCAGAACACAATGATGATTGAATGGTTTACATGCTCATGAACCTTGTGGCACTCAGTACGTTCCTGGAGAACATCTTCGTTCTGTGATGTTCATTCGTCATGCTCCCTTAACGCTATTTATAGCTTGATACTTTGAAACATCTCTCGATGTGTGATATGAGGAAACAGCACATCAAATTTAGGTAAAAATTGGAGAAACTAAGACTGAAATTTCTTTTTTAGGTGGATAATACATGCATGAAGGTTCTATGAACAAAATAATGATGCATCTTTTGGTTTGCAGAATAAATTTTACTTAGCTCAAAACAATGATCGCACGCTCTAATTTCTATTCAAGAAATCTGCATCTCTTAAATCAATAAACCTCCAAAATTTTCGGCACAGTTACAATGTTCCGCGTGTGCACTTGTCCTGATATTGCTCATTTCGAATTGTTATCTCCATTGGCCGCACTAAATACTATGCTGAATTATCCAACGCTAAGTGAGACGAATTGAGTTATGTTCACAACATACCGTTGAGTGCAGTTATTGATAATAGCGATAATATTACATCTGACTGCATGGCGTGCTTCGGTATTACAGTCCAGTAATTTAGCTCATTCCAGTCAGCTGCGTACGCCTCACAAGTTCGTGCAAAACATGTAGTGTAATGACAAAGCATTATGAGTGAAAATTGATTATCTTTGACCCAATAAGTGAAACATTAGTTAATGAATAAATACATTTTGAGAAAGATAAACCGGAGACGTCACTCACATTCACCTAATACATATATCATTTAAACAGGCTTTCATATTTCCTTGCTCTGATCTCCTTACATGGAATGCTGTACTTTTCATTCACAAATTAACATCATGTCGCATCAATACCACACGACAAAAATATCCAAACATTCATCCAGTTTTCAAGAACGATTTTATTCAACGGCAAAGTGGTCAATAACAATAACGCACAAAACACGAAGTCTCTGAGGCTCAGAAGCAATATTGACAGCAGCACTAAAATAGACAATAACGTAATTAAGACTCTAATCTAATAATAAATTGAGAGATACCAACGGGGCAAATTTTTTCTTGGTTAACCCTGGAACGATAAAACAACTCTTGTGAATAATACTGTGTAACATTTTCTACGTATGGCAAGTAAAACATTTCAGTTTGAAAACTAAACTTTGAAATTTCAAGGTGTATGTGTAATTCCAAGAATGAATAGAAAAGGATAGATAAATAGCAAACACTCCGGATAAATATTTATATGAATATACTTGACATATTTATCACAGTACCAAGCTGCTTGTCAACAAATTATTTGGTTCGTCGTTAAAATAACGCCATCGGTCTTGGCTCCAACGCGATACAGACAACACAGGAGTACACAGTTTACTTCGTAGTTTAATACAGCTCGACTGAAACGGTTGAGCCTGTAGTAATTAGTCGTTAAAGGCCACGATCATCATCACGAGAAGGTCGAATGGTATCCATACTTCGGGTTCAGTTATCAATACAACACGAAAAGATACTTGAGGAAGCCCGAAGTCTGCGACCCGAAGTCCTCGTCCAGCTGAGGCGCAGAGTTGCCGGCTTCCAGGTGCTTCTGGTACTCCACCAGCGGAGACTTGCTCATCCAGAAGCTGTTGCCGGCACCGCATACCGGACACGGGCAACTGGAAGAAGAACATTGCAAAGTTATTATTTCCAATCCTATTATAGGGCCTGGAAGAAAAAATCCGATCTTAATGTAACTATGAATATGTGAGTCACACAGAACACTAGTTCCACCGGAAGTAATTTGATGACTGCAATCAGGAGTTAAAGTGCTGCATCGCATCTTTTCTGTATTAAACTGGTCTATACCAGCCTGAGTGCAGCTGTCGAACAATACCAAGTTGATAAGGGTCTTTCACCTCATCCAGGGTAGATATGCTTTTTTAAGCTCAAGTTAATTGTTGCGTTTTGTTGCCAGAAATTTGTGTAAACAGCTCATCTGATAAATACTGAAAGAAAAAATATGAATGACAAAAATGAACTCTACTATGTTTATCGAGGAGCACGGGTAAGCAGGACAAAATTCACCTTTAAAGCTTAAACATTGGAACTGTGTAAGTCACCAATTTGATAAAAATTAAACAATAACCTTGACTTCATTTCACTCGGTGGCACTCAAGAATCAAATTAATCATAGACAAAATATCGAACGAGGCGCTCAGAACAAGAACATAAATTATTTTGCCTCCTTCTCAATTTTCAGGTTTATGATCGTTTAAAATGTTTTATTCTCATTTAAATAATTTTGTTAAGTGAATTTTAAATCGATATACATTTATTATATAGATTAATGTTTTTTCGAGAGATGCGAACTCGTGTGTTACTAATAGCCTGATATGACATCTCATACGCAAAAAAATAAACTAAAAGAAAAATTTTTGGACACCCTGACATTATGGTGAGTACTATGAAATATCGATAAAACTATATAAATTAAGCTGCATATACCATTGTTGCTGACTGCTACAATGGGACATGGATGCAGTCAACACCTGGTGCCTAATTTCCCTGCAGGTAGTTAGCAATAAAATAAAATTCGCTTAGCGAATTATACTCACTGCGGCATGAGGCGGACGGGGGCGCAGCGGTCGCAGAAGAGATGGCGACAGCTTGACGGCACGCAGAACTCGTCGTCGTCCTGAATGGCGTCCTGGCAAACTGCGCAGGTCTTCTGTGTCTCGCAGCCCAGCATCTCCTTCACCGTAGAGCAGGGCGTGATGGGGAGCTGGAGGGGAATGGTAGCAAAAGCCCCTTGCAGAATAAAGGGAAGACCAAGCTGGCGACCAGATTCTGCATATGGACGGCGCTGTAGAAGGTGGTCCTGCCGTGAGGGTCGTCAGCCACGACGGAGCGCATCTCCTCATACAGGGGGTCGCAGAGCAGCACGTTGCAGAGGAAGAGAAACCGGGCGACGTCCCTCAGGTTAGCGATGGCGTTCCCGTCGTAGGGTAGAGGCAACGTGATGCATTCCAGGACAAGATTAATGCCTTCAACAACGACCAAAACGTACCATTTCATCGACCGTACGAGAGGATAAGGAGAAGTCGGGGTGTTCCCATCATAGATGCTATCACCGCCCTCCAAAACAACGGTCAGCACGGACACCAGAGCTCCCACTTGACGTAGGGATGGACGTGAGAGGGCGGTGCCCATGACTCTCCGTAGCTGGCGGAAGCACATTGGCGGGACGAGGTGCTGGTGGCTCCGTTGGGCTGTGGCGACGTCCTGTGGACAAATAAAATTGCTTAGTAAATGGTCGACAACTTACAGTGCCGGGAAGAAAATAGAGACAATCAATGTTTGGTATAATCTGGGGTATTAGGTTGCTGTGTACAAATACTCAGTGATCACTTTATCATTTATTTCAAGACAAAATTTTAAATTTTCTGTTTTCCAGGTGTAAAGTCTCACAAAAAAATTATCTTGATGTTTTCTCCTTCTTCATTTTTCCGTTTAATAAAATTGAAAACACAGATGTTTTTTATTTGATTATCCACACATAAATTCCAAAAAAATATGAACAATGTGTGAACATGCGTTAAATTGAATGAGATTACTTTAAGTGGGAGTCTTATTGTAGTTTAATTTCATACATAATTTGTGTGTTGCAAAAAGAGTTTCATTTACAAAAATAAAATGTTAAAATTTGGTCAAGGAATAATGAAGGGGTTTTAATTGTTAAAATAATTCGCTCCTTCGAGAATAGATCCAAAAGTAAAAAGAGTAATGGGACATGATTCATTACAAATATTTTGAAAGAAAACGAGCCAAATATTTTTCACTACTATTTGATGTAAAAAAGACCTTCAGTTATGGAATGAAGTTAATTTTAGAGCGTAAACATTTAAAAGCAATATCAATGCAAATACAACATTCAAAGTAACACAGCATATGACAGGCATTCTCAGGGAATGCTTCAAGAACAGTTATTTGTGACATGAGTTCAAACTAAACAGAAAATTTGAGGGGAAATCGATATATTTACAATCATTGTTCTTCTGGAAATGAAAAGTTTTCAATCGAGAATTTTTCAGACTAGGATTATTTTTTAAATGGGCGTGAGTATTTACTGTAATATAAAAAAGTGTTCACAACCATAATAGGGTTGTTGTTGATGAGAGTAGAACGTTTGAAAAATTTAAAAAATATCCCTCGAAAAATAAAATTACTGATATTTGAAAACCTGAATTCTCGGTAAGAAATAGTTATCAGGAACTTAGAAAAGACAAGAGGTATGATTTACCGACTGCTTCTACGGTTCATTTTTTACATATGACTTATAACAAATACTCTAACATTGTAAAACATAAGCGTTAATATCGTAGTGCTAACTCCATTTAATACTTTCAAACCTTATTTTTATTTGTATGAGGTGCAAAATAATGAAGATTCAAATGTAGTCAACTCATAAAGACCTACTCTTCTCCATTGTTGCACGCAGAACCTTCTCAGTCCTGACACCAACCCGCGCAACCAACCCACTGAACTTTCCGCTAATTAATCAATTAATGGAAAGAACTGGAGCTGTAACTCCGGAATGGAATTCAGTGAATTAATTTAACGGTCAGTTTGTGAATGGTTCGATGTGTCATTAGAAATACAATAAATTTTCTCAGAACCAATGTTGAACCACAAAAATTTTTACTGATCACTGAAATGAGCATTTGATGAGTTTTATTAAATACGAGAACTAGTTTACTGTTTAGTTGAGCATTGTGACACTGGGACCGTCAAATGAAGAAATTGTCAAAATTTGTTTATGTTCTATCTCGTAATATCTTCAATATCAGTCACACAAATGCAATCAATTTTCCTTGTATTACAACCACGTGGGGGCTACATTTGCAATATATCAACTGGCATAAAAATACAAATAATAACTTCCTGTGTTAAAATTTAAGGTCATTGGCAGGTAAACTTTCCCACACCGCTTATACAACCTTTGCGCGTATTCTATGTCAAAGCATAATATCGCCGCGTACCATGAACACTGCTGTTAATTTAAATTTTATGGAAAAATACTGAGTGAGTAACTTCATCGTCTAAAATGAAAACCAATTGTCAACAAATGATGGGTGCACTCACCATACTCAGGTAGGCCTCCCCATCTTCAGGGGAGACAACGCCCAAAATGGAATGGTCCACTTCACGGATGAACTCCCAAATCTTCTGCCGGTTCACAGCACACCAGCTAGCAGCGGAAGAAACATGCTGCTCCGTCATTCTATGGGCGGCTGTTGGTCCTTTAAACTCTCAAAGTTTCTTGCAATAATTTTTATGCAATAACTTGTAATAACTTTGTTTGATGTCTAGATAGTTGAAGTTTATCACGTGATAAAGTTCGAAGAAATTCACTCAACATTTTTATTGGAACACTGTCAATCGTAAAAAAGAACTACCTATGAAGTCTATAAAACGCAACGTTTCGGTGTACAAACATCATCATCATCAGGCTGAAAATGTACAGAAAAATTGATCGGTCCCATGGGTAAAATGCAAATCTAATTCTTAAGCTATATGAGACTAGAATGAGAGATGAAATCACAGCACAAAAATATTTTACAAGTGACTAGATATAAAGTTTGTACTACAAAATATGTATACAGGAAATCAGGTACAGTAATAGTATATATATTGCATACTATATTGACCGGACTAGCAGTTGCCTCGGACTACTAAGATGCAGTTTTAGTAAATAATTTTAGAGCAAAAAAGTCATTAGTGTTTTCGTTGAGGACAGGTTTAAGTTTATGGATGATGTGTAACGCTTCTATAATTTGAATAGGCTCTTTTTTAGTCCCGTTAAATAAGATTTTGATGTTAGGGTATACATCTTCATTTGATGGTTTGCAACTATGGTCAATGCGAAAATGGTTGAAAATAGAACTTTGGTATTTATGGGCGGTTAACCTTTGCCTCAGGGTCATCCTGGTCAAGCCAATGTAACATTTATTTAGAGACTTACATTCTCTTCTGTCACACATAAATTGGTAAATTACATTGGCCTTGTCCAGATCGATAGCCCTAGATGCTGACATATTATTTTTCACTAAGAGGTCACTGATTTTGCGGTTTTTATAATATACAGAGACTTTAATTGACATATCCGGACCTGTTGGCTTAACAAAAGTTTTAACAATGTTCTTAAAGACTCGTTCATCAATTTTGTAATTCTTGTGCATTTATCACGGGATGAACTTCAACTGTTTCTCAAAGTTGAGAAATTAGAAAAAAATGATGTCTAGATACTAGTATATCACAAAATTTTTCGAACTGGCATAAACAATTTTTTTCTCACAAAACGCTGATCACTGTAGTACACGTGTTGTTTGGAAGGCTACTCAGTTCAGACCGTCTTAAAAATCAGGAGCTTGGAGGTACCAGGCCTACGATTCCATCCATAATGATCCATTAAGCTGTTTTTTCGTTATGTAATCCGATATCTTCCATTCATCGAGTGTTCCGCACTATTGAAAAAGGGACGATTCGTCACGGCTGCCATCGGTCGTATGTTGATTCCAAAATTTTAAAATTCATGTTTTTAAGGAAATGGTCGTTATGCAAACAATGTTCTGTTATAAATGAGTTAGATGGCTTAGTCAGATTATTGCCCGTACGAGAGGAGACTCACCTGTGTTGTGCACACCTCACAAATTATAATTGGAGCCCAGTGCTACCAATTTAAGACTCTTTTTCTTTACTTTTACTCATTCCCAACTGATATGTCCTTTCTTGGAATCAATTACTGCATTATTCAGCGCATCTCTTCCTAGAATTGAGTCGTAATTAAACTGACAGTCTTTAATTATCAAAACACTTGTATTTAATACCTTCTGATTGGGTAACGTAATTGTTAGGTCCACTTCACTCGTAACATTACTCCTAGAATTAATACCCCTAATGCTCAAATTATTAGGTTTCAATTCTTCATAAAGGCACGTGATTTTACGGTAACTAATGAGGCAGTTATCGCTGCCGCTATCAGTTAGAGCACTTAATAACTGATTGTTACTTTTTAAAATAAATGTCGGTTTCTGTGATTTCCTGATTGAGACAAAATTACCTCATTCTTTCCTCAGACGAACTCGTTCCTTCACTTCATAATTCGTCATTATCGTTGTTGCTAGGCAAATCAGCTGATTGTCCTGGTGGTCCATTTTCGGTCATTTCCTGTTCTCTTAAAAGAGCGAATTTGTTTTTGCATTGAAATAATGGATCTACGAATTCGTACTTTGTCGACTCAGTCGAGGTATCTGGATTCTCGAGTGCCACAACGTTGGGTTTTAAAAGGGTATTCGGCGTACCTTTGGGCAAGGTCGAAAAGCACTTCTTACAAGTAACAGACACACCACTATCTACATTACCTATTGTAAAAAATCATCGTTTCCTTTCTCGGGACTCTCTGCATAGTGTACGTCAGGTCGACCGCGGCTATTACCGCCTCTGTTTTTGTTACGTTTGAATCTCTGATACTCTCGAATATCGTCTCCTGAAGCTTTGAGTCACGAACAAAATGCCATTCAAGCCCACGCATATAGCAGGGACCACTAGTTCGGCTAGGTTTGCACAGATCGCGTTACAGTAAACTACAAGGGGCATTTACATGTCCTGCATTGTTGCACAGGCTACAGAAGACAGACCTTTTTGTTTTGTTTCCAAAATTGTTAGAAAGTTGTCTGGAGTCATCTGCTCGGACTGCATGACATTCAAGGGAACCTATGGCTCGGTCGCCAATATATCCTCTGGTTCTAGGAGGTCTAGCGTTTCTGAACCATGGTCTAAAGATTCGGCGCCCCTGATAACGTCAGTCATTGTATTCAGAGGCATAAAAACCTCGCTTATGTCATGGGGTGCGTACAAGTCACTTTTTGTCTCGTTCGAAACGTTAACGAGGTAAGTTTCCGGCCACGATAAGGGTTCACTGCAATTATAGATTTACTCTCCCGATAGTTACGGACTGTCGCAACCATGCGAGCTAATAGCTCTTTTGAGATACTGAGGGGTTTTCAAAAAAACTTTTTGAAAATTTTTATCAAGAAGTGGTGCTAGAGCCGTTATAGCTAGACTCGAGTTATTTAAGTCACCTGCAAACCTCTTCAATTCGTCTTGATTCGTACTTGCGTTAACAAATGGGTGCCTCTGGAATGCAATGTCAGAGCTGGTCAATAAATGCTCGGACAGTTTCTTAATTTTAGCGAAAGCAGTTACTAATTGCGCCGCGAGACACTCATTTCTTATGAGACGCAGTTGATTTAGGTCACACTCTAGTGCGTGTACAGATTTCTCGCTTTTAGAAATATAAACATCCTCTAATATTTTTACTACTTTATTGAATGAGTAGTGTAAATCATTATTTACTAATTTAGTTACGATAGAGTTGAAATCCACAAGCTGTTTGTGTGCCGAACGTACTAACAGTTCTTTCTTAGTCAGATACGCTTTTAGATTTGAAATTTGGGTTCGAAATGATTTGCTCTCACAGAATTTGGGGTCCTACATTCGCTTATGGCTCCTGAAAATAGGAATTCAGAATTTGACAAAATAGTACTTGATCTAGGCATTGCCGCAGTTAATTCTTTATCGAATGCGCTGCTTACAGTTGTTGTGACACTCGAGGTAATAGTCGTCACTGTGGTCACAGCACTCGCTCCAGCCGCGCTGATTACGAGAGTTTCAGGCATATTTGCAGGTCTGTTTACCCTATCGTTATTAGTTTGATGACTAGATACTGATACCCTTCCCCAGGACGTCTACACTGGGGTTGATCGAATGAACTCCTGATCTCCTGAATCAATACCACACATTTAAAAAATAATACTCAACTTCGCAACACAATTTCAACACAATCTAACAGTAGCACAAGTGAAAATTTATTCAATAATGACTAAAACAATAAAAAGCAAGACACAAATCAAAATCACTTCCAGTAACACTCCTATAAAAATACAAAAAAAACTGCAGCCACTGACTTTATAAGACAGCTTCAAAACCGGGCAAAAACCGTGCTCCAAAACAGCGCGAATAAGGTATGATAATTTTGCCGCAAGCGTCTCGTGGTTACTGACTGCTGAGTGCGGCCTGGGAACCAAGATTTTTATCGAAACTTAAAAAATCTAACATATTGTATGACTTTCTACATTTTCAATACATTCTAGATTTTTTTGATGTATGACAGTTGAAAGACCCTTGATGTTGCACACGTTGAAGAGTGTAGAGGTTTGGAATTACACAGGAATCTCCAGTGAATCAAACCTTTGTCTACCAAAACTCCAATAGCTCAGGAAAAAGTTTTCAGGGATGAAAGCTATCAATACCCTGCAATATAAAAGAAATTGCACCAGCGAGGGTCTTTCCTACTTAAACTATAGTCCTTTATTTAACAGAAATTAGGCTTCTGGAAAAAGAATGTTTAACGGAAAATGTTCAACGAGATTAATGTCCATAGTTAATAATTATGAACATTTATCTCGTTAAGCAGTCACAGTTAAGAACTAAACTATTTATAGTGAACATTGTTTATTACGTTTTATTCAAAGGTGTCAGTAAACAAATGAACGTCTGAAAAAATCAGTTAAAGTTGAATGAAAAAGGTGTTACATGTGTTATACGGACAATGCGACTTGAATTCAGCAAAAACTAATTGCAAAGTGCGCTTGTAAGGCTACTACTATGCCTAAAAATATATTTTCATGAGTGCGCTTAATTTGTCTTATTATATTTTATATACTTTAAATTAATTTTCCACTAATTGAATTACTTTCAACGGTTGTTAGTTCTTCTAAAAGGCAAATGATAACCACATTGGCACTGGAGTTACCGTCGGTAGAAACGGTTTAAACGAAAAAAGGAATGAAAACAGTTTATTTCCAAAAAAGTTTGAACACGAAATGTTCAAAACATTGTTTTTTAATAACTTAACATTAATCCTTAGTTGTTACTTACACAGGGTACCGTATCGTACAATACTGACTTCTGTGTGAAGCCTTGACGAGTGTGTTGACCGTCTACTGCTCTGAACTTGACTCCACTGCAACTGATGCAACTCTTTCATTAGCTCACTCTATGAAGGATTTAAAAAACCTTCAGCTTTCAGGTATCTTAGGACGACCAGATCATTTTAGTTGTGCGTCAATAAATAATTTTTTTTTAATCCAGCTAAAGAAAGCGTGTTCGGTGCGTGAAAATGCTTGGCTTGCCTGAGGTAATTGAAGCTTCGTTGGGTAATGATGGGAGAGGGCCGATGGCAAATTGTCGCTTTCCGGGAAAATCATTTTTTGCTGCCAAATCTTCTACCCTGAAGCCCGTCACGGTTCTTCTTACTTCGATGTAACTGTTCCTAAATAACTTGCGCTGGCTTTAAATACTTTTAGTACACAAAATAAATAGAAAGAGTTATTTATTAAGAAATGTCTTATGAGTAGATTGAGAAAATTGTTTTTTGTCTCTGGAAATGAGTTGAATGATTTTGTAGGTATTTTCTGATCATAAAATGTACCAAAAATTAGTCGATAAAGCTAAATTTTATCAGATAATATTCGTTCGCATTTTTTAGTGCTCTCCGTGGCACAGTGGTTAAGGGATCAGCCTTGTACGTTGGAGACGAGGGTTCGTACCCCGGCGCTGGCGCGGAGATAATCCCCGTTGGGTATAAGGGAAAGCTCAAGCACAATACCCCACTCAACCCAGGTGTCGGAAATGGGTACCGGCTTTACGGGGGAACCGTCATGGTGTCCTATATATAGGGTTAGTTGAAAGACATTTGAAAAACCAATGCTCAAGATCATATATGTCAGGTTTGATTGGATATAAAGCATTCCAAAGATGCCGATGTTTGTTTGTTTGTTTGTTTATAGGGTAAGCAGAGTGAACTGTGCCCACACTACTCTCAGGTATTCATCAAAATTGAGTTTGTGTATACAGCAGCGATATTTACACTTTTACTGTGACGTGACCCACCAGTGGGACACGGCAGGATTTTCACAACGCTGCTGACCGACCAGTAGTCACAAACTCAATTTCCATAAATACTTAATCCATAGCTAAATGAATTAATGATCAAGCTCATGTTTGGTATTTGAAAAATGTCTTACAACAGTTGACTTTAAATTACAATTGAATAATAAACTTCAGTTTTATTCGTCGCAGTCAAAGTGTGAAAATCCCCTCCATGCACCACCAGTGAGTCACGCAGCGTTCAGTTAATGCGTTAAATGCGTGGCCGTCAAGACGCATGTATTGATTCCGAAGATCGGGTTATTTGAGCCAGCGTTTCTGCGGCGCCCTTTAGTGGCGCACCCTTTGTGGCAGTGGCTGTCGTACCTTCCCAACAGTAGGTCTTCTCTCTTCTACATTTGTATCCACTGGAATAATTTGTGTAACATTTGATACAATGGAGAAATCAGGGTAGAATTTAGGTCATAATACTCAGTTGGAATGAATTTCTCTTGTCAAATTGGATTCAACGAAGAAAATGCGACCTAATAAAAATTGTATCATTCTACATTTCTAAACTAATTATAAACGATATTTATCTTTCATTACCTCTCCAATTTTGCCTACATTAATCATTCTCTACCTCTCCAATTTTGCCTACATTAATCCTTCACTACCTATCCAATTTTGCCTACATTACTCCTTCACTACATCTTTGATTTTGCATACATTAATCCTTCACTACTTCTTCCTTTTCCCAACCATAAGAAACACTGGGCTCGCACTGCTCTGTCTCTTTGTGCCACGAAATTTTCCAACATTCACTCTGGCCTATGGAATAACAGAGAGCTTAATTTTACCTCACCTAATTCCCGGAAGTCAAAATGCACTTAGAATATAAAAGATGGTACCAGCGTACCGATACATTAGAGATCATTATTTAAAATATGATTAATTTTTACAATCATTTTTTGTGAAAACCTCTCTCACGCTACCTGATTATCTATCACTATTTTAGTTCTGGATAGTTAATGCAGCTTTAGTTAGTACACACCAGTATCACCACCACCAGTGTCACCAGCACGAGTATCACCACCACCAGTATCACCACCACCAGGGTCAGCACCACCAGTGTCAGTACCACCAGTGTCAGCACCACCAGCGTCAGCACCACCAGTGTCAGCACCACCAGCGTCAGCACCACCAGTGTCAGCACCACCAGTGTCACCACCACCAGTGTCAGCACCACCAGTGTCAGCACCACCAGTGTCATCACCGCCAGGGTCAGGATGCGTGTGTTCGCTGCCCTGCTGATGCTGACGTCTGCGTACGCCGTCAGCTCAGCACCGATGACGTCAGCAACTCGTCAGCTCTGCAAAATAAAGTGCTTGGTGTGTAATGGTGCATGTGTTTGTACGTATATTCAGTATATATGTGAATACTTTGCATATATATGTATATTCAGTATGTGTATGGACAATTTGCATATGCAGTATGTATTTGCATACCTGACATATATATGTATATTTAATACATGTGTGGATACTTGGCATACATAGAATACGTATGGTAAGTATACTTAGTATTTATGTGCTTATTTAGATTTAGCTTTATTTAGTATCTATGTGTATATTTAGTACATTTAATGTATGGATATAAGTATGTAGTTATTTATTTAGATATATCTACGTACATTTTATATACAGGCCGATTTGAAAATGCTGTAGTTCGTAAAGTATTAGAGCTAGAAGGCAGAAATAGATTTCATTTAAAAGAGCAGCTCTCAAATTTTCTAAATGCGATAATTTTGTCCATTCACTCACCCACGCACCCTACACTCCAGAGCCGGCTTGTGATTCTCGGTGAAGTGAATGTCAGAAATTCTACTGAAGCATTTTATTTTATTCTTTGAGAAATTTTTTTAGAGTTTTTTCTTTGAAATTTTCTAGAATTTTTTTCTTAAAAATATTTTAGACTTTTTTTAAAATTTTTTCATTCATTATTTTAGCAAAAACATTTTGTCAACTGCGGGATTTCACTGAAAAATGAAAATAAGAAATTTGTTGTAGGCGTATACGTGTTGCTGTAGGCGTGTACGTGCAGCTGTAGGCGTGTACGTGTTGCTGTAGGCGTGTACGTGCAGCTGTAGGCGTGTACGTGCAGCTGTAGGCGTGTACGTGCAGCTGTAGGCGTGTACGTGCAGCTGTAAGCGTGTACGTGCAGCTGTAAGTGTGTACGTGCAGCTGTAGGCGTGTACGTGCAGCTGTAAGCGTGTACGTGCAGCTGTAGGCGTGTACGCGCAGCTGTAGCCGTGTACGTGCAGCTGTAGGCCTATGCATGCAGCCGCACAATATCCCCAACACATCAATGCAGAAACAATAAAGGCGCCAGGGAACACAATAAACAATTCAACACCCGCTCTCACGCCACAATTTGGTTCGTTTCCCATGGCGCAAATTACGTGCTCTAATTTCTTTATTTCGTGCCTTATTTGCGTCGAGCGTCGCTGTGTGTACTTTGTCGCGTGCACTGTGCTCATTTGAATGAGTATCTCATGTATTTGATGTGTACAAATGTAGGGGCCCGGTCTCGGGCTGCCAACTGTAAAGGAATGTGGGTTTGTTAGTTCGTTGGTTTGTTGGTGCGCTCGCTGTAGACCATTTGAAGAATATTTTTCTGGACAGTGAATTTGTATTATATGTTTTGTTTCGTGTTATGTCATAATACTCTACTGTAAACAATTTAAACAATTTTAGGCATTTTAAACAATTGTAAACCATTTAAAAAATTTAAACAATTTAAACATATTTAAACAATTTAAACAATTTTAAACATTTTAAACATTTTAAACAATTGTAAGCCATTTAAACAATATAAACAATTTGAACCATTTAAACAATTTAAACAATTTAAAACAATTTTAAACATTTATACATTTTAAACCATTGTAAACCATTTAAACAATTTTATACATTTTAAACAATTTTAAGCATTTCGAACAATTTTAAAAAAATTGAACTATTTTAAACATTTTAAATACTTTTAAACAATTAAAACAATTTTAAACATTTTGAACAATTTTAAACCATCTAAGCAATTTAAACAATTCTAAACAATTAAAACAATTTTGAACTTTTTAAACATTTCTAAACAATATTAACAGTTTTAAACAAGTAAAAAAATTTTGAACAATTCAAAGAATTTAAACAATTTAAAAAATTTTGAACAATTTAAACATTTTAAACATTTTAAACAAGTTAAACAATTTTGAACAATTTAAACAATTCATTTACCACAAGTGATACAGAGATAGAATGTTTCTTGATTCTAGTAGCAAGCACAGAATATATATAAATATAGAATGAATTTATACATCGCTATCGAAAATTTGTTTGGAATCCTGTACAACATGAACTTTTCGTTAAGATTAATAATGTCTCTTTCCGAAGTGCTTCTCCAGATGTAATTTTTATATGAAATATCGACCAATGAAGGCAACAAAGACCTCATACAATTACTAACTGCACAAACTGGTCATCACGACCATTTAACCCGCAATATAAAACTAACTTCAAGCTTCCTTATTATTCAAAAGCTCGGTCGCAACACGGTATTCTCCTCATAGAACTAAGGCTTAGAACTCAATCCTTGCGAAGATCCATAAAAAATTCTTACAAAGTTTCCAAAATGAATCTTGAATCCTTTTTCCTTTCGGAATATTAAGCACGTAAAGTAACCAATTCATATATTTTCTCCTAAATGACACATCCTGATTTGATAATTTGCCATGGTTAATGTCATTTATCTTTAGTCTGTTCTCCAGTGGTTTCTAGAATATACTCTTAATATCTAGCCCATATGAACTAATATATAAAATCAAGCATCGAATATCAAATGAATAAATTCTTTGTTAAGTGAATTAGGTTAAATGTACACCTTAGAATAGCGTTGATGGTAGGATGCCCTAGAAGTCGCTTAACTTATTCTGGCCCACAGGTAGCTATACTCAAATATGTCAGTTGTACTAGACTTAAGAAACAATCTACTTCAGTATCTCTTGTGGTAAATAAATTGATCGAGAATCGGGAACTTTCCTTCTCGCTTAACT
Source organism: Morinoia aosen (assembly GCA_030386875.1). NCBI lineage: Eukaryota > Metazoa > Arthropoda > Malacostraca > Amphipoda > Talitridae > Morinoia > Morinoia aosen. The sequence continues at coordinate 3,303,488 of CM059558.1, read as the reverse complement.
GTAACTCAACTTTGTTGTAGCAACGAAAAGAACAGTAAAAAACAAGTTTATGTTTGATAAAATTGATGCTGAAATTACTATTGGATTCTAATACTTGTGTTTTAACACAGTGATCCGTGTTTGGTAGACGTACATGGTTAACACAATAGCCATTGAAATGGAGGAATGTAAGATTGGGAGGAAAAGATAAAATTGCGGTCTCTTTGGTAGCTCATTCTGAATTTGATTATGTTAATACATGTTGTTTATAACGATCATTATATATTGTTAAATTATATATATATTGTTTAAATATAGTTTAAAAGAACCCTGTGAATATTGTTTACGAATACCGTTAAATATTGTTAAATTTTGTTTAAATGTTGCTAATAATGAAATGCTAATGCTAATTAATGCTAACTATCATAACGAAATGTTGCTAATGATGATAATGTTGCTAATAATGATATAAATATTGCATATAATAAGTTTGTTCACAAAAACATTGTGACAGAGTCACATCATCTGAAAAAGCTTTTGGCATTTCAAATATTCACACCAACACGCAGCGTTCGCTATGTAAGGGAATAATTTTGTAGGACCAGTGGATGCTACTTGCGCCGTATGGTTCCGTTAGTGCAACTGTTTGAAGATCGTGCCTTACGTCTATTTGCCAGCTACAGTAGCGGCCTCACAGTAACTTCTACTTCTACACTACAATGTTAAATGGCTGTAAACCAGTAATTGTGTTAAAAAAGGTCCCCTATTTCCATGTGCGCAGTTTACGGCAAAAGAAACAAAGTAGCAAAACCAGTTTTATTGTCGTAGACCGTGTCGCAATGGTGACGTCATTTGAAATGAAGCAGTTCTATTGGCTAGCCGAACAAGAGGAGATGTATTTTCTCCCATAGAAATGACTCTACCTTGTTTTCTCTGCCGTTTGCGCAGGTCCAGACGAGGTGGGGATGATAGAGTTCATGTCACGTACGGACTTTGCTGGTGCTCCAATGACGTCACTGGGGCAACAGCTGAAGGAGGCACAGAACAGAATATTTTACTTAGCCCCCAAACGTCTCAACTTCGGCCAACCTTCAGACTCGGCCTCTCTCTGCCTCTGGTTTTACCTCAAAAGCCGGCGGTACACCGACATTATTTGGGTGCTGGGAGACGAGTCCTCCGCCTTTCGCTACAATTTTGTAGCGCTTGGAAGTTAGTGCGAATTTGCACATTTTTTATGAGAAGAAAATTATTTCTTATAAGGAAATTATTATTTCGAGAAAGAAAAATTATTTGTTCTGAAGAAATTATGTCTTATGAGATGAAAATCATTTCATCTAAGAAGAAAATTTTCTTATAAGAATTTGTTTGTTTTTTAAATAAAATAAGAATTGTTCAATTTGTAAAACAATTAGGTGTTTTGCTGTAAAACCGAGTATCAGAGTCTTCAAAAAGCTTCAGCGGTTTTCGAACATTGAATGGAAAGATGAGAAAATATCGGAAAGCTATAATACACTTCCATTTTTTATTAACATCACATTTAACAAAAATATTAAAAATTCTCTTATTTCTCCCTGAAAATGACTGGGGCTTGGGAATTGCGCTTCTCAAAATAAACTTTAGATTGATTCGCTCCTGGAAAGCATAACTACTGGCTGGTAGGTATGGTAAAAACTGAAAAAACATGAATGCTAGTGAAAAATTTTTAAACGTAAAAATTTTTTTTCTTATTTTTCTTATATGTTCCAATGATATCAATTCTACAACATTTGTGTCAAGATTTCTTTATCAATTAAAAAAATAGAATACTTCGATTATATTCTTCGTATAAGCATTCTTTCAAATGGTGCTTCTCATTTTCAGTTTAGCATTTTTGCTGGGGCATAATAAGTGAATATTTACCCGTAGCATCATGTCAGATTACAATATCCTATTGCCTACAAAATTTTGCACTAGTAAAAATTAAAATACGCCAACCGTAACTGAAAGGGCGGTAAATTCTGCATACCGCGTAGTCAAACTTTATGTATTAATAATGTACACGACCCGTCCAAAATGACGGGACTCGATATTTCCTTCACTCAAATCCTGTAGATGTGGATGCCCAACAAATATATCCACCCCCACAGTACCCACCATTAAAATATTCTTGTACTTGTGCCCTGGGGAAACTCGTACCACAGATACGGTCATTGAGCGTCCTTATAAGCGTCACAGACACACGCACCAACCAATTTAGTGTGTTCACTCAGATGCCCATTATGATAACATAGCATGAATTATGCACGAAAAATGATTTATTTTTTATAAATAATAAATTTGAGGAGATATCTGGAGTTTATTATAGATACTAGTGTACACGTGCTGGTCGACATAAATCTGGAGAATTTCATTCCTTCTTTCTTCAGTTAAATTTGCTTGTGCAAGTCGATGCTGTTCAGTATTAGTCTGAAGAATTTCATCCCTTGTTTCTTGATTTAAATTCTCTCGTGCCCATCGATGTTGTCCTGCATAATGATGAAAAATTTCCCCGCTTCTTACATGTGTTAAGCTCTCTCTAGCTACTCGGTGTTGCTCTACATTATTCCGTAGAATTTCCAAACGCCGTTCAAGGGTCAATTTAGCCCTAGCTTCTCGTTGGCGAGCAGCATTACTTTGTCTTGCCATTTCGCGTTGTTCATCAAATCGTCATCAGAGTTTTTCTTGCTGTTAAAGTCCTGCTACTTCTCTCATGCGGTTGGACACATTTTTATCCATGGTGGCCTCTTTTGCCGGAATTTTATTCTGAAATGTCGTTTATTATCTCTCCGAAGCTTTTCAAGAAAATCATAATTTCCAAAACAATAACTCAAGTTCCAAAATTTTGGGCCATATACAAAGTGGTTTCCAGGTTATAAGGATCAAACGAATTTAAAACATTTATATTCGCATTATGAATTAAAAATATCAAAGCAACATGATGAATTTCAACAGAGAAAGCTCCTAAGGAAATTTTTATTTGTAAAAATAAGCCGATTGCGTATTCTGGATACCATAATGCAAGTGAAACGGAATTGAATAGCTACAGAAAAATTATGCAATAGAATGATTTCTTGTATTTCTTAAGCTTTATCCTTGTTGCTATCAAAGCTATCGATTGTAAGAGGGGTCACACAGACGGACGGACGCGGCTCCTTTTATAATAGCGATAGTATTGATACAAGTCATGAATTCATATTTTCAGTTTTCTCGACGAAACTCTCACTGCAAACGAACAAGTGCAGGGTACGCTACGACTACTACGTAGAACGTTATAAGTGGATGCACATTTGCGTGACGATGAGCGACGCTCTCGTAACTTACGTCGACGGAACCGTCATAGAGCCAGCGGAAGAATGTACATTTAGTGGAGCAAGTAAATTTACGAACGAAAAAAGTGAACTGTACCTGAGCGGCGACGGCGATCGAGGCAAACCCATTTCGTGCAAAGTAGCTGATGCCAGATTCTACCTGATCAACATCACGTCTGCCGAGGTCAACGCCGCGATGACGTTTAGCAGCGCTTCTGAAAAGTACATCGAAATCATCGAATACCTACCCAATGAACCGGTCGGGGTCATCATAGAGCCGATACCGAAGTATCTCTTTACCACTTCACAAACTGACAACGACTGGGTCCACATAAATGCTGCTCTAACCAGCGACGAAGCCGAGAAAGTTTGCAGCAGATTCGGTGGGTCTCTTTTGGACTTGTCGACGACCTCAGATGCGCAAATAATGCTTTTCGTTTTCGGTGTCGTCGCGGAAATGCACGCAAATTTTTGGGTGAAGCCGCAAAACGATAGTTGTCTCGCCATTAGCGTTTCGACGTCAGGGGTTTGGCATGAACCCCCTTCTTAGTGTTTCCTTCTTCGACGCAGTATATGCAGTTTCCGTAACTCGACGAAATTTATCTTCATTGGCTTACAATTCTCGTCCACTCCGTTCAGAACACCTATGAAAAAAGTGAAAGATTCTCTGGTTTGGGAAGCAGAATATGACTATCGCGTGGAGTACTCGTAGGCAGATTACGTCATGTACATGATGAACCCGATAACGTGGAGATACTATGCACAAACAGGCGTCGTAGAATCGAGCAACCTGATGGGTAGGAAAGCTTGGATTCCTGTTGGGACTACTTCAACCGAAACTTTCACTGTGACAGTGTGTAATGAAGATCAGTTTACTTGTTCGAACGGGGTCTGCATAGACTTGCAAAAGCTGTGCAACTCTGTGGTGGATTGCATGGATTACACTGACGAACAACTCTGTAACTACACACAAAAGCGGCCTTCGTATTACGACCGCCAGTTGTCCGGCCAGGATAACCTTCAAGTGAACCTCAGTTTGACCTTATTGAGGATACATGAGTTGGACATGGGCGAGGATACCTTCAAGGTGGGAATATTAATATTAATTTGGAATATTGATATTATTACGGACTACTAATCACATAAGATATTCATGTGACATTTTTTCCTGTATGACTCATGCTGGCGGTAATTTGCCATGATTAATGGCAAAGATCTTCAGTCGCTTCTCAAGTCGTTTCTAGAATATACTGTTGACATCTAGCCAATATGAACTACTATGTAAAATCCAAGCATCGAATATTGGGAGAACTAATTCACTGATCATTCACTAATTCACAGTCTAGTGCGTGACTTGGTTAAGTGAATTAGGCGACACTTAACTGTACACCTCAGATTAGCGTTGGTGGCAGGATGCCCTGCGATAGAAGTACTGAACTCATTCGTGGCCACAGGTAACTATACTCAAATCTGTCCGTTGTACTGAACTTAAGGCGCAATCTACTTCTGTAGCGTATATGGTTAATTACTGATTAAATTGTTTCAACTGCTTACACTGTTTAAACTGTTTAAATTGTTTAAACTGTTTAAATTGTTTAAACTGTTTAAATTGTTTAAACTGTTTAAATTGTTTAAACTGTTTAAATTGTTTAAACTGTTTAAATTGTTTAAACTGTTTAAATTGTTTAAACTGTTTAAATTGTTTAAACTGTTTGAATTGTTTAAACTGTTTAAATTGTTTAAACTGTTTAAATTGCATAAATTGCTAAATTACTGAAATTTTTTAATTGTTATACTCTTTGACTGCAACGGAGGAGATTTTCATAATTCTGCTGACGGACCAGTGGCCACAAAGTCAATTTCCATAAATACTCAATCAAAGCTGAATGAAGGCACGATCCAGTTCATGTTTGTTATTTTCAACATTGCGCACTACAGTTGGCTTTGAAATTCAGTTTTACCAACTGCTGTGAAAGTGTTCAATTGTTTAAGTTGCTTAAAATTTTTAAATCATTTAAGCTGTTCAAAATTTTTAGGTTTTGTGTGAACTGTTTAAATTGCCTGAATTATTCAAAATTTAAAAACCACTCAAATTGCTCTAATGGTAAAACTATTTAAATATATCAAATTCTTCAAACTCCTTAAATTGATTAAAGGTAAGCGTACGAGCCGAGGCCACTTGGCGGGACGAACGCGTTGTATTCCACAACATCCACCCTGGCAACGCGACCCTCATACCGACCGACGACGCGAAGTTCTACTGGCAACCCAACATCGTCATGGACGGGGTCATCAGTGAAGACACGATGGCGCTGTCTATGGACGCTGAGCCTGAGAAGATGTTCGTCATTGCGGACATGCAGGGCAAGCCTGCGACTTTTGATGGGGTTGAAGGTACTTATGGTGTATTGCAAATGTATATTGAACATGTTGAACATGTTGTATATTGTACATGTAGTATATTGTACATGTAGTATAACGTACTGGCAGTGTATTGTACATGTATATTTTACATGTATATTGAACATATAGTATATGTGTGAACGTGTACTGTGTACTGGTGCTGTGGTGACGTACCTAGTTGTATCTAGTCTCTGTCACTTAATTAGTCTATGTTGCCACAACTAGTCTGTGTTGCCATAACTAGCCTCTGTTACCATTACAAGTCTTTGTTACCGTAACTAGTCTCTGTAACCATAACTTTTTCATGTTACCATTACTAGTTTTTGTCACCATAACTAGTCTATATTACCATAACTAGTCTATATTACCATAACTAGTCTCTGTAAAAATGACTAGTCTGTAATACTATAACTAGTTTCTGTAACAATAATTATAATTAGTCTATGTTACCAAAACCAGTCTCTGTTATCATGACTAGTGAATGAAATGAATTTATTCTGTTTCTGTCACACTGGCAGGAGGCTAAAATTGGATGTATCTAATAGGAATTACGTGTGTCTAATGGCTGTGGAAACATTTAGGTTTTAGTTGCTTGTACGTTTACGAGCATGAGCCAGAAGATATACCAAATTTTATGATGATGCCATAAAGCAGAAACTGCTGGCTTGGTCCTTGTGTTGGATAGGCCGCACAGAAAACTAGGCATATATGGTCGTCGATCATAAATTTAGTGGAGAGCAAACCACCCCTCGTTTCATTTCGATCTTTTATGGATAACCCACGGCGCACGGAGAAAGCCGCAGCGACAAATCAAAGATGTCCCACCCCTAACACGTTCCGCTCTCCTTCTCTTGGTTGTGACCCCGTTAAGTGTCTGAGTCTCTCCGAAGCAGAGGAGCAGGTAGTCTCTTAAGACCGAGAGGCGAGAGGAAGCGGCCGACGCTAGTTAGAGGAAAGTCACTTAGGGTCTGGTCACAAGCTCAGACTCTGTCACTGATAGACTTAAGCGGCTAGCGGTGAGAGCGAAACTCTGAGCCAAGGGCTTATCATTTTGTTTCAGGGTTTCGTGATCCATTTCTGTTTCGATGGTTACGTTGTCATTTATGTTTCGAGGGCTGCGTTTTCCTTTCATTGCGTTGCGTGCGACCGGGTTTCGACATTGTAGTGGTCGAGCGCGAGTCAGTTAGCGGGTTATCAATATCGTAATGCATTGCTAAAGTCGCAGTCTTCTGTTGAAATTGTTCCGCGTCCGATGCCAAGCGCGTGGCTTGCTCTCCTCCTCCGTACCTGCCTCTCACACCAGTAAACTATTGAGTATCTTTTGAGATGCGTCTTATTATCCTCCACTCGCACGAACCACCCAGAAACACGTGCCTAGAAAACTCGGTCAGCGCTACCAAATCGTTGCATACCTAACGAAGTTGATGCCGGATGTAGGCTACCGTAGAGGCTAACGCAGTAAGGCTAGAAATTCCTCAAAAATAAACTCATATTCCTAAATTTCAAGATGAAAGTCTCTAGTGGCAGCCATCTTTTTTAATTAGTTTAAGTTACTTTGCGTAAAGAATGCTCACAGACTCACAGCATAATTATTTTATTCACTAGTCTCTGTAGCCATAACAAGTCTAAGTTATTATAACTAGTCTCTGTGACCATAACTAGTTTCTGTGATCATACCTAATCTCAGTGACCATGACTAGTCTCTGTGACCAACTAGTCTCTGTCACTAACTAGTTTTTGTTACTCTAACCAGTCTCTGTTACCATAACTACTGTGTGTTGCAATAACTAGTCTTTATTCCTATAACTAGTCCTTGTATCCATAACTATTCCCCACGACTAACTAGTCTCCCTCCCCAGTACTGGAACATCTCGGCAAGGACGTTGTCATCCTTCACAAAAAAGAGAAAGTCATCACCATGACCTGCCCGTTGGATTTGTTCAATTACCCCTTTGATGTGCACGTGAGTAATGACCCATTTGATGTGAGTAATGACCCATTTAATGTGAGTAATGTCCCATTTAATGCGCTGGTGAGGTAATGTGCACAACAGATTTTATATAGCTTCCACTTTCGAAATAGTATTTTGTCTTCTTTTAAAGCCTAATGAAAGTTAATACTCTTAAAAATGAAATTTAAAATAAAAAATATTGTAAAATAAAATGTCATCAATTATTTTTTCCCTTCATTATCTCGTGTGAGTCAAGTTTCTGAGTTTCTTAAGTTCTCTTAGTTTCTTTCTTCGTGAAATGCAAGCTCACTGAGCAGGAGGGTCTCCCTCATCACCAGAGGAGCTGTTTGTTCCACAAAATGTACAGAGAAGGTTCGAGGATTCAAATCCGGGATAATTTCATCTTAAGTCTAACGCCCTGCCCTTGCATTACTGAAAAATCTATATGGCCTCTGTTGAGAGCCTATGTGAAGAAAGAGCTTTTATTAAGAGCAGGTGCTAAATTCATGTTCATTTCATTACTTGCGGCGGGCGAACTTTTTTTGATGAAGGTTGCGAGAAAAGACTAAAAATAGTACCCGTGAAAAGAAAAAAAGTTGGACAGTGATCGAAATTGCTTGTCGCCTAGAGGTGGAGCATCGAGTGTATACTGGAAACACCTCTAATAACAGATAATCCACACTTCCCGTAGTGCCAGCGCGCTCAAACTTGGTGAGCGTATAAAGCGGAAAATTCTAAGACCTACGGATCCCTTTCCAGGCCCCTAGACCCCATAGGAGACCCCCCAGAAGTCAAAAACCGACCGAAAAATGGGTCATTTCAAACAGGAAGAAATTTTTCATTGCGGCTTTGGAGGAGATCAAATTGTCAGAACTAGTAGAGAAAATGTCGGGCTTCATGACGGTGTGGTCGGTAAGTCGAAAAGTATTCGAGAAAATGTTCAAATGAATGAAAAAGTTTTCGTAAAAAAATGCGCGTTTTTGAAGGCTGACTTTGGCCGCCATTCCTGGCGTTTTTACCCGGCGTTCACATTCCAAAACTTGATAGAATGTAGGTTAAACCTTTTTTTTACATCTATCAAGTTTGTGAAGCGTTAGCTTTGTTATTTTTCTCAAAAGAAGTGATATAAAAGCGCCCATTTTTGTCGGAAAAATCACGAAAAAAAAAATATGCGAGAAGGGTGCCTCACACAGGAATAGTTACTTAATACCTTTTGCTTGTTATCAAACGGTTCTTTACATAGGTTTGGCGTTGTTCGTTATTATGCGTGGTTTTAAAAATATGCGGAAAAAACTGGGTTTGGACGTAATTTTGACTTTTCTTACCCCCCTCACGCCCCCTTCCTTACCCTCGAGGGCTTTGAAAAACACTGTAATAATGCTTCTTAACCAGATCTTTCGATTGATACCTGTCTCAAAGTCGCAGGTTTTCAAGTTTTTGAGGAAAATGGAAAAAACATCGAAATGGATCTTATTTTTAAGCGAAATCAGGCGGTGAAAAGGTCTTTCAATCTCCGCAGATTTATTACACGGATTATTCCTTTGTACGCATTGAAGTTTCCATAATCGAGAACATGGGTGACTGCGTTGAGGTGCCTGAAATTAAAGCTTGCTTGAGTTTTGAAGGCTGTATATGGATGTCGAACACCAAGACGCTGATGTTTTCATGTTTTTCGAGTTTGATGCGGTACATTTGGAGTGACTATCAAGGTTCAAAGTTTTGCCCAATATTTTGCCGTTTGAGGCCCTGTTGCAAATTATTTATAGGTGTACAGTGTTCTTAGAGTTAATAGAAATTAATTTTCACTTAGAAGTAAGCACTCTAACTCGCTTCTTTCTCGCTTTCAGATTCGCATAACTTTTATCCATGACTAGTAACTAACCCGTTTCAAGTGTTTATATTGGTTTCACACAGGGAACATTATGGAGAACAAATGTGTTTAGAATTTGTGACTTATATTATGGTAGTATTATTGCAATTCTAACAGAGAAAATCTTTCTGTTTAACGTTCTAACTTCGCTGCTTGTGTAGGTCCAAGAATTTTCGACAAATTTTCACACCGGTATGGCAACTTTCAATTGCAATATCTCAAAAAGGTTTAGTGTTTGAGACATGAATCTTCAGCTGCTTTGAATAGTGGTACCATTAGTAATTAGGTTGAAACAAAAATACGTGCCATAAGTCGGAAATCAGCTCCAGCGTAGAGGCGTAAATATTGCTTATTATACGTTGTTAAGAGAAACTATGGTCATTCGTTCGAGGTGCCGAATTTAGGTCAGTTTTTTTGTATTTCGGTTTAGATACGGGACGTCGAAATGTCACCATCGTGTTGAGAATCAATTGTGCTATATCCTGAATTAGATTTAAGTCTCATTATCGTGGAAGTTACTTCGTAGATTGAGGTGAAATATGTATTATGAGTATTTTTAGACGCGAAAAATTATGCAAATACTGACCTGGTATTTGGAAGATCCCTATGTTCTTTCAACCGTCAAATATTTCGGTATCGCAAATTCCGCGTACTGATTTGAGTTTATGCCGAAAACAAGGCGTTTTTGTTAAAGTTTCGGAAATGAACGAAAATTAAGTGTAATTAAACTTAGAATTCGTCATCTCTGTACAGATGTAGCTGCTAAATTGTTTTCGTTCGGCACAGTTTTACGTGCCAATTTGTGTTGTGTTTTCAACAGGTTTGTTGTCACTAGAAACTAGAAATTAGAAGAGCACCTAGTACAAGAATCTGACTCTTTTTTCGTAAAGAGAAATAACTCATTCGGGAACAAATCTCTCGATATTGTGGCTCAAACTGCACGAAAATGGTTTCTTTCGGCATGCTTTGATTAAACGAAGCATTTTCTAGGAAAGGTAGTTTGGATGACTAGTTTTCTCATAGATTCCTATGATTAGGACTTGAAATGTCAGCATCTTTATGACCAGAGGCTTGGTAATTGTACACGAAAAATTAGATCGCCAATAATGATAGAAATTCGTTGTTCGAAGGCCGCAAAATCGCTTACCTGGCATTTGTGAGTTGCAGGAAATCACTTTCGAGGGCTTAGACAATATTTTTAGGCTTTAACTAATGGTTATAATATGGTGAATGTGTGTGTGTGTGTCCCTGATAGAGACTAAATTTTGTAGATGTGATGCGTGTTTCAATAATGTTATTGAGGGATTTTCAAATGGTATAACTGGTATATTTCCAACAATTTGTAAATTCCCTCTCAGCCTAATTTAATTACGGTTTCTGTATCGATCCATATTAGGAAAAAATGAATAGAAAGAACTGGAAATTGTTCCCATTCATGAAATATTTGATTTTGGCGAGAAAAATGTCGACTAAGAAACATCAGTGATTCGAAGCTCTATAGCCGCTGATGTTGACAGACGCATATGTTTTATAAATTTGATAGATATGTTCGGATATGATTAGTAAATAATGCGGAATTTCTAATTTTAATTTGTGATGAAGAGATGAAATTCATGCCAATGATACTTAGAATGTTTTAGTGAAGTGTACAGTGCACCCAAAATTGTGAGCGAATGGCAAATGGTCATGAACTTCAAAAAGTTTGTAAATGATTTTAAGTGAATTCGTTTTTTCTTCGTAAAGTTACTGACATCAAGACGAAAACGCTTCCGCTCGGCGAGAGCTTTAGATCTCGCCTAGCGGTCCCAAAATGAAGATTTTATTTCTTGGGTCCTCAATTGAACACCGCGACAGCGCGTTGTATATTCGTTGACCTATTTCTGATGCACAGATTGGAAAGTTTTATTATTATACCCGATTTAAGGTAAGCGTACCCCTTATGAATCCTTGTTTATGAGATTTCTTGAGAAACTGGGATTTTTGCTGCTATAAGAAGTGTAAGAGGTCAGGTACACCCTGTGAAAAAATGAGACTCGTACGTTCACTCGTTCGCCCGCTACGGGGGTTTAAAGAATGGTGGGGAGGGGAGGGGGAAGTGGTATTTTATCATGTTACACCTCCCCCATGGCACTTTCTTCACGGCGCGAAGTTGCTATGTCATCTCCTATGTCTCTGGATTACTCTATAATGATTTCAGGGGTCTAACTTGAACCAAAAATATTAAAGTAATTTTTATTTGAATTGTTTATGTTTCTTTGTTTTGCTTATAATGTAAACAATGGTTTTTGGGGTTTCAAAATGTTTCTCCTCCTACAGTTTTTGAGCTACAGTGATGATTTTGGTATCATTGAATGCAAGAAGACACGGGCTTTTATTGTGACTATCATTTTTGTTCTCAAATTTCCATTTTCAATATAAAAAAGTGTAAAAATTGTAAAAAATGTCCTGTTTCGAAAATATGCAGTTTTATGACGTCATAACTTATGAACAATAAATAATTTGGGAAATATTGATAGTCACCATAAAAGCCCGTGTCTTCCTGCATCCAATGATACCAAAACCATCACTCTACCTCAAAAACTGTAGGAGGAGATACTTTTTGAACCCCCCCCCCTAAAATTTGGTTTTCTTCGATTTCCCATTTTCTTTTCAAGAAAATCCAACTTTTGCTTTAAGCAAAAACGATTCCAAATTTGATTTCCTATCAGTATACCAAATTTCATTGTTCTAGGTTCAATAATAAAGAAAAAAGTCCGTATGGGGTAGGCTTCCCTTAAGTTTCGTTGGCTTAGTGTTTTCATGGTAAGTGGTTTTGTTAATAATTTCTGTTTTATTTGCAGGTGTTTCTACCGTAAAAATTTGGGTTTGAATATTGTAAGCGAGCTCATTGGAAAATGATCGAAATTTTACCTAATGTTTTTCAATAGACATCGCCTCAATTGACGTCATTGATTCGTGAAAACGAATTTCCATTCACTATGGATAGGTTGGACATCATCAACTCTTCATAAGAATGGAACGCAGTTGTCATTTTCGAAGCTGAGCATAATTTGAGTGTTGTAAAGCTATGAATAAACCGAAATATAATAAGTTTCGTCAGAATTTTTAGTCAGATAAGGTTTTGAACATGGTTCACCAGACCCTAATTCATAATTCACCGGGAAAATATTGCAACCTGAACTTCTCCTCTGCGGAAATATTTATGGAACGCATTTTTTTCATGTGATGATATTGCGTGGTTATTAGTTAGTTTGATGAAAGAACATTAGCGTACATAAAGGTTGGGATTCGTGAAGAATAAGGGCAAATGCGATAGAATCAAATACGATAAACAAAGTGGGACCTAAATTTCAAGTATAGAACAGGGCAGGGCATCCTGTATTAGTAAAGTTTAGTTGTATGTTGGTGAGTACAAACAATGTCGAGTAAGTTAGTTCACGTCATATTTAAGCACGATAGGTTTACTTAAGTTAGGCTTGAGTATGATACGTGAACTTAGGGTTGCTTACGTAAGTTTCGATTGTGTTTCGTTAGTTGAGGTTAGGTGACCTTGCCTTGCCTTAGGTTGGTTGAGCGTACGTTATATCACTTGACGTGGGGATAGGATAGGGTGTGACATGAAAAGTGGTTTAAAGATTGGATGAATTGTAACACATACGTTTAGTGAGAGTAAAAATATGAATTAGGGTACCAGCGTTTGTTAATCTGCGTTATTCATGGAAATGTTTGGAAAAATGATTTCCACCATTTGGTTGGTGGCAAGGTTAGGTTAAGTTTCAATTGTATTATTTCGTCGGTGTTGGTAGAAGATATTGCTTTTGCTAAATGGAATGTTGAGGTGTTTAAAGTAATGAGGTTAGAGCAAAAAACATTCTATATATATATATATATTGAGTTATCATTTGTGACGATAGCATACCTAAGTGGGTTGCTGCAGAATTGTGGTGATTAGTAAAGTTTGGTAAATTGATGACAGGTTTTACTGTTGGTAAATGAAATGCTTTTGGTGTTTGAAAGTAGAACATATAGCTTCGAGTAAAAGGCATTGTGCATATATATATAATATATATATATTGTTTGGTCGTTTGAGACGATGGTGTATCTCATTGCGTTGCTGCTGATTTGTGGTGATTTGACATGTATGCCTTGCATGGGCATGTGCGAGTACATGTGTGTGCTTGTGTGTGTGTTTGTGTAAATGTGTGAATGTCTGTGCGTGCGTGTGTTTATGTTTGTGTGTGTTTAGAATAAGACGCTAGTGTGTATGTGGTGTTTGTTTGTGTGTGTGTTCGCCCCCCCGCGGACTATGCTGGTTTTAATGCCTCTTTTCTGTAGCACATTGACAGCACGTTAAATTTCAGATGAGGTCTTGTGTTCGAGTACATGCACACACGCAGTCATTGGCCAGAGCGAGCAGCTCCTCTGGTGTGTTAGAAAACACAAAAGGCGGGGGCGAGAAGGTCTAGGGAGACCCTCATACTCAATGAGCTGGGGCCTTACCCCTTCCTTCTTAATTTAACGCCTCAAACTTCATCGTAATAGTGAACTCACACAATTGGTACATAGACACCCAACACATCCCACAAAATTTGCGTTTGTTACCGTGGCCGAGTGGTAAGAGTGCGCAGGGAAGGGTCGCCGGATCGAATCCAGGCAGCGCCACCCCGTGATTCTCCCCGTTAGGAAAAGGGAGGACTTAGCCCCACTCTACCCAGGTGTCGCAAATGGGTAACGGCTTGACCGGGAGTAAGCGTAATTGCGTCCTGGTGCTAGTTATGAGGCATTTGAAAAACCAATGTGCAAGCTGATGTGTATCAGGCCTAATTGGAATAAAAACAACCTTTGAAAACCGGTGCTACTATAGCGTGAGGCTACCGTCATACATCGCCTACCCAGGCGCAGTTTTAGATGTATAAACTAAGTGTTTATCTCTAAATTATATGTATGGAAAAAAGAAATGTCAGCAAGTGAACTAAACTAATCTCACGCTATATTACTAGCTAGAGGCAGATCTCAAGCTATAACGAGGTAGACCTCACGATATGGTACTAGCTAGAGGTAGATCTCATGCTATAGCGTGGTAGACCTCACGTATAGTACTAAACAATTTAAATAATTAAACAATTTAATTACCACAGGTGATACAAAGGTAAAATGTTTTTTAAGTCTAGTACAATGGTCAAATTTGAGTATAGCTACCTGTGGGCGCGAACAAGTTCAGCGACTTCTAGGGCATCCTACCATCACGTTATTCTAAGGTGTACAATACTGTTTACCCTAATTCACTTAAACTAGCTTCACATTGGACTGATCGATGAGAATAATTAACTCGATATGTGGTGATGCATTTTAAAATATCGGTCGATTAGGCTATATATAGCAGTATATTCGATAAACGATTAAGAGCAGACTGAAGATCGTCGATGTTACATATTCGATAAACGATTTAAGAGCAAACTGGAGATCGGTGATGTTACCCGTGGCAAATTACATTACTAGGACCAGACACGTAGGTGGCAAGATTTGACTTGGTGATCTTACACGAACTAGTATTCTGATAGGAAGTGAGTCTCAAGATTTCTTCTAAATTCTTTGGAAGAATTGTTTTCTCGGATCTCCGCAGGTCATTCGGCGGCGCTCACAATGCGAGGCACATTTTGAGATATAACAAGGTAGATTTCATGCTATAGTGTGGTATACCTCACGCTATAGCAGCACCCAGAAACAACGTGCAAAGCGGTCTGTATTTAAGCATCAGTGGAATAAAGCGTCCTTTCTTTCTTTCCTTTCTCTCTCCAGTCGTGCAGTATGACAATGACGTTGGAAGGAAGAATTCTGTCAGACGCAGAATGGGAACCTTCGTCAGAAGAAG
The DNA here is from genome assembly GCA_030386875.1 of Morinoia aosen. Classification (NCBI taxonomy): domain Eukaryota; kingdom Metazoa; phylum Arthropoda; class Malacostraca; order Amphipoda; family Talitridae; genus Morinoia; species Morinoia aosen. The sequence goes on along the minus strand of CM059558.1, from coordinate 3,288,087 downwards.
TACTGGAGTTCTCCTCGGCTTCACTGCCGCTGTTCGAGTTCATTGACTTCAAAAAGGTTCTCCAAGAAGGAAATGACGATGCGGTAAGTAGACAGCATGGTAGATGAAACAAGGTAGCATGAAACCAGTTTTTTTGTTGACCATGTCACAATGCTGACGTCATGGGAACGAACCAATAGCAGCGTTCATATTGCATCTGGCATCACTGCCAGCCGTTAACGAAATGTTACAACGGTTACTTCATTAAGTTTGTCTGAAATGAAGCTGTTCTATTGGCTAGCCGAACAAGAGCTAGTATATTTTCCCCACTGAACCACTGAAATGGCTCTACCTTGGTTCTTCTACCGTGGTAGAGTGTGACTCCGCCTCTACAGGGTCTCTCAAAAAAAAAAATCAGACTGAACTTAATCTTGCATGCAAGTTTAATGTTCCGAGTGGTACTGTAGACACTGATTTATATAAATAACAAGCTGGATTTTGTAGAACTAAATTATCAACAATAACTTCAGAGCTCCATCAATTCGAAGTTCAGTCTGCTGTTTTAGGGGAGTCACAATGTATTTCAATATACGGGTTAGGGAACCTTTTTGTGACTGAGGTGAGATAATTATGTTGTTGGTATGAGTGTCCCCTGGTTGGTGAGGGAGTCCTCGTTGGTGAGGGAGTAGCCTAGTTGGTGAGGGAGTAACCTGGTTGGTTGATTATCATCGGTTTCCAACATGAGAACCTGCTGCCTTCCAGGGATCGAACCAGGGTTCGACCGCACGGAAAACGAGCTCTCTAGCCACTCGGCCAGGGTGACCCATAAGCATTGAAGCTCTAAAGGCACCCAAATATTTCATTTTCGCTCACTTTTAGCATTGAGGAAAATTAATTCTCATTTTTTTGTTTGGTTTTCGTTAGATGTTGTTTGAGATAAGCATCGCACGTCGGTACGGGAGTCACATACTCGTCACGTACCTGCCGTGCTTCATGATGCAGCTGATAGGCCTCAGCGTGTTCGCCATCCCCTTGGATGACCTAAGCAACCGCCTCACCGTCAGCATCTCCTGCCTCATTGTGATGGCGGCGCTCCTCACTCAGGTCAAATTTATTGACATAACATTAATTATCAGTTGATTGTTATTGTGATTAGCATCATTATCACTGCTATTATCATTTCATAAACAGCATTACTACTGCTATTATAATCGTTATTAACGTTATTATCAATATTACTTCAATTATGATCATCATTACTTATGCTACTATCTTCATTATTACGGCTATTATCATCATCGTTACTACTATTATCATCATCATTATTAATATTACGAGTGCACACGGCCCGTCAAAAATATACAATAACGTTCGACAAATCCCACGATAACCGTTCCTATTTCCACCAATACACGTGATTATCATCCCGCCCTCAACCTGCTGGGTTAGGGCACCGAAAATTATTGTGGAGTTGATAAAGCTTGTATCACAGATACGTTCATCTCATACTGCAGGCTGGTGGGTGTGACACTAGGGTGGCCAGTACGCATAGAATAGATTTTTTTTCACAGAATTTTCTTGACGGGACCCCCTAAAAAGGTGAGGTTGATAGAAAAAATGATACTGGTAAAGTTTCAGACCATTTGAACATCGTTAACCCGTGTCCCAACGGCATCAAAGTTCTGAAAAATGTTTTTTTTCGCGATTTTTCAGAACTTTGATGCCGTTGGGGCACAGGTTAACGATGTTCAAATGGTCTGAAACTTCACCAGTATCATTTTTTCTATCAACGTCACCCTTTTAGGGGGTCCCGTCAAGAAAATTCTGTGAAAAAAAATCTACCCTATGCGTACTGGCCACCCTAGTGTGACACACAGACGGACGGACGCGGCTCCTTTTATAATAGTGATTTGTAGAATAGCACTAAAGATGAAGATAATAGCAATAATGTTAGTATAAATTTTAATTATTACTACTCCTCTAATCATCGTTATTGTAATCATTATTGTTATTATTACCATCATTAGTGTTACAAATACGATCATTAGTATCACAGTCAGATACGGTATCAGCATCTAAGATACGGTCATAAGTAGCACAGATACGGTATCGGTATCTTAGATAAGGTCATAAGTATCACAGATACATCAGTATCTTGGATACGGTCATAAGTATCACAGATACCGTCATTAAACATCCTGATGATCGTAATATACACGAGCACTAACCAAACTAGGAACAGCTGGGTATCATTATATATCATTATGATAGTCTGTTTTGATCGAATGTAAACTCTTTTGAAGGAAGAACTTATTTTTAATAAATGATGGGATAAAAACTACAAAGCGACGTTAATGTCGCTGATATACTCGTACTTTTCTCGGTTTTCGATTCTGGTCTCACAGCATTGTGTGTTGAACCCAATATTTTTACGCGGTTGAGCAACATACTAGGTGTATAAGATCCTGCACATGTACGTGGCTGGTGAGATTCTCTTTGTAATAACGTAAAAGAAGTTACACACAAAAATTTATAAATATATTTATTAATTACAGGAGTTACTTGTCGTCTCAGTATCGCGGCTACGATTACGATAAAAAATATATTTATTAGAGCAAAAGGACTAAATATTCATTTTTGACAAGTTGTATTTTCTATAGATTATAAATATAGCGCGTGAATAAATAAAAATAAAAAGATAAAAAAATTTTATAGGTATTTCATTTCACACTATAATATATATTTACACGACGGTCTATTAAGTCTATATATTTACACGTCGGTCTACACAGAATTAAGAAAATGGCCATCACATTTTTTCAGTGGGATCTAGATCTATGAAATTAGTCATACGTATATATTTTAGAAAATAAATAGGGGTTTTGTCGTACACTTTTTCCATTTCTGTCATATTGACGGAGATAATGGGAAGAAAGGGGGCGGGGAAATTACCAATTTTCATGCCATTTCTTCTCAGAAAATAGTTATTGAGGAATAATGATCCAAGTTTCATTTGATGCGAAAAGGGTTGCTGCATAAAGATTCGGAGGATTATTTTGAAATTCATAATAGTTTAATTTTAATAAAATTTAAACGAAATTTTAAAGACCCATTCATTTTTTCGTAGATTTTTTAATGTAAATTAGATACTACTATGAATTTCAACGACATCTTCCGACTCTTTATGGAGTAATTTTTTGCGCATCCAATGATATCAAAACCATTTCTCTAGAATTACAAGATTCCGAGAAGAAGTGGCTTGAATATTGACATTTGCATTGTTCAAAAATGCATTTTGGTAGAGAAAAACCGGTTTTCTCATTTGCAAGCTATAATGCTCCGAGAAATCAGTGCAATTGACGTTATGAAAGCTTTCTGACATATTGATTTGACTTTAGCTTTCTTTCATCGAAGTATTTTGTAGTTCCTTGAAGAAACCGATACCACAAGTGGTACCAGAAGCCAGGTACCGAGCGAGACGCGCATGAGGCTTAGGGGTAACGCATCGCTCAGATGCACCTGAGCTGCGCTTCAATTTAACAGAAGCGGTACCAGCTACTCTGAGCTTGACAGGCAGATTAAGCTAGTCGTTTTACATCGTAATCGCCTCGGTATTCATGCCACACTGAGCTCATCCGCCGCTAGCAGTCTTATGTATGTATACAGAACAGGAGGAGGAGGGAGGAGAGGTCCATGGGAGGTACCGAGCACTCGACGTTGCCAAATCGTACAAGTTCTTGAACAGCTGAATGATAAATACATATTTCTTTAGAAATAAACAACTGGTGAGCAATATCTACGTGAAATGATATGGCACATGAGCGCTGACACGCCATGCGACCCTTCCCCCGGTCCTTCTCCCCCCGTTTACTCGCCTTAGGTGTTTTAGATGCTTCCAAATTTTTTTCTGCAGATTAACTGCGCCTTGCCATACCGAATTAGGCAATAAAAAAATTCGACCAATTTTAGACATCTGACTAGAAGGTCCCCTTTATGTTTTGCCATCCTTAACAAAATCAAACGATACCTGATTAAATAAAAATGAAACTAACCATGAATACGAAAGGATTCGTCCCTTTTTGATAAGAATAGCCTGAACTGAATACGTCAGACGGATACGGTTGTCCCGTTTTGATTGGTTCTCTTTTCAAAAGTCCTTCTTTACCCCCACAGACGCCTGACCTTGAACCCCACAAATGACTGACCTTGACCTCTTCTGGCCCCCCCCAAAACTATGACCTTGACTGCAACAAAACTCCAGCTCTTGACGTCCTCAAACACCTGACCTTGACTCCCACAAAACTCCTACTCTTGGCCTCCAAAAACGTCTGATTTTGACTTCCTGTTTCCTTTCAGATCAGCTTGACGCTGCCGCCGTCAGCTGATCCGAAGATGATCGACGTGTGGATGTTCGTTCATGTGTTACTGATGGCGGGGGTCTTCCTGGCCATGATCGCCATTAACGCACTCCCGGGGGGCGAAGACCCCCCTCAGGAGGATCACCCCTTCTGGCTAAAGGTCAGGCTTCTGTGGGGGCCAAGGTCAGGCTTTCGTGGTGGCGGAAAAAGGTCAAGGTCAGGCTTTTGTGGGGCCCAGGTCAGGCTTTTGTGGGGCCAAAAGGGGGTCAAGGTCAAGCTTTTGTAGGGGGTGAAGAGAGGGCGAAGTCAAGGTTTTGCGTGGGCCAAGGGGAGTCAAGGTCAGGAGTTCATGGGGGTTAAATTTCGGCTTTTGTGGTGGTCAAAGTCAGGCTTGCATGGGATCAATGTCAGGGTATTACGGGAGCCAAGGTCAGACTTATGTGGTGGCCGAGGTCAGGCTTTAATGGGGGCTAAATTACGATCTGTTTCTACAGCTTTTTAACTTTAATTTAAAAAAGCTCAAGTTCAATTCGAAAAAGCTCAAGTTTAATTTAAAAAAGGTTACGTTTAATTTAAAAAAGTTCAAGGTCGATTTAAAAAAGCTCAAGTTTATTTTAAAAAAGCTCAAGTGTAATTTAAAAAAGATGAATTTCAATTTTGAAAAGCTTATGTTTTAAAATTTAATACTTGTGTAATAATAATATATGCAAAGTTTATTTGCCAGAAGGCATATTTATTTAAAAGTACTGGCCCTGAAAATAGAGCAAATCGAACATCAGACAAGGCAAGCTGCTGTGATGTTGTACTTAATTTGGCATTCTTTAAGTTTTACCTATGAATCACTTGCTAAACAGATCATCGGTATTTATATCTATTGACAAAAATGATGCAAATAAACTTTATGTAATAAGTAACTGTGGGACAATTAGCAATCTGCACTGACTGAAAAGTTGAAGCTCAGTAATGTTCAATTTTTCAGTCAGTGCAGTTTGCTAATTGTCATACAGTTACTTATTACATAAAGTTTATTCGCATCATTTTTGTAAATAGAGAAAAGTACTGATGATCTGTTTAGCAAATGATTCATAGGTAAAACTTAATGAAAGTCAAACTGAGTACAAAATTACAGCAGCTTGGTTTGTCTGATATTCGATTTACTCTATTTTCAGTGCCAGTACTTTTAAATAAAAATACATCCTCATGAATAAACTTCAATTATATTATTATTACATAAGTATGCAATTTTAGACACATAGGCTTTTAAAAATTGAAATTCATCTTTTTAAAATTAAACTTGATCTTTTTTAGATTAAACTTGAGCTTTTTTAAATTGAACTTGACCTTTTTTAAATTGAACTTGATCTTTTTTAGATTAAACTTGAGCTTTTTTAAATTGAACTTGACCTTTTTTAAATTGAATTTGACCTTTTTTAAAATGAACTTGACCTTTTTTAAATTAAACTTGAGCTTTTTTAAATTGAACTTGACCTTTTTTAAATTGGACTTGATCTTTTTTAGATTAAACTTGAGCTTTTTTAAATTGAACTTGACCTTTTTTCAATTGAACTTGACCTTTTTAAAATTGAACTTGACCTTTTTTAAATTGAACTTGACCTTTTTTAAATTGAACTTGATCTTTTTTAGATTAAACTTGACCTTTTTTAAATTGAACTTGACCTTTTTTAAATTAAACTTGAGCTTTTTTAAATTGAACTTGACCTTTTTTAAATTCAACTTGAGCTTTTTTAAATTGAACTTGAGCTTTTTTAAATTAAACTTGAGCTTTTTTAAATTGAACTTGAGCTTTTTTAAATTTAACTTGACCTTTTTTAAATTAAACTTGAGCTTTTTTAAATTAAACTTGAGCTTTTTTAAATTGAACTTGACCTTTTTTAAATTAAACTTGAGCTTTTATAAATTGAACTTGAGCTTTTTTAAATTGAACTTGACCTTTTTTAAATTAAACTTGAGCTTTTTTAAATTGAACTTGTCTTTTTTTAAATTGAACTTGACCTTTTTTAAATTAAACTTGAGCTTTTTTAAATTGAACTTGTGCTTTTTTAAATTAAAGTTAAAAAGCTGTAGTACCCATCACACAGATATTTCATAAATTAGAAATTTCCCTTAAGATCTCTCCGTAAAATTTGACATTTACTTTACGAAATCTCCCCTAAAATATGCATTTCCACACGGATATTTCCCCAAAATTACATTGGCTAAGTTAGAACAAGTGTTCCGGCCTTTTCAGTATACAGGTCGAAACTAAACGCGAATGAGGTTCGGGAGTGAATCAGATGCAGTAACGTGGTTATCCTTTAATGGTACTTCAGAGTTGACACAGGCTTAGGAATTGGCAAGGAATCTATTAGATCGGATGGTAGGTGCTAATACGAGTATCGTTACTTCTATAATGCATCTGTGATCTGTACAGGTGCTTCCTCGACAGTTGCGCTTCCGCTAATGAACAGCGACGTCTCTTTCAATGTGCTACCTCTACGGCAGGCTACCGCTAGTGAACGGCGATGTCTCTTGCTGATTCTATTTATATACTCGGCGGGCGCACATAATGCTCCCCCACCTTTTTTAAAAATTCTTTATTACAATAAAAATGTTTAAAACGGTATTCAATTAACTTCGATTTTCCTTTGACTATCAATTAATCTTACAATCCGTCAAATAAATTCGAACAGATCAGAACGTATGACACAAAATGTTTTCGTTGTTCACTATTGGATACACCACACAATTTTATTAACTTATCGAAATCAAAATCAAATCACGTACGTAATAAATCACCTCTATAAGGTACACTTTTTGAACAAACTGGACACATACCGTCAAGTCGAGAACACAATTTTTTATGCAAATGAAAAATTTAGAAGGAAAAATCCATCATAAATCTATATTATATAAAGATATAGAGTTTAAATTCATCAACGCAAGACAATACATTGCATTACTACAAATGGCAAGGTAAAAGTTGAATGCTTCTCCTCAGGATTCAAATCATCCTACGATTCAAATTAACTTATTTCAATTCAGCTAAATTAAATATTGAAAGTAAATTAAATAGAATAATCGATAAATGAACTAATTCAATTCAACCAATCTACAAGCGTACAATTTGGTTTTTATTCGCAATACTAATAATTCGTCTCCTTATCTTGAAACAAAACATTTCCATGGGGCGAGTAAAACAACATCAAAGGATATAATTAAGACACCAAGAACACGTAATTTTCCGTATAAAATGAAATATTTTAAGACAATATATTCTAAAAGAAATATTCTGAAAATATGCAGATCCATCTTGTATGTACGTGCACGTGGACTCTGTGCGTGAGCGTGTTCCCATTTTTCGAAGTTTCGAGGGACACCCTCGGAGATGAAAACTCAGCGTTGAGGTGCGTGTGTTTTGTTATGTTAATATGAATGTAGAAGTTAGCGTTGTAGTGTTATGCGCTAACTTGAGGTGGAAGTGCAACTATTTGCCTAGGACTATTACTGATTTCTTTCCAAGCAGATCGACGCAAAGCTACGTCCTCACCGCTTAGTCGTCCGATGACTTTGTTCAGATCTCGTTTAATGTAAATAACCATTACAGTAATTATAATTGTTATTATTGTGTAAAGGAGCAACATTATATCACTCAATTGGTCAGGAATGAGGTCGACTCTCGTCTCCTCTGTGTGGCGGATGAGTTCATCCGATATTTGACCATTATTTGCCTTTATTGCATTTAAATGGCGTCCACATTAACGGTCGAAACTTTGTTGCCCATCTTAGCAGGCCACAAAGCGATTAGTAGAGTAGGAAGTAAAATGATTCAAGTCTTTGAGGTGCTTATTGAAATTAAGTAAGTAGTTATTATTGATGATTACTTGTTATTGAAATTAGATATGTGCGCAAACCAAGTAGTAAGTGAAGGTGTAAAGTATATGTGTATATCATAAATCGGAATGTCTAATGTTCTGGAATTGTTCAGGAGTCGCCCGAATCTGAAAGGAGACGAGACAGGAAATTAGCATGGCCACAAGTTTAGAGTAAACAATTCTCATTTTATACTAAGGCAACGCTTCCTTCTCATTAAGACACATTCATTCCAACTACAATGCCTGACGTTGTTTTCAAACAAGTTGCGGCAGATGCGATGCAGTTCTCGCGGGTTTCGCACTCGCACTCTCGTGTTGACATTTCCAAGATTGCACCTAAGTTTATTAACTCTAGCTTACGGCTTGACGAACACAGCTTTTGATGTCGCAACAACAGTATGACAACATCCTAAGCTCGACATCTCGTCTGAAGGTGTTTGCGCAACAAAATATTTCCAAACGCAAGACATACATAAAGTCTTAAGAAAGAAATTCATAGAACGCACTTACAAGCTAAAAACTCATAGAACGCACTTACAAGCTAAATACCATTTAAATACATATATGGAATGGCAATTTCGGAATATTAGTAATGAACAGTTCCAAACGTGGTTGACAATTTTAACTTCTTAACTTATCTAAAGGCAGTACATGGTTTAAGTTCGTTCGGATAATCTTGTTACCGATCTTAATATCTGCGTAATTTTTACCTAGCTTTTCAATGATACCTGGTCCTAAGAAATTTAGCTGTAGTTTGTGTTTTTTGGCATGGTTTTTCACTAGTACACGGTCCGTCACTTTTAAATTTTTATCGCGACGTTTCACGTTTCTATAGGCAGTTCTTTCGATTGTAGCGTTAATGATTGCATTTCTAATATTGTTCACGACAATAGATGACTCTTTAAATTTTTGTTTTTGAACATCTTCATATGTAGTCGCAACATTGAAGTCTTCTAAATTAGTAGAACTAATATACACACACGTATCTCTACCGAAAACCGTGTATGCGGGGGTATCGCCTATAGTTTCATTAAAACTATTGTTAATCGAATTCTCCACAATATCCAATAATCTATCCCACTCATTATGAGTAAGAAAATTTAGATATAACTTGAGCAGGTGTCGAATTTTTCCATTACATCGCTCAACAATGCCATTAGAAAAAGGGGAATAAGCCAGAACTTCCCTTTTTAAGATAGAAAGTCCTTTTGTGAAATTTCTCACATTAGATGATTTAAATTCTAGAGCGTTGTCGGACAACAATACGTCCGGGGTACCGAACAAACAGCAAAAATTCCATAGACAATCTGTAACAGTCTCTGTACATCGGTCACTAGTCGAATATAATTTAACATAACGGGAAAATAGGTCGATAATGACAAGAATATATTTGTTACCATTGTCTGTCATTGTTAATGGACCGTAGAAGTCCATGCTGACCGTTTGAAAACATCGTGTTCCAATTGGAGCATTTAGAATTTTAATCGGCGTCGGTATTCGTGATTTTAGAATCTTACAGATGTCACAAGATTCAACAATTTTGCGTGTAATTGTCCGTTCGTACGGATGAAAATATTTTAATTTAAACTTAAACAAGGTATGATTCAAATCTGTATGGGACAAATTGTGGATGAATAGAATTGTCTTGTGTAACAGAGTATATGGCACCACAATAGTCAGAATGGTGCTGGGTCTGTTGTCAATTCTTCGTCTTTTATACAAAATGTCATTCATAATCAGAAATTCATTCATGTCAGTATTAGTAACTCTAGTTGCATTCTCTAGGGCGTCCTTTATTTCAGAACAAAAGGGATCACTATCTTGTTCACGTTTAAATTCGTCTAACGACCAGTTGTCGTTAATACTTGAATGGTCTGTAGTCGTGTTAACCTTATCCAGTCTGCATAAGCTCGTTTTCTGTCTGCTATTAAAGTCACTGGGTTCACGTCTGGGGTCTGTCTGTTGTTCAGCAGTACTGTTGTTGTTTCTTCCGTCCTTACTTCCTGGCATTGTCTCCTCGAACTCTTTCTCAGTCACGGGCTTGTTACATTTGTTACCCGCAGCAGCGGCTTGCAGCCTGGTTACAACGGGAAAAGTCTCTACATCCGGGGTTAATTCAGAACACTCTAATAGTTCTCTTTCTGTTAAAGGATTTTTGTCATGATTTAATCTACTTAATGCATCGGCGGCACTATTCGCCTTCCCAGAAAAATACTTTAATTTGGCATCAAAAGCTTGCACATAAATACTCCATCTAGCGAGCGTGTTGTCTTCGGGCAATTTCTTTGAAAATAAAGGAACTAAAGGCTTATGATCGGTGTAAATGACCAGATCATAGCCTAAAACAAGATATTTAAAGTACTTCAACGCTTCAACTATAGCAAACATCTCCTTTTTAGTTGTTGAGTATCTTCGTTGGGTGGAATTCAACGTTTTAGAAAAAAATGCGACAGGTCTCATGTTTCGAACTTTATCAGTAGATGATTGGAGTAAAACAGCTCCTATGCCGACGTTTGATGCATCACAAAATAGATGAAAATTTTGATCGAAGTTTGGGTGACTCAAGATTGTGTTGTCACACAGGTCATCCTTTAATTTTTCAAAAGCGTTTTGACAATCCTTAGACCAATTGAATTCAACATTTTTCTTCAGAAGATTATAGAGCGGGCTTGCGATACTCGCAAAATTTTTTATGTACCTACGAAAGAAATTTACTAGACCTAGGAATGATTGTAACAGTTTTACATTCTTAGGAATTTCTAAATTCTTTACTTTGTCAGTACCGGTGCTTCTGGTTCCCATTCCGCTAATGGAATGTCCGAGATATTCAATCTCGTTATTGAAAAATTGGCATTTTTCCGTTTTTATTGACAATCTAGCGTTTCTTAATAGTTCAAGTACAACTTTTATATCGGCAAGATGCTGTGCCTTTTCCTTAGAAAATATGAGCACGTCGTCCATAAAGACGAAAGATAGTTTTCCTAGAACAGGAGATAGCGTTTGCGTCATTACTGACTGGAAATATGCAGGTGAGGTTTTTAAACCAAAGGGTAAACGATTGAACTCGTATTTTCTGCTACCAACTGTAAACGCTGTTATTTCCTTACTCTCATCGGTCAGTGTAATATTATGATATCCTGACCGAAGATCTAATTTTGAAAAGTATTTTTGACCATTTAAACTATAGAGAATCTCGTCCATGCGCGGCAGAGGGAACGATTCTTCATAAATTACCTCATTTACTTTGCGAAAGTCAACCACCGGACGTATGGTTCCATCTTTCTTATGAACTACAATTATCGGTGAATTAAAAGCTGAAATCGATGGTCTAATAATTCCGTCGTCTAACATTTTTTCGTTAACGACTTTCAAGTCTTCTATGTAACGGTGGGCAATACGATAGGGAGGGACATTTACGATATCCACGTTAGGTTTCAAACGTATTTTGTATGGTTTAATCGCAGCAGCGGAGATCGATGCGTTGTCTATAGTAATAACGTCTCTGAATTCATTCAACAAACTCAGCAATTCAGGCTTCATTTCGTCATCGTTACACTTGATATCATCATTATTTAATTTCCGCCGACCACGGGCTATTTCTTTGGAATCAGAAACGTACCCTTTGTCGACAACTCCTGTGATCCCGACAGATTTACTATTAGTGTCTTTCTTCTCGACATCTAAATGACTGTCCTGAACAACACTCGCTGCCTGCACAAAGGTACTCAATCCTCCTTTTAATTCTCCTTGTACATCTGACAAGTAAACTTCGGATTCAACATGATCCTTCTCCACTTTTTCTAAGGTACTTATAACTGCATTTTCTGGTAAAACAATCGCTCTGTCGGAGCTATTAATTAACAACAACGGAATCTTTCTCCTATTGTTAACTCTCACAATTGCTTCTGCGACACAAATGCCTTCTTTTAAAGTTGCTTTCTTTATTATGTATTCTCCATTTTTACACTTTCCAACATGTCCAACATGTTTCAAAATTACATTGGGAGCAATCTCCACTTGTCGAGTATGCACTCTTAACGGCCTTGGCCCTGTGTGGGAATTGGTAACTGCAACTACGCCTCGAACAGGCTGATTTTCTCTCTTACCATCCCTTTTTACTTCCTCGCCTGCTCTCTCAGCAGTGCACGTCCTGGGGTTTTCTCTCTTCTCTCTTAGCTTATTTAGGACTTTTTTCTTAGCTCTGGACGTGATCGTGTCTGCCATGAGACACTCAGTATTCTCTATTAAATACTCGAGACACTCTGTCTTTTTCTTTTTTCGTCGTTTTACCTCTGCAAAGGGAATTTTCTCGTCTTTGATAATTAAACATCTTTGTTTTAAGTCTACAACGGCGTTCTTGTCTAATAAATCACGCCCAATAATGACGTCATAATTGTAAATACCATCTTTAATTATTAAAGCATTTGTCTTTAAACTTACACCGTTTTTTAACTTTAGGAAAAGCTCCACCTCGCCTTCAACATTACTCTTAGCGTTAACGCCTTTTATAGTCAGAGAACTTGGCTTCACGTCATTACTTATCTCACTTATTCTGTGGTAGCTGATTAGGCATTTCTCTGATCCTGAATCAATCAATGCATTCCACAGGTCTGCATCTTTTCTAAGCACAATCATGGGCTTATGACTTTTTCGTATTACAAATAATTCATTTTGTCCTGTAACTTCAACTTCTTCATCTTCTTCGTATTTACAAACGTTCGTCGTCACATGGCTTTCTGTTTCAGTGCCATGAGCATTCAAATCATCGCTTAATTCCGCCTCTCCCAGCGATTCATATCTATTTTCACACTTAATTAGTGGATCTATCATCTCAACATTTTTAACGAGGGAACCTCCAGACATGTTTAACACATCAACTCTCTCGACATTTTTAACGAGGGAATCTTCAGCACCAGAATTCTCCTCGGGTTCACAGGGAGCTACTGACGTAGAGTCACACTTAGTTATTTCGATTTCATTTTTATCATTGACGTTATTTCTATCGGAAATGAAATCGTCTCCGCAGCTTACGCTAAAAAATTATCGCCACTGTTAGTTTGGTAAGTTTCTACCTGGCCTTTTTCTGGTACACTAGTTTTATGCTGTCCTCGCGCACGGACACGATCAGGTCTACCTGATCTGTTGAAATAGTCTCGTCTGGACCTACAGTCTCTTGCGTAGTGTCCTAACTTATTACAACGAAAACAAGCTACATCACGCAGTGAACGCTCGGTGGCTGTCTGATATGAACCTGGTTTGTACCAATCAGTCGGTTTCCTAGCCACAGTGGGCACCGACACACCTTGTCCTTGACAGACACACACATGATTGTAACAATTCGAGCAACGCTTCGCTTCAGCTGTCTCTAATGCTTGGACTTCGAGAGTTCCTAATTCACGATCTCCAACAAAAGATTTTACGTGAGGTCTAGCACGGAAAGTTGGTCTCGGGAAATTTGGTCTCCAGTAGGGCCTACGCGTCCTACCTCTACCTTGAAATCCGCCTCTTGTCATTGTATGCACTTCGGCCTCATCATAGGCTGCATCAAAGTTTGATTCGGACGAATGGTCATCCTCTGCACAATAGATTTCCACAGATCTCTCAGATCGAGTCGCTAATATTTGCTTATCCTCGGGAAAATTTCTAATGACAGTCACGAGTCTCTGAAGGAGCTCTTCCGACGAGTTAAAGGGTTTGTTAAATAGTTTTTTGGAAAAATCTTCTGTTACTAGGGGGTTGATGATGACCATAGCTAACGCAACAATTAAAGTATTCTCGACATACTTATCGAGAGCAACAGGATCGGGACAATTTACTACATAGGGGTGGGCTCTGTTCGAACACTCCGGGCTGGTCATTATTCTGCGGGTTAGCTTACGGATTTTGGATAGGATAGCTACAAACTGGCTCGCTAAAGCATCATTACGTTTTAGGCGTACGTTATTTAGATCACAGGCGACCGCGTGCAAAGATCTTTCACCTTTTGACACGTAGATATTTTCTAACAGGTGTACGACTTCTTCGAAACTTAATTCATAACCTTCACTAATTATGGAAGCGATGACCGTATTGAAGTCGCCTACCCGCTTGTCTGCAGTTCGCAATAATAGATTTAATTTTGCTTCCTCCGAATTATCTGACAGCATATTGAAATATGCTCGCACATTCTTTATATGCGTTTCTAGTGACTTATTTTCTATGAAGTCAGGGTCGTTTCTCCGTTTTCTACCTCGGTACTGCGGCAGATCCTGCCCAGCAATTACAACACTAGGTATAGGACTGACAATAGAAGTCGTCACAGCGGTAACCGTACTAGTTACAGGGCTAACTGTGGTAGTGACTGCACTGGTAACAGGGGTGACAGTGGTGGTGGTCGCCATCGTGGTAGGTACAGAAATCGACTTCGCGGAAAAAATAGGAACTGATACTCTTCCTACTCGAGTCACGTACGGGGTAGTTCTTATGTACTCGTATTCGTCAGAGTCACTGTCCGACATAAGCACAAAAATAATCCTATATTCTTAGACCTCTAATTACCTTTAAGCGAAAAATGTTCTACACACATATAATGAAAATATTCTACATACAAATAAAATGGTAACTAACATTTTCAGCAGACTTAAAACAGGTTATTTCAGCACTACAAAGTCAAAGCTCGTGAAGGTCTGCAGCAAACTGAACAGAGACAGGCTGCTCCAGCTTACTCTTATGTGCCAGAGAACAATGGGCCCGAGAACAATAGCTACAACTTCCTTCAATTGTTCTAGAGAACAATGGACTACCGTTTCCGCGTACACGCTCTCTCCCACTTACCAGGAATCTGCGCTTGCAATGCTTATGCCGCTCGCCGCTCAACTTCCACTTCCCAGGAATCAGCACTTGCAATGCTTACTGCTTACTGCTTACTGCTCGCTGCTCAGCTTCCTACTCATTAATTTTATAATGATGATGTATAATCATTAATTTGAGCGCATGCTTATTTTTAATTTGCAAGCAACATTATCGGCGTACACTTAACTTAATATTTTGGCGATTCGTAGCTCTCGTCGATCTTCTCGTAGCAGATGACGGTGCGTAAATGCGTAGATCTCGTCGACAGACCAGGTTGTTGGTCTGGACCCCTCACTTCATCTTCTCCTTTGAGTAGCGATGACAGACTGGTGAAGACTGCGTAGCGTGTAAATTTTCGATTTTTTTCTCCCTCGAAGTGTTTCTTTCTCGAAGAGTTTCTTTCTCGAAGAGTTTCTTGGAAAGAACTTCGATTTTCTGCGCTGACGTCTTTCTTCCTTTTCTCGATGCTCTGAAGTAATGTGATAACTATGCGACGTTACTCCAAACAGGGTGACACTCCTCACACTTAATTAAAATCACGGATCAGCAGAACCGAAGATCAATTCTTGATATCTTTCTTCTTCAATGGGGCAATGTGGCAATGTGGCAATGTGGATATCTTTAATGTGGCATCCCCATACACGGGCCACCAAATATGTTCCGGCCTTTTCAGTATACAGGTCGAAACTAAACGCGAATGAGGTTCGGGAGTGAATCAGATGCAGTAACGTGGTTATCCTTTAATGGTACTTCAGAGTTGACACAGGCTTAGTAATTGGCAAGGAATCTGTTAGATCGGATGGTAGGTGCTAATACGAGCATCGTTACTTCTATAATGCATCTGTGATCTGTACAGGTGCTTCCTCGACAGTTGCGCTTCCGCTAATGAACAGCGACGTCTCTTTCAATGTGCTACCTCTACGGCAGGCTACCGCTAGTGAACGGCGATGTCTCTTGCTGATTCTATTTATATACTCGGCGGGCGCACACAAGCCCGAATTTCTTCCAAAAAATAAATTAAAAAACCAACACGACCTAACAACATGAATACAACATGCAAAAATTACCACAGAGTGAAAAAATAAAATAAATCATGGAACGTAAAATTACTAGTTGAACACAAAATTTGAAAAATGTGTATAACAGCATAAAATAATCAATAAAATATTAAATAACTGATCCATTATAAATTAGATAATTGTATCAAATAAATAATTAATACAACCAAAAGTAATCAATAACACATAAACTAATCAACAAAACAAAATTAACACAACGAAATAAGTAATAAAACATAAAATAATCAAGAAATGCATAACAAGTTAAAAATAAGCATTAAAATACCAAATAATTATTACAACTTCCTATCCCCAGAGCGTCAGAGTGTCTCCGCGATTCTCCCGATCCAAGGACGGAAAAAAAGACAAAAACCGGGAATTTTCCCTGCGTCGGGCAGTCAACAAGTGGACAGCAGTGACGTTTGTGTTGTCGTACGTTGTGTTTGTGGTCGCAGTCATGACTTTCACTCTCGTTATACGTCAGGCAAAGTAGATTTTATTGTCAAGTTGCTTGCTTTCGCAGTTTTTAAGTTAAAATACAGGGTGAAAAATGTCCTTCTTTTTAGTTATAACATAGGGCACAATTCAACGCCCTGCTCTCAGTAATGACATGGGCACATTACAACACCCTGCTATCAGTAATAACATAGGCCACAATACAACACCCTGCTCTCAGTAATAACATTAGGCACAATACAATACCCAGACCTCAGTAATAACATAGGGCACAACACAACACCCTGCCCTCAGTAATAACATTAGGCACATTACATCACCCTGCCCTCAGTAATAACATAGGGCACAACACAACACCCTGCCCTCAGTAATAACATAGGGCACAACACAACACCCTGCTCTCAGTAATAACATAAGGCACATTACATCACCCTGCCCTCAGTAATAACATAGGGCACAACACAACACCCTGCCCTCAGTAATAACATAGGGCACATTACATCACCTTGCCCTCAGTAATAACATAGGGCGCAACACAACACCCTGCCCTCAGTAATAACATAAGGCACATTACATCACCCTGCCCTCAGTAATAACATAGGGCACAACACAACACCCTGCCCTCAGTAATAACATAAGGCACATTACATCACCCTGCCCTCAGTAATAACATAGGGCACAACACAACACCCTGCTCTCAGTAATAACATAGGGCACAATACAACACCCTGCTCTCAGTAATAACATAGGGCACAACACAACACCCTGCTCTCAGTAATAACATAGGGCACATTACAACACCCTGCTCTCAGTAATAACATAGGGCACAACACAACACCCTGCTCTCAGTAATAACATAGGGCACATTACAACACCCTGCCCTCAGTAATAACATAGGGCACAATACAACACCCTGCCCTCAGTAATAACATAGGGCACAATACAACTCCCTGCTCTCAGTAATAACATAAGGAACAATACAACACCCTGCTCTCAGTAATAACATAAGGCACAATACAACACACTGCCTTCAGTAATAACATAAGGCAAAGTGGAATACCCTGCCCTCAGTAATAACATAAGGAACAATAAAACACCCTGGTCTCAGTAATAACATATGCCACAATTCAACACACTGCTCCCATCACCCAATCACCATAAATGAAATAATATTTTTTCGTGGTCCACTTCAGCACTTGATAACAACACGACACTCCGTATCGTAGATACGAGCTACTACAAAGGTTCATTTATGAATCATTTTCCTGATGGTCTCTTGAGAGAGTTTCTATGGAATATTGTAATTCACATACAAGGTGTCCACAAAAAATGTATTCAGTGACCGATATAAGTATCAATGATAAAAGTATCATGCAACAGTTCAATTCTGCTATCCAGTGTTTTCTTCTACGTCTTTGTCGTATTCGTGAATTTAGATTTTTTAGTTCATTTTCAAATGACGTTCACTTTCCATGGTGATTTTTCACCCCTTTCTTCAGAGAGTTTGTAAATTCAACACTCAATGTTGGCCGTCATTTTAAATGATAATGTTTGGTCTCAGTTAAATTTAACCTGTCGGACGTAAGTTAATGACACGCGTAGAAATGTCACGGAGGATAGCTCAGGTTGCCGACTGAGTCCAAATATTTCCAAGTCAAAAATAAATGGCATCTGCCGGAGACCCTTTCGAGGTAAAGCCTCGAGTGAGAATGAACGTTCGCTACCGTTACCACGTCGTTGTTGTTGTACACCATTTAAAATAATAGCGATGTCCAATAGATCGTCCGAGTCGAGATCTGACGTCCAGAATTGAGATGCATCTGAGAGATTGGACATGCACCGTGAGTGGGGATGCAAGCTTGCGCAAATTGCGGCTCCAACTTTGTCTGTATTTGAGTTTTTCTATTAAAGTTTTTCTTTTAGTACGCCACGTATGGTTTGTCTATTACCACGCCTCGTACAGTTTGCCTTTTAGCACGCCTCGTATGGTTTGTCTATTAGTACACCTCGTATAGTTTGTCTACTCGTATTAGTACGTCTCGTACAGTTTGTGTACTCGTATTAGTACGCCTCGTATAGTTTGTCTATTAGTACGCCTCGTATAGTTTGTCTTTAATTTGCCTCGTATGGAACGTTTGTCTAAGAACGTCTTATATTAAAAAAATTTCAAAACCAAAAATGTTGTCAGACATCTCATGTATCAACTTCTTTGGAAATAAATGGTTTTTTTATTTCTTTCTCTTCTTCGTCTACTACGAGTTTGTGCAAGTTATATAGTTATTCATTGCATTATGATTACTTTTTGCCTTCGCACCTTGTCAAAATAGCGTTCATGGTAAAAAAGCATTTTTGCGATGAATGCAATTTTCAATTAGCATTTATAGTCGTTATAGCATTAATAGGTTAAGTACAAGAAATCCAGGCTCTACTGATAGAGCATTTGAAAAACCAATGTACAAGATGATGTGTACCAGGCTTGATTGATTGAAATGAATCACCCGTTATAAAAAAGAAAAATTATTTTCTAATGAAGTTTGCATATGAAATGAATACTTAGGGTCTCGACTGCGAAATGTAGCTTAATACTCATTTAAATTCTTTGGTTTACTTAAAGTTTGGATATACCAACACCTTTATGAATTAATGCATGTAATCATTGAAAAAATCAATCTCCTAACAAAAAAATGTGTCTTTTAGTTGATTGAAAAATAGAAGAACCGCATTGAATACAAAGTTATAAAATAAGTCAAGAAACAGATTTCGAATCTTATCGTTTTTTGTTCAATAATTAATATTTGAACCATATTTGTATGTTAAATCTGTCATTCAATAGACTCGGTTTATGTTCTATGTACTCGAAAGTATGCAAGAATTTTAAAATTACTCACATGAATTAAGAGTGAACCCATTGAAGGTAACATGGGCACTCTGAATCTTTAGCAATTTCATTATTATTATTTTATTATTATCATTGTTATTTTTATTGTAACCATTATTATACACAATGGTCAGTGGATATACAGGGTGTTTCAAAAATACACGGCATAATTTCAGGTATGTATTTCCCACATGTAGACAATCAAAATAGTTCATTACAACATATGTCCGGAAATGCTTCATTTCCGGACATATGTTGTAACTTCAAACACTCAAAACGAAAAATGCTTCTCGGACGTTCGTGAAGTCTGGTATCAGCAAGTGTTTCTCAGCCCCTGAAGCATCACTAATGACTGCAAAATCTGAGTCATCTGACACGGGCGAAAATCTCTCAGGCGCTGTTTGTAATAATTCAGCTCCCAGTAATAATTCATCTTCTCAAGTTCTGAAACCTGCTACTGGCACACCCGAAGCGAGTTCAAGAAATTACGTACAAGCAACACTCGACTCGCAACCCCACGCTTTGGACTGTGTCCGAGAAGACTCATCGTCCACAAAGCCGAGATTCTTCAGTAAAGAAGATACCGCGTCACTGGCGGAATCTGCCACAGCACTGAGAGCTCCTTCGTCTCGCCAAAACGGTTGCGTCATGGCGACGTCGCCCCTGCCCTGCGTCACTGAGAAGGCTCAAAATCGTTCACCGCCGGCGGAAACACCAACGTCATCGTTAGAACGCGATAAAATTTTGGAAAGTAAAAGGGGTAATTTTAATTATAATTTTAACGATAAATTGTGTGTAGACCTTTCAGGTGGCGAAGTTATGTTTGAAAATGCATACGAAGCAGCTAATACTGGCAGTAAAATACCTCAGAGCGTAAACTGCGAGGATAACGTAAGATTTTCAGTGGAGAACAATACAAACGGACCTGTTACCGCTTTTGAGGGGTACTTACATCCTCTCCAAATGACCAGTTCTCAAACTATTCACGAAATAAATAACACGCTGTCTCTTACAGCTGCATTTCTCAATAAAGCTTTGAGACAAAATCGTCCCCCAAGCCCAGCGTCGATTTCTTCCACTGTATCAAATATTCAAGTGATTACAGAACAGCTTTTTGCTTTAAATTATCGTATCAGCGCTCATGATTTTACGCCGGTGGTAGCTGTGAGTAACCATCCTTATGCGAAACCCCCTTTAGACACTTTTCTCGTTGGAGACAATAGTCTCACAAAAATCAACAGAGATGACATTGATAGTGCATGCAAAATTCAAACCATAACTTCGGAACGTCTCAATGATCTCTATGGTGAGATTGAACGCGCACCTCCTTTCAGGAACTATATAATTAGTTTCAAAGGTTTGAGCCTCTCGTCCCAAAATCTCACCAAGTTAAAAAATCTGATCATGACAAAGAATCTTCTTTCACGTATTTATGTGGTGAGTGCCTGCAGTGGGCAGCAATTGTACATGGCATCGAGCCTGTGCAGAAAAATAGGTCTTAAACTGATCCCGCTGCGAGCAAATGTAAAAACCGTTACTGTTAATGAAGCTTACAACAACGTCCGCACTTGGCCTGTTACGCGAGAAGACACGCATCATTTTCTTCAACAAATCGCTCTAAGATCACCTTTGAGACTAACTTCACATTTTATCTCCTGTGTCAGAAACTCCCATGACCTGAATGAAGAAATTGAATACTCTAATGATGATGCAAAACAGCAAAATGAGTTGAATGATTGTTCTAAGTTGACCGCCTTTCCACGTGAAACCCTCGGGAGCATAAACCGATGTTTGCCTTCATATAAGAAACCCTCTCCCCCCCTCTCCTCCCCATGTTTGCCCTCATATAACAAGCCCTCTCCTGCATCTGCCACAGACAATTGCGGAGTGCCTACAAAAAATAGGTTTTCATTGCTATACAATGCTGATGCAGGGGATGAAAAGCCCCTCTTAGACACGAGTATAAACCAACATCCAATCACATACTCGGAAGCAGTGAAATCAACAGGAAGAGAGAAATCGCTGCAAAATTGCAGTCGACAATCAATGGAAAACCCACAACCCAACTGTGTTCACAATCATCGCCAGAAAAATGGAATTGACACGAGCATTTCTCAGTTCTATGCAAATCCCCATACAAGAATTCACCACAGCCCGCCCTTTCAGAGCCAGAAAAACGTAATTTCCCCGCACCTCTCAAAACCTCTTAATGACGTAAAAAGTACGCAAAAAAACGTCTCCAGCCCTATTTGTGAACGCATGAATTCCACAATGGAGGAATTGAAACGATCATGGAACATAAAACTGATTCCGACCAAAGCCGATGGACACTGCCTCCTCCATGCAGTAGCTCATCTACTTACAAAACAACCGGCATCAAATTGGAATTACAATTCCCTAAAGGCTGCAATCAAAACAGAGAGTAAAGCAAACTATAGCACATATGCTAAGTTTTTCGACAAGAACAGTGGCGACATGCAAAACCTCATAGATAATTACATTGACGACAAACATTTTGATCAAGCTGTTGTAGACCTTATACCACTAATCATTTCAAATGTGACACGCCAAAAACTTCTCGTCCTGGATGAAAAAGACCATTGTGTTTTGAAAATACCAGTTAATCCCTTTTCAGAGTTATCAAATAATAACCCTCCACTACTGCTCCATCGTAAAAGCGATCACTACAGTGCTCTTGTCACACAAGGCAAAAATCAGACCGGGATCACCCCATCTTGACAGAGTGCCGCTGCCCAGCCAAATAGTAGACTTTCTTACATAGCAGAAGCTGGGCCAAACACCCTGGGCAACTCAGACAAAATCGATAAATCCCCTGAACGATCCCATCGAAATAGTAACTTTGCTACCGTCAAAAAGAGTGCTAATATAGGTAAAATCAAAATTAAGCATGTAAATGCTCGAAGCCTGAATGGTAAATTGGATGAAATCAGAGTAATGTTGGTCACTGAAGAAATTGACATTTTGTGTGTCTCAGAAACATGGTTTGATTCACGAACCCAAAGTTCATTTTTTAACATTCCTGATTACGTGTTGTACCGCTACGATGGCGCTAAAACCAGCCGAGGTAGTGGATCTTGTATTTTTGTGAAAGAAATGTACTCAACATCTTCATTATTAGCGAATAAAGTTTGCGAAGGCATTGAAATGGTTTGGCTAGAAGCGCAAATAAATAAACACAAATCAATCATCATTGGCAGCCTTTACCGGCACCCATCGTCTCCCCTAAATCTAACACTAGATTTCATTGAGGAAACCTTCACAGAAATCCTTCAGGCAAAAAAATCATTCTTTGCTTTCGGAGATTTTAATGTTGACCTAACGGACAAAAACAATCAGCTAAGCAAACTATTGTATAAACTAAGCTTATCACAAATGGTCAAAGAACCGACTCGCATCACTAAAGTCTCTGCAACTCTCCTCGATCTAGCAATCACAAATAATCCCACTGCAATACTTAGTACAGTAATATCACCTTCTATTTCCGATCACCACTCTATAGAATGTGAAATTAATATTGCAAAGGAAAGACAAAAATACCACTTAATGACCTATCGCTCGAAAAGGCACTATTCAGTAGAACTATTTCAAGAAAAACTTCTCGATAGGTCCACCGAATTCCAGAAAATGATGCAAACTGACGATGTTGACATTCAAGTGTCAATCTTCAACGAGAACTTCACAGCAGCTCTCAACGAATGTGCACCTTACGTTACCAAAAAAACCAAGCCAAAACGAACTGCTTGGATTACTGACGAAGTGAAAGATATGAGCAGAACAAAGAAAGCTAACTTGCGAGAGTACAAAAAAAATAGATCAAACAGTACCTTGTACAAGAGATATAAAGAACATGAGAAAATTCTTCGAAAGAAAATCACTGAAGCGAAACAAACTCACTTCCACCGGGCACTGATAACGGCTAAAAATAACCCGAAACGAACTTGGGAAATCATTAGTGAGGTAGCCCCATATAAAAATCTAGATCGCAAAAGTAAATTTGAAAATCCCTTGGCAACAGCCACAGATTTCAACACATTCTTTTCAAAAGTAGGGGCTCAAGTTTTCAGTGAGGTGTGTACCAATCCAGATGAAACGACAATTGAAAATTCATGCCCCACTGCACCCTCGAGGACTGATGTCAAGTGGAGACCACGCCCTGTCGATTTACCGGAGTTACGAAACATCTTATACTCACTAAAAAACACAAAGGCAGTTGGACATGATGGTATCAGTCTTCAATATATCAAAGACAGTTTCCCTGTTACAGCACCATGGATTCGTCTGATAATTAATACATCAATAGCAACCAACATGTTTCCAAACCAATGGAAACACTCCATTATTAGACCGTTGCATAAAAGTGGTGACCTAAATACAGCATCAAACTACAGGCCCATCAGTCTTTTGCCTGTCATGTCAAAACTATTAGAGAAAGTGGTGACGAATCAACTGTCGTTTCACCTGGACGAGTCAAATCTACTCCACCAAAATCAATATGCCTATAGAAGAAATACTAGCACTCAAGACGCTCTGCTCAATATCTCTGAAAAAATATACAGTGACATCGATCAAAAGAATGTAACACTCTTGCTGCTACTCGATCTCTCTAAGGCGTTCGATAGCGTCGAACATAATAGACTTCTACGTAAAATACTGAACTTGGGAATAGACACGCAATGGTTTGAAAGTTACTTGTCAAACCGATCTCATGCAGTCCGCATAGAAAACAAATTGTCCCCATTCATTCAAAACAATTTTGGTGTTCCCCAAGGATCAATTCTTGGTCCGCTACTGTTTTCTATTTTCATAAATGATTTCCCTCCAATGCCTTCTAACACACGGATCTCGATGTATGCAGATGATGTTCAAATTGCAATAACAAGTTCTGTATCGGAAATACCACAGACGCAAATTAAAGCCGAAACTTTACTGACTAGCCTGAAATCATGGTACGACCGAAATGGTCTTAAATTAAATGCTAATAAAACACAATGCATTATTTTTGGATCCAAAGATGCAATTAAAAAAACTTCAGATCTTACTCTTGCAGTTGGAAATGATAAAATAAATGCATCAGAAAAAGTTAAAAATCTAGGAATCTGGTTCGATAGAAATATGTCCTTCAAATCTCACGTTGAGACTACTTGCAACAAAATCTACGGAACTTTAATGTTTTTTCATCGTATAAAAAGTATGCTAGACGAAAAATCCAGATTATTAGCAATTCAATCCCTTGTGTTATCACGCATTGACTACTGCAGCCTAGTATGGGGAGACTTACCTAAATACCTTCAAAGGGACTTACAAAAGTGCATGAATTTTGCAGCGAAGGTGGTATGCAACGGTAATTTCAAAAGAAGTGACCACGTAACCCCTCTCCTCAATAAACTCGGCTGGATTCCTATCCAAGAAAGGCTCCTCTTGCAGAAGGCCCAATACGTATTCTCCTCGTTATATCTTCCTCAGAGCAATGCTGAGATAGTGTGTTTCCATCCACCCACTGCAACCAATCAAAAACCGAATAGAAACAATAATGTCTTAGTCAACTATCGTTCATCTCGCTTAGGGCAGAAGGCTCTGTCCATATCAGGCGCTTTACTGTGGAACAAACTTCCCCTGAGTATTAAAGTCCCTCAAAGACCGAGAGAATTTAAAGCCAAAATAACTCGTCATCTAGCGTCTCAAGAATAATTCTTAGTTACAGAACACACAAAATAAGTCCTGTCGAATCTCATTTGCCTGGTATCTCCATTGCTCAAAAATCTCCCTCGCTTATTGTTTTATAATACAAGATATCACAAAACAGTTTTAGAGTAAGCGTAGGTAGTGTGATTTGATCGCCTATACGCTGCCGTCTGCAAACATGCTTACTTGAATATGTGTGTACGTATATAGGTGTATGTGGGCATATGGGTGTGCACATGTGCACGTACACCTGTGTGCACTAGAGTAGATAAACCAATCGAAGGTTGCATTTTATGTCATTCCTCTCCATTTCTGTGCAAGCATCAAACTAGACCGTCATGGTACCTATGTGTGTGTGTGTGTTTATCAATTGCAGACATTCTGCACCATACTACAAAGATATTGTGATTTACTCTCTAATTTGAAATTGTAAAGCAACCATGTATAAAAAGCAATAAATTCGTTGCGTGATCACCCACTTATACTGCAGTATTATGCTTATAGTTATATGCTTATAATAATGTGATTCCTATGTCTGTTTATCAATTGCCGACAATTTGCGCCATATTTCAAAGATAATGCGATTTTCTTTTCTAATATGAAACCTTTATAGGACATTAATGTTTTCTTTCTTATTCACATCCCAAAATCGTTTTCATGTTTCAGACTTAGGTAGACTGTTTTGTGCCACTATTTGTAGTACGAAATTTTATAAAATTCATGCCATAATAAAAGATATTTTCTCCGTTTCCCTCGATTGGAATTTCTGGTTTATACTGACTGGTTTTACACTGATATTCGCGCACATGCTTACTTGTATAAATCTGTACGTGTGCACGCTGTGCGTATGACACTAAATAGAATGCGTATGTATTGCTTCGATGAATAGAAATGCATTTGTGTATACTTACGAGTTTGGTGTAATTATGTGCGTGCATGTGTATATGTGTATATTTGCGTGTATATGTGCACACATGTGTGTACTAGACTGACAACTAGCATTTTACTGAAGATAATGGTCTTTTTTCTGTTTACTCTCAACTTGTAACATTACCTTACTCGTCTTGTCTTTATTATTGTAAAGCATTCATGTAAAAACTATACATTTGTTGTGCGATCATCCACTTTTTGTTTAAATAAAATGCTTATCAACTAATGACCGCTATGTTAAAATTGTTGGATTAGAAATACAAAACTTATTATCTTCTTGGTCCTCATGCTTATGTGTACGTGTATACATGTATATGTATGTGTGTATATGTACATGTATGTATATGTATGAATATATATGTGTGTGTATATGTATACGGATGTATATTTATATATACATATATTTTTTTCATGCTTCCTCACAATGACACTTTTGAACATTGGCCGAAACAAGCGATTCATGTATTATTTCCTGGCTTCAAGAATTGCGAAGTTTTATGTCATGTACATGTAAACTGTCAAAAATGTTTTCACCTCACAATGAAAATGCATCGTCCATGAAATTGTGTTGTCTCTTATAATTATCATTACATGTATTATCAAATGTAGATTAAGCAAGATTAGGAGTACATTGCCCTCAATCATTTCTTTTCGACTAGTGACACGAGTTTTACAATACTCGTGTGTGTGTATCATCTAAATGTATTAATTTTAAGAGATTTTAAAAACCAATGATGGTACTTTTGTACCGTCTATATTGGAAATATACTGTTTTCACTTTTCCGAGTTATGGCCTTCACAACATTGAAATTCACCGGAACGTTTTTCTTTCCGCAGGTCGTTGCCGTCAAAGGACACATTAAGAGGGCACTCTGACAGATCATTCCTAGGCGAAGGTTAAATTCAGTGTTGTGTTTGGCGTTCGACTGTGTGTCATGTACACAAATCAGGAGCTGGCAGAGATGCACTTGATCTACGGTAAGGCAGACGGCAATGCTGCGCTGGCTCGTCGTTTGTACCAGGAGAGGTACCCACAGCGACAATGTCCAGATCGGAAGACATTTGTAAGTCTCCATCAGCGTCTGTGCGAGTATGGAAAATTTGACTCTCCTGGATTGGGAAGGGGACGACCAAGATCTACAACTCCAGAAGAACAGGAGGAGATTCTGGAGATTGTGAACAGAACTCCTTCTATCAGCACACGAAGGTTAGCGTTGCAAGTGAATGTTCCCCATACGACTGTCTGGAGACTGCTGAAAGAGTATCAATTGTATCCTTACCATTTGCAACGTGTACAGGCGCTGTCACCAGCAGATTACCCTGCACGAGTTAGGTACTGTCAGTGGTTCTTGCAGCAATGTGCTGCAAATCCGAACTTTCCTGCCTTAGTATTATTTACAGATGAAGCACAGTTCACACGAGATGGCATAACAAATCTCCACAATCAGCATGTATGGGCGTATGAAAACCCAAATGCAACTGTTGCATCTCATCACCAGGTGCGGTTCTCCCTCAACATGTGGGCCGGTATCATTGGTGATCGGTTAGTTGGACCCCATGTACTTGTAAACAGACTTACGGGGCAGGCGTACACAAACTTCCTGGAAAACATCATACCTGATGTTTATGACGACACTCCACTGATCGATCGTCAGCACGCTCACTTCTTGCATGACGGCGCTCCTGCACACTTCAGTCGTACGGCTCGCCGGTACTTGGATCGAAGATTTCCTGATCGATGGATAGGTAGAGGTGGCCCAATTGCTTGGCCTCCACGCTCACCTGATCTGAACCCTCTCGATTTCTACTTGTGGGGCCATTTAAAATCATTGGTTTATTCGTCTCCGGTGCCTGATTTGGAATCCCTTCGGAATCGAATTGTGGCACGCTCTGAGGACATACGCAACATTCCTGGAGTGTGGGATCGTGTTCGCAGGTCAATGAGACATCGATGTGAGGTCTGTATTCAAGCAGGAGGTGGTCATTTTGAACATCTTCTGTAATGGCAACGACCTGCGGAAAGAAAAACGTTCCGGTGAATTTCAATGTTGTGAAGGCCATAACTCGGAAATGAAGCATTTCCGGACATATGTTGTAATGAACTATTTTGATTGTCTACATGTGGGAAATACATACCTGAAATTATGCCGTGTATTTTTGAAACACCCTGTATTTTTGGCGTATTATGTACTTATAAACACAAAGTGCACATTGTCTGTACATAGTAAAGTTCTAAAACCTTATCGTTAAACACGCGATAAAATGTATTTTTTCCTATTAGCGAGTCGTCTTTTTGTGTTCCTAGATTAATTAATCTGGTAATTTTATACTATCAAAATTAAAAAAGCCTCATCTTCGACAAAGGAAGGCTTTACCAAGTGTACCTCGAGTTGAACTCACGTTTCGAGTTGTAACTCAAGTTGAAATGTGGTGGAGTCGGAGTTTTTTATTTGGATGTGGTGGAGTCGGAGTCGGAGTCGCTATTAGTTGGTGCTTTTTATTCTAATTTTCGCTAAAAATCTGTTTGCAGTTATTTAAAACCGAAAGTAAACATAACAGAGTTGAAATACTTCACTGATAATCTAAGAAATATGTAATGTTTTTGTTGATTTTTTGTTAAATGTTCTAAACAGCGTATTTGTACGAATTACTCCGCAACCCAGAATGCAAGGCTCCGACTCTGACTTCGACTTTGATTCCAATACAACAAATAATTGCCAACGACTCTAACCAGTAAAACGAAAATTAACGACTTCAACATTCCCGTGTTTACTTGTTCTCCGTATTTCATTCAACCTCTGCCCAACCTGTCTCGCTTTCCGTACCACTACATTGAACGTCAATAAAAATACAATATTGCTGTACTTCGTTTAATGTAGTGAGCGTCTACATGAAATGTACTAACTATATATATGACGTCTGATTTTGTCTGAGCAGGTTTGTACCTCATTCCTCATTTTGATAACGCTAATATCACTGGGTTGAAGAATTTCGACAACTTGTCATGTAAGTGGAATGGTTTAGAAATTCGTAGTGCCGCAAATTGCGATTTTTTGAGAAAATCGGCCGATCATTGAGGGGCTACGGGAAGCGTTTGAGAATTTTGATATACATATCGGCATGGAGAATGATTTGATGTTTAAATTGAATCTAATTTGAAGTTTGTAGGTGCTATAGTTTAGAAATAAGAATCGAGAGAAAATGTGGTTAGCCGAAAAAATCGGCCGACCATCGAGTTGGCACGGGAACCTCGCTCCCTGACCCCCCTTTTCCACGGGGGAGTAAAAAATTTTTGACTCTCCTAAAAATTTAATACTCCTCACGACCATGAATCTTGTTCTAGTTTTAAAATAAAACATCTCATATTTCCGAAATTACATAATTTTCCGGGTAATTTTTACGTTTCTATGGAGGGTCCCAGTCAGGTGCTAAGAAACAGCTAGCTGGTTAAGGCGATCAAAATTTTTTATATTATATTCACAAAAATTGTATATTCACTATTTAGTAATATTAAAATACAAGTTAATATATGCAGGCTAATAACGTAATCTTTCATAGATTAACAGTTATTCTTTCGTTAGCTATGCGTTTGTGTAAGAAAAATTTATGTTTAATCTTCGATTAAAAATTTTAAAATTGCTAACGAATAGAAATTTATTTTTTGCAGTTATAAAATATGTGTATTAAACTAAAAATTTGAAATGCTGATCTATATTTCTATCATCTATTAGACGGGCAGCACGATAATTCATGCTGCTGATTAGATGCACGAAAACAATATAGTTTATGCAATTATGATTCTATTTTATCCACACAAGCATTTTGCTCAACAGTTCCTGAATTCACTTCATTTACCATAGCTACAGCAGAAAAGTTTTTTACCGAAAAATAAAATTAAACCTATCGATAACTGTATTTACTGGTAAGCAGCGCTATTTCAATCATTTGTCGTTAGTACTCAAAATACATGAATGATTGTTACACAAAGACTATGTGTCTAATATGCATTGATTTACTCACTAGGATGAAAAGAGTCAATAAAATTTACTAGCTGGAAATCGTACGAAACGTCAAATCTACCCCTGCATTAGGAACTGATGAAAATCAGCGATCAGAAGATAAAAATCTACGCATCTGGTTCGATAGAAACATGTCAATCAAATCTAACGTTGAGAAAACTTGCAACAAAATTTGCGGAGCTTAAATGTTTTTTTATCGTACAAAAGTATGCTCGACGAAAAATACAGATTTTTGGCCATTTAAACCTTGGTGTTATTGTACATTGACTACCGCAGCCTAGTATGGGAAGACTTACTTCAATACTTCCAAAGAGACTTACAAAAGTGCATAAATTTCGCAGTCAAGGTGGTACTTAATGGTAAATTCAAAAGAAGTGATCACGTAACCCCTCTTCTTAATAAACTCGGCTGGACTCCTATTCAAGAACGGCTCCTCATGCAATAGGCCCAATACGTATTCTTCTCGTTATATCTTCCTCAGGGCAATGAAGAAATAGTGCGTTTCCATCCACCCACTGTAACCAACCTAAAGCCGAACAGAAACAATAATATCTAAGTCGACTATCGTTCATCTGACATTGGGCAGAGGGCTCTGTCAGTATCAGGCACCTTGTTGTGGAACAAACTTCCCCTGAGTAACAAAATCCCGCAAATATTTTGAAAATTTGAAATTAAAATAGCTCGTCATCTAGCTTCTCGAAAATAATTCTTAGCTACAAAACATACTTAATAAGTAGTTACGAATCTCTTATGCTCATTATCCTATATTTCAATACATTGTGCAACAGTTTTGTAGTGTGCGTGTGCATTATGATTGCTTATGTGCTGATATTTGCACGCATGGTTATTTACGCATGCTCGTATGTACGTGTGTATGTATGCCTGTTATATCTATGTATTAAAGTTTGTGTGTGCATATATATCATTCATATGAACATGTGTATTAAACTAGCATTTTTACCATCATGGCACCAATGCATGCTTATCAATTATGGACATTTGCATCATGTTTTAAAATCATATAACTTTTTCTGATTTGTTAACCTTATTGAACATTAATTCTTTCATCTATTATTCACGTCCTAAAATATTCTTGTTAGGCAAGTGTGATGCAAATTATCATATCATTCCTTATACTCCTGAGTACATATATTACAACAATATCTCGGTGACAATTTCACGTATTACTCCAATTGTGCTGTACATGTCTTGGCAGCCGATGTTGAACAATCGTTTCCACGTTTCTAACTCAGGTGGACTTGTTTGTGACACAGCAATTAGCATGGATATATCATAAATTCGTGGTGTGACAAAAAACATTTTCTTCGAATCCCGTGATTTGAATACTAGTTTACACGTAGGAGAGGAAATGCAGTTCTGAATGTCAACCTCGCTGCCTTAGACGCACAATATTCTAATCCACCCGTTCTACTTTCAATAAATTCCTTATACCGCAAGTCCCTGAGCCCGTATTCCAATGTAAGTGTGCACTAACAGGAGTTTTCAGCAATGCATTGTTACTGAAATTGTGTTGTCTTTTTTTGTTGTAGTTGCAAATATTTTTTTTCCAGCCTGAGGATGATGTTTGATGCATCGAAACGTTGCATTTTATAATTAGACAGAAATAAAGTTTTTAATGAATTGCTGTGTTTTAGCACAAAAATGTTAGGAGCATTCTTGAACAAACTTACACGTGAAGAAATTGAACTAGTTGCATATATAATTAAAACTACATTTATCAACTTTAGGAAAACAGTGCCCTCAATCATTTATTTTGACTAGTGACATGGGTATTACGATATTTATGTGTGTATCATATAAGGACCCTTACTCTATAATATCTTGAAATTTTAAAATCCAACGATGAGCTTTTTGTATCATCTTTATTAGATATAAACTGTTTTTCTTTTCTTTCTTTTCTGCAGACCTTGCAGCAGTCGCTAACCTAATTTCAATAAATGCTAACCGAAAACTAAATGAAGGCGCTGTCTACTTAATGTTCGTTATTTTGAAAATTTATCTCTAAAATAAATTTTAATATGAGTTGAATATTGAACTTCAGTTTTATCTGCGGCAGTCAAATTGTTAAATAATATGTATACTATACATACAATAAATGCGCACATATATACTAAATATGCATATACCGGATGTCCCACAAAAATGTCCCCGACTTTTTAATTGATTATATCTCCGCTTTAAATAAACATATTCGAATTGTCTTTTGTCCACAATGTAGTAAATTTTATTTCTTTTTCGAATAATTTAAGTTTTCGAAAATCGATTGCATAACCACTTTGTAATAATAGATTTACTAAAAGGGTAGAGAAGCTAATTGTTCAAAGAAAAAGTTTTAAAAACAACACTGGTGTTTGTTTTATTTCTTAATACCTACTGTTAAAAATAATTTCACAATGATGTATCCTACAAATCACGTAGTATGTATCACCTCAATCATTAACAATTCTTCAACAACGAATTGAAGAAGTGTTTCAAGAACTGAAAGAAAACACAAATAATCCGCAAAACTCTTCAGTCAATGGTGGCTAGAAGTGATACTTGCCTTGAGAGAAATGGAGGGTATGTCAAAGAATACTAAATCGTTTTATTTATTTAAACGTTATTTAAGGTAAAGATTTGTTACGCTTTTAAATTTTTGTTTGTTCGTTTTTTTGAAAGCATAAAATAAGGAAGAATATCAATATTGTTTTAAAAAGTTCCTTTGAACAATTAGTTTTTGTACTCCTTTCAGTAAATCGATTTTTGTGAAGTGGTTGCTCACCTATTTTCAAAAACCTAAATTAATCAAAAGGAA
The DNA here is from genome assembly GCA_030386875.1 of Morinoia aosen. NCBI lineage: Eukaryota > Metazoa > Arthropoda > Malacostraca > Amphipoda > Talitridae > Morinoia > Morinoia aosen. Next base: position 3,255,188 of record CM059558.1, on the reverse strand, counting down.
ACAAAATTGATTACATTTGAAAAAAAGACAATTCAAATATGTTAATTTAAAGCGGAGATAAAGTCAATTAAATAGTCTGGGACATTTTTGTAGGACCCCCGGTTTACACTAAATTTTTATCAATCCGCTAAATATACACAAATACACTAAACATACATAAATACACTTAATATACTTATATAGCCTAGATATACATATATGCACCAAATATTTATATGTACACTAAATATACATATGTACACTATATATACATATATACACTAAATATGCATAATACACTAAATATACATATACACCCTAAATATACACACATACACTAAATATGCCGATATATATACTAAAAGCATTCACATATACACTTAACATACATACGTACACTAAACATACATATATATTATATACACTAAATGCACATATATAGACATATTCGTATGTGCACTAAATGTACGAGTATACAAGGTATGAATGAGTATACTATACATATAGATTCGGTAGCCAAGTCACATGTTTTATTTTTGAAAATTGAGCTATTAGAGCCAGTTTGAGAGGCGCCCTTTGGTGTGAGCGGCGCGCCCTTTGTGACCAGTGGTCGCAGCACCTCCCCAGCAGGAGGCCCCCCCCCCCTGCTGCACCCTTCTTAACCGGAATTGCTTTCTCTTTGTTATACATTCTATGGTACAACCACAAAAGCGCGTTAAAGTAAATGGTGTCCACAAAAAAGATATTCCTGCCCAGTACAAAAAGGAAGTTATTCCCGCACTGGATTGTGATCTATCTTTCAACGGGTTTTCTTAATGGTATCGTTATACAATATAATTATTCCAAGAGAGAAAGGTATTCCAGTACTGGATTGCAATCTCTAAAGGGTGTACACATAAAGCATGTATCCACTCACCGATATATGCGTATATATGGTATACCACAGTTCAATTCTAATATAGGGTGCCGGTATATGAGTCGTATATTTAGAGTGCAGGCCAAGGTTGTTTAATGAAAATTTACAGATCGAAAATTGATTATGGAAGTACTTACACTGTATGGTACTAAGGGAACTCGATGCTTTCGTAAACGAGGCAATGCGCATCAACACGGGCGCATTTAAGACGACACCAATAGCGAACCTCCACATCTGCAATGAACTAAAATTGGAGATCAGAATAAAGGACTTGCTATTCTGATATTTCTTTACGCTTGAATGTTATTTCTGCAAATTTACTGCGCTGCAGCCAACAAGAGACCGAATACATCTGGCGTAAGGGGGTTCCAGCATGGGTCAGCGCTCGGCCATAGTGGGTAGCTGGAACCCCACCCGAGGGTTCTCGCTACAATCAATGAATTTAAGCCCCTGATAATCTCTTTCAATCCTCAAGATCAAATAGAACTTTTGATTTGCTTCAAATTGTTATGGCTTTGCTTGATCAGCTTGTCTCGGTGTAGTTGCCTCCGCGAAGTCCTCGGTAGCTAGAATTGTCGTAACAGATAGAGATAGTGGCTCTGTGGGGAGGGTACTGGTGAGGCACCGTTGTGTTGTATTCTATGGTAGATCATTGTAGGTAACAAAATAATCAGAATGAACGGATCAAGCCTGTATTGTTTTTGAATGTTCATCGAAACCAATTTTCTACGACGACTGGCACCCGGTGTCCGCGCACGCAGGATCGTCATAGGTTAGGTGGCAGGTGAAAGGAACCTGCTGATGTCCTACTGTTTTATTCAACAGTGTGAATGACGTTTATTCGGACACGAAGCTTGAATTTATATGACAAAGAAGAAAAATAAACGATGAATTAAGACAAGAAGGACTGTATTAAAGCACACAAATGGGCGGTTTTGTAATAAGAGTTCATAGCAGAAAGACACCGAAAGTCGGGTCAGTACAAAGACTACACTAGAACGGTTAAGGCGCATCGATCTGGCTAGTAGGGCAGACAAACGGAAACCATCCTTACAAGAAACTAAGTGAGACTAGCGGAAAAGATAAATAACGCAACACAATGCACCATTCCACAAAGTATTATGAACACGGATAAATTGCAATAGTACTTTTCACAATTAACCATTTCGATAGTAAACCATTTCAATTAGATATTCACCAGTAGTGCGGGGCGACAAGCATATGCGTACAACGCTACGAGCTCCGAGGTTGCACCTAAAAAGGACAATTTTTACAAAAAGAAAGTCGGGAGAATGTCCTTTCACCCGGTTTCTCATAGTGATGGTAATTATAAATATTTATGATGGCATTTATAAGTACCCAAACCAGATATACGGACCTCAATGGTTAGAAGGGGCAGATGGGACAGGTATCTCCTGAAATTTATAATTCTTCAATTTTCGTAATTCTCATGCTTACATTTTTTCATACCTGCTCGAAATTATATTTTTGAACATCTGCCAAAACATCAATTCTAATATTATTTCCTGATGTCAAGAAATTCAAAGCTTCATGGCATGTACATGTGAACTGTTAAAAATGTTTCCACTCCACAGAGAATCGTCAATGAAATTGTGTTGTCTCTTATAATTGTAGTTACATATATCATCAAATCTATAAAGATTAAGCAACACTTGAAATGCATTGCCCTCAAACATTTGTTTTCGACTAGTGATATGGGTATTACAATACTCATGTGTGCGTCATATAAGTGCATTTACTTTGAGATATTTTAAAAACCAATGATGTACCATCGTTTTTGTGCCATCTTTACTGGAAATAAACTGTTTTTTTCTTTGTGCGATATGGTGTGAGCTATTGAGCTATATAACAAGCCTAGGTTACTCACACTAATATTACTAAGAAATCATAATTGCGTCAACACGAAAGTAACTTTGGTAAACTACCAAAGCTACGACGACATAGTCCCTGGCCTGGCCACCGGTGGGTCACCCGTTAAAATTTAAGCAAGTGCTACATGCGCCACCGAGGCAACGGAGGCAGTTTTCATAATGCAGCTGACCGGCCTGTTATCAAAAACTCAATTTCCATAAATACTCAATCGAAGCTAAATGAAGGCACGATCCAGTTCATGTTCGCTATTTTCAACAGCGCTTATTACACTTGACTTTGAATTTGAGTCGAACGTTGAACTTCAGTTTCTCCTGCCGCAGTCAAAGTGTTAAGTATCCATGAAAATTGAGTTTGTGACTACAGCGCATTATGAAAACTCTCTCCATGCACCACCGGTGGGTCATCACAGAGGGGTTAATTACAAGGTCGTCAAGACAAATGTAGGCTTTTGACCGTACAATTTTAGTCAGTCTTAGAAGGGCGTCCTTTGTGCCCGGTGGCCGCATCACCTCCCCTGCAGTAGGTCCTCTCCCAGGGGAATGTGTGAGGTCCCGAGCTGAGAATTAGGTAGGCCTTCATTTTGTTGAAATAAAATACTTCATGTTATGTTAAGGACCACCTTTGTTCGGTGGACTGCTGTCCTGTTTTTCAGCACCTACTACTTTCTTCTTCAACTTTTGTCCTGTTTCATGAACTTCTTTGTCAACTTACTGTTTCTGTGCGCCTTGTTCATAGATTCCACGTTCTTTCATCTCCATACTAAACGCCACCTTTGTCTCTTCGGAACGCTTTATTGTGACAGCCTTGACTTAAGAAGGGGGGAGAGTTTCAGGGATAGGGATTCCACCGTGGCCTTTGCTTGTATGAGGCTGCCTGTGATGTATTGCGTAAATTTTCCTGAAAGAGAAAAGTCTAGTTAGCACAAAAATAATACAAAATGTACAGTTTTTTAGAAGTTAACAAATCTAAAGATGATGCAGGGTGCAAATCATAAATGACTGCATAAGCCTGGGCTGAACTGCATCCCTGACACAAGCAAACCTATCTGAAGTGAACACGGGTGCCACTTCAGGCCGTCGAACGGTTTTTCTCATGAAATTTCAAAACTTAATAAAAAAGACTTCAGGAGGGAAATAAACTCGGAGGGATTCACAGCATGTTTAGAACATTTGAATGGACGTTCAGAGCCCTAAAATTTTAAAAATTTGCCGAAAAAAATATTTAAAAAATCAAATTTCTCAGTCAATATGTACATAGAAATGATTAGCTTTTTTCGTTCGATTCACAATTAATTGGTCTACAAATTTGAGATTCAGTTTTTTGATATCGCTTCAGAAAAAAATTCAAAAAAGTTTTGAATATAAACAGAAATTTTTTTTAATTTTTTTTCTTTGCATGGTGATAAAGAAATTTCTATTCAACTTATCAAAAAAACGACCTGTCAGATTCCCAGTACTCACCTTGATCTTTACGATGCTGAAAAGATCTCCTTCATAAATGTAAAACTGTAGGAGAAATTGAGCCGTACAGCCAAAAAAAAACCTGTTACGAGAAAAAAGCGTTCCAGTTTTTCAATCATTTCTTCAACAGTTTTTAACTTACGAAGGAGATCTTTTTTGCATCGTAAAGACCAAAGTTTGTACTATAAATCTGCATAGGAGTAGTATTTTGGTAAGTTGATTAGAAAATTTTCTGTTGCCATTTAAAGTAATCATTAAATAATATATGTATTTTAAACAATTTTAAACAATTTTTAAACAATTTATTTACCACAGGAGATACAGAGGTAGAATGTTTCTTGAGTCTAGTACAATGGACAAGTTTGAATATAGCTACCTGTGGGCCCGAATAAGTTCAGCAACTTCTGGGCATCCTACCATCAACATTATTCTAAGGTGTACAATAATGTTTAACCTAAATCACTTAACCTAGTTTCGCATTAGACTGATCAGTGAGATAATTTACTCGATATCAGATATTTCATTTTACAATATAGGTTATATGGACTATATTCAACAGTATATTCGATAAAAGATTTAAAAGCAGACTGAAGGCAAATTACATATTACATATCACCCACGGCAAATTTCATTATTGGAGACAGTCATGCAGGAGACAAGATTTGACTTGGTGATCTTACACGACTAATATTCCGATAGGAAGTGAGTCTCAAGAGTTCTTTTGAATACCTTTTGAGAATTATTGTCACGGATCTCCGCAGGTATTGAGTTCCAAGTTTTAGTTCCAACGAAGAGGATACTGTGTTACGACAGGGCCTTTGAATAATAAGGAAGCATGAATTTACTTCTATTTTGGGTTAAATGGTCGTGATGACCAGTTTTCGCAGTTAATAATTGTTTTAGGCTACTGTCGCCATCATTTGTCAATGTTTTATAAATGAAATTGCAAATGGAGATTTTGTAGAGATCTGAAAGTTTAAGTATTTGTAAATTTTTGAATGAATCATTTGTGTGAGCATTATATTCTAGATTATTTACCGCTCTGATTGCTCTTTTTTGCAGAGTAAAAATTTAATTGGTTTATTTTTATCAGTTCCGTGCCATGCTTCTATTCCGTACTGCAAATATGGTGAAATGAGCGTTCGGTAGAGCATTCGTAAAGCTGTTTCAGGCAGGTAATTTTTAACTTTATTCTGGATTCCGATGGATTTCGATAATTTAGAACTAATATGAGCGATGGGCTCTTTAAACGTGAGATGTTTATCTATTATGATGCCCAGAAACTTGCATGAGTTGGTGTCTTCGATTTTACTTTCGCCTATTTTTATGTGTGGGAGAGATATGCTTTTCTTGTATGAGAATGTAATGTATTTAGTTTTATCGATGTTGAGGCTTATTTTATTAGCTTTAAGCCATAATGAAACCTTATGAGGTTCATTATTTATGCTCTCCGCAATCATAGCGGGATTTTGGCTCGGAAGGACCGTAGAAAGCGTGCTGTCATCGGCAAAAAGTATGAATTTGAAAAATGATGTAGATTTGATATCATTTATAAATATCAGAAATAGGAGAGGCCCTAGGACATACCCTTGTGGAACTCCATGGCTTATTGTCTGTGGGTCTGATTTTGCGTCGTCAACGTCAACGTATTGCTTCCGGTTTGTTAGGTATGATTTGATCCAATCATCTGCAATTCCTCGAATGCCATAACAGTGTAGCTTCGAGAGTAATATCTTATGGTCCACACTGTCGAATGCTTTTCGAAAGTCAATGAAAAACGGAGAAAACAAGCTTTCCTTCATCTATATTAGAGTAAAGTTACTGTAAATGATTTAAAATAGCTTGTGTCGTTGATTTCTTAGAACGAAAACCGTATTGTGTGTCGTAGAGAAAAAATTTTTGTTCAAAATACGAATTCACTTTTTTATACACAATTTTTTCAAATATTTTGCTCATAATTGGTAAAACAGAGATAGGTCTATAATTATTAACGCAGTTTTTATCACCATTTTTAAAAATAGGGGTGATCTGGCAGTTTTGAGAGAGTTGGAGAAGATACCTTGAGAAAGTGAATGGTTGATAATATTAGATATGCACGGTGCTATTATATCAGCAATAGACTTAATAATTTTAGCTGAAAATGTATTTAATCCATTTGATTTATTTTTCCAAGTTGTTTATGCTCGTAATTACATCGGAGGGAATAGTTGGCGTGAAAAAGAAAGAGTTGTGTTCACGGACATGGTCCATGTATTGCAAGTGGTCTGTTGGTTCACTAACGACACTATCGGCTATATTTTTGGCTATATTTATAAAAAAGTCATTAAACACTGTTGCAATATCTTGTTTATCATGATATTTTACATTTTCGTGGAGGACGGACTTAATTGTATTTTTAGCGTTATTATTCGGTCTGTAGCATGAATTAAGCAGGCGCCAAGTTTTTTAATATCAGTTTTGTATTCAGTAAATTTGCGCGTAAAGTAGTTTTGTTTCGATGTTCGTATTTGATTTGTCACATGATTCCTGAATCTGTTATACGTTACTCTAGATATTCGTCCTTCGTGTAGTAAGGCTAAGCATGCTTGACGTTTCTTTAGATTGATCACGATATCTTCAGTAATCCAAGGCTTTTGTCTATTTTTCGGCGTAATTGTGCGGGTGATTATTGGACAACACTGGTTATATGCGGTCGTATTGTTTCAATAATTCAAACATTTCTTAAATTTCTTTTGAAGCGATATCAAAAAAGTGGATCTCGACTTTTTAGATCCATTCATTGTGAACTAAACAAAAAAAACTAATTGTCTCTATGTAAAATTTTGACTGAGAAATAAGGTTTTTAGAAATTTCCTTTTGGGGGGTATGGGCAAATTTGAAAAATTCTAGGGCTCTGAACGTCCATTCGAATGTTCTAAATATATTGTGAACCCCTCCGAGCCCATTTCGCTCCTGAAGTATTTTTTATTATTTTTTGAAGTTTCATGGGAAAAAACAGTTCGATGGCTTTCAGCGGCTCAGCCAACACACAAATTATAGGCGAGCCTTAGTACAATTATCCCGAGTGCGTCCCAATGGCACACTCAGGTATAAGCAGTCAACCCAATGCCACACTTATAAAATACTAAGGTCTGGTAGCATTCTACACACTGATGTCTTACCAGGGTAGACGCTGAATTGAAGTTACACGGCTATTCCTACATGAGCAATGCTCGGTAACTTGAGTTGTCTTTGACTCAACATGACCAGTCACAAAGGTCTGGTAACTCAGCAGCCCTACTTAAACGTATAACACATGCATCTACAAGGCAGACAATGTGTGGACTAGAGAGCACATTTAGACACATCAGTACAAGTAAATCAAAAACCTAAAGGGAATGAACCCAGTCTTTTAGGATACGCATAATCAGGTAGGTGAGCTAACATATCCCGCAGTCAAGTAAACAGTCAAATTTTCAAAATCAAAAATAGCTAAGCTCAACACACTATATAGACTAGTTTGTAATTTGCAAAATAATTCCACATAGCAAGCCTGGTAAGAATCACATTGATCTGCAAGTCAGAGTCTTAAAATCACGCTAAAAATAGCTGTGAATGGCAGCTAGGATCTATACAACACAGAGTGCACAGATGAAATTAACAGCTGTGCACAATGAATCTCATTTGCTCAATATCTCCATTGCTGAACAATCTCCCTTGCTTATTGTTGTATAATTCAACACATTATACTATAGTTTTGAAGTATGCGTAGGTATTATGATTTTATCTACTATTTGCAAACATAATGACTTGTATATGCGTGTACGTACATGGGTGTATGCGTGCATATTTGCGCATATACCTGTGTACACTGGACTAGCATCTAGCACATGAACTATAAATGCTGTGTATGTGCATGTGTGTGCGTATATGTATGCACAGATACATGTATTTGTGCACTAAACGGGTAATTAGAATTTGGACGATAAATGCCGCTTTTTTTCTGTTCCCTCTCAACTAGCAGCATTACCTAACGCGTCATCTCTCTTTACTATTGTAAAGCACTCACGATAAAGTGTAAAGTTATAGCGTGGTCACATATATATGTTTTATCAAGATGTTCGTCAACTAATAACCGTAATGCTAAAAATAAATTGAAAAAAAATAATTTTAAGTTTTTTTTTAAATAAACAAATAAATAAAAAAATGAATTAAACAAAACTTGTAATTTTCATATCTTTCATGCTTGTATAATTGTATCCGTTTACATTTGTGTGTCTATGTTTGCGTGCACACATATATGTGTGTGCACTGGACTAGCAATTACCATATAAACTATAAATACCGCCCTTTTTTCACTCGCAACTTGTAACACTATCCTAACTCGTCATTTTCACTTGATTGTTTTAAAACATTCGCAAAAAATTAAATTTGTTGTGTGATCACCCATATATGTTCAAATAAAATGCTTATCAACTAATACCCATTATGTTAAAAATTTTAATTAGAAAACAATCCTTTTAATTTTCATAATTTTCTTGGTTGTACCCTGGTATCTGTGTGCATGTATGTGTGTGTGTATGCGTACATTCGTATATGTTTGTACAGTCATACATCTACGTACAACTGTTCTTGCAAAATCTCTAATCAATCGATTTGCATTTGTCTTGTAAACTTGATGTGTGGGTTAAAGCCTGCTCATTCGAGCAATCAGTTATAAGTGTAATTTTTCAGTGTATTCTTTTTTTGTCCACTCTCACTCGAAATGATACTTCTGAATTTCTGCCATAGAAGCAACTATAGTATTACTCCCTGATTTCATGAAATATAAGGCTGATATGCCAGTGTACGAGCAAACTGTTATTAGTGTTTTCACCCAACAAAGTTCTTATCTTTATTGCTTCAATGAATTAACGAGCACTATTTAATTTCAACGAAGCAGCTATAGGATATATTTTGTGCGTTTTCTCTCCGTTTTTGTACAAGCATTAAACTGGACCGTCACCGCACCTATTTACTTATCTCAATTAAAAAATTTGCATCATGTTTCGAGAATAACTTGACTTATTTTAATTTGGTAACTTTATAGAACATTAATGTGTTCTTCCATTATTTATGTCCTAAAATTTTTTTGTTTGTCTTGTGTGATGCAAATCATTATACGCCCTTGAGAATGTTATGACAACCCTATCTTGGTGGTCACTTTTACGTATCACTCCAGTTACGTTGTACATGTCTCGGTAGCTGTTGTAGAATAATCAGTTTCATGTTTCTGACTCAGGTAGACTGTTTTGTGCCAATATTATAAGCATGGAAATATCATAATTTTGTTGAGTGATAAAAGACATTTTCTTCGAGTCCCTTGATTGGAATACTAATCTATACGTACGAATAAAAATATAATTCAGAATGTCAATCTCGCTGCCGTAGACGTAGGATTGTTTTGATCCAATCGTTTCACTTTCAACAAATTCCTAATATCGCAAGTCACTGAGCTAGTATTTCACTGCAAGTGTGCACCAAAAAGAGTATTCTCAACTATACATTGTGACGGGAATCGTGTTTTCTTTTATAATTGTAGTTACATTTGTCATCAAATCTAGATTAAGTAAAACTAAGAATACATTTCCCCCAATCATTTGTTTTCGACTAGTGACATGGGTATTACAATACTCGTGTGTGTGTATCATATAAGTGTATTCAATTTAGGTTATTTTAAAAACCAATGATGTACCATCTTTTTTGTGTCATCTTTATTGGCAAATACTACTTTGCCCATTAATTTACGGTCAATAATTTGTTCTTTTTTCTTTAGTTAAATTCTCTCGTGCCATTCGATGTTGTCCAGCAAAGAATTGCCGAATGCCGAAGAATTTCCTCGCTTCTTTCATGTGTTAAGCTCTCTCTAGCTACTCGGTGTTGCTCTGCATTATTCCGTAGAATTTAGAAACGTAGTTCAGGAGTCAATTTAGCTCTAGCTTCTCGTTGGAAAATAAACACAAATCAATAATCATTGGCAGCCTTTACTGGCACCCATCGTCTCTCCTAAATCTAACACTAGATTTCATTGAGGAAACCTTCAAAGAAATCCTTCAGGCAAAAAAGTAATTCTTTGCTTTCGGAGATTTTAATGTTGACCTAACGGACAAAAACAATCAGCTAAGCAAACTATTGTTTAAACTAAGCCTATCACAAATGGTCATAGAACCAACTCGCATCACTAAAGTCTCTGCAACTCTCCTCGATCTAACAATCACAAATAATCCCACCGCAATACTTAGTACTGTAATATCACATTCTATTTCCTATCACCACTCCATAGAATGTGAAATTAATATTGCAAAGGAAAGACAAAAATACCGCTTAATGACTTATCGCTCGAAAAGGCACTACTCAGCAGAACTATTTCAAGAAAAACTACTCGATATGTCCACCGAATTACAGAAAATGATGCAATCTGACGATGTTGACATTCAAGTGTCCATCTTCAACGAAAACTTCACAGCAGCTCTCGATGAATGTGCACCTTACGTCACCAAAAAAACAAGCCAAAACGGACTGTTTGGATAACTGACGAAATTAAAGAGATGAGCAGAATAAAGAAAGCTAACTTTCGAGAGTACATAAACAATAGATCAAACAGTACCTTATACAAGATATATAAAAAAGATGAAAAAATTCTTCGAAGGTAAAATCACTGAAGCAAAACAAACTCACTTCCACCAGAAACTGATAACGGCTAAAAATAACCCGAAACGAACTTGGGAAATCATTAGTGAGGTAGCCCCATATAAAAATTTAGATCGTATAAGTAATTTTGAAAATCCCTTGGCAACAGCCACGGATTTCAACACATTCTTTTCAAAAGTAGGGGCTCTAGTTTTTAGTGAGGTGTGCACCAATCCAGATGAAACGACAATTGAAAATTCATGCCCCACTGCACCCTCGTGGACTGATATCAAGTGGAGACCACGCCCTGTCGATTTACCGGAGTTGCGAAATATCTTATACTCACTAAAAGACAAAAACGCAGTTGGACATGATGGTATCAGTCTTCAATATATCAAAGACAGTTTCCCTGTTACAGCACCATGGATTCGTCTGATAATTAATACAGCAATAGTAACCAACACGTTTTCAAACCTATGGAAACGCTCCATTATTAGACCGTTGCATAAAAGTGGTGACCTAAATACAGCATCAAACTACAGGTCCATCAGTCTTTTGCCTGTCATGTCCAAACTATTGGAGAAAGTGGTGACAAATCAACTCTCATTTCACCTGGACGAGTCAAATCTACTCCACCAAAATCAATACGCCTATAGAAGAAATACTAGCACTCAAGACGCTCTGCTCAATATCTCTGAAAAAATATACAGTGACATCGATCAAAGGAATGTAATACTCTTGCTGCTACTCGATCTCTCTAAAAAAATCGATTTCATGCAGTCCGCATAGAAAACAAATTGTCCCCATTCATTCAAAACAGTTTTGGCGTTCCCCAAGGATTCATTCTTGGTCCGCTACTGTTTTCTATTTTCATTAATGATTTCCTTCCCATGCCTTCTAACACACGGATCTCAACGTATGCAGATGATGTTCAAATTGCAATAACAAGTTCGGTGTCGGAAACACCACAGACGCAAATTAAAGCCGAAGCTATACTGACTAGCCTGAAATCATGGTACGACCGAAATGGTCTCAAATTAAATGATAATAAAACACAATGCATTATTTTTGGATCCAAAGATGCAATTAAAAAAACTTCGGATCTTACTCCTGCAGTCGGAAATGATGAAATTAATGCATCAGAAAAAGTTAAAAATCTAGGTATCTGGTTCGATAGAAACATGTCCTTCAAATCTCATGTTGAGAATACTTGCAACAAAATTTATAGAACTTTGATGCTTTTTCATCGCATAAGAAAGAAAAAAAAAGAAAGAAAAACATTTTATTTCCAATAAAGTACAAACATGAAATGTCGATACATTGGTTTTTAAAACACCTTAAAATTAACATCCTTAAATGATTATAACACATTGGTATCGTAATACCCGTGTAGAATGTTGAAACAAAATGATTAATAGAAAAGTACAACAAAATTGAGTTCCTTTCCTTGCCTAATCTGATTTTGAACTGAGAGAGCACAATCCTCGCGACGCTCATTTGAAAAACACTTTCATTAGTACGCACAAGTATTGAAAAATGAAAGCAAAAAATGCATTCAAATACCTTAACATAGAAACCCTCAATTGCTATTGCATGGTTATCGTAATACCCATGTTAAGTGTTGGAACATATGATTTAGATCTTTAATTGCTATTCATACATGGTTATCGTGATACACATGATAGTTGTCGATACAGGATTTATGGAGAAGCACAAGTTAATAAAAAATAAACAATAATATGTATAAGAGGATCGTTTGCATTTGGAGGGCGGCACTAAGTTTCAGTTTCTGTGTTTCAATTTCTAAGTTTCAATTTCTGACATTTATGCTAGGAAGTGAAAATTTATCTTATTGTACGTGCGCTAAGTCATTCTAATATTGATCCTACTTATTCCTGTCGAATAAAATGAGCATCACAACTGTTGGTTCCACGCAGCGGAATGAGGTTGCTTTCCACAATTACTAGTACTTCATCTGTGGTGCCCGGAAAAGGAAATGTAGCTTATTTTTTTCTAATAAATTATCAACTCCAAAATCCAAAAATTCCTTTCGCCCATCCGACAACACTTCACTCCTCTTCCGGTGATGCCCCGCATCCGGTCATGTGTGGTGATCCCAGCGGCAAGCCGCGGACCTCCACAAGACCTGAGAAAAGCTGCCTCCAGACTACAACCGCATCCGTTCCAGAGCACCTCCGGACCCGAAGCGCCTAGTCAACCAAACACGGGACCTGAGAGAAGCCGCCTCGCGACTATGAGAAAAGGTGCCCGTAAGCTACAACGGCTTCCTGCCTCCAGCACCACAGGCCCACAAACTCGCGACCAATCAGGACTCACGCCCGGATTCAAGGCTTGCACTCGAGGCCTACATAAGGCGACCCCAACAAGGCTCGCACTCACTCAAGCCCTCGTCCTCGTTCAAGTCACATCTCCAGCACCAGCCTCATGTTCCTGCATCTAGCTTCCGAGATCGACTTTGTCTCTCGCGTACCTGCACCAAGCTCCGGAGACCGGCCCTGCCTATCGACGCCCCAAGGTGTTGCAAGGTCTTAAACCTAGTAGCGTCTTGACGCTTCAAGGTGTTTCAAAGCCTTAAAAAAGTCACGTTGCAACGCCCCGCGCCGGCGTCGTCGACCAAGCCGCTCTACGACATCTCTCGCCCGCTCCGGCCGGCTAGCCTCGCCGCAGCTACTTACCAGCTACCACGGTGAACCGCGTGGCGGCTGGGCCCGACCCAGCTGACTAGCCTCGTCTCGGCGCCCCGCGAGCTCACCAGCTGACCTGATCGTAACAGTCACACGACGTAGCACCAATCATCACGTCTCGCCGCTGCGTTCGTAAGTAGCGTCCTCGCGGACGTTACCCGCTATTGGTGCTTGTTTCATTCATTACGTAATTCTCGAATAGGATTGTATTTCAATCATCACGTATTAGTACTATTCTCGCATAGGATTGTGTTTCAATCATTACGTCATTCCCGAATAGGATTGTGCTTCAATCATCACGTATTTGTGCTATTCTCGCATAGGATTGTGTTTCAATCATTACGTCATTCCCGAATAGGATTGTGCTTCAATCATCACGTATTTGTGTTATTCTCGCATAGGATTGTGTTTCAATCATTACGTCATTCCCGAATAGGATTGTGCTTCAATCATCACGTATTTGTGCTATTCTCGCATAGGATTGTGTTTCAATTCATGTCATTCTCGAATAGGATTGTACTTCAATCACCACATATTTGTACTATTCTCACATAGGATTGTGTTTCCATCATTACGTACTTCTCGAATAGTATTGTATTTCAACCATCAAGTATTAGTGCTGTGTTCCAATCATTACGTAATTTACGAGTAACGAACAGTGCTCATAGTAGTCACCGAGGGCCCTGTGTAATGGTCCGTGTTCCGTGTTCCTAACAGTCACCAATATAATTACCATCTTACCCCCGTGTTGTCCAAATCCTGCCGGATACGGTTGTACCTCAGGCACTCGCTTCGGGCTATCCTATCACGAAAAAGATAGCTCAAAGTCTGCCCGAAGCGTGTTGCAGCCTGGGGGAGAACACCACACATGCCTCTACATTTGGTTACGCTTCACATTTGTTTATATCTTACATCCGGTGAAAGCCCACATCCGATCTTTCATCCCTATGTAAGGTGTCCCAACGATAATATTTGCTATCACAAAACACAAAATGGTTATGATATTTCTTACTTGCGCTAATTTTACTGGCACAAAGAGTACATCGGGGTTAAAGACATGAAAAGTATTGTTTTGCATCGCTAGCTGTAATATTTTAAACATAGGTGGAACCGTACAAAAGTTAACTATTTAAAATTAGTGTTGTCGTAGTGTATTCACGAGAATAAAAAGGTAAGAAGAGTTTACCACACAAAGCTTACGACATCAATTTGAGACCAGAATAAGGAGATTTAAATGATGATCAGTAAAGTTATGATATTCGTCAGAAAAAGAAAGAAAAGAAAGAAAAACATTTTATTTCCAATAAAGTACAAACATGAAATGTCGATACATTGGTTTTTAAAACACCTTAACATTAACATCCTTAAATGATTATAACACATTGGTATCGTAATACCCGTGTAAAATGTTGAAACGAAATGATTGATAGAAAAGTACAACAAAATTGAGTTCCTTTCCTTGCCTAATCTGATTTTGAACTAGGAGAGCACAATCCTCGCGACGTTCATTTGAAAAACACTTTCATTAGTACGCACAAGTATTGAAAAATGAAAGCGAAAAATGCATTCAAATACCTTAGCATAGAAACCCTTAATTGCTATTTATACATGGTTATCGTAATATCCATGTTAAGTGTTGGAACATATGATATAGATCCCTAATTGCTATTCATACATGGTTATCGTAATACACATGATGGTTGTCGACACAGGATTTAGGGAGAAGCGCAAGTTAGTAAAAAATAAACAATAATATGTATAAGAGGATCGTTTGCATTTGGAGGGCGGCACTAAGTTTCAGTTTCTGTGTTTCAATTTCTAAGTTTCAATTTCTGAAATTTTTGCTAGGGATTGAAAATTTATCTTATTTTACGTTCGTTAAGTCATTCTAATATTGATCTTGCTTACTCCGGTCGAACAAAATGAGCACCACAACTGTTGGTTCCACGCAGCGGAATGAGGTTGCTTTCCACAATTACTAGTACTTCATCTGTGGTGCCCGGAAATGGAAATGGAGCGTATTATTTTTCTAATAAATTATCAACTCCAAAATCCAGGATTCCTTTCGCCCATCCGACAACACTTCACTCCCTCTTCCGGTGATGCCGCGCATCCGGTCATGCCTCTACATTTGGTTACGCTTACATTTGTTTATATCTTACATCCGGTGAAAGCCCACATCCGATCTTTCATCCCTATGCAAGGTGTCCCAACGATTATAATTGCTAAAACAAAACACAAAATGGTTATGATATTTCTTACTTGCGCAAATAGTACTTTCGCAAAGAGTACATCGGGGTTAAAGACATGAAAAGTATTGTTTACATCGCAAGATGTAATGTTTTCAACATAGGTGGAACCGTGCAAAAGTTAACTATTTAAAATTAGTGTTGTCGTAGTGTATTCACGAGAATAAAAAGGTAAGAAGAGTTTACCACACAAAGCTTACGACAGCAATTCGAGACCAGAATAAGAAGATTAAAATGATGATTTTCAAAGTTATGACATTCGTCAGATCCGAGGCCTTTTTAAATGTTTCAACGAGATCGAAGTAGAGAAAGTATGTACTAAAATACCCTCACATTTGACATCCGCTCTCTCTCTCTTTGCGTTAATTAATTTGGTTTTGGAAATGCAAGATGAAAGTGAGTCACTGAGAATACAAAATCCCTGTGACACATAGCTGAAAATACTCTTGTTAGGGTGCGTGTTATTGGATCACGAGCCCGTAATATTTGCTACACAGCTGGAACACCAATATACACAAAAAAAAATGCTAATGAACTCCGTCGCATGTTCAAAAAGCTTCAATATGAGCGAACAGTACTTACGAGTATCTTAAAGTTAAGATCATGACTTGAGATCGAATACGTGAGGATCGAAATATTTATATTGATTGATTTTGAAACAAAAGGTTGGGAGAAAAGTACAAAGAAAATGCATTCCTTCCATTGTGTTGATATCAAATACATGAGGATCGTAATATTTCTATCGGTTGAGTTTTGGAACAAATAATTAGGAGAAAAGTACGTAGATAAATGCATTTTCTCCGTTGTGTTGGTCTGATTTTAACACTGGATTTTATTTCAAGGGGTCAGGAAAACATTGCGCATGTGATGCGTTGTTAAGAACACTCCAGTTGGTGCATTTCCATATTGAAATTTGAGCTTGCGAACGTTGGAACTAGTGAAATGAGGGATTAAAGGTTGAAGGTACAACGGGTAGATCCAAAATTAATTTGCATCTTTGACTGCTAGGTTGATGTTATAGGCAGTTTTACATTGTTTTGTATCAACTGGTAAGCTAAAATACCTGGCATGGATGAAATGAACGATTTTACAATAACGGAAAAATTTAAATTTCGTATACTACAAGCTTTGGCACAGAAAAATTTACCGGATTCAAAATAGATGAGAGGGACCGATGTACAATGCCAACCGTAACATTACCAAGATTGCTGGGGCAAAACGAGAAAGTCAAAACAACCTCAAATGGTGTGGCCGAAAGCACACTGGAAGAGTGTAAAGGACGACACTGCGTCACAACAGGATCAACATGAGCATTTTAAAAGGGAATACGTTCTAAACATACAGACACGCACATACGTACACCGATATCCATACGCATATACGCACACACGTACTGCATGTACGCACTCCTCCAGCCCGTGCTGCAGTTCACACTTATTGTGTTGACGCAAGATAGAAAGCCATTTTAGTTTTGAATTCTCTCAGTGTTTGAGGGGTTTTGAAGCTCTGGGGGAGTCTGTTCCATAGTAAGGCGCCTGATACTGACAGAGCCTTCTGCCCGATGTTAGATGAACGGTATTTGATTGAGACATCACGTCTCCTGTTCGGCCTTTGGTTCGTGATGGTAGGGGAGTGGTATTCCACTATTTCAGCACTGCTATGAGGAAGATATAAAGAGGAGAAAACGTATTGGGCTTTGTGCGCCTGGAACCTTTCCCGAATCGGAGCCCAGCCAAGTTTTTGCAGGAGAGGTGTTACGTGGTCATGCTTTTTGAATTTACCGTTGCATACAACCTTTGCTGCAAAATTCATGCATTTTTGTAGGTCTTTCTGAAGATCTTTCGATATACCTCCCCAGACCAGGCTACAGTAGTCAATACGTGATAAGACCAAAGAATGAACGGCCAACAATCTAGATTCTTCGTCAAGCATATTTTTTATACGATTGAAAAACAGTAAGGTCCCGTGAATTGCGTTGCAGGTTTTATCAACGTGGGATTTGAAGGACATGTTTCTATCGAACCAAATACCTAAATTTTTTACTTTTTCTGATGGGTGAATTGTATCATTCCCAACTGTAAGAGTTAGATCTAGATTTCGAATGTTGTTTATTGAATGCTTTGACCCAAAAATAATGAATTGTGTTTTGTTCGCGTTTAGCTTGAGACCATTTTGGTCGTACCATGACTTGAGGCTGATCAATAGAGCTTCAGCTCCTTTTTTCGTCTGTGGTATTTCTGCTACAGAACTTGTCATTGCAATTTGGACGTCATCTGCATACATGGAGATTCATGTGTTAGAAGGCATTGGAGGGAAATCGTTTATGAAAATTGAAAACAGTAGCGGGCCCAGAATTGATCCTTGAGGGACACCAAAGCTGTTTTGAAGGAATGGGGACAACTTGTTATCTAAGAGGACTGCATGAGACCGATTTGAAAGGTAACTTTTAAACCACTGTGTATCCACTCCTAAGTTCAGTATTTTTCGTAGGAGTTGATTATGTTCGACGCTGTCGAATGCTTTAGAGAAATCAAGTAGCAGCAGAAGTGTTACATTTTTTTGATCGATGTCGTTGTATATTTTTTCAGTGATGTTAAGCAGGGCGTCTTGAGTGCTAGTGTTCTTCCTATAGGCATATTGATTTCGATGAAGTAAATTTGACTCGTCCAGGTGAGATGACAGTTGATTCGTTACTACTTTTTCTAATATTTTGGACAGGACAGGTGAAAGGCTAATGGGCCTGTAATTTGATGCTGTATTTATGTCACCAGTTTTATGCAACGGTCTAATTATAGAGTGTTTCCATTGTTTTGGAAACTTGTTAGTAGCTATTGATGTGTTGATAATCAAACGAATAAATGGTGCTGTGACTGGAAAACTGTCTTTTATGTATAGGAGGTTGATTCCATCATGTCCAACTGCTTTTGTGTTTTTCAATGAGTATAAAATAGTTTTTAACTCTGGTAAATCGATAGGGCGTGGCTTCCACAGGGCGCCAGCCTTTGAAAGTGCAGTAGGGCATGAACTTTCAACTGTCCATTTCCTTGGACTGGTTTTGCTCACTTCATCGAAGACTTGGGCACCTACTTTTGAAAAGAAAGTGTTGAACTCAGTGGCTTTTTCCAAAGGATTTTCACAATCACTTTTGCGCTCTAAGTTTTTATATTGAGCCACCTCACTAATGATTTCCCATGTACGTTTTGGATTATTTTTTGCCATGAATAGTTCTTGGTGGAAGTGAGTTTGTTTTGCTTGCGTGATTTTCTTCCGAAGAATCTTTCCAAGTTCTTTATATCTCCTGTATAAAGTAATGTTTGACCTGTTTTCTTTATACTCTCGCAAGTAAATTTTCTTTATTCTGCTTAGGTCTTTGATTTCGCTGGTAATCCACAGAGTGCGTTTTGGCCTAGTTTTTTTGGTGATATAAGGAGCGCATTCATTTAGAGCTGCTGTAAAGTTCTCGTTAAAGATAGAAACATGAATGTCCACATCGTCAGATTGCATCATGCTCTGAAATTCGGTGAGCCTGTTTAGAAGTTTTTCATTAAATAGTTCCGGCGAATATTGACTTTTTAGGCGGTAAGTCATGAGACGATAGTTTTGTCTTTCCTTTGCAATATTAATTTTACATTCTACAGAGTGGTGATCGGCGACAGAGGGTGATATTACTGTACTAAGTATTGCCGTAGGTTTGTTTGTGATTACTAGATCGAGGAGAGTCTTAGATACTCTTGTAACGCGATTCGGTTCTTCAACCATTTGTGAAAGGTTTAGTTTGTACAACAGTCTGCTAAGCTGATTTTCTTCATCCGTTAGGTCAATATTAAAATCACCGAAAGCAAAGAATGACATTTTTGTAGCTAAAATTTCTTTGAAAATTTTCTCAATGAACTCTACTGTTGTTGGTAGAGAAGCTGATGGGTGCCGGTAAAGCCTGCCGGTAATGATGGATTTATGTTTATTTATTTGCACTTTCAACCAAACCATCTCTATGCCCTCGCACACTTCGTTTGTTAAAAGTAAAGACGACTGGTAAATTTCTTTTACGAAAATACAAGAACCACTACCTTTGCTATTTTTAACGCCGTCATGGCGGTACAGCACGTAATCGGGAATATTGAAAAAGGAGCTCTGAGTTCGCGAATCAAACCATGTCTCGGAAACACATAAAATGTCAATGTCTTCTGTGACCAACATTACTCTAATGTCATCCAGCTTACTAAAGAGGCTACGAGCATTTATCTGTTTAATTTTAATGTTTTTTATTTTTGGGCGATTATTTGTGGCATCAGAGGGATTTTTTGGTAGGGACTGTTTCGTGGATTTATTGATTTTATCATTGTTGCCCAGAGTGTCAAGTCTAGCATCTGGTGTATTTGAGAGACTGCCATTTAACTGGACAACAGTATTTTGTCATGAAGATGATGTGATATCAGTCTTGTTTTTGTCTTGTGCAACAAGGGTACTGTAGTGATAATTTTTCCGATGAAGCATCAACGGATGGTTATTAGTTGATACTTCTGGTGAGGGGTCGACTACTGTTCTCCAAATACCATCGCCTTGCTCATCGAAGATGAAAATTCTCCTACCAGTGATCTTTGATATGATATGTGGTATTAAGTCCCCAGCATCATGATCAAAATGTTTTTCGTCAATGTATTTACTTATGAGCCTAGGTAGATCACCGCTTTTCTTGGCAAGGAAATTGACATATTTGTTTTCATTTGTAGTGCTTTCTTTTTTTATTGCTGCTTTTAAGGAATTGTAACTCCATTTTGAGGGCGATTTTGTTTTAAGCTGGTGAGTTACTGCATGAAGGAGGCAGTGCCCATCGGCTATGGTAGGATGTAGCTTCACTTTCAATGATCGTTTTAATTCATCCATGGTGGCACTGACGAGTGAGTACATGGGGCTTGAGTGATATTTAGGCTGACATTCAGCATTTTCAGACGAGAGTTGTTTGGATTTCTTGCTTTCCTGGCTATGAATTTGCAGGCTGTGGCCAGTTTTAGTTGAGTGAGCGACTGAGAAATGAGGGGTGCTCTTGTCATTTCCACTCTCTTGGTGGTGGTTATGTGTGCGGTTTGGCTGTAAATATTTTATCGGATTTTGACCGAGATTCTGCTGCAATTTTTCTCTTTGTATTGATTTTACTGCTTCCGAGTACGTGGTTGGTTGTTGATGATTTGTACTCGTTTGTGATGAGGGTATATCGCTCTCTGAGTTCGCGTCAGATAATAACGAGAACCTGTTTTTTGTGGGTACTCTGCGGAGGCCTCAGATCCGAGGCCTTTTGTAAATGCTTCAATGAGACCGAAGTAGAGAAAGTATGTACTAAAATACCCTCACATTCAACATCCTCTCTCTCTTTGCGGTAATTAATTTGGGTTTGGAAATGCAAGATGAAAGTGAGTCACTAAGAACACAAAAGCCCTGTGACACATAGCTGAAAATACTCTTGTAAGGGTGCGCGTTATTGGATCAAGAGTCCGTAATATTTGCTACATAGCTGGAACACCAATGTACACACGAGCGCAGGAAAGAAAAAAATTGCTAATGAACTACGTCGCATGTTCAAAAAGCTTCAATATGAGCGAAAAGTACTTACGAGTATCTTAAAGTTAAAGTATGCTAGACGAAAGTCAAGAGTATGCTAGAGTCAAGAGTATGCTATAAAGAGTATGCTAGACGAAAAGTCAAGATAATTAGCCATTCAATCGCTAGTGTTATCGCGCATTGACTACTGCAACCTAGTATGGGGAGACCTACCTCAATACCTTCAAAGGGACTTACAAAAGTGCGTGAACTTTGCGACCAAGGTGGTATGCAACGGTAATTTCAAAAGAAGTGATCACGTAACCCCTCTCCTCAATAAACTCGGCTGGATTCCTGTCCAAGAAAGGCTCCTCATACAGAAGGCCCTATACGTATTCTCCTCGTTATATCTTCCTCAGAGCAATGCTGAGATAATGCGTTTCCATCCCCCACTGTAACCAATCAAAAACCGAACAGAAACAATAATGTCTTAGTCAACTATCGTTCATCTCACTTAGGGCAGAAGGCTCTGTCCATATCAGGCGCCTTGCTGTGGAACAAACTTCCATCGAGTATTAAAATCCCTCAAAGACCGAGAGAATTTAAAGCCAAAATAACTCGTTACCTTGTGTCTCAAAAATAATTCTTAGTTACAGAACACACTGAATAAGTATTGACGAATCTCATTTGCCTGGTATCTCCATTGCTGAACAATCTCCCCCGATCATTGTCTTGAAATTCAAGACATCACACAACAGTTTTGAAGTATGCTTAGGTATTGTGATTTGATTGCCTACACGCTGCCATTTGCAAACATGCTTACTTGTATATGTGTGTATGTACACCTGTGTGCACTAGAGTAGATAAACCAGTCGAAGGTTGCATTTTATGTCATCCCTTTCTGTTTCTGTGCAAGCATTAAACTAGACCACCATGGTACCTGTATGTGCGTGTGTGTGTTTATCAATTGCAGACATTCTGCACCATATTACAGAGATAATGTGATTTTTTTCTAATATGAAATTGTAAAGCATCGATGTGAAAAAAAAACAATAAATTCGTTGTGTGATCATCCATTTATACTGCAGTAATATGCTTATAATGCTTATAGTTATATGCTTATAATAATGTGGTACCTAAGTATGTTTATAAATTGCCGGCAATTTGCGCCATATTTCAAAGATAATGTGATTTTTTCTCATATGAAACCCGTATAGGACATTAATGTTTTCTTTCTTATTCACGTCCCACAATCGTTTTCATGTTTCTGACTTAGGTAGACTGTTTTGTGCCACTAATTTCAGTACGGAAATTATATAAAATTCATACCATAGTAAAAGATATTTTCTTCGTTTCCCCCGATTGGAATGCTGGTTTATATTGATTAGATTACGCTGATATTTGCGCACATGCTTACTTGTGTATATGTGTACGTGTGCACGCTATGCGTATGACACTTTATAGAATGCGTATGTATTGATATTGCCTCGACGCATAGAATTGCATTTGTGTATGCTTACGAGTTTGGTGTAGGTATGTGCGTGGGTATGTGTGTGCATGTGTATGTATATATATTTACATGTATATGTGCTCATATGTGTGTACTAGACTGACAACTCGCATTTTACTAGAGATAACAGTCTTTTTTCTGTTCACTCTCAACTTGTAACATTACCTAACTCGTGATCTCTTTATTATTGCTAAGCATTCATGTACAAACTATACATTTGTTGTGCGATCATCCATTCATATTTAAATCAAATGCTTATTAACTAAGGCCGTTATGTTAAAATTGTTGAATTAGAAATACATAACTTATAATCTTCTTGGTTCTCATGCTTATGTATACATATATCTCTATATATCTATGTGTGTATATGTATGTATATATATATATTATATATATGCATATTTATATGTATATAGATATGTATTTATATATTTTTTCATGCTTCCTTAAAATGACACTTATGAACATTGGCCGAAATAAGCGATTCATGAATTATTTCCTGGCATCAATAATTGCGAAGTTTTATGTCATGTACATGTAAACTGTCAAAAGTGTTTTCACCCCACAATGAAAATGCATCGTCCATGAAATTGTGTCATCTCTTTTTATTATCATTACATGTATTATATCAAATGTAGATTAAGCAAGATTAGGAGTACATTGCCCTCAATCATTTATTTTCGACTAGTGACATGGGTATTACAAGACTCATGTGTGTGTATCATCTAAGTGTATTAACTTTAAGATATTTAAAAACCAATGATTGTAATATTGTACAATCTCTATTTGAAATAAAGTTTTTTCTTTCTTCTTTCTTTCTTGGCGAGCAACATTGCTTCATCTTGCCATTTCGCGTTGTTCATCCGATCGTCTTCGGCGTCTTTCTTGCTGTCGAATTCTTGCTACTTTTCTCTTGTGGTTGGACACATTTTTATCCATGGTGGCCTCTTTTGACAGAATTTTATTCTGAAATGTCGTCTATTATCTTTTCGGAGCTTTTAAATAAAATCACAATTTCGAAAACAATAACTCAAGTTCCAAAATCTTGGGCCTTATAGTAAACCGTAGCCAGGTTACTGGTCAAGCGAATTTAAAACATTTCTTTTCGCATTATCAATTGAAAGTATCAAAGCAATAGGATGAATTTGAACAGAGAAAGCTCAAAAGAAAATTTCTATTTTTTAAAATAAGCTGATTGCGTATTCTGGATACCATAATGCAAGTGAAAAGGAATTGAATTGCCACTGAAAAAAAAAACGCAATAAAATAATTTCTTGTTTTTCTGAAACTTTATCCTTGTTGCTATCAAAGCTTTCGATTAAAAAAGGGGGGTCACACCGACAGACGGATGGACGGACGCGGCTCCTTTTACAATAGTGAAAAACTCTTTTAATTTCTTTTTCTTTTTATGCGATATGGTGTGAGCTATTGAGCTAGTGGGCCATAGTTACTCAAACTAATGAAACATCAGCATCGAACGATGCTTGATTTCCAATCAAGCCCGATACACATCACCGTGTAAATTGGTTTTCAAATGCCTCAAAACTAACTACAGGACGCCATGTCTGTTACCCCCGGTCAAGACCGGTGCCCATTTCAGACACCTGGGTAGAGTTGGGTATTGTGCTTTGAATTTTTCCCCTATACTCAAAGGAGAAAATCGCCACCCAGAGCCGGGATTCGAGCCTTCGACACTTTCACGAAAGGGCGGGTTCTTTATCCACACAGCTACGTCGAGCACTGAAAATGTTACTGTGAAATCGTAATTGCATCAACACGGAAGTAAATTTGGCAACTTACCAAAGCGACCTGGTACGGTGGGTCAGGTACCATGACCTGGTACAGTGGGTCACTTACCCTGACCTGGTACGGCGGGTCACGCGTTAAAATTTAAGCAAGTGCTACATGCGCCACCGGGGCAACGGAGGCAGTTTTCATAATGCAGTTGAGTGGCCTGTTATCAAAAACTCAATTTCCATAAATACTCAATCAAAGCTAAATGAAGGCACGATCCAATTCATGTTTGCTGTTTTCAACATTGCGCACTACAGTTGACTTTGAATTTGAGTCGAACGTTTAACTTCAGTTTTACT
This sequence comes from Morinoia aosen, assembly GCA_030386875.1. Classification (NCBI taxonomy): domain Eukaryota; kingdom Metazoa; phylum Arthropoda; class Malacostraca; order Amphipoda; family Talitridae; genus Morinoia; species Morinoia aosen. The sequence goes on along the minus strand of CM059558.1, from coordinate 3,230,200 downwards.
CGCCGCTGTCAAAGTGTTAAGCATCCATGAAAATTGAGTTTGTGACTACAGCGCATTATGAAAACTCCCTCCGTGCACCACCGGTGGGTCATCACAGAGGGGTTAATTACAAGGTCGTCAAGACAAATGTAGGCTTTTGACCGTACAATTTTAGTCAGTCTTAGAAGGGCGTCCTTTGTGCCCGGTGGCTGCATCACCTCCCCTGCAGTAGGTCCTCTCCCAGGGAGAAATGTGTGAGGTTCCTAGCTGAGGGTTAGGTAGGCCTTCATTTTGCTGAAATAAAATACTTTTTGTGATGCTAATTAACGAGCACCTTTTTTTCGGTTCATTGCTGTCCTGTTTTTCAGCACCTACTACTTTCTTCTTCAACTTTTGTCTTGTTTCATGAACTTCTTTCTCAACTTAATGTCTCTGTGCACCTTGTGAGTTGATTCCGTGTTCCCTCAAATTCATATTAAACGCCACCTTTCTCTCTTCGGAACACTTTTTTAGAGGTTAGGGAGGCTTAAACTAACATCTAATCTAACCGACAGTGTTCCCATCTGGAATAACTTTCTCTTTTGGTGTATATTCTATGACACAACAGACAAAAAAAAAAACGTTAAAATACATGATGTCCTCAAAAGAGTATTTCCATGGCAGGATTCAAATCTATATATTAACGGGTTTCCTTCATATTCTCATACAACATAATTATACCAAGAGAGTTATTCCAGAACTAGATTGCGAACTATACAGGGTGTTCACGAAAAATATGTATCCTATCCACTGACAGATATAAGAATATTTGATACCGGTATGCGAATAAATGATACCGGTATAAGTCTGTATGATATCGGAACCATGCAACAGTTGAATTTTTATATATGGTCCTTGTATCATGTCTACATATACCTGCATCAATTATACCAGTCAGTGGATGCATATTTTTTGGGGGAAACCCTGTATAGCTCGCAATCCTGTACTGGAATAAATTTTCCTCTGGGTATAGTTATATTGTATAAAGATACCATTAAAAAAATTCATCAAAATATAGATCGCTATCCAGTACTAAAAAACCTTTTGACATACATAAATGATAAGCTTTCTTAAAAATTCAAATTATAAATGAAAGTGCCTAGGTACACGTCTTTAATGAGATCAGTATGTTTTTTTAAGAAAGAAAACGAATACAAATATTAGGAGCGTTTCGGCCTCCTGAATCATTAATTATCAATCTGAGAACGGGTATGGAGTACTATTAACTACTAACCTAACCTAATCTAACCTGGTCATATGTCGAACATAAATTAACATACATCTATCATGGCACAAGAAAAGTAAAAACACATGAACAACTTTCTAGACACGTATAGTGAGTTGCAATGAAGAAAGCTTGCTATATTATAAATCACACCAACGAATTGAAAAAATTTAATTTTCTCCTACTCAATTACTGAAGAAAAATGCACGGAGAATATAAAAAAGAAAGATCCAGTGATTGTGAAGGAATATCTTTCATTATTACCGCCTCTTTTTGCGAAAACCTCCTCCTAGTTACCTAATCCTGACGAGTGTCAGCAACACCACTAGTGTCAGGATGCGGGTGTTCGCTGCCCTGCTGATGCTGACGTCAGCAGCAGCACTCACCGTCAGCAACGCCCCCCAGAACGCCAGCAACTCGTCGGGCTTGCGAATGTTGCCGTCAGGTGTGTGATGCAGGTATATATATATACAATATTTATGTTGTACATGTGTGTTTGGTGCATTTATGTATATTTAGTATATATATATATGTGTGTGTAGTAAATGTATGTACATTTTGTATGTGTAAAGGGTGTTAATTTTCAACAGGTACAAACTTTTGCGGTTGATAGAAATACTAAAAACAAACTTTTTTTCATTAAAAACAAAAATTGCGAAACTCTTTTGTTTTTGAGATATTGAGTTTTAACGTTTTAAGTTTGGTTTGCGTGAATTTTAATTACTGTAATATTGAATTACAATTTGGTGACACCCTGTGCTTACGAACCAGTTCACTATTGCACGCCGTTCTGGTAACATGGTGACACATTTCTCCAATGAAGAGCTGGCTGACATGCATTTGACTTATGGTGCAGCGGATGGGAATGCTTGGGAGGCTGCTAGATTATACCAAGAGCGCTTCTCAAACAGATATCTGGCTGGACATCGAATGTTTACGGCCATACACCGTCGCCTACGTGAACATGGTCTCTTTCATTGTGAACAGGAGAGCCTATGACCAGCCCCGGCCAGTGCATGAGGTTGTTGAAGAGGATGTGTTGCGCTTCTTCCGTAACAAGCCTCGTGCAGGTAGTAGAGCTGAAGCACGGGACTTAGCAATCCTCAACCATGTGGATGTGTGGAATGTTCTGCGCGAAAATAATTTACGTCCATGCCATTTCCTGCGAGTGCAAGATCTGCTCCCAAATGACCACAACCCAAGGGTTAACTTCGAACGTGGGTGCCTGACGCAGGTAGAGAATGATGAGCAGTTTTTCAAGCGTGTTCTGTTCACAGATGAAGCAACTATCACACGGTGTGGACTTTTTACCGCGCACAATCTGCCCAGCTGGCAGGAGGAGAATCCTCATGAAGTGCATCGCTTCCGCTGCCAACATAGGTTTAGTGTGAATGTGTGGTCTGGCATTGTCGGTGAATACCCATTGGACAAACTAAATGGACGAACGTCTCTGACTTTTCTTAGGGATACATTGCCAGGACTGCTAGAAGATGTGCCTCTAGGTCTACGCCGCAACATGTGGTTCCACCTTACGGAGCTCCTGCTCATAATGATGGAAATGCTCGCAAATACGTCAACGGAACCTTTTGGGAACAGGTGGATAGGACGCAATGGGCCTGTGGTATGGCCTGCAGGGTCTCCAGACTTAACCCATTTAGACTTTTTTCTGTGGGAGCCACATAAAGACATTGATCTACGAAACACAAGTTGAGTATGAGATGAATCTTATTGCAAGAGTAGTGGCTGCAGCAGGCGATATTGCTCAAGATCAAAATAGTCACAGTCTCGTGAGTTTGTTTGCAGCAGTTTTTCAGAGGAGGTGTCATGTCTGCATTGAAGCAGCAGGCAAACATTACCAACAATTATTGCAGATAACGATTGAAAGCACACCTAGTTACGCAATATTTTTTTCATTTTCCATTCTCATTTGTTAGAAACGTAAATTACTTGTTAAACACATAAGTGACATTCTGAACTTTGAAGCTCAATATCTCGAAAGCTAAAGAGTTTTGAAAATTTTTGTATTCGTAAATAAGGGTTTATTTTGAGTATTCCTATCAACTGTGAAAGTTTGTACCTATTGAAAATTAACACCTTGAACATATGTATATTATATATATCGACGGGCAGTTATAGGAGAGATATTTACATATACATTGTGATTTCAAATGAATAACATGATTTCATGATGAAATATTTTACGAAGGAAAAACAGCAAAAATTAAAACTTACAACACAATAATTCTACCAACAGCCAAGTTCCAGCCACACGTCACCAGAGCTCAACATGATCCCCTTGCAGCACGAACGTCAATACGATGTGGGGTCATGAAATAGGGTCATTCTTTCCCAATCACCCTGTATTATTAATACAATTGGTCCGTAGAAATTAATAACTTGTCAGAATATTTAGTGACTTCACGTGTTATTATACCAGAATGCCTTCCTTACGTCGCCTGTATAATGTCTGAGCAGCTCTATTTAGCTTATTGTTCCAGTCACAAATCCAATAAATATGTATAAAAAAAATCGAACTTAGTTCAACTTATGGTCAGCATCCAATACTACATTAATCTAATCCGGGGCCAATATTGGCTGATCTAGCATCCAATATCAGCTGGAGACTTCACTTTCAATAATAATAATAATAATAATGAAGGCATCTACGGATGCTTTATTTCCAATCAAGCCTGATACATATCACCTTGTACATTGGATTTTCAAATGCCTTATGACTAGCGCCAGGACGCCATGACGCTTTCCCCCGGTCGAGACCGGTACCCATTTCAGACACCTGGGTAGGGTGGGGTATTGTGCTTGCAATTTTTCTCCTATACCCAACAGAGAAAATCGCCACTGCCAGCGCCGAGATTCGATCCCGGGTCTCCTGAACGGCGGCAGAATCCTCTAGCCACATGGCTATGGCGGCATAATAAAAATAAGAGAATATCATCCAATATTGGACACGAGCGCCAATTCTTTACAAACTACTCATTGACAGATCTTAAATTTTTGCTTTGAATCTATCTTCCAATAGTTTTAATTTTAGCCAAATGGGTTCAAAAATTTTTCAAACCTACTAAACAACATTTCACTGAATCTTACAGAGGTGGACTGTGTGGAGATGTTCCAACAAACCTAGAGTAAATTTACAATCTATATTTGAATTTTCTTTCCCAATTAAAAAACTCTAACAAAAAATTGTGACTGATAATGTGAGAAAATGTGTAATATACATATAAATTTATTTTTTTTACATATTTTTGCTTACATAAGACACCATGGACAATAAATAAAGTATATATTAATGGGTACATACATATACCTGGTTTTTCCTCCCTATGGGAGGGTAGCCGACAGCAGGCCGCAATCACCACACTTAAGCCTGTGACACACCTTGCAACTTCGCGTGCTTCATGCCGCAGCGACGAGTTGCCCAGAGCTCTCTGACCGCTCGGCAGCATGATGCCGCATCAGAAACAGAAAGTCCAGCAAGCCCGATCGCTGTCGCAGGCCGACAGCGCAAGGGAGAGTCAGTGTGAGACAAGCAGACATTGAGTATGATTGTAGTCTCGGTTTGGGCTGCCACTCTAGATATTTTATAGTTAGATCCAGATGTTTTTGCTTAAGCCTAGATGTAAAATTTGGATCCTAGATATTAGCTACAAAATCTAGACAGTTTTTTTCAGCATGCTAGATATTTTCTAGCTAGTGTTAGAATTAAGCTATGTATATGATATGTTACTGTAAATTCACACTAGGAATTCACTATAATGGTTAGTTCCTACTTCCTTCTTATTATATTCGTTAATTTGCTTTACCAAATTGTCTGATTAGTGTACCATTCACATTTTGATCATGTTATGTTCAGATTATGAAACACACCAAGATGGTTATTTCAATGTTTTTGTGCTGCCATCGTGTAATTCCTTATTGTGATTATAGGGTTCATCTGCTAAAGCATACAATCTTCAATTGCAAAACTAGTGATGATGTCAAAAATCATGGAATAAAATGCACATTCCTTATCAAAATGTATTGTGGCTTCATTTTGACGAAAGACTGACACTAAAAGCACTAATGAATTCAGTTTATTGTTGGATGGAAGCAATGAAATTTCAATTATGAAACTACTTGGTGTATCAGTTATATACTAGAGTCATGCATCTAATTAAGTGGAATCAACTTACTTAGTAATTGCAAAATTATTAAAAGCGATGCAGATAGCGTGGTGACTTAAAACAATTGTTGATATGTAGGAATCTGAGCATTGATAATTGCAATGCAATAGAGACTGATAGTACAAGTATCATTGTTGGCATCAATAATGGAGTTTATGCCAAATTCAAAGAAAAAAATTTATATTAATTATTGGGGAAATGTGTATGCCGCTCTTTCCACCCTGCTATGTCCTATACTTCTGGTGAATGTTTACCAAGGAACGTGGAATTTTTTAATGCAGAAACTCATAATAAGTTTGCGAAATTTTTTTAGACCATGCTAATACTATTAACTTTGTGAATAAATTAATATTGGTTCACATCCATTGAAAATTCCTTCAGATTGCAAAACTCAATGGTTGTTCATCCAGCGAAGCCATTGAAAGTTATTGAGTGCGTCACCATTTTCGTTGTCTGGGTAAGTTTGAAATTGAATCAAGTTTAAACCCAGGTTTTTGCAAAAGATCATCGTTTTGTTGAATTCTTTCGCACTGCAAGCATTGGCAATATGAATACGAGAAAGTGCGTGCTTCCTTACAATTTGTTGTTTGATTCGAGCAAGGTCTGAGGGCGAGTGACAGAGACCATCAAAACTTGGTATATAATTTTTAAATCTAGGCATGCAATTTATTGTATGGTAAAGGTCATTGAAGCGCCCAGATGGAACAGTTTTGATCCAGCACGAGCAATCGATGTCCTTCCTTCTGACCGTGCTTAGGATATTGTCACCTAGCAGCAAAGTATCGTAAGGTTCTCGACAGTTGGAGTCGACTTCACGAGAGATACTAGCAGGTACCACACGTGCTAGGTCTTGAGAACTTATATGGTGATTTAAAGCAAAAAGTTGCTCGGTTAAGTTCTGAATGTTTGATACTGTAGAGAAAATCGACGACGGACTAGGAGGCTCATGTTGTCTTGGGAATTTATTTGAAAACGCTGCTGTTAGAGACAAATTGTGAATAATTTCATGAATTTCTTGAGAGCTTGTTATTTGAAGCGGGTGCAAGTAGCCATTGAAAGAAGCAACAGTGTTATTTCTATTGCTCTGAACTGGAAATTTTATTTTGTTCTCGCAGCTTACGTTCTGGGGTAATTTACTGCCAGTATCGGTTTGTGCGCGAATATTATCGAACATAAAATCTGGAGTATGAGAAGAGTCTACTACGTTTGAAATGTCCTTATTAATAACAGCTATTCTGTCTTGTACCACTGATGAGGATGGTGTTTGTGTCCCCGTCGCGGGCGGACAGTTCGGAGCGTTGTTGGTGACGCAGAGCTGGGGAGCTTGCGCGCTTTTTTGCGTGTTGAGATGAGGCGCAGCAGGTGGTTGTGGTGCTGCAGCTAAGACTTGACTGTTTCGAACCTGCAAATGATTGCTGGAGGTTTGGCAAATGTGTTTTCCCTCATCCGGCGATATTGGTTGCATAGTCTTCACTGACGTTACTTACTTTTATTACTGAATCAGAATAAAAGTGAGTAAAACGCTTCAGCACACCTAAACCTTTCTACCCTCAATGGTTTTCTGTGTACTGACACGATTTGTCGCCAGCAACTCGGCGCAATGAGCAATGACCACTGCGGTTACGGTATATACCGTGACTACGGTACCGTGGCAGTGGTTGGTTACTTGAATGTGAGAGCACTGGCAGCAATTATGAATGAAGAACTCAATGTCGCTACAAACTGGAAAACATGCTTATAGTCAATAATAGCATTATTTCGAGCAATTTTTGTTCTCTGGCTTTGAAAAACAACAAAATCAGAACCTAGAATATTATTTTGTCAACCTTTAAACTGAACTTTCAAAATCTGTTTTAACTCACATATATCATGCAAGGTAATGTATCAACTGGCTTTACTGGACACAAGTGTGTCAATCAAAAATTTTATTGGAGCATGATTCCGATTTCTTATTTTGTGAAGTATGAAATGTTATCAGGTTATTCCATCAAATTTTATCGAGAAAAATCCACCGAAAACTGGGGTGGAGTAGTTTTATCGGGCATCAAATAATTTTTGAATTTGCGATAAATTACATGCCCCAATATTGTAATTATCTTTCTGATGAATTTCAATGTTTACATATATGCCTCGTTGTGTCATGGGTATTTGGGGGTTGAAAGGATGATATAGGTGCGTTCAAGATGATATAAGAAGTTGTGATAGCTCTAAGGTTATTGTCGACCGCGCCTAGAGTGACCTCAAGGCCCCCCCCCCCAGAAGATTGAACGATCCAGTGACTATACGTGTTATTGTATTACTATACGTGTTATTACAATGAGAACAATAGCTGTCTAGTTGTGGTTCTGACTTTTATTTTAGCAGTATGTTTGATGCAAGGTTTAAGGTAAGGAGTAACTGGGACCTGGCGAAGAATATAATGACAATAATAACCGTACAAAATAGGGAATTTTAAACTACTAGGATGAATAATTACAATAATATAAATAAAATAATTATTATTTGTCAGAATTACGATACTCCTTGCTAAAAAGTGAAATGGCGAGAATTTTAATCGGATTTCGAGAGCTCCGACACACGTGCAAAAATGCATCTTAGAACATTGCTTTAATTTAAAATATGCTTTTACTGGAATATGAAACGCCATGCCGGGTCACTACACAAAAACACACAAGGTAACCGATTATTATAACTACTAGTGTGCACGGCCCGCCAAAAATGACGGGATTAAATACATTTCTTGAACAAATTTTCCATTCGGGGATGACTAACAAATATATCTATCCTAACAGTACCTGTAATAAACAATATTATTGTACCTGCGCACTGGTGAAACTCGCATCACAGATGCGGTCATTATGCCTATATTTATGAGCATGACAGAGAAATGGAAGTGTGCAGTCATCTATCTGGGTATTAGTACTAAACAGAGGTGATATAAGCCGATCATGTCGAGGCATAGCTGCTCACTCCTGTTTTGCTTCCCTTGCTGATAACATCTAGCGGATCACTCTTGTACTGCCGTCCGCGGACTCAAAACAAAGAAACCAAGGATATTTTTAGGTAATAGAAGGACCCGTGGAAATTCCACTGACAATGTCATCGTTAAGCCAACTGGACCCGTGAAAAATTCCGTTAACATTACTGACCTATCCTAACCTATCATGTTCTAACCGAATCCAACCTGATTAAATGTCGAACATATCAATGTTTTGTTTTGTGGCCGTGGGGTAAAGCCAGACATAAACATGTGTCTCGATAAGTATCTGATTAATCAGGAGAGAGGGTAATAATGCACTCGGGAACTCAGCTTTTTGTTTGTAGTTTATTTTGAGGAGAGCCGAAAAGAGGACCGCCAAATCTTGCTCTTCTGGAGGACTCGGCTGAAGATGGTTCGCAGTCCGTGCAGGCGAAGCGGCTCCGGCTAGTTAACGAAGTCGACTGTGTAGGTTTGTTTAGAATTTCTAGGGGTCCAATTTATAAGTCTTTGAGAGACCCGAGACGATTGGTAGTGTCAATTTAATTGAGTGGATGCCAGAACAAAGGCCCGTTTAGATAAGGCCAGTTTAAATAAGTCCAGTTTAGGTAAGGCCAGTTTAGATAAGGCCAGTTTAGGTAAGGCCAGTTTAGGACCAAAAAAACTAATCCAACAAAGGCCCAGGGGGCAAAGGTGTGTGTGTCGGTGGCGTTTTGGTGATGACGTTGAGGTCTGCAAAAAGATGAACGCTGGATGAGCAGTCCAAGGAGACATCAAGGAAAATTCTAGTGCTGACAGTCCCCAACATCGTACATGATAAACGCCCACACGCAACTCCGAGAATTCCTACAGATTCGAAACGAGCTAACTTTAAGGATTCTCACTTTTGGCAAGCTCAAGGAGATAGGACAGATTCTTTTTGTAACTGGCAAGCTTGTTCGCTAATGCCTTTGGCTTTAATATCAGAGCATGAGGTTTGAGACTTTCCGGTAATGACAATCGTTATTCATTACCGAAACTACATGCAAGTAAACACGAGATCTACGGAATATCATGAAAATATTAAGAGACTGCAACTTTTTGCAAGAATCTGCAGGACAGCCATATCGAAGGTTAAATTGGTGGAGTTTTGGAAAGAAAACACGTGATTTCATTACACAAGATTCATGAAACAGCGAAAAGACATAACACGGCTAATATTGCGTAAAAATGAGAATTAACGCTTGTTCAGTGCTCTAGACATCCCTATCTCCGTACAAGAATTAACAGAGAAAAGGAATCCTACTTTCATTGCTCAATAATACTAAAACATTGACAAGTATTATTGATAAAAATTTAGAAATAATATTTACATTGAGAAAAGAAATACTACGTTCTTGCTTGCACAGAAAGACAATCTTTGCAAGACGAAACATGAAAATTAGTGCGACGACCAACCCGGCGGTTTTACGCGTCGCTAGTCGTAACAAACCGCCGACATACATCGTACGCATTCACGAAGGCAGATGCTAGTAGGTATTTTGTCACCAAAATATAAGCAGAAGTGCTTTAATTAAGTTTGTTGATAATGATTTATATTGAAATAAGTGCGATTAAACGCAAGGTTTAATGAGTATGAAATATAAAAATGAAACTAAAAACTTTAGCAAAACATGTGCATGAATAATCTGCGTACTCTATTAATTCGTACGAAATTATTAAAAAGGCATTCCCACTTATTATACGTCACACATTTAAGAAAACTACTACTAGTATGTTTGTAAAGAATCTTATTCCAAAATGCGTAAGGTACGATTTTTAATCGCAGAATCACTACACGCGACGGCAGTCTGTGCGTCGCCATCTTGGAAAACAAGGAACCGGCACAAAGACGCCAGCAGCTCTGTCGTGCTCTCTCACGAGTGTTTTATGATCAAATTTCAATCTCGACATGAACGCTGCAAGTGTATAACTTGTAGTAAGGCACAAACTTAGTCTGATAATATAATGACTTGACACAGGAAATGAATCGTGAAACACCAAATTTTATACGTTTGTCACGTCGAAGATAGCACTCGAAAATAACACATGCTAGTCTAACTTTTAACACTATTATTAAGTTTATCCCTAATTCACGACGATGAACAAATAATTAATTTTCACATGCACAAGGAAAATTTTACACTGTATACTTTACCGGGCTTCATTCTGTTTTCACACTTAAATTGTCTTTAACTTACAAGAGCGGTACGCACGCTAGAAAGTCAACGGTGAGAGTGACTCGGCAAGTGCGTTCAAGCGACGCGCTTGGCTGTTGCCACAGACAGCTGCTCTAAAACTCGAAATGTCGATTGATTTTTTTTATCTCTCATGTATTTACACACAAACTTCAATGATTACGAATTAGAAGTGTAAAACAATTAATAATAATTTAGAGTAAGATTTTTAATGCTAATAATTATTTTATTTAAGTGCGAATGGGAAAATTTATGATTCCTACGCTCTGTAGCGAATGCTACATTACCCCCCAAGGCGCAGACCGAAAGGTCCACCCGCTGCAATCATTTGTAGCGGGAAGGAGTTTTAACAACGCGACCATGCCGGGTTTGGCGGTCGGAAAATCTTACTACGCGGGGAAGTTTCACCAAACGGGTCTGCAAATTTAGGTCGGCAAGAGTTCTAGGAACACGAGTTACTGCAGCGGGCTCGTCTGGTCTATCCAGACTTGTCGCTGTTCCAGTAAGAGGGCTAGAATTAGAATCTACGATAGGCTTAGGGATAGGGTTTGAATGTACAGGCACATAGAAAGGATTACACTCAAGTTGACTAGGCAACAATGCAGCTAACTGAGGAAGCTGAGATGGTAGATATGATCGAGTCTCAGTGGGAAGGGAAATCTGCGGAGAGAATGATGAGTCATAAGTTACACTATGATCGGAAGTGTACGCGACTTTTAATCGATCAATGCTCACAGGGTCGTGTGAACCAGATCTTTCAAGAACAAAATATTTTGGCGTCCGTTTTAGTACCTTGAAAGGGCCATAATAAGGACGTGTGAGAGTCGGTTTAATACTATCATTACGGACGTACACATGAGTGCAGTCTTGCAAAACAGGATCTAATTTGTCTTTTGTCTGAGGCATTCGTGGGGCAACATACTTGATCTGACGCATGCAATCTTTTAGACAGGTTACATAGGCGGAACGGTCAGCAGATGAAAATTCAGGCAAAGGTTTTGGGTCAACAATGTCGCCGGGGAGCCGAAGTGTTGTGCCATACAACATCTCTGCTGCTGTGCACTGCTGATCTTGCCGGAAGAGATTCCTAACACTGAGCAATACTACTGGAAGTCTGTCAATCCAATCGTGACTGCAATTAAGGCAGCGCAGCGCAGCTTTCAAGTCTCTGTGGACTCTCTCGATAAGTCCATTCGACTGCGGATGGTAGGCGGTAGTACTGGTGTTAGTACAACCTAAAGCGGTGCTGAGCTCACTCCAAAATTTGGAGGTAAATTGTGATCCCCGGTCATGTGTAACACTTAAGGGAACCCCATATCTGGAGATCCAGTTACTCATGAAGGCGCGCGCTACAGTCTCAGTGTGGGTATCAGGAAGAGGCACGGCCTCAACCCAACGAGAAAACCTATCAATTATGGTCAACAAATAAGAATGACCACGCGACAAAGGCAAAGGACCCACCAAATCTAGGTGGACCGCGTCGAACTTGTGACCTGTGAATGCACAACTCTGCAGCGCTGCACGATCATGTTTCACCACTTTACTACTCTGACATGCATGGCAATTTTGCACAATTTGCTTGACCTCCTTACGCATCGCTGGCCAGACGAAACGATCAGAAATCAAACGCAATGTACGGTTAATACCAGGGTGAGAGAAGGAATGATAGTGGAGAATAGCTACTCTGCGGAGAGTCGCAGGAAGATACAAACGAGAAAGTCGCTCAGCATCACGGTACACGCCGTCAAACAAGGTTAATTTCAGAGAGGAAGTGTTAGAAGGTTTGAGAAGGTCCTGAAGTTCAGGATCCTCCTTCTGAGTCTTGGAAATATTACCGAAAGTGATTTCACCACTGGTTTGGACAGAGTTGATACGGGATAAGCAGTCAGCGACAGTATTGTCGAGACCTTTGATGAAACGGATGTCAGTGGTAAACTGACTTATGAAAGACAGGTGTCGAGCTTCTCTTGGGGAATGTCTTTCAGAAGGCATCTTAATCGCTGAGGTCAAAGGTTTGTGGTCTGTGTAGATCACGACCTCCCTTGCCTCTAGAGCATAGCGAAAGTGTCTCACAGCCAGATAGATAGCAAGGAGTTCCCTACCGAACGCGCTATAAGCACGCTCAGTGGGCGACAGCTTTTTGGAAAAGAAGGCAAAAGGAGAGATATTAGTACCTACTTGTTGTTGCAAAACAGCACCTACAGCAGTACTTGATGCATCGACTACTAGACTGAAATCAGCATTAGCAATAGGGTAGGATAACTCAGTCGCGGTAGCTAACTTATGCTTTATTTCATCAAATGCTTTGCGCGCTTCTTCCGTCCATTTTACCTCAATAGATTTACCTTTTCGTTTCGGTTGGAGTAGGTCAGACAAGGGCGCTAAAGTTTGAGCACAGTTGCGTATAAAGCGGTGATAGAAGTTAACAGAACCTAGGAACCTTCTTAGTTCCTTCTGGGTCTGTGGAAGAGGAAAGTTTTTCATCACTTCTACTTTGGAAGGCAAAGGTTTTAGACCTAGGCTAGAAATTTCGTGACCTAGATAAATCAGTGATGGCTTTCCGAGCTCACATTTTTCAGGATTTACGAGGAGTCCATTGTCGGACAGTCTTTGGAAAACGACCCTAAGATGGTCTTTGTGCAACTCCGGGATTGTGGATGCCACTAGGATGTCGTCTAGATAGACATAGGCGAAAGTGAGATCAGAGAAAATTTCAGCCATGTGGCGTTGGAACGTTTGAGGAGCGTTCCTCAACCCATACGGCATCTTTAGAAACTCAAAGAGACCAAACGGAGTGATTACCGCGGTCTTAGCGATAGCGCTCTCATCAAGTGGAATTTGATGGAAGGCGCTCTTGAGGTCAATTTTTGAGAAAATTTGTGCTCCTTCTAAATTTGCACTGAAATCGTGCAGATAAGGAATAGGGTAGCGATCAGGTAAAGTAACGGCATTCAACCTGCGGAAATCCCCGCACGGTCTGAATTCACCATTAGCCTTGGGTACTAGCAAAAGAGGGCTAGCCCAAAAACTTTTGGAACTGCGGATGATGCCACATTCTTGCATGCGCGCAAATTCTTTCTTGGCTAACGCCAATCGATCAGGCGGCAATCGCCTTGCACGGGAGTAGACCGGCGGACCAGTCGTCTCTATGAAGTGCTTTGTGCATGTCTGCATGTTATTAGAAGCTAAGTTAGGGTTTGTTAGTGCAGGGTAATCTTTTAGTACCTGCTCGAACATGCACTCCTCCTTGAAAGCTATGGAGAATGAATGCAAGACATTAGCTCTAGTTATGCTACAAGCGGGAATTGAGATCTGTGTCTCCTCGTCCCTAATTCTACGGTTTTTAACATCTACAAGAATCCCAAACTTCGCTAAGAAATCCGCGCCAATTATGGGCTCTTGGACTTCCGCGATCAGGAATGTGAAGAGAAAGTTTCGCCTCAATCCCAGACTGCACTCTAGTACTCTTTCACCGTAACAAGGAATTGGCGTGCCGTTTGCGGCGCGTAATGTCGCCAACAATGGGTTGTTTTTGTCTTTCACCGTGGCTGGGATAATTGACACACTGGAGCAAGTGTCTATTAAAAATCGGTATTTGGTGACGGGATCGAGAATCTGTAGGAGGCGAGTAGTCTGGGAATGAGGCAACGCAGTACTCGCTACTATGCGTTGCTGTTGGCGTTTCCCGAAGTCATTTCGGTATAACGAGGACAATGTCTAGAGGCACATTTGCGCGCTTGGTCACCAAATTTCTGGTGATACCAGCATAAATTACTACTGGCATCACGAGAGCGCGACCGAAAGCGGCGGTCTTGATTTGACCTATCATAGGATCTACCTCTATCAAAACGTTGAGGAGGAGGAAAAGGATGATAGTTGGAGGGATAGTCATAAGGATAGTCGTAGGCATTTTGGTGGCTTTGGAATCTCCCTGGGCCTTGCTGAATGTGAGCTACACTCTGACCTAACTGGCAATTCTGGAGAGCTTGCTTTATCTCAGCGATGTCTTGCTGCATCTTATCTATTGTGGCTGAGGACTGGTTATGAGCAGTATTTGAGGGGCTAAAATTTGCAGTTTCTGGGTTTAAAGCAGCTACCTGCGGTGCTTGTGACACGTTTAGGTTTCGCATCACTGTCTCAGTGGACTCTGCAAGCTTCTCTAAAGATTGATCAGGGCCTGCTAGCGATAGGAATGGACGCACATTGTGAGGAAGCTTAGTCATATATACTTCTTTCAGAAATCCCTCAGCTACGGCAACACCCGCTGCGAGTTTTCGCAGCTCTTTTACTAACGAAGTGGGAGAGAAAGAGACGGAGACAGATGGAATTGCTGAGGCGTCTACAAGGCTTCTAAATTTGTCCGCATCGGACATCTGCAACTTCTGCAATATCTTTCTTTTCAAGGTGCAGTACGGATCAATATCGGGAGGGTTTTCTAGCAATTGATTCGAGTCGTTTAACAATTTTGTGGGAGCTGCGGACACGAGGGCATAAAACTTGTCAGTTTCATCCCTTATTTTATGATACCTAAACATAGCCTCCACCTGGTTGAACCAGGTGTGAGCGTCCCCTGGAATGAAGGGAGGAAGACTAAGGGGTTTTGTGCGGGCTCGATCTTCATTATCTGATTCAGTCATGCTAGCAGCTTCCCTTCTACGAAAGCAAAATTAACTATGCTTGCTCGGAGTTCGTATTCAACGCCTAATAAATTTTTGATCTGAAAGGTGTCACAAGTTAACTTTATTACTTTACCTAATCAATCATTTAAATAAAGTTGAAACTGAAAGAAGAGAATAGAAAATTGGAAACGAAAATTTATGCGGTATGCGGAAATTAGCGTAGGGCACAAAAACAGGTGAGAAAAAATTCTTTTCCGACCTACTCAATCAATCAATAACGTTGAAAAACGGAAAGAAAGAGAGAATGGAAACGAGAATTTTTTTACGGTAATCAGAATAAGCGTAAAGCGCGGAAATAGGAGAAAAATATTTTTTTTTTCTACCTACTGAGGCACATGAAACAAACAAGGACAGGATAGCGCTGGAAAAAAAATTTTTTTTTGTTAGAGGTGCTCAGAGAACATCCATTAGAACGGTCAAATCCATAGAAATTCACAAAGACTACGAATGGGAAACTTATCACTACAATGATATGCCAAAATTAACCTCTCTCACAATCTCTCAAACACTCATCGAGCTGAATAGTTTTTAAGTTTTTAAGAAGGTTTGGGGTTTTAATCTTTATGGGTCATATTATCTTTTAAAACTCTGGGTGTCACCAGTGTTTTGTTTTGTGGCCGTGGGGTAAAGCCAGACATAAACATGTGTCTCGATAAGTATCTGATTAATCAGGAGAGATGGTAATAATGCACTCGGGAACTCAGCTTTTTGTTTGTAGTTTATTTTGAGGAGAGCCGAAAAGAGGACCGCCAAATCTTGCTCTTCTGGAGGACTCGGCTGAAGATGGTTCGCAGTCCGTGCAGGGTAAGCGGCTCCGGCTAGTTAACGAAGTCGACTGTGTAGGTTTGTTTAGAATTTCTAGGGGTCCAATTTATAAGTCTTTGAGAGACCCGAGACGATTGGTAGTGTCAATTTAATTGAGTGGATGCCACAACAAAGGCCCGTTTAGATAAGGCCAGTTTAGATAAGTCCAGTTTAGGTAAGGCCAGTTTAGATAAGGCCAGTTTAGATAAGGCCAGTTTAGGTAAGGCCAGTTTAGGACCAAAAAACTAATCCAACAAAGGCCCAGGGGGCAAAGGTGTGTGTGTCGGTGGCGTTTTGGTGATGACGTTGAGGTCTGCAAAAAGATGAACGCTGGATGAGCAGTCCAAGGAGACATCAAGGAAAATTCTAGTGCTGACAGTCCCCAACATCGTACATGATAAACGCCCACACGCAACTCCGAGAATTCCTACAGATTCGACACGAGCTAACTTTAAGGATTCTCACTTTTGGCAAGCTCAAGGAGATAGGACAGATTCTTTTTGTAACTGGCAAGCTTGTTCGCTAATGCCTTTGGCTTAAATATCAGAGCATGAGGTTTAAGACTTTCCGGTAATGACAATCGTTATTCATAACCGAAACTACATGCAAGTAAACACGAGATCTACGGAATATCATGAAAATATAAAGAGACTGAAACTTTTTGCGAGAATCTGCAGGACAGCCATATCGAAGGTTAAATTAGTGGATTTTTGGGAAGAAAACACGTGATTTCATAACACAAGATTCATGAAACAGCGAAAAGACATAACACGGCTAATATTGCGTAAAAATGAGAATTAACGCTTGTTCAGTGCTCTAGACATCCCTATCTCCGTACAAGAATTAACAGAGAAAAGGAATCCTACTTTCATTGCTCAATAATACTAAAACATTGACAAGTATTATTGATAAAAATTTAGAAATAATATTTACATTGAGAAAAGAAATACTACGTTCTTGCTTGCACAGAAAGACAATCTTTGCAAGACGAAACATGAAAATTAGTGCGACGACCAACCCGGCGGTTTTACGCGTCGCTAGTCGCAACAAACCGCCTGCATACATCGTACGCATTCACGAAGGCAGATGCTAGTAGGTATTTTGTCACTAAAATATAAGCAGAAGTGCTTTAAGTTTGTTGATAATGATTTATATTGAAATAAGTGCGATTAAACGCAAGGTTTAATGAGTATGAAATATAAAAATGAAACTAAAAACTTTAGCAAAACATGTGCATGAATAATCTGCGTACTCTATTAATTCGTACGAAATTATTAAAAAGGCATTCCCACTTATTATACGTCACACATTTAAGAAAACTACTACTAGTATGTTTGTAAAGAATCTTATTCCAAAATGCGTAAGGTACGATTTTTAATCGCAGAATCACTACACGCGACGGCAGTCTGTGCGTCGCCATCTTGGAAAACAAGGAACCGGCACAAAGACGCCAGCAGCTCTGTCGTGCTCTCTCACGAGTGTTTTATGATCAAATTTCAATCTCGACATGAACGCTGCAAGTGTATAACTTGTAGTAAGGCACAAACTCAGTCTGATAATATAATGACTTGACACAGGAAATGAATCGTGAAACACCAAATTTTATACGTTTGTTACGTCGAAGATAGCACTCGAAAATTGTTAGAATTATGGGGGCAAGTACGACGACGAAGTTCGTTCTGAACTTTATTTGAAGACAATAAATGCAGAACACAAGAGGATAGTGCGAGATGCGCACATCCTAACAGCAATGAGTACCAACGGCGACTGACCGAGTCAGACTATAAACTAATGCGCGTTGCGTCTAGACATTAAACTTCTAGAACATTCTAAGAAGAAATACTAATACGAGAAATGTAATGAAACATCGCATTTACCTGGTGGCAACAAATATTCCTCATAAATAAGAAAATGCTATTTACTGAGATTTCATACATGGAAACAGTTGTAAAAATTAAGGAACTAGTTTACCGCTGCTTCCAAGAGAAACGTCTGGAACAATTAACATATATAGAATAAGAAACAGAAAAAACACTCAAGGTGTAACTTTAACACTCCACCTCAACTTGAGTGCCTTTTTCAAACATCAGAGACTCCTATCATTTCTCTAAGTTTAGTAAATCTTACAGCAGGCAATGGCTTTGTAAACAGATCTGCAAGGTTATCGGACGTAGGACAATATTTTACAACAATTTCCTTTTTATTTATCATATCTCGAATGAAATGGTATTTGATACTAACATGCTTCATTTTTGGATGGTCTTTTGGATCTTTAGACAAGCATATTGCCGACTGGTTATCTTCGTACAGAGTCATGGGTGACTTTATGTCATAGTTTAGCTGTTTTAGTAAGCTTTTTAACCAAACAGCTTCTTGAGCAGCACCAGCCAAAGAAACATACTCTGCTTCGGCAGTTGAGAGTGCTACACAGGTTTGCTTGGCAGTTCGCCATGAAATCAAACCGCTACCGTACAGAAAACAATAGCCAGAAGTAGATTTTCTATCATTTTTGTTGCCAGCCCAGTCAGCGTCAGCATAACCAACACATTTGTTCTCATTGTTACGGTGATACACAATGCCAAAATTGTTTGAGCCTTTTAGATATCTAAATATTCTTTTATCTGCACACCAATGTTGTTTTGTGGGCTGTGAGCAGTGTCGAGCAACATTGCTAACTGCAAAGCTAATATCAGGTCTAGTTTTACAAGCTAAATACAATAAGCTACCAACAGCAGATTGGAAAGTTTTCTGATCAAACAATTCAGAAGTTTCACTAGCTTTTTCCAATACATTAACATCAGCAGGCGTGGACACAGGTTTTGCATTTTCCAGACCAAATCGCTTTAGCAAAGAATTTGTGAAAGCAGATTGACTCAAAGAGATTTTATCTTTTGCTTGATCGATTTTGACTCCAAGAAAATATTTCAACTCTCCTAAATCCTTCATCTTAAAGTTAGACGCAAATACATCTTTAATTTTACACACATCATTCAGAGAAGAACCAGCAATAATTATATCATCCACATAGATGGCTACAATGCTCAATTTGCTGTCAACAATTTTAGTATAAATACATGAGTCACTGTCAGTTTGAGCAAAACCATGTTTCTTCAGAAAGTTATCTAAAGTAGAGTTCCAACACTTTGGAGACTGTTTTAGACCGTACAGTGCTTTATTTAATTTACAAACAAGGTTTTCTTTGCCTGAAACAGCAAAGCCCTCAGGCTGAGTGACATGAATGGTTTCCTTAATTTCACCATTCAGAAAGGCAGAATCTACATCCATATGATGTATCATCAAATTGTTGACTGCAGCTAAAGCAATTACAGTTCGTACACTTTCAAAACGAGTCACAGGAGAAAACGTTTCTTCAAAATCGATTCCTAATTTTTGTGAAAAACCTTGAGCAACCAGACGTGCTTTGTAGGAACAGATAATTCCTTCAGAGTTAATCTTTTTCTTGAACACCCATTTAGTCTTAATTGGCTTATGATTACTGTTGGGTTCAACTAGTGACCATACATTGTTTAGTTTAATAGAAGCAAGTTCTTTTTCCATAGCTTCTTTCCACTTAGCAGCGTCTGGGCTACTCAAAGCCTCTTTCACAGTACAAGGTTCATCATCATTTTTACAGGCGCACGCCCACTCGCCAAAACGTTCAGGTTCTTTCCTTATTCTAGTAGATTTTCTTAGGTTACGCTCAAGATTATTTTGGTTTTCCTGCTTGTCCCGACTAGACTGCGGATATATGATCTTCGAGAGGTCTAGTCTGAATTACGGGTATCGAAGGCATCGAGGAAATACGCGGTCTCTTCGAATTGGTTTCTTTATTCAATGGCCGTTGACACCGTAAAAACTGCACAATAAGGGCATGTTTTAGATTCAAGAAATAAAAACTATAGTTAACAGCACGAAATGTACATTTCTGGGTTCAAAAATGAATTTTAAGGACAACGCAGAATGACATCCTTAGGTTGAAAATTATAGTTGAAATTATGGCTAATCGCACACAAGGACATTTTCTAAGTTTAAGAATGAACTCACAATGAATACATCTTGGGTTCAAATGAGAGAATCTGCAATTGACTACACAATCAAGAAATATATAGGTTCAAAAACTTCCACAAATGACCACAATGACATTTCTTGACTTCATGAACAAACAAGAGAAACAACCGACTAATGCTCGAGGGGCAACTAGCTATCACTAGAACCAAACAAGATATTCTAATAATAATGATCTACCACGCCAGTCTCAAGAGTCTGTGGCAGAAAATAAAATTTGACTTCTCAATCATGAGATGCATTTTTGCACACGGCAATGTAGAATCGCATCTTATTCACATAAGACTAAAGGCACGACAAATGAAACAAGCACTATTATATTTGAGGTGGAAACTAGAAATTTGACCCTTCAAACTTGAAATACATTTGCACACGGCAATGTAAAGTCACACGTTATAATATGCACATGGAAGTCGCTCTACTTGCCTCCCATAATTTCTGCACTGTGCACATACTGTGCGCTGTGGTCAAAAGAGGACAGTCTACTCTCGCATACTCACGTTTTGTGGGGGGATGGTATTCTCACGCCATATAAGTCTTCAATTTCAACCTACATATAGATAGAAGGGCTATCCTAGTTTTGCTTTACTCTACCTGGGGGAATACACAAAATAATTAGGTTTTTGAGGCTGAAGGAACGTTATAGCAGGAATTTATACCATGATTATATCTTGTCCTAAGCTTGAGAAACAATCCTACCATCACTCGTGTGAAAAGCCGTGTAATTCATACGTATGCTAGTATCAACCTAGGCACACAAAGTCACACGGGCATGGGCACATTAAGAATTCCTGCGGACATATTCTCAGTCTACCTCAAATTCACTTCAGCTCTAGGCTTCCACCTTGCTGACTGGCGCAACTTGCTCAGCCCAGCTCATGGGTAATGAGCCAATTTAATATAAACATTAAGAATTTTATTTTTTTCATGACAAATAAAGGAGAACTAATCTCAGTCCGAGCTACGCAATTTCTAGAAGCACGGGTTATCAGTTCTATCTAGCTGCTTATATTTGAAAGTGTCAATTTAACTAATTATGCTCACTCTCAGCAAGTATTGGCTGCTGCCATCCTCCAATAATTCCAGACAAATTCATGTTGCAGCATAAATCAATTCACACTGCACATCCATAATGCAGCATAAATCAACCCACACTGCAAGTTCACAATACAGCACAGATCAACTCATACTGCAAAAACAGGAAAAATTCTCAATGGCAAATTCCTGTTGCTGGGAGCAACAGGAGTTCTGTTTCCAATAATTCCAGACAAATTCATATTGCAGCATAAATCAACTCACACTGCAAATTCACAATGCAGCGCAGATCAATTCATACTGCAAATTCACAATGCAGCATAAATCAATTCATACTGCAAATTCACAATGCAGCATAAATCAATCCACACTGCAAGTTCACCATGCAGCACAGATCAAGTCACACTGCAAAAACAGGAAAGGTTCTCAATGGCAAATTCCTGTTGCTGGGAGCAACAGGAGTTCTGTTTACAATGGTCTGACTCGATATAGGTGTTTCGCCGGTTGCCAGCAGCATCGTTGAACGCTCTAGGAACCGGCTGTTCACCATCAAACACACAAGACATGGACATATATCTAGATCAGCGCACGAAATATTTAAAGATTAAACAATTTTTAACACGTTTACACTTAGAAGTTACAATCTTGAGCTCTATCTTAGGAGAACGTCTGCACTCGGTCAAATTAGACAATGGAAGACGCTGTGTTGGGCTTGCGGACCAGTGCGCGGATCCGCGGCCGATGTTGCCACAGAGTTTCTTAAAAATTCGCGTCTCGTAAGACGCGACACTCCCCTCTTTTAGTTGGTGCTGGCGCCAACTGATTACTGCCGCCGGGGGGGCGCTGGAGGAGGACCAGTTCGGTGGCAGGACGCACCACTCGTTGGACCCTGTCGTTGTCGTTTCGTCGTGCGAGCCGCACAGTGGCCGTCCTCAACGACCCATCGTGGCTGGTTCAGTGGCGGGACGCCACACTTTACGTGCTCGTCGCAGTTGTCGCGCCCCGCGGGACGCGTTGGTGTTGTCTTCGGCGATGGGTGGGTGGCCTTCCACCTGCTGCGCGGGCGTGGCTTATAGAGGATTCCTCTCTGCTTCCCGGACCAACGTCGAACTTTCCGTCGCTGGCGGGTGGTGGACCCTTGGAGGGGTCCTGGCGTTGTCTCCTGGTCTTTCTCGACACTGCCCGTCATTCCTCGTGCGTTGGCGAGTGCGTCATGCTCGTCCCGACGCTTCGGATTCCGACGGCAGCTTGTCGCGTAGGCGGTACTGAGAGGCTGGTTAAGGGAAGATGGAGGTGGGTGCTTGGCGTTTCCTGGAGGGTCGGGGGCCGCGGGGCGGCCTTCCCCTATGCTTGGCCCGTTCCGTCGAGCTCTCTTGTCAACAGGTGTGCGCTCAGCATGGTGCGCGTCGTACTTTCTCTTCAGATCGCCAGGGTACGGAAGCTCCCGTTCTAGTCTCTTCTTGGACTTTGGTGATGCGCTGTCTGGATCGCACCGAGCGTTCATTTCATCGTTTGTTGCTGACTGGTTGATAAATCTCGTCGCTGGTGGGGCTTCCGCTCGGTTGTCTTCCTCTGCCCTGGCGTTTTTCATCTTTTCAGTGTCTCCGCGGTCGTCGGGAGGCCGCGGTTGAGAGGTCTCATCGCTGTGCTGCTGGGTAACGGCGTCTTTTCCTAAAAACGGTTCAAGACACGCCTCCGGGCCACAGGTTTTGAGAGCGGCTTCGGCTACGATTCTTGCGACCGTGTAAGAGTGCTCTCCTTCGGGGCTGACGTCGTCGTTCACCTTGCCGACCACTGCCCAGCCTAGAGCAGTGTGGTGGACGAACGGAGCCTTACGGCGTTGTTTGTCGGAGTGACTGTAGAGCAGGTCTCCGCAGTCCGTCCCCAGGAGCACCGCGACTTCTGCGTGTTTGTCCAAGGGCAAGAAATGATGAGCGAAGTGCGATATCTCCGGGGTTCTTGCGACGCGTTCGTAGGTCGCGACTGCTTTCTTTCTATCGGGGATGGAGTTGCATTCCAACATTGGTGGGAGCTCGAATGTTTGGTCCTCGGACACTCCCTTTATTTTCAGCCCTGATACGCGTCTGCCGTATCGAGCGGCGGATTGATCGGTCAGCGTTTCCAGCTCGTAGTGCGTCTTGGGGGTTGTGACGCTGAGGGCGTTCAACAGCTTAGGAGAGCAGAAGGACGTGGTGCTTTGCTCATCTAGGATCACGTAGGCGCGGCACGACCGACCCGTGTTCTCGTCGATAACGTCTGCCAGAACAACTTTGCTGCATGCACTCTTCTCGGCTGTGGGTATGCGGGAGGCCAGGGCCACGGCTCTAAATCTATCCCCGAGTTCGCTCTGAGCCCTGTCGTCGCTCGGTTCTCGACTGGGTCTCTCCCGACGAGTGCTTTCACTCGAATTTCCAGCCGCTCGCCAGTTGAGGTGAGCGGTTGTGGTGTGATTCTCGGCTCCGCAATCGTCGCACTTCACGACTTCTTGGCAGTGCTTGGCCCAGTGAGGCCCTAGACAGCGGTAACACAGCTTGTGCTCACTTATGAAGTCCTTCTTCTTCTGAGATTCCATCTTCCTTACCGCTTGACACGAGCTCGTCTCGTGCTGTGCACCCTGGTGAAGAGTGCAACTGCCGGGACGATTCTCGGCAGACGTATAAAGCACTCGTGGCGCCTTTGGCTTAGGGTGAGGAGGAACTGAGGCGTTGTGTCGAGTGCTCATCCAGTTGAGACTCGAGGCCCCGAAACTGTCGCATTGAGTATCCGACAGTGTTCGGATAAATTCACAGAACCTCGCGAAACCAGGTAGTGATCCGGACAATTTTTTGTACCTAGTTCTCTCACCTCTCCAGGCATCCACCACGAAGAAGGGCAGTCTCTCTACGATGGGGGCTAGCCCCATGTCGGTGTTCAGGAAGGACAGGGCCGGGGTGTACGTCATGGTATGCTGGACCGAAAGACAAACGTCGCCGAGCTTTCGCAGCTTAGGGCCGACCGTGTGGTCGCCTTTTGACCCCTTGATGTCTGACGCGCGCACAAGGCGCTCGATCAGGCTGTTAGCCACCTTGTCGCTAGCGCCGAAGCGAGTCGTCAATTGGTCGATGATGTCGGTGAGCAGGGCCGCCGTGTCCAGGTAGGTCGCGGACATTATATCATCTATGAGGCTTCTTGGCTCGCCACAAGTGTGACTCGTGAGAATCTCGATGGCGTCGATAGGCTCCACGGCGAGCCTTTCCATCCTTTTCCTGAGGGCATTGAACCACCTGTGGAACAGATGGGGCTCTCCCGCGTAGGGCTGATTGGGCGACTTTTTTAAGTCTTCGATCATCGAGAGCCTCATAGCTCCGTCGATCACTGGTGGCCTTGATTCGAAGGCCACGGCGGGCGAGCTGGTGGAAACCTTGGGCTGGAATGATGGTGCAAAGGGGTTCATCGTGGGCGCGTGAGCGGTGTCGTTGGGTGGAAAGTTCGTGACCGCCGCCGCGCCCCCTACGGGCTCCACGACGCGGTGTTGGAACGCTTGGTTGACCCAGGCTCCGGTGCGTGCATCCTTGTCCTCGGCGTCTTCCTCGCCGATGGGCTGATCGTTCCCCGTGCGATTCCCACACCTCAATTTTGACCTCTCAATGGTGATCTGTGCCAACACCACTGATGGGTCTTCTGTGAGGTCGATGAGCATTTTCTCATTGCCTCGGCCAGGGAACCCATGGCGCTCAGACTCCCTATCCTTGCGATGGGAGCTAGCGCTTGGAAGGCTCTGGCTATGGTCGCTCTCGCTGTCTTGACTCTGGCTGTAGTAGCTCGAGCATTGATGACTCTGGCTGCGATGGCTGGAGCTGACCTGGCCACCGCTCTGACGTTTGGAGCCGTGTTTGCTCCGACTTTTAGCTGAATGGGAATTTGAGGACCTTTCTTCCCGGGTTGCGGTGTCCTGCTGCTGCTTCTTGGACGAGATCTTCTTGGACTGCTCGGAAGGTCTCTTCGCCACACTCCGTGACGAACTTCCCAAGAGTTCTTCGTTTCTGTGGTCCATTGAACTTGCCAACTCTCTTCTGCGAGCTCTGGCGAGTGTCAATGAGTCCCGAACAACTGTTGCTTCAGCCGTGGCCCCTGAGTTCTCAAGAACGGTGACCAACTGTTCACCGAGTTGTTTGACCTCTTTGGCTTTGGCTCGAACTCCAGCGAATACCTGCTCGACTTCGTTGGAAGTCCTGAGTTCTCGCGGTGCGGCGCCGTTCAAGAGACCGTTTAGAGCTGCTAATACTATGTTGAATCTGTCTTCCAGCTGGGGAAGTCTGGGTGTGTGCGAGCGCCTCAGTGGGCTCATCTCTATTCTTGTTGCTGGAGTACCGTCCCCCCAAAAACTTTTTACTGTCCCGACTAGACTGCGGATATATGATCTTCGAGAGGTCTAGTCTGAATTACGGGTATCGAAGGCATCGAGGAAATACGCGGTCTCTTCGAATTGGTTTCTTTATTCAATGGCCGTTGACACCGTAAAAACTGCACAATAAGGGCATGTTTTAGATTCAAGAAATAAAAACTATAGTTAACAGCACGAAATGTACATTTCTGGGTTCAAAAATGAATTTTAAGGACAACGCAGAATGACATCCTTAGGTTGAAAATTATAGTTGAAATTATGGCTAATCGCACACAAGGACATTTTCTAAGTTTAAGAATGAACTCACAATGAATACATCTTGGGTTCAAATGAGAGAATCTGCAATTGACTACACAATCAAGAAATTTATAGGTTCAAAAACTTCCACAAATGACCACAATGACATTTCTTGACTTCATGAACAAACAAGAGAAACAACCGACTAATGCTCGAGGGGCAACTAGCTATCACTAGAACCAAACAAGATATTCTAATAATAATGATCTACCACGTCAGTCTCAAGAGTCTGTGGCAGAAAATAAAATTTGACTTCTCAATCATGAGATGCATTTTTGCACACGGCAATGTAGAATCGCATCTTATTCACATAAGACTAAAGGCACGACAAATGAAACAAGCACTATTATATTTGAGGTGGAAACTAGAAATTTGACCCTTCAAACTTGAAATACATTTGCACACGGCAATGTAAAGTCACACGTTATAATATGCACATGGAAGTCGCTCTACTTGCCTCCCATAATTTCTGCACTGTGCACATACTGTGCGCTGTGGTCAAAAGAGGACAGTCTACTCTCGCATACTCACGTTTTGTGGGGGGATGGTATTCTCACGCCATATAAGTCTTCAATTTCAACCTACATATAGATAGAAAGGCTATCCTAGTTTTGCTTTACTCTACCTGGGGGAATACACAAAATAATTAGGTTTTTGAGGCTGAAGGAACGTTACAGCAGGAATTTATACCATGATTATATCTTGTCCTAAGCTTGAGAAACAATTTTACCATCACTCGTGTGAAAAGCCGTGTAATTCATACGTATGCTAGTATCAACCTAGGCACACAAAGTCACACGGGCATGGGCACATTAAGAATTCCTGCGGACATATTCTCAGTCTACCTCAAATTCACTTCAGCTATAGGCTTCCACCTTGCTGACTGGCGCAACTTGCTCAGCCCAGCTCATGGGTAATGAGCCAATTTAATATAAACATAAAGAAATTTTTTTTTTTATGACAAATAAAGGAGAACTAATCTCAGTCCGAGCTACGCAATTTCTAGAAGCACGGGTTATCAGTTCTATCTAGCTGCTTATATATGAAAGTGTCAATTTAACTAATTATGCTCACTCTCAGCAAGTATTGGCTGCTGCCATCCTCCAATAATTCCAGACAAATTCATGTTGCAGCATAAATCAATTCACACTGCACATCCATAATGCAGCATAAATCAACCCACACTGCAAGTTCACAATACAGCACAGATCAACTCATACTGCAAAAACAGGAAAAATTCTCAATGGCAAATTCCTGTTGCTGGGAGCAACAGGAGTTCTGTTTCCAATAATTCCAGACAAATTCATATTGCAGCATAAATCAACTCACACTGCAAATTCACAATGCAGCGCAGATCAATTCATACTGCAAATTCACAATGCAGCATAAATCAATTCATACTGCAAATTCACAATGCAGCATAAATCAATCCACACTGCAAGTTCACCATGCAGCACAGATCAAGTCACACTGCAAAAACAGGAAAGGTTCTCAATGGCAAATTCCTGTTGCTGGGAGCAACAGGAGTTCTGTTTACAATGGTCTGACTCGATATAGGTGTTTCGCCGGTTGCCAGCAGCATCGTTGAACGCTCTAGGAACCGGCTGTTCACCATCAAACACACAAGACATGGACATATATCTAGATCAGCGCACAAAATATTTAAAGATTAAACAATTTTTAACACGTTTACACTTAGAAGTTACAATCTTGAGCTCTATCTTAGGAGAACGTCTGCACTCGGTCAAATTAGACAATGGAAGACGCTGTGTTGGGCTTGCGGACCAGTGCGCGGATCCGCGGCCGATGTTGCCACAGAGTTTCTTAAAAATTCGCGTCTCGTAAGACGCGACACTGCTCTAGTTCATCAGTGACAGTTTCAGAGTTACTCTCGGAGTAACTCGAGTCAGATATTGGTTGAATTTCAACTTTATTTTTAATAGACTCTAGAGACTGGACAAATTCATTTTCGTGGAAAACAACATCTCTACACAGGAACACCTTTTTTAACTCTGGGTCGTACAAGCGATAGCCTTTTGTCACAGAACTGTATCCAACAAAGTAACAACGCTTTGACTTAGGGTCAAGTTTACATCTTTCATCTCTAGGAACATGAGCATAACAAACACAACCAAACACTTTGAAATGTTGCACATTTGGCTTACGTCCATTGAGAGATTCATATGGAGTCATGTTCTGGAGAGCAACAGTTGGACTTCTATTCTTAACATAGGCAGCAGTTGAAACTGCTTCACCCCAGAAAGATTTAGATAAGCCTGACTCAGAGAGCATACACCGAGCAGCTTCTACTAAAGTCCTATTCATACGTTCAGCGACTCCGTTTTGTTGAGGCGTTTTTGGAACAGTTTTTTGATGAACAATGCCTTCTTGTTGCAGGAACAATTTAAATTCATTGGAAGAATATTCACCTCCGTTATCAGAGCGCAGACATTTGATCTTTTTGTTATACTGTTTCTCAACCAGTGATTTCCAACTTTTGAATACAGAAAATACGTCACTTTTGTTCTTAATAACATACACCCACACATATCTAGAAGCATCATCAATGAACGTCACAAAGTAATTACCTCCACCTAAAGACATGGGTTCAATGCAACCACAAACATCAGAATGAATCAATTCAAGTGGAGAAGTTTTCCTAATTTTATCAGAAACATCGAAAGGAAGACGCTTAATTTTACCAGCAAGACAATCTTTGCATTCAATGAGATTATCAGTCAAAGAACAATCAAATGAATTAATACCTTTGACCAGTTTTGACTTTACCAACTTTTTCAAGTTATCACTGCCTAAATGACAGAACCTAGAATGCCACAGACATCTGTCACCACATTTAGAAGCTGCACAAGTTTCATTAGAGTTGACAGTACACAACAGGTACAGTTTACCATTCTTTTTTCCAGTAACTTGAAGTTGATTGTCTCTCCAAATCTGACAAGAGCTGTTAGAGAAAGTCACTACTAAGCCAGAATTTGACATCTGAGAAACAGAAATTAAATTGAATGCTAGCTCTGGTACAAGTAACACATCTTTTACAACACAGTTTTTCACTTTACCATAAGAAGCTTTCACTGATAGATGAACATCACCAGAGCCAATGGCTTCAATGAATCTGCCATCACCAATTTCTACTTTAATTGGTGAAGAGAGTTTTTCAACACTCACAAACAAGTTTTTGTCATTGCACATATGCTGAGTTGCACCACTGTCAATCAACCAGTCTTGGTTTCCAAAGTCTTTCATGACCGATGCATGTGCAAACAATGTTATTTTGTCATTGCATTCACCAGCTTCATTAGCAACTGCAGATGAGTTTTGTTTCTCACGTTTTATTCTATTCAAGAACTTGTAACAGTTTTTCTTCAGGTGTCCAGTTTTATTACTGTTGGCTTACCGTCAATTCTGCTCGGTGCCTCCACCGCCAGCAGAATCGCCAAGCAGCTGCCGCAGCTGGTTGACCTTCCTCGTAGGACCAGAGGAATTCCGATCGCAAGGCACCCGCCTTGCTCACAGACGTAACGAAAGAAACACGCCGGCACAGAACGACGAAAAACCGAAGAGCGAAACCACACGCGCGACTACTCTTCACAACGGCCATGAGTACACTGCCGACCGAGCAGCTGCCATGCGGGGCGTTACGTCATGGTACGACAACTGTCGCATCGTACGACAGTCCCACATCTCCCCCAGTTTCTCGGGAAACTAGTGTGGCGGGGTGCCTAGCACTCGTACTCGCTTAGGTACGAGGGACGCCGTCGCTCACGGCGTGACCGCCTCAATTGCCCCGGCTCCACCTGGGGCTGCTCCGCCTCTCCATCGATAGCGGCAGGCTCCTCGCCCTCTTCCTCAAGGGAGTCTTCACTAAACTCGTTATCTGCCGCCGGCGCCACTGGCGCCGCGTTTAATGCGTCCACCACCGCCCTCTCAGGCAACGCAAGAGGAGCTGCGCCACCGCCGCCACCTCCGCCGAAGATAACTGCGTCGGGCACCGCAGCGCCATCAGCGCCCCTATGATTCTCGGGGACACGGCCCCGGTCACCACCAATGCGCCGTCTCCTGACGTCGCGCACATGCCTGGGCATGCCGTCTACGCAGACCACGTACTTTGACACGACGCTGGTAACCTCACCTGACGTCCACTGCTTCGTGCATGAAGGCAGTGGGGGCTTCACCCACACCTCATCGCCGACAGCAAAGCTGTTGCTCGTGCAGCCATCAATCACCCGAAGATTGACGTCAAACGGCACTCGCCAGCGATACCGAAAAATACCGCTCGAAGGGACTGAGCCCGCCTCAGTGTCCTTCCGGGGCGTCACATTATACCAAAATGTAGCCTCCTCAGGAGTGATACCTCCCCTGGCGGCGATCCTCTTGATCGTCCGATGATTTCTCTCCACGATCCCGTTGCCGCTCGGGGCGTAGGCGGCACGGAATCGCAGCGAAATCCCCCACGCATCAGCGAACTGTTCCACAGTCGCTGACCGAAACGCCGTCGAATTGTCCAGGAGCAACTCGTCACACGGCCCTCGCTCAATTACGATTTCACGCAAGTGAGCGACAATACTCGCTGCTGACTCATTCAGCAGCCGTCGCCAGATGGCGAACCGCGAGGGACCACAGTCAACCAATGACAGGTAGAGCTTATTGCCATAGTGGGTTACATCAATCGCAACCCGGCGCCAACTCTCCTCCACAGACAGATCCCCCCGCTCCACGAGATTTTCCCCCCGCAGCGCAGGATCGATCCGCTGGCAAGCCTCGCATCCAGCCAGCTCACGCTTCACCTGTTCGCGCGACAGATCACTGCGGATCTGACGCGCCAAGTAGAGCGTCCGATCGATGCCCAAATGATGCGGCAGATGAGCCGCCCAAATGGCATCCTCGACACTCTCTCCAGTGGCAAGCACGGCCGCCACCTCTGCGCCGGCTTCCCCACCATCGCGGTAACTAAGCCACCTCTTAGGTACCCTGGTCAGCTGGTCGGCCTTGCTCTCGATCGTCGAGACGAAGCGAACAGACACGACCAGACCATGCTCGGCGATCGTCTCACGGATCACCCCAAGACGTCGCTTCACGAGCATCTCCGCCGCACCCTTCGTGCGAACGCGACTGCGACCATCGACAGTGTTGTCCATCCATGTGACGACTGTCCGGGAATCGCTGGCGACCGTGAAGGTCTCAAAACCCCACGCAATCGCCAAATTGATACCCCGCGCCACCGCTTCCAACTCAGCCACATTGATGTGAAGGTGGTCCGACTCTTTTCGGAGCCAGGACGCATCCTCCACAATGCGGCCATCGACCTCAAGGGCCACACCCACTCCGAGGGAGCTGGCGTCAGCCCACACGGTAACCGTGCCGTGCGAGTCGACACCCCACACGCCCCCAACGGGGTCGTCCCGACGAACCCGCGCCAACAGCTCCGCCGCCAACGAGCTGACAGAACCGTCAACCGGGTCGTCCCAAGAGCCGCTGCACCCCAGCCGTTTCAAGAAACTGCAACAAGGACGCAGCCACCCCGCCACGGGGTAATGGCCGACTAACCGACCGCACAAGGAGAACAGCCCTCTCTTCGTCAGGCCGGCATTCACCGAGCCAAACTCGGAGAGAGCAGTCCCCCGCGACATTCGAAGATGTCCGTTGGCATCTTTCCGCAAAGATATGCCCAACAGCCGGCCTCCATCCAGGCACTCAGGCTCCTTCGACACAAGTCCGTACCGTGCCAAATGCTCCCGGAGCTCCTGCGCGCTGAGAATGGACTCACACACCACTACATCATCGATATAGTGGTCCGTCCCTCGACGAACGCGATCGGTCAGCGACAGAACCTTGCCGAGAATCACCGTCATGATTCGAGGCGCACACGAGAGGCCGAAGCCCAATCGCGTCAAAGCGTAAGGCACACCCTTAAACTTCACGATCTGGTACCGCCACAGATCCTCGGAAACGTGGATCTGCAGGTACGCGGACTTAAGGTCGACGACCTTAAGCTCGCCCCGCAGCTGCCGCCACTTCCGAATCTTGTCGCCACACACAGCGACCATGTCATCACCAGTATGACATTCGACAAAGCCGTTCAATTCACGATAATCCATGACCGGACGGACTTTGTCCTTCGTTGGTTGCACGACGGCCAGCAACGGAATGACGCCCGGGATGGGGCCATGCCATCGCCTCAACCAACCCTTTGAGATCCAACTCTGAATCTCCGCCTCATAGCGCTCCCGCACGTGAGGCGCCTGAGTACATCCGTACTCCGCGACCCGAGTCTGCAACCCCTGGGGCGGCTTCTCGGACCACCGCCAACTGACGGTCCATCGACCGTCAGCGAACCTAGCAACAAAGTCAGGGTCGACGATCTCGATCGGTGCTGGCGCACCTCTCGACCCCACCGACCCCGCCCCTGTCACCAGGCCGGCTCCCAGCTTGGCACTGGCGAGTCCATTGCTGGACCCCCCACAGCATCCAGCTGACCGGGATCTCCCCCAGTCAACAGCATACTTCGAGTCAGGACCCCTTCTAACGGTGACGCCCCCCATGTGATCGATAACATCACTCCCGAGGAGACAGTCCACGCCAAGGTTCCCCAACTCCGGCATGACGAGCGCAGTGACACCAAAGCAATGCCCCTGCAACCCGACTACCACACGACAGTGCTTCCCCGCATGGGAAGTTCTGCCGTCCGCCGTTAGCAACGGCCGCCCCGACCGGGGGCATTGGCCCACCACCACCCGCGGACAAACCACCGTCCGCTCGCTCCCGGAGTCTACCAGACACCAAGAACAACGCCCATTCAAGATGGCACGAACGACTGGCAACCGACGCCCCGTCGTAACGCCAGTCGCTCCGAGCGATTTTAAATCGCCCCGACCCAGCGACACACCCGTGCCGCTCAAGGTCCCTCTCTCCGAGGGGGCGCCATCACCTCCCTCGGGGGGAGGAGACCTCCGGTAAGCTTGGCTTACGCGGATTCCATTGAGGAGGACGCGTCGCCCCGACTGGCGTCCTCCGCAGAGAAACCCGACCCACCAACCGCAGGCCTACCTACTGCCGGGCAGTCGCAAGCAAAATGCCCGACCTCCCCACATGCAAAGCATGCAAACTTCCTTTTGGCGGGAGCCTTCATGGCCCCCCTACCAGCAGGCGCCGCCGCGCCTGGCTTCTGCGGGCAAACCCGCACGCGGTGTGCACCGCCGCAGCGGTAACAAGCACCTTTGCCACCACTGCCCTGCTTCCCCGAAGCAGCAAGGTCTGCGCCGCGCCTGGCCTCCTGGCCACGCCCGGCAGCAGCCCTCTGTGCGGACATTCTCTCCCGCACTCTCGACACCACATCGTCGAACTGCGCAGTATACGCGTCCCCCCGCGAAACTGCCCACGTATACAGAGTAGTGGGGAGACCTTCATAGAATTTGACCCTAAAAATCAAATCCTTCTTAGTCGACCCCACCCTCCCACCCAGACGCGCCAGGTCATCCAGGTACACGTCCACCGACTCCCCGGCCCCAAGCCGACGGTCGGTGAACCGCCTATACGCTTCCTGCATAGGCAACGCAAATTGCAAAACCAGCGTAGACCGAACTACCGACCACTGAGCCGCATCACCGACAGTCATCGAGCGAAACACTCGAGCGGCGTTGCCGTCGAGCATGAACCCGATGACGTCGGTCGGAGCTACCCGCTCCAGCTGGCAGAGCCTCTCCAGGTTCTCCAGCCACTCCAGCGCGTCGACCGACCCATCGCCAGTCAACTTAGGCAACTGCCTAGACAAACGGTCGAGGATCGGTCCACGCGCCTGAGTCAGAATGTTAGCCAACAGGCTAACATCCACAAGCACACCCGACGTGCTCCCCGCCGGCGGCACTGGCGATGCCGCATCGCCAACTCCGGCTGCCGCAGCCTTCCCAGCTGCGTCAGCCACCTCAGCTGACGCAGCCGTTCCAGCCGCCGCCATCTTGCTGCCCACAAGAAGGCTACCACCGCCAAAAAGCCTAGATAGCTTGTTGGCTTACCGTCAATTCTGCTCGGTGCCTCCACCGCCAGCAGAATCGCCAAGCAGCTGCCGCAGCTGGTTGACCTTCCTCGTAGGACCAGAGGAATTCCGATCGCAAGGCACCCGCCTTGCTCACAGACGTAACGAAAGAAACACGCCGGCACAGAACGACGAAAAACCGAAGAGCGAAACCACACGCGCGACTACTCTTCACAACGGCCATGAGTACACTGCCGACCGAGCAGCTGCCATGCGGGGCGTTACGTCATGGTACGACAACTGTCGCATCGTACGACAGTCCCACAATTACATTCGAAGCATTTGAGTTTTGTCTTATTTTTAGATAGCAACACTTTATTTCCTGACACCACTTTGATCTTCTTTTCTTCATTGATCAATTTTTCACACACAGATTCCAAACTTGGTACTTTATCTTGAGTTTCCAGCGCTGTAACAAATGTCGAGTAGCTTTCAGGTAACGAGGCAAGAAGAGTTATAACTTTTAGTTCTTCTTTGATTTCGTCACCAATTACTGCTAGGGAATCAAAGAGTTCCACCAACTCCTTCAGATGCTCTTGCATGCATCCATCAGGTTGAAGAGTTAAGTTATGGAGTTTCCTCCGTATACGTAGTTGGTTGGACCAACTTTTCTTCTCAAACGTGGATTGAAGTTTTTCCCACACATCCTTGGGATCTTGTGGATTGCCGAGAAGATACAACAACTTGGGCTCCACTCCAAGCACAATTGCTGAGAGAGCTTTGTCTCTTCGGTTTTTAAATTTACGTCGAGCCGCTTCATCAGCTCCGGGACCAGGTGCCGTCTCACTGCCATCGACGATGTCGTAAAGATCATCTCGGATAAGATTCATTTTCATTTGAATTTTCCAAGTAGCATAGTTCCTGTCGTTCAGCGGAACAATGCCGACCGCCTTGCCGTCCATTTTGTCTGTCTGCAGTCGTCTGCTGACTTGCCGCCACACGCGATTCAAATAACCGCCGCGCGATTTAAATTCTTCAAAGACGACCTCACAGAGACAACTTTCATTTAAACCAGCATTGCATGACTGGGCCCATAACCATTGTTAGAATTATGGGGGCAAGTACGACGACGAAGTTCGTTCTGAACTTTATTTGAAGACAATAAATGCAGAACACAAGAGGATAGTGCGAGATGCGCACATCCTAACAGCAATGAGTACCAACGGCGACTGACCGAGTCAGACTATAAACTAATGCGCGTTGCGTCTAGACATTAAACTTCTAGAACATTCTAAGAAGAAATACTAATACGAGAAATGTAATGAAACATCGCATTTACCTGGTGGCAACAAATATTCCTCATAAATAAGAAAATGCTATTTACTGAGATTTCATACATGGAAACAGTTGTAAAAATTAAGGAACTAGTTTACCGCTGCTTCCAAGAGAAACGTCTGGAACAATTAACATATATAGAATAAGAAACAGAAAAAACACTCAAGGTGTAACTTTAACTCTCGACATGAACGCTGCAAGTGTATAACTTGTAGTAGGCACAAACTTAGTCTGATAATATAATGACTTGACACAGGAAATGAATCGTGAAACACCAAATTTTATACGTTTGTTACGTCGAAGATAGCACTCGAAAATAACACATGCTAGTCTAACTTTTAACACTATTATTAAATATAAAAATGAAACTAAAAACTTTAGCAAAACATGTGCATGAATAATCTGCGTACTCTATTAATTCGTACGAAATTATTAAAAAGGCATTCCCACTTATTACACGTCACACATTTAAGAAAACTACTACTAGTATGTTTGTAAAGAATCTTATTCCAAAATGCGTAAGGTACGATTTTGAATCGCAGAATCACTACACGCGACGGCAGTCTGTGCGTCGCCATCTTGGAAAACAAGGAACCGGCACAAAGACGCCAGCAGCTCTGTCGTGCTCTCTCACGAGTGTTTTATGATCAAATTTCAATCTCGACATGAACGCTGCAAGTGTATAACTTGTAGTAAGGCACAAACTTAGTCTGATAATATAATGACTTGACACAGGAAATGAATCGTGAAACACTAAATTTTATACGTTTGTTGCGTCGAAGATAGCACTCGAAAATAACACATGCTAGTCTAACTTTTAACACTATTATTAAGTTCATCCCTAATTCACGACGATGAACAAATAATTAATTTTCACATGCACAAGGAAAATTTTACACTGTATACTTTACCGGGCTTCATTCTGTTTTCACACTTAAATTGTCTTTAACTTACAAGAGCGGTACGCACGCTAGAAAGTCAACGGTGAGAGTGACTCGGCAAGTGCGTTCAAGCGACGCGCTTGGCTGTTGCCACAGACAGCTGCTCTAAAACTCGAAATGTCGATTGATTTTTTTTATCTCTCATGTATTTACACACAAACTTCAATGATTACGAATTAGAAGTGTAAAATAATTAATAATAATTTAGAGTGAGATTTTTAATGCTAATAATTATTTTATTTAAGTGCGAATCGGAAAATTTATGATTCCTACGCTCTGTAGCGAATGCTACATCAATGTATGTAAGGCCATCTTTCAATACACAGAGGAATTCGATATCTATGATACCACCGACTGATACATCCTATGTTCTTAAGAAGCGGGCACCAAACAGATATATGAATAAACACACAACGGGTATTATTAGATTCGATTATAATGTAACTACCGCACTAACCTGGGATTTTGGTAAAAATAATGCGGGTTACAATTTAGCTTGATTTAAACAGTACGATATATATATTATTTTTATTTTTATCCATCAACGACCAATTACGGTAATACTAAATCTTCAACCATTGTTAGAATACTACATATGCGTACACTTTAACATATCCTTGTCGAGTCAGGGATTTTTCCGGCTTGGCGGACGTAAGCTTGGCAATGTCTTGAACTGGTTGAGGCTAGAGTTACACGGAGGATTGATACGGTGATACGATACGGTGTGCACGTGCTTCAGATCCTCCGACGAAAATTGTGGTGAATTAAAGTGAAGTTGCTGAAAAACTGGTATAGTTTGTATATTCACGTGAGTACAGTGTATGACTTTGTATGGAGTGCTCGTGAGAGTAGTTTTTTTGTTGCGTGAGAGTTGAGACTGAGCATTGGACTTTGGTGTGGTGACTTGCAATTTTTGACTGAGGTGTTTTGACTGGTAAGCTTTCTTTGCATATAAAGAGTATAGTGTGTGACATTGTAGAGAGTGACTGTGAGAGTAGTAGGAAACGTTTTTGTTTCTTTTGGTGTGATAACTTGATTTTCAGTAGATTTGGTGAGTGAAGACTTCTTCTGCCTGTGAAATTTGTACTGAGAGAGAAGTCTGTGTTTGAGGATGGCAAGAAATAGGACTGGTTGTAGGAAGGGAGGTGCAAGTGGAATGGATGAGGAGATTGAGTGCATGACTTGTTAAGAGTGGGTAGATATAGATGCATGCAAAGGTTTGAGAGAAATGAGTCGGAGAAAGTTGAGTGATCTTGTGTTTACGTGCTGGAAATGTTTGAATGATGAGAGTAAGAAGTTGAAAGAGGAGGTTGAGAGATTGACAATTTTGATGGTTGCTTTAGAGGCTGACTTGAAGGATGAAAGGAAGCTGAACAAAGGAAAGAATGAGAATGGTGCAAATGCAGTGAATGAAGAGGTAAATGGTGGTGCAAGGAGTGCAAATGAAGTGGATGATAAGGCAAATGATGGTGCAAGGAGTGTGAATGAAGCAAATGATGGTGCAAATGTGACAGATGTAGAAGGATGAATGAGCATGATGAAAAAGGTACAAATGGAAAGAGAGTGAATGAGCCACCTGTTGAGGTGCCACATGAGGTGCAGGAGCTTGTAGTGGAAGCAAATGAAAGGAAGATGAATGGAAAGAATGATCTGAGTGAAAGAGTAGCATGAAAGGGAGAGTAAGACCTATGATTAAAATATGTGGAGATAGCATGGTGAAGAATGTTGATAGGTTCGTAAGTATGAGTGACAGTAGTTAGCGGATGTATGAGCATAGGGAAAGGAGTGGAGGAGATTTGGGTAAATCTGAAGGAGATGACAGTTGTCGATTTTCCACTTTTTGGTGCCTGAACCTAATTAATTGAATCAAAATAAACAAGTTTTCTTCTATGCACTTTTCGTCTCCAATGAGTATTTTACGATTTATAGCGGTAAGTTTAGTTTCGTCATTGATGATGAATGCGCTCGAATAAACAGCTACTCATCGATTTTTGAATTTTTGTTGCTTGAAACATGGTAATAACATCGAAATAAACAACTTTTTTTCTATACACTTTTTTCGTCAAATGAGTATTTAACGAGGTATAGCGGTAGGTTTGGTTTCGTTTTTCAAGACAGAGCGCTGGAAGCGAGACGCCATTGCAGTATTGCCATACAACTCGATCAAGGAATTTCTTTTCGCTTCAAAGACTGGAGTTGCGGTAAGTCATTTACCGCTATAACTAATAAAATACTCACTTGAGACGAAAAGTGCATAGAAGAAAACTTGTTTATTTTGGTGTCATTAACCATGTTTAGCCATTACAATTTGCAAAATCGACAACTGTCATCTTCAGATTTACCGAGATTTGTAGGCATGCTGAGAGAGTGATAGAAGGAATGGTTGTACTGCAAGGAGGTGGCAATTGGTTGCTTGAATGTGGGAGAGAACGTACGGTGAATGCAATTATGAAAGTTGTTGAAAGGGCACGGAAGAAGAATGTTAGAGTTGCGGTGAGCAGCCTCCTAAGAAGGCCTGCGTGTGATGAGGAGTATGAAAGGGTGCGAAAGGAGGTGAATAGAGAGGTGCATGAAAGGATTATGAGTATGAGAGCTGAGAGTGTGAGAAAGCGTGAGCTGGGTTCCAGCTTCCTTGACATGGATAGCGTGATCCAGGATGGTTGTTTTCTTGGAGATGGAGTCCATCTTTCAAAAGAAGGTGAGATGAAACTCTCCAAGAAATATATCTGGTGGATCAGGGCTACTCATGTCATAATGGAAGGTGGAACTGGATGAATGAAAATCTGTCAGAGCAAAAGTGAGGAATGTCTGGAATTGTCCAATTGTGTTGTAAGGTTTGGAAGTATAAATGTGCGTGGATGGAATGCAGGAAAGTTAGATGACCTCGTAGTAGAATTTGAGAATGGAAAATTGGATTGTGTTGGTGTAGCAGAGACCCAGATGCGTGATAGAGTCAGTTTAAAATGTAAGGAGAATAAGTATCATATGATAAGAAAAGGGTGTGTAAATTGGCAAAAAAGAGGTGGTGGAGTTGGTTTGATTGTAAAGAATGCTCTAAATTGGAAATTAGAGGAACTTCCTGTTGGAAATGAACATGAAAGTGAAGATTTGTTAGCAATTAAGTGTGAAAGAATGTATGCCAGAGAATGTATTGTTGTGATTGTATGTTATATGACAACTGATGGGATTCTAGCTCATGAAGAGAATGTAAAAAAGTATGAAATATTAACAAGGATTGTACGAGAACACTGCAGGTGCCCTCTGATTGTGATGGGTGACATG
This sequence comes from Morinoia aosen, assembly GCA_030386875.1. Taxonomy (NCBI): domain Eukaryota; kingdom Metazoa; phylum Arthropoda; class Malacostraca; order Amphipoda; family Talitridae; genus Morinoia; species Morinoia aosen. The sequence continues at coordinate 3,190,771 of CM059558.1, read as the reverse complement.
AATGGCCATGTTGGTATACTTGGTGAGCCGGTGAATGCAAATGGACAAAAATTGATAGATTTTTGTGATGAGAATGAACTTGAAAACCTGAATGTCACAATAGGAAATGGCTTGCATACATGGCAAAGCAGGGAATGGAAAACTGCAATTGACTATATGATTGTGAATAGTAGAGCAAGAGAGTGTGTCAATGAAATGTTTGTAGATGAAAATGATTTTGAAATTGATAGTGACCGTAAAATGCTTGTGCTTGAATATAACTGGGGTAGAAAAGAGTCAATGCAGAAGGTCAGTAGTGTGAAAGAAAGTTGGCAGATAAAAAAGGCAAACTGGGAAGAATTTAAGAATGAATTGAGTAGGTATAACTGGAACAGGTGTGGAAATGTAAATGACCTAAATGGTGAGATTGCAAGAACCTTGTATGATGTGGCAGAGCAAAAGATTGGTAGAACAAAATGTAGGAAAGGGACAGGGAATGCCAGGTGGTTTACAAGTGAGATAAAGGAAGAATAAATGAGAAGAAAGACTTTAAATAAGAAACAACGCAGTATGAGGAAAATGTATGAAAGAAACAGAATTACTGAGGATGGATGGCAGAGTGCATGGAATGAGTACAAGGATCAGCAGAAGAAAGTAAGGAGAATGATTAATGAGGCTAGAGTTAAAGAGGAGAGACACCAAGTTGAAAATCTAAGAAAGAAAGGTCCGGATGGAATAAAAGATTGGTATAAGTTTATACAAGGTAATGATAGAAGTAGTGAAGTTCAAGTTGATGAATTAGTAGTTAATGGTTGCAGTGTGCAAGATAGGATGCAAATGGTGAAAGCAGTTGAAGAATACTGGGAGGACATTGGTGGAATGAATGAGCAGGTTACAGATGATGCACCCATAAATTTTCTGATTGATGAACGTGAACTGCAAATGGAAGACAAAATCACTTGTGGAGAGATTGTAAGTTTTTTGAAGAAAGTGAAAAATGGAAAGGCATGTGGCCCTGATAAGATCCCATATGACTTCTATAAATGTGGAGGAGAGAGTGTAGTCAGTATGTTGAAATGTTTATTGGATGAGATATGGAAGAGTGAAAGAGTACCGGATGACTGGAACAAGTGTAATGTAGTTCTGTTGCATAAGGGTGGACATAAGAGTATGAAAGAACTTAAAAATTACAGACCAATTGCACTGGGTGACACTGTATGTAAGATATTTTGTGGTATTTTGAATGAGAGAATGAAAAATTTAGTTGAGGAATTAGGAGTCCTAGGTGAAGAACAGAAGGGTTTTAGGCAAGATAGACGTGGGGAAGATAATCTATTTGTAGTGAGTGAAATAATTGAGCGAATGAGGAAGGATGATAAGAAGGTGTATTTAGCATTCCTGGATATTGAAAAAGCGTATGACAGGGTGGATCGGGTTAGGCTCTTCGAAGTTTTGAGAAAAGTTGGGTTTAGCAGAAAAATAGTAAAAATTGTACAAAGTCTGTATGAGAACACAAGCGCTATATACAGGATAGGAAATTTGGAAACGGGGCAAGTGAGGAGTGTTAGAGGAGTGAGACAGGGCTGTACTCTGTCTCCCCTGTTGTTTGGATTGTACACAGAAGAATTAGCAGTTCGACTGAGAAGGAGTGGCTTCGGACTGAAAGTTGGTAATGAGAGACTGAGCTGTTTGTTGTATGCTGATGATGTGGTTGTGGTTAGTGAATGTGGACATGAACTGCAAAGGATGCTTGACATTGTGAACGGATATAGTACAGATTTCAAGATGAACTTCGGTGCCGACAAAAGCAAGGTTATGGTTATAAATAGTGATGAGACTGATAGAGACAGACTGTGGAATATTGGAGAAATCAGAATAGGTAGAACAATAGAATACAAATATCTAGGTTGTATGATAAGTGAAGATGGATGCACTAGAACTAAGGGTGAGAAAGTGGCAAAAGCTATGCAGTGGAGTGGACGGTTAAGTAGTGTGGCCAGATACAGAGCAAACAAGTATGAATGTGTGAGAGGAATGTGGAAGTATGTTGCTGTACCTAGTGTCATGTATGGTATGAGTGCTCTTGCCTGGAATGGAAGTGATCTTGAAAAGCTGGATGTAATACAAAATAAGGTAGGACGGTTAGCATTGGGTGCTCCGAAATGGACAGCTACAGATGCCATTAGAGGTGACCTTGGGTGGAGCCTATTTTCAGAAAGAATGATGAAAGCGGTGCTGAATTATAAGGTGAGAATTGAAAGAATGCAGAATAGCAGATGGGTAAAGCAAATTTTTGAATGGAATCTGAGTGTAAGCTATTGGGAGAAAGTGTGTTGGGGGCATGCAAGGAAGCTTAGTATGCAAAAGATTATTCATGTTAAAATTGGGAGACCTGTGGATGACTCGAGTTTAATAAATCCTGGAGGTGTGGGGCCTGAGTGGGACTGCAAGAGGTGGAAGAAAGAGATTGAGAGGCAAACAAAAGAGTATGGATTGAATAAGTAGAGGCTTAGCATGATGCGGAAGCCTACATTTGACTGGTATATGCAAAAAGAAGCACCTAAGTTTGAGATGTTCTATGATGGTAGTTTTGGAAGTCAACTCTTGTTTGCTGTGAGATGTAAGTCATTGAGAGTGAACAGACGTACATGGAGGTGGAATGAGAATAATAACAGATAATGTCGGCAGTGTATTAGTGGAGTGGAGGAAACAATTGAGCATTTTGTGCTGGAATGTAGTAAGTATGACCAAGAGAGAGAAAGTTTTATGAATGTGGTGCTTGAGCAGTATGGAGAGAATGAGTGGTATGCCAGATGTGCTGAAGATGATTGTGGTATGAGCTGTCTTGCTGGATTGGATCAGGAGTGTAATTTGAGTGTCATTAAAGCTATGAAAATGTTTCTTGTGCGTTCCTGGAGTAAGAGACAGTGACTGGAATGAGCCAGTCAGGTAGAATGGTCAGTAATGACCCAATATGCCTGGAGATGGTGTTTTGACACACTCTCTATCCCAGTGATGCCATCCAATGGCAGCTTGTGACAAGGATTGGTAGATCCTGAGTAGTTTAGTGGACAAGTCTGGTACCAGGCGCTGAACTCTTTGTGTGAAAATTGTGGAGGGAATTGTAGGCCGTTACAAAGGCCCCGACACTGTAGGCCCTCAAGTTCAAGTTCAGCATATAGATTCATGCATAATCAGTGCTGTGCTGGTCTCACTTTGTTCTAAGATGTTTTTGTTTTCCAGAACATTATGGTGAAGGTCATAGACTCAAATGGTTGATTACTATTGCAGGAGGAAGGGTAAAAATATTGAAGTCATAGTAGTTTACATTTTATGCGATTTAATTTTGAGACTAATTTAGTATTAAATCATTTACAGTACCTTTACTCTAATATAGATGAAGGAAAGCTTGTTTTCTCCGTTTTTCTTGACTTTCGAAAAGCATTCGACTGTGTGGACCATAAGATATTACTCTCGAAACTACACTGTTATGGCATTCGAGGAATTGCCCATGATTGGTTCAAATCATACCTAACAAATCGGAAGCAATACGTTGTCGTTGACGACGCAAAATCGGACCCACAGACAATTAGCCATGGAGTTCCACAAGGGTCTGTCCTAGGGCCTCTCCTATTTCTGATATTTATAAATGATATCAAATCAACAACATTTTTCAAATACATACTTTTTGCCGATGACAGCACGCTTTCTACGGTCTTTCCGAGCCAAAATCCCGCTATGATTGTGGAGAGCATAAATAATGAACTCCATAAGGTTTCATTATGGCTTAAAGCTAATAAAATAAGCCTCAACATCGAAAAAACAAAGTATATTACATTCTCATACAAGAAAAGCATATCTCTCCCACACATAAAAACTGGCGAAGGTGAAATTGAAGAAACCAACTCATGCAAGTTTCTGGGCATCATAATAGATAAACATCTGACCTTTAAAGAGCACATCGCTAATATTAGTTCTAAATTATCGAAATCCATCGGAATCCTGAACAAAGTTAAAAATTACCTGCCTGAAACAGCTTTATGAATGCTCTACCGAACGCTCATTTCACCATACTTGCAGTACGGAATAGAAGCATGGCACGGAACTGATAAAAATAAAACCAATATAATTTTTACTCTGCAAAAATAAAATCAGAGCGGTAAAGAATCTAGAATATAATGCTCACACAAATGATTCATTCAAACATTTACAAATACTTAAACTTCCAGATCTCTATAAAATCTCCATTTGTAATTTCATTTACAAAACATTAAGAAATGATGGTGACAATAGCCTGAAACTATTATTAAGTGCGCAAACTGGTCATCACGACCATTTAACCCGAAATAGAAGTAAATTCATGCTTCCTTATTATTCAAAGGCCCGGTCGCATCACAGTATCCTCTTCGTTGGAACTAAAACTTGGAACTCAATACCTGCGGAGATCCGTGATAGTAATTCTTACAAGTTATTCAAAAGAAATCTCGAGACTCACTTCCTATCGGAATATTAGTCATGTAAGATCACCAAGTCAAATCTTGTCTCCAACATGACTGTTTCCAATAATGAAATTTGCCATGGGTAATATGTAATTCGCCTTCAGTCTGCTGTTAAATCTTTTATCGAATGTACTGTTAAATATAGTCCACATAACCTATATTGTAAAATGAAATATCTGATATCGATTGAATTATCTCACTGATCAGTCTAATGTGAAACTAGGTTAAGTGATTTAGGTTAAACATTATTGTACACCTTAGAATAATGTTGATGGTAGGATGCCCCAGAAGTCGCTGAACTTATTCGGGCCCACAGGTAGCTATATTCAAACTTGTCCATTGTACTAGACTTAAGAAACATTCTACCTCTGTATCTCCTGTGGTAAATAAATTGTTTAAATTGTTTAGATAAGCACAACAATTTAACTAAGTGCAAGGAGATTGAAAACATTTTTTATAAAAATAGGCTTCCTAAACAGGTTTGTAATTTGTTACAGCCAAACTTGGTAATAATGGAATAATATCAATGATATGGGTTCAAAATTGCTATTTTAAGTTTTGTAGCATGCTTGTAATATTTCAAACCTCATCTGAATTCAATCATTGAAACGTTTAAGGGAAGCATTTTGACAAAATGGTCAACTTTGGTTCTATTGGACGTACGTCTATGAAAATTTGCAGACTACTAGATCTCCACATTTGTAACAACTTATCTTAAACAAAAATTTTTCATAAGGCCATAGAAAATTTTTTATTTGAAAAAAAAAAATTATATATATACATATATTATTCATTACATCTTCAAAATTTACAAAGCTAGAGCAATGCGGTTTGTTGCATTTGAAAGTCAAACGTGCGCTCTATCCATAATATGGGGGGAATTTTTGATTTATTTCATTCCGAATTTATATGAATTTTTTTGTCAGAGTCTCAATGCAAAAGTTATAAATTTTAGGGTAAAAAAGTCTACGGAAATCTTTCCAGAAACAATTTTGGAAATCGCCCCGTAATATTGATAGAGCACATATGTCAATTTCAAATGCAACAAACCGCATTGCTCTAGCTTTGTAAACTTCGAAGATGTAATGACAAACGTCTTGATAAGTTACTTTTTTTATAAAACCTATTTTTAAGAAACAAAATGCTTCTCCTCCTACATTTTTTGAGCTACAGTGATGATTTTGGTATCATTGGATGCAGAAAAACAAGGGCTTTAAAATGTATTGAGAAGTTTTTCAAAATTCATTCTTGTTTCAAAGTTATGACGTCATAAATTTGAATTTTTTTGAGAATATTTTGATTTTTTTTCTTTTTAATTTTTTAAATTTTTATATTGGAAATTTGAGGAAAAACATTCAAGTTTTTGGAATGTCCACGTTATTCTGCATCCAATGATACCAAAATCATTACTGTAGCTCAAAAACTATCAGAGAAAAAGCATTTAGAAACCCCCCCCCCAAATGTCGTTTTCTATGATTTCCCATTTTCTTTTCAAGAAAATCGCATTTTGTCATGAATGATAAATGATTCTAAATTGTATTTCCTATCAGTATACCAAATTTCATTGCTCTAAATTCAATAATAAAAAAAATATTCGGATGGGGATGAGGAATATGAATGATGAAATATATAAAAAAATGAAATAGAAAAAAATTGAAAATTTCAGATTTTTTTTTTTTTTTTTGTCCACGTTATTCTGCATTCAATGATACCAAAGTCATTACTGTAGCTCAAAAACTGTAGGAGGAGAAGCATTTAGAAAACCCCCCCAAAAATGTCGTTTTCTATGATTTCCCGTTTTCTTTTCAAGAAAATCGCATTTTGTCATTGATGATAAATGATTCAAAATTGCATTTCCTATCAGTATACCAAATTTCATTGCTTTAGGTTCAAAAATGAAAAAAAAGGTCCGTAAGAGGGATGCCCTCCCCCCCCCGGGAGGGACGTTAGCTCTGGGGTAGGTTCCTGATATTTTTACAGACATTCGGGGACATGTCTCTAACTCATTTAAAGCAATAAAAAAAAATCGGGAGAATCAACTTTTGGACTGCAGATGCCCCAAAATGCTTCCCTTAAGGAATTTACAATCATTTGCTTGCTATTAGGTAGCTTTATAAATTATCCAATGGCAATGACCTTACAACTATTGTTATTTCAATAATGTCTAAGGTTTTTAGTTAATCAAATAAACTATTCTTCATGAACAGATTTTGAAGTTTTCAAAGCTAAATAGAAATTTGGAAAAAAGTGAACTTTTTTCACATAATATCAAAAAATTTTGGAACTTTCTTTTAATTCATTCCCTTCAATTCTGAAATTACACCCTGCAAGAGCCATACCAAAACCGCCAGCAAGGCTATTCTTACCTTTATCTTTTTTTTGCTATATCTCTAAATCTAAGCATTTGCGAGCACAATTTCGTTCATGTAAAACGTCTTAAAGTGTCTCCAGTTATCTAAATTTTGTAGTGAAATTATATAAGTCATTGACATCAATAAATTCAATATTGACCCTGAGTTTGAAGAAGGTCCAAGCGGTCAGCAAATTTACCGGTCAATGTGAAGTTTAATGCAATCACAGAAAATAATTATTTGATTTCAAAGAATCGCTATAGGAACCTATTTAAGAACGTTTTACAGGAATGACATTCTGCTCGCTGAAGCGTTATTTTCGAATTATTTAACTTTGAAGTTGGCCTTTGCGCTCAATGGAAACAAGCGCGCAAAACGGAATTTAATTAATAACGGAAGCTATAACAAACGTAAAGAGGTTGGGTCGTGAGGGGGAGGCACAGTTCTTCTAGTGAAAATTATGAATAAAGCTTCTAGCCCACCCATTAGGGTGACGACCGCAATCTTGTTTACATCGGCTCCAAGATGGCGGCGCCCATGGTGGTCGCCAATAATGAAATTTGCCATGGGTAATATGTAATTCGCCTTCAGTCTGCTGTTAAATCTTTTATCGAATGTACTGTTAAATATAGTCCACATAACCTATATTGTAAAATGAAATATCTGATATCGATTGAATTATCTCACTGATCAGTCTAATGTGAAACTAGGTTAAGTGATTTAGGTTAAACATTATTGATGTAAACAAGGTTGCGGTCGTCACCCTAATGGGTGAGTTAGAAGCTTTATTTATAATTTTCACTAGAAGAACTGTGACAAAAGCGACATGGTTAGGAAAAATGCGCAAATTACTGCGATCACAACAACCAATTCAATACTAATAACCTATCCTGATAAAATTCCAAACATATCAATGCATGTACAGACGATCTTTCAATGTTACACTGTTGAATTCGGTATCCATGATACCGGAAACTCAGACATCCTATGTTTCTTGAGAAGCAGACACCGAACAAATACATAAACAAACATACAACGGGTATTATAGGGTTAGATGATTGTAAAAGTATCGGTATCGGTAGTAGTATCGGTCAAAGTATCGGTATTTTCAAGTATCGGTATCGGTATCGGCCAAAAAATGGGTATCGGTATCGGCCAAAAAAATGGTATCGGTACATCACTAAATGTCAGCGTTAAGCTAGATGGACCCATGGAAAAATTCCGTCAACATTATCTAACCTATGCTATCCTAATTCTATGTCGTGACCCGCATCGCCGCAAAGTACGTTCACGATGCAAAGGCCTAGCGATCGTCATTACATGATAGCAACTGCGGTTCTTGTAGGCCCTACACCACTAATGCGTTGTCCACTGTTGCCAATACGTGGAACGGAAAATCGGTTAGGTTTAAAATGATTATGCCCAGCACATATGCGCAAGAACACACAAAGCTCTCTTGATTCGGAGTTCCCCTCCGGTGACAAATCACCATTACTCAAAAACGATTACTTCGGGCACAGCTGTTCTCAAAATTACTATATTTAATTTAATGTTTTTTAGTTATTCAATATGGCCTGAAAGCTGTACAAAAGCGACATGGTTAGGAAAAATGCGCAAATTACTGCAATCACAACAACCAATTCAATACTACTAACCTATCCTGATGAAATTTCAAACATATCAATGCATGTACAGACGATCTTTCAATGTTACACTGATGAATTTGGTATCCATGATACCGGAAACTCAGACATCCTATGTTTCTTGAGAAGCGGACACCGAACAAATACATAAACAAACATCCAACGGGTATTATTAGGTTAGATGATTGTAAAAGTATCAGTATCGGTAGTAGTATCGGTCAAAGTATCGGTATTTTCAAGTATCGGAGTATCGGTATCGGGCAAAAAATGGGTATCGGTATCGGTATCGGCCAAAAAAATGATATCGGTACATCACTAGTTAGGTGCAACACTTTTGTTGTAAATGTAAATGTTATGTGAAATGATTTCTTTTTCTCTATAGCACTAGGGTTATAAATTGTACATTAGACCAGAATAGTCCAGGTTTGATACTAGTTTGGTACAGCTGGTATTTGTTGAAAGAAGTGTAGCTTTGCTGCCTATGGTAAACAGGTGATAAAAATAGAAGAGTATTCTTCCATTCCATTAACTTGAACTTTGCCCACTTCCTGATAGTTATGATGAAAACTTATCTGTCCAACATTTTATTGCTAGAATGACCAATATACGTAGAGACTTGAGTTTTTGTTACTAACTGCTACGACAGAAAATGTCCCAAAATGTAAGCGGTTGCAGATTTCAGACAATTTCTAAATGTGTACAAATTCAGTACACACTTTGTTCCTTTATTAATTTTAACTGGGGTCTGTATGTGTTGGAATTCGTGATATAAATAAATGCGTAATCATTATTGTTGTGTTGCTGAAAAATTTTTTCCATCTGGTACAAGTCATAACTCTTCATTTGCATATTATTGAGAAAAGTTTCATTACCTTACCATATGAAGCATATTTTTGAGTTGAGAGTATCATCAAGATGAATATAGTAGTTTCATTTGGGCATGCATAAGGTTTAGATGGGAAGAATTGAAAAATGATCACAATCATCACATGTTCATCACTTGAACACAATTATTTAATAAGTAACATTATATAATGATATTTTGGTACCAATTAAAATTTCTGTGCAGCACTCATTTAAAATTTCAGATATTGTTTTTTGACAGATCGTGTGCACTATTTCTTAGTAAGTGATTGTCAGAGAAGTCTTTGAACTTTAATATCTTAATAGACTTTATAATGTTGGCCAAAAAGAGTAGTTTTTTGTGCTGTAAGTTTTTGTGTCGTCAAATTTATGCTGAATAAAATAGGAAAGCATCATTTGAAACAATTTTATTTTTCTGAGATTAAACTACAAAAAATGGCAGGAGTATGCTTGTGAAAATAAAAGAATGCAACTAATCCAAAAATGAATGGTCAAGAGAGTAGAAGTTGAAGTCTAAACTGGAAAAAGTACTCTAGGGTAAAGCATTGGAATTATAGAGTGGCATCTGAGCATTCAATGAAATGATGGGTGACATTGATTGATTGTTGTAGTTGCTGAATTTTTTTGTTGTTGGTGCATTGCTGATAGATTTGAGGAATGTTTGTTGTGATTCAATTGTATCAAATAAGGGGGTAGGTATGAGAGCTCCCATTCAGAAAGTTCAAGTAGATTGAGCATGATTGCTAATTGGGCTGGCAGAGTGCTATTAAATCATATGAAAGAGGAAACAGAAAGGGCAATAGGAGACAAGCTGTTCAGTTTTAGGCATTGTGGAGGATGTATGGATCTGATTTTAGCTTTGAAGGAAATGAAGTGGATGATACAGTTGATCAGGGAGTGTTGTTTGAAGTGCTTTGAGTGTCTGGTGTGAAGAGCAAGGTGCTCAAGACTATGAGCTATTATATTGATAGCAGAGCATATGTGAGAACTGATAGTATAGTGAGTGAATAGTTGGAATTGCTCATGAGTTGGCATCTGTGGTATGTAAGGTCACGTTTGTTAACTATGCATACAGAGGGAAGTTTGTAGTGTTAGAAATTTTGGCTGCTCAGAGCACAGTCATCAATAAATTGCAGCTACTCTGTGCTGATAATTTCGCATTATTAACTAAGATGAAGAAAATTTGTAGACTGGTAAGAGTGTTTATAAGGGTCTTTTATGGAAAGACTACAGATGGTTGTTAATTAGAATTAAAACAAAAATTGTTTATCAAAGTTGTTTATAGTATTCAGGAGTGCTTGAGGCTGCTATAATGAATTAAAAAAGGTGAATACTAGAATATGGTGAGAAGCATGGCAAAGTTTGTCAGGAGCTTCAAGGAAATGTTACCTGACCATAAATGCTTTAAAATTGTACTGTAAGGAAATAAGGCATTTTGTTGTTTCATTAGTTGAATATACTTAATCCTCCTTTTTATCTCAATTTCATTCTATTGTATTCAGTTTTGTTTGTTTACTGAATGCTTTTTAAATTTTTTCAGCTTCCTCTTACAGTAAAGAAAAAATAACTTGATAATATAAACTTAATCAATAAATTAAATAATACCTGAATAACTTCATAAAGCCTGCCTTCCTATTAAAGGAATAACCTGTGTGATCAGGACTCTCATTAGGTAAGTCATTTATCTTTTATTTGAAGATGCTCATAATGCCAGTCTTTAATTTCTATAGTTGTTATATATTGCAGGATTAAACTATTTCTTGTGATAGTGTTGAAATATAGTCAAGATCAAAGAAGTCACATTTTCTCTTCAATTTAGAAGAACATTAATGAGTGACCTCTTGTATTGCTATTGCAGTTGTACAGTAGGATGAGTTGATGCCATACTGCAAACTTGAAGGTTATGATTGTTTGTCCTTGTTTACCTTCAGAGCAGCAAGGGTCAGGTGGATACCAGCGAGTTGGTGCTGGCTGGAGTGCCTGGCAGTGTTGGGGCCACTGATTGACTTCTGGAGTCTGACAGGTGAGCCTTCATGGCCTGCTTTACTTCTTTGATGCCACTTCTTAAATCCTGTGGCTCCTTAGTTTTTTTAGTTATTTGCTTCTATAGTTTAAGTTTAGCTTAGTTGTGAATTGTCTTCAGCTTCTAGATATTATAGTAGTGGCCATAATGGTTTGGACAAATAAAAACTAGATAAGCTGTCATCAATAACTTCAATGCTAAAAGCTGTAGTGAGCTCAATTTATACCTATATGTGAAGTCACATGTCTTAACTAACAGGTATTAAAGTCTTAAATCATTTGGGTGAACAAAACACAAGTTGTAAACAAATACATTCAAATAGTTAAAATTTTATGTGGTCAAAAATGTTCAGACAAATATTATAGAAACTGAATAAATATTTTAAATATGCTATTAAGATGAAATATAATAAAATAATCACCAATTTAATATTTAGTATGGTACCCTTTATTGTCAATATTGGCTTGACATCTTCTGCTAGAAGATGTCACCAAGTGGCTGCATTCTTCTTGTGTTATTTTTGCCCATTCATCTTCTAAAGCAGTCCACAAATCTTGCAAATTTTCGAAATTCTTTGCCTTCGTCCTTTCTCCTAAAAGTTTACAAACATTCATGTTGGAATTCAAATCCGAGCTTTGTGCTGGCTAGTCCATAACAGTGACTTCTTCTTGATCCAGGGATGACTTCCTGGAGCATTGTCTTGCATAAAAATAGGGTCTTCAGCTGGAGAGTTCTTGATAACTGGTACCACATGTCTCAGCAGAAGTTCCTTGTACACTTCTTCGTTTTCTCTTCCTCTCATGCAAACTTGCGGGTCGGAAATTTTTGCTGAAATACCGAAGACCATAATGTAACCCACCAAACTTGACACTAGATTTGACGCACTGTTTGGACAATCTTTCGGCATTTAATTGACGAATAAATCTTTTTCCATCTGATCCAAACAAATTGTGATTTGTCACTGCCACTTGACACACCAGCGGTGCTTGAGCCATCCTCATATTTAGCCAAAATATCACTAACTACACTTTTAGGTTGCTGATTTGATTGTGATGGCTATTGCCCTTATTGGCAGATTTTCTTCAAGGTACAATTTCACAATCAACTCACAAACAAAAGCAGGTGTAGGCACTTCCTTAGGCAGGTTGGTGCATTGGCTGCTGCCCAAATAATTACACTAGTCTTATCTGGATCAATGTACCTAACTTTCTCTCTGGCAACATTTGTTTACTCGAACATGAATGTGGAAACGAATAGATGTCCAATCTTTTTTGACCACATAAAATTTTTATATTCTAATATATTTGTTTACAACTTGTTTTTTGTTCATCCAATTGATTCAAGATTTTAACACCTGTTAGGTAGACATGTGGCTTTACATGTGTGTATAAATTGAGCTCATTGCAGCTTCTAGTATTGAAGTTATTGATGATTGTTTGTCAAGTTGTTAGCTGTCCAAACCATTATGGCCGCTACTGTATATTTAAGGTTTGGTTGCGTGTGTAAGATTATTTAAGGCCTTTAAGTTATTCTCAATTCTTGAATTTCATTTATAAAATTTTAATTTATTCATAATTTTTTTTTGTTTAGCTATTTTGAATTTTTGCAATAGACAATAATTCAAGTTACTACTTTTTATCTATTTAATTTTGAATCATGATTTCCAGCTGATAAAAATTCATGAGTCTTCTCTTGTGTAGCCTTTGAGATTGCTAACAAGTCACCCATATCACAATTTTGTAGTTTTCCTTCATCCTCTGTTATATTTTCTTCATTCATAAGGCTTGCTGTCAGTGTTCCTAAATTATAGACTGTGTAGTTGATCTATACTGGTCTTGTGGAACCTTCAGCATTTCTGTTTGAGGAGGCCGACATTTAAGTGTTCTTCTAACAGTAAGGGAATGTCAGGCTGATGTGCCTGATGGATATGAACCTTGAGGCCCGAAAGTGGCTCAAGAGAAATCAGTGGCATGTACTTCAGATGGAGTGTCTGAGGAGTATGGGTGGGGTGACATTGTGGGATAGGTAAATCAATGAGATGAGGAGTATGACGAATGTGGGAAGGGTGGCAAAAAGTGTGAATAGCTGTATGTTGAAGTGGTTTGACCATATGGGGAATAAAAATGGATTTGTTGGGGGAAGGAAGCAATGAAGTCAGAAGCACAAAAGGAATTTTAGAGGTTAGTCAAAAACTTCATAAATGAATGGAGTTGAAAGCACGTTGTACCATCTTCTCAGAAGATGACCAACAGTTAAAGATGAGTTTATAATGATTGTATAAGAAGTAGTATAAGTAGCTTGTATAAGAACACACTATGTTTCTTGTTGCACATTTTCTTTAGTTTATAGTATATGATCTTTTGTCTTTCCTCTTTAAAAACATTTATGCAATGGTAATGAAGCCGTAAATAAACTAATACTCAAGTATTTAGCATTTGTGATTTTTTCTGCAATGTTGGATAATTTTTTGCACATGCTGTTGATTATTGCTGGATTTTGAATGCTGTTTGATAATTGGCCTCATCGATTTTCATCTATTTGTTGGGGGGTTTCTATCCCTTTAACATTTGTGTCTTGCAGCCAGAAAAAAGGGTGAAGTAAGTAATAGTAACACTGTTAGAAATACTGAAGATCAATTTAAAAAATGTTCAGTCTATGGTAGCAACTTCTATAATATTTAAATTTGTTTCAAAATTTTAAGTATTAATTTTTTGGTAGAAAAATTACATAAAATTGCAGGATGTCTTCAATTTTTGGAATGTCAATTTCATAACCTTATACAGGGTGTTTGTAAACTCAAGGTACAAATTTTGGCAGTGGGTAGAAAAGCTGATATCAACTTTTTTATGAATAACAAAAAGTCTGGAATCTATCATTTACAAGATATCACATCATGTTCCTCCACAGCCAGAAGCCACCTTAACCTAACCTCATGAATCGATGTACTTATAATAGATTCTCAACATAACTACCTTCTGCTACAATGCAGGTTCTGTACCAATGCAGTAGTTATTTCTGGACATGATTATATGCGTCCTGCAGCCTCTACTATCCTTCAAATGAGATCCATCTGTCTCCACTGGCTATTCAGAAACTAAACTGTTCAGGTGACCCCAAAGGTAGAAGTTCAAAGGTGTTAAATCTGGTGACCAAGCTGGCCGTGGTACGGGTCCAAATCGTCCTATCCATCTGTTCAGAAAGGTACAGTGAAGATATTGATGCACATCCTTAGTGACATGTGGTGGAGGTTTGTTGTGTTGAAACCAATTATTGTGTCATATGTCCGGAAGTACATTTTCTAGATCAGGTAATAAGTCCCTGAGAAATACTTCATAGCTTTTTTTAAATTTGGGTAGCAATTCATAGTGTCAAATTACTTCACACCATGGACCACACACATAAACAAATGTTGCCGGATGCAGGTGTTGTGAATCTTCTCATTCAGTTTCCCGTAAATGAGAGCTTTCCTGACAATTTTTATACCCACTGCTGAAGTTTGTACCATGAGTTTACAAACACCATGTTTGTATGGATTGTATATGGTAAGAAGAAAAGAAACCTCACCTGTTGGAATTTCATTTTCATTTCAGAAATAATCTTAGTTGAACTTGAATGTTCATGAGCCTATATGTGAATGAACGTTTTTTGTGTAGCATTGTTCATTGATTATTGCTATGTTTGAATTTACCATGCCAGTTCTGAAGGTCTAGTTTTAATTATGAAAGAATGATTACATCCATCTTAACTTGCTAATTCTCATTGCATAGGCTTAAACGATATGTAATTGCAACCATTTTGTGGACTCTACTTCGTAACAGACAGATAACACTCTGAAACTAAATCTAGACAACTACTTCTGCCTTGATGATGTCCCACCAATGGGAGACCCTAATGAAGACTATACCTTCTTCAATTTGTTGTTCAAGTTTGCATATGAACCTTTGATTTGTGTTAACTATTCGTTATTGATTGATCATATGAGACCCAAAAATAAATATACCCATCTTGTGCTAGCTGATTGTTATAAAGCAACCAGATCACAAAAAAGTAAAGTATTAACTCACCAAGTAATACGAAAGTGCACGTTTCATTTGAAAACCAAATTATTTGAAAAACAGGTATCACTTCAATGAAATAATCACTTTGAGTGCACACTCTTTTTTTTTCACTGAAGAAGCTTCAAGTGGTTCATCCTATAACACAAAGACAAAAATTATATTACTCTTTTCTTTTAATAAATGATTTTGAATTGTTTGATCCAATTGATATATGGTTATATTGCATTATTGGAATGTTTGGCCACTTATTTTTTTCTGTAATGACGGAAGAACAGTGTTATGTTTTTAATTTTTCTAGTTAAAGCTTCAGTTTTCTCAAATATTAGAGCAAACAAGCATCCTATTGGTCAGGGACCTTAGCACCCAGCATGGAGCGTGCAGTGGTTATGGTGCACAAGCTGACAGATGCTGAAGTGGAGAGGCTGTGCTGCAGGCAGGATTTCATCAAGCAAGAAGCTGCTGCAGAGAACATGGCAGAAGGTGAGACTTAGTTTTGGTCTGGGAACAAAACACAGACAGTTTATATTAAAACAGAAAATTAAGTCTTTCTAGTATGGAAATAAACTAAATGGTATTAAGATAGAAGCTCATGTTGCTGGTTGAAAGGAAAAATCTGCTGTTTGTGATATGAAATGAAGCAAAGGGAAATAAATTATCCTTATATAGTAAAACTCCAAGTCTCTTCAAATAAATTTCCATGTTTTTGTTTAAAATTTCCCCTATGTTATTACAATCAGCAGAGTTTCTACATGTATGAACAGTTGCTTTTTTGGTTTGTCGATCTCTCTGTCACGCTCTTAACACTCTGACTGCAACGTGTGGTACTGGTGGCAATGGATAAGATTTTCATAATGCTGTTGACTTACCTGTGGCTGCAAAATCAATTTTCATAATTACTTAGTTAAAGCTAGATGAGGGTATGAGTCAGTTCATGATTGCTAGTTTCAAGTTTGCCTATTACTATTGACTTTAAATTTGAGTTGAATATTAAACTTCACTTTTTCTAATTGTGGTCAAAGTGTTAGGGATACCTAATGATCATATTTGTGATACAAATAATACTTCTATCACTGGTACTATTAGCATGGATATACATAGTTGTGTGTCATTTACATCTGGGAGATTTATTTAGAAAAAATATCACATCCCCTCATTCTTGACAAGTCATGAACATCAATAGGATATATTGTTGCAAAAACTTTATTCAAAATAAAACCAAATTGCACATTAAATATTTCTTTCTAGTCATTATTTTGTCATGGTCTGTATAGCCAATTTTAGTTTAAATAGAATTTCTTGAGCCATACAGAAGATGAAACAAAGTTTGAACATAATGCAATTGGTATGTACATTTTGTGAATATCAGGAGCATAGACAAATTGTAAGTCCCATGCTGTGAGTGGAGATGTGGCAACATGAGACACAAAGTTTTAGTGTTCTCAACAGTATCTGCAACTTGTTGTTTTTGGGTTATGCTGTCATTTTGCATTCATTTTGGTGTACACAGCCATGTGTGTAGATGATGTGTGTACATTTGGGAATGCAATACTGCATGTAAATTTCTGTTCTGAGTTGATCATTGGAGTACCATATTTGTTGCTCCTTTACATGACACAATTTTTAGTGTCAGAGACATTGACACCGTGGATTTTTATAAGAATTACTCTCAGAGTAAACCTTATTTCACTGATATTCTTTCTGTCTGCTAAACCATGCTATGAGTGTAATGTTGTGTATTCAAAAACCATCACCCCCTCACGGGGATACAATCATTGTTTCTATGGGAATAAGAACTCTCAGGAAAAATATATGAAGTGCTGCATTAAAGTTAGGTAGGACTTCATTTTTTGAAATAAAATACATTTTCGTTTTGTTATGGACCATTTTTTTGTAGTTTGCTGCTGTCCAATTTTTCAGTATTCATTACTTTCTGTGTCAAGTTTAATTATGTTTCATGAACTGCTTTCTTGACTTACTGTTTCTATGCACCCTGCGCATAGATTCCCCATTTCCTCAACACTATTCTAAATGGTGCCTTTCTCCTTCCTATCTATGGAACACCCGAGTTGGATAAGTAGGCTTAAATTTTTATCTAATCAAATTTGAAAACTTTCAAGAAGCTGTGGTATAGCTCTGTTAAAGATGAGCAGTTCAGTGGTATAAGGAGTTGTGTTGAGTTTTGGTCTTTGTCTTCAGTGTGAAACTTCCTCCCACAAGGTTGAGAAATGGTGTCATAATTGAGAAAAGATATCACTCACTGGATTTCATTCTATTCTAATTGTCTCATGAATGATTCAAAAATTGATTTACACTAATTTTTAATTCAAACTTGCATGATGTCCTTTAGAAATATAATGAAGTGCAAAGTACATATTTTAATGCAAATTTTTATTGTGTTTGCTAGTTTATTTTGAATTGTGAGTACTATTTATTCTGAATACTTTGTTTCTCGCTTCTTATGGTCATTTAAATTTGCTGGTGTAAGCTAAAAAATGATTAAAGCTCATTTAATCTCCAAAGCTTTTGGAGTATCAAGTATTTAGTTGAAAGAATTGCACTGTGTTCCTTGCTATAAGTATTTCTAGATTCATTTTCCAAACCTACTAGATTGTTCCAGTTCTCATGTACTAGAATACTAACAAAATTGTCAACATTGTCAAAAACATGATATTATCTTTGTATTTTAACATTCAAAGAGCTGTTACTAGTTTCGATATCTCAGATGCAATTTTTCTCAGTGAGCTTGTGTCACTTGCAGGTGATCTGCCGAGCTCTGGGAGCCTTCTAAAAGAAATTTACATCAAAAGTGAAGTGCCTGACGCTGAGCTGGAGGCCGTTACTGTAAAGGACGAGCCCATTGACTGGCATCAGGAGCCCCAGGTGCTGCAATTGGTTGCTTACTCTCCTTTTGAGTGCTGCCAATTGTTTACTCTTTTCTTGAATGCTTCTAATTGGTGCGTGCAAATAATACGCACTGTAGGTTCAAGTTTTTAATTTTTTGATCCACTTGGGAGACAAATTAACTGGAACAAAGTCGAAAAGAAAATCGTGAAAAGGTACGATACAAGGCTCTAGTACGAAGTAGTTTTATGTTGCTTGTCAAAGCGTTTCTTTGACTATAGTTTAGACTCGTAGTTCGAGACGCTAGTAGTTTCTCAGCGTCCTGGTGGTACTCCAAGCGCAAGAGCACTTCTCTTCTAAGTGCTCTTGTGCCCTCGTCTCCTTCAGCCAGCAAGGGTTAGAAAGAAGTTTTCCAGACGTCTTGACTCTGTTCTCGAGCAAAGGTATAAGGTGTACTACTATTTAAGGTAAGAGGAGAAAGAAAAGATGAGACAATTAATTTGTCAAATTAACTGGATAAAGATGAATAACACATTAATGAAAAGAAATACACAAAAGATATAAGATTAGCACACTTACCCTATCAACGCTGCACATTCGGTGAGAAATTCTTTGCACTACAAGACAAAGAGAAGGAACTCCCAGGATCAACAGGAAGGGGCCTCGGCAGTAAAGTTATACTGTAAAAGAAGGTTTAATCATAAACATAGGGTAACAAAAAGTGAATTGAAGTAATAAAATCAATGTGATTCAGAAACTGTCTTAATTCATTGGTTCATTGAAACTCACCTGAGGAATTTGTCCTCTGTGAGGTTTCTCTTCTTTTAGTGGTGAAAGTCAGGTGAAAGGCTCATATGGAGCAACAAAACACGGAAGAGAAAATCCCGTTGGTCTTAATATTAACTGAAAGGAATTAACACTTGCTAAATTACGGACAGCCTATCTGACGACTGTATCGTAGTAATCGCTTCTCGAGGAGAACAGCAAAGGTAAGTTAATAATCGCCTCTAGAGGAGTACAGCAAAGGTAAGTTAATAATCGCCTTTCCAGGAAGACAGCATGAGTAAGTTAATGATCGCCTCTCGAGGAGGACAGCAAAGGTAAGTTTAAATAAGTTACACATTAATAATAAGACTTCCATTGGAAAAAAGTGATAAGAAAAAAGACGGACAGAAATGTTCGTCCTCATGCTAAACAGTGGTCCTTGATGGCGGCCCCAACGGAACTTCACAGCACTGGTCCGTTGCACCAAGAGTAACTTCCACAGGTAACACTGGGTGACCTTCAGAAGCAAAGGCATGGACGGTAATAGAAGCAATCTATACTATAATAAGAGCCTCGTCCGTCCGTCGGTCCGTCCGAAGCCAGCCTGCAGTGTGTGATGAGCGTATCAGTGATACCAGCTCCAGCCCTATATATTTTGACGGGCCGTGTTCACGCGGCCTCATCAACTCTCGAGAGATTGAATCTTTTTTATTTCTTACGGCCTTTCTTTCATTACGCCTTCTTATTTCAAATAAAGGGGGGTGGACTAGTAATAATAATGATTGAAACTAGGGACAAGTTCACAATCTCACCTCCGTCCGTGCTCCAAACCTCAAGTGTGAGGTGAATCGAGGTCTAGACGACTTTGTTACGGAGGTGAGCGCACTGTATTTCTTATAGATTACTCTCTTCTTGAGTGCTTCTAATTGGTTGCTTACTCTCTTCAGTGTTCCCGATTACTTCTTTACTTTTAGTACTTCTGATTGGTTCTTTACTCTCTTCTTGAGTGCTTCCTGTGGAATGCTTAAGGCCATTTTACACTGGCGGTGTCTTCGCGCTCCACACCGTCGCTCCATCCATGTTCTGCAAATTATTCTGACAGTATTGCAAGAGTAATACTAAAGATTACTGTCTCGGGGGAATTAGCGTCGAATTAAGAGGCAATGTGAAAGCAATTTGGTGTGAACTGATGCTCAATCCTCTCGTGGGAGGAACTATAAAAAGTTCAGCGTCGCTCCACACCGTCGCTCCACACCGCTAGTGTAAAATGAGCTTAAGTCTCTTCCTGAATGTATCCTATTAGTTACTTTCCCTCCTCTTGGATGCTTCCAATTGCTTACTAACTTTCTTCTTGAATGCTTCCGTTTGATTTCAGTAGAATATTTATCATTTTGAAGAAAATTTGAACTGAATTCATATGCAGTCCGTTTTAACTCGGTCTTGGCCTCTTTTTTGTGACATTTATATCATTATTTCTGCTTTCACCTCTTATGGTTTTGCGCATTTCTGACATAATTGACAAAACTTGTCACCCAGCAGATTTAATTCTACTCCAATTGCGTTATTCATGATTTTAAGCATCTCACGTTAGATTAGCTTAATTTATTGCTAAACCGTTCCATTTGCTGCTGAGCGATGTTTTACTCCTGTTCCAGAAAATAGTCTCACTGCGCACTCCATTATTCTCGAATTTCAATTCTGTTGAACTGAGATTTAATGTCTATTTGATTGCCTAATTCGTGGTTAGTGTAACATATCTTATTTTCAAAAATTGTTGTGCCTGTCTTAGAGTGATTGTTTGTATCTTAGACTGCTGGTATTGAGTCTTTTTTTTTGTAATTCTTGATGTGATCCACTTAATCCCTTTCCTCAACCACACCTATTCTTGATTAAGCTATGGTCCCATGATTAATAGTATTAAAGCTATTTTCAGCATGCTTCTTGTATTCCCAGTGTCGTGGAGCCTTTTCTTAATTGCGTTGTGCCTCAGTCAGTTGACTTAAACGACGCATTGTAACTGGTTTACGCCAGTGATCGTTTCAAGATGCTCTGAAGTTTTCTTTTGCCTTCTCAACTTCTTTAAACATTGGCTGCCAAATTTGTGATTTAAAGATGTCCGTGGGGAACTATTGATGATGTCCGTGTGGAATTAGTGAGAGAATCAGATTGCTGATTTTTATTTGTGTTTCTTGCTTCGCGTGTGAAACCAACGAATGAAATTTTATTTTTGTTTTGCTAATGTAAAAAATCACTTCAGCTACTCTCATTTATTCAGAGACAGTATTTCTAATACAGTTAAAGTTGCTTATAAATTTAAGAAGAATAATCAAGTTATGTTTTTTAAAGAGAAAAACGTTGACATTAAAATTTTGTGCAGGAATCTTTATCCACAATATTGTGGTCATGACAGGCGCTATTGCATGTAGAAGATATTGCATGAATACTTCGTTAAATTTTTGCTCTGTATTGAAGTATTAACCGGTTGTGAAGAGAGAGAGTGCTTTTCAAATTTCTCTTGCGCTATTTTTGCTTCATATATAATTTTTCAATGATTTTTCTTGTATTTTGTTTTGAACAAGTGAGCGCATTTCTTAAGATTAATATAAGAATGGATGCACAAGTGCACAACTTAGTCTCAAAAGTACATGGTTAAAAAGTGCATAGTTACTTTCAATTGCAATTTGCGTATAGTGCGTTTTTTTTCCTGAAGATCTTGGCCAGTAATAATCGGCAAAAGTTCTTTCGCACAGGCCAGTTCAAGTTCAGGCTCTCATGCAGTTACTTTCAAGAGAGAAGTAGACAGTGACTGCACTGAGGCACGTTCAGAGCACGCACAAGCAGAGAAGAAGTTAAGGGAAGGCAGCTCTGGTGCGTACAACACAAGTGATGTTAATCAGGAACCAGCTGGAGCATCTCAAGGGAGCGTTGACTCGCAACCATCAGATGTGTCGGGTAACGGCAGTGGTGTTGAGGCCGCACCTCCTGACATACTCACGCCACAGCCCTCACTCTGTGAACATTGTGATTACTCCACTGGTAGAAAAGGTGTTATGGAGCTGCACCTCCGTGTCAGGCACAAATTGGGATGTTACTACGAATGTGGGTTATGTGATTACTCGACTATGTACATAAGTATTTTGAAGCGGCACTTAGTTGAGCAGCATGATAATGAGAGCCAGTACGAAGGTCTGTCCCGGAGTTACCAATATACAGGTGTGAAAATGACGGGGGAACAGCGACGTAACAAACATGGTCAGGAAGAGCTCAAATGTGATTTCTGTGACTCTCATTTTGTCATCGATTCCGGTTCTGATTCGCGTAAAAAAGGTGCATTTGACAATACTATGGTGAACAAGTGTGAAGTGTGCGAATATTCTTCAGCAAATGAAGGAAACTTGAAGCAGTGTTTGTATGGTAAACGCAAAATAGGACCTCAAATAAGCAGACATGTCCAAGGTTTGATTTACAGGCGTAAGTTGAATGGCTCTGCTTGTAGAAACGAACATGAAGCATACAAAGCTAGTAAAGGTAAGAAAGGTCAACTGTTCAAGTCTGAGTTCTGCGACTATTCCTCTGCTCGCAAAGAAAATCATAAACAACAGGAAGGCAGGAAACATGGTAAAGATCAGCGGTTAAAGTGTGCTTTATGTGAATATTCCTCAACTCGTAAGGATAGTGTAAAACAACACTTAGCCAGCAAACATGGTGAAGGTCAGCTGTTCAAGTGTGATTCATGCAACTATGCCACAGCTCAAAAGAGTGGTCTCAAAGCACATCAAGCCAGCCAACATGGTGAAGGTCAGCTGTTCAAGTGTGAATTATGTGAATATTCCTCTTCAAAGATGAGTAATGTTAAACAACACCTAGCCGGCAAACATGGTAAAGGTCAACAGTTCAAGTGTGAATTGTGTGAGTATACCTCTGCTCAAAAGAGTAAAGTAAAACGACACAGAGCTAGCAAACATGGTGAAGGTCAGCTGTTAAAGTGTGAATTGTGTGAATATTCCTCTGCTCAAATGAATATTATTAAACGGCACCTAGCCAGCAAACATGGTAAAGGTCAGCTGTTTAAGTGTGAAATATGTGACTACTCCTCTGCTCGAAAGCTAAGTGTCAAACTACACCTAGCCAGCAAACATGGTGTAGGTCAGCTGTTCAAGTGTGATATATGTGAATATTCTTCTGCTTATAATGGTACTCTTAAACTACACCTAGCCAGCAAACATGGTGAAGGTCAGCTGTTCAAGTGCGATATATGTGAATATTCCTCTGTTTGTAAAATTAATTATAAACGACACCGAGTACACAAACATGGTAAAGGGTAGCTGTTCTAGTGCAAGTGAGTTATGTGACTTTTTCACTGCTCGAAAGAGTTGTGTCAAACTACACCGAGGTGGTAAACATGGTGATGGTCAGCTGTTCAAGTGGGAATTATGTGAATATTCGTTTGCTAGCAAACATTATTGTACTAATGCGTTTCCTTTCTAAATGTGAAATGCTCATTTAGGGGCTATTCAAATGTCTAATTACTTCATCACACTTCACATTTCCTGAAAATTGTATAATAGCTCTTCCGTGTGGTCAAAGATCTTACGGGCTTCCCCCTCTGGAGAATGTAACTTTTTTGTCCATGGGAATTGGTGCTTACGAGGGGAATGTGTGAGGTCTTGAACTAAGAGTTGAGAAAATCATGTTTTTGTAGAAAAGAAATGTTTTTAGTTTAGTTGAGGGCATTTTTTAGTTTACTGCAGTCCTGTTTTTCATCATCGGTTACACCTTGAACTTTACATTGTTTCATAAATTTCTTTGTAACTTGCTGTTTCTATGAACCATGTGCATAAACCCTGCGTCCTCATAAGTCATTAATGAATGATTTCTTCCTTCTTCCTCTTTTAAAACCGCCTTATATAATCAAACAGGCCTAAAGTATCTTATCTAATGTTATCTAACGCCTCGGTTGCTTTGTTTTCGGTACAATTATAATTCCTTCCTAACACTGCATTCTTCATTTTGTGTACCATTCTGCGCAATTTTCAGTAATTTATGAGGTGTCTTTTTTGAATGATATGCGAACTTCTTTTCAGTTGTTGAATGGCTTTTTAGGATGAAAATCAGCTGTTCACATTATATTTCTCAGTGTTTCTTGTCGCATCTTTGTAACATTTGTCACACTTACACTGCAAATTATTTTTCTTCGTTTACATTCCTGGATTAACGGTCACATTGCATTGTTTTGTGTTCTTATTTTGTGTTAGTAAGAAAATGTACATTTCTGGTAACCAACTCCAATGTTTTATGTCAGTGGTTCTTAAACTGGGGTCCCCGGACACTTGTGGTCCCTGAGAAGGTCT
The DNA here is from genome assembly GCA_030386875.1 of Morinoia aosen. NCBI lineage: Eukaryota > Metazoa > Arthropoda > Malacostraca > Amphipoda > Talitridae > Morinoia > Morinoia aosen. Next base: position 3,166,397 of record CM059558.1, on the reverse strand, counting down.
TAGTGGGTCCGCAACACAATGGAAAAATTACCTCCAGACAAAAAATGTATAAAAATAAACAACACTGATCCTCTGTCATTATAATCGATGGAATCGAACTTTTGGTGTGCATGCAGCCAGCACTTCTCTATTAACCCAAAAGAAGACTGCCACGCCGAGTGGAGGTCGCACTTAATCGACTCAGAAGCGGCCACACCTACCTCACCCACAGCTACCTCATGAACAGTGAGGTACAAGAGCCTCCGCCTGGTTGCCCTTTGTGCCTGGGGGCGCGCCTCACCGTGAAGCACGTTCTCATCGACTGCGCCGCGCTGCGCAATACACGACGACAGTGTTTTGAAGTCTTCTCCGACGATAGCCGGCCACATTCAATAAGCAATATACTTGGCCACAATGCGCCCGTAGATCAGCTGATTACCTTTCTTCAAAAAATAAATGCTTACGACATGATCTGATACGGGGAAATGTTCAGGCTCCTAACTTGGATCTCTTCATGTAGTACTACTTGAAGAGATTTAACGGGAAGCCGCGCTGTAGGGCTTTATAGCCAGACGTGATTTCGTTTTGGAAGTTTAAAGATGAAGAAACTGTAATATGGCCGGGCGCGCTGCGTTGATACCTCGGGGGTTTCAGCGTGGGTAAGGCGTCCGGCCATAAATGGGTGGGCAGCTGAAACCCCCAACGGGGTTTGGTTGCTCAGTGCGTTCGAAGGAAATGTGTTGTGTACAAACTTTAATGGGGAGACACTTGTAATCTTGAGTTGTAATTATGACCATGATGCTCAGATAATTTTGATGTTTCAAATCATAGCAATGTTTATCTTGTGTGCTTATCTGGAAGAGTCAGATACGAATTAAATTGTGTGACCTTCGGTGCAATATAGTTTGAGTAACTGAAGCGCTAGCAAACCCATGTTACTACTACTACTCCTCAAACTCCTAAAAAGTACGACCCTTCACTAACCCAAACCGTGCATCATCAAAATTTACTCGCTAATTGTTTTTCTTGTATGTCCAGTGCGACGTGTCATAATGCGTGAGTCTCTTGTATTTTGCTGTTATCTGCCTTTATCAGAATATCTGAGTTTTTCCCGGCCAGCGCCGGGGGGGTCCACATTGGCGTTACGCTGGCGACCCCGGTAGAAACGTTTCCGTAAAATTATTATTATTCTCTATTAAATTTTTATATCTATCATGATATTTCATTTAGGTTTGTTGGCTCACCCTTTGCTTCCGGCTTTATTGGAGTACTGTGTTTACGTTTGTGGTGTGTGTGTGTGTGTGTGTTATGTTTGTGTGTATGAAACAGTATCATACAGTATGGTGTGTCTCAAAACTGTAGGGGAAGTTGGCTGTCAAATTCCGTGACCCATATTTTGAGAAAATGTTAATCAAAGTTAATATTATTCACTCTTAAATATTATGTGGGGTGTGCATATTATGTGAGAACACAAAATGTGTAACAAATTTAAATATTTCTAGGGTACTTGTGGGTTATGTCACCACTTGTTTAGGGGAAAAAAATGAAAAATTGAATTGTTTTATGATTGTCGAATTGATGTTCTGGACAGTGTGAAAGAAATTTTCATGAGAAGGTATCCTTGTTGATTTATATTTATTTCTAATACAATTTACCTACTTTTAAAACATATTTAATGAATCACCAGGACCTTCCTCTTTGATTCTTGGAAAGTCCGAGAGATTTGCTTTGGCCTGAATGCAAACAAGAATAAAAAATTTTTAATAATAATTTAATTATGCTAACCTAACTTAACCTAACCTTAACATCAAAAAGAAACCATAAATTGAAAGTGCTGATAGATAACTCACAAGTACCATTTCTTGCTATCATCTGGACTTTCTTTTTAAAGAAAAAACACCAGAATTTCCCAAAAAATATTTCAACATAAAGGCAGCTAATAACTTAGCAAATTTTAACCACGGCTTGAAAATTGAAATAGTGTTATGAACTCCTCGTATATAATTTTTCAACGTGAGTAACGCTTTGGTATATTTTTGTGGGCAATGAAAACGTCCGCATTCAAGACTATTACATTAGGTCTAATTTATTTGGGTTACTTTCGAGCGGTTGCTATCATTACATGAAGCGTATTGAAAATACTACACAAATTACTAATATCGGGTTAGAGTGTTACATTCGGTCTTTAGTTAGAGAATATTTTGTTAACATTCTTCGGCATTTGGGTGCTGTTTGTAGTGTATCGTACCGTCTATAAAGCGTGTTCGAATTTTGTTCTATGTTCCTACTGAAAGCAGGGTGTTGAATTTTGGCCTATGTTATTACTGAAAGCATGTTGAATTTTACCCTACGTTATTGCCGAAAGCAAGGTGTTGAATTGTGCTCAATGCTATTTCTTGTTGTTGTTCACTTTCTTGTTGAGTGCCCTCGATATGCTGCTGCCAGGAATGTGTGCTTCCCGAGACTGCGAGGTCCTGATGAGGATGTAATGATCGGAGTGCTCGGGGAAATTTTACGCTCAACTTTCGATGTGTCATCGATCAAAATGTTCCTAGAGAAGTGTAATCTGATATCAGAAATTTAACCAGAGAAAGAACAGCGTAAGCAAGGAATTTCTTCATATCTGAGATGTGGAAGACTAAACTGCAATATGGCCGGGCGCGCTGCGTAGATGCCTCTGGGGGTTTCAGCGTGGGTAAGGCGTCCGGCCATAAATGGGTGGGCAGCTGAAATCCCCTATGGGGCCTTTGGCTGCCCGTGCTAACGGAGTGTGCGTGGATCTGTAGATGATCTCTTCAAAGATCAACTGGGGCTCTTATAAGATGACAAAATGTGGGTGGCAATTAAAGCGGTTTTTGCGATGGATGTTGCTATGTCTCCATAATGGTAATTGTGACAAACTTTGATTGGCCTCGTTGTATTGGCCTCGTGTATTGTACTGGCCTCATATCTCCGTACTAAATGATGCCTTTCTCCTTCCTCTCTTTGGAACGTCTTTGTTACGGTTAGGGAGGCTTAAACTAACATCTAATCTGTATTGGCCTCGTGTACAGCACTCGGCGATGTTTTCTCCGTCTATGACTCATAACTCAGTAACGGGGTCGTGCTAATCATGCTTTTGATGCCACTCAACTCTGGAGCCTTGAAACTCGGTGATCATGCGGCGGTGCTACCGAACTGGCGTCATTTGGTCTGCAGCCTGAGGGCTGTCGAGTACTTCTTCATCTACATAATTTTTGTTGCACTCTACTGTGAGTTGGGAACAAGAATGATATTAGTCAGAACTCCAATTTGTGATATTGAAATGACAATAATTACTGTATATGGTGACGTGAATTGTCTCCTGGTCGTATTTAATTAAAAATAATTCGTATTTTTCTGCTGATGTGACTGATGATTGTTGTGTGCGATTTGGCAAGAGTAGGCAAGTTGCTGAGACTGCTCATCAAATATTTGTGGTTTAATTTTCATTATTTCCTTAACCACGTTTTACTGGTGCCGAACTGACTCATTGTTTGTGTAGTGTAGCGTGAAGGGAATTGTCAATAGACAAGGATTTGACTAGCATTTCTTACACATAGCATGTATTCAATAAAACCTTCCATAGGTGGTAGTGTTAGTATACCCACTTGGAGCTAGCGAGTCCCTACATAGTGTTTGTGTACACTAATAAGAAAGTATTCATAAGGTTATTCATGGGGTCTTCTCCCCCAAAAAAATTTGAAGCTGATGAACAATATTGCCCGTATTAAGGCTACATTCAGGCTAAGAGTTGAGTCTTTTGAATGGGTGGGCAGCTGAAATCCCCTATGGGGTTATTGGCTGCCCGTGCTGGCGGATTGTGCGTGGCTCTGTAGATGATCTTTTCAAAGATCAACTGGGGCCCTTATAAAATGACGATAATGTGGGTGGCAATTAAAGCGGTTTTTGTGATGGCTGTAGCTATGTTTCCATAATGGTGATTGTGACAAACTTTGAACAACGATTATATAGAGTGCTTTTGATAAAATGATGTGAATTTTGTATCTTTGAATTGTGAGATCTACGGCGCGATATAGTACGAATTACTGAAGCGCTAGCAAATCGATGCTAATACTACTACTACTACTCTATGTTATTACTGAATGCAGGGTGTTGAATTTTGCCCCATGTTATTACTGAACGCAGGGTGTTGAATTTTGCCCCATGTTATTACTGAACGCAGGGTGTTGAATTTTGCCCTATGTTATTACTGAGAGCGTTGAATTTTTTTCTGTCATACGTCATCACTGAAAGCCCTGAATTTTTTCTATGCTATTACATCACGTTTTCTATATCGTACCCGCTTTTTCCATTTTCTAATCACGAGAGCAGCTGTTCACCCCAAAAAATGCGCTATGCTGGAGTTGGGATTTGAACCCGGGACTCTTTCGTCGCAAGTTATAAATATTTTAATCTATAAATGATAAATAAAAGACGCTCTAAAAATCGTATCCATTTTACTGATAATATTGGCACAAAAACTGCACACAAGGTAAATTTTTACTTGCCTACTTTAATTTTGATGAAAATTTGCGTTAAAACCAAAACCAAACCATCGAGTCATTATTTTTCTCAATGAATAAAATTATGCATTATTTTTTGCTAAATTATGAAAAATTCTTAACTTTTAAAACTATTTCATAGAGTAAACGAGATTATATATTATTCTTAACGCATGATTATATATTTCAAGCACAATTACGATTTGTTGATGAATTTTAACGATGAGCAATTCCCATTGGCCCTGCCACCAAAATAACAAAAAATAGTTATCCGAAAGACGAAACCCAGCCTGAAAAACACAATTACAAACATATCAACAAACAGTTTCTTGTAATTACGATATACAAATTAATACTTATTAAACAACTCGTTTTTCTTCAATGACCAAAATATTCAAAATGAATTACCAAAAAAATAACTAAACGCCTTCAATTAACGACATCGCCTTCAAATTTGTCCTCAGAACTAATTGCGTTCCAATAAACAAATATGCACAATAATTTGTACAATTATTGCGGCTTATTGAGAGGAGCGGAGGTGCAGCAGTGCTGGTTGTACCTGGAGGGAGGGGGTAATGGGGTGGGTGGGAGTGTACCTGGAGGGAGGGGGTAATGGGGTGGGTGGGAGTGTACCTGGGGGGAGGGGGTAATGGGGTGGGTGGGAGTGTACCTGGAGGGAGGGGGTAATGGGGTGGGTGGGAGTGTACCTGGAGGGAGGGGGTAATGGGGTGGGTGGGAGTGTACCTGGAGGGAGGGGGTAATGGGGTGGGTGGGAGTGTACCTGGGGGGAGGGGGTAATGGGGTGGGTGTTGGCGTACCTGGGGGGAGGGGATAATGGGGTGGGTGTTGGTGTACCTGGAGGGAGGGGTAATGGGGTGGGTAGGAGTGTACCTGGGGGGAGGGGATAATGGGGTGGGTGAGGGGGTACCTGGGGGGAGGGGGTAATGGGGTGGGTGTTGGTGTACCTGGAGGGAGGGGTAATGGGGTGGGTGGGAGTGTACCTGGAGGGAGGGGGTAATGGGGTGGGTGTTGGTGTACCTGGGGGGAGGGGATAATGGGGTGGGTGTTGGTGTACCTGGAGGGAGGGGTAATGGGGTGGGTGGGAGTGTACCTGGGGGGAGGGGATAATGGGGTGGGTGGGGGGGTACCTGGGGGGAGGGGGTAATGGGGTGGGTGTTGGTGTACCTGGAGGGAGGGGTAATGGGGTGGGCGGGAGTGTACCTGGGGGGAGGGTGTAATGGGGTGGGTGGGGGTGTACCTGGGGGAGGGGGGTAATGGGGTGGGTGGGGGTGTACCTAGGGGGGAGGGGGGTAATGGGGTGAGTGGGGGTCAGGTGGGGGTGAGTGGGGGTGTCGGGGTGAGTTGAGGGTAGGGGATAAAAAGCGGTTAATGGGGGTAAAGGAGAAGTAGTGGGTGTCGGTACAGCACAGTAGACAGCATTGCAGTAATGATACAAACCATTACTATCAAGTAAGGGAAAAGAAGGCACGGCACAATGGGGAAATAATATAAGCATTTATTTATACGATCACTTATAAATAAATACATATATAATGACGCTCACGTTTAAATAAATTCATGTGTCATAAATTTTACGTATAAATAAATACATATATAATAACGCTCACGTATAAATAAATTCCTGTATCATAAAGTTTACATATAAATAAATACATATATAATAACTTTTACGCATAAATATATGGTTCACATCTCGCGTCCTAGGGCATGTGTGCTCTGGAATACTTCGAGCATCACGGCAGGCCTGCTTATTCACTTCGAATGTTCAAAAAGAACTGTGTCGATCATATCTGAGAAATATTTTGTTACGAGTTATCAACGATGGCAAATATGCTCACTCTACGAACATTCTAGAAGCTTTTCCTCCAAGCATCGTCATCACGAACTCGTTTTATCGAGGTTTCTCTTCGGGCACCGCGGACCAAGGAAGGAAGTTGGATGTATGGAGCCGGCGTCTTAAAGTGAAGCCAATTTGCCGCAGCTGCAGGCGGAGCTTGGCGAACACCCCTGAAGGCTGAAACGGAGGTGGCGCGCAGTTAGCCACGAGCAGTCAGAGAAGTAGAACGCTGCCTATCCATGCTGCGTTCAAGGACTACTTTCCTAATTTACTGCGCACATGCATTATACACAAGTGCAGTAGTACTTCCAAAAACGATTCAGACATAAGTTTTCCCATGCACGTACAGAAATTTCAGGAATTACGAACTTCAACATGAATACCTTTAGCCAGTAAGTTAAAATTAAAGCACATAAACTACTCAAAAAGATTAATATCAAACTTGCTGCAAAACTTTTAAGTGATTCCGTTGTAGATAGATTACAATTTTATCTAAATAACAATATTGACAGTTTTAGCGGTAGTGAGGCAACAATAAAATTTATTAGTGAGTTTGATATATTAAATTCCAGAAATAATTTGTCATATGGATATAAGAAACCTATTAACTCAAATAATGCCGGCAATGCATTTTCTACCCATGATGAAGACACTGTATATAACATCACTTTGCTACCCAACTTCTGTCAAACAAATGTGCGAGTCAGTCAGGAAATCAGGATTTAAAGGATTTTCAATTGATATTAAAAGCATTAATGACTTTTTCCACAAAATTGTAAAACTGGGCATGTTTTTTCTTAGGTATAAAATAAGTCAAGATCATTTAAAATTAATTTTCTGGAAAATTGGAAGCAGAGGTGTTTGCAATAACAACAAGACTGCAAAATAATTTGCTTGTTCCTATCAACATCTATTTGTTCACAACGAAATAAAAGAAATTCTTGATGTTTACTGCACGTCTTTTGAAGATGTAACAATTTTGACGGTATCTAGTATAAGCAACTCATCTTCATTAATCTTACCTTGCGCTGTAACAAAGTTCAAGAATTCGTGTTCTAAGAATAGAATAATGTCTGACGATGTTCAATGCAATGATTCATGCAAAGAGGATACATGTACCAAATATGTAGAAAATAGTTCCAAATTTTTTTTAATGCATTGTATTTTTATAATGTTTCTTATATAGGAGGATACATAGTAAGAAAAGTGAAAAATTTTCTCCGTTGCGAATCATGTATAATTGCCCTTTGTCAAAATACTGGCAATAAAGATTCCTTAAAGTTCATTCATCTTAAAGAGAAAGTGCACTTGACCTATCCATCAAGTGATGTAATTGACATATGTTTAATTGCTGAAAAAAATCTCAGCAAGAGCTATGTGTATGAATCCTAATACTTCCAACTTAATAAAATGATTAATTCTACACTTCGTATTTGTATTGAAAAGAACTGTTCACTTCACTTGACAACCACTGTTTCGAAGTTGATCCTCTAAATAATCATGTTTATTTATTAGTAAAATGTGTTGTATCTCAATATATTACTTTAAGATGCCATTACTCTACTAGACTATTTAACGAAACCATTCATAAACAGAAAAAAATTAGCCGTCAGATCTGAAATAAATTGACTTTGCTTTCAGGTTTGTAAATTAAATACCTATATCCTATAAAATTTGCTCTGTACAACAAAATGAAATTACTGTAAAAATGTCCCCACAGGGGATACAACTATTATATCTATGGGAATTAGCACTCCCAGGGAACCTGTGAGGGCCCGAGCTAAAGGTTAGGTAGGCTTCCTTTTTGTTGTAATAAAATAGGTTTTTGTTTTGTTACGGACCATCTTTTTTCGGTTCACAGCTGTCCTGTTTTTCAGCACCTACTACTTTCTTCTTCAACTTTTTCTTGTTTCATGAACTTCTTAGCTAACTTACTGTATCTGTGCACCTTGTGCATAGATTCCGCGTTCCCTCAACTCCATACTAAATGGAGCCTTCCTCTTTCCTCTCTTAGAACATCTTTTTCGTGGTTAAGGGAGGCTAAAACTTTCTTATATAATAATAATAATAATAATAACTGAAAAAATGTTTTTATAAACTTAGAACATGAAGAAAAAATCAGGCATGTTGAGCGTATGTAATTATTCATTTTTTTACATAACTGGATGTAAGTTGCTAAATAAATGTTTCTATGAAAGTGTTGCTTTTCTTTATCATTCAGCGACGACGCAATTGAAATATATGCCTAAGAAAAAATACGTATAGCACAGAGTAGCCCAAGTTTGCCATTTCACAGCGCGGTGTTCAGTCGCTGATGATGTAGGTGGTGGTACCCCTCCACTGCAACACCACCTCCACGGCAGAGGTGACTTCACTCGCTTGACTGGCAAAAGATAGCGATGCCGGTTCCATGTATCCAACTTCCTTGGTAAGCACCTTAAGCCCTACGGGCTTCAAAAAGTGACAGCAAAATTTTGGAAATTAACTACCAAGCTTGCACCGTAAAAATATCGTTTTAAAAACATGTCTATGACTCTCAAGGGATGATTAATTTACAAAAATTGTAATAGAGCATCGAATTTCAAACTTCAATATATGCGCAATGGTCAATAATTGAATTATAGTGAAATAACTATTTGTATTTCGATTTGAACAAAATTTTATGTATAAATATATATTTTGGTGCAACATGTGTTGATCGGTGACTCAAGTATTTCTAAAAAGTGTTCAATATTTTCACGGGATGTAATCAAGCTTCCGCGCTATCTTGTGTGACCTGCTGTGAGCACCATCGCTGTATTGAGTGTTTTGCTGCTGTTGCCTCTATCGTTACTTCGGTGTGTGATCTGACGCAGGGCTATGGTTCGTATTGTCATTACTTGTTTCGTTGTTGTTCGTAACGATTTCACGATTACTTTTATAACTATTGTAATATTAAAAAATCAAAATGCTGTATTAATTATTATCCAATCATCAGTTAGGCTTCCATCCTAAATTTCCCATTTTATCAAAAGCCGTCTGACGATTTCGCTCGCTGTCTACGTCACAGAACGCTGCGCTTTCTGACCTAACCCTGCCCACCCAAACTTAGCCAGGCGTTTACCGGTCCCCTTAGCTCCGACCTCTAACTTGCTATGTTTCGACGTGTGGTTGTCTGCCACTACTTACTGCGTCTGCAAGTGTTGTTGTCTGCCACTACTTACTGCGTCTGCAGGTGTTGTCTGCCACTAGTTACTGCGTCTGCAGGTGTTGTTGTCTGCCACTAGTTACTGCGTCTGCAGGTGTTGTTGTCTGCCACTAGTTACTGCGTCTGCAGGTGTTGTTGTCTGCCACTAGTTACTGCGTTTGCAGGTGTAGTTGTCTGCCACTAATTACTGCGTCTGCAGGTGTTGTCTGCCACTAATTACTGCGTATGCAGGTGTTGTCTGCCACTAGTTACTGCGTCTGCAGGTGTTGTCTGTCACTAGTTGCTGCGTCTGCAGGTGTAGTTGTCTGCCACTAATTACTGCGTCTGCAGGTGTTGTCTGCCACTAATTACTGCGTCTGCAGGTGTTGTTGTCTGCCACTAGTTACTGCGTCTGCAGGTGTTGTTGTCTGCCACTAGTTACTGCGTCTGCAGGTGTTGTCTGTCACTAGTTACTGCGTCTGCATGTGTTGTCTGTCACTAGTTACTGCGTCTGCAGGTGTTGTCTGCCACTAGTTACTGCGTTTGCAGGTGTAGTTGTCTGCCACTAATTACTGCATCTGCAGGTGTTGTCTGCCACTAATTACTGCGTATGCAGGTGTTGTCTGCCACTAGTTACTGCGTTTGCAGGTTTTGTTGTCTGCCACTAGTTACTGCGTCTGCAGGTGTCGTTGTCTGCCACTAGTTACTGCGTCTGCAGGTGTTGTTGTCTGCCACTAGTTACTGCGTCTGCAGGTGTTGTCTGCCACTAGTTACTACGTCTGCAGGTGTTGTTGTCTGCCACTAGTTACTGCGTCTGCAGGTGTTGTTGTCTGCCACTAGTTACTGCGTCTGCAGGTGTTGTCTGCCACTAGTTACTACGTCTGCAGGTGTTGTCTGCCACTAGTTACTGCGTCTGCAGGTGTTGTTGTCTGCCACTAGTTACTGCGTCTGCAGGTGTTGTCTGCCACTAGTTACTGCGTCTGCAGGTGTTGTCTGCCACTAGTTACTGCGTCTGCAGGTGTTGTCTGCCAACAGTTTTTTCGTCTGTAAGTGTTATTTTATATTTGCTGAGTATATTCAGAAATTGAACAGACGGATATAAACTTTTTCCTTGCTAAAACTTCATCAAATTTTTTTCCAGATTTTTAACAGATTTCCTGGTCAAATAAGTAGTTTTTCATGAAGTACAGCCGAGCATTAAAGTTATCAAAAAGTTCCACTGCACATGAAAACATAGAATGACAACTCCACCGCCCCCTAAATAGGTATCTCAAGGCATTCAACGCGCTGACTGCGGTGGTTGCGCTCAAGTTCTCCTGCTGCGATACAGCCCAGCGATGGCGCGTTTGAACGAGTTTTAACAATTTTACAAAATGAATGGACCCAGTTAATGTTTGGTATCTATGATGTTGCTGACAGCGTTTGAATATAAATTACTGTTCAAAACTGGACTTCAATTTAACCCATCGCAATCATTGTGTAAGAAGAAATCAAGGTGAACATCCAACTGCAGTACAGATATGCACACCATTCCTCTCTAGAGTCTGGCGTGACTCTCATAAATATATTTGCTTCACTTGCTTCAACCTAAAAAGTTGATCGAAATTATGTACTGTAGCCCTACAAAATTTTTCCTTTTGTTTAGAAATTTAATCAACCGTAGGGAAACTAAATTGTTCACTCGGAAGATTTATCTTTTCTCTTTAAACATTGAATATTGAAAATTCTTCAGCGTATAGATATTTAAAGTTTCATATTAAATATTACATTTGCCAAAATTGGTTAGTACAAGTATTATTTTTATGAAAAGTAATTAAATAATTTTTGAAATGAATATTGTGTAATTGCTTCATTCAAACGTGTTATCTTCTGCATGCAGTATTGCGCTACGACGATAACTTGGCAACACAGGCAGGACATCAACAGTAATTTTGTGTACCAAACAACACTCAACATTAAATGACCGAGAAATGTGTGGGAAATTCCACAACTTCATTTTCATTTTCAGTTTTATTTTCATTAATAATCGACAAGGAACAAAGTCGTACAAGTTTTTAATATTTTATTAAGGAGCCGTACAAGGTAGTTTTTACCTTTAGGCCTTCAGAGGTGAACACATCTGTTCATAAGTAGTTTTAAGTTTTAAGTTTCAAAGTTCCAAAGTTCAATAGTGTGCGACAGTTGCTCAAAGACAGTAGGAAGGATGCTTCGCAGCGTCAAGGCAATGAAACAGCAACCGAGCGGCATCTCAGCAGGGCAGAGCAAGGTGTGCTTAACAGAAACGTTGCCGCCAGAGCGTGAAGCCAGAGTAAGAGGCCACATGCCGACCTGAAGCGAAACAACAACAAGGTAAGTTCAGATCAGGTACAAAAGAACAAGACCAGACACAAAAGTACCATTGTCAGAAATCAACTTCAGAATATCAATGTAGACAACACACCTACACGCACCCGCAAGGCCTAGGTGAAGTTGCACGTTAGAGGTGAGGAAGACGAGACGCTGGACTGAAGAAAGAAAACTGCCAGTGGAGTGTCCCCAGTGTCAATGGCACGGAACTTAGAAATCATACTGAAGACTAACAAAACCAAGTTAAACGTATGGTACAACCAAAATAACGAACAAATAGAGCAAACAAAAACAAACAAATCCAAATGAGTCAGAATCAATATCGACAAATTAAACCTGCAATAACTCACCCAAGTTTATTGCCACACTTGGTGCGTATTATACCACTTTTAGAAGAATGTTAGGAAATTTAGAGGAAAACAGTCAAAGGCAGGTGTTCAGGTAAGGACAGAAAGAATAGTTCAAGGTTTTAATTCGGTTGAAAGTCATAGGCCCAGAGGAAATAAATTATTAAACAGCTCAAGAATGAGAGGTAGCGCATCCAAGTATTAGGAGCAGATGTTAAAGAATTTAGGTTCACTGAGATATGAGCAAAGCTCAATCTCTAATATAGTACGGCGAGATGCCGTTAGTTCAATTCAAGTTCAATGGGATTTGAGCAAAGCTCAATCCCTAATAGTAGCGGCACTATGCCGTCAATTCAATATTTAAAGTTCAATGTTTAAAACCCTGAACACCTTTAAGAGATTTAAATAAACCCAAAAATAAGCAAAAACTGAATACCAGCCACAGTCACGCAAACATAAAAATAGTTGAAACACAGAAGCAGCAAGAAATTAAGGATACTTAGGTATTGTGACAAATTAGAGGGTTGACACCGGGAGGATGACTCCAATGCAGCAACAGACCAGCGCTCACCTTAAATCCTAACTAAAAATTGAAAACTCCACCAACATTACTTCCCACTGACTGCAAACGACTGAAAACAACAGAAAGAAGCAAAGCGACTCTCCCAACTTCACGCCACGGTTCCGACTGACAAGTGCACCTCCCGAGCATGTGGGAGATTTTCCCACAAATGATCAGGAAATTTCCTCGGTTATTTGTGTGTGCCCAATAAAAAGCTGCATATTTTCTACGTTCCTGAAAATTATTCATTAGGGTAACTAATTTTTAGTAACAATGATCCATCAAATTCCTCGATCATTGCCTGCGGTAAATGTAGATTGTACGTAAAGACTGCGAGTATGCTTGTGCTTTTGTTGCATGCAACTGTGTCTACACCTTTTTCACTTCAAATTAATCTAAGTCAAGTTCAATTTAATCCAAGTTCAGTTCAAATTAATCCGAGTCAAGTTCAAATTAATCCGAGTCAAGTTCAAATTAATCCAACCCTCAGTTGAGTTATAAAATGACAATAATTTGTTAATTTGAGTTTTTTGAGTTAAATATGTATCTATTGGATGTTATAATCAAGACTGGTTTCTATGATTTAATTACACTCATAAATATTTATATACGTGAAATTCCACTTTATCACATCTATTAAATCATATACATGCAAGTACAAAATATCATTGGACGATATGTAGATTTAATCTTTAAAAGAAATATACAAATGCGATTCACTGAGTACTAATGTACGATTCCGTTTGACTACAATTTATACTTGTACATTACTACCCAGATACATTATTGCGTTAGCAATATAAATGTTGCAATCCATTCTAATTCCGTGTTAGTCAATGTGAAGAAATGTAGGATCCACTTACAATATACAATAATAATATAAGAAACAATGCTTCTATCTTAATACCGATTTGTGTGTGTTCACAATTCAATGTATAATACTTTCAAGACTTGAATGTTCATAAAATGATTATTATAAAAGTTATTGAAGTCTCAAAAGTATTATACAGTGAATTGTAAACACACAAATAAAATCAGTGGTGAATTAGAAACATTGTTTCTTGTATTATTATTGTGTATTGTAAGTGGATCCTTCATTTCTTCACAATGACTAACACGGAATTAGAATGGATCGCAACATTTTTATTGTTAAGGATACCGTCCGAAGCCAGGCCCCTGTCGGTCCGGTGAGCATTTTTCATGTTATTGTTGGAAAAGAACCCTTAGATGGTGGACTATTCGGTCCTAAAATTTTATGGCGCTACGAACAATAAATACCCCCACCCCCACAGAGGAGGTAATGGGACAAAAATCATGAATTTTCGACCTGATTTCGACCCCACATATACAGAAAATATAAAGGGGAATGGATAGTTTCCCAATATACTTTTGGTAGAAATGTTTCATATATTCTAAAACTGTGTCTGGTTTTGTTCTAGCAGCAAAACTCAATGAGTTCATACGTTTTGAAATATCCATGAAAATGAACTCAAAAACCAGTATGTCAATTTTTTTCAAAAACTAAGGCCTGAATCACAAAAATGAATAGAAGAAATTGTGTTTTTTTTCAAAAGATACATATAATAGTTAACTTTCATAAGAATCAGAATGAAAATGAAGAACTTCATAATTTTTATATAAATCAAAGTTTTTATTTTATTTTTTTTTTGGAAATCACAATTCACACTGTGAATATAAAGTAATGCATGAAAATTATCGAAATAAAAATTAAAACTGCATTCAGTTACATAAATTATCCATTATATTACACTTCAACAAAAATTGTTATGGTTTATACCCAAAACATATACCTTTCAACATTCAAACTGTATCAACTCATTGAGTTTTGATGCTAGAACAAAACCAAAGACAGTTTTGAAATCCTTGGAACATTTATAACAAAGTTATAATTAGACTCTCCCATATTTTAGAAAAAAAAAAAGTTATACGGCTCCAAACCCCAAAATAATTGTTTTTGATGTTATTAAGTATCGCTTATCACAGAAATTGTTTTTCGAAATGTTGAAATTTTAAATTATAACTTTGTTAAAAATGCTTCAAGGATTCTAAAACTGTCTTTGGTTTCGTTCTAGCTCCAAAATTTAACGAGTTGACACGTCTTGAAATATACATAAAAATGTATCAAAAAACTAATTTTTCGTAAAAAATAAGGCTTAAATCGAAAAAAATGACATGAGGAAAAAAGGTTTACTTTCTAAAAATACGTATACTGGCCAATTTTCAAGCAAATCGGACGAAAAAAAGGTCAAAATCCCGGACGGTATCCTTAATGCAGGAATGTATTTGGGTAGCAATGTAGAAATATAAACTGTAATCAAACGGAATCGTACATTAGTACCCAGTGAATCGCATTCGTAAATTTCTTTTAAAGATTAGACCTACATATCGTCCACTGAAAATATTTTGTACATGCATGTATTTCTTTTCATATAATTTCACGTATTCAAATATCTATTAGTATAAATAAATCCTCGAAACCAGTCGTGCTTATCACATCCTATAGAAACACATTTAACACAAAAACTCATGTTAACAAATTATTCTGTCATTTTTTCAAGATGGATAATTTTGAACTTGACTTGGATTAAATTAAACTTAACTTGGATTAATTTGAACTTGACTTGGATTAATTTGAACTTGACTTGGATTAATTTGAACTTGACTCGGATTAATTTGAATTTGACTTGGATTAATTTGAACTTGACTTGGATTAATTTGAACTTGCCTCGAATTAATTTGAATTTGACTTGGATTAATTTGAACTTGACTTGGATTAATTTGAACTTGACTTTAATTAATTTGAACTTGACTTGGATTAATTTAAATTTGACTTGGATTAATTTGAGCTTGACTCGGACTAAATTGAACTTGACTTAGATTAATTTGAAGTGAAAAAGGTGTAGAGGCCTGTTGTTACTGCTGTTGCTATTGTTGCTGTTGGTGTTGGTATTGTTGCTGTTGCTGTTGGTATTGTTGCTGTTACTGTTGGTAATGTTGCTGTTATTGTTGGTATTGTTGTTGCTGCTGTTGTTATTGTTATTGTTGCTGTTGTTATTGGTATTGTTGCTGCTGCTGTTGGTATTGTTGCTGTTACTGTTGGTATTGTTGCTGTTGCTGTTGGTATTGTTGTTGCTGCTGTTGGTATTGCTGCTGATGCTGTTGGTATTGTTGCTGTTGGTATTGTTGCTGTTGGTATTGCTGCTTTTGCTGTTGGTATTGCTGCTTTTGCTGTTGGTATTGTTGCTGTTGCTGTTGGTATTGTTGCTGTTGGTATTGTTGCTGTTGGTATTGTTGCTGTTGGTATTTTTGCTGTTGGTATTGTTGCTGTTGGTATTGTTGCTGTTGGTATTGCTGCTGATGCTGTTGGTATTGTTGCTGTTGGTATTGTTGCTGTTGGTATTGCTGCTTTTGCTGTTGGTATTGCTGCTGTTGCTGTTGGTATTGTTGCTGTTGGTATTGTTGCTGTTGGTATTGCTGCTGATGCTGTTGGTATTGTTGCTGTTGGTATTGTTGCTGTTGGTATTGTTGCTGTTGGTATTGTTGCTGTTGGTATTGCTGCTTTTGCTGTTGGTATTGCTGCTTTTGCTGTTGGTATTGTTGCTGTTGCTGTTGGTATTGTTGCTGTTGGTATTGTTGCTGTTGGTATTGTTGCTGTTGGTATTGTTGCTGTTGGTATTGTTGCTGTTGGTATTGTTGCTGTTGGTATTGCTGCTTTTGCTGTTGGTATTGCTGCTGTTGCTGTTGGTATTGTTGCTGTTGGTATTGTTGCTGTTGCTGTTGGTATTGTTGCTGTTGTTATTGCTGCTGTTGTTGTTGGTATTGCTGCTGTTGTTATTGTTGCTGTTGCTGTTGGTATTGTTGCTGTTGGTATTGTTGCTGTTGCTGTTGGTGTTGGTATTGCTGCTGTTGCTGTTGGTATTGTTGCTGTTGCTGTTGGTATTGTTGCTGTTGGTATTGTTGCTGTTGCTGTTGGTATTGTTGCTGTTGGTATTGTTGCTGTTGCTGTTGGTATTGTTGCTGTTGGTATTGTTGCTGTTGGTATTGCTGCTTTTGCTGTTGGTATTGCTGCTGTTGCTGTTGGTATTGTTGCTGTTGCTGTTGGTATTGTTGCTGTTGCTGTTGGTATTGTTGCTGTTGCTGTTGGTATTGCTGCTGTTGGTATTGTTGCTGTTGGTATTGTTGCTGTTGGTATTGCTGCTTTTGCTGTTGGTATTGCTGCTTTTGCTGTTGGTATTGCTGCTGTTGCTGTTGGTATTGTTGCTGTTGCTGTTGGTATTGTTGCTGTTTCTGTTGGTATTGTTGCTGTTGGCATTGTTGCTGTTGGTATTGCTGCTGTTGTTGTTGGTATTGCTGCTGTTGCTGTTGGTATTGTTGCTGTTGCTGTTGGTATTGTTGCTGTTGCTGTTGGTATTGTTGCTGTTGGTATTGTTGCTGTTGGTATTGCTGCTTTTGCTGTTGGTATTGCTGCTGTTGCTGTTGGTATTGTTGCTGTTGCTGTTGGTATTGTTGTTGTTGCTGTTGGTATTGTTGCTGTTGCTGTTGGTATTGTTGCTGTTGGTATTGTTGCTGTTGGTATTGTTGCTGTTGGTATTGCTGCTTTTGCTGTTGGTATTGCTGCTGTTGCTGTTGGTATTGTTGCTGTTGGTATTGTTGCTGTTGCTGTTGGTATTGTTGCTGTTGCTGTTGGTATTGTTGCTGTGGGTATTGTTGCTGTTGGTATTGTTGCTGTTGGTATTGCTGCTTTTGCTGTTGGTATTGCTGCTATTGCTGTTGGTATTGTTGCTGTTGCTGTTGGTATTGTTGCTGTTGCTGTTGGTATTGTTGCTGTTGCTGTTGGTATTTTTGCTGTTGCTGTTGGTATTGTTGCTGTTGGCATTGTTGCTGTTGGTATTGCTGCTGTTGTTGTTGGTATTGCTGCTGTTGCTGTTGGTATTGTTGCTGTTGCCGTTGGTATTGTTGCTGTTGGTATTGTTGCTGTTGCTGTTGGTATTGTTGCTGTTGCTGTTGGTGTTGTTGCTGTTGCTGTTGGAATTGTTGCTGTTGCTGTTGGTATTGTTGCTGTTGCTGTTGGTATTGTTGCTGTTGCTGTTGGTATTGTTGCTGTTGCTGTTGGTATTGTTGCTGTTGCTGTTGGTATTGTTGCTGTTGCTGTTGGTATTGTTGCTGTTGCTGTTGGTATTGTTGCTGTTGGTATTGCTGCTTTTGCTGTTGGTATTGCTGCTGTTGCTGTTGGTATGGTTGCTGTTGCTGTTGGTATTGTTGCTGTTGCTGTTGGTAATGTTGCTGTTGCTGTTGGTATTGTTGCTGTTGCTGTCGGTATTGTTGCTGTTGGCATTGTTGCTGTTGGTATTGCTGCTGTTGTTGTTGGTATTGCTGCTGTTGCTGTTGGTATTGTTGCTGTTGCTGTTGGTATTGTTGCTGTTGGTATTGTTGCTGTTGCTGTTGGTATTGTTGCTGTTGCTGTTGGTGTTGTTGCTGTTGCTGTTGGTATTGTTGCTGTTGCTGTTGGTATTGTTGCTGTTGCTGTTGGTATTGTTGCTGTTGCTGTTGGTATTGTTGCTGTTGGTATTGTTGCTGTTGCTGTTGGTATTGTTGCTGTTGCTGTTGGTGTTGTTGCTGTTGCTGTTGGTATTGTTGCTGTTGCTGTTGGTATTGTTGCTGTTGCTGTTGGTATTGTTGCTGTTGCTGTTGGTTTTGTTGCTGTTGCTGTTGGTATTGTTGCTGTTGGCATTGTTCCTGTTGGTATTGCTGCTGTTGTTGTTGGTATTGCTGCTGTTGCTGTTGGTATTGTTGCTGTTGCTGTTGGTATTGTTGCTGTTGGTATTGTTGCTGTTGGTATTGTTGCTGTTACTGTTGGTAATGTTGCTGTTATTGTTGGTATTGTTGTTGCTGCTGTTGTTATTGTTATTGTTGCTGTTGTTTTTGGTATTGTTGCTGCTGCTGGTTGTATTGTTGCTGTTACTGTTGGTATTGTTGCTGTTGCTGTTGGTATTGTTGTTGCTGCTGTTGGTATTGCTGCTGATGCTGTTGGTATTGTTGCTGTTGGTATTGTTGCTGTTGGTATTGCTGCTTTTGCTGTTGGTATTGCTGCTTTTGCTGTTGGTATTGTTGCTGTTGCTGTTGGTATTGTTGCTGTTGGTATTGTTGCTGTTGGTATTGTTGCTGTTGGTATTGTTGCTGTTGGTATTGTTGCTGTTGGTATTGCTGCTGATGCTGTTGGTATTGTTGATGTTGGTATTGTTGCTGTTGGTATTGTTGCTGTTGGTATTGCTGCTTTTGCTGTTGGTATTGCTGCTGTTGCTGTTGGTATTGTTGCTGTTGGTATTGTTGCTGTTGGTATTGTTGCTGTTGGTATTGTTGCTGTTGGTATTGCTGCTGATGCTGTTGGTATTGTTGCTGTTGGTATTGTTGCTGTTGGTATTGTTGCTGTTGGTATTGTTGCTGTTGGTATTGTTGCTGTTGTTATTGTTGCTGTTGGTATTGCTGCTGATGCTGTTGGTATTGTTGCTGTTGGTATTGTTGCTGTTGGTATTGTTGCTGTTGGTATTGCTGCTTTTGCTGTTGGTATTGCTGCTTTTGCTGTTGGTATTGTTGCTGTTGCTGTTGGTATTGTTGCTGTTGGTATTGTTGCTGTTGGTATTGTTGCTGTTGGTATTGTTGCTGTTGGTATTGCTGCTTTTGCTGTTGGTATTGCTGCTGTTGCTGTTGGTATTGTTGCTGTTGGTATTGTTGCTGTTGGTATTGTTGCTGTTG
The DNA here is from genome assembly GCA_030386875.1 of Morinoia aosen. Taxonomy (NCBI): domain Eukaryota; kingdom Metazoa; phylum Arthropoda; class Malacostraca; order Amphipoda; family Talitridae; genus Morinoia; species Morinoia aosen. Next base: position 3,146,842 of record CM059558.1, on the reverse strand, counting down.
GTATTGTTGCTGTTGCTGTTGGTATTGTTGCTGTTGTTATTGCTGCTGTTGTTGTTGGTATTGTTGCTGTTGATGATGGTATTGTTGCTGTTGGTATTGTTGCTGTTGCTGTTGGTGTTGGTATTGCTGCTGTTGGTATTGTTGCTGTTGCTGTTGGTATTGTTGCTGTTGGTATTGTTGCTGTTGCTGTTGGTATTGTTGCTGTTGGTATTGTTGCTGTTGGTATCGCTGCTTTTGCTGTTGGTATTGCTGCTGTTGCTGTTGGTATTGTTGCTGTTGCTGTTGGTATTGTTGCTGTTGGTATTGTTGCTGTTGGTATTGTTGCTGTTGGTATTGTTGCTGTTGGTATTGTTGCTGTTGGTATTGTTGCTGTTGGTATTGCTGCTTTTGCTGTTGGTATTGCTGCTTTTGCTGTTGGTATTGCTGCTGTTGCTGTTGGTATTGTTGCTGTTGCTGTTGGTATTGTTGCTGTTGCTGTTGGTGGTGTTGCTGTTGGCATTGTTGCTGTTGGTATTGCTGCTGTTGTTGTTGGTATTGCTGCTGTTGCTGTTGGTATTGTTGCTGCTGCTGTTGGTATTGTTGCTGTTGCTGTTGGTATTGTTGCTGTTGGTATTGTTGCTGTTGGTATTGCTGCTTTTGCTGTTGGTATTGCTGCTATTGCTGTTGGTATTGTTGCTGTCTCTGTTGGTATTGTAGCTGTTGCTGTTGGTATTGTTGCTGTTGCTGTTGGTATTGTTGCTGTTGCTGTTGGTATTGTTGCTGTTGGCATTTTTGCTGTTGGTATTGCTGCTGTTGTTGTTGGTATTGCTGCTGTTGCTGTTGGTATTGTTGCTGTTGCTGTTGGTATTGTTGCTGTTGGTATTGTTGCTGTTTGTATTGTTGCTGTTGCTGTTGGTATTGTTGCTGTTGATGTTGGTGTTGTTGCTGTTGCTGTTGGAATTGTTGCTGTTGCTGTTGGTATTGTTGCTGTTGCTGTTGGTATTGTTGCTGTTGCTGTTGGTATTGTTGCTGTTGCTGTTGGTATTGTTGCTGTTGCTGTTGGTATTGTTGCTGTTGCTGTTGGTATTGTTGCTGTTGGTATTGCTGCTTTTGCTGTTGGTATTGCTGCTGTTGCTGTTGGTGTTGTTGCTGTTGCTGTTGGTATTGTTGCTGTTGCTGTTGGTATTGTTGCTGTTGCTGTTGGTATTGTTGCTGTTGCTGTCGGTATTGTTGCTGTTGGCATTGTTGCTGTTGGTATTGCTGCTGTTGTTGTTGGTATTGCTGCTGTTGCTGTTGGTATTGTTGCTGTTGCTGTTGGTATTGTTGCTGTTGGTATTGTTGTTGTTGCTGTTGGTATTGTTGCTGTTGCTGTTGGTGTTGTTGCTGTTGCTGTTGGTATTGTTGCTGTTGCTGTTGGTATTGTTGCTGTTGCTGTTGGTATTGTTGCTGTTGCTGTTGGTATTGTTGCTGTTGGTATTGTTGCTGTTGCTGTTGGTATTGTTGCTGTTGCTGTTGGTGTTGTTGCTGTTGCTGTTGGTATTGTTGCTGTTGCTGTTGGTATTGTTGCTGTTGCTGTTGGTATTGTTGCTGTTGCTGTTGGTATTGTTGCTGTTGCTGTTGGTATTGCTGCTGTTGCTGTTGGTATTGCTGCTGTTGCTGTTGGTATTGTTGCTGTTGCTGTTGGTATTGTTGCTGTTGGTATTGTTGCTGTTGCTGTTGGTATTGTTGCTGTTGCTGTTGTTGCTGTTGTTTTGGTTGCTGTTGGTATTGCTGCTGTTGCTGTTGGTATTGTTGCTGTTGCTGTTGGTATTGTTGCTGTTGCTGTTTGTGTTGTTGCTGTTGGTGTTGGTATTGTTGCGGTTGGTATTGCTGCTGTTGCTGTTGGTATTGTTGCTGTTGCTGTTGGTATTGTTGCTGTTGGTATTGTTGCTGTTGGTATTGTTGCTGTTGGTATTGTTGCTGTTGCTGTTCGTATTGTTGTTGCTGTTGTTAGCATTGTTGTTGCTGCTGTTTGTGTTGTTGCTGTTACTGCTGGTATTGTTGCTGTTGCTGCTGTTGGTATTGTTGTTGTTGCTGCTGTTGGTATTGTTGCTGTTGGTATTGTTGTTGTTGCTGCTGTTGGTATTGTTGCTGTTGGTATTGTTGCTGTTGGTATTGTTGCTGTTGGTATTGTTGCTGTTGGTATTGTTGCTGTTGGTATTGTTGTTGTTGCTTCTGTTGGTATTGTTGCTGTTTTTATTGTTGCTGTTGGTATTGTTGCTGTTGCTGTTGGTATTGTTGTTGCTGTGGTTAGCATTGTTGTTGCTGCTGTTTGTATTGTTGCTGTTTGTATTGTTGCTGTTGCTGTTGGTATTGTTGTTGTTGCTGTTGTTGGTATTGTTGCTGTTGGTATTGTTGCTGTTGGTATTGTTGTTGCTGTTGTTAGCATTGTTGTTGCTGCTGTTTGTATTGCTGCTGTTGCTGTTGGTATTGTTGCTGTTGCTGTTGGTATTGCTGCTGTTGCTGTTGGTATTGCTGCTGTTGCTGTTGGTATTGTTGCTGTTGGTATTGTTGCTGTTGGTATTGCTGCTGTTGCTGTTGGTATTGTTGCTGTTGCTGTTGGTATTGTTGCTGTTGCTGTTGGTATTGTTGCTGTTGCTGTTGGTATTGTTGCTGTTGCTGTTAGTATTGTTGCTGTTGCTGTTGGTATTGTTGCTGTTGCTGTTGGTATTGTTGCTGTTGCTGTTGGTATTGCTGCTGTTGCTGTTGCTGTTAGTTTTGCTGCTGTTGCTGGAGTACGTGATCCGTCAAGACCCTGGCGTTGTGTCCGAGTCAGAGCTTAAATCTGCCAGTTAATTTTTCACTAAATGTTTTTAAAGAATATGGTGAACTCTACAATGTTATTGAAATTATATCAAGCGTATTTTCCGGTGGAATATTATTCATGATAAGTGAACTATCGATATTACTTTAATGGAAGTTGACCACTCCGTTATCTCAATTAATGAAAAGATAATGTTGCCACATCCCAATCGTATATGTAACATGGATGCATACAGTGAGCGTAGCTATTGTGGAGAAATGCATATCTAAGCCATATTAGTTGCAAGTTTAGTGATACATTATTTGTACATTTCAGAGTAGCAGTCAACCTTGAAGGATCTTTACAGTTGACTTCCGCTTCATCTTATTTACAGCAGTAATTTAGTGCCTACACCACCACCGTACCTACACCAGCACCGTACCTACACCACCACCGTACCTACACCTCCACCGTACCTACACCACCACCGTACCTACACCACCACCGTACCTACACCACCACCGTACCTACACCACCACCGTACCTACACCACCACCGTACCTACACCACCACCGTACCTACACCACCACCGTACTTACACCACCACCGTACCTACACCACCACCATGCCTACACCAGCACCGTACCTACACCACCACCGTACCTACACCACCACCTTACCTACACCACCACCGTACCTACACCCCCACCGTACCTACAACACCACCGTACCTACACCACCACCGTACCTACACCACCCCCGTACCTACACCACCATCGTACCTACACCACCACCGTACCTACACCACCACCGTACCTACACCACCACCGTACCTACACCACCACCGTACCTACACCACAACCGTACCTACACCACCACCGTACCTACACCACCACCGTACCTACACCAACACCGTACCTACACCACCACCGTACCTACACCACCACCGTACCTACATCACCACCGTACCTACACCACCACCGTACCTACACCACCACCGTACCTACACCACCACCGTACCTACACCACCTCCGTACCTACACCACCCCCGTACCTACACCACCACCGTACCTACACCACCACCGTACCTACACCACCACCGTACCTACACCACCGTACCTATACCACCACCGTACCTACACCACCACCGTACCTACACCACCACCGTACCTACACCACCACCGTACCTACACCACCACCGTACCTTCACCACCACCGTACCTACACCACCACCGTACCTACACCACCACCGTACCTACACCACCACCGTACCTACACCACCACCGTACCTACACCACCACCGTACCTACACCACCACCGTACCTTCACCACCACCGTACCTACACCACGACCGTACCTACACCAGCACCGTACCTACACCACGACCGTACCTACACCAGCACCATGACAACTAACAATGTAATGCATAAATCAAGGAATGGAAGAGTGATGTGCTTGTATTACAAAAACCAAAACACAAGAAGCCACAATAAGGCCACCAGCACCAACAATGAGAGTCGGCGTGTCGTGTGCGGCCGGGAACTGAAGGCAGCGAGAATGTCCCATGTGACCAATGTGCTTTTTTAAAATGCATTAGTCACTCTGAATTAGGACTCATTCAATTTCGACACTTGTGTCAAAATAGGGGAACATCAACATTCAAATTTTGCAATGATTTAAAAAATGCTGCCGTTATTTAGTGTATTGCTCTATAGAAAAACATATTTTCATAAATTTTATTCTAAATTATTACTTTGCACATTTCCATTAGATAATTTTGAACGGAAATCGACTTCCTCGAGCCGGGCAAGGCAGGCACGACGCCCAAGCAAGAAAATCAACACACATGACGCACCAACTCCTGTTCAGGTGCAGTGTGTGGGCACTGCGTGAGCAGAGATTGGAACGTGAGACAGGCTGAAGGGTGAGGTTGTGCATAGAGTAATTATTGTACAGTGTATAGTTTAGTGGGGCCATCCGTCAGGTGAGGTAATCGATACAACGTCCTAACTCATTATTTATGCTATAGGCATTGCCACGTGAACTTTTGGACTATAATACATGTGCTCATTTAGTCAACAGCATGAGTCAATATCATGCAGGCTTATACATCAATGTGGACGCGTTCAGTAGATTAGATTCGTTAGTTCAAACCTCCTTAACCACAACAAACGCGTTCTAAAGAAAGCAAGGCATAGGGTGCCATTTAGTAGGGCATTTAAGGAACGCGGAATCTATGCACAAAGGGTTTGGATCCCCTCACCCTGAGTACTAAATCAGCAAGTTAGGAAGAAAGTTTATGAAACAAGATAGAAGTTGAAGAAGAAAGCAGTAAGAGCTGAAAATCAGCAAAGCAGCCAACCGAAAGAAAAAAATTTTTCAATGCAAAAAATTCTACTTCTACGAACATAAAGTCGACTTTTCACTCAGCTAGGGACCTCACGTATTCCTCAAGTGAGGGCTCATTCACATAGGTACGGTGGCAGTTTCCCTAGAGAAGTCCAGTCTTTGTATCAACGTCTAATCCGTTTTTCATCTATAAATACATTGAAACAGGTCTTCTCGTGTTCTTTGTCATGTCAAACTAAGATGGTAGAATTTTCCTCTTTTGATGTTAGTTAATACAACCTTTGCCCTAGATGTTTCAATATCAGTTTGTGGTGCTTCTAATTAGATGAAAAGAGCGCTCCAAGTTGAGAAATTCCTATTCCAATACTGCCACACTTGTGTCAGTGAACGGTTTTTCTTTTCCTTTCTTCATCTTTTTTTTCTTTACAATTTTCCTTCCGTACTATTTATTTCCCTTTTTTTCTTTTTCTTTCTTTATTTTCTATCATCGAATTTTTTCCCCGCAAGATATTTTGTATTCTGTTCTTTTCCTTTATTTTTATTTTATTTTCCTTCTTACTCTTACTTTCTTTATCATAATCTATGCCATAGTTAAACATTCACTGCACATAACACAAGGCATGTGATGCAATACCTATTGTAAATATGTATGTTTGTAATATGTATGAGAATTTGTGTTGAATATCATGTGAACAAAATTATCTTTCAGTTAAACAGAGTATAATTTCTTTGAAAAATTATTATAAATTATCTTATTGTTAAACAAATTGTTTTTAAATTCTTAATAAATTATATTATTTCCTAATAATTTTATGAAGTTATTATTGTTAAAGAAATTATCATTATATTATTATTGTTTGAAGTTCATTACGTGTTTAAATGCTCAGCAAATTGCTTATCATTTTACTAAATCACACTCTAGTCAATAGGTAAAATGCAACGTTTCAATGCCACTGGCATCATCCTCAGGCTGAAAAGACGAAAAGAAAACTGGTCACTCTATAGAAATGATACAACCATACATATCATACAATGCATTTTACCTATTGACTGTAGTGTGATTTAGTAAAATGATAAGCAATTTGCTGAGAATTTTAACACATAATGAACTTCAAATATATATTATTATTGCTTATTAAATCATTATTAAGACGTTATTATTGCTAAATAAATTATTATTAACTATGATTGTTAAATAAAATTACAAAAAATAATCATTGTAAATTTTTTTTGAAGTTTACGTATTGGGTCCCCTGAGCTAGATTTTCTTCAATGCTTGTTCATTTTCCACCAAAACTCGCGCCATCACGACCCAATGCGCAAGTGCATCAGTGTGCGAAATGCAGGGAAACGTGTCAAAAGGCCTGAATACGTGTAATGTATGAAGCGTTCATGTTTCTATTGAAACATGGAGAGTTGAAGCAGGCAAGGTTCATGTTTCTGTCGGAATGTAAAGAGCTTACATTGAAACCGCCCATGTTTTTATTGAAGCATGGGAAGTTGAAGAGAAAATCTGGTTTATATTGAAACATGAATATTTGAAACAGAAAAATTCCATGTTTTTGAAACGGAATGTTGAAATAGAAAATTTTCATGTTTATTAGGAAGCATGGAAACTTGAAACTGGGATAATTTCATGTTTTTCTTAAAAAACATGAATTAGAATAAAAGAGTTCATGTTTGTAGACAATTGAAACATCGTGACAGTAGAAATAAAAAGCTTTAACATTTTCTAAGCCGCATGCAAAGTTGAAACTCTAAAATCATGTTTTTCAAACACAGGAAATGGAGAAAAAAACAACTTCATGTGCATGTTTTATTGGCGATTTTACACCAGATCGTCCCAGTTTTCACGCTCTCGAAATTAAAGAAGTGAACCCCATTCTACATGTGAAAAAGTTAACTCTATTTTACATGAAAAATTTGAATTTATTCTGTATTGAAAAAGTTGACTATATTCTACATGTGAAAAATTGACTGTGTATAAGATGTAAATTTTTTCACGCCATTCAATATGTAAAAAAGTGTACAAGATTCGCAAAATTCAAAGCACTGGAGAGCAGATGAGCAATGAACCACCAGCACGTAAATTCACGATGCCGTCGTGAAAGCGGATCACTACTCCCAAGGGTCTCCCTCCTGACTCGCACAGTCCTGCAGCAGTAGTGTGAGAATTGTAAACTTAAGGGGATCGGGTTCCAGCGAGCTAAACCGAGAATTGTAAACTTAAAGGGATCGTGTTCTAGCGAGCTAAACTCCAAGAATCAGTGTGGTAGAGAGATCGAGACTGGAAGAAACAGCACACGTCACTAAGCATGTGTGGAAAGCCAAACATTATCATAAACATCAAACATGTTCTGAATAATTCTGCAAATTTTTTTATTTTGTTTTCAGGGTTGATTTTTCATTTCTTTAAGGGGTTTGAGTTGTTTTAAAAAACATAAAATGAAATAAATGGCTGATGATCATTATAGAGAAATTGACGGGAGGTCCACCCTGTTCAAAATAAAATACCTAAATGTAGAGTCTAATTTACGCCTACACGGGGAGAGCATCGAAGTGAGGATTTGTCAGGTCATGCGACTTGACATCTCCCGCACTCTGCGACCTGTTACATTCTGCAATGTTCATCATACACGAGTATTAGCACTCATTTAATATTATTTCTAATGTAAGGCCAGGTGATGTAGTTCCTGCTTCAACAATCGCGTACCAATTGGGGCGCTTGATTTAAGGGGGCCCTTACATTTATACTTCTCCATCAGTTGGTATTATTAACACGCTCCGGAACAGTGAGAACTTTATCTAAATAAATTTACATTTGGATATATTAAGATTACTGAACACAAAAGAGCTACTGTAGAATCAAGATTTGAGGAGTAACTAAAATAAAGCACACTAAAAACAGGTCATAAACATTGGTCTGGAAAGGGATACACAATAAAAGGTTACACAACTGAATATGCCATACATGAACAATGAATGAATTGTAAGAAACTGTATAAAAATACTTTTCGGACAGCGACGAAGACGCCCTGACCGATGGGTAACAGCGGCGGAGTCAACCGAGCCCTGCGGTATCCAATACGAAGTGACAAGGTTGCCAAGAGGCAACGAAGCCAACCTGACTGGAACATAATGGATCGTGCTGCTTTGTCTAATGCCGGAGCCACACTAGCCTAACGTTCGTTCGTCAAAAGAACTCTGTATGTCAAATCAACTCTGGAAGGCCCGTTCGCTCATCATTTGATGAATGGATGCTCGTCATTTCGTGAAAGCTCGTCAGAGGTTTTCAGTCACCAAATGAACTATGAAGAACAAAGATGGCGGACAGTGTTGACAAGTTTCGCAACTGTTATGTTGACTTTAAATGATAATTGTGGCCATTTTTAGCTTAAGATATATATAAGATATGGTTCTCAGCTGTTTTCGTGGTGGTATCAAAATATACAGCAATGAAATTCAGTGCTAGGTCTTGCTAGGTCTTGCAGTTCAGTGCTAGGTCTTGCAGTCAGTGCTAGGTCTTGCAGCCAGGTCTTGCAGTGTAAAACAGCAAGTTGCCTGTTACCAATCAAACTTAACTTAATCTAGAGCTCATACACATTTGCACGTCCTGCTCATCCACGTCGCATACCTACTTCGGTTTGTTTACATTCGATGAACGTCGGACTCTCATCACAGAACTAAGTCAGAGCCACACAGTCATAATGTGGCCTGACTTGCTGAACGGCCGTTTGACATGATGGGTGTCCGTGATTCATTTGACGACCGAAAAATCGTAGTGTGGCCCCCGCATAAGACAGACAGAACTGCGGCTACAATGTGATTAATTTTAAAACGAAATGAAAACTCAACCGTAAAACTTCTAAATACCTCGTTCACACTGAACTTTGCTATATTGTTTTGGACGTGAAATGTTAAAATACCATGGTATGTTATCGCCACGGCAACCCTCACTTAGCGGCCTAGTGCTTCAGTGTAAAGAATTAATAACAGTGAAACACAATATTATTTTAGGGTGACGTGAAAAAATTTAAGGCGCAATCCTCTTCACGTATTTTTCTCGCCACTTGATTGCAGTGTATTTGGGGCAACATTTAAATAAATATTTGTTATCAAGTGTTGACTAATATTTCTTGCTCTGAGTATTTCATAGCAATAAACTAAATGAATATGTTAAGAGAGCGTAAAGGCCTGTTGACACGAGGGGTGAGCGAGCGCTCCACCGAGAAAGAGAGGCTTAAACCACGCCCATTTTCTCTCGTTTCAGGCTCAATGGAGCAGTATACAACAGTCTGTCTAGGTTTGGTCTTGGTCGAGCGACTCAATGCTTCCCAGTGCAATTTCAGACGCTGAACGTGTAGGGTGTGCGTCTCTGCTCCCTGCCTACACGTTCTCTTGGAAAAGTGGCGTTTAGCTGCCAAAAAAGGACTTTTTTAAGCCAACGCTTCGCCCACATTTCCTCATTCGTTTTTGTTTCTTCTTTATAGCCGCGACAACTGATATAGATTGAAAACGCCATTGCCTGTCGCAGAGCCACCTTCGTACGTTCTCTCCCTACCGCTGCTAGGAGCAGACTGAGGATTTTACTTGGAACAGTCTGCACCTCTGCCATGGTCCGTGTGGACACCCTGACTCGAACAAGCATTTTACTGAGCTCGTGGTGGAGCGCTCGCTCACTCCTCGTGTCAACAGGCCTTTAGGGTGAGATACACACGCACTGTGAGACTTGCTTAGAACAGACAAGGCAGAATCATGCATTACTATCCGTCTAAGCATCCAGCCATCGGTTTACTGACGGTGAGCAAACAACCATTCAAAGTGAGAGTATAATTGTCTGCATTGTGGTCTGAGTGAGGTGATGTTGGCTGTGCACACACATTTTCTAGATGGCAATCATGTTTGAAGCATTGGGATAAACATTCAGTGTCGATTATTTGTCTGATATTCTCAAAGAAAATGTGTCCGTAGTACTTCATAGATGAATGTCTCCAGCGATGTTATCGGATAGTTATTCATCACGAAATGATCTTAGAATACGAGCCCCGTGAAAAAGATAATTAAAAAATGTGCCACTCTCACAACACCCTAGAGATGCTAAGATTCTTTTTGCAAAGTATGTATACCTTTACTGGAGTGAACAAATGAGTTAAATAAGTTTTGAGTTAATTTTTTGGATGTTTCGGAAAATAAGTTTTGCGTTTTGAACGATGTCATGAAAACTTAATTCATTTGACGCCTACGTTCATTAGCCTGCTGATGAACTAAGCTTCGGTTTTGATGATATTGCAATGCTGCTTGTTATACAGTGAACGATGAGTAAATATTCATGGCGAAAATGGCACAATTGTGTATTTTTTATAATTTAACCATGTCATATTCTCTACCTGCTCTTTGTTTGAGGAATCAGAAATATTTTGTCGGTGCAGGAATTTACCAGTTAAGATGTTCAGTTCTGTAGGGATTTATGAGAGTCAGATCATTTTCATGCTCGAGGCAAATTGAGTATTTGATAATAATCACTATTTTTCTTGAAAAATTCTAGATCAAAAGTTTGATTAGCCCCATGGTGTGTGTACCGAGGTCTCTCAAAGGCGTGTCTCAGCCACATTGTGGATAATCTTTTAGTGCGGCTATGTGCCCTCTACTTGGGCGATGTTGGTGCGGCTGTGCGCCCGTTGTTGACGGTCTGACGCTTGTGAAGTACATGCTCCTGTGTGCGCACTCGTTTGTCCTAACCTCCTAGCGATACATGGTGCCCCGGGTGAGGAACGAAAATGGCGCAGTATAGATCTCCAGCCCCTTTGAATTTTAAGGAACCTAACTGGGATTCTTGGAAGGACCAGTTCTCAACATTCAGGCTGGTTACGAAATTACATTTAGAAAAGGAGGAGATTCAAATTGCAAGTTTAAAATACTGTATGGGACCGGAAGCAGAAGATGTATTCAGAATTTTTGGCCTGACGTCCACTGAGACCTTGAAATACGAAGTCGTCATAGGGAAGTATGACGAGTACTTCAAGCCAAAAATTAACATCGCACGGTTAAGGAGGTTATTTCAAAAGAGAGTGCAGGAAACCAGTGAAAGTGAGGAAGTGTACTTACGAGCTTTATACGCAACCGCTCGGGACTGTGGCTTTGGCACCACTCTCCAAGAACGAATCCGGGATCAATACATCGCAGGACTTAAGGATGAAGTCCTTACGGAAAAATTGGAACATTTGTACTTGGTCAGCGTCGACAATTTTACTCTCAACAAAGTCGTAGAATACGTCCGAACTTATTGCGACATTAAAGAAGGCCGCCGTAAAGAAAAGCTGCCGGAACGCTTCGTGGATGCCGTGCAAAGAAAGGACAGTCCTTCTCTAATGATCAAAGACTGTCGCTACTGCAGCAGAGAGCACGGGAAGAACAATTGCCCAGCGTTCGGAAAGAGATGCAACTTGTGTGGAAAGCTGAATCACTTCGCAAAAGTGTGCATGAAAGCTCAGCGTCCTTCTGGCCGTCGTCCAGTAAGGACAGCGTTCGAAGTTGTCAACGCCTCTACTCCACAAGGCTCCGTCGGCCACACTTCAGAGGACGAGGAGCCCTTCTTCCTAGGTGAATGCAAAGATAGCTGTAGTGAGGGTTGGGTGGTAGAGCTTTCATTGGCGGGTTCCTCTCTGGTAAAGTTTAAGATAGACACTGGTGCTGACGTAAGCCTGTTGAATTTTGAGTCTTATAGGGAACTCAGTCCGTTGCCAGTTTTGCAGCCTACTCGGCACAAATTAATAACGCCTAGCGGTCAGTTGCATATTTTGGGCTCTTTTAAAACTACTATACATTATAGAGACACGCAGACTGAAGGGATTTTTTACGTAATGACTTGTGCTAACACAACCTGTAATCTTTTAAATCGTGAATTGTCCGAAAGAATTGGAGTGGTAAAATATGTCAGATAGCTTAAAATTGGAGAAAATTTGTTCGGATTTGGTACGTGGTTAACAGAACCGGTAAGGTTTTGCGTGAAATCGGGAGTAGAGCCGAGTTCTGTTAACACAAGTAGGCATGTAGCAGCGCCGTTAAGGGAGCCGGTAAAATTGTCTTTAGATAAAATGGTAGCTTAGGGCGTAATCGAAAAAGTAAGTAAGCCGACTGCTTGGGTTAGCCCCATGGTGCCAGTAGTACAAAGATTGCCAGAGTCAGGAAAAATTACAGCTAGAATTTGTGTTGATTATAGGGCACTCAACCGGGGTCTGAAAAGGGAAATTTACCCTATACCTACATTTGATGAATTGTCTTACAGGTTAGCGGGAGCAAAATATTTTTCGAAACTCGATGCCGCTTCTGGGTTCTTCCAGATTCCGATTTCAGAGTCTTCGAAAGACTTGACTACTTTCATAACTCCTTTTGGTAGATTCAGATTTAATAGGTTGCCGATGGGAATTAATATCGCTCCGGAGATATATCAAAGAAAAATGATAGAATTTTTTGGTGACATGGAAAGAGTGCTTGTTTATTTGGACGACGTATTGGTATTCGGAAGATCGAAAGGTGAGCATGATATGGTCTTGGGGGGCGTATTGGAGAGAATCGACAAATCTGGTCTGAAACTAAACAAGGCAAAATGTGTTTTCAATGTGCAATCTGTGGAATTTCTCGGCCACATGATTGATGAGAGAGGTATACAAGTAAGTCCGGATAAGGTGGAGTGTATAAAATCTCTTCCTGCTCCTAAAGACGTGAAAGACTTGCGTCGGAGACTGGGGATGGTAAATTTTCCATCACCCTGTGCGACCCGGATGAAGGACCCTCGCGATCGCCCGAGGTGCATGGATTGCTGGAGGAAGACTCATAGATTATAGCACTAAACCCAAATAGATTTTAGTATTATGCACGAATATATTTTTAGTATTATGCACGAATATATTTTCAGTATTATGTACGAATATTTTTTAGTATTATGCACGAATAGATTATTATGCACGAATATATTTTTAGTATTATGCACGAATATAGTTTTAGTATTATGCACGAATATATTTTCAGTATTATGCACGAATATATTTTTAGAATTATGCACGAATATATTTTTAGTATTATGTACGAATATATTTTTAATATTATGCACGAATATATTTTTAGTATTCTTAGAGTTTAGTTTAATAAATTAGAGTTTAATGGTGAAACACTGGCCCCGGCTACCGCCACAGATTAGGGAAACCTAGCTTCACGAGTCGCGTTGACTAGCAACTCGGACAGAGGATCACCGAGGCTAGGCTTATTAATATCTGCTTCAGACATCGGGAAAATAAAGGCCGCCCGACTTACATCTGCCACTCAGGCTACGGCGCGCAGGCGTGCAGGCGAAGTGATGTCTCCAGAGGCTAGCGGCCACAAGACAAAGACCGCGCAGGACGGGTGCCTTAGCCCATCATGGTTACATGGGCTCTTGAATTGAAAGGTCAATGACGAGGCACGGCGATGTGAGCGCCGCTGAGGCTGAAATAGGTCTGCCGCTCTCAGGCGCCGTGACTCGCTGACGCTGTCTGTAATGACCTTTGTAGTTCATGAATATCAGGCGGCCTCCTAGAATTTATTTTTTTACTTTGAAATTAAGTTGAAATATTTTAATAACAAACAAATATCGGCATCTACGGATGCTTTATACTGGCCTTTATTTATACTACGGATGCTCTATACTATTTTAATACAACTCGCAAAGGCTAGTCTCCCCAATCGCGGACAAGTAGCGTAAAATAAGGTTTTATATTAGACATCGTGTCTTAATTCATCGTTTATTTTTCTTCTTTGTCATTTAAATTTAAACTGCGTGTCTGAATAAACGTCATTCATATCGTTGAATTAACAGGAGGACATCAGCAGTTTTCGTTCACCTGCCCCTTAAAACCTCCAGGTAGCAAAATTTATTGACCTAATATTGAGCCAATATACAGTCTCAATACTGGATATTCAAAATGAACATTGGGGCAATACCTTATTTTGGAAAATTCGGTTGATATTAGAAAAATATATTGGCCCAAAAACAATATTATCAACCCAATATCAACTCATTATTGTGTCAATATTGACTTGATAATGAAGTGTTCCCTACAATAACATTGGCTTAATACTCAATTCCTGATAGGTTGATATTTGTAAAACATATGGCCCCGATAATGATAATTTCACTAACCCAATATTAGCTAATTATTGTGTCACAATGGACTTGATACTGAGGTGTTCCTTAGAAAAATATTGGCCTATAACGCCTGGAGTTGTTGCTGCTGTTGCTACTGAGTTACGCTTGCGACGAGTGAATCTCCGACCATTATTACATACTCGTACTACTCCTACAACTCTTATTTATTATACGCTTAACAGAATTAGTAGTTTTCTAATGGATAATTTCACATATACACATACTAATATTACTGAACACAAATGAACTAGAACTGAGTTTGAGGGGTAACTAAGGTAGAGTACTACAGGCCCAATACTTATTTTCTGACATCAAGTGGATATTGGTAGAATATATTGTCCCAAAAATAATTTATTTTTAACCCAGTATCAGCTAATTACTGTGTCACTATTGACTTGATATTGAGGTGTTTCCTTAAACAACATTTTGGCTCAATTTTTAATTTCTAATATCGCATCATTATTCAGAAGGGTTCAAAGACGATAAATGTATATAATTCTGATAAATATGTTATCCGATGTAGATACCTACACACCTACAAGACTATGAATTAAACTGCATTCAAAATTTATCTACAATCCATGATTACAAACCTCTTTGGCATCGTAGTCCAAATTTTGTGTTGCACGTACGTACCAGTGGTAGGGCAACCTGTACTAAGCAGCATATATACGTTCATCTAAGCAGCATATATATGCGTGATTGAAAAATTGCACGAAAGCGCTTTACTCAAAGAATGATGCATGCAAAATGGGTTATATGGTAGGAATAGGCCTACTCAATACCTTCGTTACGAAATTAAGTCATTTATATCATCTATATAAATGACTTTATATCATCTTAATTCAATACATAGACATATATTGCTATAGTAACATATGACAAACGATTTTAGCATATTTTTCGAAAAAATTAGACCTTCGAAACTCATTGGACGACTGAAAAAACAAGAACTGTGAACCTGTGATTACAGTAATTGTGAATATACATTTTATTGTAGCGTATTCACATTTCTTGATATCTGTCAAATATATCTGCACTCATTAATGACTGCAATAACTATTCAATAACTTTATTGGTACATTTTAAACAAATTACTCCGTATTATTGGCGTACAATATCAACCCAATATTTGGGCAATAATAATTTATATTTGAAAAAATTTTACTAAATTTCGAGATTTTTAATTATTATGAGATAGTTTCCACTTATATGAATATCGTACATATATCTATGCACTGTTAGTTTAATATTAGAAATAAAACTATTTACTACATTGTCCCAATAACAAATTTATATCATAAATAAATATATCTTTTTTCGATATTGTCTTGTTATTAGCCTATTATTGTAATCCAAGATTCCAATATCAGGTCAATAAATAATTATCAACCCATTATTGGCCTAATAATTTCTTGCTACCTGGGATATATATACCGATCCTGCATGCGCTGACACCGGGTGCCAGTCGTCGCTGAAAATTAGTTTCGATGATCATGAACAAATAATACAGGCTTGATCCGTTCACCCTGATTATTTCGTTACCTACAATGATCTACCATAGAATACAACACAACGGTGTCTCGCCAGTACCCCCACACATACACACACTCAGCCACTACCTCTATCTTTGTTACCATAATTCTAGCCGCCGAGGTATTCGCGGAGGCAACTACACCGAGACAAGCTGATCAAGCCAAGCCATAAAAATTTGGAGCATATCAAAAGTTCTAATTGAACATGAGGATTGAAAGAGATTATCAGGGGTTAAAATTCATTGGTTGTAGCGAGAACCCTCGGGTGGGGTTCCAGCTACCCGCCCTCAATATGGCCGAGCGCTTACCCCCGCTGGAACCCTCTCTCGACAGAAGTATTCGTTCTCTTGTTGGTTGCAGCGCGGTACATTTCAGGAAATGACATTTAAGCTTAAAGAATATCGGAGTAGCAAGTCCTTTCTTCTGATCTACAATTTTGGTTCATTGCAGATGATGTGGAGGTTCGCTATTGGCGTCGTCTTAAACGCGCCAGTGCAGATGCGCGTTGCCTCGTTTACGACAGCATCAAGTTCCATTAGAACCATACACTGTAGGTACTTCCATAATCAATTTTTGATCGGACCAGAGATCTGTAAAATTTCATTAAACTATCTAGATCTGCAACCCATGTACACATATACCGCCACCATATATCAGAATTAAACTGTGGTATACCATATATATATATATACATATATCGGTTAGTGGATGCATGCTTTCTGTGCACACCCTCTAGAGATTGCAATCCAGTACTGGAATACCTTTCTCTCTGGGAATAATTTTATTGTATAACGATACCATTAAAAAAAACCGTCGAAAGATAGATCGCAATCGAGTACGGGAATAACTTCTATTTTTTACTGGACAGGAATACCTTTTTTGTGGACACCATTTACTTTAACTCGTTTTTGTTGTATAGTACCATGGAATATATAACAAAGGGAAAGTAATTCCGGTTAAGAAGGGTGCAGAAGGGAGAGCACCTCCTGCTGGGGAGGTGCTGCGACCACTGGTCACAAAGGGCGGGCCGCTCTCACTAAAGGGCACCTCATAAAGACTGGCTCTAATAGCTCGATTTTCTAAGTCAAAACGTGCGACATGACGACCGTATCTATATATTTAGTGCATATACGAATACGTGGTCTATATATGTACATTTAGTGTATATATATATATATTTAGTGTACGTATGTATGTTTAGTGTATATGTGAATGCTTTTAGTATATATAGGCATATGTAGTGTGTGTGTATATATTTTGTGTAAATATGTATGTTAAGTGTATGTGTGTATATTTAGGCTATATATATGTATATTTAGTGTAAATATGTATGTTTAGTGTATGTGTATATATTTAGTCTATAGATGCATATTTAGTGTGTACTGGGAATCCGACAAAAGTGTCCCCGACTATTTAATTATTTATATCTCCGGTTTATATTAACATATTTGAATTGTCCTTTTTTCAAAATATAGTAAATTTTGCTTCGTTTTCGAATAATTTAAGTTTTTGAAAATCGGTTCAATAACCAATTTACAATAATCGATTTACTCAAAGGGGTAGACAAATTAATTATTTAAAGGAAAAGTTTTTAAAACATAATTGACATTTTTCCTTATTTTGTACTTTCCAAAAATCCGAAAAAAAGAACAAAAATTTAAATGAATAACAAATCATTGCTTTGAATAACGTTTAAATGAATAAAATAATTTAGTATTTTTCGACATATCCTCCATTTCTCTTCTCAAGACAAGTATTACTTCCAGCCACCACTGACTGAAGAGTTTTGCAGATTATTTCAGTGTTTTCTTTCAGTTCTTGAAATTTTTCTTCAATTCGTTGTTGAAAAATTATTATTAATGATTGAGGTGATACATACTTGTTGGTACGTAGGATACATCGTTGTGAAATCATTTTCAACAGTAGGTATTTAGAAATGAAGAAAAACACCATTGTTGTTTTTAAAACTTTTCCTATGAACAATCAGCTTTTCTACCCCTTTCAGTAAACCGATCATTGCAAAGAGGTTATTCAACCGATTTTCAAAAACTTAAATTATTCGAAAAGGAAACAAATTTACTATATTGTAAAAAAGACAATTCAAATATATTAATTTAAAGCACAGATATAATCATCAAAAGTGTATGTTTCATCATTATGTTTGCAATTTATGCAATTTATGTAAGCTTTAGTTGATAGTCAATTGTAACGTGCAATGTTGAAAATAGCAAACATAAACTGGATAATGCCTTCATTTAGCTTTAGTTCAGTGTGTATGGAAATTAGGTTTGTTAGTAATCATTAAAAGTAATTGTTTATTTTGTGTATTTATTTATATTTAGTATATATATGCATATATAGTGTATATATGTATATTGAGTATCATATGTATATATAGTGTATACATGCACATTCAGTATATATATGCACATTTATTGTATGTATTTATAGTTTATATGTATATTTAGTTTATGTATTATTCAGCACTTTGACTGCGGCAGGTTAAACTGAAGTTCAGTATTCAACTCAAATTAGAGATTATTTAAGAGATCACTTTTGAAAATAACGAACACTAAATCGATCGCGCCTTCATTCAATTTTGATAAGCATTTATTGAAATTGAGTTAGCGACTACTGCAAGGTCTGCAGAAAAGAGGGAAAAAAGAAAAGAAAAGCAGTTTGTATCTAATATAGACGATACAAAAAGCTCATCATTGGTTTTTAAATTTTTAAAATATCTTAGCGTAAGGGTCATTATATGGTACACACATAAATATCGTAATACCCATTTCACTAGTCTAAATATATGATTGAGGGCAAGTGTTCCTAATGTTGCCTAATGTATTTTTGATTATATATGCAACTGCAACAAAAAAAAGACAACACAATTTCAGCAACAATGCATTGCTGAAAACTCCTGTTAGTGCACACTTACATTGGAATACGGGCTCAGGGACTTGCGGTGTAAGGAATTTATTGAAAGTAAAACGGGTGGATTAAAATTATGTGCGTCTAAGGCAGCGAGGTTGACATTCAGAACTGCATTTTCACTCCTACGTGTAAACTAGTGTTCAAATCACGGGACTCCCAGAAAAGGTTTTTGTCACACCACGAATTTATGATATTTCCATGCTAATTGCTGTGTCACAAAACAGTCCACCTGAGTCAGAAACGTGGAAACGATTGCTCTACATCGGCTGCCAAGACATGTACAGCACAATTGGAGTAATACGTGAAATTATCACCGAGATATTGTTGTAATATACTCAGGAGCATAAGAAATGTATGATAATTTGCATCACACTTGCCTAACATGAATATTTTAGGACGTGAATAATAGATGAAAGAATTAATGTCCAATAAGGTTAACAAATCAGAAAAAGTTATATGATTTTAAAACATGATGCAAATGTCCATAATTGATAAGCATGCATTGGTGCCATGATGGTAAAAATGCTAGTTTAATACACATGTTCATATGAATGATATATGTGCACACACATACTTAAATACATAGATATAACAGGCATGCATACACACGTACATACGAGCATGCGTAAATAAACATGCGTGCAAATATCAGCATATAAGCAATCATAATGCACACGCACACTACAAAACTGTTGCACAATGTATTGAAATATAGGATAATGAGCATAAGAGATTCCTAACTACTTATTAAGTATGTTTTGTAGCTAAGAATCATTTTCGAGAAGCAAGATGACGAGCTATTTTAATTTCAAATTCTCAAAATATTTGCGGGATTTTGTTACTCAGGAGAAGTTTGTTCCACAACAAGGTGCCTGATACTGACATAGCCCTCTGGCCAATGTCAGATGAACGATAGTCGACTAAGATATTATTGATTCTGTTCGGCTTAAGATCGGCTACAGTGGGTGGATGGAAACGCACTATTTCTTCATTGCCCTGAGGAAGATATAACGAGAAGAATACGTATTGGGCCTATTGCATGAGGAGCCGTTCTTGGAAAGGAGTCCAGCCGAGTTTATTAAGAAGAGGGGTTACGTGATCACTTCTTTTGAATTTACCATTACGTACCACCTTGACTGCGAAATTCATGCACTTTTGTAAGTCTCTTTGGAAGTATTGAAGCAAGTCTTCCCATACTAGGCTGCGGTGGTCAATGGGCAATAACACCAAGGTTTAAATGGCCAATAATCTGTATTTTTAGTCGAGCATACTTTTTGTACGATGAAAAAACATTTAAGCTTCTTAAAATTTTGTTGCAAGTTTTCTCAACGTGAGATTTAATGGACATGTTTCTATCGAACCAGGTGCGTAGATTTTTATGATCTTCTGATCGCTTATTTTCATCAGTTCCTACTGCAGGGGTAGATTTGAAGTTTCCCATGATTTTCCGTTAGTAAATTTTATTGACTCTTTTCATCCTAGTGAGTAAATCAATGCATATTAAACACATAGTCTTTGTGTAACAATCATTCATGTATTTTTAGTACTAACGACAAATAATTGGAATAGCGCTGCTTACTAGTAAATACAGTTATCCATAGGCTTAATTTTATTTCTCAGTAAAAAACTTTTCTGCGGTAGCTATGGTAAATGAAGTGAATTCAGGAAATGTTGAGTAAAAATGCTTGTGTGGATAAAATAGAATCATAATTGCATAAACTATATTTTTTTCGTGCATCTAATCAGCAGCATGAATTATCGTGCTGCCCGTCTAATAGATGATAGAAATATAGATCAGCATTTCAAATTTTTAGTTTAATACATATATATTATAACTTCAAAAAAGAAATTTGTATTCATTAGCTATTTTAAAATTTTTAATCGAAGAATAAACATAATTTTTTTCGACATAAACGCATAGCTAACGAAAGAATAACTGTTAATCTATGAAAGATTAGGTTATAAGCCATCATATACTAATTTGTATTTTAATATTACTAAATAGTGAATATACAATTTTTGTAATTATAATAAAAAAAGTTTGATCGTCTTAAGTATCAGTATCTAAGAACCTGACTGGGACCCTTCAAAGAAACGTAAAAATTACCTGGAAAATATTGTAATTTCGGAAATATGAGACGCATAATTTTAAAACCAGTGCAAAATTCATGGTCGTGAGGAGTACTACATTTTTAGGAGAGTTAAAAATTTCTTACATCCCCGTTGATGAGGATGGGTCAGCTAGGAAGCGAGGTTCCCGTGCCACCTCGATGGTCGGTCGTTTTTTTCGGTAAACCACATTTTCTCTCGATCTTAATTTCTGAACTATAGCACCTACAAACTTCAAATTAGGTTCAATTTAAACATCAAATCACTCTCCATGCTGATATGTATATCAAAATTCTCAAACGATTCTTGGGGGGGGGGGGGGTTGGGTTCCCATAGCCCCTCAATGGTTGGCCGATTTTCTCAAAAAATCGTAATTTGCGGCATTCCACTTACATGACAAGTTGTCGAAATTCTTCAACCCAGTGATATTAGCGTTATCAAAATGAGGAATGAGGCACATACCTGCTCAGACAAAGTCAGACGTCATATACAGTTGTTACATTTCATGTAGGCTCTCACTACATTAAACGAAGTACAGTAATATTGTTTTTTCATTGGCGTTCAATGTAGTGGTACTGAAAGCGAGACAGGTTGGGCAAAGGTTGAATGAAATACGGAGAACAAGTAAACACGGGAATGTTGAATTCGTTGATTTTCGTTTTACTGGTTAGAGTCGTTGGCCATTATTTGCTGTATTGGAATCAAAGTCGAAGTCAGAGTCGGAGCCTTGCATTCTGGGTTGAGGAGTAATTCGTACAAATACGCTGTTTAGAGCTTTGAACAGAAAAATCAACAAAAACATTACATATTTTTTGATTTTCAGTGAAGTATTTTAACTCTGTTTTGTTTACTTTCGGTTTTAAATAACTGCAAACAGATTTTAGCGAAAATTAGAATCAAAAGCACCAGCTAATAGCGACTCCGACTCCGACTCCACCACATCCAAATGAACAACTCCGAATCCACCACATTTCAACTTGAGTTACAACTCGAAACGTGAGTTCAACTCGAGGTACACTTGGTAAAGCCTCCTTTTGTCTGAGATGAGGTTTTTAAAATTTTGATGCGATGAAACTACCAGAAAAATTAATCTAGGAACACAAAGAGACGACTTGCTAATAGGAAAAATTACATTTATCGCGTGTTTAACGACAAGGTTTTTGAACTTTATTAGGTACAGACAATGTGCACTTTGTGTTTATTAGTACATGATACGCCAAAAATATATCCACCGACCATTGTGTATAATAATGGTTACAATAAAAATAACAATGATAATAATAAAAATAATAATAATGAAAATGATAATGATTCAGAGTGCCCATGTTACCTTCAATGGGTTCACTCTTAATTCATGTGAGTAATTTTAAAATTCTTGCATACTTTCGAGTACATAGAACATAAACCGAGTTTTTTGAATGACAGATTTATCATACATCTATGGTTCAAATAATAATTATTGAACAAAAAACGACAAGATTCAGAATCTGTTTCTTGACTTATTTTTATAACTTTGTATTCAATGCGGTTCTTTTATTTTTCGATCAACTAAAAGACAAATTTTTATTTTTTGTTAGGAGATTGATTTTTTCAATGATTAAATGCATTAATTCAAACAGGTGTTGATGTATCCAAATTTTGGGAAAATCAAAGAATTCCAATGAGCATTAAGCTACATTTCACATTCGAGATCCTATGTATTCATTTCATGTGCAAACTTCATTGGAAATTTTTTTTTAAATGGGTGATTTATTTCAATCAATCAAGCCTGGTACACAACATCTTGTACATTGGTTTTTCAAATGCTCTATCAGTAGAGCCTGGATTTCTTGTACTTATCCTCTTAATGCTATAACGACTATAAATGCTAATAGAAAACTGCATTCATCGCAAAAATGCTTTTCTACCATGAACGCTATTTTGACCCGGTACGAAGGCAAAAAGTAGTCATAATGCAATGAATGACTATAAAACTTGCACAAACTCGTAGTAGACGAAGACGAGAAAGAAAGAAAAAAAGAAAACCATTTATTTCCAAAGAAGTTGATACATGAGATGTCTGACAACATTTTGGGTTTTGAAAATTTCTTAATATAAGACGTTCTTAGACAAACATTCCATACGAGGCAAACTAATAGACAAAATATACGAGGAGTACTAATACGAGTACACAAACTTTACGAGACGTACTAATACGAGTACACAAACTGTTCGAGACGTACTAATACGAGTAGACAAACTGTACGAGGTGCACTAATAGACAAACTGTACGAGGCGTACTAATAGACAAACCATACGAGGCGTACTAGTACTAGTACACAAACTGTACGAGACGTACGAATACGAGTAGACAAACTGTACGAGGTGCACTAATAGACAAACCATACGAGGTGTACTAATAGACAAACTGAAGTACAGACAAAGTTGGAGCCGCAATTTATGAAAGCTTGCATCCCCACTCACGGTGCATGTCCAATCTCTCAGATGCGTCTCAATTCTGGACGTCAGATCTCGACTCGGACGATCTATCGGACATCGCTATTATTTTAAATGGTTTACAGCAATAACGACGTGGTAACGGTAGCGAACATTCATTCTCACTCGAGGCTTTACCTCGAAAGGGTCTCCGGCAGATGCCATTTATTTTTGACTCAGAAATATTTGGACACAGTCGGCATCCTGAGCTATCCTCCGTGATATTTCTACGTGTGTATCCTCCGTCAGTCAACTTACGTCCGAAAGGTTACATTTAATGTAAATCTGAGACCATACATTATCATTGAAAAATGACGGCCAATATTAATTGCTTAATCTTCAAACTCGCTGATGAATTGAGTGAAAAATTACAATGGAAAGTGAACGTCATTTGAAAATGAACTAAAAAATCTAAATTCACGAATACGACAAAGACGTACAAGAAAACACTGGATTGCAGAATTAAACTGTTGCATGAGACTTTTATCATAGATACTTATATCGGTCACTGAATACATTTTTTTTGGACACCTTGTATGTGAATTACAATATTCCATAGAAACTCTCTCAAGAGATCATCAGGAAAATGATTCATAAATGAACCTTTGTAGTAGCTCGTATCTACGATACGCAGTGTCGTGCTGTTATCAAGTGTTGGAGTGGACCACGAAAAAATATTATTTCATTTATGGTGATTGGGTGATGAAAGCAGTGTGTTGAATTGTGGCCTATGTTATTACTGAGAGCAGGGTGTTGTAATGTGCCCTATGTTATTACTGAGGGCAGGGTGTTGTATTGTGGCTTATGTTACAACTATAAAGAAGGGCATTTTTCACCCTGTATTTTAACTTAAAAACTACGAAAGCAAGCAACTTCACAATAAAATCTACTTTGCCTGACGTATTACGAGAGTGAAAGTCATGACCGTCGCGCGACCACAAACAGAAAGTACGACAACACAAACGTCACTGCCGTCCACTTGTTGATTGCCCGACGCAGAGAAAATTTCCGTTTTTTGTCTTCTTCGTTGTCCTTAGATCGGAAGAATCGCGGGGACACTCTGACGCTCTGGGGATAGGAAGTTGTGTTAATTATCTCGTATTTTAACGCTTATGATTAACTTTTTACGTATTTATTGGTTATTTTGTTGTTTTATTAGTTATTTCGTCGTATTAATTTTGTTTTGTTGGTTAGTTTATGCGTTATTGATTACTATTCATTGTATTAATTATTTATTTGATTCAATTATCTAATTTATGTTGTATCACTCATTTTTTATAATATTGATTATTTTATGCTGTTTTATACATTTTTCATATTTTGTGTTCAACTAGTTATTTTACGTTTCATGATTCATTTTATTTTTTCACTCTGTATTAATTTTTGCATGTTTTATTCATGTTTTTAGATCTTGTTGGTCTTGGAATTTATTTTTTGGAAGAAATTCAGGCTTGTTCTAATTTAGCTAATATTATTTTGGGGAAATATCCGTGCGGAAATGCATATTTTAGGCGAGATTTCGTGAAGTAAATGTCAAATTTTGCGGAAAGATCTTAATTAAGGGAAATTTCTAATTTATGAAATATCTGTGTGATGGGTACTAGAAAAAGATCGTAATTTAGCCCCCATTAAAGCCCGACCTCGGCCACCACATAAGCCTGACCTTGGCTCCCGTAATACCCTGGCATTGAGCCCAAGCACGCTTGACCTTGACCACCACAAAAGCCTGAATTTAACCCCCACGAACTCCTGACCTTGACTCCCCTTGGCCCCCGCAAAACCCTGACTTCGCCCTCTCTTCACCCCCTACAAAAGCTTGACCTTGACCCCCCTTGGCCTCCACAAAAGCCTGACCTGGGTCATACAAAAGGCTGACCTTGACCTCTTTCGGCCACCACGAAAGCCTGACCTTGGCCCACACAGAAGCCTGACCTTTAGCCAGAAGGGGTGATCCTCCTGAATGGGGTCCTTGCCCCCCGGGAGCGCGTTGATGACGATCATGGCCAGGAAGACCCCTGCCATCAGCAACACATGCACGAACATCCACACGTCGATCATTTTCGGATCAGCTGACATCGGCAGCGTCGAGCTGATTTGAAGGGGAACAGGAAGTCAAAATTAAACGTTTTTGGGGGCCAAGAGTAGGAGTTTTGTGGGAGACAAGGTCAGGTGTTTGAAGATGTTAAGAGCTGGAGTTTTGTTGCGGTCAAGGTCAGGGTTTTGTAGGGGCCAAAGGAGGTCACGTTCAGACGTTTATGGGGCCAAGATCAGGCGTTTGTGGACGTCAAGAGCGGGAGTTTTGTGGGGTGAAGGTCGTAGTTTTGTGGGGGCCAGAGGAGGTCAAGGGCAGTCATTTGTGGGATTCAAGGTCAGGCGTCTGTGGGGTAAAGGAGGACTTTTGAAAAAAGAACATATCAAAATAGGACAAACGCATCAGTCTCAGTTCAGGCTATTCCTATCAAAAGGGACGAATCCTTTCGTATTCATGGTCCCTTTCATCGTCATTTAATCAGGTATCGTTTGATTTTGTTTGGGATGGAAAAACGTAAAAGGGACCTTCTAGTCAGATGTCCAAAATTGGTCAAAGTTTCTTTTATTGCTTAATTCGGTATAGCAATGCACAGTTAATTTGCAGTAAAAAATTTGGAAGCATCTGAAGCACCTAAGGCGAGTAAACGGGGAGAGAAGGAGCGGGGAAAGGGTCGCATGGCGTGTCAGCGCTCATGTGCCATATCATTTCACCTAGATATTGCTCACCAGCTGTTGATTTCTAAAGAAATATGTATTTACCATTCAGCTGTTCAAGAACTTGTACAATTTGGCAACGTCGAGTGCTCGGTACCTCCCATGGACCTCTCCTCCCTCCTCCTCCTGTTCTGTATACATGAATAAGACTGCTGGCGGCGGATGAGCTCAGTGTGACATGAATGCCGAAGCGATTACGATGTCAAACGACTAGCTGAATCTGCCTGTCAAACTCAGAGTAGCTGGTAACGCATCTGTTAAATTGAAGCGCACCTCAGGTGCACCTGAGCGATGCGTTACCCCTAAGTCTCATGCGTGTCTCGCTCGGTACCTGGCTCCTGGTACCACTTGTGGTACCGGTTTCATCAAGGAACTACAAAATACTTCGATGAAAGAAAGCCAAAGTCAAGTCAATATTTCAGAAAGCTTTCATAACGTCAACTGCACTGATTTTTCGGAGCATTATGGCTTGCAAAGGAAAAAACCTGTTTTTGTCTACTAAAATGCATTTTTAACAATGCAAATGTCAATATTCAAGCCACTTCTTCTCGGAATCTTGTTATTCTAGAGCAATGGTTTTGATATCATTGGATGCGCAAAAAGTTGCTCCATAAAGAGTTGGAGGATGTCGTTAAAATTCATAGTAGCATCTTATTTACATTAAAAAATCTACGGAAAAATGAATGGCTCTTCAAAATTTTGCTTAAATTTCATTAAAATTAAACTATTATGAATTTCAAAATAATCCTCCGAATCTTTATGCAGCAACCCTTTTCGCATCAAATGAAACTTGGATCATTATTCCTCAATAACTATTTTCTGAGAAGAAATGGCATGAAAATTGGTAATTTCCCCGCCCCCTTTCTTCCCATTATCTCCGTCAATATGACAGAAATGGAAAAAGTGTACGACACAACCCCTATTTATTTTCTAAAATATATACGTATGACTAATTTCATAGATCTAGATCCCACTGAAAAAATGTGATGGCCATTTCTTAATTCTGTGTAGACCGTCGTGTAAATATATAGACTTAATAGACCGTCGTGTAAATATATATTATAGTGTGAAATGAAATACCTATGAAAATTTTTTATCTTTTTATTTTTATTTATTCACGCGCTATATTTATAATCTATAGAAAATACAACTTGTCAAAAATGAATATTTAGTCCATTTTGCTCTAATAAATATATTTTTTATGGTAATCGTAGCCGCGATACTGAAACGCCAAGTAACTCCTGTAATAAATAAATAAGTTTATAAATTGTTGCGTGTAACTTCTTTTACGTTATTACAAAGGGAATCTCACCAACCACGTACATGTGCAGGATCTTATACACCTAGTGTGTTACTGAAATGCGTACAAAATATTGGGTTCAACACACAATGCCTTGAGACCAGAATCGAAAACCGATAAAAGTACGAGTATATCAGCGACATTAACGTCACTTCGTAATTTTTATCCCATCATTTATTAAAAATAAGTTCTTCCTTCAAAAGAGTTTACTTTCGATCAAAACAGACTATCATAATGATACTCGTATATAATGATACCCAGCTGTTCCTAGTTTGGTTAGTGCTCGTGTATATTACGATCATCATGTTGTTTAATGACGGTATCTGTAATACTTATCACCGTATCTAAGATACTGATGTGTCTGTGATACTTATGACCTTATCTAAGATACCGATACCGTATCTGTGGTACTTATGACCGTATCTTAGAAACTGATACCGTATCTGACTGTGATACTAATGATCGTATATGTAACACTAATGATGATAATAATAACAATAATGATTACAATAACGATGATAAGAGGAGTAGTAATAATTATTATTAATACTAACATTATTGCTATTATCTTCATCATTAGTGCGATTCTGCAAATCACTATTATAAAAGCAGCTGAGTCCGTCTGTGTGTAACACTAGGGTGGCCAGTACTCATATGGTAGATTTTTTTCACAGAACTTTCTTGACGGGACCCCCTAAAAAGGTGAGGTTGATAGAAAAAATGATACTGGTAAAGTTTCAGACCATTTGAACATTGTTAACCCGTGCCCCAACGGCCTCAAAAATCGCGAAAAAAAGCCATTTTTCAGAACTTTGGGGCCGTTGTGACACGGGTTAACGATGTTCAAATGATCTGAAACTTTACCAGTATCATTTTTTCTATCAACCTCACCTTTTTAGGGGTCCCGTTAAGAAAATTCTGTGAAAAAAATCTACCCTATGCGTACTGGCCACCCTAGTGTCACACCCACCAGCCTGCAGTATGAGATGAGCGTATCTGTGATACAAGCTTCATCAACTTCACAATAATTTTCAGTGCCCTAATTCAGCAGATTGGGAGTCGGAATGAATATCACGTGTATTGGTGGAAAATAGGAACGGGTGTCGTGGGATTCGTCGAACGTTATTGTATATTTTTGACGGGCCGTGTGCACTCGTAATATTAATAATGATGATAATAGTAGTAACGATGATGATAATAGCCGTAATAATGAAGATTACAGCATAAGTAATGATGATGATGATTGCAGTAATATTGATAATAACGTTAATAACGATCATAATAGCAGCAGTAATGCTGTATATGAAATGATAATAGCAGTGATAATGATGCTAATCACAATAACAATCAACTGATAATTAATGTTATGTCAATAAATTTGACCGGCGTGAGGAGCGCCGCCATCACAATGAGGCAGGAGATGCTGACGGTGAGGCGGTTGCTTAGGTCATCCAGGGGGATGGCGAACACGCTCAGGCCTATCAGCTGCATCATGAAGCACGGCAGGTACGTGACGAGTATGTGACTCCCGTACCGACGTGCGATGCGTATCTCAAACAACATCTAACGAAAACCAAACAAAAAAATGAGAATTAATTTTCCTCGATGCTAAAAGTGAGCGAAAATGAAGTATTTATGTGCCTTTAGAGCTTCAATGCTTATGGGTCATTCTGGCCGAGTGGCTAGAGAGCTCTTTTTCCGTGCGGTCGAACCCTGGATCGATCCCTGGAAGGCAGCAGGTTCTCATGTTGGAAACCGATGATAACCAACCAACCAGGTTACTCCCTCACCAACCAGGGGACACTCATACAACAACATAATTATCTCACCTCAGTCACAAAAAGGTTTCCTAACCCGTACATTGAAATACATTGTGACTCCCCTAAAACAGCAGACCGAACTTCGAATTGATGGAGCTCTGAAGTTATTGTTGATAATTTAGTTCTGCAAAATTCAGCTTGTTATTTATACAAATCAGTGTCTACAGTACCACTCGGAACATTAAACTTGCGTGCAAGATTAAGTTCGGTCTGATTTTTTTTGAGACACCCTGTAATAACGTAAGGTAGAACCATTTCAATGGTTCAGTAGGGTATATATATACTAGCTCTTGTTCGGCTAGCCAATAGAACGGCTTCATTTCAGACAAACTTTATGAAGTCATCGTTGAGACATTTCGTTAACGGCTAGCAGTGATGCCAGATGCAATATGAACGCTGCTATTGGTTCGTTCCCATGACGTCAGCATTGTGACATGGTAAAAAAAAAACTGGTTTGATGCTACCTTGTTTCGTCTACCTTGCTGTCTACTTACCGCATTGCCATTTCCTTCTTGGGGAATCTTCTTGAAGTGAATGAACTCGAATAGCGGCAGTGAAGCCGAGGAGAATTCCAGTACTTTTTCTGACGAAGGTTCCCATTCTGCGTCTGACAGAATTCTTCCTTCCAACGTCAGTGTCATACTGCACGACTGGAGAGAGAAAGGAAAGGAAGAAAGGACGCTTTATTCCACTGATGCTTAATACAGACCGCTTTGCACGTTGTTTCTGGGTGCTGCTATAGCGTGAGGGATACCACAATATAGCATGAAATCTACCTTGTTATAACTCAAAATTTGCCTTGCATTGTGAGCGCCGCCGGATGTCTTTATCGCGCTCGGATTCGAATGTCTTTGTCACGCTCCGTGGGCCGGAAGCGCTCCGACCCCTAGAAGGTCTTTGTTGCTCGCGCTTGCCTGACTTCCGGGCAAGACTATTATATAGAGGAAGCTGTAACCGACGAGCAAGGATATTGATACGTACCTTATTGAGCGTATCTCTTCACCCGCCTTCGTAGTTTAAGGCTACGGTAACAGTAGTTGCATATACAGCTAACTAAATCTCATGTTGTGTTGAGAAGAAACGACACAACGACACTCTGGCTAGACCTATAGCGTGAGGTCTACCACCCTATATCAAAAGATATACCTCTAGCTAGTATGACGCAGTAGTAAAGTTGACTTAAACTATAATGATCGCATACAATCAGTGTTGCCCAATAGTAACTCGTACAGTCACCCCGAAAAATGAACAAAAGCCCTGGATTACTGAATACATCCTGATAAATATACAGAAACGTCAAGCGTACCTAGCCTTCTTTGTGAAGGGCGAATATCTACAGAAGCATATCACCGATTCAGAAACTATGTAACAAACCAAATAAGGAGATAAAAACTACTTCACTCTCAAGTTTACTCAATTTAAAGCTGACGTTAAAAAGACTTGGCGCCTTCTCAACTCTTGGTGTAAACCGAATAACGCCGATAAAAAAAATTGAATATGTTGTTCAAGATAATGTAAAATACCATGAGAGGAAAGAAATTGCTAATCTCATTACCAATTTCTTCGTAAACGTAAGGAAAACTATCACTGTTGGTATTCCAAGTGAACGTGCTGATCACCTGGAATACGTGGATCATATTCGAAAACACAACTCTTTTTTTCTTTTCGCCTACAACTATTCCGATGTAATTGCGTGCATAAACAACCTGAAGAATAAATCGAGTGGGTTACAAACGCTTCCGAAAAAAGAATTCAAAATTATTGTTGATATTGTAGCCCCGCTGATATCCAATATCATTGACCAGTCTCTCGTTCTAGGCACTCTTCCGAACTCCCTCAAAGTTGCTAGAGTAACCCTTATCTTTAAAAATGGTGAAAAAACCTTTGTAAACAAATATCGACCTATCTCCGTACTAGGGTACCAATTATTAGCAAGGTATTTGAAAAAATTGTGTTTAAAAAGTGTTCTCTTATTGTGAACAAAAATAATTTATTTATGGTAAACAATTAATGTTTCCCATAAATAAATACTTTTGCTCTAAAAAATCAACAACGCAGGCTATATTAAATTATTTACAATTCATTTATTCTAATATAGATGAAGGAAAGCCTGTTTTCTCTGTATTTCTTGACTTTCAAAAGGCATTCGATTGTGTGGACCATAACATATTACTCTCGAAACTACATTGTTATTGCATTCGAGGGGTTGCCCATGACAGGTTCAAATCATACCTAACAAATCGGAAGCAATACGTTGTCATAGATGATATAAAATCAGACCCACAGACAATTAGCCATTGAGTTCCACAAGGATCTGTTCTTGGGCCTCTCCTATTTCTGATTTTTATCAATGATATTAATAAATCTACATCATTTTTCAAATTCATACTTTTTGCCGATAACAGTACGCTTTCTACGGTCCTTCCGAACCAAAATCCTGCTATGATTGCGGAGAGTATAAATAATGAACTTCATAAGGTTTCATTGTGGCTTAAAGCTAATAAAATAAGCCTTAATATCGATAAATCAAAATGTATTACATTCTCATAAAAGAAAAATGTATCTCTCCCACGCATTAAATTTGGCGAAGGTGAAACCGAAGAAACCAACTAGTAAGTTTCTGGGCACAATAATAGATAAACATCTGACCTTCAGAGAGCACATCGCTCATATTTGTTCTAAATTATCAAAATCCATCGGAATCCTAAATAAAGTTGAAAATTTTTTGCCTGAAATAGCTTTACAAACGCTCTACCGAACGCTCATTTGTCCATACTTGCAAGACGGAATAGAAGCGTGGCACGGAACTGACAAAAAATAAAACCAATAAAATTTTTACTCTGCAAAAAAGAGCCATCAGAGCGGTAAAGAACCTAGAATGTAATTCTCCCACAAATGATTCATTCCAAAATTTACAAATACTTAAACTTTCCAATCTCTACAAAATCTCCATTTGTAGTTTCATCTACAAAACATCAAAAAATGAGGGCGACAATAGCCTAAAACAATTATTAAAAGCGCAAACCGGTTATCACGACCATTTAACCCGAAATAGAAGTAAATTCATGCTTCCATATTATTCAAAGGCCCGGTCACAACGCAGTATCCTCTTCGCTGGAACTAAAACTTGGAACTCAATACCTGCGGAGATCCGAGAAAGCAATTCTTCCAAAGAATTTAGAAGAAATCTTGAGACTCACTTCCCATCAGAATACTAGTTCGTGTAAGATCACCAAGTCAAATCTTGCCGCCTACGTGTCTGGTCCTAGAAATGTAATTTGCCACGGGTAACATCACCGATCTTCAGTTTGCTCTTAAATCGTTTATCGAATATGTAACATCGCCGATCTTCAGTCTGCTCATAATCGTTTATCGAATATACTTCTATATATAGCCTAATTGACCTATATTGTAAAATGCAGTATCACATATCGAGTTAATTATTATCATTGATCAGTCCAATGCGAAACTAGTTTAAGTGAATTAGGTTAAACAGTATTGTACACCTTAGAATAACGTGATGGTAGGATGCCCTAGAAGTCGCTGAACTTGTTCGCGCCCACAGGTAGCTATACTCAAATTTGACCATTGTATTAGACTTAAGAAACATTTTACCTCTGTAACACCTGAGGTAAATAAATTGTTTAATTCTATAAAATGTTTCATTTTTTAAATTGTTTAGTACTATACGTGAGGTCTACCACGCTATAGCATGAGATCTACCTCTAGCTAGTACCATAGCGTGAGGTCTACCACGTTATAGCTTGAGATCTGCCTCTAGCTAGTAATATAGCGTGAGATTAGTTTAGTTCACTTGCGGACATTTCTTTTTTCCATACTAATAATTTAGAGATAAACACATAGTTTATACATCTAAAATTGCGCCTGGGTAGGCGATGTATGGCGGTAGCCTCACGCTATAGTAGCACCGGTTTTCAAAGGATGTTTTATTCCAATTAAGCCTGATACACATCAGCTTGCACATTGGTTTTTCAAATGCCTTATAACAAACACCAGGACGCAATTACGCTTACTCCCGGTCAAGCCGGTACCCATTTGCGACACCTGGGTAAAGTGGGGCTGAGTCCTCCCTTTTCCCAACGGGGAGAATCACAGGGTGGAGCTGCCTTGATTCGATCCGGCAACCCTTCCCTGCGCACTCTTACCACTCGGCCACGGTAACAAACGCAAATTTTGTGGAATGTGTTGGGTGTCTATGTCCCAATTGTGTGAGTTCACTATTACGATGAAGTTTGAGGCGTTAAATTAAGAAGGAAGGGGTAAGGCCCCAGCTCATTGAGTATGAGGGTCTCCCTAGACCTTCTCGCCCCCGCCTTTTGTGTTTTCTAACACACCAGAGGAGCTGCTCGCTCTGGAATGACAGCGTGTGTGCATGTACTCGAACACAAGACCTTCTGATCTGAAATTTAACGTGTTGTCCATGTGCTACAGAAAAGAGGCATTAAAATGAAATGAACGTGAATTTAGCACCTGCTCTTAATAACAGCTCTTTCTTCCCATTGGCTCTCAACAGAGGCCATATAGATTTTTCAGTGATGCAAGGGCAGGGCGTTAGGCTTTGGATGAAAATATCCCGGATTTGAATCCTCGAACCTTCTCTGTACATTTTGTGGAACAAACAGCTCCTCTGGTGATGAGGGAGACCCCTGCTCAGTGAGCTTGCATTTCACAAAGAAAGAAACTAAGAGAACTTAAGAAACTCAGAAACTTGACTCACACGAGATAACGAAGGGAAAAAATAATTGATGATATTTTATTTTACAATATTTTGTATTCTAAATTTCATTTCTTAAGAGTATTAACTTTCATTAGGCTTTAAAAGAAGACAAAATACTATTCCGAAAGTGGAAGCTACATAAAATCTGTTGTGCACATTACCTCACCAGCACATTAAATGGGACATTACTCACATTAAATGGGTCATTACTCACATCAAATGGGTCATTACTCACGTGCACATCAAATGGGTAATTGAACAAATCCAACGGGCAGGTCATGGTGACGACTTTCTCTTTTTTGTGAAGGATGACAACGTCCTTGCTGAGATGTTCCAGTACTGGGGAGGGAGACTAGTTAGTCGTGGGGAATAGTTATAGATACAAGGACTAGTTATAGGAATAAAGACTAGTTATTGCAACAGACAGTAGTTATGGTAACAGAGACTAGTGAATAAAATAATTATGCTGTGAGTTTGTGAGCATTCTTTACGCAAAGTAATTTAAACTAATTAAAAAAAGATCGCTGCCACTAGAGACTTTCGTCTTGAAATTTAGGAATATGAGTTTATTTTTAAGGAATTTCTAGCCTTACTGCGTTAGCCTCTACGATAGCCCACATCCGGCATCAACTTCGTTAGGTATGCAACGATTTGGTAGCGCTGACTGAGTTTTCTAGGCACGTTTTTCTGGGTGGTTCGTGCGAGTGGAGGATAATAAGACGCATCTCAAAAGATACTCAATAGTTTACTGTTGTGAGAGGCAGGTACGGAGGAGGAGAGCAAGCCACGTGCTTGGCATCGGACGCGGAACAATTTCAACAGAAGACAACGACTTTAGCAATGCATTACGATATTGATAACCCGCTATCTGACTCGCGCTTGACCACTACAATGTCGAAACCCGGTCGCACGCAACGCAGTGAAAGGAAAAAACGCAGTCCTCGAAACAATGAAAGGAAAACGCAGCCCTCGAAACAATGAAAGGAAAGCGCAGCCCTCGAAACAATGAAAGGAAAACGCCGCCCTCGTCACAGAAATGACAACGTAACCATCGAAACAGAAATGGATCACGAAACTCTGAAACAAATTGATCAGCCCTTGGCTCATAGTTTCGCTCTCACCGCTAGCCGCTTGAGTCTATCATTGACTGAGTCCGAGCTTGTAACCAGACCCTACGTGACTTCCCTCTAACTCGCGTCGGCCGCTTCCTCTCGCCTCTCGGTCCTAAGAGACTACCTGCTCCTCTGCTCCGGAGAGACTCAGATACTCAACGGGGTCACAACCAAGAGAAGGAGGGCGGAACGTGTTAGGGGTGGGACATCTTTGATTTGTCGCTGCGGCTTTCTCCGTGCGCCGTGGGTTATCCATAAAAGATCGAAATGAAACGAGGGGTGGTTTGCTCTCCACTAAATTTATGTTCGATGACCATATATGCCTAGTTTTCTGTGCAGCCTATCCAACACAAGGACCAAGCCAGAAGTTTCTGCTTTATGGCATCACCATAAAATTTGGTGTATCTTCTGGCTCATGCTCGTAAACATACAAGCAACTAAAACCTAAATGTTTCCACAGCCATTAGACACACGTAATTCCTATTAGATTCATCCAATTTAAGCCTCCTGCCAGTGTGACAGAAACAGAATAAATTCATTTTATTCACTAGTCATGATAACAGAGACTAGTTTTGGTAACATAGACTAATTATTGTTACAGAAACTAGTTATAGTATTACAAACTAGTCATTGTTACAGAGACTAGTTATGGTAGTATAGACTAGTTATGGTAACATAAACTAGTAATGGTAACATGAAAAAGTTGTGGTTACAGAGACTAGTTACGGTAACAAAGACTAGTAATGGTAACAGAGGCTAGTTATGGCAACATAGACTAGTTATGGCAACATAGACTACTTAGGTTACAGAGACTAGATAAAACTAGGTACGTCACCACAGCACCAGTACACAGTACACGCTCACACATATACTATATGTTCAATTTACATGTAAAATATACATGTACAATACACTACCAGTACGTTATACTACATGTACAATATACTACATGTACAATATACTACATGTACAATATACAACATGTACAATACACATTTATAATACACCATAAGTACCTTCAGCCCCGTCAAAGTCGCAGGTTTGCCCTGCATGTCCGCAATGATGAACATCTTCTCAGGCTGAGCGTCCATAGACAGCGCCATCGTGTCTTCACTAATGACCCCGTCCATGACGATGTTGGGTTGCCAGTAGAACTTCGCATCGTCCGTCGGTATGAGGGTCGCGTTGCTAGGGTGGATGTTGTGGAATACAACGCGTTCGTCCCGCCAAGTGGCCTCGGCTCGTACGCTAACCTTTGAACAATTTAAGGAGTTTGAATAATTTAAGCAATTTAAATAGTTTTAACAATAGAGCAATTTGAGTCGTTTTTAAATTTTGAATAATTCAGGCAATTTAAACAGTTCATACAGAACGTAAAAATTTTGAACAGCTTAAATGATTTAAAAATTTTAAGCAACTTAAATAACTGAACACTTTCACAGCAGTTGGTAAAACTGAATTTCAAAGTCAACTGTAGTGCGCAGTGTTGAAAATAACAAACATGAACTGAATCGTGCCTTCATTCAGCTTTGATTGAGTATTTATGGAAATTGACTTTGTGGCCACTGGTCCGTCAGCAGCATTATGAAAATCTCCTCCGTTGCAGTCAAAGAGTATAATAATTAAAAAATTTAATTAATTAAACAATTTATGCAATTTGAACAGTTGAAACAATTTAAACAGTTCAAACAATTTAAGCAATTTATACAATTTAAATAATTAAACAGTTCAAACTATTTAAACAGACTAAACAATTTGTACAGTTTAAACAATTTAAACAGTTTAAACAATTTAAACAGTTTAAACAATTTAAACAGTTTAAAAAATTTAAACAGTTTAAACAATTTAAACAGTTTAAACAATTTAAACAGTTTAAACAATTTAAACAGATTAAACAATTTAAACAGTTTGAACAACTTAAACAGTTTAAACAACGTAAGCAGTTTAAACAATTTAAACAGTTATTAACCACACACGCTACAGAAGTAGAATGCGCCTTAAAGTTCAGTACAACGGACAGATTTAAGTATAGTTACCTGTGGCCTCGAATGAGTTTAGTACTTCTAGGGCAGGGCATCCTGCCACCAACGCTAATCTGAGGTGTACAGTTAAGTGTCACCTAATTCACTTAACCAAGTCACGCACTAGACTGATCAGTGAATTAGTTCTCCCAATATTCGATGCTTGGATTTTACATAGTAGTTCATGTTGGCTAGATGTTAACAGTATATTCTAGAAACGATTTGAGAAGAAACTGAAGATCTTTGCCATTAATCATGGCAAATTACCGCCAGCATGAGTCATACATGAAAAATGTCACATGAATATCTTATGTGATTAGTATTCAGTAATAATATCAACATTCCAAATTATTATTAATATTCCCACCTTGAGGGTATCCTCTCCCATGTCCAACTCATGTATTCTCAATAAGGTCAAACTGAGGTTCACTTGAAGGTTATCCTGGCCGGACAACTGGCGGTCGTAATACGAAGGCCGCTTTTGTGTGTAGTTACAGAGTTGTTCGTCAGTGTAATCCATGCAATCCACCACAGAGTTGCACAGCTTTTGCAAGTCTATGCAGACCCGTTCGAACAAGTAAACTGATCTTCATTACACACTGTCAAAGTGAAAGTTTCGGTTGAAGTAGTTCCAACAGGAATCCAAGCTTTCCTACCCATCAGGTTGCTCGATTCTACGACGCCTGTTTGTGCATAGTATCTCCACGTTATCGGGTTCATCATGTACATGACGTAATCTGCCTCCGAGTACTCTACGCGATAGTCATATTCTGCTTCCCAAACCAGAGAATCTTTCACTTTTTTCATGGTTGTTCTGAACGGAGTGGACGAGAATTGTAAGCCAATGAAGATAAATTTCGTCGAGTTACGGAAACTGCATATACTGCGTCGAAGAAGGAAACACTCAGAGGGGGGTTCAGGCCAAACCCCCGACGTCAAAACGCTAATGGCGAGACAACTTTCGTTTTGCGGCTTCACCCAAAAATTTGCGTGCATTTCCGCGACGACACTGAAAACGAAAAGCATTATTTGCGCATCTGTGGTCGTCGACAAGTCCAAAAGAGACCCACCGAATTTGCTGCAAACTTTCTCGGCTTCGTCGCTGGTTAGAGCAGCATTTATGTGGACCCAGTCGTTGTCAGTTTGAAAAGTGGTAAAGGGATACTTCGGTATCGGCTTTATGTTGACCCCGACCGGTTCATTGGGTAGGTCGATGATTTCGATGTACTTTTCAGAAGCGCTGCTAAACGTCATCGCGGCGTTGACCTCGACAGACGTGATGTTGGTCAGGAAGAATCTGGCATCAGCTACTTTGCAGGAAATGGGTTTGCCTCGATCGCCGTCGCCGCTCAAGTACAGTTCGCTTTTTTCGTTCGTAAATTTACTTGCTCCGCTAAATGTACATTCTTCCGCTGGCTCTATGACGGTTCCGTCGACGTAAGTTACGAGAGCGTCGCTCATCGTCACGCAAATGTGCATCCACTTATAATGTTCTACGTAGTAGTCATAGCGTACCCTGCACTTGTTCGTTTGCAGTGAGAGTTTCGTCGAGAAAACTGAAAGAATAAATTCATGACTTGTATCAGTACAATATGTATAATAAACTCCAGGTATCTCCGAAAATTTATTACTTATAAAAAAAATCATTTTTCGTGAATAATTTATGCTATGCTGTTACAATTGGCATCTGAGTGAACACATTAAATTGTTTGGTGCGTGTGTCTGTGACGCTCATAGGGACGCTCAATGACCGTATCTGTGATACGAGTTTCACCAGTGCACAAGTACAAGAATATTTTGATGGCGGGTACTGTTGGGATGGATATATTTGTTGGGCATCCACATCTGGAGGATTTGCCTGAAGGAAATATCGAATCCCGTCATTTTGGACGGGTCGTGTACACTGGTTATACATAAAGTTTGCCGACGCGATATACAAAATTCACCACCTTTAATTAAATTACGGTTGGCGTATTTTAATTTTTTACTTGTGTGAAATTTTGTTTGCAACAGGATATTGTAATCTGACACATGATGCTATAGGTAAAAATTCACTTATTATGCATGCCCTAACCAAAAATCCTTCACTGAAAATGAGAAGCACAATTCGAAATAATGGACATACGAAGAATAAAATCGAAGCAGTCTTGCTTTTAATTGATAAAGAAAACTTGGGAGAAATGTTGTAGAATTGATTTCATTGGAACATTTAAGAAAAAAAGTAAATTTTTTTTACGCTTTAATATTTTTCACTCGCATTCGTTTTTTTTCAGAGGTTACCATTCCTACCAGCCAGTGGTTATGCTTTCCCGGAGCAAATCAGTCTAAAGTTTAATTTAAAAAGCTCATTTCCCAAGCTCCAGTCACTTTCAGGAAGAAATCAGAGAATTTCTAACATTTTTGTTAAACGTGATGTTGGTAAAAAAATGTAAGTGCATCATAGCTTTCTTAGATGAAATGATTTTCATCTCATAAGACATAATTTCTTCATAACAAATAATTATCCTTACTCGAAATAATAATTTCCTTACAAGAAATAATTTTTTCTTATAAAAGGTGCAAATTCGCACTAACTTCCAAGCGCTACAAAATTGTAACGAAGGGCGGAGGACTCGTCTCCCAGCACCCAAATGATGTCGGTGTACCGCCGGTGTTTGAGGTAAAACCAGAGGCAGAGAGAGGCCGAGTCTGAAGGTTGGCCGAAGTTGAGAGGTTTGGGGGCTAAGTAAAATATTCTGTTCTGTGCCTCCTTCAGCTGTTGCCCCAGTGACGTCATTGGAGCACCAACAAAGTCCGTACGTGACATGAACTCTATCATCCACACCTCGTCTGGACCTGCGCAAACGGTGGAGGAAACAAGGTAAAGTCATTTCTATGGGGGGAAAATACATCTCCTCTTGTTAGGCTAGCCAATAGAACGGCTTCCTTTCAAATGACTTTACCATTGCGACATGTCGTTGGGCCAATAGTGTTGCCAGATTTGGGCCTAGGAGTGTTGCCAGATGCAATCGAGGAGCTGCTACTGGTTCAAAGCCATGACATCACCATTGCAACACGGTCTACGACTATAAGACTGGTTTCGCTAGCTTGTTTCTTTTGCCGTAAACTGCGCACATAGAAATAGGGGAGCTTTATTTAACACAATTACTGGTTTACAGCCATTTAACATTGTAGTGTAGAAGTAGAAGTTACTGTGAGGCCGCTACTGTAGCTGGCAAATAGATGCAAGGCACGATCTTCCAACAGTGGCCCTAACGGAACCATACGGCGCGAGTAGCATCCAATAGTCTTATAACACTATTCCCTTACATCGCGAACGCTGTGTGTTGGTGTAAATATTTGAAATGCCAAAAGCGTTTTCAGATGATGTGACTCTATCACAATGTTCTATGTGAACCAACTTATCATACGCAATATTTATATCACTATTGATAAGCAACATTTAAACAAAATTTAACAATATTTAATGTTATTCGTAAACAATATTCACAGCGTACTTTTTAAACTACATTCAAACAATATATAGGGTGTTGGTGGAACTCTTGGTACAAACTCCGGCAACTTGTGAAAAATACAAATACAAATACAAACACTTTTTCATCAGTAAAAAAATATCGAAAAACGCATGTTTTTTAATTATTGGGCTTAGAAGTTTTTAATGCTATGCTACAAGAACACAACAGCGATTTTGCAACAGACAGGAATAAGGGCAATATGAGGAATTAGAATGAACAAGTGTTGGCAGAATCGAACATGTTTTATTTACAGTTTAAAACATTAATTCGCAGATTCAGGAAATTTCTAGAAATTCCTAGTCAACGTTAGCGACCCCTGGTGAGAAGTGTATGTGTATCTGTTGTCAGTTAGCACCGTGGCACTGAAGTGGTAAGATGTATCGCCTTACAAATGCACAAATGGCAGACATGCATTTCACTTATGGTGCTGCTAATGGTAATGCAAGACGTGCTGCGAGAATCTCTCACGAACGTTACTCTAATCAAGAAGTCCCTGATCATCGATTATTCACTGCATTGCACCGAAGATTGACGGAAACCGACAGTTTTAGTGTAAACAGAGTAGAGGTTGGTCGCCCAATAAATTATCATCGAGAGCAAGAAGTGTTGGAACATTTCCGTAGAAGCCCGCGTACGAGCACCCATGCCGCAGCAGCATCTTTGGGTATGCGTGACCATAGTACAGTGTGGCATGTATTGAACTGGAATAATTATCATTCGTATCACTTCCAGAGAGTCCAGGGTCTCATTCTTGTTTATTATGGTCCTCGTGAGCGATTCGCGCAGTGGTTTTTAGATCGGGGGGTAGAAGATGCCAATTTTGCAGAGTGTGTGTTGTTTACGGATGAAGCAACCTTCAGCCGAGATGGAATTTTTTATTATCATAACCTTCACTCATGGCAGCAGAACAACCCTCATGTCATCCATGAACGTCATCACCAACATAGCTACACTGTCAATGTTTGGGCAGGTATCGTGCACAATCAACTCATTGGTCCATGCATTCTGCCAGAGCATCTTACTTGAGATGTGTACAAAATCTTTCTTGAAGAAGTCCTTCCTGGTTTATTGGAAAATGTGCCATTAG
This sequence comes from Morinoia aosen, assembly GCA_030386875.1. NCBI lineage: Eukaryota > Metazoa > Arthropoda > Malacostraca > Amphipoda > Talitridae > Morinoia > Morinoia aosen. The sequence continues at coordinate 3,105,163 of CM059558.1, read as the reverse complement.
GTATTCGTAGACGTCTTTGGTTTCAACACGATAGAGCTCAAGCACATTATGCTCTAAGTGTGCGACGGTTTCTTGACCAACAATTTCCAAATCGATGGATTGGAAATGACATTATTAATCTTAACAAAAAGTTCATGTTTTACAGGATTCCAAATAAATTTTCGATGGCGATGGATAAATTTATTCTATATTTCTTTGTGCTGTGTTTACTACCTGAATTAAGAAACATTCTACCTCTGTATCACGTGTGGTAAATGAATTTTTTAAATTGTTTAAATTGTTTCAATTGTTTGAATTGTTTAAAATTCTTTAAATTTTTTAAAATGTTTAATGTTCTAAATTGTTTTAATTGTTTAAAATGTTTAAAATTGTTTTAATCGTTTAGAATTGTTTAAATTGTTTAAACTGTTTAAAATGGTTTAAAATATTTAAAATTGTTCAAATTATTTATATATGTTTGAGTTGTTTAAGTTGTTTAAATGGTTTGAAATTGTTTAAAATGTTTAAAAAATTTTGAATTGCTTAGAAGTGTTTAAAATCTTTAAAATTGTTTAAATTGTTTAAAATAGTTTAAATTGTTTATATTGTTTAAATTATTTGAAATTGTTAATATTGTTTAAAATTGTTTAAATGTTTAAAATTGTTTTAATTGTTTAAAACTGCTTAAATTGATTGAATTTGTTTAAAATGTTGAAAATTCTTTAAATTGTTTAAAATTGTCTGAAATGTATATAATTGTTTTAATTGTTTAAAATTGTTTAATTTTTTTAAATGGTTTCCAATTGTTTAAAATTAATCAAATTGATTAAGTAGTTTACAGTTGAGTATTTTGACATAACACGAAATAAAACATATATATTATAAATTCACTGTGCAGAAAAATATTCTTCAAATGATCTACAGCGAGCGCACCAACAAACTAACGAACTAACAAACCCACATTCCTTTACAGTAGGCAGCCCGAGACCGGGCCCCTACATTTGTACATACTTCAATACAAGAGATATTCATTCAAATGAGCACAGCACACGCGACAAAGTACACACAGCGACGCTCAACGCACACAAGGCACGAAATAAAGAAATTAGAGCACGTAATTTGCTCAATGGGAAACGAACAAAATTGTGGCGTGGGAGCGGGTGTTGAATTGTTTATTGTGTTCCCTGGCGCCTTCGTTGTTTCTGCATTTATGTGTTGAAGATATTGTGCGGCCGCATGCATAGGCCTACAGCTGCCCGTACACGCCTACAACTGCACGTGCACGCAAACAGCTGCCCATACACGCCTATAGCTTTACGTACACGCAAACAGCTGCACGTACACGCCTACAGCCTCACGTCCACACCTACAGCTGCCCGTACACGCCTACAGCTGCACGTACACGCCTACAGCTGCCCGTACACCCCACAGCTACACGTACACGTCTACAGCTGCACGTACACGCCTACAGCTGCACGTACACGCCTTCAGCTGCACGTACACGCCTACAGCTGCACGTACAGGCCTACAGCTGCACGTACACGCCTACAGCTGCACGTACACGCCTACAGCTGCACGTACACGCCTACAGCTGCCCGTACACGCCTACAGCTGCCCGTACACGCCTACAGCTGCACGTACACGCCTACAGCTGCCCGTACACCCCTACAGCTACACGTACACGCCTATAGCTGCACGTACATGCCTACAGCTGCACGTACTCGCCTTCAGCTGCACGAACACGCCTACAGCTGCACGTACACGCCTACAGCTGCACGTACACGCCTACAGCTGCACGTACACGCCTATAGCTGCACGTACACGCCTACAGCTGCACGTACACGCCTACAGTTGCACGTACACGCCTACAGCTGCACGTACACGCCTACAGTTGCACGTACACGCCTACAGCTGCACGCACCACTTTAACTACAAATTTCTTATATGCATTTTTCAGTGAAATTCCGCAGCTGACAAAATTATTGTGCTGAAATAATGAATGAAAAAATTCAAAAAAGAAAATAAATTAAAAAATTTCTGAAAAAAATTCTAAAAAATTTCTAAAAAAATAAAATAGAATGCATCAGTAGAATTTCTGACATTCACTTCACCGAGAATCACAAACCGGCTCTGGAGTGTAGGGTGAGTGGGTGAGTGAATAGGCAAAATTATCGCAATTAGAAAATTTGAAAGCTGCCATTTTAAATGAAACCTATTTCAGCCTTCTAGCTCTAATACTTTACAAACTACATCATTTTCAAATCGGCCTCTAAATAAAATGTACGTAGATATACCTAAATAAATAACTACATATTTATATCGATGCATTAGATGTACTAAATATACATATAGATACTAAACAAACAAAGCTAAATCTAAATAAGCACATAAATACTGAATATACTTACTAAATGTATTATATGTATGCCAAGTATGCACTCAGATACTAAATGTACATATATATTTTAGGTATGCAAATATATACTGCATATACAAATTATCCATACATATACTGAATATACATATATATGTAAAGTATTCACATATATACTGAATATACGTACAAACACATGCACCATTACACACCAAGCACTTTATTTTGCCGGGCTGACGAGTTGCTGACATCATCGGTGGCTGAGCTGACGGCGTACGCTGACGTCAGCATCATCAGGGCAGCGAACACCCGCATCCTGACCCTGGTGGTGCTGACACTGGTAGTGCTGACACTGATGGTGCTGACACTGGTGGTGCTGACACTGGTGGTGCTGACACTGGTGGTGCTGACGCTGGTGGCGCTGACACTGGTGGTGCTGACGCTGGTGGGGCTGACGCTGGTGGTGCTGACCCTGGTGGTGCTGACGCTGGTGCTGCTGACACCGGTGGTGCTGACACTGGTGGTGCTGACACTGGTGGTGCTGCCACTGGTGGTGCTGACACTGGTGGTGCTGACACTGGTGGTGCTGACACTGGTGGTGCTGACACTGGTGGTGCTGACACTGATGGTGCTGACACTGGTGGTGACACTGGTGGTGCTGACACTGGCGGTGGTGACACTGGCGGTGGTGACACTGGTGGTGGTGACACTGGTGGTGGTGACGCTGGTGGTGGTGACGCTGGTGGTGGTGACACTGGTGGTGCTGACACTGGTGGTGCTGACACTGGTGGTGCTGACACTGGGGGTGCTGACGCTGGTGGTGCTGACACTGGTGGTGGTGACACTGGTGGTGGTGACACTGGTGGTGGTGACGCTGGTGGTGGTGACACTGGTGGTGCTGACACTGGTGGTGCTGACACTGGTGGTGGTGACACTGGTGGTGCTGACACTGGTGGTACTGACACTGGTGGTGCTGGAACTGGTGGTGCTGACACTGGTGGTGGTGACACTGGTGGTGCTGACACTGGTGGTGCTGACACTGGTGGTGCTGACGCTGGTGGTGCTGACACTGGTGGTGCTGACGCTGGTGGTGCTGACACTGGTGGTGGTGACACTGGTGGTGGTGACGCTGGTGGTGGTGACACTGGTGGTGCTGACACTGGTGGTGCTGACACTGGTGGTGGTGACACTGGTGGTGGTGACGCTGGTGGTGGTGACACTGGTGGTGCTAACACTGGTGGTGCTGACACTGGTGGTGCTGACACTGGGGGTGCTGACGCTGGTGGTGCTGACACTGGTGGTGCTGACACTGGTGGTGGTGACACTGGTGGTGGTGACGCTGGTGGTAGTGACACTGGTGGTGCTGACACTGGTGGTGCTGACACTGGTGGTGCTGACACTGGGGGTGCTGACGCTGATGGTGCTGACACTGGTGGTGGTGACACTGGTGTGTACTAACTAAAGCTGCATTAACTATCCAGAACTAAAATAGTGATAGATAATCAGGTAGCTAGAGAGAGGTTTTCTCAAAAAATGGCTGTAAAAATTAATCATATTTTAAATAATAATCTTTAATGTATCGCTACGCTGGTACCATCTTTTATATTCTAAGTGCATTTTGACTTCCGGGAAATATTGAATGTAAAATTAAGCCCTCTGTTATTCCATAAGCCAAAGTGAATGTTGGAAAATTTCGTGGCACAAAGAGACAGAGCAGTGCGAGCCCAGTGTTTCTTCCGGTTGGGAAAAAGAAAAAGTAGTGAAGGATTAACGTATGCAAAATGAAAGAGGTAGTGAAGGAGTGATGTAGGCAAAATTGGAGAGGTAGTGAAGATTAATGTAGGCAAAATTGGGGAGGTAGTGAAGGATTAACGTAGGTAAAATTGGAGGGGTAGAGAAAGATTAATGTAGGCAAAATTGGAGAGGTAATGAAAGATAAATATCATTCATAATTAGTTTAGAAATGTAGAATGATACAATTTTTATTAGGTCGCATTTTCTTCGTTGTATCAAATTTGACAAGATAAATTCATTCCAATTGAGTATCATGACCTAAATTTAACTTGATTTCTTGACTGTATCAAATGTTACAAAAATTATTCCAGTGGATACAAATGTAGAAGAGAGAAGACCTACTACTGGGGAGGCACTACAGCCACTGCCACGAAGGGCGCGCCGATCTCACTAAAGGGCGCCGCAGAAACGCTGGCTCAAATAACCCGATCTTCGGAATCAATACATGCGTCTTGACAGCCACACATTTAGCGCATTAACCTAACGCTGCGTGACCCACCGGTGGTGCATAGAGGGGATTTTCACACCTTGACTGCGGCGAATAAAACTGAAGTTTATTATTCAATTGTAATTTAAAGTCAACTGTAGTAAGACATTTTTAAAATACCAAACAAGAACTTGATCATGAATTCATTTAGCTATGATTAAGTATTTATGGAAATTGAGTTTGTGACTACTGGTCGGTCAGCAGCATTGTGAAAATTCCGCCGTGTCCCACCGGTGGGTCACGTCACAGTAAAAGTGTAAATATCGCTGCTGTATACACAAACTCAATTTTGATGAATACCTGAGGGTAGTGTGGGCACAGTTCACTCTGCTAAAAATATAATGCAAACGAATTACCTTATAAAAAATGCAAACGAATATTATCTGATGAAATTTACCTTTATCGACTAATTCTTGATACATTTTATGACCAGAAAATACCTAAAAAATCATTTAACTCATTTCCAGAGACAAAAAACAATTTTCTCAATCTTCTCATAAGACATTTCTTAATAAATAACTATTTCTATTTATTTTGCGTTATAAAAGTATTTAAAGCCAGCGCAAGTTATGGGTAGAATATTTGGCAGCAAAAAATGATTTTCCCGGAAAGCGACAATTTGCCATCGGCCCTCTCCCATCATTACCCAACGAAGCTTCAATTACCTCAGGCAAGCCAATCATTTTCACGCACCGAACACGCTTTCTTTAGCTGGATTAAAATGAATAAATTTTTTAATTGACGCACAACTAAAATGATCTGGTAGTCCTAAGATATCTGAAAGCTGAAGGTTTTTAAAATCCTTCATGGAGTGAGCTAATGAAAGAGTTGCATCAGTTGCATTGGAGTCAAGTTCAGAGCAGTAGACGGTCAACACACTCGTCAAGGCTTCACACAGAAGTCAGTATTGTACGATACGATACCCTGTGTAAGTAACAACTAAGGATTAATGTTAAGGGGACCGTCTACGTAAAAAAAGTCCGGTATTTATGAATGGATTTCTCTGAAATTTTCACAGTAGGTGTGAAATGATGCAAAGATCATTTGTTAGTTCGGCATAATTTTTGTATCTGCACTAGATTTTTTTTTTTCGAAAAATATGATAAAATAGGGTTTATTTTTAAATCCTACTTCTTCTACAATTTTGAAGTTACAAAACCAGTACTTCGTTTTTAGATTGCTTATATGTCTATATAACCAAGCGCAATAAGGAATTTTGATAGCTTATTTTCGTGGATTTTGGGAATTGAAAAAAAGAAAAATTACGTTTTTTTTATTTTGTTTCTTTCATGCCGTGTAATTTTCAAAATAATAAATGTATCAGAAAATGGTATTGCGCGTGGATACACCTTGCTAAGCCCTATCGAATGGTATATAAACCATTCTTGTAGCTCTAACATTGTGGAAGAAGTAGCATTTGAGAAACCAATTATCAAGTTTCCAGAAAAACGTGTTTTTTCACAAAAAAAAATTCTTTTTATCTTTTGAACTACAGGGTTTTCTACAATGAACTCTTGAGCGCTTGTAGCTCTTTTCAAGCCCTTTCGATTGATATAATTTACATTGCTGTAGCTCTGTAACTCTGGGAAAAAATATACAACAAAAGAGAATAGGTGTTATTATTGAAATCAACCAATTTTTTTAATTTTTCATTTTTTTTACCATAATTCGTTCATTTGTCAAGTCAACTCCTTTATTTTATAGCTCTTTTCAAGCCCTTTGGATTGGTGTGCTCGCCATAGCTGTAGCTATGATACTGCAGCTGTCATCGAGCTATGAATGAAAGCTGCGGTATCATAGATACCGCAGAACAGCTAAATTCTGAAATTGTCAAAAATTATAAAAAAACAATTACTCAGCGTTAGAATGTTTCGTTTGAATAATGGAAGCACTTTGAGTAGCCCATTAACGAACTATAATGCCATTCCCGCAGAGAAACTCGCTCAATTGACCCCCAATAATGAGGGGGGAGGGTTCAAGGTCACTCCACCCCCATTGCTTTCCCCCCTCTGGTGGGCGCACTATTCGGAGTAGACGTAAACGGAAAGTACCAATGGAAGCGCAAGAAAATCTTTTATAAGATGCATATAGAAGCAGAAAATCAACACATATCCTGATTTCTACGTAGACGGTGTCCTTAAGTTATTAATAACCAATGTTTCGAATATTTCATGTTTAAACTTTTTGAAAATAAACTGTTTTCATTCCTTTTTTCGTTTAAACCTTTTCTACCGACGGTAACTCCAGTGCCAAGGTGGTTATTATTTGCCTTATAGAACAACTAACAACCGTTGAAAGTAATTTAATTAGTAGGAAATTATTTTAAGGTATATAAAAAATAATAAGACAAATTACGCGCACTCATGAAAATATATTTTTAGATATCGTAGAAGCCTTACAAACGCACTTTGCAATTAGTTTTGATAAATTCAAGTCACATTGTCAGTATAACACATGTAATACCTTTTTCATTTAACCTAAACTGATTTTTTCAGACGTTGATTTGTTTACTGACATCTTTGAATAAAACGTAAAATACAATGTTCACTATAAATAGTTTAGTTGTTAACTATGACTGCTCAACGAGATAAATGTTCATAATTCTCAATTATGGACATTAATCTTGTTAAACATTTTTCCGTTACACATTCTTTTTACAGAAGCCTAATTTCTGTTAAATAAAGGACTATAGTTTAAGTAGGAGAGACCCACGCTGGGGCAATTTCATTTATATTGTAGGGTATTGATAGCTTTCATCCCTGATACCTTCTTCCTGAACTATTGGAGTTTTCGTAGACAAAGGGTTGATTCACTGGAGATTCCTGTGTAATTTCAAACCTTTACACTCTTCAACGTGTGCAACATCAAGGGTCTTTCAACTGTCATACATTAAAAGAAAATCTAGAATATATTGAAAATGTAGAAAGTCATACAATATGGAAGATTTTTCAGGTTTCGATAAAAATCTTGGTTCCCAGGCCGCACTCAGCAGTCAGTAACCACGAGACGATTGCGACAAACTATCATATCATATTCGCGCTGTTTTGGAGCACGGTTTTTGCCCGGTTTTGAAGCTGTCTTGTAAAGCGAGTGGCTGCAGCTATTTTTGTATTTTTATAGGGGAGTTACTGGAAGTGATTTTGATTTGTGTCTTGCTTTTTATTGTTTTAGTCACTATTGAATAAATTTTCACTTGTGCTACTGTGAGATTGTGTTGAAATTATGTTGCGAAGTTAAGCAATATTTTTTAAATGTGTGGTATTGATTCAGGAGATCAGGAGTTCATTCGATCAACCCCAGTGCAGACGTCCTGAGGAAGGGTATCAGTATCTAGACATCAAACTAATAACGATAGGGTAAACAGACCTGCAAATATGCCAGAAACTCTCGTAACCAGCGCGGCTGGAGCGAGTGCTGTGACCACAGTGACGACTAGTACCCCGAGTGTCACAACAACTGTAAGCAGCGCATTCGATAGAGAATTAACTGCGGCAATGCCTAGATCAAGTACTATTTTGTCAAATTCTGAATTACTGCTTTTCAGGAGCCGTAAGCGAATGGATAACCCCAAATTCTGTGAGAGTAAGTCATTTCGAACCCACATATCAAATCTAAAAGCGTATCTGACTAAGAAAGAACTGTAAGTACGTTCGACTCACAAACAGCTTGGGGATTTCAACACTATCGTTATTAAATTAGTAAATAATGATTTACACTACTAATTCAATGAAGTAGTAAAAATATTATATGATGTCTATATTTCTAAAAGCGAGAAATCTGTACACGCACTAGCGTGTGACCCAAATCAACTGCGTTTCATAAGAAATGAGTGTCTCGCGGCGCAATTAGTAACTGCTTTCGCTAAAATTAGGAAACTGTCCAAGCATTGATTGACCAGCTCTGACATTGCATTCCAGAGGCACCCATTTGTTAACGCAAGTACGAATCACACGCTAGTGCGTGTACAGATTTCTCGCTTTTAGAAATATAGACATCATATAATATTTTTACTACTTCATTGAATTAGTAGTGTAAATCATTATTTACTAATTTAATTACGATAGTGTTGAAATCCCCAAGCTGTTTGTGAGTCGAACGTACTTACAGTTCTTTCTTAGTCAGATACGCTTTTAGATTTGATATGTGGGTTCGAATATTCATAAAGAGAAGAGGTTTGCAGGTGACTTAAGGTGATCATCCCAGGCCCCTGCCAGGCCTTTGTCGGTCCGATGAGTTTTTTCTATGTTTTTGTTGAAAAAGGACCCTTAGGTGGTACACTATTCGGTCCTAAAATTTTACGGCGCTACGGACAATAGATCCCCTCCCCCAGGGGGGGGGAAGGGGACCATAATCTTGAATTTTCGACCCCACTTCAAACCCATATAAAAAGAAAACAAAACGGGAAAAGAATGATTTGAAAGTTTACTTATGTTAGAAATGTTCCAAGAATTCTAAAACTGTCTTTGGTTTTGTTCTAGCATAAAAATTCAATGAGGAGATACGGTTTGAAATATTCATAAAAATGAACTAAAAAATCAATGTGTCCAATTTTTTTAAAAACTAAGGCCTGAATCAAAAATTAATGGATGAAATTGTGTTTATTTTCAAAAGTTACATATTAAAACTAAATTTCATAAGAATCAGACTGAAATTAACGAATTTAATAATTTTGAAAAAGAATTTTTTTTTCTTTTGGAAATCACAATTCACAGTGTGAATATGAAGTTATGCATGGAAATTATCGAAATAAATATTAAAACTGCACTCAATTACATACAGTGTCCATTACATTATACATCAACAAAAAATTTTGTTATGGCTCATACTCAAAACAGATAACTTTCACATTAAAACTCCATCTGCTCATTGAGTTTTGATGCTGGAACAAAACCAAAGGCAGTTTTAGAATCCTTGGAACATTTCTAACAATAAAATGAAGCCTTTTTGCCCAATTTGAGAAAAAAGTTATGTATCTCTAAACCCAAAAATAATTTTTACTTTATGTAATCATACAATATCGCTTATCACAAAATTTTCTTTAAAATGTTAAAATTTCGCTTCATTTCCTTGTTAGAAACGTTTCAAGGATTCTAAAACTGTATTTGGTTTTGTTCTAGCATCAAAATTCAATGAGGAGATGCGTCTTGAAATATACATAAAAATGTAACAAAAAACTAATTTTTCGTAAAAAAATAAGACCTAAATCGAAAAGTGACATGAGTAAAACAAGTTTACTTTCAAAAAATAAATATAATGGTCCATTTTCAAACAAATCGGACGAAAAAAGTTGAACAACGGGGATGATCACCTTAAATGACTTGAGTCTAGCTATTACGGTGCTAGCACCACTTCCTGACGAAAAATTTTCGAAAAGTTTTTTGAAAACCCCTCAGTATCTCAAAAAAGCTATTAGCTCGCATGGTTGCGACAGTCCGTAACCATCGGGAGAGTAAACCTATAATTGCAGTGAACCCTTATCATGGCCGAAAACTTACCTCGTTAACGTTTCGAACGAGACAGAAAGTGACTCGCAGGCACCCCTCGACAAGAGCGAGGTTTTTATGCCTCTGAATACAATAACCGCAGTTATCAGGGGCGCCGAATCTTCAGACCATGGTTCAGAAACGCTAGACCTCCTAGAACCAGAGGATATATTGGCGACCGAGCCATAGGTTTCCTTGAATGTCATGCAGTCCGAGCAGATGACTCCAGACAATTTTCTAACAATTTTGGAAACAAAACAAAAAGGTCTTTCTACTGTAGCCTGTGCAACAATGCAGGACATGTAAATGCCCCTTGTAGTTTACTGTAACGCGATCTGTGCAAGCCTAGCCGAACTAGTGGTCCCTGCTATATGTGTGGGCATGAATGGCATTTTGTTCGTGACTCAAAGCTTCAGGAGACGATATTCGAGAGTATCAGAGATTCAAACGTAACAAAAACAGAGGCGGTAATAGCCGCGGTCGACCTGACGTAGATTATGCAGAGAGTCTCGAGAAAGGAAACGATGATTTTTTACAATAGGTAATGTAGATAGTGGTGTGTCTGTTGCTTGTAAGAAGTGCTTTTCGACCTTGCCCAAAGGTACGCCGAATACCTTTTTAAAACCCAACGTTGTGGCACTAGAGAATCCAGATACCTCGACTGAGTCGACAAAGTACGAATTTGTAGATCCATTATTTCAATGCAAAAACAAATTCACTCTTTTAAGAGAACAAGAATTGACCGAAAATGGACCACCAGTACAATCAGCTGATTTGCCTAGCAACAACGATAACGACGAATTATGAAGTGAAGGCTCCAGTTCGTCTGAGAAAAGAATGTGGTAATTTTGTCTCAATCAGGAAATCACAGAAACTGACATTTATTTTAAAAAGTAACGATCAGTTATTAAGTGCTCTAACTGATAGCGGCAGCGATAACTGCCTCATTAGTTACCGTAAAATCACGTGCCTTAATGAAGAATTGAAACCTAATAATTTGAGCATTAGGGGTATTAATTCTAAGAGTAATGTTACGAGTGAAGTCGACCTAACAATTACGTTACCCAATCAGAAGGTATTAAATACAAGTGCTTTGATAATTAAAGACGGTCAGTTTAATTACGACTTAATTCTAGGAAGAGATGCGCTGAATAATGCGGTAATTGATTCCAAGAAAGGACATATTAGTTTGGAATGAGTAGAAGTAAAGAAAAAGAGTCTTACATTGGTAGCACTGGGCTCCAATTATGATTTGTGAGGTGTGCACAACACAGGTGAGTCTCTTCTCGTACGGGCAATAATCTGTCCAAGCCATCTAACTCATTTATAAGAGAACATTGTTTGCATAACGACCATTTCCTTAAAAACATGAATTTTAAAATTTTGGAATCAATATACGACCGATGGCAGCCGTGACGAATCATCCCTTTTTCAATAGTGCGGAACACTCGATGAATGGAAGATATCGGATTACACAACGAAAAAACAGCTTAATGGATGGAATCGTAGGCCTGGTACCTTCAAGCTCCTGATTTTTAAGACGGTCTGAACTGAGCAGCCTTCCAAACAACACGTGTGCTACAGTGATCAGCGTTTTGTGAGAAAAAAATTGTTTATGCCAGTTCGAAAAATTTTGTGACATACTAGTATCTAGACATTGGAGTTATTGCATCAAAGTTATTGCAAGAAACTTTGAGAGTTTAAAGGACCAACAGCTGCACTTTGAGTGATTGAGCAGCCTGCTAGCTGGTCTGCTGTGAACCGGCAGAGCATTTGGGAGTTCATCCGTTAAGTGGACCATTCCATTTTGGGCATTGTATCCCCTGAAGATGAGGAGGCCTATCTGAGTATGGTGAGTGTAACCATCATTTGTTGACAATTGGTGCTCATTTTAGACGATGAAGTTACTCAGTATTTTTCAATAAAATTTAAATTAACAGCAGTGTTCATGGTACGCGGCGATATTATGCTTTGACATAGAATACGCGTAAAGGTAGTATTAGCAGTGTGGGAAAGTATACCTGCCAATGACCTTAAATTTTAACACAGGAAGTTTTAATTTAAATTTTTATGCCAGTTGATATATTGCAAATGTGGTCCCCACGTGGTTGTAATACACGGAAAATTGATTGCATTTGTGTGACTGATATTGAAGATATTACGAGATAGAACATTAACAAATTTTGATAATTTATTTATTTGACGGTCCCAGTGTCACAATGCTCAACTAAACAGTAAACTAGTTCTCGCATTTAATAAAACTCATCAAATGCTCATTTGAGTGATCAGTAAAAATTTTTGTGGTTCAACATTAGTTCTGAGAAAATTTATTTTATTTCTAATGACACATCGAAACCATTCACAAACTGACCGGTAAATTAATTTAATAAATTCCATTCCGGAGTAACAGCTCCAGTTCTATCCATTAATTAATTAATTAGTGGAAAGTTCAGTGGGTTGGTTGCGTGGGTTAGTGTCAGGACTGAGAAGGTTCTGCGTGCAACAATGGAGAAGATTAGGTCTTTATGAGTTGACTACATTTGAATCTTCATTATTTTGCACCTCATATAAATAAAAATAAGGTTTGAAAGTATTAAAAGGAGTTAGCGCTACGATATTAACTTTTATGTTTTACAATGTTAGAGTATTTGTTATAAGTCATATGTAACAAATGAACCGCAGAATCAGTCGGTATATCATACCTCTTGTCTTTTCTAAGTTCCTGATAACTATTTCTTACCGAGAATTCAGGTTTTCGAATATCAGTAATTTAATTTTTCCGAGGGATATTTTTCAAATTTTTCAAACGTTCTACTCTCATCAACAACAATCCTATTATGATTGTGAACACTTTTTTATATTACAGTAAATACTCACGCCCATTAAAAAAATTATCCTAGTCTGAAAAATTCTCGATTGAAAACTTTTCATTTCCAGAAGAAAAATGATTGTAAATTTATCGATTTTCCTTCAAATTTTCTGTTTAGTTTGAATTCATGTCACGAATAACTGTTCTTAAAGCATTCCCTGAGAATGCTTGTCATTTACTGTGTTACTTTGAATGTTGCATTTGCATCGATATTGTTTTTTAAATGTTTACACTCTAAAATTAACTTCATTCATAACTGAAGGTCTTTTTTACATGCAAATAGCAGTGAAAAATATTTGGCTCATTTTCTTTCAAAATATTTGTAACGCATCATGTCCCATTCATTTTTCTATTTTTGGATCTCTTCTCCAAGGAGCGAATTATTTTAACAATTAAAACCACTTCATTATTCCATGACCAAATTTTAACACTTTATTATTGTAAATGAAACTCCTTTTGCAATACAAGTTATGTATGAAATCAAACTGCAATAAGACTCCCATTTAAAGTAGTCTCATTCAATTTAACACATGTTCACACGTTGTTCATATTTTTGAATTTATGTGTGGATAATCCAATGAAAACATATGTGTTTTCAATTTTATTAAACGGAAAAATGAAGAAGGAGAAATCATCAAGATAATTTTTTCGTCAGACTTTACACCTGGAAAACAGACAATTTAAAATTTTGTCTAGAAATAAATGATAAATTTATCACTAAGTATTTATACACAGCAACCTAATACCCCAGATTATACCAAACATTGATTGTCTCTATTTTCTTTCCGGCACTCTAAGTTGTCGACCATTTAACTAAACAATTTTATTTGTCCACAGGACGTCGCCACAGCCCAACGGAGCCACCAGCACCTCGTCCCGCCGATGTGCTTCCGCGAGCTACGGAGAGTCATGGGCACCGCCCTCTCGCGTCCATCCCTACGTCAAGTGGGAGCCCTGGTGTCCGTGCTGACCGGTGTTTTGGAGGGCGGTGATAGTATCTATGATGGGTACACCCCGACTTCTCCTTATCCTCTCGTACGGTTGATGAAATGGTACGTTTTGAACGTTGTTGAAAGCATTAATCTTATCCTCGAGCGCATTACGTCGCCTCTACTCTACGACGGGAACGCCATCGCTCACCTGAGGGACGTTGCCCGGTTTCTCTTCCTCTACAACGTGCTGCTCTGCGACCCCCTGTTTGAGGAGATGCGCACCGTCGGGGCTGACGACCCTCACGGCAGGACCACCTTCTACAGCGCCGTCCACATGCAGAATCTGGTAGCCAGCTTGGTCTTCCCTTTGATTCTGCAAGGGGCTTTTGCTACCAGTTCCCTCCAGCTGCCCATCATGCCTTGCTCTACGGTAGAGGATATGCTGGGCTGCGGGACCCCGAAGACCTGCGCAGTTTGCCAGGACGCCTTTCAGGACGACGACGAGTTCTGCGTGCTGTCGAGCTGTCGCCATCTCTTCTGCGACCGCTGCGCCCCCGGCCGCCTCATGCCGCAGTGAGTATAATTCGCTAAGCGCCTTTTATTTTATTGTCAACTACCTGCAGGGACATTAGGCACCAGGTGTTCACTTCATCCATGTCTTATAAAGCACAGAGTGAAAATGGTAGATACTATTTAATTCAAATAGTTTTTTCGATATTTCATCGTGTTTACCATAATTTTTAAGTGTGACATTTTTTTCTGTTGTTGATGATGAGATATATCAGACTATTAGTAACCCACTACTTCGTATCTGCTCCAAAAAACATTAATTATAATTAAAAATGCAGATTGATTTAATATATACTAATTCCGGTACAGAAAAGGAAAACATTTTCAATTTTATAGGCCTGAAAAATGAGAGGGATTCAAAATAATTTTATTTTCTGGTTTTGAGGGCCTCGTTCAATATATTATTGATAAAAATTTAGTTCATTAGTGCCACCGAGTGAAATAAAACAAAGCTTATTGTTTATTTTTTTCAAATTTTTGACTTACGCAGTTCCAATGTCAAGGCTTATTTATGAATTTTGTCCTGCTCTCTCCTGTTCCTCGATAAACAAAGAAGCAGCATTTATTTTGTCATAGTCTTTTAGTATTTGTCAGATGAGCTGTTTACGCAAATTTCATCCAACAAAACAAAAATTAACTTTCGTTTAAAAAACATATGTACACTGAATGACCTGACGTACACTAATCAACTTGGTATTATTTGAAATCTGCATTAATATAGAAACGATGCTACGCAGCACGTTAACTCCTGATTGCAGTTATCAAATGACATCTGGTGGAACTAGTGTTCTGTGAGACTCACTTATTGATAGTTGACATTAAGGTTTGATTTTTCCTTCCAGACCCTATAATAGAATTGGAAATAATAACTTTGCAATGTTTTTCTTCCAGTTGCCCGTGTCCGGTATGCGGTGCCGGCAACAGCTTCTGGATGAGCAAGTCTCCGCTGGTGGAGTACATGAAGCACCTGGAAGCCGGAAACTCTGCGCCTCAACTGGACGAGGACTTAGGGTCGCAGACTTCGGGCTGCCTCAAGTATCGTTTCGGGTTGTACTGATAACTGAACCCGAAGTATGGATACCCTTTGACTTTCTCGTAATGATGATCGTGGCCTTTAACGACTAATTACGACAGGCTCAACCGTTTGAGTCGAGCTGTATTAAATTACGAAGTAAACTGTGTACTCCTGTGTTGTCTGTATCGCGTTGGAGCCAAGATCGATGGCCTTATTTTAACGACGAACCAAATAATTTGTTGACTCAAGCAGTTTCTTACTGTGATAAATATGCCAAATATAATTATACAGATATTTATCCGAAGTGTTTGCTATTTGTATATCAATTACACATACACCTTTAAATTTCAAAGTTTAGTTTCCAAATTAAAATGTTTAATTTGCCTGACGTACAAAATGTTATACAGCATCGTTCACATGAGTTGTTGTGTCGTTCCTGGCTAAATTGAGAAAAAATTTGCCCTGGTGGTGTCTCTGAATTTCTTATTCAACTAGAGTCCTAATTGCGTAATTGTGTATTTTAGTGTGGCTGTTAATATTGCTTCTAAGCCTCGGAGACTTCGTGTTTTGTGCGTCAATGTTTTTGGCCGATTGGCTGTGGAAAAAATCGCTCATGAAATCTGGGTGGAGATTTAATCATTTTTGGTGTGTGGTACTTATGCAACATGATGTTAATTTGCGAATAAAAAGTACAGCATTACATGTAAGGAGTTCAAAGCAAATAATATGGAAACCTATTGAAATCATATATGTTTTAGTTTGATGTTAGTGACAGCTTCACTTTATCTTTCTCAAACAGTTTCATTCAGTAACTAATACTTCACTTATTAGGTCAATGATAATCAATTTCCACTTATAATGCTTTGTTATTTCAATGCATTCTCTGCACGAACTTGTGAGACGTACACAGCAGACTGGAATGAGCTAAATTATTGGAACGTAACACGGAGGCACGTCGGAATTCAAATGTTATTTTATGACTATTATCATTAATTGCAATCAACAGTCTGTTATGAATATAACTAAATTCGACTCACTTAGAGTTGGATAATTTAGCTTGGAGCGTATTTGGTGCGGCTAATGGAGATAACAATGCATAATAACCAATGTTAGTACAAGTGAACATTGTACTGAACTGAACATTGTAACCATGCGGAAAATTTTGGAGCTTCGTTAATTGAAGAGATTTTGATTTCTTGAATAGAAATTTTAGCGGGTGATCATTGTTTTGAGCTTCGTAAAATTTATGTTCCTAAACAAAAAACGCGTCTTTCCTTTATTGGCAAAATATCTTTACATGTACTATCCGCCAAAAAAAATTCGTTCGTAGTACCCCTAATTTTACTTTAATTCGAATTGTTATTTCCTCAATATTAAACATCGGGGGAAAAAAGACAAAAAATAGAAAAGAAAAACAGTTTATTTCCAATGTTGTTGATACAAAAACCTCATCGTTGATTTTTTCAAATATCTTAGAGTAAGGACCCTTATATGCTACATACACATGAGCATCGTAATCCCAATGTCACTTGTCGAAAAAAATGATTGAGGGCAACGTTTTCCTAATGTGACTTAATTAATCTAGATTTTATTAAATATGAAATCAAAATTATAAAAGAGAACCCAATTTCAATGACGATGCACTGTTGAGAACACTCGTTTTAGTGCACACTTACATTAAAATACGATCTAAAGGACTTGCGTTATAAGGAATTTGTTTAGGGTAAATCGGGTGGAATAAAATAATACTGCGTCTAAGGCAGCGAGGTTCACTTTCAAATCTGTATTTTCACTACTACGTATCAACTAATATTCAAATCATGGGACTAGAAGAAAATGCCTATATTAACGCCACAAATTTATCATATCTTCATGCACAAAATTGTGGCACAAAAAACTCCACCTGAGTCAAAAGCATGAAAACAATTGTTCTACAACGGCTACCATGACATGTACAGCACAACTGGAGTAATGCGTGAAATTAACCACCGAGATAGGGTTGTCATAATATACTCAAAAACGTTAGAAATGATATGACAATTTTCACCACACAAGACTAACAAAAACTTTTTAGGACGTGAATAAAGAAGAAAACATGAATGTTCTAATGGGTTACCAAATTAGATATATAAAATAATCTTCTAAATATGATGCAAATGTCTTGAATAATATTGATAGACATACGTAGGTGCCATGACGGTCCAGTTTGATGCTTGTATATAAAAGGAGAGAAAAAACATAAAAATGGGTCCTGTAGCTGGTTAATTGAAGTTGAATTGCGTTTGTTAATTCATAAACACAAGGAATATAACGAACTTTGTGTGACAGTTTACACGTACGTTGACATATACGCTTTGGATTTCTTGACATCAGGGAATTACATCAAAATTGCTTGTCGCGGCAGATATTCCAAAATATCATTTCGAGTGTGCGTGAACAAATGAAAAAAAGTGAGATGACTGCCTAAAAGAGCATGGGTAAATCAACACAGCAAATGCAGGTCACTTGATTAAAAATTTTGTAAAAATATTGTTGGTAAATGTAAGAATGTACATATATATACCTAAATGTATGCACACACACACACAAACGCACACATACATATGTACAAATATTCCAGGATACAAGCATGGAAATGACAAGTTTTTTAAATTAAATATTTTTCAACAAAGAGGTCTTTAGTTGATGAGCACCTTACTTGAACGTATATGGGTCATCACACAATGAATTTATATTTTTCATTTGAATGCTTTACAAAAATGAATAGAAATGACGAGTTAGGTAACGTTACAAGTTGAGAGTGAACAGAAAAAGAGTGGCATTTCCAGTTCCAATGTTAGTTGCTAGTCTAGTACACACACACATAAAATATATATATATATATGTACATATGAAGACACATACATGCACATATATGCATACATACAGACGCATAACACGCATACATACGTACCTATGCATGTGTGCAAATATAAACATATAAGCATTTATAATACATACGCATTCTACAAAAGTGATGTTGGATGTATTAAAACATAGGAGCAAAGGAGACTCGTAACTACTTTTTTAGTTTGTGCTGCAGCTTACAATTTCTAATTAAATATTTTAACATCAAGATCAATTGTTGATAATATCTTAGTTATCATATATGTGTGATCACACAGCAAATACATACTTATAAGTGCCAAGGAGGTTGAATGGGTGGAGGCGGCATCGCTATCTTTTGCCAGTCAAACGAGTGAAGCCCCATCTGCCGTCCCAAGCCCCGCCCACTCGGCATTTGTCCCCGGTTGTGGAGGTTTGAGGCAGTGGAGGGGTACCACCACCTCAAACATCAGGGGCTGAACACCGCGCTGTGAAATGGAAGACTTGCGTTTCTCTGTGCCCTACGTGTTTTTTTCTTAATCGGTGAATGATAAAGAACTACAAAATTTACATAAAAACATTGATTTAGCAATTTACATCCAGTTATGTAAAGAAATGAATAAATAAATAAATACGCTTTACACCAGGGTTGTGGAGTCGGAGGAATAAATTTGCGACTCCAACTCCGACTCCACCTTTTCAAAATTTGGCAACTCCGACTCCGACTCCACCTTTCCAAAATTTGGCGACTCCGACTTCGACTCCGACTCCACCTTTTCAGAATTTGGCGACTCCGACTCCGACTCCGACTCCACTTTTCCAGAATTTGGCGACTCCAACACCGACTCCGCCTATTCACAATTTTGTGACTCCAACTCCACCTATTCATTATTTATAAGATGAATATTTTATTTCTTAATTAGTGCACACGGACCGTCAAAAACTACGGGATTCAATACCTTCTTCAACAAATTTTTGTTTGAGTGGAGTTTCCATGTTTTTAGCTTTTTCAAAACGTAACCTATTTTTCTTATTAGAGTAATAAACACTCCGAACACAGCATTTTTGAGCCGCAAGAGAAGCAGTTAAAGTCATTCG
The DNA here is from genome assembly GCA_030386875.1 of Morinoia aosen. NCBI lineage: Eukaryota > Metazoa > Arthropoda > Malacostraca > Amphipoda > Talitridae > Morinoia > Morinoia aosen. The sequence goes on along the minus strand of CM059558.1, from coordinate 3,085,697 downwards.
TATCGTATCCTAGATACAGAAGTTCAGCATTACTGAAAGCAACTGCGAGCTTGTGTATGTATATTGTAACATGCAATCCAGTACATTGTAAAACAGTATATTGTAATGTACAATACAGCATATTGTAACATGCAATACGGTACATTGTAATATACAATATCCCGCCGAACTCGGTATTCACGATTCGAACTCGAGTACATAAGGCTTTGGATCTCTTTAATTGTTTTGAAAAAGACTTATTATAGAGCACTGGTACAGCGAAAATGAGTGCATTAATTGACCGTGAACTGAAACCAAGACCGCCAGTGCTAATTTCTTCCTATCAATTATTCTTAAGAGCGTGACACGAAACGTATAAACACACGACGGTCATTCTTAGTTGTAAACGGTTGCAGGTGTTGAAACCTGTGCATATGTTCATTATATTCTTTATTAACGAACGACTTTTAAATCGACTACAGAATGTTAATAATCAAGTGACTAGTGTACATGATTGGTCAAAAATGACGGGATTCATGGGTATCGTTTTAAAAAAATCTCAAGATAAAGATGGCAAACCAATATATCCATCCCAATAGTACGCGGTATTAAAATACAGTATTCTCGTACTTGTGCACTGGTAAAACTCGTATCACAGATACGGTCATTAAGCATCTTTAAGAACTTCACAAACGCACACACCAACCAAGAAAGCAACAACCGTGTACTATACTTTAAATTATTGTTCGCCAAGAAGTTTTTAAAAGCTTTGCCATACCTTTTTACTGCGATAAGTCGCATTTTCTTGACAGTAGATTCGATTTTCACGCAATGTTTTTTACTTATAAACATAAGTGAGCAGATGCCAGGTTTTTCATATTATTTTAATGGCATTTATGATACTTTCTGAGCAAGCAGATTTCTATTGTAATAACACAGGGGAAATTACGTACGAGAACATATACTCATTTATAAATTGACGGACACCTGGCTTTTTATCATACCGGGTGTCCCACAAAAAAGTCCCCGATTTCTTTTAATTATATCTCCACTTTGAATTAACATTTTTGAATTGTCTTTTTTCCCAAAGTAGTAAATTTTGTTTCCATTTCGTATCATTTAAGTTTTTGAAAATCGGTTGAATACCCACTTTATAATAATTGATATAAAGAAAGGGGTAGAATAACTAATTGTTCAAAGGAAAATATTTTGAAACAATATTGATATTCTTCCTTATTTTGCAATTTTCAGAAAACCGAACAAACAAAAATTTCATGATCTTTTTTCTTTTATCAACAGTAGATTCGATTTTCACGCAATGTTTTTTTACTTATAAACATATGTGAGCAGATGCCAGGTTTTTCATAATATTTAATGGCATTTATGATACTTTCTGAGCAAGCAGATTTCTATTGTAATAACACAGGGGAAATTACGTACGAGAACATATACTCATCTATAAATTGACGGATACCTGGCTTTTTATTATACCGGGTGTCCCACAAACAAGTCCCCGATTTTTTTTAATTATATCTCCACTTCGAATTAACATATTTGAATTGTCTTTTTTCCCAAAGTAGTCAATTTTGTTTCCATTTCGTATCATTTAAGTTTTTGAAAATCGGTTGAATACCCACTTTACAATAATTGATATACTGAAAGGGGTAGAATAACTAATTGTTCAAAGGAAAATATTTTGAAACAATATTGATATTCTTCCTTATTTTGTACTTTTCAGAAAACCGAACAAACAAAAATTTACAAGAGTAACAAATAAGAGTAACCTTAAATAACGATGAAATAGAGTAATTTAGTATCCTTCGACATACCCTTTTTTCCTCTCAAGGCAAGTATTACTTCTAGCCACCATTGAACCCAGTTTTACCCATTATTTCACCGTTTTCTTTCAGTTCCTGAAACACTATTTTTGAAAACACTTGAAACTTGAAACCTCTCAGAGGGCTGAAATACTTGGTGGTATGTAGGATACATCATTATGAAATTATTCTTATCAGTAGGTATTGAGATATGAAGAAGAACACCAGTGTTGTTTTTAAAACTTTCCATTTGAACAATTAGTTTTTCTACCCCTTTCAGTTAATCTATCATCGGAAAGTGGTTTTTCAACTGATTTTCAAAAACTTAAATTATTTGAAAAGGAAACAAAATTTACCACATTGTTGATAAATGACAATTAAAATATGTTAATTTAAAGCGGAGATATAATTAATTAAAAAGTCTGGGACATTTTTTTGGGGCACCAGGTATAGTGTTGATTGTTCTTATAAAATAAAAGGGCAAGTGTCTCCTTTAAAGAAATAATTTAATAGGTTTATGTATTTCGTGAGCGTAATCTCTCCTATATTATTACAATGGAATTTTAGGATTTAAAACGTAAGGGCAACTGTTCGAACATTGATTTCAAATACAGAACTTGAAGGGAACAACAGCAAGTCGTTTCCCGAGATGCGCAAAAAAATAAACAGTCCCCAAGTTAGGCGTATCTTGAGGATTCCAACAGTACGCACAGCAGCGTCCTCTGTATTATTTTATTATTAAATTCCTTTAAAATGGAGACCAAAGATCTTCTTTAACGCAAGGTTAGTTTTTAAAAACGAAACTCCCGAAAAATAGAAGACAACCAATGGACGCAGCCGGTCATCAGCACGGTACTCCGGTAGGAAATTTTAGAGGCGTTCCGAGTAGAGAGACGGAGTTTTAAGATGTCTGGTTGCCGAATAGCTGAATATCGGATCTTATTGCAAGATTGCATATAGCACTAAGATTTTACCAATTAATGGACAATTAATTACCCTGAATAATAAGTGCCAATTCAAGAGGCTGAGGAGTTCAAGTCGCAAAAAAGAATACTTTTTACGCAAGAGAAATAAGTTAGATATGTCCGGCCCTACTTTTATTAAAAGGGCGACATGCTTCCCAAGCAGACCAAGCTCAAAGATAATTTAATGAATGAACGCCAAAGCGTCACGGGTATTGTTAATTTAAGCTATTTAAGGTAATGCAGTTCTGCTAGAATCTCAAACATGCTTAATTATTGAAAGTTGAATTTAAACACAGAAAAACGAAGAGAAAAGATGCAGCTGCAAAGCAAAAAACGAAGAACAGATAGAAATAATTTCAACAGTTTCAAATTTTTGTCTGTGAACTACGAGAGGCCAACTGAAGAAAACTTTTTCTTCCACAAAACTGCCATCAGAAATACGGAAGATATTCAACAAGAAATTTCATTGAACGAATAAAATTGGCTGTCCGTCTTTGTTGGTTGGTCTGTCTCCCTTTCACGCTCTTAAAGATGCCTAATGACTGTAACTGTGACACGAGTTTCGCCAGTGCAAAAGTACTAGAATATTTTATTCGAGGGTACTATTAGGATGGATATATTTTTTTGTCATCCACATCTGGAATAATATAAAGACAATATAAAGACAAAGACAATAATAATAAAATAGAGACAATATTGAATCCCGTCATTTATGACGGGTCGTGTGCGCAATTATGTATACTGAGTGTTACACGAGGTACAAAATTGCACATCAAGTAGAAAATGGCCAAATAAACACTTTTTGTTCCATGAAATTTTCCCAAAAAAATCTGGGTTGTGAGGTATTAGCTGTTTATTGTTTTAAAGGATGAAATTTAGTGGCACAATTACTCGCAATTTTTATTCTGGATTTACTTACAAAAATTGTTCAAAATGTGTTCCACCTACATCAATGCACTTTTCGAATGTTAGCCTTAACGGCTGCCGGATATTAGGAAACACGTCTGGCATTAATGTATCTCACCTGCAGCCACTGCAATTCTGGCCACATGATCATCTTCAGACTCAATGGGTGTAGCATAAACAAGGCTCTTCACGTGTCCCCAAAAATGAAATCGAGTGGAGTCGTGTCAGGAGATCTAGGAGGTCATGCAACTAGAACATTTCGCCCGATCAACGTAAATTCAAATAAATATTGCGAGTAATTTAGTCATTAAATTTCATACTTCAAAACAATAAACGCCTAATTTCTCAATGTCTCTTTCTCGGAAAATTTCATAAAAGAAAGAGGTTTTATTTGGACCTCTTCTACTTGGTGTGCAATTTTTTGCCTCTTATTCTGAAGCACCCTGTATATTACTGACAAATGTTTTCTGAGAAGGTAAAGTAGGCCCTGCCTACACTGAGAATTATAGATATGTACCAACAGTTTTTTTATTGCTAAGTATGCACTAAGTCAGTGAAATTATAAAAGTTAATTCAATGACTATGCTTCAAATCCCCAAAATTATGATTTACACGTAGATACGGTAGGCCAGATTGGCACACAGCCTTTTCTTCTCTGTATCTACTCAATGCAGGGTAACAATGCAGAAAAGGTGTCATATTATTGCTCAACACTGTGTTACATTTCGGCTATAATAGGCAAAAGTTGTTCTGCTTTCGTCGCAAGGGCCTGACGTTTTCGGAACGTTTTGCTTACGAATATATGTCACTTTTAGCTCCTCTGCGTGTAATATGTTACTATATCTTATTCTTGTCTAACTTTTCACTTTGTATATGTCACTCACTTATTTTAATAAACGCCCATGTTCTTCTCATTTCATGTTTTTTAGAGCAATTTTGAAACGTTTCCAGCAAGAAAATTTGTACTATCGCATAAATGCAACAACCATTGCAGCTGAGATAGTGCATTGCTTTCAGTTAAAATGTGTGTGTGACCATAAGTGAAGTTTTTGCTAGTGTGTAATTATTTTCATTGCAGCTCGTTTATATTGTATTTTAATTTTTTCAAGTGTCTCGATGCCGATATTGATTACCATACAACATTTCCAAATCTCCCTTAAGAAGAAATAATTAGTTATGTAATGCTACAAAACGGATTCTATTTCAGTTTTTGAAATTTTACAAACAATTATAATATTCTCCATTCCAGCGTACGCTTACTTAGAAACTGGGGAGTGATACGAAGATAAATATTAAACATGATAATGATACAATGAAATGCAATAAGACTCTGAAGGAACCAAACAACATATATACAAGGAATAACTTTAGGAATGAGCAGAAATTTTTATTATTAATACATGTTAACTTGATCTAAAGACAAGGAAGCCATATCAATTTTGATAACATAACATGAAAATCAGAAGTCTTTATGTACCAGACCATAGCTTTAGGTTTTGGCAAAGACTACTCATTGGCAATGAATCATAACCTAAAGACTAGAAAAATTTATGATCACAACATAACTTTAGGTTTATGCAAAGACTAGTCATTATCAATCAATGCATCATTAAGAGCGTACAGAGTTACCACTCCTTAAGTGCGTACAATATATTGCATCAGCTGAAATGTTCTACAAGTAACTTGCCACACATTTGCTACTATTTTCTACTTTTTATTTATTATTTGAAGGGGAAATGAACAAAACAGAAATATACAGAACGAATTTTCAATGCTTTCAATGACTAATTCTTGCTTTTTAACTGCAAAAATGCATTATTACTTCAGTACAATAATATTTCTTTCTCGGATGTTTCATATATACATATATAGATATGCAACCCCACAATGACTAGATCACATGACGGTATAAGGTGATAGGTATAAATACGCTGTTTCAAACTTAAAACAAAATAATCAACAAAACATTGTGTATTGTTTAAATTTTCAGCAAAGTATTCTAATTCCATTTGTTTACTTTCGGTTTTAAACAATTGTAAATTGTGCGCCAAGCGCCATCCATGCCCCTCTTCCCCCGTGCACCTCAGAGGTCTTATAAGCGGTGAGCTCTTTAGGGCCCGCGCATTTGGTTCGCATCCCCGTCCTGTTAACATCGTACCAGTAAACATCGCACGTAACCAGCGTATCTCTAACCTCTGTCTGCCTGTATATTTGGTGGCCAGAGAGTTGACGGACCCACGAATTTGAGAAGATATATTTGAGAAGTCAAGATTCGACGAGAAAACTACAGAAGTTCGAGAAGAAGGTCGAGTGACTTCAGCAAATCAACACGGCGGAGATACTGACAGTAAAATCAAGAGAAGTACCGTGAAGATCGTTTGGTAACAAGAATTATTGTATCGACTAAGATGAGGATCTGCACAGACAGCCAGAGCAACGAGAAATCTATTATAAGGAGAGCATCTACAGACAGAGAACTTCAGTGATCTACGGAGAGTGGCTACAGACCCAAAAACTACATCTACGAGGTGATTCAGCCGACTACAGCTGCGTTATTTTCGTGCTACGGACGAAGCAGTAACGCGTGCAGTAACGATATCTTCGTGCTACGGACGAAGCAATAGCGGTGCATCGCTCCAACGGCTGCAGAGATCGCGACATCGTTCGACAACGACAACTAAACCTACAATTTAAGATAAGTAACGCAGCAACAATAAATATTTATAATTGTTACAGTTCCGTTGCAGCCTAGATATTTATTGAGCGTGAGGCAGACAGCGTGCAGTGCGCCTCCCTTCATACATTCATCGGCCGAGCCGCGTAAAAGCGCTCGTCAGCAGAAGTAGAGTTTTTGCCAGGCAGTTTTTTTTGCCTTAGCCAGTGAGTGCAAGCAGTGTGTTCAATGACCCCTAGACATGAGATGTTTTTAAGATGCTATGAGAGCTGTTTTTTTAAAGTGAGTGGCGCTATTTTCTTGGAGTGTTGTTATAAGTGAATTAACTAAATTTGTATTGATTTAGTAACTGTTGTATAAATTTGCGTTTGAACAATCTTTAAGCTCAGTTGAGCAGTGATGTTATTTGTGTAATACCAAGATACGAAACTAGTAACGTCACTATGCCTGAAGTTTCCGTAACCAGCGCGTTTGAAACGAGTACTATGACTACCACGGTTATTTTGCGTGGATATATTGGCGAAAGAGACATAAGTATCCTTAAATGCCTTTTGTAGCCTGTGCAACATGTAGGTCATTACCTGAGTTTTTTTTGCTGGTTGCGTCTGATAGGATGTTAACAGGACGGGGATGCGAACCAAATGCGCGGGCCCTAAAGAGCTCACCGCTTATAAGACCTCTGAGGTGCACGGGGGAAGAGGGGCAGGGATGGCGCTTGGCGCACAAAATAATTTTTAGCATAAATAAGAATCGAAAGCACTAAAAAATAGCGACTCCAACCACTACTCCACCACATCCGAATGAACGACTCCGACTCCGACTCCACCACATTCGGAGAAGCGACTCCGACTCCGACTCCACCACACTTCAGAGAAGCGACTCCGACTCCGACTCCACCCTAAAACATCCGACTCCGGCGACTCCGACTCCCGACTCCGACTCCGCAACCCTGCTTTACACACATGATCTTTTTCTCTGTTTAGTAAAGAACATTTTTACAACCATGAAGTAATTTAATTTTGTTGTACAGAGCAAGTTTTATAGAATATAGACATTATATTTGCATAATTGAAAATACGGTTAATTTGCTTGAAATCTAAAGGCTAAAGTTTTTCTGTTTATGAATGGTTTCGTTAAATAGTTTAATAGAGTGATAACATCTTAATATATTGAGATACAACATATTTTATCAGTAAATAAACATGATTTTGTAGATGATCAGCTTCGAAAGAGAGGTTGTTAAGTGAAGTGAACAGTTTCTTTTCAATAAAAATACGATATGTAGAATTAAGCATTTCTTTTAGTTGTAGGTATTAGGATTTATACACATAGCAAGATCTTGCTGGCATTCATTTTCAACAATAAAACAGGAGCCAATAACATCCTTTGATGGATAGGTCAATAGCACTTTTCCTTTAAGATTAATGAACTTCAAGGAATTTTTATTACCAGTATTTTGACAAAGAGAAATTATACAAGGTTCGTAACAAAGAACATTTTTTAATTTTCGTACTATGTATCCTCCTATTAGAGGAACAAAGTTATAATCAAACGTTATATAATTAGAAAAAATAGAACAGTCTTCTGTGGCCCCCTCCGTATATCGTAAGCCGAGCTGCGTAAAAGCTAGCGCTCGTCGTTGTGCGTGCAATTCTTCGTATTGGTGGCACGTTGGCATTTAGTTTTATGCCATGAAATTTGTAAAATGTCAGTCGTGAAAGAATGCAATTTATCGTGAAGTCCACCAAATTTTCCACGGGACAATTTACTACTGATTGAAAGATTAAAATTCAGAGCCATTAACGGCAACATTTATCTTGACAACCATTCGTGCAGGTGTACCGTAAAAAGTATGTTCTTATGTATTCAATCATGTTTTTCTGTTGTATATTTGCTTATGCTTCATTTTAACCCCATATATGCTTGGGCTTCTTAAGTTTGATTAAGGCATTAATGTAACACGATATGTGCCGCTATGGGTGCGGCTTGGTCGTGGTATGGAAACTCGGAGACGTTTTCTTATGTGTTTACTTCGAGGAGGTGACGAGAACGATAGCACCTGGGCTAAGATGCCCGGTGCTTATGAAGACTCCGACGCGCATGGGGACACATATCTCTCCCTTTCTCTTTCAAATTGAAGTACTTATTGCAAAAGGGAAAATTTTAATTTGTAACAAGTGATCTAACGCCAAAAAAAAATTTATATATAAAATAATTCAGTAATAATTAACATAACAAATTGTTGCTCCTCAGTGGGAATTTATTGAAAATTATACATCTCAAAAACGGAAAGCATTTTCAAAAAATTATTTTAAATATAAGTAAACGTATATTTTATCCATAATACACCTTGTTTTATTCAAGCAACAACAACAGAACAAAAAAAACGCACTAACGCAAGCAAGAAAAAAGGAGGCAGCGAAGCTGGTTAGCAATAATAATGCCTTCTTCTTCAACAGTATAAACTATAACCCGAGTTCCTGCACTACTACTATGGAAAAATAAAAACCGTCAGTATTTAGGGTAAGGGAATAAAAATCAAAACGCCAGGTACAAAATTATAAAAACACAATTAAAAGAAACTCAATATCGATACGCATTAAGTCAACAATTTAAAATAACATTTCGCATTTAACATGGATCGATTTAACATGGATATGAAAAATAGGATGACACGTCCGTGTACTTGAGTAGTTGCAAGTTTGACATCGTTCCCTGTCTCACACTGAGAAAATGGAGAACTGCGTTCAAGGTTAATTGAAGTCAAAGTTCTTGACTTCGCGCGAAGGTTAATTGCAATCTAGGGTATCTGTCTCTGTTGACAGTCGTTTGGTCTGAGCTAAACACCGCACGGGAGTTGGAAGTATTATTTTTTTACGCATTATTGAACAAGTTGGAAGCTTTCAAAGCTTTGAATGAACTATTAGACTATTTAATTTCAAATCCTTATTAAAACAAACGACGGAGTGAACGCAGAGGTAATTGTAGATTGTAGAACTCATAAGAACTTCAATTACGTGTAGAGCTAGTTTACGATTATAAAAACATCGATTAGGCATCGAGTAAACATTTGGTAATTTGGAATATTTTATTTTGTGAAACATTTTTCAGCGGAGCTGCACTCTATTTATTGGGGTTTGACACGTTAACAATAAACCGAATATAACAAATGGATTTAGAGCCAAATTAGGTTATACCTCCGTCGACAGCATTCCGAAGGTCGCTGCCAGCTTTGGCATGTTAGACCGCACCGGCCGTTTTGGGTGCCTAGGCCATGTCAAGCCAGGTTGCACACTATTCCCTACGTGTCCCCCTACAGTTACAGTGGTTACATTTCTGACAATGTCCCTTTTGTTTTGAGCACGTTCCGACGTAGCTGAAAATCCTCTTGTCTTACGCGCTCGGCCAATAGCACCATTTGCTTTCGTAAGTAATAGACTAGGACTGTTATGGATATCATGACGACTGTTAGGATCATGAGAAGCACATCACTCACTCGGTCTGGTATCCAGTCTGTATTACTGTTTGACGCCAACCAATCGTTGGTGATTTGACCCTTAGTGTCGACTAGAGCTGCAGTTAGCGTGTCGACGCTAATGGAGCTTATCTTGTTGCCTGTTATGTAGTTTTTCCCGTATTTAGTGTTTGAAGTGATTGTTTACTCATTTCTCAGCCACCAGGATCTGCAATTGAAACGAAAACAAGACTATTAGCATGGCCACAAAATTTATAATGTCATACACAACCAATGGAACATCTAACTCTAAACACAATCATAAATACAATTAAAATATAAATCTATACTATTCTATCAATCTATTCACCAACTATTAACTGAATTATTAAATACTAACTGAAATACCAACTATTTCTGAATCAGTTAACTGAAAGTGAAAACAATTGAAGTGAAAACTATTAAACCGATTGTCAATCAAATAAGTTAACTACAGTATCCAGTTTCAACCAGGAAGTTTCTTGCGATGTATTCACGATGTATTTCGATTAATTTTTTAATTTCCTCAAGCCTCGAGGTTGATTTTTTCATCAACATTGATGTTCTGTTGATGTAATGCATTTAGCAAATGCGGAACTCTCTCATCATTTTTAATTGGCTGTTCAGCATCAAAATTTGAACGTAAATATTGACTGCTATGAAAAACTGCCATTGCAAAAATCGTGAGAAGACTCGTTGAAGGATGTTTTCTGTGATATTCGTTAATCTTGACTTTTAACTTACGAAACTCAAGCTTTAGCATAGGGAAACCTGTTTAGAAGGTTAGTTCATTTGCTGTTAGCTATGAAAATTCACTAGTAATAGAACACAAGCATATATGAGATTATTATGATGCGAAGCAAGTAACGCAAGGTAGATACTTAATACTTAATTTACACGTTACCTAGAGTCACACAGTCGTAATTTTAGCAAAATCGTAACTTGTCACATGTTATAGTCGCAAAAATAGTTATAGGTGAAACAGTACGTTGTAACGTTGTCATTTCATTTTACTAAGGGGCAATACATGGTTCATGTTACTCTTGTAAATTTTGTCCCCAATTTTGATTTCGACCCAATGTCCTTTGATTTTCGTATCAATTCCAGGACCCCGCCACGTCAGGTCTAACTTGTTCGTTTTGAAATGGTTTTTTAACATAACCCGATCATCAATTTTGAAATTTTTGTCCTTCCTTTTAAGGTTCTGGTACATTGTACGTACAACAGTTTATTCAAAATTAGGTTTCTAACGTTTTCTACGGTTCGAACCGCTTCCTTTCCACGAAAATTCACTAAGTCAATTTCGTCATCGTAACTGTATGAAATGGGGAGGTTTCCCCCGCGGAAATATGGGCACGTACCCCTATTGAAAACTACATAGCTCGGGGTATCACCTTGAGTAGAATTAAATCAATTGTTCATGGCATTCTCCACCATTTCCAAGCTGTGGTCCCACTCGGTATGGGCTAAGGAATTAATGTACAATTTTAGCAAATTGCTTTTTTTTTGTTATTTCGTTCAACAATTGCATTTGAATGGGGGCTAAAAGCTAGAACTTCTTTTTTAGCAATAGCATGAATTTTGGCAAATTGTTTCACTGCTACTGATTTAAATTCAAGTGCGTTGTCACTAATCAACGTTTTTGGGTACCCGAAAGTGCTAAAACAACTTTCTAAACATGATATTACTGTGTCTGTTCGACGGTTAGAGGTCGCGTATAATTTACAGAAGCGTGAAAATTGATCAATCACAACTAGTATGTATATACTTCCATTATCGGTAGTTTTAAGGGGGGGACTAAGATAATCCATTGAAACTACTTCAAAAGGTTCCTTTGCTATAGGGGCTGTTAATATTTTAATAGGTACGGAAGGATTTGCTTTAAGAAGTTTGCAAACTTCACAATCTTGACCAAATTTTCTTACAATCGTTTTCTCTAAAATGTTAAAGAATTTAGGTCTAAATTTGAATAGCGTGTGCAACGCATCTGTATGGTACATATAGTTTATACCTAAGATTTCTTTATTCAACAACGAAGTTGGCATGACCGCTGTTAATATTTTTGTGGTTCGGGAGTCAATGCGTCGTCGTCGATACAATACGTCATTTACAATTAGATAACACGGTAAGTCAAGAATTACAGACGTACTTTTATGAAGTAACGTTTCTCTAACTTCAACACAAAAGGGATCTCGCTTTTGCTCGTCAATGAACTCTTTCAAAGTCCATGAGATTTCTTTTTCTGTTGGGACATAGTCAATTAATTTTGGTGTCACCACATCGTTATCGTGTGACTGCATCGTCTGGTCAGTGAGAACGTCTTGCTTTGCTCGCGTCGGCGCTAAGCATGCCTCACATTCAAGTTCAGGCATTAATGTGTCACAGCTTTCTAATTCTTTAATAGTTAGCTGATCATTGTTGTTTGGTAGTCTACTTAGGTAGTCGGCTACGACGTTTTGTCTACCTGGTAAATAATGAACGACAGGGTCGTAAGAATGTATGTTAATACACCACCATGCGATTGCTGTGTCCTCTGGCAATTTCCTCGTGAATAGAGGCGCTAATGGACGGTGATCCGTGTACACATGGATGGGATACCCAATAATTAGGTATTTGAATGCTTTAAGAGCACTATAAATGGCAAAGAATTCTTTTTTCGTGGTGCTGTAACGTTTTTGACTAGAATTTAAACTTTTACTGAAATATGCAACTGGACGCCTTAATTTATCGCCTGAATCATCGGGCTGCATCAAGACAGATCCTATGCCAGAATTTGATGCATCAGTAAATATGAGAAACGTCTTAGTAAAATCAGGGTGCCGTAAAACAGTCACAGAAGTCAGTGCTTATTTTATGTGGTCAAAACTTTTTTGACAGTCGTTTGTCCAGTTGAAATTAACACATTTTTTTAACAATCTGTACAGGAGATTTGCAATCACTGCAAATTGAGCTATGAAGTTGCGGAAATAGTTGGCTGCACCAAGGAATTGCTGCAATTCTTTTACGTTTGTTGGTGCATGACAATTTTGCAATTTCTTGGAGTATTTACAATGTATACCTTCTGCTGAAATAATATGACCTAGGTACTCAATTTTTTTCTTGAAAAATTGACTTTTTTCGAGTTGATGGATAGTTTGCCGGAACGGAGTGTCGAGAGGTCAGTTTTAATATCGCATAAATGTTGCTCATTAGTTTTTGAGTAAATTAAAATATCGTCAATGAACACAAAGCACAAGCGTCCTAAAATAGGCTCCAGAACAGAGGACATGACACTTTGAAAAACGCTCGGACTCGAAGTGAGTCCGAACGGAATTCGTCTAAACTGATATTTTTGATAACCTATACTAAAGGGTGTAAATTTCCGACTTTCCTTTTCTAATTCTACTTGATGGAAGGCAGATTTTAAATCCAGAGAGGAGAAGACGGTATTGCCACCGAGTGTAGGCAATATTTCATCTACTCGTGGTATAGGGTACGACTCCTTGATCACGATTTTGTTTAATGCTCTGAAATCTATCACGGGTCTTATTTCACCCGTCTTTTTCTTTACCACAATAAACCGGGAAATTGTATTCCGATATTGACTTTTCAATAATGCCCTGTGAGAGCATTTCTCTGTTGACCTTGGCCAACTCCTCCTGATATTTATGAGGTATGCGATATGGTGGTATCTTTACAACTGGTGCATCAGTTATAAGCACAATTTTATGTTTTGTCACATTGGTGACACCTATAGTTTCGCCTTGTAACATGATCACGTCACGGAAATTGTTCATCAATTCCAGTAATTTTAGTTTTACGTCAACTTCATCGCATGTTACATCATTATGTATTAACGGACGGCGTACGTCCTTCTGTACATTAGACACACTTTCGATTTTTGCATCAGTTCCTAGTTCCTTACTACCAGGAAACTTACTCTCACAATTATTGCCGCGAACATCGACCTTCGACTCAAGTTTCTCCGTGGCCATGGTCTTTATTTCAACAAGTCCTGAGATGACTTCAATTGAATCCGATGTAACCTCAGAGTTTATCTCAACATTATTCGCCTCATTAAGCGCTTCCTCTATATTTGTGAGATAATGTTCGGGTTCAACTTCTTCCTCAGGTAATGCTTCCATGTTACACAGCATTGTATTTTCTCTAAAATGAATGGCCTCATCTGTCGGGTTCAGTATTAATAAGGGTACGTTCCTATCTTCATTGACTGTAACTATTGATTCTGCTATTAGTGCTCCATTATCAAATCCTCGTTTCAACACGATATAATTACCTTGTTTAGCTTTTTTGACATAGGCTTTAATGAGCTTGATGCAATTAGCAGGCACTTCTATTGCGTCGCAGTGAACCACCAGAGGTTTTTTTTTCTCTCTTACCACTAGCTTTGGCAGCTCGGCTACACACTCGAGTTCAGCCTCTTTTTTCTTGCCTGTTCTTACAGCGTCTTTTTTCTCTCGCTGCCATTCATTACGCCCCGGCATCTGGTGCTCTTCTTAGCACAGGCAACTACTCCTGACAGTAGACAGTCACTGTTTATCATATCCATTAATATGGCTTCTCTACTTATTGTAAGCTTACTCTCTAGTTCATTGAAAGGTACTCTGGTTCCCTCCCACATGAGTGAACCATCCTTCAAATTAATTACTGCGTTGGTTAACATATCTCTTACTAAAATTAAATCATATTTGAATTTAGCATCTTTAATTACTAAAGCACTAGTCTTCAGTACTTTGTCAGTTCCAGGTATAGAGATATTTAAGTCAACCTCACCGCTAACATTACTTTTTGCGTTTATGCCTCTAACGCTCAAAAAACTTGGTTTTAACTTTTCTTTGGGGTATTTGATGTTACTGTAACTAATGAGGCATTTTTCGCTACCGCTGCCAAACAGCGCGCTTAAGTACTTGTTTTTATTAGACAGTATAATGGTCGGCCGTTTAGTTCTCCTAAACATAACAAGATTTTCGTAACCATTTTCACGTCGTTCTCTACATACAACTGTAGTGTTAAAATTGACTTCAACTGCTTTCTTCTGTGATATCTCGTCAGCTGGTTCTTCATCTTTCAACTTGGCAAACCTATTTCTACATTTAAATAATGGATCAATGTATGATTCACTCTCATCATTATTACACTCTGTCATCTCAGTATCTGGATTCGTTTCGACCACAGCTTTAGGATTCACGAGAGTCGTGGGGTGACCCTCGGGCTTCGTCTCATTTTTTCCTCCACCATTTTTACCTCCACCTTTAACTACTCTCCCTCTAAAAAATCTCTGTTGTCTCTTTCGTACTCCTCCCCATAGTGCACTTCGTGTCTACCACGGTTATTGCCTCTATAGGCATTGTACCTACGCAAGTATGCTTTATATTGCCGGATTTCATTTTCTGACGCTCTGCAGTTTCGGGCGAGATGTTCCTTCGAACCGCATGCAAAGCAGGGGCCAATGTATACTCTTGGTTTGCTCAGATCTCTTTGAGTTCGACAATTGGCTTCAACATGTCCTGAAACATTGCATATACTGCAGAAAGAAGAGCCTCTCGTTCTAGCTGCAGAGTGCACTGGGGCATGATTCGAGCTTTCTGCCCGCAAAGTGTTACATTCAAGTGAACCTATTCTTCTATCACCTACATTGCCACTAACTTTCCTTCCTACTCTAGGATTTCTCAGCTAAGGTCGAGGAATTGACCTCCGACCCGGGAAACGCCCTCTACGGTCGTTTCCGTAGAAAACTTCACTTTCTTGAGGGGAATCTTGCTCATCAATATGGTCTTTTGACTCGGCAACTTCGGCTACAAAGGTTTCTCTATTGTACTTCGTCTCGTACTGAGTCGCTACTATCTGTTTATTTTCGGGTTGATTTCGTACAGCGGCAACAATACGTGTCAATAATTCCTCTGTCGTATTGAACGAGGTATCAAATAGTTTCTTAGCAAATGTCTCCTCGAGTAATGGTGCTTACACGCTGATGGCGAGACTAAGATCAATGCTGTCTCCTACAAAACGTTTTAGTTCAACTTGATTTGAACTTGCCCTGAAAAATGGGCATCTCGCCCATGCTATTGAGGTTGAGTTTAACAAATGTTCCGACAACTTCCTGATATTAGCAAGTGCGGTTACCAACTGGGCTGCAAGTGCATCATTCCTAACGAAACGTAACTTCAATGAAATCAGGGTCCTCTCTTCGTCTTCGTCCACGAAAAAGGGGTAATTCAGCGCCTGATAGGATTGTTCCTGATCTCGGCATGTTTGCTGCAATTTCTCTTGCTAAACTGCTAGTATTTGTACTTGGGCCAACGGCCGCGCTAGCTGATAGTTCAGTCATTTTTGGATTGCTTTCGGCACGAAATCTAGCTTTACTTCCTCGACCTCTACTTGTTTTGGTCGCTGTTAGTCTAATAGTTTCCTCTGAATCGGACGTGTCCGACATACAGTAGTCAATAATTTTTTTGCACAATATTAATCCATGTATATCAACATTTGCTACAGATCAATATTACACACCCTAGAAATCAATATTACACACCCTAGAAATCACTTTAATAAACACACAATTTACGAAATAAAGCACTCATAAAAAAATTTTATCACTCACTTCTAAACGCTATAGCTATCTTGCACAACTTAAATTTACTACTGCGGTGGTACTGCTCTTGTTACTCTGCTTTTGACAGACGCATGCTGTCTGCTCCTTGCTCTATGCACTGCGCATGGCCTTGAGCCGATGCAAAAAATAATCTGCTTCTCGCAGAACAAAAAAAAAAAACTTCCAAAAAAACTATCACTCTGCCTGCATGTGCTGCCTAGCAATTGCGCTGCTGCGATTAGGCGGATAACCTATCCGTTAATTCAGTGCAAGCTATTATTTACTTAGCTTCCACTGGCTGAATGAGGTGAAGTGAAGTCGCTCGCCACTGTAGACTTACACCGGGAGGACTGCAAGGTAGATGTAGACGAAGTTGTCGTTGTAGATCACTCGTTGTAGGGTGTCGCTCCAAACCGTAGTTGCAGAACCACTTCTATGTCTTCTCCTGCGTTAAAGATGAGTACTTTCGTTTGAAACGGATAGCAGGTATCTATCCACGCAGAAAACTGCATGTAGGTTTCCAGCAATGCAGTATACGGGATCTTGAAGCTGATGTTGAGCACAGACGGTAGCAGTTGTCGGAAACTCGTATTGTTGTTGCTGCCAGTCATTGGCGCGATTTAACAATTTTGTCTTCTTTTCTTGACTCTAGCTGATCTTCAAAAATCTTCGAAGTAGGAACTTCTCGTAGGTTTTTGATCTTGTAGTAATTTCTTCTAACGTTATAATAACTTCTTCAAAACGTCGTGGGTTTGATCAAGTACTGGCCACCAAATATGCCGCTATATGGGTGAGGCTTGGTCGTGGTAAGGAAACTCGGAGACGTTTTCTTAGGTGTTTACATCGAGGAGGTGACGAGAACGATAGCACCAGGGCTAAGATGCCCGCTGCTTATAAAGACTCCGACGCGCATGGGGACACAAAACGTAAAGTGATCGTACACAGTGTAACAGTTTAACAAGTACAGTATAACAATACGTAATGTTCTTGTGCAACAGCAGCACGTGATTTTTGAATGTGATCTGTCGTGGCAAGAAACATTGATGATCTTGCAGATATTTGTTTTTTCCACTGTGCATCACATCACTGTGCACCCCAGTTTTGCTCAAGATAGAAACGCTGAATTAACAGTTTTTTAGTGGATGAATTCCGCACTCGCGAGTTAAGATTGGTGATGCATTATTTTTTTTACCGAGAGTGAATGTCGGTCAGGAAATGTCTGTCACATAATTTAAATGTCTCTAACATTTATGTTACTGAAAACTTCTCGAATGCTAATAGAAGTTTAATCGTCATTGACTTAATAGTAAGATTCGGTAAATGATCACCGACACTAATGAGGTTTATCTTTTCACTTTATTTGTGCATTCATGTACTAAAGTTTGCGCTTTAGCCATGCGAATCGTTTTGTATTTTGTTCCCATTTCATTTCGCGCGCGTGCGGGTGGTAACACGGCATCTTGTAACACGATAACGATAAGTGTCCTGAGAGACTCCGTGTGGCACGGACGTGTGTCGCGCTCGCTCCGAAACAAAGTGCATAACGCTAGAAACAATGTACTCCTAACCTGAATGGGTACACACTCTCGCCATGAGAATTCAAATGTGACTTGAACAAACAACAAATAAAAAATCATCGAACTAAGTGTAAAAATAATCCCTCAAAAAGTGTGAGAGTGCTCATCCCTCGCGTACACGAGGAAACGAACTCTCTCAATTCCAAGATGGTACCCAAGAAGCAACGCAATAACAGCAGCTGCGGCAACAATAACAGCGACGAATATCAGCCGAAGTTTGGTCAATATCCTGATGTGTCTAACCTAACGAAAGATGGCAAAGAAGTGGTATCTGTCCTTATAAAATACTTCGACTCAGTGATGACAAATTTTAAGAGTGACATTGATAATATGAAAATTGAAATAAGTCACCTTAAAACACTAGTTGAAACAGTAGCGGGAAAAGAAGCAGAGCACAAGAAAACTCTCGAAGAACAGAATGAGAAAATGGATAGCTTAGCCCTTCGTCTCGACCAGTTGGAAAAAGTGATCAGCGCCGAGCCATTGAAGACAAAAAATGTACTCTCGTCATTTCTGGTAAGGATCTACCACAATCACACTCGAACGAAATCTGCAAGGAAACCGTCTGCCATCTTCTGAAGGACAAGATCAACATTGACCTCAGCGACACTGACATCACGTCAGCTACAAGAATGGGGAAAAAAACAGTAACTGGGAACGTAGATCAAAGAAACATAGCATTTGAACTAAAACATTATAACAAAAAACGTGAAATTCTCAACGCCTGCCGAGAGAAGAAACCAAAGTTCTTCTTCATAAATGAATACCTCATACCTTCACGAGCTAACGCCATGTACATTCTGAGGATGGCCAAAAGGAAATTCCCGGATAAAGCTGGAATCCCAAGAACACAGGATGGAAACATCTTCATATTCAACCCAGGAAACCCAGATTCAAGACGCCGCGAGATCAACACGCCAGATGACCTCGAGCAATACCTGATGCAACAACTAAATATGTCATCACAGCAGATCATGGGTGACTAGACTAGGTGATCCCCTAAATTAGATATGTCAATTTCGTGTTAATTTAACCTCAATTAGGTATCATGTCAGTTAACCTCAACTTGATGTTAGTTTAACCTGAATCTATACAAATGTATAACAGATGTGTTGTAAACATTTATGACGGCTGTGTGTGAACTTTTGAAACAACGCAATCAGCAATTTTTCACCTCCCAATGTTACTGTGAATTTTTTTTCTCTTAATTAAGTATTATTACGCGTAAACCATATTAGCTGATTATATCATTGTCGTTGTTCTCTTCTTATAATCTGATAATCGCTTCTGCCCTCCACTGCCATCGTACAACCATATTAGCTGATTATATCATTGTCGTTGTAATCTTCTTAAAATCTGATTATATCATTGTCATTATAATCTATCAGCAATTTTCCACTTACCAATATTACTGTGAATCCTTTTTTTTTACCACTACAGTAATTATTACACGTAAACCATATTAGCTGATTGTATCATTGTCATCATAATCTTTAAAACTTATTCCCTCTTGTATGTGAACTTATGAAAACGCCCTCAGCAATCTGTTTGCACCAATGTAGTGATATCGAACTCCAATATTATAACAAATAAATAATAGATGTGTGTGTAAACATCTATGACATCTGTGTGTCACATTTTGTAACATCGCAATTAGTAATTTTTCACCAACCAATGTTACTGTGAATTCTTCTTTATTTACCACTACAGTTATTATTACGCGTAAACCATATTAGCTGATTGTATCATTGTCGTCATAATCTTTAGAAACTTAGCCCTCCTTTGCGAAGGACGAATATCTAGAGAAACATATAACCGATTCAGAAACTATGTAACAAACCAGATAAGTACATCAAAAAAGAACTACTTTACGCTCAAGTTTACTCAATTCAAAACTAACGTTAAAAAGACTTGGCATCTCCTTAACTCCTGCTGTAAACCGAATAATGCCGCTAAAAAGAAAATTGAATATATTGTTCAAGATAATGTAAAATATCATGAAAAGAAAGAAATTGCTAATCTCTTTAACAACTTCTTCGTAAACGTAGGGAAAACCATAGCTGATGGTATTCCAAGTGAACCTACTGATCACCTGGAATTTATGGATCATATTCGAGAACCCAACTCCTTTTTCTTTACGCCTACAAACTCCTCCGATGTAATTACGTGCATAAACAACATGAAAAATAAATCGAGTGGGTTACAAACGTTTCCGACTAAAGTACTTAAAGTTATTGCTGACATTGTAGCCCCACTGATATCAAAAATTATTAACCAGTCTCTCTTACCAGGCACTTTCCCGAACTCCCTCAAAGTTGCTAGAGTAACCCCTATCTTTAAAAGTGGTGAAAAAACCTGTGTAAACAATTATCGACCTATCTCCATTCTACCAATTATTAGCAAAGTATTCGAAAAGATTGTGTATAAAAAAGTGTACTCTTATTTTGAACAAAAATCATTTCTTTACGATAAACAATACGGTTTTCGCTCTAAAAAATCAACAACGCAGGCTATATTAAATCATTTACAATTCCTATATTCTAATATAGATGAAGGAAAGCCTGTCATCTCTGTATTTCTTGACTTTCGAAAAGCATTTGATTGTGTGGACCATAAAATACTACTCTCGAAACTACACTGTTATGGCATTCGAGGGATTGCCCATGATTGGTTCAGATCATACCTAACAAATCGGAAGCAATACGTTGTCATTGACGACGCAAAATCAGACCCACAGACAATTAGCCATGGAGTTCCACAAGGATCTGTTCTTGGGCCTCTCATGTTTCTGATTTTTATCAATGATATTGTAAAATCTACATCATTCTTCAAATTCATACTTTTTGCCGATGACAGTACGCTTTCTGCGGTCCTTCCGAACAAAAATCCTGCTATGATTGTGGAGAGTATAAATACTGAACTTCACAAGGTTTCATCGTGGCTCAAAGCTAATAAAATAAGCCTAAATATCGATAAAACAAATTATATTACATTCTCATACAAGAAAGATGTATCTCTCCCATGCATTAAAATTGGCGAAGGTGAAATCGAAGAAACCAACTCATGTAAGTTTCTGGGCATCATAATAGATAAACATCTGACCTTCAAAGAGCACATCACTCATATTAGTTCTAAATTATCAAAATCCATCGGAATCCTAAATAAAGTTAAAAATTTTCTGCCTGAAACAGCTTTACAAATGCTCTACCGAACGCTCATTTCTCCATACTTGCAATACGGAATAGAAGCATGGCACGGAACTGATAAAAATAAAACCAACAAAATTTTTACTCTGCAGAAAAGGGCTGTCAGAGCGGTAAAGAACCTGGAATATAATGCTCACACAAATGATTCTTTAAAAAATTTACAAATAATTAAACTTTCGGATCTCTACAAAATCTCCATCTGTAACTTCATTTACAAAACATCAAGAAATGATGGCGACAATAGCCTAAGACAATTATTGACTGCACTAACTGGTCATCACGACCATCTAACCCGAAATAGAAGTAAATTCATGCTTCCTTATTATTCAAAGGCCAGGTCGCAACACAGTATTCTCTTTGTTGGAACCAAAACTTGGAACTCTATACCAGCAGAGATTCGTGAATGTAATTCGTACAAAGTATTCAAAAGACATCTTGAGTCTTACTTCCTATCAGAATACTAGTCGTGTAAGATCACCGTGTCGAAATCTTGCCTCCTACATGTAACTAATGATAATGTCATAATGTAACTTGCCTTGTGTACCATAACCAATCTTCTCTCTGCTCTTGAATCGTTTTATCGAACATACTGTTAAATATAGCCGACTTGACCTATATTGTAAAATACAGCATAAAATATCGAGTTAATTATCTCAATGATCAGTCTAATGCGAAACTAGGTTAAGTGAACTAGGTTAAACATTTTTGTATACCCTAGAATAACGTGATGGTAGGATGCCCTAGAAGTCGCTGAACTTATTCGGGCCCACAGGTAGCTATACTCAAATTTGACCATTGTACTAGACTTGAGAAAAATTCTACCTCTGTATCACCTGTGGTAAATAAATTGTTCAAATTGTTTAAATTGTTTATTGTTTAAAATTTTGATATCTGTATATGGGGCAGTTGTACCCGCGTCAAAAATATGAAAGTTTTAATTCATCGTATTTTCTGAGTAATTCTTTTTACCTTCAAAGTTTTTTGTTGGAACTCATCGGTGATTGAACATTTCAAATTGAAAAAAATGCTATTGCAATCGGTGATTGAACAATTAGAACAACGTTTTATTATTTTTTTAGTAACTTGTTAGTAGGAACTGCATAGCAAAACGTTTTTCTTAAACTTGTTTTTCTTAAACAATACAATTGAACTCGAATTGATTTGATTTATGCCGTTACATATTCGTAACTCATTTTTCCTTTGTTAGAATTTTTGTGGATGATGCGAGACGGTCGAGACCAGCATTGAAAAGTCTGGCGACCGATGTTTAGTTTAAAAAAAATTATATAATCAAACATTTATCTTCATTTACTCAACTTTAAAATCATGCGTCAATGTTCACTCTGTGTTTTACGTGTTCTCTGCAATCGTGCGAGTGAAACCCAGTGAACGGTGTAAACGATCAAGTTAATGTTTGAAAATGAGTGAAATAGTCACTTTATTGTTTTTAGATGTTATTTCCTGCGAATGAGTTGATCTAATTAATTCTCTAGGTATGGTGCACTTATTTCATTACATGTGTAATTATTATTATCCTTACTAATTGCACTCTTTTTTATTACGTTTTGTGCGCGAGTTGGCGCTGATATTAATGATCGGTACGCGACGTGTTTAGTTTTTATGATTTGAGTGTCATTTATTTATTTATCCATTTATTTATTTATTTATTTATTTATTTTTATTGATTTTATGGTGCGACTTTTCTTCACTTTTAAATACGTTATTTTTCGATTGTGTTTGGTGATATGTTAAAACTAAATTTGGTATTCAATGCCTCTATTCCTATTTACAGTTTTTTTTGTTCAATCGGCTGCTGTGAACTGATGTCCGTGTTTTTTTTGTGCGATGCGTGAAATTAAGCATTGTATTGGTTATTTATATACCACTTGTTTTTTGGGGCATTTTGTACTGCTTGTGTGTCTATTTTTCTTTTTGAATTATGTATGTGTTTTGCGTAGTACCTAGTTTAAAGTTTACTTTGATGAGGAGGGAAATTTATCTATTTTGCTTGCATTCCTTCATATCCATTTAGCTTGACGCATTGTTTAACTATTCAGTTTTTATAGCTGTTTTTGCTCGGGCCAATATTATTACTTATGGCTTTAATGAGCTTTATGCGTTTAACTTGCTGTTTTGGTATTTGAATTTGATTCTTATTTTGATATTGTGATTCGAACGTTTTTTTTTGGGTGGTTGTGTTCATCCTACGGTTCAAGGAGGTGTGTGCGTGTACTTGTTCACTTGTTCGTTTGCTGGGCAGCAAATTGTTTGTACATAGGAAGTGTCTTCACCTAGTGTAGAAAATACATTGCCGGTATTATATGAGTCAACAGGTTTTTCAGATGCATATGACAAATTATTTTTAGAATTTAATATGTGAAAATCACTAATAAATTTTACTAGAGCCTCACTACTGCTAAAACCGTCAATATTATTATTTAGACAAAGTTGTACTCCATCTGCAACGGAATCATTTAAAAGTTGAGCAGAAAGGTTGGCATTCATCATTTTTTAAAGTAATTAGTGTGCTTTAATTTTAACTTATCAGCTATATGTTTTCTTGCTGAAATTTGTAATTCATAAAATTTCTGTACTTTCATGTGAAAACTTATGTCTGAATTTTTTTGGGGAGTACTACTGCACTTGTGCATAATGCATGATAGCGGGATATTGGAAAGGTAGTCCTTGAACGCAGCATGGATAAGCAGCATCCTGCTTCTCTGATTGCTCGTGGCTAACTGCGCAGCACCTCCGTTTCTGGGGCTGTCCGCTTCCATCTGCGGCAAACTGGCTTGACTTTGAAGCGATGACCCCCGGCTCCATATATCCAACCTCCTTGATAAGCGCTTTACAATAACAAAGTTGTATAACGCGTTAAATGGCGTTACCAACGCCCCCCCCCCTTACTGGCCCCGGGGGCCAGTTTCCGTAGCCATTTTAAATAAAAGAATAGAAAGATTGCTGATAATTAATGTCTGCCCCCCCCCTCCCCGAAATTTTTGCCTAGCTGCACCACCGAAGTACATATGCACAACGCGCATATATATATACTCACGTACGTAAGTAAGCATGCGTGCAAATTTCAGTATACTGGTGATCAAATCATAATACCTACGAACATTAAAAAGCTTTTTTGTAATGTGTTGAAATATAGGGCAGTGAGCAAAGGAGATTCGTAAATACTCACTCAATATGTTCTGTAGCTTACAATTATTGTTATGACGCAAGATGACTAGTGATTTTGATTTTAGATTCTCTCAATGTATGATGTATTTTGATACTCTGGGGAAGGTTATACCACGGTTAGGCGCCTGATATTGACAGAGGCTTCTGCCCAATGTCGGATGAACGATGGTCGACTAAGACATTATTGTTTCTGTTTGGCTTTAGGTTGGTGACGGTGGGGGGATGGAAACGCACTATCTCAGTATTGCTCTGAGTAAGATATAACGAGGAGAATACGTATTGGGCTTTGTGCATAAGGAACTTTTTTTGAAAAGGATTCCAGCCAAATTTAATAAAGAGAGGGCTTACCTGATCGCTTATTTTGAATATACCTATGAATACCACCTTGGCTGCGAAATTAATGCATTTTGTAACTCTCATTGAAGGTATTGATCAAAATCTCCCCTTACTAGGCTGCAATAGTCTGTGCGTGATAACACCAAAGATTGAATGGCTTATAATCTAAATTTTTGTCGAACATACTTTTTATACGATGAAAAATAACAAAGTTCCATAAATTATGTTTCAAGTTTTGTCAACGTGAGATTTGAAGGACGATGTAGCAAAATATTAAACTATAAATAGTGTTGACGGAGCAAATAGAATGAACATCACAGAACGAAGATCCTGTCCTGGCACTTAATGAGTGCCAGAAGGTTCATGAGTGTGTACACCATTCCATCATAATTGTGTACTGATTGATTTTAGCGCTAGGAATTTAGTATCTGACTCCCTTCGTTATATCCATCAGCCAGGTGTCAGTGTTGTACACACGCATATCACTATAATTATAAGAGCTGCGTCCATCCGTCCGTCCGTCCGTCCGTGTGACATCCTCTTCTAATCGATAGCTTTGATGGCAACAAGGATAAAGCTTAAGAAACACAATAAATTATTCTATTGCAGTATTTTTCTGTGGCGATTCAATTCCCTTTCACTTGCATTACGGTATTCAGAATAATCAATCGGCTTATTTGTACAAATAAAAATTTTCTTTGGGGCTTGCTCTGTTGAAATTTATCATGCTGCTGTGATATTTTTAACTGAAAATGCGAAAATAAATGTTTTAAATTCGTTTGAACAGTTACCTTGCTACCACTTAGTATAAGACCCAGGATTTTGGAACTTGAGTAATCGTTTTCGAAATTGTGATTTTCTTGATAAGCTTCGAAAAGATAATAGACATTTCAGTATAAATTCCGGTAAAAGAGGCCACCAATGATAGAAATGTGTCCAACCGCAAGAGAGAATTAGCAAGACTTCGACATTAAGAAAAACGCCGAAGACGATCGGATGAACAACGCAAAATGGCAAGACGAAGCGATGCTGCTCGCCAACGAGAAGCTAGAGCTAAATTGACCCTTGAACGGCGTATGGTAATCTACAAAAAATTTTTTGACGGACATTTTTGTCGGGCCGTGTGTACTAGTAGATATACATTTATGCGTGCGCACACATGAATTCATACACACACATACTCATACACACGTATTCATAAATAAACGTATTGAAAATGAATATAAGAAAAAATATCTAAAATTAAGGAGATCAATCCAGGCCATTTTCATGTTGATGAGCCATTTTCATGTTGTTGTTGGAAAAGGACCCTTAGGTGGTGGACTAGTCGGTCCTGAAATTTTATAGCGCTACGGATACCAGATCCCTCACAGGTGGGGTAAGGGGACCAAAATCCTGAATTTTCGATCATATTTCAATCCCATATAAAGAGAAAAAAAAACAAGAAATGGAAAATTTGTTCCCGTAACTTTGTTTACAGTGCTTCAAGGATTCTAAAACTGTCTTTGGTTTTGTTCCAGCATAAAAACTCAATGAGTTCTATCCATTTGAAATATCAATAAAATCAACTAAAAAACCAATATGTACAATTTTTTCAAATAAGCCAAGGAATGAATCGAAGAAATGAATTGAAGAAATTGTGTTATTTCTCCAAAGTTACATATAATTGTCAAATTTCATACGAATCAGACTTAAAATATAAAATTTCTTAATATGTATCAGAAAGATTTTTTTGATGGACAATTCACAGTGTGGATTTAAAGTTATTCTTGGAAATTATTGATATAAAAATGAAAACAATGTAATTGAAATATATAATTGTATAAAAAATTTAATATAATTGTTCATTACATTACATTCCAACAAAAAATTTTGTTTTTGGCTTATACCCAAAACCTCTATTTCAACATTCAAAAGAAGACTAGTCATTGAATTTTTATGCTAGAACAAAACCAGAGACAGTTTTAGAATCCTTGAAGTATTGCGAACAAAGGTATGCGAACAAATTTTCCGCTTGAAATTTTTTTATAATTGCAAAATAAGTTTGAAAATGTATTTGTTATTAGTGATCGAATATCGCATTTATAAAAAACGAAAAGTTTCAAACGGGAAATTAGTTTGCGCAACTTTGTTCGCAATGCTTCAAAAATTCTAAAACTGTCTTTGGTTTTCTTCTAGCATAAAAACTCAATGAATAGTCTTCGTTTGAAATATCCATAAAAATTTACCGTAAAACTAAGGGTCGATACCGTCGTGCGGTCGACGTGAGGGTTCGTGGAAAAGGGGCTGTCTTCTGTACAGCTACCTTTTCCGGGGCGCTAGCTTTTCTTCGCAGCTGCCCTTCCTGAGGTTCGTGTGGGTACCGCCTACGCCGTAATCAGTCCGCTAGGGCAACAGAAGTAAATTCTGTTAGTGCCGAACTACGGCGGTACCGTTGTGTGTGGGGGGTGAGGTGAGTGTGGGTACCACCTGCGCCGTATTCAGTCCGCTAGGGCAACAGAAGTAAATTCTGTTATGTGCCGAACTACGGTGGTACCGCTAGGGTGAGGTGTGTGTGTGGGCACCACCTACGCCGTAATAAGTCCGCTAGGGCAACAGAAGTAAATTCTGTTAGTGCTGAACTACGGTGGTACCGTTAGGAAGACGAGCAACTGTCTGCGCCGTATGAGACCGCTAGGGCAACAGAAGTGAATTCTGTTAGTGCCGAACTGCGACAGCGTCTTCCTATCGACAAACTATGCGAAATAGTTCGTCCTTCCGAGGTGGCTCCTTAAGCCCCTTATTAGGCGAAGTGTCGTATAAGACTAAAGCCTGTCTCAACAAGGAGAAAGGAAACTCTTTTGACCTCAGGGTCTGACTTGTTTAATGCTGATTCTCTTTGAAGTCCCTATCACATACACTGATATATTTTAACAAAGACAGTGATTTATTTTCTATTGCAAAAATAGTGCGTACAGACGTGAGCTACTGCATAACAGGGTACAACACTCAAAATTGCATTTAAAATATTAGTCGTATTTAGCTAGATAACACAAGAAACATTGGAATATCGACATGTAATACAAATGATATTTAAGGGCTAACTAAAGTAAATGCACAAACGCAACATCAGCGCGGGGAAATAGATAAGTCGGCGTTCAGAGAGCTGGACACATGAAGAAAATACTTAAGATTATGGGTAACTAACACAAAAAGGCTCGACAACCCCTGTGCGGCCTGACACGCCCGGGGGAGGGTGTCTCTGCTACGATAGCCGAGACAGGAAATCTGCAAGGTGGTTGAAACCACCTCGGAACCTGAAAAGGCTGAAATACAAAGCCCAGCGTTTCAATCGGGGGTTCAACTTGTCTGCCTGTTGCAAATAAAGGAGCGGTCGATGGTCGGTTTGTAACACAAATTCTCGTCCATACAGGTAGACCTCAAACTTCTGTAGAGCCCAGTAGATGCTTAACGCTTCTTTTTCAATGGTAGAATAGTTTATTTCTGCTCCTCTCAGTCGACGTGAAGCATATGCTACCGGCGCGTAGTGACGGAAGTCTCGTTTGCTTGGCTGGAGGAGAGCTGCTCCAAGCCCAGTTTGGGAGGCATCTGTCCTCAGAATGAAAGGACGTCTGGGGTCTGGTAACTGTAAGACCGGTCTCTTGACTAACGCTGTCTTCAAACTTTCGAACAGATCTTCTGTTGTATCGGTCCAAGGTATTTGTTCTGGGGAGTTCTTCTTTAGGAAATCATGGAGTTTAGATGTCAGTTGAGAGTAGTTAGGAATGTACTGTTGGTAGTACCCAACTGTACCGAGAAAACTTCGGAGCTCCCGTTTGGTTTTTGGGAGTGGAGCCGATTTCAAGGCTTCGACTCGGTTCTCCAGAGGCTGGATCTGATTACTGCTCAGTTGATGACCCAAATACTGGAGGCTGTCAAATCCGAATTCGCATTTGGACGGCTTCGCCTTAAGGCCATGTCGAGAGAGAGCTTCGAACAGTTTAGCTAATGCTGTGCAATGATCTTCCCAGGTTTTCGAGGCGATTAAGATGTCGTCCATGTAGACCTCGGTGTCTTGCAGTCCTGCAGTGACTTGACGTATAAGGCGGGAAAAAGTGGCTGGAGCATTTGCTAGGCCGAAAGGCAGTACGTTGAATTCATAGAGGCCAGACCTAGTTTTGAAGGCGGTGTATTGGCGGGACTCAGGGTGTAGAGGTACTTGCCAATATCCACTGGTCAGATCCATTTTGCTGAATATTGTTTTGCCAGCTAAATTGGTGAAAATAGCAGTGGTGTCTGCTATCGGCTCGGCATCGAATACTGTCTGGCTGTTGAGGTGCCTGCAGTCCAGACAAAATCGGTGGGTTCCGTCTTTCTTCCGGACAGCAAGGAGCGGTGAATAGTAAGGTGATGTGGATGGCGTCACGATTCCCATCTTCATCCACTTCTCTAAACTTGACCGCAGTTCAGGCTCCAGCGCTATGGGAAGTGGATACGAATGTTGAAGTCGAAAACTGGAAGGGTCCTTCAATTTTATTTCATGAACTGCCGTGCTGGTTCTTCCGGGAGTATCTGTGAAAAGATCGCGATATTCTTCAAGTAGTTCCTGGAGTTCTGAGCGTTGTGTTGTAGTCAAAGTAGAGGAGATGAGACAGTCTTCAATGGTTTCTCCGACGGGTGACGGTATCTCTGGTTCTTTCCGGTCGAGTTCTTCTTCTTCGCAGGTAGGTTCTAGGGCGAGGCCAACCACTGCAAATGCTTCCTCTACTCTCTCGTCGTCCTCCTCGCGATCTTTCTCGCTTGGTGAGGCGGAACTTTGCTGCTCCCGGTCGTGGTACTGGCGAAGGAGGTTGATGTGATAGACTTTGTTGTTTCCATCCACGTCCAATGTATAGGTATAGGTTCCCAGGCGTGATTTCACTGTATAGGGACCTTTCCAAGTCATAAGTAGCTTCTTTCGAGAATCGGGCAGAAATACGAGGACTTTATCTCCTTGCTTTAGAGTTCGCATCTTGGTACGTCTGTTGAAGAACTTGGCGCTTTTCTCTTGGCTCCTGTTTAGATTCTCGCGAGCGATTTTGCATGTTTCTTTCAATCGGTGCTTCATTTTCATTAGATACTGAGCAGTGCTCGTGTCGTCTTGCAAGCTTTCCTCTGTCCAGCATTCTTTGAGCACGGTTAAAGGTCCACGGACGCGATGGCCGTAGATGAGTTCGAAAGGAGAATACCCGGTTGAGGCCTGAGGAGCGTCTCGATAAGCAAAAAGGAGGGAAGGCAGATAGAGGTCCTAGTCTCGTGGTTGTTCTACGGCTAATTTCCGCAACATGACTTTGAGAGTGCCATTGAAGCGTTCGACTATGCCGTTCGATTGGGCATGGTATAATGGCGTCAATCGGTGCTGGATACCGACGAGTTTCAGGAAAGCTTCGAAGGTTGCAGCTGTGAACTGAGTGCCGTTGTCGCTTGTTAGCGCGTGAGGGAAACCAACTCTGCTGCAGATTTCGAGTAGCTCCTGGGCGACTGTTTCTGCATCTAAAGGGTGGGGCAGAAAAACCTATCCGATTTCAAATCTTTTTTTCTCAGAAGAGGGAGCAGGTAGAGTAGTGGGGTAAAAACCGTTAGAAAGCCGGTTTTATGCCATTTGTCAGTAGTCAACATGCCTTGGTCTGGTGAACATCGTGCTTTTGTTATTGAGCGGTTTATCGAATGCGGCGGTTCGATAATTGCTACACAACGTGCTTTTCGAATTCATTTCGGACTCGGGCGTCATGATCCTGTTCCACATCACGCTACGATTAAAGTGTGGGTGTCAAATTTTAGACAGACGAGTTCAGCATTGAAAAAGAAGTCGCCTAGGCGTCTGGGGGCCTTACTTTTTTGAAGAAAATGGGCAAACCGTAACGGTCAACAGCGAGCGCTATTGTTTCATGCTGGAAAATTTTCTTAGACCCAAAATGGAAGAAAATGGTGTGGAAAATGTGTGGTTTCAACAGGATGGTGCAACCGCCCACACATCGCGATGATCAATGGACATTCTCAGGGAACTGTTTCCCGGTCGCCTCATTTCCCTGAGAGGTGATCTTGGCTGGCCGCCGCGCTCACCGGATCTCACTCCATGTGACTTCTTCCTTTGGGGTTACCTCAAATCGAAGGTTTACCAGCATCGACCAAGGACCCTTCTTGCTTTACGAAGGGAAATTGCTCGGGCAATTGAAGAAATTCCTGTGGAAATGACGGTGAAAGTCATGGAAAGCTACCGCGAGCGCCTAAATCAGTGTATCCGCTCCCAAGGACGACATTTGAGTGATGTGCTTTTCAAAACTTAAATTTAAAAATGGCATAAAATTTGCGATATGCTAATAAAAAAAAATTTTTGACAACTTCAGTCGTTTTGATTTTATAACGTTTTGAAATCGGATAGGTTTTTCTGCCCCACCCTGTATATGTCTGAGCGGGGCTGCGTCTGCGTACCGAGTTGCTTGGTCCACCACGGTGAGAATGTATCGGTGGCCACGTGCCGAAGCTGGTTGTAATGGGCCTACCAAATCAAAACTGAGCGCGGAGAATGGAGGTGTGATCGGTGGGGTTGAGATAGGTGCCTTTCTTGGTAGAGATGGAGCGTGCGTCTGGCAGGTATGGCAGGAGTGACAGTATTGGACCACATCTTTTGCTAGAGACGGCCAATAAAAATCGCGTTCTAGTCGAGCCTGAGTCTTCTTTTGGGAATAATGGCCAGCAAGTGGAT
Source organism: Morinoia aosen (assembly GCA_030386875.1). Classification (NCBI taxonomy): domain Eukaryota; kingdom Metazoa; phylum Arthropoda; class Malacostraca; order Amphipoda; family Talitridae; genus Morinoia; species Morinoia aosen. The sequence continues at coordinate 3,054,245 of CM059558.1, read as the reverse complement.
TGTCATGAGCCATTTCCAAGATTTGTGGGCGCACGCTTGCAGGTGCTACAAGTTGATGAGTTTCCTGACCGTCTCGTAACGTTTTCCGATGGAGAATGCCGTCATGGAGTTCAAAGGTAATGACTCTGCCATCCTTGTGCGTTTCTTCTTTGCCAGTGTCAACTTTCTTAAATAAAAGCTGCAATGTTTTGCACTCCCGCTGTAATTTCTTGAAGTCTTCTTTGTTGTGTTGCAATATATCGACAGTGCTTGGTGCGGCAGTGGGATCTTCGATCGCTTTTGCTGCTGCTCTTGTGACAACGTGAGAGACTTCTGCAGCAACTGGTTGCTCTTCATAGTCGGTCATCTGTTCTTCGAAGGAGGTGGTTCCGGGAACTCGGCCGAGAATGACATCGTGGGAGAGCTCTTCCATGGCTACGGCTGTCACCTCTCCGTGGTAATAAGGGCACACGAGAGAGACCCGGGCCAGAGGCGCTTCGAAAGAGTGATTGTTGGCCAGCCGTACGGTAATTTCCTTCTTCAAAATGGTGTCAGCTGGGACGAGAGCCTTCTTGACGAAGACCGCCGTTGCTCCTCCATCGAGTAGTACTTGAACGGGTTGTTGGTTCACGGTGCCAGAGCATGTTTTCAGCTGTCCCAATTCGATCAGCTTGTTCGAGGCGATGTGATTGCATGCGACTGGGGGAATATCGTCGTATTCATCTGCTTCTTCATGGGTTGCTAGATTGTTTACTCGAGCGGTAGTACTGGAGATAGGTGGGCTTGCATGGGCTGCTCCATTACTGTGACCATCACCTTGCCTCCTCTGCAATTGGCGGCACTCGTCACTGGAATGCGATTGGTTGGGGCCATGAAAAGTACAGTAAAATCCATTGTAAGGTCCTCGTTGTTCGCGCTGCGGAGTGTTGACCGATCCTGAGCGGGTGGGACCACCACGTGTGTTAGAAGTTCTTGACGGCGTTCCTCGAGAGTTGTTGCTGGAGTTGGGTGATCTTGCTGGAGTGCTCGGGGCTCGGACAGGAAATGTCGCGCGTCGCTCTGGTGCTCCTGGTGCTTTGAGTGCTGGAGGGCCCGCATCCGTCGATGATGTCAGTGTGCGACCCTTACAAAGCTGATGGAGCGATGTATGAGGTCTTGCTTGTAAGAAGCTATCACCTTGCTCTCCTAGGCTTGCGACTGTGTTACCACCCCTGTCACGCAACTGAGTAGCGAGGAAGGGCGGCAAGCTTGAATAAGCTCGGTCAACAATTAGGAAGTCACGAAGAGTCTTGTAGTTGGCTTCGATGTTGCATCCTTTTAACCAAGCGTCAAAGGATTGTTCGAGTCGCCGTAGGTAACGTGACATATTGTCGCCTTCTTCTGGCTTCAATTCGTAGTAGTTGGCACGTAGTTTTGCCGGGGTAACTTTATGAGCATCTAGTAGGAGCAATTTAATTTCAGGAAGCTTGAAGCGATCTGCTGCGGGCAGGGTATCGATGAGTCGACGTTCCTTCGGTGTGATCAAATTATGGAGCATGACAACAGCATCGACTTCAGTAAATCCCATCGCTGTGGTGTGAGTGCAGAAGCGTTGCAAGAATTCGTCCATCCTTTCTTTCGTGGGATCGAATGGAGCCGGTGGAGGTATCTTCACTCTAGCATTTTGGGGAGCGATTTGAGCATCGAGTTGTCGGAGTCTGAGCTCGTGGTCTCGTTGTGCTGCTTCTCGTTCCGCTGCTCGTTCTGCGGCTTCTCGTTCCGCTGCTCGTTCTTCTCGTTCCGCTGCTCGTTCTGCGGCTTCTTCCAAATGCCTCAGGCGGCTGGTAAATTCTTCCCGGTACTCCGCATCGGTGGGAGTGAGGCCGAGGGCTTCGACGTATTCTCGAGCTTGAGCGACGAGGTTCATCTTGTTTTAGTGATGCGGTGTCCGCGTAGTTGATTAGAACCCAGAAATCCAAGGCAACGTTGGTAGTCGCGCAAGCTTCTGGGCCCCACGTTGGACGCCAGAATATGTCGATACCGTCGTGCGGTCGACGTGAGGGTTCGTGGAAAAGGGGCTGTCTTCTGTACAGCTACCTTTTCCGGGGCGCTAGCTTTTCTTCGCAGCTGCCCTTCCTGAGGTTCGTGTGGGTACCGCCTACGCCGTAATCAGTCCGCTAGGGCTACAGAAGTAAATACTGTTAGTGCCGAACTACGGCGGTACCGTTGTGTGTGGGGGGTGAGGTGAGTGTGGGTACCACCTGCGCCATATTCAGTCCGCTAGGGCAACAGAAGTAAATTCTGTTATGTGCCGAACTACGGTGGTACCGCTAGGGTGAGGTGTGTGTGTGGGTACCACCTACGCCGTAATAAGTCCGCTAGGGCAACAGAAGTAAATTCTGTTAGTGCCGAACTACGGTGGTACCGTTAGGAAGACGAGCAACTGTCTGCGCCGTATGAGACCGCTAGGGCAACAGAAGTGAATTCTGTTAGTGCCGAACTGCGACAGCGTCTTCCTATCGACAAACTATGCGAAATAGTTCGTCCTTCCGAGGTGGCTCCTTAAGCCCCTCATTAGGCGAAGTGTCGTATAAGACTAAAGCCTGTGTCAACAAGGAGAAAGGAAACTCTTTTGACCTCAGGGTCTGACTTGTTTAATGCTGATTCTCTTCGAAGTCCCTATCACATACACTGATATATTTTAACAAAGACAGTGATTTATTTTCTATTGCGAAAATAGTGCGTACAGACGTGAGCTACTGCACAACAGGGTACAACACTCAAAATTGCATTTAAAATATTAGTCGTATTTAGCTAGATAACACAAGAAACATTGGAATATCGACATGTAATACAAATGATATTTGAGGGCTAACTAAAGTAAATGCACAAACGCAACATCAGCGCGGGGAAATAGATAAGTCGGCGTTCAGAGAGCTGGACACATGAAGAAAATACTTAAGATTATGGGTAACTAACACAAAAAGGCTCGACAACCCCTGTGCGGCCTGATACTAAGTTTTCGTATATAAAAAGGCCTAAATCGGAAAAGTTACATGAGTAAAATAAGTTTACTTCCAACAAATACAAATACTGGCCAAATTTCAAACGAATCGGATGAAAAAAGTTGAAAAATTTGGTTGACCTCTTTAAATCCCTATTCATGCGTCTGATTCTTAAAGTGAAAAGTAAGGCGAGAATCTTTGTGGGTCTGGTCATTTTATTAGTACAAACAGTGAAGTCAAAATGAATAAATTTGAACGTTCCGAACTCAACAGTTTATCTTCAGCAAAAAGATTCTGCGACAAAACAAATATTAGTAAATTAAAACTACACCATACAAAGGAATACTACAACATAAATAAAAAATAGGCGTAGACATAACAACAAAACGTCGTTGTATAGAAGAGGGAAAAAGAATTGCAAACGGCTAGTTGAAACAATTTCTGCATAATTCGACGAGAAAACCCCTTGAACAATCGGAGAATAATTTAGCTAAGCAAATTTCAATGGTTTCAATCAACAGAAAATTAGTAAATAAATTATCGACGTCATGAACAGTTCATCAGTATTAATGAAATCTGATAAGCATTCTACAAAAGACCTTGAGTTGTCAACGGTATAACAATTAGTAGTGAGGGGTTTCAAGATTGTAACAAAATATGTAGCCAGGTTAAATTCGGGGTGTTAAAGGCAGAAAAATTTGGCATGCCAGATAAACTGACAGTAGTAAGGGGAAAGAGCTTGCCAGCCCAATTTAGGATTTATGGAGGATTTCAGCAATTAAAGAACGATCTTGAAAAGCCTCAAAGCCTCATCCGTGATTTTTGGAGGATTTCAGCAATTAAAGAACGATCTTGAAAAGCCTCAAAATTCATGATTTTACGAATTAACTGGAGAAGTGAAAAAATATACTTATTTTTCATAATTATTTCAATACTTAAATTGTTACAATTAGGAAAAAATAATTTGTACTGAAATTTTTAAAGAAGTATATAATTTCACTAAAACGTTTAAAATATGTAATAAACTATTTACAATACTTGAATCCCTGTGTGTGTATAGGCTGGTGTTTCAAATCCTAGGTACAAAGTCTTTAAAATACTTTTTCGGAATATAAACTTGGTTCAAATTTCTACAGTATTTTCCCTTTAATGGGTGAACGTCTTTGTTTATCATTATGTAGCTAAAAGGAGTTTTGAAAGTATCACTGCAAAATTCAATAAATTCTTCTAAGGACATGTCTCCTGAGACAATGTCCATATGAATATTTCTTAAATCGTTAGTTGGTAATTCAAATAGAATCAATAGGTTTGCATTCGTCCGTATCGACTGACGAGGTAATAAATAATAATTTTGAGTCAAGTAAATCGAGCTGCAATTATTATGCCTCCCTCGGGTGTAAAAATTATCAGCTGGTGTCTGATTCTTTTCAGTTGCGATATCATCGAATATAAATAAATTTTTTTTCTTAGCATCCACTTCACTAGGATCAGGAATAGAAGTGATATCTTCAAAATATTTAACGATTACCTTTGCGCTGCGTTTTACAGCTAAGCCTTCGAGAAATGTATCAATATTTCCACTACCGATTTTAAAAAGCTCAATTATTTCAGACTGTTTATAACCTTTTGAAAAAGCATTTTTAAGAAGTTTATATTCTGGTTGTTTTGTCGATTTACTATAAAGAAACAGGTTGGTAAAATCGATATATTCCTCAAGAAGAAGTCTGATCAATAAACAGGTTTTACCACAATTCGATCTACCGACTATTACACACCGTAAAGAAGGTGAAGGAAAAATAAAATGATTCTTTTGATTATTTCTTTTACTGTCTTTCCACATATACACCATTTTATATAACTAATAAACTACAACTCATTTTACAATATTTATTTTCTGTTTGTAGCAACTGTAAACATTGATTTTTTAAATTCGCTACTTCATTAAGTTCAATTCTTCAATGTATTTTTCTTTCTTATTGGTTGTCTCGTTGGGCAATTACGAGAGAAAAGCTACCTTTTGTGTCATAAGAATCGTTACTGATTAATGTTTCAAGATGAATGATATTTGACTCTAATTGAGTTATAACTTCCCTATTTAATTCGACATCATTTTGAATTTGATTAACATCTAATTGCAATTGATTTATGTTTGCAGTATTGCGAACAACTTCTCTTTGAATGTCTGTAATAATATCTTCCATTTTATTAAGTTTAATTCTTCAATGCGTTTTTCTTATTTATTAAGTTTATCTATTAAAAAACATGTTTTTTTAGTTCAACGGTTCAACGGTTTCTCGTCTCAAAGTATTCTCTAACGATATTAATCTGTTTTTAATATCAGCACTGTCATCCTCCAATTTCTGCGATGACTGTTTCAATTTTTCTATTTCATTTGTATTTATGATAGTTTCTCTATCCTGTTCATGAAGATTATTTCTAAAAGTTTCAATGTATGAACTCATATCGTTGAATACTCTCTCGAGATTTGCATAATCTAATTTCACACTTTTTATTTCTTCTTCTTCCAACCTCTTTATTTCATTTTTCAAAAAGTCTGTATGTTCTAAAGTACCTGTTCGAATCACTTCTATTTTTTCCTCAGATATTCTACTATGTTCATTGAGATTTGTCATAATTTCTCTGAGTTTTTCTTGAAAACTTGTAGTATTCTCATCTATAGATGCTTGGATGGATTCACTTCTGAACTGATAATTTTCATTGATAAGATTTTCTCTTACCTCTATATGTTTTCTGAGATGAAGCCTCAAATTTTCCAAAACTTCGTCAACATATTTTTTATTCGTAGCGTCAAATTCTTCGATTGGAAAAGAAATATTTGCAAGTCTTCTATTATTTAAATCGAAATTTTGATCTTCATCAAGATATTTAAAACCTATTCCAGGAGGTCCTGGTTGTGAAGATAAAAATGATTTTTTTCCTTGTTGTCCAAAAATATTTACGCCTATCATTTTTTATACATAGAATTTTCAATTCTCTAAATTTTCTCTAACTCTCATAGATATCAAATTGTTTACTCGGTCACTCAAACTTTCCACTTCCTGGTTTAATTTTACATTTTTATCAGTTTCATTCTGAAGCATTAATTTGAACTGACTGATTTCATTCTGATTTGAAATAATGTCTCTTGAAAACTCCTGGAAAAGACTTTCTACATCACTCAAGTTCTTAGCTAGTTCTTCTATTTTTCTTAATGGGACTGACTCTGCTCGTAATTCCATTATAATTTTGTTAAGACCATTGAATTTTTCTTCGCTGGATGAGGTTATGGTTGACTCTAAATTTTTCAGCTTATTGTCAACTTCAACAAACGAGGGTGCTAAGGCTACTGTTCTTTCCATAACAAAAAGGTTTCTATCACTTAATTCAGTTAGATGTGCCTCTAAGCTTTTACTTTTTTCTTCAACAGTATTGTTCAGTGTTGATTCTAAACTCTTCAGCTTTTCTTCAATTTGATCATTAAGTGATGTCTGCAAGCTCATTTCTTTTTCATTCACAACATTAATTATACTAATTTCTTGTTCTTCAATTTTATTCCTTATTAATAAGTTCTTTGAATCAATTTGATCACTAATTTTAGTTTCTAAAGTCTTCAGTTTATCATCCATTTGATTTTGTATAACTGACTCTTGATTCTTAAAATTCTCTAGAATCTCAGGAATTTTAACATCAATCAAATTGGTTATCTTAGAGTCCACAAGCTCAAATTTAGCTTCAACTCCTTTAATCTGATCGGGTAATGCTGACTCTTTAACTAACAGCTTTTCATCAATTCTAGTTTCAATACCTGACTCTAGACTCTTCAATTTATCCCCAATCTCAGGAATTTTTACGTCTGTTAGGTTGATTATGTTTGAATCAATGTTTTCAAATTTAGCATCAATTTCATCAATTTTCTTCATCAATGTATAGTCTATGCTTGATAGTCGTTCCTCACTTGAAACAATTTTTGGTTCAAGAGCACCGAACTTTTCAGAAAAATCATAAATTAACGTCTCTAAGAATTTAACGATTGAGTCTACATCAGAAAATTTCACTTGTAAATCTGTTTTCAGAGTCACATATTTCTCATCATACTCGTTTATAATTGATTCCAATTCAGTTCTTTCATTTTTGAGAGCTTCAATTGTGTCTTTCAATGACTCTATATTAGAATCTTCAAGTAAACTTTTTATTTGCTCTACATTCTGCAAAAGTCCTTCAGAATTATTTTCACTATTTTCATGTTCATGATTTTCTTTACAGGAAGGTAAAAAGACCAACTTTGCTGCATAAATATTTCCACAAGACATTTTTTAAAGAAAAAAATTAACTCTAGTTTATTTTCTAAAAACTAGTTGGGGTTTTATACAGATCTAAAAGAATTGCATGAAAGCTTTCATTTTCCAAACGCTTCAGCATTTCTAGACATAAATGTCCACAAATTACATCACCTATTTTCTGGATTTTGTAAGTAGAGAAAATTATATCAACACGATCTGTTAAGTAGTCTTTAAATTCAATTGGATAAATCAAACCATAACTGTCAAAGTAATAACATATATTGTCTTTCTTATACCAACAAGTCCAATGCGTTCCTAATCCTTTTTCAGTGTCTAAATTTAGGATCCCGCATTCCGTTTCTAAAGGGTGTTTAGGTAAAGTATCTCTCATGTAAATACCTCGAAAATTCGGAATTTTCAATATATTTATGTAGTATTCTAAATCATGTTTAGATAATGGTTTGTTAGGTATTACTTCTTTGGTGGTTTCAAGTAGAGACCCTTTCCACAAGTTTTTTTTTTCTCGGAGTTATCCGTATACCTGAACCTTTTTTACTTTCCATTGCTTCATTGTGCCTTTTAGTTTCTGACAAGAGTTTATCATCAGCTTTTTTCTTATTGACTGCGGATGCTATTGCAGCAGCACCTCCAGCCAAAGAGCCAGCAGCCCCAAGGCCAGCTAATAAAGCTGGAATTGTAAATATAAAACCCCCTTTCGTCGCAGTATCTTTAGAAACAAAAGAAGTCTTTGTCTTTTTACAAATAATACACATACCTTTGACCAGTATCTTATTGTTCTTTGTAATTAAATATTGAGGATTATCAGTATCAGTTTTCTTCTTACACTTTACACAATACATTTTTTAAACATTATTATGTGAATATATTTTAATTTTTAGTAGTTTAAACTCATTTTATCACCGTCAGATTGCAATCGAATTACTCTGTCAGATAGAATCAGTGCATATGCATGTGTATCATCAGGAATATTGGTTTTAAATTCTGCTTTAATATTAATATCAATTGTAGTTTCCTTGATACGTTCATTTTGTCTGCTGATATCAAACACATAGATGGGATACAAATATTTAAAGTGTCTGTATTCGATAGCACAATTTTCATTAGGTACATAATCTATTAACATCTTATAAGCTGTAGCATAATTGTTAGAATCGAAATCAATCTGTAAATTGTGATCAGGGTATCGTTCATTATTCAGCTGAACATATGCATTCGTCAAGTTACAATGATCGAAAATTGCATTGTTTACAGCCTGTGAATTAGCTTTCTTAGTTTGGAACGCTAAAATTATATATCGAGGTCTTTGAGATCCTGAATTTGGAGTTAAAGTCCAATCTAAGAATTTCTGTTGAGAGTTTACAATTGTTTGTTCCAATTGTCTATTCAAATAAGGAATAGGTAATGTTATTTTATCCTTAATATGGCGATATAGCTTTATTTTATACTCATCAGACAGTTTGTAAGCTGGCATTTTCCAAATTAATTTTGTAATAGTAATTTTACCATCAACTACTTTATCTTGCTGGTTTGCATCTTTCTCATCCGATTTGAATATAGCATTAGAATTATCACCTCTTCTTAAAGTCAGAGCATGTTTCACTCCATAAATTACCTTCTTATAATTTTCACAAAATCCAAACACATGTTCAAGTGGGATAGCAGCGCTGAATTTCCCATTAGCTGAACTTAAGTAGTCATTTCGATCGCTAAATCCTTCGTTTGATTTTTCATTCTTCTTAGTATCGACGCTCCAGAAAAATATCATGTTTTCTTTAACATTTCGGGGATAGCTAACTAATCCTTTTAGAGTTGTTGTAATTCCAGGGTAACTATAACCTTCAATTTCTTCATCTCCAATTCTGTAAGAAACTCTATCAAACAAATGCATTAATCCATTGTTGATTATTGTTATTTTTTCATCTTTAAAATTATAATCACTTCCATCTTCTTTATTCAAAGCTCCTTCTATATATATAAAACTTTTACTAGGTAATAGAAACTGATCTTGATTCTGGATAATGATCTTGATATCATTATGTTCACGATTCAAATCAGTACCTATATGTGGTTCATAGTTATGCGTTTCAATTTTTTCAATTGATTCATCAACTTTAATATTTTCATTCCATCTTAAAGAATCCATTTTTTAAAGATAATTTTATCAAATTATTTTAATTTCTAGATCTTAGGTGTAATCGAACAGTTACTTCTTCACCTCTAGTATTCAGAGCATGTCCATTTTGATCAGTAAGCCAAATTCTCAAATCATAGAGTAAAGGTTGATATATCGGTAGATAAATTGGTTTATTTGGATTTTCTACAATTTTATATCCTGGTGGGACGTTTGGGAAAAAGGAATATAAAATATTATGCAAAGAACCGTTGAGGTATGAGCCGTTAATTGCGCTACAATGAACGAGTATTGCGTTAACAGACATTATGTTCACTATATTTATACTTTCATGTTCTCCAACACCTTCTAAGATAATTCCTCCAAATCCTAACATTGTATTTAAAGATTTTTCTTTATTGAAAAATACTTTTAACGTAGATGAATGGAGAACTATGACGCATTTCAAAGTATTAGTATTTGCTTTGATTTCAATAAAGCCTGCCAATGTTTTTTGAATGAATTCGTTTATACTTTCTATTTCATAACATCCTGTTGGAAGTGTAATTACATTTTCAACACCATTTAATTCATAATAAAATTTATTATTATTTTCATCAATGTTAGGAATAGAATGATACATGTCTAACCCAACCAGTGCCATTTCGTGAAATTTATTTTTGTTCAATTCTATTGCTGGACTAAAGTTTATACTTATGTCACTTTTTCTTTCACTAATTACAATGCTTTGAGATTCCATTTTTTAAACAATGAATCATCAAACACCTTTAATTCAGCAGTATTTAATAGACCTTGCTTTAAAAGTTCGTGCGTAAGAATTTGCAGTTCATTAAAAACTCCTGTATTTCCAGCGGTAAACGAACCGAACAATAACTGGTGTCTTTTTACAAGATCATTGATGTTAGATGGTAATACAATAATACCTGATCCTGAAACGTCTGAATCCTCTCTGGGAGGATAATGAGGGGGTATAGGAGAAGATGTAGAAGAAGGTACAGGAGTAGGAGTTGGTCTAAAAGTAGACCTTCGTGAAGGGTCGAAAATTGGTCTCTGACTTGTTGAAGGACTTTGGTATTGACTCAAAATTGAGGATTCTACTATGTTTGTGTTTCTTAAAGGATTTGGTTCAGGGCTTGATTCACGACTTGATTCACGACTTGAGGGACTTGCTGATCTAATTGTTTCAACTGCAGCATGAGCTTTTTTTCGTTGAGCTATTCGATAGAAGGGTTTGATAAATTTAGAATATTTCTCACCCCTATTTGCCTTTATGGTACCGTCTTCCTTCAAATAAGCATCAGTTGAATACAACATATCATAATAATTATTTTTATCTTCGTCCCTAAAATCAATAGGATTTTGCTTTGTTAATAATTCCCATAATCCAGTTGTGCCTTCGTATATTTTATCTCCAATTTTCAAATCATTACCCAAAATATCTACCTTTTTATTTCCTAGCATAACTTTACTTCCATCCCAACGAATGCCATAAGCTTTATCATACTCATTTCCAGGTTTCCATGCAAAACGCAAGAAATCCAATGCGATAGGCCCAACTACAGTGTTGGATTCAGAAGATGGCAAAACTAGTTTCTCAACAGGTTTTCCTTAGATAGATTCAAGTTTTTCATGAGGTATATCTTTTATTGCCAACCTAGTTTGTTTAGTTTCGTCAACAATTTTAGATAAAGGTTCAATCAATGGTTTGTAAACTTTTTTAACATCATGGTATAAAACTTGTTCGATTATTCTATCATTTGTGAATTGCTTTTTCAAACTCTTTGCTAAGTTTAGTAAATCTGATTTAGTTTTGATATCAATCAACGCCATTTTTTAAAGAGAAAAATTCAAAAAGACTTTAACTTAATATAAGTTCACTCTGAACTGACATTAAGTTCAGTTGCTGAGATCCATGAAGGTTCATCATAACCTTTCCACTTGACCAGAAGTTTTCCTTTACTCTTCTTGAGAATTTTCTCAATTGCATAAACATCACTAGTATATTTTGATAGTTCTTGTTCATAAAAACTTCCTTTTATTTCTTCATCATCCATATCTTTTAATCTATAAGTAATTGGTTCAGTAGACAGTATTTCGGATACAATGAATAACTCATTAGTGAAATTTGGCAAATAACCCTTCCGAAAGTCTTTCCGTTTCTTGCTTATTCTTACCCTATCCCCGATTTTGAGTTTCGGTGATGTGAAAGTTGGTTCGGTTGGAGGGAATAAGTTATCATAAACCTTTTTACTGTTCTTTTCCAATGAGGCTTGGTTAGGTGTCATTTTAATTGTTCTATGATAGCTATTATTGTAATTTTGCATTAAATCTTGTAAAACATTCACCCATTTTTTAGTTTTCATGTGTGTAAAATATTTCCACATTTTAGTTTTTAACGTCCTGTTGAAGCGTTCCACAACTTGAGCTTTGGTTTCATTTTCTGAACTAAACCACTGAATGTTATGTTTCTTGAATAGTTCTTGAGTGGATTTATTTGTAAACTCTAATCCTTTATCTGTTTGAACTTTAGAAGGCATTCGTATTTTAAATAGTTTTTGAAAAGAAGTTTTGATTTCTTCACCTGTCATCTTACTTATTGGAATCGCCCATGCATATTTACTGAAAATGTCAATTACTGTTTAAATGTAGTTTTTTCCTTGATCTTTATAGTTTTGCATGTCAACCAAATCAGCTTGCCATTGATCATCAATTTTTGATACCTTCACCCTTCTCGTTTTGAAATTATGTTTTATTGGTTTATGTAGAGTGTGAGTTTTTTGAGTTTCTAGCCAATTTCGTACGAGAGTTGAAGATAAGCCGGATTTTTTAACAAGTTGATTCATTCCAGTATAACCAGTCTTTGGATTATAATATAAGTCATTCAAGATTTATCGCTCACATCAGTGAGCGTGTTTGATAGTTTTTTGTCGACGAGAGGCCCATTCCTGCCCAACTCTTACCTGCCATAATTGCGTTAACTAATTTAGCATCTTGCCGAACGTATTCTGATTCATTTGGATCAGTTGCAATTCCAGCGGCTCTTTTTGCCAGAATATCATCAGCATAATTTCTTGCTTTCGTTGTTGAATGTTGTGAATAAAATATGTCATGATTCTTACAAGCCTGATCGAGTGAGTTAACTCCTCGATAACCTTCTTGAATTCGCTTCTGCACCTTAGTTCCTGGACCGCAAAATGAGTAGGTATGTTTATTGTTGAATGAACCGTTCGGAACTTGTTCAGATTGAATATTAGATGGTAATTTCAAATGCATTTCAGGTAATGGAAGTTTTCTAAGCAATGTATTTACAATACCCTTCCCAGTTTTTTCTTCATTAACTATTGATTTCAAATCGCTCAAATACTGTTCATTTTCAACAGATAATAAATCTTGGTTATAAAAGTCATTATTGTTGTAGATAATCATTTTTTATACTTTATTTGTTGAAGATATTTTATAGTGATTTAATGCTAGTGTGTTGATACCATCTGGTAATATTAGTCGCTTGTCATCATTACCATTTAATGCAATCTTATTTATTTCTTTAGTATATAATTCATGGTTAACACTTTGGATATTATACATCGTTTTGTATATTGTTTCATTATTCAATGCTCTTTTATATTCATCCATTGTGATATAGTGCTCAGTTATGTTCTTACTTACCCCTTTTGCTTTCTTACTCACGGAATTTTTCGTCTTGTAACAATAGAGTTTTGCTCTGAGACCGACGAATTCTTCAATTGGTATTCCACAAGTTTCGTCTTTCATTTTCCCAATTACTTTCATATTATCAGTTGAATATTGGAAGTGTTCTTTAGAATAGTTTGATGTATCATACAAGTCTTTATTTCTTTCCATATCTTTGTACAAATCTTTTGTTTCGATATCATAACATAATGAATCTGTATCTGTAAACAACAACTTTGCCTTATTACCATATTTCTTTTTAATATGATTATAATGGAAATCATACATTAATGTTTTACTTATATCCAATACAGATAACCCTACGTAGATTGGTTTATCAAATTTCAGTCTTTGTTTTTGCATATGACATGCTATCAAATTTTCTGAGAATATTTTAAAACTGGTAAAGTTTGGTTTATTTGCTAATTTAATTAATTCTTTCTCTGACTTTACCAAACACACATCTACTCTATTTCTAATATTTTCCATTGTTTTACCAAATACTGAATTGTTCATCAGCTTGTAGAAGTCTTTTTCAAATTCAGATTTAGCTTGCTGACGCATTTTTGTGTTGATATCAATATATGATTTCATCCATGGACTTTCATCAAACTCTAATATTCTATGAATTTTCTCTAACTTCAATCCTAGATCTAGATATTGTGTTAGAGATTTAAGATGTACAACATATTTTTCTCGTTTTCCAAGATGTGGAATTAATTTATATACATCGTTTACTTTGATATTTTCTGGAGCTAATGGTAAATCATTATGGAGAGCATGTAAGTCTTTCGGATAACTTAAATCAACTTCTAATATATGACCTTTATCTGCTTTGAGTTTCGACTTTGGATTTTTCCATTTAAAGTTTCCAGTAGGTAATGATCGACACATAGCCCATCCGTAAAGATTATTTGCATCTATGTATGTGATAAAATTATTTTGTTTTCCTTCATCGAATGTTTCTGGAATATATGGATTGTTTGCTTTCGCATATCGTGTTGATATTGTAGAAATCCCACCTCTTATTCCTTTTTCAATGAATAGGAGCTATATCAGGATCTTCAAACAAGTCCAATTCTATTTTTGTATGTTTCAGTAGAGCATCAAAAGACAATCCGGGAGCTGTAAAATAATGTGCTGGATCTAGAGAATAAGTTTTCATGCATGTTAGTCTAAATTCTTCAAATACTTCGGCTAGTAATAATGTATCGACTTTTAGATATAAATTATGGTAATCTTTGAATGTTGTACAATTAAAAGCTCTCCACACTTTGAGTGCATGCTGATATTCATCTTCTGAAATATTTTTATTATTTAATCTACTGTAGAATTCACTTTTAGCTGGTAAACTATTAACGTTCATTTTTTCATAACTATTTACATATTCATACGGATAAATACCTTTTTTGTTGATCAACTCTAATTGTTGTTCATTGAGAAAGAACTTCGACAATTCTTTGTGCTCAGATAAATTCTTCGAAAGTTTATCTAGAGATGAAGGTAAAAACCTGTAGCTGTCTAAGAACCGTAAGTCTCTGGTGATATCTTTAATTTTTCCTGTATATTTACATACATAGGAATCTACTTTTATGGTTTGTGTAAAACTAATATATTCTTCATCTGTTTGTGGAATAACGTTCAACTTTCCGGATATATTTCCCAAGTCTTTCACGAACAAATGAGCATCGTAATTAGACAGATTGTGCAGAAACACAGGTATAAAATTAGGATTCCTAATTTTTAAATTACATTTTAAATGAGCTGGACCTCTGTAATGACCTGTCAAATGATTGTGGTCTCTAACTTTATAGTTATCTTCCGTAAATTCTTCGCCACATACATAGCATCTTGTGGCTTCTTTATATTTTTCGAATTTATCTGATGGTAAATACATTTTCTTATTTATTTTCAACAGACTATAAATTCTCTTGGTTTCTTTTTCTAAATATTCTACAAACTTTTGGTAAGCATCTTTACCATTATATATTTCTAAACGGGAATATTCATCTGCTTCAGATTTTATATAGCAACAGAATGAATTAGGATTGTGCTTCTGAATGTTCATGGTGTAACTTGAGATTTGATTTGGTTGACACGTATCTATTTTTGTCAATGTTGGTTCGAAGTCAGCATAAATTGCGAAGGGATGTCTAATTGTTTTTTGGTAATGTTTAAATTTCAATTTACCTCCTTCAAGCACATACTTTGTTGGAGTGTGAACTGAGCAATCGTCTTTATGTTTATCTAGAATATCTGATCTTCTAAAAACTGATAAACAATACGGACATACATGTTTTGTGTAATGGTTACTGGTTTTACAAAAATGACTCAAAGGTTAACATTAAAGGTTAACATCGGCATCTTTGGGATGCTTTATTTCCAATCAAGCCTGATACATATGATCTTAGCATTGGTTTTTCAAATGTCTTATAACTAAGCCTATATATAGGACACCATGACGGTTCCCCCGTAAAGCCGGTACCCATTTCCGACACCTGGGTTGAGTGGGGTATTGTGCTTGAGCTTTCCCTTATACCCAACGGGGAAAATCTTCGCGCCAGCGCTGGGAACGAACCCGCGACTTCCAGCATACAAGTCCGATCCCTTAACCGCTGTGCCACGGAGAGTGTCAACGCTGTGCTCAATGATTTCATGAGAACATAGTGAGTCGTGTTTGTATCTCTAATGAATAGTAATGATACCACATCTTTATTCTTTGATGTTGATATTCTAAGTGGACACAATTCATTATTATAATTAAAACTATAAACGTTAACGGAAATGTTATTATTTTTTTCGAATTTGGTTATACTTTTTAGTTCTACGGGGAACCTTATATCAGAAAAATTGAGTTTCTCGGCTTCAGCTTTTAGTCTTTTAGAAATTCGATGACCGTTTTTTTCATCTAGACAGAAATATCTCGCGATACACCATTTAAAGCATTCATTGTCGGTGTTTTGTATATTTATTAATTTATAATTGGGATTTCGAAACTTCTCAGGTAATTCAATATAGCTTGACCCTGTAATCGGTTTGTATTCAACGATTTTCAAACTGAACTCTAATAATTGTTCAACTATCCAACCAGATGAATTTCTTGTGAAGTCATCGATTTTATTAACAACCTCTTTGTGTAAATTTGCAATTTCTATGTATCCTTTTGATGCTGTCACAAATTTGCCAGAGTTGAACCAAGCTTGGCAGCTTAGCTTTTCATTTTCTAATTTTAATTTATAAAATTGCACTTTTAAATTAAGCTGTAACTTGAGATTGTCAAATGCTTGATTTTTTTATTACTTTTTCAATTTCAGGTGTGAAGTTTCTGAGAAATACCTCATAATCCTTGATTGAAATATCTCCGTAATCATACTGTGAGCTCATTCCATTTATTGCTCTAGTAACTTTTCTAAATTTACATCCATACACATTCCGGAAATGTTTCAATGATTTTCTATGACTATAGATATTTGTCATGTGTTTTTTACATATGTCACAATATTTTTTTACCTTATTTTTACGTAGAGTGAAGAATTTATTAGATATTAACATATTATTAGTGTTTTTCATGTGTGTCAGTGTCTTCTCATGTTTGTTAAAGTTTTTAATAGATACATTGCAGATATTACAGAATACATTGAATGGTTTATTCATTTTTATAAGATTCTTATCTGAGGGTATTTTATTTTTTTCAAGATCAAATGAAGTCAATACTTTCTTTGTGGGTTTTTTCGAGTTTTTATGTTGTCGTGTTTTTTCATTGTTATATAATGTATATACATCTGATGATTTATCATATACCATTTTTAATACAATAAAAGTTCATCTAATTTGAAAAAGGGTGAGTTCAGTAGTAGCACCTCCTTTAAGTACTCAGGTGAGAGAGCATCTGAAGTGAACCCGGAAATTTTCACTCCTTATTACAAAAATTTCATCATGACGAGCAATTAAATCTTGCATCATGTTTTGCAACCGGAAAGTATTTAGGAAGATTGCATCATGTTTTACAACCGGAAAGTATTTAAAGGGGATTGCATCATGTTTTACAATCGAAAAGTTTTCAAGAAGATTGGATCATGTTTTACAATCGGAAAGGATATTGCATCATGTTTTACAGCTGGAAAGTATCTAAGAATATTGCATCATGTTTTACAACCGGAAAGGAGATTGCGTCATGTTTTACAATCGAAAAGTTTTCAAGAAGATTGCATCATGTTTTACAATCGGAAAGGAGATTGCGTCATGATGTAGGGCACAAACGAGAAACTTAATAAGAATTCATAACTATATTTTAAAGATTATTTGACATGCTTAAAAGCACACACTCATTATACCCTTGATAATCTTTTAAACCTAAATTTACAGCAAAAGATTCCCAACCTGTATTTGCATACATCAGTTTCTTCTAATAAATTTTCTATAGTTGTAAAGAAAATGAAAATATTTTAGGGGGATACTTAAACGTTTTACAGAAATTATATACTTCTTTAAAAATTTCAGTGAAAATTATTTTTTCCTAATTGTAACAATTTAACTATTGAAATAATTATGAAAAATAAGTATATTTTTTCACTTCTCCAGTTATTTCGTAAAATCATGAATTTTGAGGCTTTTCAAGATCGTTCTTTAATTGCTGAAATCCTCCAAAAATCATGGATGAGGCTTTGAGGCTTTTCAAGATCGTTCTTTAATTGCTGAAATCCTCCATAAATCCTAAATTGGGCTGGCAAGCTCTTTCCCCTTACTACTACTGACTACAAAATTATCATCAACAACCGTATTTAAATTGGTATGATAATTACTATTTACCAAGAAATATTTCAAGACATAATTAATTTCATTACTTCCAATAATAACCTGACGGCATTATATATTCCATTACAGCAGTGGTTCTTAACCCCTGGGTCGCGACCCAAAGTTGGGTCGCCAAGCCATTTCATTGGGTCGCTGAGATTTTGTGTAAAATAAATATAAAACAAAACAAACAACAAACATCGGCATCTTTGGGATGCTTTATTTCCAATCAAGCCTGATACATATGATCTTAAGCATTGGTTTTTCAAATGTCTTATAACTAACCCTATATATAGGACACCATGACGGTTCCCCCGTAAAGCCGGTACCCATTTCCGACACCTGGGTTGAGTGGGGTATGTGCTTGAGCTTTCTTTTATACCCAACGGGGAAAATCTCCGCGCCAGCGCCGGGAAACGAACCCTCGTCTCCAACATACAAGGCTGATCCCTTAACCACTGTACCACGGAGAGCGACCCTTTATATAACATCAAAATACTATAATTTTGATAAATAATCGATAATTTTGAGCAGTTCTGACTACCCAGACTCTCTGAAAATGCAATGCTTTCCCATATTAATATGGTATTCAATGTTACCTATCTAACCAGCATATGGAATAATTTGAACAACCATTGTATTTTTCTGTTATTTTCAGGCTGTTGAGTACCACTTCGACGGCCAGTAGGAGAACACACAGCTGTGTTATTTCATCTCGGGTTTCACATATGCAACTCATTAAAACGTACTTGAACCCCAATGTGGCCATTGTGGAAACGTTTCAAGTAACAAATCCTTCAAGAAAAACAGACTTCAACGATATTTAGAAAGCAAACTCGGTGGATTGGCCAACAAAGACCGCAGCGTGTTTGAAAGAATAAAACAAGAACTGAAAAGGCAGCGACTGGATGCTACTATGAACCCAGTAGTTATCGGCAAGCCACAAGTAATACTTGCTTCATTTTTAGTAAGCTGGAAAATTTGGAAAATTGCATAAGCAAAAAAGCTCAATACGATAGGTGAGGAAATGATTAAACCTGCTACTTTGGGCTTGGTGCAAACAACAATTGGAAAGGAATTGGTTAAAAAAAATTGAACATGATCCTCTTCCAACTACATACTTAAAAAATAAGTCAGATTATGTCTTGCGATTTTAAAACACAGGTCATGGAAGCCATTAAAGAAAGTGTACAGTTCGGTCTCCAGCAGACGAGTCAACTGATTTGAGTGATGATGCCCTGCTTAAGACTTATGTACGTTACCAAGGTCAACATGATATGGAAGAAGAATTTTTGTTTTGCCAACCACTGCAAACCACAACAAACTGGATAGAATATTTTCCAAATAGTGAATTCTTTCTTCAGAGAAGAAGGTCTTAACTGGAAACAGTGTTGTAGGGTTGGTTGTGATGGTGCACCAGCAATGTTAGGAGCTCGTTCCGGTTTTACCTCTAGAGTAAAGCAGGAAAATCCATCTGTGGTGATTGTTCACTATCTTCTTCTCCGTGAAAATCATGCTGCTCAGAAGTTTTCTAAAGAGCTGCAGAACGTGATGCAGGAAGTAATTCAAACAGTTAATTTCATCAAAGCTAGGGCGCTCAATTCCAGGTTTTTTTCTCAAATGTGTTCTGATATCGATTCTAAGTATCGATTTCTAAAAATATCGATTCTGATATCGAGAAAAGGTTCTTCAACGATTGCTTGAATTACGGATGGAAACAGAGATGTTTCTGGCTGAAAAGAAACCTAAACTTACAGACAGATTTCAGTTTCAAATTGTCTGATGCTAGTAGCATTCCTTGCAGATATATTTGCTGAGATTATTTCCATGAATATATCGACACATATATATATATCGATCATATATATATATCGATTGGGCTCTCTGAAAAATTATCATAATTCAACGCAAAACTAAAGTTGTGGATTAATAACCTAAAAGCAAGAAAACCATCATTTCATTGTTAAATGTACCTCTGAAAAATACCGATTAATTTCTCATTGAGTTTGACGTCTAAGACATTGAACAACCCGTGTCCAAGCTAATGCGCATAATACAGTTGGATAAGAAAACCATTCAACATTGCTGCTGAAGAAAAACTCGAGGATATTCCAAACATCATCAACCTATAGGAGCAGCTTTTTGAAATTAAAAATGATAAAACACTTTCCAATTTTAAAAAGCAACTTGAACCACTGGGCTAATTTTGGATAAAAAAGTAAAGAGAAAAACTAATTCTTGGAGGTGGAGCCATGAAAGCTCAACTTCCTTTTGCCACAACATATTTGTGTGACGCAGGGTATTCTGCCCAGACAGTCATTGAAAACAAAGTACAAAAACCGCTCACAAACCTAAGATGACCTAAAATGTAGTCTAACTACAAAATCATCCAGATTTGAGGAGCTGACCAACACAATTCAAGGTCGAGGTTCTCACTGATTACAGTAGTGGAAACATAAAACTTTTTTTATTATTAACTGTAATTTTTTGGAAAGATTCATCACAGTAATTTTTTCCTTATTTTCATTTTGAAAGCATGAAAGTCATATATACCTAATTTGAGTCTGTAATAATGTCATGATCCTATATTTGCTGCCACCATTTAAGTCGTGATCGTAATTTCTCATCGATGTCGTATTATTCGCCGGCCAATTTCAGGAGGCAATTCTTTCTCTGCATTATTTAACGTCTTTTTCTCATTGCTTTCATTTTCTTAAGGTCGATGGTCGAGACGGAAGGCCTCAATTATTATATTTTGTTATTTCAATATAGATCTAATTAAGATTCTGACCTTTCAATGTCATTAATTGTAAATAATCATATAATCATAACAAGTTAAGTAGGACATCATAAAGGTGAATGACGAGATGGCTGCAACGCAAATATATGTTATAATGACGACGTCTACAAACTCAATTAGCAAAAAGGATGACATATTCGGAAATAAGAAGCGACTCACGATATACATAGCATATTAGAGGTTCTAAATGATTACAATGCTATCAGATCTCGGTGATTGAGTTAATTCTGACCTATCGGATGACACATTTATAGGAGTTCGCATTATTACTTTAAATAAGCAGGTGAAGCCTTTTAACGTGAACAACAGACGAAATATAGATTATTAACACATTGAGAAGTCCGACAAGAACATCTTACATGAGGTGGAGCCTCGGTGCTGAGTAATTAATTGAGAAACAAAGATCGTCTAGAGTTACATCGAACGAGGTTAATCTATCCCTACACATGAAGTTACATCGGAGTATTGATGAGAATGTAGATGAGTATATGGCGTGATACTTAGCTGTGGTTCTTCCGACTGGCGGTTGACCATTCAAACAACTTTAACTAAAGAACCTCCTCCACTCTGCCCGCAAGGGCAAGAGCGGGGGATTACACGTCTTGCTCAATTGGCGACACCAGTCCTAATGCCGCTTGTGCACACTGCCCAGAAAGAGGCTGTGAGACGCCGTTTCAAGTGAGAACAAACACGTTCACTTTCCTGGAGCTTTACGTTAAAATATCACATAAAATAGCAAGCGTTGGGAGATGATTCAAATGGATTAAGCTTTATAATCAAATAGCAAATAATTTACGTAGAATGGATAACATTTTAGGTCTCGCAGGAAGAAGTTTAAATATACGAAGAAATATGGAAGTATCTTGAAATGATCTCCGGTACAGGCGTCGGCTACGTGGCAGTGGGTCCGAAGTCCAATGGTGGGTTTCGTAGAGGGTGTGAGGTTCGCTGGCTGGTATTCGAATGATGCTTGGCGGTTGGTGAAGCTCGTCTCGAAGCGTAGTTTGTAGAGTTCAGAAATGCTGTGCTTATTGTCGAGAACATATTATCCAACGTCGGGTCTTTTAGAAGATGGTTGCTTGGCCAAAACAACCCTTTCTTAACGTTATTTGAACACGACGAGAATCTTCCATAGTAGAACTATGACAATTATGGAAAATATGTTTGTCGATTTCAGACGTCATTGTTGTTCTAATGTACTGTTTATATTGATAAACACGACAACAATCATTTCTGTTTCTAGAGTGCAAACCTATAGTAACCTGTTTTCAAAAGAATAATCATACTATGAACGATTTTATTATTATTATGGAGGCTTGGGTCGCGGCACTTATTTGGGACATATTTTGGGTCACTGCCAAAAAAGGTTAAGAACCACTGTATTACAGCATAGCAACGCGCTCAAAAAACTTGTCAACGAAATTTTACTACCATTAATCCACAAAAGATTGGGAAGCCCTCATAAACTCTCAATGAGTTTCTACAGAAAAAATTGTCAATAAAAAATTTCAATCCTTACCTTCCATGCTCAAGCTCCTGTGAATAATTATAAGACATTGTGGCTGATTCAAATGCGACGAAGTGGTGTTGTTGTTGCCCAACTTGTCGTACTGCCTCGTGCAGCTCGCTGGGTTAGTTTGGATATTTTGGCCAGGTGGTGCATCTCTGTTTATCTGTGTTTCTATTGGTTCTGGGCCCGTGACGCACCACACCACCCACTCTTTCAGGAAATTACTTGGTGCACCTAGCCGTGGCCCGTGGCAGGGCAGTGCAAGAAAGAGGTCGAGAGGCGCTGCGCATGTGTGCCTTCACGATCTCGGTTTCGTCCACCTGTTCTTGGCATAAGCTGACCTATTTCTTTTGCAGCCTTAGCGTCATCAGTTAAATTATAAGTATAGAAAATTTCATACTCAAGAAGACCGGCCGTGTGTGCGCAGAAGTCACGTTTATTCTTGCGGGTTTTATAATTTCGCTATAAAGTGTTAGCCGTAAATTTTGCATGCTCTGGTTGGGCGAGCAGGATTTTTCAAAATAATAAAATTAATTTTGAAACTTTTCAAAATTAATGATATTAAATCTCAATGAACTTCCTTGATACTTCGTTTATGCATGAATAAAATTTAGAGTTGTACACCACGAGAAGGTGGAGGCTTGTTAGTGACCAGGAGACTTGTTCAGCGTCACACATCGCTGAGGGTTGGCTTGTTCTGCGTGCGTGTGAAGTGAGCAACTGAGGCAATATATACGGTAAACAATTATATAACGTTTAAATGTGCGTGCCAGTATCGTGCGTGCCAGTATCGTGCGTGCCAGTACCGTGCGTGCCAATACCGTGCGTGCCAGTACCGTGCGTGTCAGTACCGTGCGTGCCAGTATCATGCGTGCCAGTTTCGTGCGTGCCTGTACCGTGCGTGCCAGTACCGTGCGTGCCAGTACCGTGCGTGCCAGTACCGTGCGTGCCAGTACCGTGCGTACCAGTACCGTGCGTATCCAATATTTGTTTATCCGATGCTTTAATGAGTCACGTATGATAATAAAGAAAAATGCGATTAAAATAGAAGCATTCTGCATTGATTGACAAAAAAAAGAAAATATTAAAAAAGAACCTTAATATCCGATACGGCATTCTATCTTTGTTTTTTTTCCGATATTAATCTCTTTTCCGATATTATTCCTCTCCCGGACTAACACCTAGCAATATTTATATTAGATTAGGCTGTAAATGAGTTTATACCGGTAAGGTATCGAAACCTGTATCACAGATACGCTCATCACTCACTTGCGGTCGGAAGTTAAACTGGTTACAGACATAATATATTATATATCCGTGTGAAATGTAAATAATTGCTTTCATTAACATTAATCAACAGTGATGAGTTTGGAAATTGAGCTTAAATAAATCCTCCAGACGTGGATAACAAACAAATATATAGATCTTAATAGTACCCGCCATTAAAATATTCTTGTACTTGTGCACTGGTGAAACTCGTATCACAGATACGGTCACTAAGTATGCTTATGGGCGTCACAAGAGACGTTAAATACTCATGAATTTGACTTAAATACTAAGAATTTGATTTGAATACCACTGGATTTGACTCAAATACTACCGAATTTGACCAAAGTACAACCGAATTTGACTTGAATACTACTGAGCAATACCATCAAAAAGAGCAGTCCCCTCTCACTTGTATACGGTAGCTAAATTTGCTTTTCTCACTCATTGATTCTGTTGAGAGTAAGTGTTGACATGTAGTCATGGCTACTCTCCCTGCTCCTTCTACCCTCCTCCCCTCGTACTCCCCCCCAGACCTCCTCCCCTCGTATACCTCCCCCAGCCCTCCTCCCCTCATATACCTCCACCAGACCTCCTCCCCTCGCACACCTCCTCCAGCCCTCCCCCCGACCAAGACCTAAGGGACACCCCCACCAGAGCCGCAACAAAGGGCCGCGCCCCTGCCCACCACAGCCTGCGCTGCATGCATGAGATAAGCGAAGTTTTGCTGCAGAAGCGGTACAGCGCTAAGCTGTACCGCTGGTGGCAGCTGGGGTTGTTGTCGACACTATATTGCTGCAGAGGCGGTACAGTGGTGAGCTCGGCTGGTGGCAGCTGGGGTTGTTGTCAACACTATATTGCTGCAGAGGCGGTACAGCGCTGAGCTCGGTTGGTGGCAGCTGGGGTTGTTGTCAACACTATATTGCTGCAGAGACGGTAAAGCGGTGAGCTCGGCTGGTTGCAGTTGGGGTTGTTGTCAACACTATATTGCTGTAGAGGCGGTACAGTGGTGAGCTCGGCTGGTGGCAGCTGGGGTTGTTGTCAACACTATATTGCTGCAGAGGCGGTACAGTGGTGAGCTCGGCTGGTGACAGCTGGGGTTGTTGTCAACACTATATTGCTGCAGAGGCGGTACAGCGCTGAGCTCGGTTGGTGGCAGCTGGGGTTGTTGTCAACACTATATTGCTGCAGAGACGGTACAGCGGTGAGCTCGGCTGGTTGCAGTTGGGGTTGTTGTCAACACTATATTGCTGCAGAGGCGGTACAGTGGTGAGCTCGGCTGGTGGCAGCTGGGGTTGTTGTCAACATTATATTGCTGCAGAGGCGGTACAGTGGTGAGCTCGGCTGGTTGCAGTTGGGGTTGTTGTCAACACTATATTGCTGCAGAGGTGGTACAGTGGTGAGCTCGGCTGGTGGCAGCTGGGGTTGTTGTCAACACTATATTGCTGCAGAGGCGGTACAGTGGTGAGCTCGGCTGGTGACAGCTGGGGTTGTTGTCAACACTATTTTGGGGGCAGGCCTGGGTGATCGGCCGGAGACGGAGGCAATTGCAGTTTGTAAGTGACTCTGACATGTTGAAATGAAGAAATACACGAGACAAAAATTATCTACGGATGACATTGACAATCTACACAATACAACGACAGACAATCAACACGGAACAGAGACATCCTGCCCAAGACTATGATATCGATAGTCTAAACGAGACAAAGATAAATGCAGTTCACACGAGACAATTTGTACAAAACAAAGAAAATTCACATCTTACATGGACACATGCGTCAGTCCACACGAGACAAAGACACAGGCAGCAGTTCACACGAGACAAAGACACAGGCAGCAGTCCACACGAGACAAAGACAGAGGCAGCAGTCCACACGAGACAAAGACAGAGGCAGCAGTCCACACGAGACAAAGAACCAGGCAGCAGTCCACACGAGATAAAGACACAACAACGAACACAGCACCTCACCACCTCACACCCTCACCACACATCCGCAGCCGCCAGGTGAGGCAGGGGCGGTGTGTGGTGTTCTGCGTACTGAACTGCAGTGTTGTTAACGGCTCACCACCACCATCATACCGTCACCACACCCACCCCCAATTCCGTCACCACAACCGCCACCAACACCGTCACCACAACCACCAACACCGTCACCACCACCACCACTACCATCATAAGAGCACCACAATAAGCACAATACATGAAGGCTATATGCGAGGTGGACTGTACAGCTCTGTGGGGAGTCATGAATGGCTACTCGACTACTCTCTCATCCACATTCATGTGGACGAGTATGTGTATGCGTTTATGCATTTTTGTGTAAGAAAGCTTACCACTCTATTGTTGTTGTATAAGTTATTATAAAAGAAGCTACTAGCATAGACAATTTTTTTTCAAATAGGTCAGCGGGGGTGTAATGTGGGGCATTGTGGGAGAGTTGGGGGAGACGGGGGGGGGGGGGCGTGTTGCTACGCGACGGCTGTGTGACCTCAGCTGGTGTCCCCCTCTGTTGGGGTGTGTGTGAGGGGAGCGGGGGGCGGGGAGGTATGTGAAGGGAGTGGGGGGAGGGGGAGGTGTGTGAGGGGAGTGGGGGGAGGGGAGGTGTGTGAGGGGAGCAGGAGGAGGGGAGGTGTGTGAGGGGATCAGGGTGAGAGGAGGTGTTTGAGGGGAGGTGTGTGAGGGGAGCGGGGGGAGGGGAGGTGTGTGAGGGGAGCGGGGGGAGGGGAGGTGTGTGAGGGGAGGTGTGTGAGGGGAGCTGGGGAAGGGGAGGTGTTTTGGGGAGCTAAGGGAGAAGTATAGGAGTGGCATGGGGAAGGAGAAGTGTACGAGGGGAAGCAAGGGGAGGAAAATGTGCACGAGAGTTTGGAAAGAGGGAATAAACTGTCTCCTATCAATAAATAGCACACATAAGTTCGGCTTCCCTCTGCAATGTATAATTAAACAGCAAATTATTACATTATATGCAGGATTTAAATGACATCTTTACCGAACATCACTCAAAATCAGCCTAAATTAGTAAATTTGGACAAATCTTCTGCTCTGCTCACTTGCTGAGCTCTGATTAATTATTTCAATTATTGGGTGTGATGTGGAAGCTTGCGTGCTTCCCCCATTTTTCAAAGACCCTATGTGTTGGATCTGGTTTACCTTTATTTCTTTTGGATTATTTTATTGGTTAAAAGATTTAAATAATTAACTGAGCACAAGTGATACCATACAATATTTCATTCTGAGGCTATTAAAATGGATACGTTTGAGTGTAGCTGCTTATGGACCAAAATATATTGAGTGACATCAGGGCATTCTTTCATCATCGCTTTTGTAAGATGTTCAATTATGTTCATACTAGTCCATTTAGCCAAGTCTAGTTGAATCGCTCATGATTCCAAGGTTAAGCGCACAAAAATATGCGTTAGATAAGAACAGTATATTCAAGAAACGGCTTAAAAGCCCGTCTCATTAAACATGGTCATTTACATATGCAAAATTCAACACCTTTCTTTTTTAATAACATAGGGCAAAATTCAACACCTTGCTTATGAAATAACATAGGGAAAAATTCAACACCGTGCCTCTGGATCTACGAGAATTGATGAACGAACGTCCATAACTGAGTACCGAGTGAACGTTTGCATAGCAGTAGTAAGTGAAAGGAGCATCCGAAAACAATTTCGGATTTTTGGAGAATTTCAGCAATTAAAGCACGACCTTGAAAAGCCTCAAAATCGATGTTTTTCGAGACTAACTTGAATAGTAAAAATACATTATTATTTTGCATAATTATTTCAATTAATCCTTAAAATGTTATGTAACGATCAAGAAAAATGAGTTTTAATAAAATTTCACAACAAATATAAAATTTCAAAAAAACGTTTAAAATATGTGATAAACTGTTTACAATGCTTGAATCTCTGTGTGCGTACAGGCTGATGTTTCAAATTCTAAGTATTTAAAAAGTCTTCAAAATACTTCGGAATATAAACCTGGTTCATATTCAATGCAATGGTCACTTTCGATTGCACACATCCTGGTTCTGCGACCGGTTGCATACCGACCCGTAATTATACCGTAACACATCAAGACAGGAAGTGCATTCACTCGCATGCATGCGGCCCGTTCACATTCATGCGAATGGTTACAACTGAACTGTAAAAGATTACCGGTTCTGAGGCAATGATTGTTAGTTTTTTTCTTCTGAAACCGCTTGGAAGAGTCCTTGATAACTTTCACCTCAAGCAATGAATGTAACAAAATATATAGAGCAGCCTGCAACCATACGATCATTCAGATCCAAGGCTTCATCCAAGTAAGTAAGGATTTTTTACCTATCTACAGTTCTATTTGATTCTAACTCATATGCGTAATAATATGATTCTTTACTGTGTTATGTGATATTACTTCTTAAGACAGTTTTAAACTAACCTAATGATACCCGTTTAGTGTTCATTTATATATTTATTTATATATTTGTTTGGAGTCCACTTCTTCAATTTCCCTGACACGCTCATAAAGAGAGTCCCCCATACGGACTTTTTTTCGTTATTGGACCTAGAGCATTAAAATTTGGTATACTGATAGGAAATGCAATTTAAATTCGTTTATCTTCTATGAAAAAACTGCGATTTTCTTGAAAAGAAAATGGGAAATCAGAGAAAATTAAATTTTACAGGGGGGTTCAAAATGCTTCTCCTCCTACAGTTTTTGAGTTACAGTAATGATTTTGATACCATTGGATGGGGAAAAACGTGTACATTCCAAAAACTAATATGCTTTTCCTAGATTTTCCAGTTTTAAATAAATAAATGAAAAAAATGAGAGCAAACTGTTTTCGAAAAAATGAGGATTTATGACGTCATAACTTTTGAAAAAAATTTAATGTTGGACAAAAACTTGAGTTTGTAAAAAGCCCTTGTCTTGTTGCATCCAATGATACCAAAATCATCGCTTTAGCTAAAAAACTGTAGGAGAAGAAGCATTTTGAAACCCCACATTCCGATCCTCTTAAAAAAAGGAAATTAGGTAAACATAAGCAATCTCAATTTTTTGTGAGGGTCAGGTTGGACCCTTAAAATCATTATACAGTAACAAAATAGACATAGAAGAGGACATAGCAACGTCGCGCCGTGAAGAAATAGCCAAAAGGGAGTTGTAACTTGATGAAACACCACTTCCCCCTCCCCTCCTTCCCCATTCTTCGAACCCCCGTAGCGGGCGAACGAGCGAACGTACGAACTTCATTTTTTCACAGGATGTACCTGACCTCTTTCACCTCCTAAAGCAGCTAAAATCTATTTTCTCCCCAATTTTCCAATTTCTGGGGGGACTCTGTCCATAAGGATAGTTTTTATGCCCGTGTTTGTGATACGAGCTTACCCAATGCACAAATAAAATAATATTTTTATCTCGAGTACTGTAAGATGGATATATTTGTTTACCCTCCGCATGTGGAAATTTTGTTAAAGAAAAGTATTAAATCACGTAATTTTTTGAAACGCCGTGCACACTAGTACAGTTATAATGCTTCTCTGTTTGAATTTTATAGATCACTCGATTATCGTTTGTTCACTATTTTTTAAGTGGTTTCTATACCCTAAACTGTCCTGTACATAAATTTATTACCCTATACAGTGACGCTTCCGAAACGTAAGTGGCAAGAAGAACACTAAGACGAATTCGGGATGGGAAAGCGAAGAAAACTTCAATCAACATCAACGAATGAGAAGCATATACCTGCTGGTGCTAGTTATAGGGAAAATACCATTACACAATTTTAAACAGAGGCAAGACAAGAAATCAAAAATGACGCTTTTCCCAGCGGTGCATCAAATTCTGAATTATGATTGTCATCTAGATCTTCAAATGTATCTAGGATGGGTGCTATAATGAATGTCCAAGAATAATTTTAATAATGAAAAATATCTACTGCAAGTAGAAGTTTTTAAAACACAGCTTATTTATCTAAACGATAATCATTATGAAGACTTGAATTGTCTCATTCGAATGATTTACTCTCAAATCGAAGTAAATGATACAAAAAGAAAGTAGTTAACAAACATCCACGGAATGACATAAAACTCTATGCTGACATTTTAAAAATAAATCAATATCCCAAGGAGAAGACGCTTGCAAATGACTATTTGTCAAAAGTAAATGAACAAATAGGTACGCAATCTATTACTAGAGATAAAATAATTGGAATAAATAATGATTTGAGTTACTTAGAAACAAATTCAGGTAGCTTTCCCTTGAAGGTAGTCTATGTGAAGGGGAAATTTTACTGTCATATTTAAAAAAATTGAAATTTGAAAATATAGAGATAGAATTTAAAATGAAAAAGAGTATGATATACAACTGTATTTCATTATACATTATTATTATTACTATTTAACCACCATAGACGCAACGGGGCGATTCAACAGTGAATACCCATACAGTATTTGATTGTTTGTGTAGAGATTAGAATATTCCGTTTTCCTAGGTTTCGTTTAGTTTAGTAGATTTGGTGATTAATTCATTTGCGTACATAGAGTCTTAGTGGTGGTAGCTGTTACCCAATCACGGGATTCCAACAACTCACCAATGTCTTTCTGGCCGAGCGACTTACCCACGCTGGGGTCACCTCTGAACAGAGTGTTCGAGTTAACAGCACTGTGCGCTCGACCATTATTTGACTTATTTTGCTAGTGTGTTCCGAGCTTCATTTAAATTTTAGGATATAGGTCTGTTTCTGTTAGGTACCTGTGTAAAGGGCCGTTGAGGGCGGTGGTAGCAGCTAGTGCTAATATATTTACGAGGAGGTATGGCGGGGCTCCGAAATGACGTCGTCGCTCCTCTGTAAAGGAGGGGCACTCCACAATCAAATGATTCACTGTCAGTGGAACGATACAATCGTCACAATACGGGATTGGTCTTCCTTCCATTAGGTGGCCATGTGTCAATCTCGTGTCCTATTCGCAGACGGGTCAATATTATCTCCCACGTTCGGTTCGTTGAAGTTGCATTAGGTAGAGGAGTTATGTCTCCAGTTATTAGTCTGTATTTATTATTAGCGATGGCTTCCCATTGGTGTCTCCAGCTCAGCGTCAAGACACGCCTTACCAGGCACTTGACGTCGGGTCGGGGCAACTGGAGCTGTGCTCTTTCCGCTGCACAAGTGGCCTCCCGAGCTAGTTTGTCTACTCGTTCGTTGAGTATTATTCCGCTGTGGCTGGGAGTCCAGCAAAGAGTTACTGATTTATTTAACAGAATAATACGACATTGAATCATTTAAACAAGTGGGTTTTTAGCTGGAGTATGATTGATTGCTTCAATGGCACTACGCGAGTCACTATATATTGTGATCGAGTTCTCATGTCTTGTAGCTAAGGAATTCAAAGCGCTGTAAATAGCGTATAATTCCGCTGTATAAACACTGGCATTATTACAAATACGCTGGGAATTTTGGACATTAGTATGCACGTAGGCGAATCCAACCCCTGTGGCAGTTTTTGATCCGTCTGTATATACGCCTATAGAGTTCTTGTGTTGATCTCGATGTTGTAAGAAAGATCCTCTTAGCTCATGTGCTGTCACTGAGTTTTTAGATGTTTTGTAGAGGTCTGTGCATTGCGTAATTTTCATCATCCATAATGGGCAGGGTGGAGGTACTTCCAGGAGTATTGATCTCATTGGTATACGATTTACTTTTCTTAACTGTTCAGCTCTATGTAGAAAACTTCTTCCATATGTGTGATTTTCAACATGATCATCATCGTCACTCTCTCGGTCTTCATAGTTTATCAGGTTGTGCAGAGGGTGGGATGGATTTACTGCGATGCGTGCATATGTATTCAATTTCTTGATATTTCGATAGGTTTCTAGAGGTTTAATTCCAGAATTGGCATACATGCTGAATAAGGGCGAGGAGCGAAGCGCTCCTGTTGCGATACGTATGGCAGCGTTGTGAATGGGGGCGAGTCGTTCTAGAATTGATCGAGGTGAGGAGGAATATATTTCAGAGCCATAGTCCAGTCTCGGTTTTATAAGCATAATGTATAACCGGAGTAAAGTTAGGCGGTCTGCTCCCCATGTTTTGTGCGACAGGTGCTTGAGTAAGTTCAGACTACTGATGCATGAAGCTCTCAGAGACATGATATGTTGTTTCCAATTTAATCGATCATCTATAATCATTCCCAAGAATTTGTGATGATCGACATTTCGGATTGCTTGGTGATTTAAGGAAAAATTATTCGCGAGTTTGGGACAATTACGTTTTTTACAAATGTGCATGGCTACACATTTTTCTGTCGCGAAGGAGAAGCCGCTGTGGTTGCTCCAGGTCGTTAGTTTATTAAGGGTTATTTGGAGTCTGCGTTCTATACTCGCGATTGTTTGTCCAGAGGACCATATAGTGAAATCATCTACGTAGAGAGAATGGTTCACGTTAGGTGGCAAGTTTTCAGTTACGGAGTTAATAGCTATTATGACGCAGGTGCAAGATAGTATGCTACCCTGCGGGATTCCTTCATTGATCGGAAATGGTGTGGATAAGGTGCGGCCTATTCGTACTTTTATTAGTCTATCATCTAGAAAGTTAGCTATGAATTTGAGCAAATTTCCCTGGATGTTCCACCTGGTTAGTGTTTTCAACAGCCCATGTCGCCAGGCCGTATCATAGGCTTTCTTTATATCGAAGAAGATCGCTATCACATGTTGCCTATTCTCGAAAGCAGTTAAGACATCCTGCTCAAATTCCGTTATGTTGTCAATGGTACATCGATTTCTTCGGAAACCTGATTGCTTTATGGATATTTTTTGGGTTTGCTCCAGTATCCACATTAGTCTAACATTGACCATTTTTTCCAGGAGTTTACAGAGACAGCTAGTAAGTGATATTGGACGGTAGTTTGATGGATCGTATGTATCTTTTCCAGGTTTTAAGATGGGAACGATTATTGCTGTTTTCCAGGCTGAAGGGAAAAGTTGTTCTGAATAGATTTTGTTATATGTGTTCAATAATAAAGATTTTAAAGAGGTATGAGCGGACTTCAGCATTGAGTAAGTCACCTGATCTTCTCCTGGGCTACTATCCCGGGTTGTGGACAGAGCACATTGAAGTTCTCGCATCGTAAACTTTGTATTGTAATGTTTTTCAGGTTCATCATTATTAAAAATAATAGGTCTGCTTTCTATGTGAGTTTTATGCCGCAAAAAATCGTTTGAGTAGTTATTTTCAGATGCCGAGGCAAAGTGAGCTGCTAATTCCTCTGCGACTTCATTGTGGGCAGCGACTTTACCCCTGCCATGTATTTCTAAAACTGGTGTTGGTTGCAATGTATATTTTCCAATCATTTTCCCTACTTTCCTCCACACTTGATTGATAGAAGTTTGACTGTTAATTGAACAGACGTAATTTTTCCACGATTCTCTCCGTGATTGGTTGAAGATATATCGGCATCTGGCTTTTGCAAAATTGTATGCTATTTTATTTTCAATTGTATATCTGCGCTTCAAGGCACGCTCAGCACGTAATCTGGCGCGTCGGGCCTCCTTACATGCGTCGTTAAACCAAGGGACAGGAGGTTTCTTCATGTTAGAAGATTTTAATGGTACAGAACGTTTTGCCGCGTCTGTAAGAGTCTGGGTAATGGAAGCCACTAGATTATCGATGTCAGGAATATCTCCTACTGTTATGTTTGTCGACGTCAGTTCTTTGAATAGTCGCCAGTCTGCTCGCCGGATATCGAAGCGGTCTGGTAGTTCAGTATCGACTGATGGTGTTTTGAGACCGAGGAGGATAGGGTAGTGATCACTGTCGTGCAGTTCTGTTAGTGTAGTGCAATTAAAGTCCATCATGCAATCTGAAGAGGTAATTGTTATATCTATTATCGAGTGAGTATTAGTTTGTACATGGTAGTGGGTCGGAGCGCCATCGTTTAAAATTGATAGATTACGCTCGAGAAGCAATTCTTCTATCATTCGTCCCCTCTGATCTGTCACTTGGGAACCCCAGGTCATGCTTTTGGCATTCAGATCACCCATAATAATGAACGGGGGGGGTTAATTGATTTATAAGGTTATTAAGATCTTCTTGAAGGACTGGTATATGGGGTAGATAAAATGAGCATATAGTATATGTTCTAGAGACGTCTATCTTAACTGCAGTCGCTTGTAGATTGGTATTTAACTGAACTATGTTGAATGGTATTCTTCGATGGACCAGAATGGCAACGCCTCTCTCATGTCCGTCCTGGTGGACTGGTGCGGAATTTATTATTTGGTATTGTGATGGTGGTTGAGCATTGCGATTGTGTATAAGAGTTTCCTGCAAGCAAACGCATGCTGGCGAGTATTGTTGGAGAATAAGTTTTAATTCGCTGAATTTCGTAAAATACGACTGTAAGTTCCACTGTAAGAAACAGTTAAGGGAAATTTTTATCAAAGGGAATGAGTTTTAACGACGAAAAGTAGAAGAAACGGAGTCTCTACTGCTCTTCTTTTCGTCTGGTGTGTTTCTAGGTTTAGTATACTGAGATGGGCCACTTCCAATGACTGGAATTTTGCCATAAGGCGACTTACCCGCGGATGTTTGCTTTGTCGCCGGCGACTGACATACCGGTGTCAAGTGTTCCACCGAAGTGGACCGGCGTTCCCCTGTCGTAGGCGGGCGTCTCACCACAGTAGTCAAGCGCCCCGTCCCAGTCGGCGGCAGCTCTACCCCAATGAGCGGCCGCCCAGCTCCAGCCGGCGAGAGCTCCACCTCAGTAGAAATGGGTTCTCGTACGGAGGGGGGGTGTTCTATGGCTGTCAATTTAGTAGGCTTCTCTCGACGCAATGGTGAAGAGGAAGAGTTACGTTTTCGCTTGATGTCTGCGGGGGATGTCTCCATTTCAGTTTCAGAGTCATTGTAATTGACTAGTATTTTTGGTACCATTGTGGCTACACTTCCCTGTGGAGCGCTTCTTCCTTCTGAATTCGAGTTTTCTGTATCAGCCATAGGACGCAGGTTAGTTCCCGGGAAGGGACTAGCTTGCATGTCTGACGACGTAGTTGGAGTTTGCATCGTTGGGTGGCAGTCCTTCGTGTTAGTATTAGCGAGAGTCTCGTTGGGTGTGGTAGCTTCTAGTTTTGCTGGAGAAGCTGTCCGTGAGTCTGTCTGTGATGTGAAGTCTGTCTGTGAAGCTGTCTGTGA
Organism: Morinoia aosen; assembly: GCA_030386875.1. Classification (NCBI taxonomy): domain Eukaryota; kingdom Metazoa; phylum Arthropoda; class Malacostraca; order Amphipoda; family Talitridae; genus Morinoia; species Morinoia aosen. The sequence continues at coordinate 3,019,616 of CM059558.1, read as the reverse complement.
TGTTACAGCTGTCTTTTCGATATCCATGGTATTGCCTATCTCTTCTTCTTGATTCAGTTCCCGCGCCGCTGTTACCGAGGCGAAGGTTTTATGGGGGCTTACACCTTTGGAGCTTTCCAAGGGTTGTGTTTTATCTTGCCTTGAGTAGAGAGGTTTGTACACAGGGTTCTGAGTTAGTGTCACGTCCATAGCCTCATTACGTGGCATCCTCTCTCGCATCTGGAGGTTAACTATGGCACTTTCGCATTTAAATTTGGGGCAAGCTCTATCGTTAGAATAATGTTCATTGGCGCAATGAAAGCAGTTGACAGGGTTGGTGCAGCCAGCTTTCTTGTGTCCTGAGAGGCCACATCTGGCACATACCTCCTCTTCTCGCCTACAGTACTTAGCCACATGGCCGTATCTCTGGCACTTAAAGCACTGCTGTGGTCGGTGGTCATATTCTTCAACGCGCTCAGAGAACCAGTTTGAGAGATGCACTGAGTGTGGTTTTTCGTTAAGTTGGAAGGTAAGAATGTAAGTATTTGTTGGTGTGAGTTCGCCGTTTCGTTTGGTTTGTATTCGTCTAACATCTATTACTCCTTGTGAAAGAAGATGGTCTTTCAGCTCCTCTTCTGTGTGTTGAGCGAAGGCTTTGCTACGGACTACACCTTTGACAAAATTGAAGGTCCTATGGGGTTCAACTACGACTTCCCGTCCGCCCAATCTTCGAAGTGCCAGGATCTTAGTAGACTGCGATGGATTGCCGGACTCCAAGAGTAGTGTGCCCCTGCCTGCCACTCTGATTCGAGATACGTGCCCAACCTGAGTCTTGATGTCAGCATCCGTTTTAATAATATTGAGGTCTGACGAAATGTTAATTCCAGGGAATTTCAATTTAAATTATTTCTGAAAATATGGTCGTTTTGGTTGGAAGAGTTCATCAAGTGAGATCATTTGAGTTTCTCGGACAGTTTTCCTTCTCCGGTTTCCTCTAGTGATCGTAGTCCATGAGCCAGTTGAATTGTTCGGAGCGCATGGTGGCGTCTCCTAGGTTCCTTCAGTTGTTAGTTGAGAGGAGTCAGGTACATTAGTCTTTGGGGTAGCTCCAGTGGAGGAACCCCGCGATTGGTTATCATGTTTTGTTTGTGTATCGCCTTCACCAGCCTCAGTATGGACCTGGTAAGACAGTTCTGGTGAGTTGCTCATGGTACTTGAAAATACCATCTAACTGGGAAATAAAGAGGGCCCTTGTCGGGCAAGGGCCCTCGAGGATATAGAAGGTGAAGACCTCTAATTTACAAGTATGTCCTTAATACTAGTTCCGAGGAAAAATAGTGAAAAAAAACCCTGATGTTAGAGGGCGCTGCCCGCGTTGGTTCTAGCCAGTAACCTATTTGTGGAATAATAATCGAAAATAATTACAATCGAAATTGTAAACATACAACAGCTGGCTATAATACAAGTATCACCTCGTGAAGGTGCGGGTCGACTAGGTACAAACAAATTAATGAAGGTACCATATATATATATCAAATCCTTGTCTGTTTTCGTTTTCCCCTTTAACACAAAATATGATCGTTGAAGTTGATACCAGTAATTGTGGTAAGGGCACACGTAAAATTTCCTGTATTTTATTAAACAATTTTATAACTAAATATCCGATATTAATTCGTTCAAATAGATCATATAGCAATTTAATAGAAAATGAACATTTAATTGTATCTCTAATTATGACGTATGAAGAGATTTAAAGATATTTGTAGTAAAAAAGTTGAAGTTTTATAGCTCAATTTCACATTATGTAACTTAATTGCTATTAATTGATGTCAAATTTTTGAAAAAAATTTCTATAACTTTTTTCCTGAACTCAAGGAAAAACAATACAAAATTGAAATATTTCGTACTATAGCTTAGAATCAATTAAGAAACTGATGTTGAAGTCTATTGTATTGTAATAAAATTGGTAGATGATAAATCATCAGATGTATATACAATATGTATCAGTAAAAATACACAACATGAAAACTCGAAAAAACATACAAAGAAAGTATTGACTTCATTTGATCCTGATAAAAATAAAATACATTCAGATAAATATTTTATAAAAATGAAGATACCATTCAATGTATTCTGCAACGTCTGTAATATATCTGTTAAGAACTTTAACAAACATGAGAAGACACTAACACATGAAAAACACTAATAATATGTTAATATCAAATAAATCCTTCCCTTACGTAAAAATAAGTTAAAAAAAATATATATTTTGGCATATGTAAAAATACCTAAAAAATCTCTGCAGTCATAGAAAATCATTGAAACATTTCCGGAATGTGTATAGACGTAAATTTAGAAAAATTACTAAAGCAATAAATGGAATGAGCTCACACTATGATTACGGAGATATTTTAGTTAGGGATCATGAGGTATTTCTCAGAAACATTACACCTGAAATTGAAAAAATAATCATAAATCAAGAATTTGAAAATATTAAAATAAAACTTAATTTAAAAGTGCAATTTTATAAATTAAAATTGGAAAATGATAAACTACATTGCCAAGCTTCTTTCATTTCGGGAAAATTTATTGTAGTATAAAAAGGATTCATAGAAATTGCAAATTAACACAAAGATGTTGTTAGTAAAATCGATGAATTCATCTGGTTGGATAATTGAAAAATTATTAGAGTTTAGTTTGAAAATCGTTTAATATAAACCGATTAAGGGGTCAAGTTATATTGAATTACATGAGAAGTTTCAAAATCCCAATTATAAATTAATAAATATACAACACACCGACAACCAATGCTTTAAATGGTGTATCGCGAGATATTTCTGTCTAGATTAAAAACACGGTCAACGAATTTCTAAAAGACTAAAAGCTGAAGCATAAGAACTTAATTTTGCTGATATCAGGTTCCACGTAGAACTAACAATAATAGTAAATTCGAGAGCATTAATAATATTTCAGTAAACGTTTATAGTTGTAATTATAATAACGAATTGTGTGCACTTAGAATATTAACATCAAAGAATAAAGATGTGGTATCATTACTATTGATTAGAGATAAAAACCAGACTTATTATGTTCTCATTAAATCATTAAGTCCTTTTTGTAAAGGAAGTAATCATTACACATATATATCCGTATTGTTTATCAGCTTTTAAATGATCAGATATTTTAGATAAACATAAAGACGATTGCTCAGTTCACATTCCAACAAAGTATGCACTTGAAGGAGGTAAATTGAAATTTGAACACTACCAAAAAACAATTAAGCATCCTTTTGCAATTTATACTGATTTCGAAACAACGTTGACAAAAATAGATACGTATCAACCAAATAAAAATTCAAGTTACACCATGAACAACATTTAGAAGCACAATCCTAATTCATTCTGTTGCTATACAAAATCTGAAGCAGATGAATACGCCCGTTTAGAAACATATAATGGTAAAGATGCTGCTCAAAATTTGTAGAATATTTAGAATAAGAAACCAAGAGAATTTATAGTCAGTTGAAAATAGATCACAAAATGTATTTACCATCAGATAAATAAAGGGGGTCAACCCAAGATTTTGTCTTTTTAGATCCGATTCATTTGAAAATTGGTCAGTGTTTGTATTTGGTAAAAGTAAACTTTTTTTACTCGTGTAACTTTTCGATTTAGGCCTAATTAAAAAAACGAGAAATTAGTTTTTTGGTAAATTTTTATGGATACTTCATAAGAGGACTAGTCGTTGAATTTTTATGCTAGAACAAAACCAAACAGTTTTAGAATCCTTGGAGCATTTCTAACAAAATTACGGTAGAAAATTTTTACATTTGTAAGTTTTGTTTTTTTCAAATGCGATATTTTATCACTCCCTCAAATATTCCAAAATTTTGGGTTTTGAGCTTCATAAAAAAAATCATTTGTACAATTGGGAAGTTTTCTACAGTACTTTTGTTAGAAAAGTTCCAAGGATTCTAAAACTGTCTTAGGCTTTGTTCTAGCATAAAGACTCTATGACTAGTCCTCTTTTGAATGTTGAAAGTTAAAGATTATGATTATATGATTATGATTAAAAGTTAGTTTAAGCCTCCCTAACCGCTACAAAATAAGAGCGTATCGAAGAGAGGAAGGAGGAAGGCACCATTTAGTATGGAAATAAGAGAATGGGGAATCTATGCAGAAGGGGCATAGAAACAGTAAGATGAGAAAGAAGTTCATGAAACAAGATCGAAGTTGAAGAAGAAAGTAGTAGGTTCTGAAAAACAGGACAGAAGTGAACCAAAAAAGATGGTCCGTAACACAACAAAACCCTATTCTATTTCAACAAAAAGAAAGCCTACCTAACCTTTAGCTCGGGCCCTCACATTGTCCCCCTGGGAGCGGTAATTCCCATAGATACAATAGTTGTATCCCCCTGAGGGGTGTTGAAAGTTAAAGGGTTTTGGTATAAGCTAAAAACAAAATTTTTTATTGAAGTGTAATATAATGGACTATTAATGATATTGAATGCTGTTTCCATTTTTAATTCGATAATATCCATGCATAACTTCATATTCACATTGTGAATTGTTAAAAAAAAAACAAATAAAGAATTTTCTTTTTATGTAAAAATTATGAAAATTTACATTTTCATTCTGATTCTTATAAAATTTGACTATTATTTGTAACTTTTGAAAAGAAAAACAATTTCCTCTATTCATTTTTTCAATTCAGGGCTTAGTCTTTTGAAAAAAATTGGACATATTGGATTTTAGTTTATTTTTATTGATATTTCTATTGAATAGAACTCATTGAGTGTTTATGCTAGAACAAAACCAAAGACAGTTTTAGAATCCTTGAAGCATTGTAAAAAAGAGCAGAAAGAATTTTTGAAGTTCTTTCTCAATGAAGAACAATTAGAATTGATCAACAAAAAAGGAATTTATCCGTATGAATATGTAAGTAGATGTGAAAAAATGAACTGTAATAGTTTACCAGTTAAAAGTGAATTCAACAGTAGATTAAATAATAAAAATATTTCAGAGGATGAATATCAGCATGCACTCAAAGTATGGAGAGCTTTTAATTGTACAACATTCAAAGATTACCATAATTTACATCTAAAAGTCCATACATTATTATTAGCAGAGGTATTTGAACAATATAGACTAACATGCATGAAAACTTATTCTCTGGATCCAGCACATTATTGTACAGCACCAGGATTGTCTTTCGATGCTTTACTGAAACATACAAAAATAGAATTGGACTTGTTTGAAGATCCTGATATGCTCCCATTCATCGAAAAAGGAATAAGAGGTGGGTTTTCCACAATATCAACATGATATGCAAAAGCAAACAATCCATATTTTCTAGAAACATTCGATAAAGGAAAACCAAATAGTTTTATCACATACATAGATGCAAATAATCTTTACGGCTGGGCTATGTGTCGATCATTACCAACTGAAAACTTTAAATGGAAAGATCCAAAGTCGAAACTTCGAGCAGACAAAGGTTATATATTAGAAATTGATTTAAAAAATCCGAAAGACTTACATGCTCTACATAATGGTTTACCATTAGCTCTAGAAAATGTAGAAGTAAACGATGTAAATAAATTAGTTCCACACCTTGGAAAACGAAAAAAATATGTTGTACTTCTTAAACCTCTAACACATGATCTAAATCTAAGATTGAAGTTAGAGAAAATTCACAGAATATTAGAGTTTGATGAAAGTCCATGAATGAAATCAAATATTGATATCAATACAAAAATACGTCAGCCAACTAAATCGGAATTTGAAAAAGACTTCTACAAACTGATAAATAATTCAGTATTTGTCAAAACAATGGAAAATATTAGAAATAAAGTAAATGGGTGTTTAGTTAGGTCACCAAAAAATTGATTATATTAGCAAATGAATCAAACTTTAACAGTTTTAAAATATTCCCAGAAAATTTAATAGCATGTCATAGGCAAAAAAATGGCTGAAATTTGATAAACCAATCTACGTAGGGTTATCTGTATTAGATATAAGTAAAACTTTAATGTAGGATTTCCCTTATATTCATATTGAAAAGAAATATGGCAATAAGGCAAAGTTGTTGTTTACAGATACAGACCCATTATGTTATGAAATCGAAACGAAAGATTTGTACAAAGATATGGGAAGAAATAAAGACTTGTATGATACATCAAAATATTCTAATGAACACTTCCTATATTCAACTAAAAATATTAAAGTAATTGGGAAAATGAAAGACGAAATTTGTGGAATACCAATTGAAGTATTGGTCGGTCTCAGAGCAAAACTATATTGTTACAAAACGGAAAATTCCGTAAGTAAAAAAGCAAAAGGTGTAAGTAGGAACATAACTGAGAACAATTTCACAATGGATGAACATAAAAGAGCATTGAATAATGAAACAATATACTAAACGACGTACAACATCCAAAGTGTTCACCATGAATTATATACTAAAGAAATAAATAAGATTGCATTAAATGGTAATAATGGCAAGCGATATATATTACCAGATGGTATCAACACACTAGCATTAAATCACTATAAAATACAATCGATAAATAAAGCATAAAAAATGATTGCCAACAACAATAATGACTTCTGTAGCCAAGATTTATTATCTTATGAAAGTAAACAGATTTGAGTGATTAAAAATCATTAGTTCTGAAATTATCATCTAATATTCAATCTGAACAAGTCCCGAACGGATCATTCAACAATAAACATACCTACTCATATTGCGGTCCAGGAACTAAGGTGCAGAAGTGAATTCAAGAAGGTTATCAAGGAGTTATCTCACTCGATCAGGCTTGTAAGAATCATGACATCTTTTATTCACAACATCCAAAAACGAAAGACAGAAATTATGCTGAGGATATTATGGCGAAAAGAGCGGCTGAAATTGCAACTGATCCAAATGAATCAGATTACGTTCGACAAGATGCTAAATTAGTTAACGCAATTTTGGCAAGAAAGGGCTGGTCAGGTATGGGCATTTCGAAAAAAAAGTCTAAACACGCTTATTGAGGTGGGCGACCAAATTTTGAATGCCTTATTTTATAATTCTAAGACCGGTTATACTGGAATAAATCAATTTGTTAAAAAAAATCCGGCTTATCTTCAACTCATATACGAAATTGGTTACAAACTCAAAAAATTCACACTTCAAATAAACCAATACAACATAATTTTAAAACGAGAAGGGTGAAGGTATCAAGAATTGATGATCAATGGCAAGATGATTTGGTTGACATGCAAAACTTTAAAGATCAAGGAAAAAAATACATTCAACAGTTATTGACATTTTCAGTAAATATGCATGGATGATTCCAATAAGTAAGAAGACAGGTGAATGAATCAAAACTTCTTTTCAAAAACTATTTAAAATACGAATTCCTTCTAAAGTTCAGACAGATGAAGGCTTAGAGTTTACAAATAAATCCACTCAAGAACGATTCAAGAAACATAACATTCAGTGGTTTAGTTCAGAAAATGAAACCAAAGCTCAAGTTGTGGAACGTTTCAACAGGACGTTAAAAACTAAAATGTGGAAACATTTTACACACATGAAAACTGAAAAATTGGTGAATATTTTACAAGATTTAAGGCAAAATTTCAATAATAGCCATCATAGAACAATAAAAATGACACCTAACCAAGCATTGGAAAAGAACAGTAAAAAGGTTAATGATAACTTATTCCCAATAAAGGAAAATCTTTAAATACAATGTTAGGATTTGGAGAAATTATCTTAGAAGGTGTGGGGTTTCAGCTGCCCACCCATTTATGGCCGGACGCCTTACCCACGCTGAAACTCCCCGAGGTACCAACGTAGCGCGCCCGGCCATATTGCAGTTTCTCCACCCGATTTACCAGGTGCTCATATAGAGTTCTGAAGTCTTATACTGCATGGGAACGCCAGTATTTCCGTTAGGGGTCCACCATCGCACAGTAAGTGCTGGATGGTTGCTCGGGTGCTTGAATTCCTGAAGACTTTGATATGGGTGGCTCTGACTTCAGCAAGTAGTAGTAGCAGTAGTAGTAGTACCATGAATTTGCTAGCGCTTCATTAGGTCCAACTATATCGCATGAAGGTCTCGCGTCACAATTATCGGCCTATCGGTCACATCACCGCTGTGATAAAAGATAACCATCAATCACCATCACAAAGCACCATGCAACAAATTCAAGAATACGCAAACAGGTTAGACATAGCAGCCACAAACACAACGAAAAGTCAGTCATGACAAGCTCAAATTAAATTCAGTTGCTTCAAAAACAACTGCTCCACTAGTTCAGTCATAGAAGCAAGTATTAAGTCCCCGGAATTTTTCCGAAACACGTAAAAAAAACACAGAAAATCAGGTTACATATGCATTCATTGGGCAGCCGAGCCCCAGGGGGTTTCAGCTGCCCACCCATTATACGGCCGAGCGCCGTACCCACGCTGAAACCCCCGTTGGGCATCACGGAGGCGCGCTCGGCCGTATTACAGTTTATCGTTAAGATAGCAAAGCTTGAAATTTATTTTTCATCACAAAATTAAATTTTTGAAAGTATATTAGGCTTCAGCAAGGCTGGGGCAGTTGACAAGAATATGTGGGACCGTCAAAGTAGCTTCCTCACACAGTGGGCAGCCCGGAGGTGCCTCTTCAACGTCCTGGTTCATGAGGTAACTATGGGTGATCCACGTGTGGCCAGTTTTCAGCCTGTTGATGATCACCTCGTATCTGCGCACTAGTTTCCGTTTTTTCCTTGGTCCTGGAGTCGGTCGTTTGTTGCGGAGAATGCCTCTGCCTCGCCGCCAAGCTTCACTCCATATGTTGTTAATTTTCTGGTCTATGGTCGGATACTAGTCTGTATAGCAGATGGGTATGAATTCGGGGGTGGATGAGGCTGCTGCCTTTGCTGCCCGGTCGGCTAATTCATTGTGAGCAATGCCCACATGAGATGGTACCCAACAAAATGATACTTTCTTTCTGTTTTCATGGAGGTCATGTATTCTGTGCTGCAGTCTTCTCGACATTGAGTGTTAGGGCGCTTGTCACGTATGCTGAGCAGAGAGCTCAGTGAGTCTGTCAAAATGGTGAAGTCACTTTGCGTAGAATTTTCTTGGATAACATTCAGAGCCAGATGAATAGCCTGGAGCTCGGCACTGAAGACAGAGGCGATGGGCGGGAGCACGACCCTGCGGGTTACGTTTCCGCACACGGCAGCGGCGCCAACTCCATGATCGCTCTTCGAGCCATCGGTGGAGATGAAGATGTTGTTAGAGTAATTCTCGTGGACAATTCTGTTAAATTCCAGCTGGTATACCATTGGCAGGGTCGATTCTTTTTTGTATTTTTTGAGTTTTAGGTTGATTTCTACATTGGGTGTTTTCCACGTAGGCGTTGTGATGTTGAGCAATCGATATGAAAAGTCGGTCATCACGAACCTCCTCTCGATCTCGAGTTCGTCAATCAACATGTTGGTTCTTATTGCAAACGTTGGGGTAGTATGCTTGTTAATGAATAGGCGTTTATCAGTGGGTGGGATGACCATCTTATACGCAGGGTTGTTGAGCTGACTTTTTATCTTGTAATAATATTTAAGGGACAGGCTTTGTCTCCGGAGTTGGAGGGCATTTCGTTTGCTATGATTTGCAAGGATGGTAATGGCGTTGACTTGAATACTCCTGTAGCAATTCTCAGGCATTCGTTGGCTATGGTGTCGATGTCCTTGAGGGTGGTGTTGCAGGCAGAACCATACACGATGCATCCATAGTCGACTTTTGACCTGATAAGTATTTTATACAAGTGCATTAAAATGTGTTGGTCAGCGCCCCATTCATGCGAGGAGATGGATCTGAGCACATTGATCATTTTTTTACAGCTGCCCTTCATTTTGGCTATGTGGGGTTTCCACGATAGTTTCTTGTCCCACAATAGGCCCAAGAATTTGCACTCGTTTGCGTACTCAATACTTTCTCCGCTCACGGTCAGTAACGGATCTGGGAATAGGCCCGGCAGGAGATTAAAATGCAGGTCCTTAGTTTTGCCTGTAGAGAACGAGAAGCCGTTGTTGTTCGTCCACTCGGTGACTTTATCGATGCAGCTCTGCAGTTGGGCTTGAATGACGTTCAAATCCCTGTGGCGGTAGGCAATCTGCAAGTCGTTTACAAACAGTGAAGCGTGGAATCTAGGGTCCTGGGATACTGCTTGGGCTATTTGATTTACTTTTATTGCGAATAGGGTGACGGATAAAACGGCTCCTTGGGGAACTCCCTCCTCTTGTTCATAAGGGTTTGAGAGGCAAAGGTTGATTGAGAATTGAACTGAGCGGTTACTTAAAAATTGCTTAATGTATAATGGTAGTTTACCTTGTCGCAATTCCAGCCATTGCTCGAACGATGAGGTCCTTTGCGGACTTTATAAGGCACAAAAAGGCCTTACGCAATGAAGGGCATAGGCTGTGTTCCTTCTAATAAGCCTAAAATTAATAACGCTGATAATTTTACGACTAAGCGGAGCAATGGCGGGGGTTCCTCACGTCTTCGGCGACAAATGTAAATTTAAATACTAAAACGTTCGTCTGATCTTCTTGTTCGAGTCCTAAGCCATCGCGACGGATTCGAGCAAGCTAAGGACGTGGCGACAAAAGTCGGCCACCTCAGATTGAAACCGGCCGTGATCGCGAGTGCACCTTCCTTTTGAGTGCTCTGCGAGACTCGGCATTCTGCCCTCGCTACCTGGGACTTCTTGGGTCCTTGACAGCCGGCTACAGTGAAGAGTGTTCGCCTGAACATTGTTTTCGAAGATCTTCAGGTGAGACTCCCGCTAATGACGCTGTGCTTGTCCTTAATTATCTTAAAATTTCAGCGTTACCGGCCTCAGATGGGTACCCGGTAAATTTGTGTGCCGTAGGGCCCGTTAATTCGGGGAGTTGAGTCCACTTGTTAAGGTGGCTGCGCACAACCTCTTAGACCCATGGAGTGATGTTCTTTCAATATGCCATGTTTCCATGTAGTGTCGTAAGCTTTTTTAGGTCGAAGAACACGCTAATGCAGTGTTCGTCTCGTTCAAATGCTTGACGTACGAATGATTCCAGTCTGACGAGATGATCTATGGTTGATCTGCTTCGACGGCCACCGCACTGGATGTTGGCGAGGAAGCCGCACATTTCGCAGAACTCGTGGAGGGTGTTTTTTATCATCCGCTCCTTGGTCTTGCATAGACAGCTGGAGCGATTGGGCGGTAGTTCTCAGGTGATATAGGTGATTTGTTCGGTTTCGGTAGAGGGATGACTATGGCTGTGCGCCATTCATCGGGGAAGCTGTCGTTCGAGAATTTATTGAATAGATTTACAGGGTGCAGTTTGGCAGTATCCGGCATATTTTTTATCATTAAATAGTTCAATTGGTCAGGACCGGGAGCCAAGTGTTTGACGTGTGATAGAGCAGTGTTTAGTTCTTGCAGTGTGAATATTGAGTTGTACTCCTCACTGTTGTCCGAAGAGAAGCTTAGCTGCTGCTGCTCAGATATTTATTTTATTGTTTGGAAGTGGGTTGGATAGTTAGTGGAGCTGGACACTGTGCAAAATACTGAGGCTAGTTTGTTTGCAATTTCGGGGATTGTCGTATATGAGTTGCAGTTTTCTTTTAAAATGGGTATGCTTCTCTGTTGACGGCCTTTGATTTTACGGATGGTTTCATAAATTTGTGACATGGGCGTGTTGTTGTTGAGGGTATCCGCCAGTTTAATCCAGGCGTTCCTCTTCTCTTCTTTTAATGCTTTGCGGTGGACGGCTCTTGCTTGCTTCCACAAGATGCAATTCCGTTCGGTTTTATTCCGTCTGTATTTCTGATACATTTCTTCCCTATTTCTTCTGGTTTCTTTCAGTAAGTTTGTCCAGTATGGCTTTGGGTTGAACTTGCTCAAAGTAATTTGTGGTACGCATCTTTGGGTAACGTTGGGGATATTTTCATAGAAGCGTGTAAAGCTTCGCTGTGAGTTACATCTCTGATCGGCTGTAAATTGTTCCACAAAGGATGGTTTTGGTATATTTCCCAATTTACTTCCTTCAGATTCCACACTACTCTCCCATCTTCATGTTGATGGTTATTCATGAAGGTGATAGTGATAGAGCAGTGGTCGCTGTCGTTTGGGGAGCTGGCGACTGACCACTGGAGGTCGGCCGAGAGCCTCGGCGAACAAATGGTCAGGTCTATTGCAGATTCGGTGTTATATGCTATCCTTGTCGGTGCTCCAGAATTGATTATGTTCAGGTTAAGTTCGTTTACGACGTCCTCGATGTGATGAACCCTGGCATCTGAAATCCTGCATCCCCACGCTGTGTTATAGCCGTTGAAATCGCCCATGATGAATGATAAACGGAGGAGTCAGTTGATTGATGATGTCATGGAGTCTTTCTCTGCTTAGTTTGTGGGCCCTTGAAGAATAGATAGATGCTAAGGTTATGGTTTGACTTGTTTGGATGACAGCAGCTATTGCCTGTATTTGCGTGTTAAGAGGGATTTCCTGATATGGAACAGATTCGTGGATTAATAATGCTACTCCTCCGTGCGGTGTAACGTTAAAATGGCCATCTCGACGGAGGCATGCATAGTGTGGGAGGCTGAAATTGGGATTATTCCACAGCTTTGTTTTTTGCAAAGCAATTGCGATTGGGTGATAGTCGTTGGTTAGAAGAGAAAGTTCATCCTTTTTTGAACGGAGTCCCTGACAATTCCACTGGAGAATGTTAGTCTCGCTGATGTTGAAGGCTATGATAGTGTAGAAACTAGAAAAAAATTAGGTAGGGATGAGATTATAGGTGGGATGCAGCAGTATTGCGTTGTCCGGATTACTGAGAGCGGTTTCGTGGCAGTGAGCGGCTCCGAGAGCGCTCTTCCCGTTGGTTCCTCGCCCGAGGAGTATCCACGCGACATTCGTGCCCTTCTTTTGGAGTAGCGTTTTTACAGTGTCCATCCGTGATGGTTTTGTTTAGTGTATTCGTCGTAAATGTGTCTCGGCTGGCTTCGCACAGTTGAGTTATTTTCACTGGTAGTTTCCGTTTCGCTCAGTGCCGAGTCATCTCCGTTGTCTGTTGTGTTTGGTATAGAAGGGTTTAGCCAAGCTGAGGCTTCGGTGACCTTTTTCTTTTCTGTTGTGGCTTCATCATCGTCAGAGCCGGCACGCTTTCTCTTAACTTCGACAGAGGACGTCGCCACCCGTATAACGTCCCGCTCAGGTGCACTGGCAGCAGGGCAAGATTGGCTGGTCCCCGTGCTGCTGCTGCTGCAGCCCGTCATTTCTAGGTCTGGCGAGTGTTGGCGTTCGCTCAAGTTTTGTTGCAGTGCTCGCGCGAAGTTGTGTCTGAGTTGAGGTTGCTCTTTATTTAGTTTCAGGTGGGCCTGTTTCCGTGTCATTTTGTATCGGATCTGAATTGTTAATACTTCTTTCTGGTATTTATGCTCTGAACACTTTTCCGAACCCGTAAGGTGGTCACCTCCACAATGGTGACAGTCGAGTTTTCCGCTGGTGCACTGATTTCGTTCGGGTCCGCTTGTATCGCACTTACCACAAATTACTGCAGCGCTTGGACAGTGTTTGAAGGTATGGCCGTATTCTTGGCATTTCTTGCGAAGCATCGGTTTGGGGAGGTACTCGTAGATTTTGGATTTCATTTGCTCACCGGGCATTTCAATGTATTCGGGAAGGGCATGGCGAAATGTGAGAAGCAGTGGGATGAAGCTGGGGTTTCTAGGCTCGATCCAAGTTGCTTTTTTGGCATCCTGAAGGTTATGTTCTTCCAGGAGACCTCTCTTGAATTCTTCGAAGTCTGACAGATCATATTCGTAAACGACTGTTAGCCCTTGGATGGTGTTGAACCGTGGGTGTTCGTTGATTTCTACGACATCCCGTTGACAGAGGTTATACTGGTGATTTGGGCATTACAATTATTGGGTGGAATTTCGAAAATGAAATTATCTTTGCCACCGGATCGGATACTTATGGGTTTTTGACCGAGTTTGTAACTAATACTTTTTTCGAAGGCCCATGGGCTTAGTTTTTGTTTGTCAGTCTCGGAGAGTTTGCATACGAAGTGTGTTGCACCTCCTTTATTTCTCTGCTCGGGTATGGTATTGACCCCGTTCATTATTTGTCTGACTCTCCTTTTGCCCACCTTGAACTTCCGCTGGATTTCCAGAATTTTCTCCTCGTCTTGATACTTGGCGCAGACCCTGTCTCTTGCACGATGTCGCCCCTGGCAGTGGAGGCAGGTTGCCCTTTCCTCCAAGCACGTGTCTGAGGTGTGGTTCTCCTGCCCGCATTGGCCACAGACGGGGTGGACTTTGCTGCACCTTCTCCAAGTGTGGCCGTACTGTTGGCACTTGGAGCACGACATTGGTCTTTTTTGTAGGGGTAAACTTTGGTATCTGATTTTTCTCCTGGAATATATATGTAGTCGGGAGGAATTTCTTGGTTAAATTCTACTAAGGCTTTCGTTTGTTGGTATTTAGGCTTAATAAAGAAGGCTTTAGTGACTGTAGTAATGTTGCACTTCTCTATGAGGCCGCTTGCAAACTCTTCAACATTCTCGATGTTGAATTCATTGACGTAAATGAGACCCTTGGAAATGTTGAAATGAAAAGCTTTGGTAACACGGCAAGGTACTTGGCCTATCTTTGTTATCTTCAGAAGTGAGTCGACTTGTTTTTTTGACTACTTCAATTGTTAAGTTATCTTGGCCACTCGTCGCGATATTTTTCGGGAAGAGGTTTATTTGTTCATAGATTTCATGTCGGAGATGATAGGAGTTGATTTTCCTCTTGTTTTCAGTAGTAAATTTCATGGTGTAGAATCTCTTGGAGTGTTCTTCAAGCAAATTGTTCAGGTCAAGTGGGGCGTATTTTGTTCTTTTCCGCTCGACTACAGCACCAGGAGCACTTTTTGTGCGTTTTTGGAGAAGCTCAGAAGCCGCTCCCAGCACATCCTCTGTGATGCGTTCCATGTTGGTGATCCTTTCTTCGACAGTGTCGGCTTTCTTGGGCATGGAGCCTGCAGGAATGTTTTCGTAAGTTGGTCGTAGATTTCGAATTAAGTCCACAAGTGAGTTTATCTTCTCTTCGAGAGTGTCCATCCTTTTGGCAACCACACTGTGGTTCGTTCCAGCGGCAGCGGCAGCAGCAGCAGCAGCAGCAGCAGCGGCAGCAGCAGCAGCAGCGGCAGCAGCAGCAGCAGCGGCAGCAGCAGCAGGAGGCTCCCCGGCAGCGGCAGGAGGTTCCTCGACAGCGGCAGGCGGAGCACGGCGCGCAGCCGCTTCCCCGCGCTGCCCCCTCGCAGTCCCGGCGGTCTTCAGACCCGCAACGCCAGCCTCGCGCCCCCTGCTGGGGCGGCCGGTCGTGGAGCCTCTCGAGCTCCCCCCTCGCTTGTTACCCCCCATGGCCCTGATCAACGGGGTGTGACACCCCCAAGACCAGGGAAGGGATGCGTGTTGCTGCTCTCCCTCCTCCTCTTACTTTTTTCTCTCCACGAAACAAGTATGTTATACAAATCAACTACTAACGTTTTGTCACAACTGACCCCTCAATATATGTTAACAAACATAATTATTCTTATACAATCAGGCTAAACAACTCATCAAAAATATATATACAAAAAAGTGCAAGAACCCAGAGCACTTGCATGCCCTAGGCCCTCGAGTTGGTTCTACCCAATGTCAGCGAGTTTTAGAATGAAAAACTATTGATACAAGGGACGCCGAGAATACACAATACAATTATATTGTGGAGTAGGCAGGGTATACTAACGGCATCACTGCGGGAAGGTACAGGTGGGCTGAGATACCTACACACTTGGTGCGGGTAGCTCTGTCATATCCTTGTCTGCAGCAGTTTGATGTTCCCTTTAACAACGTTCGAAAATGCAAAAAAATGAATGATAATACGCTCGATGCCAGTAAAACTTGGTAAAGGAATCAGTGAAATTTTCCATTGGCCAAATACAGTTTTGTTAATCATCAACAACTCACTACCAACATCCTGTATTTTTTTATATAATAGCAAAATATAGCGAATGCCGTTTGCATACAAAGCGAATGTGTAACAGCCAGACCGATCAGACAGCCAGAGCCTAAATGGACTTGGGGCCAGACTGCCGGTCACCAGACTCAAGATAGTCACAGTTGGATTGGCGAAGGATCGAAGGTGCTACGGTGTAATGAATTCAAATAAAACTAATAATATTGATTTGAAAATAAGATACAGAAAAACCTAGCAATACGTGGGCATTCTTCAACATTTTCACACATACCAAAAACCCACAACACACATTCTGGAGATCATAACTCACACACCACAAAAGTAAACACAGCGCTCCAATAAGGCCGGAAGCAAAGGGTGAGCCAACAAACTTGAAGAAATATTATGACAGATATAAAAATGTAATAAAGAGGTGCTGGCTGCTTACGCAATAAAATGTCGATACCACCAATTATTGTGACAGAGAATCAGTGTTATATATTTTTACAAAAATTTTGTCTGAAGGTAAATTTTTCCATTGTATCGCGAACCCCCTAGGATCTTCTAATGGACCCCAAGGGTCCAGGGACCCCAGTTTGGGAACCACTGATATTAAACATTAGATTAAGTTACCAGAAACGTACATTTTCTTACAAACACAAAAAAGAACGCGAAACAATTCAATATTATGACCGTTAATCCTGGAATATAAATGAAAAAAAAGAATTTGCAGTGCAAGTCTGACAAATGTCACAAGGATGAGACAAGAAACACTGCGAAATAGAATGTGAACAGCTGATTTTCATGGGTCATCCTAAAAAGCCATTCAGCAACTGAAAGAAGGATCTCATTCCATTCGAAAAAAAAAAAAAAAATTGCGCAGAAAATTGCGAAAAAAAAGAATGCAGTGTTTGGAAGGAAATAAAATTTTACCGACAACAACGCTACCGAGGCGTTAGATTACATAACATAAGAGAGTTTAGGCCTGCTTAATTATAAAAGTGGTTTTAAGAGAGGAAGGAGGAAGAAATCATTCAGTAATCACTTATGGGAACGCAGGGTTTATGCACATGGCTCAGAAACAGCAAGTTGCATACAACTTTATGAAACGAGGTAAAACTGAAGGCGTAACAAATAATGGAAAACAGGACTGCAGTAAACCAAAAAAAAATGGTCCTTAACAAAACCAAAAACATTTATTTTCCACAAACACATGATCTCCTTAACTTTAAGTACAGAACATCACATGTTTTACTCGTAACCACCAATTCCCATGGACACAAAAGGTACATTCTGCAGAGGGAGTAGCTCGTAAGATCTTTGACCACGCGGAAGAGCTACAATATTTAAAAAAATGTGAAGTGTGATGATGTAGTGATCAGACATTTGAACAGCCAATAAATGTGCATTTCACATCTAGAAAGGAAACGCATTAGTGCAATAATGCTTGCTAGCTAGGTGTTTTTGAACTCTATCCTTCCGAGCAGAAGAATAGTTACATAATTCACACTTGAACAGCTGACCTTTACCATGTTTGCTGGCTAGGTGAAATCGAACATTTTTCATTTCAGCAGAGGAATATTCACACAATTCACATTTGAACAACTGACCTTTACCATGTTTGCTTGCTAAGTGTAGCTTCACATGACTTTTTTGAGCAGAGAAATAGTCACATAATTCACATTTGAACAACTGACCTTCAGCATGTTTGCCGGCTAGGTGATGTTTAAGATTACCTGTACTAGCAGAGGAATATTCACATATTTCACATTTGAACAACTGACCTTCACCATGTTTGCTGGCTAGGTGACGTTTAAGATTACCTGTACTAGCAGAGGAATATTCACATAATTCACATTTGAACAACTGACCTTCAGCATGTTTGCCGGCTAGGTGATGTTTAAGATTACCCCTATGTGCAGAGGAATAGTCACATAATTCACATTTGAACAACTGACCTTCACCATGTTTGCTGGCTAGGTGACGTTTAAGATTACCTGTACTAGCAGAGGAATATTCACATAATTCGCACTTGAACAGCTGACCTTTACCATGTTTGCTGGCTAGGTGACGTTTAAGATTACCTGTACTAGCAGAGGAATATTCACATAATTCGCACTTGAACAGCTGACCTTTACCATGCGTGCTGGCTAGGTGAAATTTTACAATATCTTTACGAGCAGAGGTATAGTCACATAACTCACACTTGAAAAGTTGTCTTTTCTCATCTTTGCTAGCTTGGTATGCTTTATGTTTGTTTCCACGAGCTGAGTCATTCAAGTTACGCCTGTAAACCCGACCTTGTACATGTCTACTTATTTGAGGTCCAATTTTGCGTTTACCAGACAAACACTGCTTCCAGTTACCTTCATTTGCTGAAGAATATTCGCACACTTCACACTTGTACACCATATTGACTAATGCACCTTTTTTAGGTGAATCAGTTCTGGACTCGACGACAAACCTAGAGTCACTGAGATCACATTTAAGCTCTTCCTGTCCATGTTTATTACGTCGCTGTTCCACCGTCGTTTTCCCACCTGTACATTGGTAACTCCCGGATAGACCTTCGCGCCGGCTCTCATTAACATGCTGCTCAACTAAGTGTTGCTTCAAAATATTTATGTACATTGTGGAGTAATCACACAACCAACAATCATAGTAACATCCCAACTTGTGCCTGACACGGAGGTGCAGCTCCATAAGGCCCCTCCTACCAGTTGAGTAATCACAATGTTCACACAATAAGGGCCATGACATGAGTCTGTAAAGAGGTGCGGCCTCAACACCACTGCCGCTCCCCGACACATCTGATGGTAGCGAGTCAGCGCACCCTTGAGATGCTCCAGCTGGTCCCTGATGAACAGCACTTGTGTTGCACGCAACAGAGCTGCCTTCCATCGACTCATCATCTGCTTTTGCGTGCCCTGAACGTGCCACAGTGCAGTCATTGTGTATTTCTCTCTTGAAAGTAACTGCACGAGAACCTGAACTTGAACTGGCCTGTGTGGGAGAATTTTCCTGATTATTACGGGCTAGGAATCTCAGGAAAAAACGCATTATACGCAAATTGCAATTATTTTATATTATTATATAAGAAAGTTTTAGCCTCCCTTAACCACGACAAAGATGTTCTTAGGAAAGAGGAAGGAACCATTTAGTATGGAGTTGAGGGAACGCGGAATCTATGCACAAAATGCACAGAACTAGTAAGCTAGGAAAGAAGTTCATGAAACAAGAAAAAAGTTGAAGAAGAAAGTAGTAGGTGCTGAAAAACCGGACAGCAGTGAACCAAAAAAGATGGCCCGTAACAAAACAAAAACCTATTTTATTACAACAAAAGGAAGCCTATTTAACCTTTAGCTCGGGCCCTCACATGGTTCCCCTGGGAGCGCTAATTCCCATAGATACAATAGTTGTATCCCCCTGAGGGTGGCAAATTGCAATTCAAAGTACCTATGTACTTGGTTACTATATACATTTGAGACTGAGTTGTGCACTTGAGCATACATTCTCATTCTAATCTTAAGCAAATGTGCTCAACTATTAAAAAAATACAAGAAAAATATATGAAAGAAATACAGGAAGCAAAAAATAACGATGGCACAATAGAAATTTGAAAAGCACATTCTCTCTTCACAGCCAGTTGATACTTTAAAACAGAACAAAGTTTTCATGCAAAATCTTCTACATGCAATAACGCCTGTCATGACTACATTATTTTGGATAAGGATTCATGCACAAAATTTCACTGTTAACGTTCTCTTCAAAACACAGCACTAACTTGATTATTCTGTTTAAATTCAAAAGAAACTTCAATTATATTAGAAATATTGTCTCAGAATAACTGAGAGTGGCTGAAGTGATTTCTTACACAAGCAAAACAATAAAAAATTATTCATTCGTTGGTCTCACACATAAAGCAAGAAACACAAAATCATAAATTTGACTCCCTAAGTAATTAGGGGGACCGTCTAGTCAGAAGATTGAAATAGGTGGGATTTTTTTATTGCTTAATTCTGTAGAGCAATGCATAGTTAATAAGCAGTAAAAAATTTGGAAGCATCTGAAGCACCTAAGGCGAGTAAACGGAAGGAGGAAAAGCGGCGGGATGGGTCGCATGGCGTGTCAGCGCTCATGTGCCATATCATTTCACCTAGATATTGCTCACCAACTGTTTATTTCTAAAGACATATGCATTTATCATTCAGTTTTTCAAGAACTTTCACGATTTGGCAACGTCGGGCGAGTCTCGGTACCTCCCACGAACCCCCCTCCCCCTCCTGTGCTGTAGACATATATAAGACTGCGCTTGCCGTGGAGCAGTTCAGTGTGACATGAATGCCGAAGCGATTACCGTAGTCAAACAACTATCTGAATCTGCCTGTCAAGCTCGGAGTAGCTGAAACTGCATCTGCTGAGTTCAGTTAGGATTGAACTGCACCTCAGGTACACCTGAGCTATGCGTTACTTCTAATCCTCATGCATGGTACCAGGCACCTGGTAACAATTATGGTACCGGTTTTGACAAGGAACCAAAAAAATACTACAATGAAAGATAGCCAAAATCATGACAATATTTCAGAATAGCTTTTATAACGTCAACTGCGCTGATTTCTCGGAGCAATATAGCTTGCAAATGAAAAACCTATTTTTCGGTACAAAAATGCGTTTTTTGAACAACTCAAATATCAATATTCAGGCCTCTTCTTCTCAGAAACTAGTGATTGTAGAGCAATGTTTTTGGTATCATTAGATGTGCAAAGAGTTGCTGCATAAAGAGTCAGAGAATTTCATTGAATTTAATAGGGGTATCTCTTAGTTATATTAAAAAATCTACAGAAAAATGAATGACTAAGAAATTTTTTAAAACCTAATAAAAATAAAACTATTAAGAATTTCAAAATAATCCTCTGACTCTTTATGCAGCAACCCTTTGTGCATCCAATGATACTTAGATCATTACTCTACAATAACTACTTTTTGAGAAGTTGCTTGAAAAATGACCATTTTTTCCCCTCTTTTTTCCCATCGTCCCCGTCATTAGGGCAAAAATGGAAAAAAGTACACATGACAACCCTTATTTATTTTTCAAAATACAGGCGTATGCCAAATTTCATAGATCTAGATCACATAGAAAAAACGTGACGGCCATTTTCTTGATTCTGACTGCTCGGTGCCCTCAATTCAGTTTCACATGTGGCGAGAGTTCCACATGTAAATTTTTCATCAAAAAATTAGCAACAAATGTTTGAAGAAGATGAGAAGGCAAAAAAAAACGTCAAAGTATCTTGAAACGATCACTTGCTTAAACTAGTAATAATGCGCCGTTCAAGTCACCTCACTGAAGCACAACGCAATTACGAAAGGGCTCCACGACACTAGGGATACAAGAAGCATGCTGATAATAGTTTCGACACAATTAATCAAGCAACCGTAACTTAATCCACACTAGCTGTGGTTGGGAAACAAGAATTTTTTTCAAGTCAATCACATCGATAATTACAAAACAAGACTCAATACCAGCAGTCAAAGACACATTCACTCTACGAAAGACACAACACTTTTTTGAAAAAAAGATATTACACTAACCACCAGTTAGGCAATCAAATAGACAATAAATCTCAATAAGACATAATTTAAAATCGAGAATAATGGAGTGTGAAGCGAGATTATTATCTGGGACCAGATTATAACATCAGTCAGCTGCTAATTAAATGGTTTTGTAATAAATTAAGCTAATCTAAAGTGAAAAGCTTTAAATCATTCATAAAGCAGTTAGAATAGAATGAAATCTGCTGAATGACAAGTTTTGTCAATTATGTCAGAAATGCTAAAAACACTAAGAGGTGAAAACAGTACTAACAATATGAATGTCACAAAACAGTGTTCAAGAACAGGTAAAAATAGACTACATAAGTAAATTTAAATTTTCTTTGGAATCACAAATACTCCGCTGAAATCAAAGAGAAGCATTCAAGAAGAAAGTGAGTAATCTATTGGAAGCATTAAAGAGGGAAGTAACCAATCAAATGCATTGAAGAAGAGAGTAAGCAATCCACAGGAAGCAATCAAGAAGAGAGTAAAGAACCAATCAGAAGCACTAAAGAGAGTAAGAAAGGAATCAGAAGCACTAAAAAAAGTAAGCAACCAATTAGAAGCACTCAAGAGGAGAGTTAGCAACCAATTAGAAGCACTCAAGCGAGTTAGCAACCAATTAGAGGCACTCAATAGAACAGTAAACAACCAATTGCAGCACCTGGGGTTCTTGATGCCAGTCAATGGGCTCGTCCTTTACAGTAACGGCCTCTGGCTCAGTATCAGGCACTTCACTTTTGATGTAAATTTCTTCTAGATGGCTCCCAAAGCTCGGCCCATCGCCTGCAAGTGACACAAGCTCATTAAGAAAAATTGCATCTGAGATAACAAATCTAGAAACAGCTTTACGAGTTAAAATTCAACAATGATTTCATGATTTTGACCATGTCAACTATTTGGTTAATATTTTAATATATGAAAACCAGAAAAATCTAGAAAATTTAAAAAAAATCTAGTAATAATTACAGCAGGCGACCCGATGCAACCCTTCCAACTAAATAGTCAATACTCCAAATGCTTTGAAGATTAAATGAGCTTAATCATATTCTAGGTTACACAAGCAAATTTAAATGACAATATTGAACAAGAATCTAAGTCTTCAGAAAAAATAGTAGTTACAATTCATAATAAACTAGCAATTCTAATAAAAATTGGCATTAAAAAATGTACTTTGCACTTCAATATATTTCTAAAGGACATCAAGTAAGTTTAAATTAAAAATTAATGTAAACCAATTTTTAAAACATTCATGAGACAATTAAAATAGGATGAAATCCAGTGAGTGACATCGTTTCTCAATTATGACACCATTTCTCAACCTTGTAGGAGGAAGTTTCACACTGAAGACAAAGACCAAAACTCAACACAACTCCTTATACCACGGAACTCAACTTTACCAGAGCTATTCCACAGCTTTTTGAATGTTTTCAACTTGGATTAGATGTAAGTTTGGGCCTATTTATCCACAACTCAGGTGTTTTAAAGATAGGAAGGAGGAAGGCACCATTTAGTATGGTATTAAGGAAATGGAGAATTTATGTACATGGTACATAGAAACAGTAAGTCAAAAAAGCAGTTCATGAGACAAGATAAAACTTGACAGTAAGTAATGAATACTAAAAAACCAGAGAGCAGCCAGCCACAAAAAATTGTCCATAACAAAACAAAAAATGTATTCTATTTAAAAAAAAAGGCCTACCTACTTTAGCGCAACACTTCACATGTTTCCCCTGGGAGTGCTTGTTCCCATAGAAACATAGTTGTATCCCCATGAAAGGGTGGCAGTTCTTAAATACACAACATTACACTCATAGCATGGTTCAGCAGATAAAAAGAATGTCAGTGAGATAAGGTTAACTCTAAGAATAATTCTTATAAAAAATGCATGTTGTGAATGTGCAGGTGGCAGAGAGGATATAAAAACATTTAATTCAATATCAGTTTTTTAAAAAAAACATGCTTTTCATGTGATTTTTTGTTTTTTGCACACATTCAAATTTGTAACGTATTAAACAATCAGCCATAATAGATACAGTAAGCATGAATTCTGACTCCATCAATCTTAGTTCTATGGTTCCTGCTGTTCCTCTGAAACTCCTCTAGGCTATTGTGAGTTATCTGCCACCCCTTTTAGTGTTGGGTTTCCTTTTGATGTTAAGGTTACGCTAAGGGGGACAGCACATCAATTTTTTAATTTTTTGACCAATTGTTATGAAATTTGTACAATATATGTATATTAAAGAAACATGTTTTGCTTGCATTATTTTTTTTATTTTTGCTTTAGTTTTTGAGAAAATGGGATATATAAATTATTTTATATAACTTTCTGAATTTCAGAAGAATAGAAGTTGAGTGTTCCTGAGAATAACAATTAGCTTACAGTGTAGCCAAATTTCAGTCAGACTCAGTTTCACCAAATGTCTTCCAATATAATTCTCAGACTACATCAAATTGGCAAAAACCCTCATCTATTACCACCAGTAAAGATAAATTATTAAAACACCTCATTAGGGGAGTTGAAGGTGGTGCACGTGCATTGTAAAATAAATTAACCAAACAGGACCCGTGGAAATTCTACAGACAATGCTTTTGCTATGCTAGGTGGACCCATGAAACAAAAATCAGTCAACATTCTCTTGCTAATTCCAACGTAACATATTTCAACATAAATTATACTATTCTATTCGAACTGGTCTTGTAATAATTTGAACGTAAAAAATTGTGGATCTATGAAAAAATTCCAACAACATTACCTAACCTACTCTAACTGAACCTATCCTGAAAATATGTCAAACATAAATGAAATCGTGAACCTGTGAAAAAATATCATAAGCATTATCTAACAAATTGTAACAACATTTCTAACTTAAGCAATCCTAACCTACCACAGAAAATAAAAAATGTCCTACAATCCTAGAAAACCATAAATTTAGGGGAATGCTGTTTTATTTTATAATCTGACACGAGAATAATTATTGAAATGTGGTTTCTTTCCTTGTTGGGATATTTTGAAACAAAATATTAAAAAAAATTTCCACATTTTTTTCGTGTTTGTTTTTTAGTCATGGTTTAGTCAAGTCACATCTCTAGGTGGCAAACACTAAAAATTGTGTCATGTATAGAAATAATAAATACTAGCAAGACCCATGGAAATTCCATGGACAATGTCATCAATAAGCTGGGTGGACCTGTGAAGAACGTTGGTCAACACTACCTTAACAAAACATATTCTAACCTATCCAAACCTATCTTGTCCTAACCTATGGTAACCAAACCTATCCTAATAGGACAAACATAAAAAATTGTAGACCTGTGAAAAAATTTTGTTACCATTGAATAACCTACGCGATAACCTATCCTAACATAGCTTAATTGACCTAACCTAACTTAACCTATCCTAACTTAACCAATGTATCGTTAGGCTAAGTGGACCCATGAAAAAAATTTGGTCAACACTACCTAACAAATTCTAACGTAACATATTTCAACCTAACCCATCTTAACACAACATACACTAACCTCCCCTATCTTAGCCAAAGCTATCCTGATACGTCAAACATAAAAAAAACACGGACTCATGAAAAAAATACCATCAATATTACCTAACCTATCTCAACCAAACTTAATGCAACACTCAATAATTCGGTATCCATAATACCGCTAACTCGGATGAGAGCGTAACGGACGGACTAACTAAGGAAAGAAAAGCAGAATATTATATAGATGGTACTTCAATGATCTACTATAAACAGAGATTTACATGCAGTATTGCACTCCTAAATATTCACACATCATCTATACACAAGGCTGTGTACACCAAAATGCATGCAAAATGACAGCATAAACCCAGAAACAACAAGTTCCAGATAATTTTGAGAACATAAAAACTTTGTATCTTTTGTTGCCACATCTCCACTCACAGCATGGGACTTTCAATTTGCCTATGCTACTGATATTCAGAAAAGGTACAATTCAATTGCATTATGTTCAAACTTTGTTTCATCTTCTGTAGGGCTCAAAAAAAATCAATTCAAACCAGAATTGGCTATACAGAACATGTCAAAATAATGACTAGAGAGAAATATTTATTGCGCAATTTGGTTTTATTTTTGAACAAAATTTTTGTAACATTATATCCTATAAGTGGACATGACCCATCAAAAACGAGGGGATGTGATATTTTTCCTACATAAATCTGCCAGATGTAAATGACAAATAACTATATCCATCCTAATAGCACCAGCAATCAAAATGTTCTTTGTATTCAAAAACAGTCATTAAGTATCCATAACACTTTGACCACAATTGGTAGAACTGAAGTTAAATATTCAACTCAAATTTAAAGTCAATAGTAATAGGCAATTTTGAAACTAGCAATAACTAACTGAATCACACCCTCATCTAGCTTTAACTAAGGAATTATGAAAATTGAATTTGCAACTATTGGTAAGTCAACAGCCTTATGAAAATCCTATCCGTAGCCACCAGTAGCACACGTTGCATTCAGAGTGTTAACACGCTGACTACAGAGTGGGACAAATGTGAACCACTAGGTAAATTGTTCATATATGCACCAATGTAAATGTAAACATTTCATACCATTTTGGGACCTCTTTTGAAGGAATTTTATCACGCGATCAAAATATAATCAGTTATATTTTGTACAGTTCTTACAAAGGATGGAAACTTATTCAAGCAGATAAGTTGATTTTACCAATCTGTTTTTTACAGCCTAACCAAATCAACATTACGACTCGTGCAATCGTAGCCAACGTGTTAAGAGCATGACACAGATGAACCCACCAAAAAGCAACTGTGCACACATGTAAAAACTCTGCCGTTTGTAATAACATAGGGGAAATTATTAACAAAAAACACAAAAATTCATTCATTATATTGTTACTGGGAGGCCTCCTAAGGTTTTCATCCCGCACTATCGATTGTGGTTTTGATGTGCTCTATGATAATATTGGTTTACATGCTCAATTTGTGTGTTTCTTTTTGTTTGTTTCAGCCTAGATTCTCGCTGTGTATGAACTATCATTGTTTATAAATTAATCTTAAGCCAAGAAGACCTGGCTTGCTTGAGTGCTACCATCTTGGGAGGCGAGTGAATGGTTCTTCTAGTTAATTAGCATATGTATTGTTGGAACTTCCATTCATTTTGAGTTGACATTTTGTTGTTCTTTCTGTTCATTTTGCTTATATAATTTGCATTTTTGATTTATTTTGATTCACTTTGCTTTATGAGATTCGTTAGCTTCAGATTTCTGTTGATTTATGTTTGTTTGTTTTATTTTTTTTGTAAAGCCTGGTCATGGGAGGTGCTTGCGGTTCTTGTACTTATAAGTTACACTCATCCTTTTCAGCCGGCAAGTCAACACCTCATGTCCATGGTCCCTATGCTCCCTACTCTTGGCTCATCTTGTCATACCTGTCTTTACATTCTCTACTACTTGCTGTGCCTCTGGATTAGTTTTTTCTCATAATCTGGTTCTGAGTATACTGTAACAAACCCTGAAGTTTCATTTCACCAATAGTTTTAGACTCACCATAAGATTGATGTATTATAGGAAATTCTGACCCTGCCACAATATAAGGATAATTTATTTCTTTTTGTTACATTTCACGATATCACAAACAGCAAGTTTTGCCCATGAACCAGTGGCAAGATCTTCTATCTCAATACCATTTAGCTTATTTCCATACTAGAAAGGCTTAGTTTTCTACTTTAATATTACCTGTCTTTGTCTCCCCCCAGACCAAAACCAAGTCTCACCATGCGTCATGTTCTCCGCTGAAGCTTCTTGCTTGGTAAAATCCTGCCTGCAGCACAGCCTCTCCACTTCAGAATCCGTCAGCTTGTGCACCATAACCACTCTACGCTCCATGCTGGGTGCTTAGGTACCTGAGCAATGGGATGCTTTTTTGCTCTTATATTTGAGAAAACTGAAGCTATAACCTGAAAAAAATCATAAACATAACACTGTTCTTCCATCATTACAGTAAATAATATGTGGCCACTCATTTCAATAATGCAATATCAGACAATTTAAAGTCATTAAATAAAAGAATAGTGACATAATTTTCATCTGTGTGTTATAGAATGAACCACTCAGAGCTTCTTCAGTGGAAAAAGCGTGCAGTCAAAATAATTATTTCATTGAAGTGAAACCTGTTTTTTAAATTCATTGGTTTTTCAAATGAAACACACACTATTGAATTAATTTTGAAAGTTAATTCTTTAGTTTTTTGTGGTCTGGTTGCTTAACAACAATCAGCTAGCACACGATGAGTATATTTATTTCTGGGTCTCATTTGAGCAATCAATAATGAATAGTTAACAGAAATCAGAGGTTCAAATAACAACTTGAACATCAAGTTGTAGAAGTTACTGTCTTCATTAGGGTCTCCCATTGGTGGGACATCATCAAGGCAGAAATAGTTGTCTAAATTTAGTTTCAGAATGTTATCTGTCTGCTACAAATTAGGGTGCACAAAATGGTTGAAATTACATATCGTTAGTACCTATGCCATGAGAATTAGTAAATTATGATGGATGTAATCATTCTGTCATAATTAAAACTAGACCTTCAGAACTGGCATGGTAAATTCAAACATAGCAAAAACCAAGGAACAATGCTACTCAAAAAACGTCCATTCACATATATTCTCATGAAGATTTCAAGTTCAACTAAGATTATTTCTGAAATGAAAATGAAATTCCAACAGTTGACATTTCTTTTCTTACAATATACAATCCACACACACAGTGTGTTTGTAAACTCATGGTACAAACTTCAGCAGTGGGTAGAAAAATTGAAAATAACTTTTTGATGAATAAGAAGTCTGAAAAGCGATCGTCTATGGGAAATCAAATGAGAAGTTTCACAACCCCTGTATTAGGTTACATTTGTTTATGTGTGTGGTCCATGGTGTGAAGTAGTTAACACAATGAATTGCTACCCAAGCTCCAAAAAAGCAGATATGCCCATGGCATACCGTTTGGAGAATGGCAATGTAAGATTTACAGCTAAACTTTATACAGATCAGTTTCCCAACTGTCATGTACCTGATCATTTATTCTTCACAAGGTTACATCAACAACTGCAAGAACCCTTCAGTTTTGGGGTGAACAGAAGCGATTAGTCATAGGCTAGGGCAAATATCCGCTGAGGATGAAGAGCAGATACTACAGCATTTTGAAAGAAACCCACATACTAGCACTTGAGCTGCTGCACATGATCTTGGAATATATTGCTACTGTTAAGGTGTATGGAATCTATTCCATGCTGACGGCTTGTACCCTTATAACATAATGCTACTCTTAAGTATGGAATGTATACCATGCTGACGGCCTGTGCCCTTTTCATGCTACGAGAGTACAAGAACTGCTCTTAACCAACTTTCAGCCCCATGAATGATTCACATGCAAGTTCATAAATAAAAATACTGCAAATAATGAATTTTAAAAGTGTGTTCTGAAGTCTTCACTAATGAAGCAACTTTTACGTGTGGTGGTATGTTTACCACGCATAATTCAACTTGTGAAAACGTGACAACTCACATGCTTAGCATCAGCACAACCACCAAGTGTGGTTTAATGTGAATGTATGGGCAGGAATTATTGGTGACCATTTGGTTGGGCTGTTTGTTCTTCCAGCATGTTTAACAGGGAAAAATCATGAATTTTTTCTCAGGAGTTGTTTACCTGACCTAGGAAATGTACTTTTGGACATACAAAGCAACAAGTGGTTTCAACACAATGGAGCTCCACCCCATGTCACTAGAGATGTGCGTCAAATTCTTCACTGTCTCTTTTCGAACAGACGGATAGGATGATTTGGGCCTGTACAATGGCCAGCTTGGTTACTAGATTTAACACCTTTAAACTTCTACCTTTAGGGTCACCTGAACAGTTTAGTTTCTGAATAGCCAGTGGAGACAGATGGATCTAATTGGAAGGGTAGTGGAGGCTGCAGGACGCTTTACGGATGATCCACAAGTGTTTAATCGTGTCCAGGAATCACTACTGCATCGGTACAGAAACTGCATTGTAGCAGATGGTCACACTGATCATCTATTGTAAAGTACATCCATTCATAAGGTTAGGTCAAGGTGGCTTCCCGCTGTGGAGAAATATGATTTGATATCTCGTAAACAATAGGTTTATAGACTTTGTGTTATTTGTAAAAATTTTATTTTCAGCTTTTCTACCAACTGCCAAAGTTTGTACCATGAGTTTAAAAATACCCTGTATAAGGTTATGCAAATAATTGTCATTCCAAAAATTGAAGATATCCCAATTCTATATAATTTTCCTGCAAAAAAATAAACGGATGAAATTTCAAAACAAATTTTAATATGATTCTAAATTAAGGATCAAAAAGGTAGTTTATTTGAAAAAATTAAGGCTGTGATGGCAACTGTTTGTAAAGCTGTAGTGATAAATGCAGGATATAAATTTTATCAAAAAGGACAAGATCTTCAATAGTTTGTTTCATGTTCAACTTTTGAAACAGCCACATGAATAAAAACATACATCAACACAGAGGAAAAATTTGCAAGAATTTCTTGTGCTAAGTGGAGACACAGATGGGCGTAATGACTTCTCAAATGTACAATTAAATCGTGAAAAGAATTTTGCCAAGAAACACACAACCCGATGAATTGTTTAAAAAAAATGGAGCTACAGCCCACATTGTACATGAAACAATGGATTAGTTGAAGGGCTGATTTCCTCAATGACTAATTTCACATACATCAAATTTACCAAAGCCAACAAGATTACCTGATTTGTGTCTTTTTTTGGATTTTATTTTTTGATGTGGTAACATGAAGATTAAGATTATGATTGAGATTATATGTTAATTTAAGCCTCCCTAACCACTACAGAAAAAAGTATATCAAAGAGAAGGAGAAAGGCACCATTTAGTAGGGAGATAAGAGAATGAGGAATCTATGCAGAAGGGGCATAGAAACAGTAAGTTGAGAAAGAAGTTCATAAAATAATATAAAAGTTGAAGAAGTAGGAGATGCTGAAAAACATGACGGTAGTGAACCGAAAAAAGGTGGTCTTTAACGTAAAAAAAAGGCCTACAACAAAAATTAGGCCTACACCAACAAGAAGGCCTACCTAACTCTCACCACCGCAGAGAGAGAAAGGATGTTAAATGTGAGGGTATTTTAGTACATACTTTCTCCACTTCAGTCTCATTGAAACATTTAAAAAAGGCCTCGGATCTGACGAATGTCATAACTTTAAAGATCATCATTTAAATCTTCTTATTCTGGTCTCAAATTGCTGTCGTAAGCTTTGTGTGGTAAACTCTTCTTACCTTTTTATTCTCGTGAATACACTACGACAACACTAATTTTAGATAGTTAACTTTTGTACGGTTCCACCTATGTTGAAAATATTACAGCTAGCGATGTAAAACAATACTTTTCATGTCTTTTAACCCCGATGTACTCTTTGTGCCAGTACTATTAGCGCAAGTAAGAAATATCATAACCATTTTGTGTTTTGTGATAGCAAATATTATCGTTGGGACACCTTACATAGGGATGAAAGATCGGATGTGGGCTTTCACCGGATGTAAGATATAAACAAATGTGAAGCGTAACCAAGTGTAGAGGCATCACCGGAAGAGGGAGTGAAGTGTTGTCGGATGGGCGAAAGGAATTTTTGGATTTTGGAGTTGGTAATTTATTAAAAAAAATAGGCTCCATTTCCATTCCTGGGCACCACAGATGAAGTACTAGTAATTGTGGAAAGCAACCTCATTCCCCTGCATGGAACCAACAGTTGTGATGCTCATTTTATTCGACAGGAATAAGTAAGATCAATATTAGAATGACTTAGCGCACTTACAATAAGATAAATTTTCACTTCCTAGCAAAAATTTCAGAAATCGAGACTTAGAAATTGAAACACAGAAACTGAAACTTAGTGCCGCCCTCCAAATGCAAACGATCCTCTTATACATATTATTGTTTATTTTTTATTAACTTGTGCTTCTCCCTAAATCCTGTGTTGACAACTATCATGTGTATTACGATAACCATGTATGAATAGCAATTAAGGATCTAAATCATATGTTCCAACACTTAACATGGGTGTTACGATAACCATGTATAAATAGCAATTGAGGGTTTCTATGTTAAGGTATTTGAATACATTTTTCGCTTTCATTTTCAAAACTTGTGCGTACTAATGAAAGTGTATTTCAAATGAGCGTCGCGAGGATTGTGCTCTCTTAGTTCAAAATCAGATTAGGCAAGGAAAGGAACTCAATTTTGTTGTACTTTTCTATCAATCATTTTGTTTAAACATTCTACACGGGTATTACGATACCAATGTGTTATAATCATTTAAGGATGTTAATGTTAAGGTGTTTTAAAAACCAATGTATCGACATTTCATGTTTGTACTTTATTGGAAATAAAATGTTTTTCTTTTCTTTTCTTTCTTTCGGGCCCTCACATTTTCCCCCTGGGAGCGCTAATTCCCATAGATACAATAGTTTTATCCCCCTAGGGGGGATAACATGAAGAATATTTTGTATTGCACATTGCTCCACTGAAAAACAATGCCAGAAAAGTCAATTAATTTATGTTAATACTTTGAAGGATGTTGTAGCACAAATTGATATTCATATTGGTGAATGTCTTGAGACTGGTGATGGTGGTTGTTATTTTGAAAGGCAAACAGAACAAAATGTCAATGTCAAAGTTCTAGATTTTAGTCCTCTTGATGAAACCAATTTCATTCAAAATTTTTATAATAATTTGAAAATTGAAAGCATTTACAAGCTGGTTACACTATTCACAGACACCTTGTAATCACCAAGGTCAATCCCTGAAACAGATTCACCCTTATAGTCAAAC
This sequence comes from Morinoia aosen, assembly GCA_030386875.1. Lineage (NCBI taxonomy): Eukaryota > Metazoa > Arthropoda > Malacostraca > Amphipoda > Talitridae > Morinoia > Morinoia aosen. The sequence goes on along the minus strand of CM059558.1, from coordinate 2,987,139 downwards.
AACCCACAGATTGAATTATAAATTAGTTGAAACCTCCCTAACCCCAACAAAGGAGAGCTAAAAGGAGAAATAAAGAAGGCATTGCATAGTATAGAGTTAAGTATTATACTAGATATGTTAGTTTAAGCTTTCCTTTGCCCAACAGAGGCATTCTGATGGGAATAAAGTTGGAGGCAGCGTTCAGTTTGGAGTTGAGGCAACAAGGAGTCTACACACAAGGTCTGCTGTCACGCAGGGTCCTCTGCATACAAGAACAGCAAGGAAGGAAAAGAGTTCAACACATTTCCTGCTAAGTGACCCACCGGTGGTCACTTTAGTGATTTTCATAGTGCTGCTGACTCACCTCCAGTCACTTATTCGTTTTTTTATAAATACTTAAGGGGACAGTCTGGGTCCACTTCCGGATAATGGTAGGATTTCGGTTTATAAACTCATCTTATGGAGTGTTTTCCTGCGGATCCAACGGTATAATTTGCTCTCAAGTACGTACATTGGTTCGTCTTCTAGATGGGGTAAAAGACGCGCACTAGCGTGACCTTGGGGAGCGCCAATGGATGGGTGACCTCCCTCTTCCCCCCTCATTACGAGTCAGTATTGAGTGTTTCTCTACGGGAATAGCAAGAGAGTTCATTCATGGCCTTGCTTGAAATGCTTTAGTACTTGAACGAAACATTCTAACTCTCAGTGTTAATTATGATGATGTAACTGAGTGTTTGTTTTGAGTCTGGCTGCTCTGAGTTATCAGCTAATTAGCAGTTGTGTAAACATACAATCACCTCCTGCAGTTTTGAAGGTACAAGAATGGCAAATATATCATTCAAAAGGGCTCAAGACGAGCTACCAAGATAAAGAGATGAAAAAAATAAAATTTGTATGTAATTAAATAAAAACGTATTCTTAAAAATGACTGGCATTCTGAAATTTGGATTCATTGTTTTTTTATTTGAATCCTTTCCCAGTTTTGAAGGTACAGGAAGGGCTAATATAGCCACCGATAGAAATTGGAAAGATCTACAATAGCTGTAAAATTTATTGAAAACAAATGATTAGTTCAGAGATAAAACGAAAAAAAAAATAAAATATTTTCTAGAAAAATAGCTCTCCTGAGAAGTTAACTTTTTGATCTTTGAAGAGGGTTTTCTCCCACAGTTTTGAAGGTACAAGAATGGCAAACATATCAATCGATAGCGATTGAAATATCCCAGAGAGGCAGTGGTACAGCTTTTTGAATTTCAAATAAGTTGAAAATTAGAAGCAGAAGAATTTGAAAAAATGGAAAAAGTGGTCAATTTTTGGGAAAAATTTTCTCATAATTCAAAAATCAAATTATTGAAAAACCTTACCACTGGATCTCAAGGCAAGACAATTAGCTACCTAGAAAACCTTTATCCAGTTTTGTAACTTTAAAATTGTGGGCAAAGTCCACTTTCCCGCAACACCCTTTTTTCAGGTTTTTTACAAGAAAATCATATGTTTGATGAATTTAGGAAAAAAACGAGTTCAAAAAGAAATTCCGCATCAATTGACACCTATTGTGAAAATCTTAGAAAAATCCGTCAAGAAACTGACTTTTTTTCCCGCCAGACCATCCCCTAATTGAAAGCTAAATAGAGGCTTAATCAAGTTAATGTTTGCTATTTTCGAAGTTGATAACCACAATTGATTTTAACACGTTAGGTGCGGCGGGTTAAACTGAAGTTCAATATCCAGCTCAAATTTAGAGTCAATTGTAGTAGGAAATTTTGAAAATAGCAAACATTTACTGGCTCATGCCTTTATTTAGCCTTCATTTGGTATTTATAAAAATTGAGTCAGTGACTACTGGTCGGCCAGCAGCATTATGAAAATTACCTAAATGACCACCGGTGGGTCTTGCCGCACTTAACGTGTTATATGTGATTTGTACATTGAACTTCAGTTTAACCCATCGCAGTTAACGTGTTAAGAAACAAAATTAAAGTTGAAGAAGGAACTCAGGAACTTAAATTCACCGCACCAGAACGCTATCGATCGCGCTACCGGCCACCCGAAAAGGTGGTCGACGCACAATGAAAGCAATCTTGGCACAGTGAAAGCAGGCACGAACTTGGCCCGACAGATATATTTCTTCAATTTTTACTTAAGTATCGAGAGTTCAAAGTCAAGTTAAGAATCTAGTACGGAAAGCTACTGCTTCCACAAGGTTTTTCAAACAAATATATGTAAGTAAATGTACGAGGAGCTCACGAGATTAGAACTCAGGAACTCAAATTCACCGCACCAGAACGCTATCGATCGCGCTACGTAGCGCGATCGATAGCGTTCTGGTGCGGTGAATTTAAGTTCCTGAGTTCTAATCTCGTGAGCTCCTCGTACATTTACTTACATATATTTGTTTGAAAAACCTTGTGGAAGCAGTAGCTTTCCGTACTAGATTCTTAACTTGACTTTGAACTCTCGATACTTAAGTAAAAATTGAAGAAGGAAGTTATGGATATTGAGAGAAAAGAAAAAAGTAACTGAAAAAAGATGACCTGTAAAAATATGAAATGATTCTATTATAATAAAAAGAATACCTTCCTAACGTTAAACTTGGGATCTGAAAACTTCTCCCGGGAGCAGTAATTACCATAGACACAGAAGTTGTATCCTCCCGAGAGGACAATAACTTTCAATTGTTTATTCTATTACACATACATCTTTCAGGAGGCTTTTCCACAGCAAGGCCCAACAGCATTATGTGGATTTACTCTTGCAGCTTTATAAGAATTTGGAGATTCCAGATCTAAAGAACTGACACAATTACACATCCTATTTACCAAACCTGGGTCACTCCTGCAGGCCAAGAACCTCCAGCTATACCCATCATGACAATCACAGTCAGGCACTCACAATCACTATCAACTCATCTCCAACTGTTGGTCATCTTCTCAAATGATGGTGCAACGCGCTTTCAACTACACCCATTTATCTAGTTTTTGACTAACCTCTAACATTCCTTCCCTGTGCTTCTGACTTTATTGCTTCCTTCCTCAACAATTCCATTTTGATTTCTCCATGCAGCCAAACCACTTCAACACACAGCAGTTCATACTTTTTGCCACCCTTCCCACATTCGTCATATTCCTCACCTCATTAATTTACCTATCCCGCAATGTCACCCCAGCCATACTCCTCAGACAATTCATCTGGAGTACATTCCACTGACTCCTATCAGCCACTTTTGAGCCTCGAATTTCATATCCATCCAGCACATCAGCCTAACACTCGCATACTGTTAGGAGAACAATTAAATGTCTGCCTCCTCAATAAAGAAATGCTAAAGGTTCCAGAAGACCAGTAGAGCACCAAATACACAGTCTATAATTTAGGAACACTGACAGCTTAATGAATGAGCATATTATAACAGAAGATCAAGGAAAACTGCAAAATGATGATATGGGTCACTTATTAGCAATCAGAAAGGCTGCACAAGAGAAGACTCATTAATTGCTATCAATACTGGAAATCATAGCACAAAATAAAATCCTCTATAAAAAGTAGTAACTCGGATCATTGACTGATGCAAAAATTCAACATAGCTAAACAGCAAAACAAGGGTTCAATTGAAATTCTATAAAAAAATTAAAGAACTCAGAATAACTTGAAGGTCTTGAATGATGTTACACAGGCAATCAAATCTTTAACACAGTTATCTAGAAACTAAAGACAATTCAAAACTAAACCAAGGAGCCACAGGATTTGAGGAGGGGCATCAAAGAAGTAGAGCAGGCCATGAAGACTCACCTGTTAGACTCCAGAAGTCAATCAGTGGCCCCAACACTGCCAGGCACTCCAGCCAGCACCAACTCGCTGGTCTCCACCTGCCCCTTGCGGCTCTGAAGGTAAACAAAGACAAACAATCATATCCTTCAAGGTTGCAGTATGGCATCAACTCAACCTACTGTACAACTGCAATAGCAATACAAGAGGTCACTCATAAATGTTCTTCTAATTTGAAGAGAGAATATGACTCCTTTATTCTTGATTATATTTCAACATTATCACAACAAATAGTTTAATCCTGCAATACATAAGAACTATAGTAATTAGGGACTGGCATCATAAGCTATCTTTGAATAAAAGATGAATGACTCACCTAATGGAGTCCTGTTCACACAAGATATTTCTTTTACAGGAAGGTAGGTTTAATAAAGTTATTTACATATATATATTGATTAAATTTATATAATCAAGTTACTTTTCCTTTACTTTTAGATGAAGCTGGAAAAAATTAAAGGAGCATTAAGTAAAAGAACCCAACTGAATACAATAAAATGAAATTTAAATACAAAAGAGAATTAAGCACATTCAACCAATGAAACAACAAAATGCCTCATTTCCTTACAGTACAATTTTTCTAGCATTTTTAGTCAGGTAACTTTTCCTTACAGCTCTTAACCCGTCGCCACGTCCTGGACTCTTTGAAGGTCGGCAAAGCTAGTACATGTTGCACATCAGTAAACCTAAGGTTGCCATAAATGGTTTTAAGCGTCTCATTGAGTGCCACTCATTGGTGGAAGGTATAATAAGGAGACATGGACAGGGGAGGAGAGGTAACATGTTTAAATCTGTATGCATTCTTCCACTCAGTGTGGCATCTGAAGAGGAAGGGTGAGGAGTGTGGCTACTGGTGCTGCATGGCCTCTTAGAAGGCCAACAGTGTTGCTGAGGCATGTTAGCACACATTCTGCCTCTTAGAAGGTTGCTTCATTGAGTGCAAAAGTGAAGTGACATTGCATTGAAATTTTGGTAAACATTGTCAGGGTATAGCAAAGGCACTTGCCCTTCATGCTTTGGTGAGAATATATGAATACTTCATTTATATCAGTTATATAATTATGAATAAATAAAATATTTATGTATTCTCATCATAGCTTGAAGTGCAAGTGCTTTTGCGACACCACACTTAAATGTATGTTTTTTCTATCTATACGTTTTTCAGAGATCATTTTTGATACATTAGCTATGCCTCGCCATTCGAAATGTTTAAATTTAGAGGAAATCAGAACCGCCCTCAAGGAGGTGGATTTGGAGTCAGAAAACTTCAGCGATGGGGTATCTATGGCTGTGCACGAGGAGTGGGCTGATGAGAATGCAGAGTTCCAGAAGGAGAAGGCCACCGACTCATCTGTCTCCACCCTGATGGGGGCCTTCAAGGTGAAGAAAGATGAGGACCCCTCCACCAACAGGGCATCCTCCTCGACATTGGTCCCGCTGCCTTCTGAATTAGTGGCCACTGCCACGATTGTTTTGCTACCGCTGCCACCACCTGCTTTGCCGCAACCCCCTGCTTTGCCGCAACCCCCTGCTTTGCCGCAACCACCTGCTTTGCCGCAACCACCTGCTTTACCGCAACCACCTGCTTTACCGCAACCACCTGCCTTGCCACCACCATCTGCCTCACCACCCGCACCTGCTATTGCCTCTTCGTCAACATCTGCCACTGCTGACCTTGTTTTTTCTAGTGACAACGAGGATGGTGGCAGCAGGCCTAATAGCGCTTTGCCTCCATGTTTAGCGGATACGAACGTTGCTGACATTCCAGGGGATACAGGAGGTGGAAACATCATTGGTGTAAGAAGATTGATCCAGCCCTTGTCAAAGTGCCCCAAGATCCCCTGGAAGAAGTCAGGAAAAAAAAGCATTCACTATGTCCCATGGATTTCAACCCCAAAAATCCAGGGATCCAAGTTAGTATTACCAACGAGTTTGATGAAGTGGATGCTCTCATGCTGTTTATGCCGGATGATATTTGGGAGACCATTGCATATGCCGGATTTGGGTTGTCGGGGGCTAGCAGAAGCAATACTACATGCAGGGGAGGGGCTGGGGGGATAAGTTACGACTTCATCATCATCATCATCATCATCATCATGGTCATCATTATCATCTTGGTTTTCATCTAGCAGCGAGCGACAGGTCATCATCCATCATTTGACGAGTACCTGAACTTTTGTTGTGCTCTTGTTTTTCTTGTTTGTAAAAATTAGGTTTTTGCTCATAACTTCTGACCTATTTCTTGTAGGTAAAAAAATAGAGGTATCATTGCATTCAGCAGATTAAAATCTATACGAATACATCATAACAATACACAATACTACTATAGGGATGAAAAAAAAATTATTTTCAACAATTTGTGTGGATTTTTTTTCGAAAATGATCAAGAATCCGCAGATTTCCTCCTCGGCAAAAAACAATACCATCATTGCATTCAGAAGAAAAAGCTTTATGTATATAAACAGCCTATGCAGAAAATGAACTAAAAAACTATAAAAACTGATTATTTTTTATAAAAATGTTTATAAGTCCGGAACTATTGAACCAATAAAAACAATTTACATACCACAAGATTTAGTAGGTCAAAATCTATGACAATGCATCATAAAAAACAGGAAAATCCCATAGAAAAAAAAAGGCCAGTGATTTTCTAATTTTTTTCGTATTTTACAAAAATAAAATCTCAAATTCTGTAAAATTTTGTTGGGCTAGCATCATTTTTTTTTCACTGACAAAAAGAGCAACCCTTCCCCTTTACAATGAACTCACAACGAAACTGCTAACTTGAATAATGAATGTACAGTAAGCAGTCAAGTTTACCCATTTTTTCATTTCTTCCGTTAGGGCGGCCAAGTGGAGACGGGTTACCAAACTTTCCCCTGCTTGTTACCATCTTTCAGTTTTTACCTTATCCAATTCATTATTAGCAGCCTCAAGCACTCCTAAATACCACAAACTTTTGATAAACAATTCTTGTCTCAATTTTTATTTACAACCACCTGGAGTGTTTCCATAGAGACCCTTATAAACACTCTTACTTGCCTACAGTTTCTCTTCATCTTAGCTAATAATGCTGAAATGTGAGCACAGAGTAGCTGCAATGTATTGATGACTGTTCCCTGGGCAGCCAACATTTCCAACACTCCCTCTCTAATCCTCCATGGCTTGCCTACACCTGTTCAATTTCAGAAAAATAAAATTGCTTCAAATGAAGCTTTCCTATTTTATTCAGCATGAATCTGATGACACATAAACTTACGGCACAAACTAAATACTTTTCCAGCCATCATTATAAGTTTATTCAGGTATTTAAGTTCAAAGACTTCTCTGACACGATCGTGTGCACACAAAATAGTGCACACGATCTGTCAAAAGTCAACATCCAAAAAGTTTGAATGAGTGCTGCACAAAATTTTAATTGATATAAAAATATCATCATATAATATTACTTATTAAATCATTGTGTTCACATGATGAACATGTGATGACTGTGATCATTTATGAATTCTTCCCATCTAAACCTTACGCATGACCAAATGAAATTACTATATTCATCTCGATGATACCCTCATCTAGTTTTTGCTTCATATAGTGAGGTAATGGAACTTCTTTCAATAATACTCTAATGAAGTGTTATGACTTGTAACAGACAGTAAATTTCCAGCTACACAATAATAATGATTACGGATTTATCTCTTACATAACAAGTGTCAATTATATGCAAAATGCTAACAGCATTCCCATCATCCTGAAGGACATTTTTCTATGAAATTGTTTTAAGAGCAACACAGTATTGCTGTAATAATGCAGCTTCATGTAGAATTTTTTGAATGCAACAAGGTAACCTTAGCATTAAGGGGATCTCCTACTCTGGACCTTACTTTTTTCAAATTTTGCTCTCAGTATTTCTATTGCAACTAGGGAAATGAAAATGCTTACCGATATGTAAAATTGAATTCCAAACATATTTGTGTCCATAAAAATTTTCGATTTTTGCAATAGAAAAAAAATTTATCGTGCAAACATATAAAATTATTTATATTTTTGCGCAAAACTCTATTCCTTCAACTTTCAGAGTAGATGCTTGATTTTGGTCTCATTTCATGAAGAAAGAACGTGGCAACTCGAAAATGTAGGATTATTTTGAATTTTGAATTTAAAAAAATGATAATTTATCCAAAAAATTCTAAATTTTCTTAATTTGGTGTAATTTTTCAAATTTCAGTATCTGCATTTCTATTTCAACTAGGAGACCAAAATACATACCAAAATGTGAAATTGAATTCTGAACAAATTTGCTTCCATAAATTTTTTTCAATTTTTGCAATAGAAAAATTTATTGTGCAAACAAACATTCATTTTATTAATGCATACACTTGCGCAAAACTCTACTCCTTGTACAATTTTCAACATAGAAGCATGATTTTGGTCTCATTCGACATAAAACAGTGGGAACAGCATAGAGAAGAGGAATTCCATTTGAATTCCAACTTAGACTTTCATGGTAAAAAAATCTGGGACTGTTTAAGGGGATGGAATGGTTTTATAATACTTCAAAATTTAAAAAAAAACACTTAAGGAGCGAAGTAAGATTGGAGGGATTTACAACATGTTTAGAACATTCGAATGGACGTTCAGAGCAAGAAGAATTTCTAAAAAACCTAATTTTCCAGCTAACATTGTGTATGAAGACGATTAATTTTTTGTTTGATTTACAATGAACTGGTCTACAAAATTTAGATCTAGTTTTCTGATATCGTTTCAAAAAAATTTAAAAAGCGTTTGACTTTTTTACAACAAAATATGTTTACTTTCAGTTATTACTGACATGGCCATCAAAAAAATTCTAATTAACTCATCAAAAACAACTACGCAGGTTTATGGTACTCACCTTGATCTTTACAATGCAAAAAAGATCTCCCTATGTAAAAAACTGTTGGAGAAATAATTGAAAAACTGAAACGCTTTTTTCTCATAAAAAGTTTTTTTTCAGGTGTGCGGCTCAATTTCTCCTACAGTTTTTCACTTACAAAGGAGATCTCTTCAGCATCATAAAGATCAAGGTGAGTCCTATACATTTAAGATGTAGCTTTTTGATCAGTTGATGAGAATTTTTCTATTCTTATGTAAAGAAAAATATTGAAAAAAAGTTTTATATTAAAAATTTTTTCAATTTTTTGAAGCAATATCAAAAATTGGATCTCAAATTTATAGATCAATTCATTTTGATTTGAACAAAAAAACTAATTGTCTCTTTGTATAATGTTGACCGAAATTAGGTTTTTTAAAAATTTTCCTGCGAGGGGGGAGGGGGGTATGGGCGAATTTATAATTTTTTGGGGCTCTGAACAACCATTCAAATGTTCCCAATATGTTCTGAATACCTCCAAGCTCATTTTGCTCTGGAAGTATTTTTTATTATTTTATAAGTTTTATAAGGAAAAACCATTTGGTCCCCTTAAAAACATTTTTGGAAAAATTTATCAATAGTATTTTTTTCTAATTTGATATTCAAAATAACTACATTTTCCAGTTGTCCCAGTCTTTCTCTAAAGAATGAGATGAAAAATAAGCTTCTACATTGAAAATAATAGGAGGAGTAGGGTTTTACACAAATAAATAAATAATTTCATAGGTTTGTGCAAAAAATTTTTTCTATTGCAAAAATAAAAAATTTTTATGATGCATATATGTTTGGAATTCAATTTTACATATCTGTATGCATTTTTGTTTCCCTAGTTTCAATAGAAATGTGAAAACGAAGATTGAACAATTAGGTCAATCACGTGGATTTTAGGGTAGGAGATCCCCTTAAGAAAAAGTCAAAAAATGTGATACACAAACATTCCACCTATATTATCAGTCCCTGAGAAACATTTAATTGATTTTCTAGCATGGGCAATTTTTTCATCACTCAAATATAAATGCATTCATTGATGAAATCTCTGCTTTGACAATTGTCTCAGTGACAACCCACAATGCGACAGAGGATGCCAATGCGTGTCAGTCAGCAAATGATGGTTGAGAGGCTAGGGTTGGGAATTATAATTATTATAATTATATAAGAAAGTTTTAGCCTCCCTTAACCACGACAAAGATGTTCTAAGAGAGGAAAGAGGAAGGCACCATTTAGTATGGAGTTGAGGAAACGAGGAATCTACGCACGAGGTGCACAAAAACAGTAAGCTAGGAAAGAAGTTCATGAAACAAGAAAAAGTTGAAGAAGAAAGTAGTAGGTGCTGAAAAACAGGACAGCAGTGAACCAAAAAAAAGATGGTCCATAACAAAACAAAAACCTATTTTATTACAACAAAAAGGAAGCCTACATAACCTTTAGTTCGGGCCCTCACATGGTTCCCCTGGGAGCGCTATTTCCCATAGATACAATAGTTGTATCCCCCTGAGGGGGCTAGGGTTGGGAAATAGCCATTTAAGGGGACCGTCCGGGGCCAAATTGGGTCCCCGAATGGAAATGCGTGTTTTTGTTGAAAAAGGATCCTTAGGGGGTGGGTTATTGTGCCATGAAATTTTATGGCGCTACGGACGCTAGAAACCCCCCCACGGGGGGTCCAAAGGGGACCGAATAAACATCATTTTTGGACCCAATTTTTTTTCTTGATGAAAAAGGATCCTTAGGGGTTGGGTTAGTGTGCCATGAAATTTTATGGCGCTACGGACGCTAGAAACCCCCCACGGGAGGTCAAAAGGGGACCCCACGGGAGGTCCAAAGGGGACCCCCCCCGGGGGTCCAAAGGGGTCCCCCTCAGGGGGGGGACCCCTCCACGAATTTTTCGAAAAATAATAAAAAACTAAGGCCTGAATCGAAAAAGTGACAGAAGTAAAAAAGGTTTACTTTCAACAAATACATATACTGGCCAATTTTCAAACGAATCGGACGAAAAAAGTTGGTGAGACCTCAATATGACTGAGTACTCAAAAGAACTGTAATATTTCTCTATAATTTTATGCACTATATTTCTTGTGTTTCATTGAAATTGAAGAGGGAAAACGTTGCTCATAATTCGTACATAGAAATAAATCATGGAAACTGCATTCATGTACTAAAATTTTCATGATATTCCAATTCAATGGACATACTTTGTTTTTGGGCTCTAGTGAAAAATTACCGTTTTTACCATTCAAATCCTATGAGGGCATTGAGTTTTGATGCTAGAACAAAACCAAAGACAGTTTTAGAATCCTTGGAACATTTCTAACAAAAGTACATTCTCTTTTCTTTCAAATTCAAATATTTTGAAAAAATATATTGTTCTAAACCCAAAAAAATTTTAAAGGGTTTAGAAATTTGAAAAAAAAAAAAATTCGTATTTCCAAAACAACTAAATGTACTTTTGTTAGAAATGTTCCAAGGATTCTAAAACTGTCTTTGGTTTTGTTCTAGCATCAAAACTCAATGCCCTCATAGGATTTGAATGGTACGTAAATATGCCCCAAAAAACGAATTTTTCGTAAAAAAAAAATAAGGCCTAAATCGAAAAAGTGACATGAGTAAAAAAGGTTTACTTTCACAAAAGACATATACTGGCCAATTTTCAAACGAATCGGACGTAAAAAGTTCAAAAATCCGGACGGTCCCCTTAAATAGCCAATCAATGACAACATATTGTAGTGAAAATATTTCACTACGTGTTTGTACCTCGACGGTACCGCTCTTATGTACATAGCGCTCAGGCCTGCGGCTGCCTGGCTGAAGCTAAAGTTGGCGGCTGCACGACTGAAGCTTGTCAGTTGCGTTAGGACCTTCATACAGTGCACTTGTCTGCAAGCAGGCCAATAAAGCAGCTTTTGCCTGATGCTCGTGAGTCTGGTGCCATGCTTGGCGATTCCTATGCTCCCTTTTACTATTGTACCTTAGTGGTCTCTTGAGTTGTGCGGGGTTGTGGTCGGCGGGAGAGTTACGATCTCGTGCGGAGAAACGGCTCATGCAAGACACGCTTTGAGTTTATACATTTTCCACTTACCGTTTTAAATATAATCTTTTTTACGTATCCGTGCCGTACCTTAACCTAGTATCTGGGCCTAGCTATTTAGCCTGAATAGCTAACCCCTGCCTGGTCGGCATCCTGACGGGTCGGCTTCCTAGAGGTGAGACAAAGAACAGGCCGGTCTCGCAACAATATAAAATTTATATATTTCTCTGACTGAATGTTGCTGAACAGAGGAACTAGTTATCAATAACAGATTTGATATCTTTCAGAACAAATTAAATATGGAAAAAGGAACTATTTATTTGATTGATTGGAAAAATCTTAGAACTTTTCAATCCTGAAATATTATTAACCCATTAGGGCCTATACGTAGATTTTTCTACCCTCCATAAAAAGTGTTATAATTTAGCTCAAATCTAATTTTAACGTTTCCTACAAGTTTATGCATGCGTTGAAGACTTGAGCTAGGTAAGAACACGTTCTGCAGTTGGTTGTTTACATAATCGAACAGTGCATGCAGCATAGTGGACGCACGTCCCAGCACAACTCACTCATGAGTATAAGCTTTGGTATTTCTTACAGTATGACCATTTGTTGTTGTGTGGATGATCAAAACAAAGTTAAGTGATTAATTTACAAATCGGAATGTATTTTTACCATTAAAAATAACAAAGTGAAACGTGATTTTCTATTCAAATTTTTCATATATATTTTTCTACGCTCAGGCACTAGGGCATGTAAAGTGCTGCAGAATTGCAGCTTAGGTTGCTTTGAGCAGTGTGTCTTTTTTACCACATGCTATTACAACATGACTAGCTTTATGCAATCATTTATGTTAATATTGTTACTGTGTTAGTAAGTGCTTTTATGTCATGGATCGTCAATAAAATACTCTAACACAAATAGACGTTTATGTGTGCTTTTTCCCCCCACAGAATAAATACAGATGAAGTAGCAAGTTTTATGGAAGAATTTCATAATACTGAAGAATTTTACATGGGCTTCTCAGAAGTAAACGAATAGTCTGATGGCAATAGTGACTAATCAGATGAAGAAACAGAAGGCAATTTCAAAAGAATCAGTCAACTTCTCCTTCAAGCTCCAGTTCTTATTGACCAGGATGAAGAGAAAGACATTGAAATGGAAGAGAGTCTCAATCCTAAAGCTTAAAGGAAAACACAGAGAAAGTAGCTAAATAAAAAAAAAGGAAATTACCCTTTCACAATCATGTAGTACAACATTGCCATCTAATGAAGCCATGTCATCAGAAAGTCCACAGAACTTCTATGAATTGTTCAAATTCAGTTCAAGCATATTTGTATGGAGCACAGCATAATAAAACTTTAGGTGTAACAGCAGAAGACTTGAAAGTTTTCCTTGGAGGCATGTTTCACTCTACTATCCAAACATTACCAACAAAAAAGAAATTCTGGCTTCAGATAATCACATTCTCAAGTTTCAAACAGCTTGAGAAAGAATTAGGTAAATCTGAAGGAGATGACAGTTGTCGATTTTCCACTTTTTGGTGCCTGAACCTAATTAATTGAATGAAAATAAACAAGTTTTCTTCTATTCTTTTTTCGTCTCAAATGAGTATTTCACGATTTATAGCGGTAAGTTTAGTTTTGTCATTGATGACGAATGCGCTCGAATAAACAGCTACTCATCGATTTTCAAATTTTTGTTGCTTGAAACATGGTAATAACATCGAAATAAACAACTTTTATTCTATACACTTTTTTCGTCAAATGAGTATTTAACGAGGTATAGCGGTAGGTTTGGTTTCGTCTTTCAAGACAGAGCGCTGGAAGAGAGACGCCATTGCAGTATTGCCATACAGCTCGATCCAAGAATTTCTTTCCGCTTCAAAGACTGGAGTTGCGGTAAGTCATTTACCGCTATAACTAATAAAATACTCATTTGAGACAAAAAGTGCATAGAAGAAAACTTGTTTATTTTGATCTAATTAACTATGCTAAGGCATCGAAATTTACAAAATCGACAACTGTCATCTCCTTCAGATTTACCAAGAATTATTTTCTCAATATTTTGCATCATATTTTGGAGATAACATACCAACAGATGAATGTGCTGCCAAACCATTACTTGAACACCTGCAGAGCAAATTCATCAAACATGAAAGTTTTTCTGAATACGTTGCAATAGATGAAAGCATGATACTTTTCTTTGGAAACGACTTTGCCAAACAATTTCTCCAAAGTAAACCCATTTGTTTTGGCTTTAAAATTTGGATGATGTGTTCCAAGGGGGATGATTTGCATTTATTTGATTTCTACCTTGAAAGAAATGAAACCCAAGCAATTTCTATCATCTTCTATTTCTACATCAATGTAGTCTGCAAAACGAAACAATTGGAGTGCAAGAAAATATAAATCTGTTCTTTAGCCAGTTTGCATTTAACTCTACAATGCAAATATGGGATATGTTGATGTTATGGACCAAGCTGTTGCCACATTCAGGATGAGAATGCAACAGAGAAAATGGGGAAGGCCAGTTTTTCCGATGTGCTGACAAGTCACTGTAAATAATGCATACTAGCAAATGAAAAAGAAAGGCACATCACTGTCTCGGTATAAGTGTTTAGAAGCCCTAATACCCTCTATTTCTGCAAGTCTAACAGACAATAGTTGGCAAGGAAGTTAACATCAAGGCTGACAGACATAGTAAGACCACAAAAGCATTACATAACATTTACTCTTGGCATTCAGACCAGCTGGTTTCAACTAAAACAATGTCATTATCAATGAATACCATCTGTAAACAGAAAAAAAACATACATACCGTTTATTTAAAGTAGAGAAATATATAACAGTGAAACATAAAGAAATTCTAAGATATAGTGAATAGAGGAGCGGCAGATTGGTCAATATTTAAAACAGGCCTAAGTTTAGAAATGTACAATGATTCTAAAATTCGCAAATCAGTATTAGAAGTAATATCTAAAATTTTAAAATGATTCAGAGATAGAGGATGATTGTTGTCGTCACAGTGCTGTCTAGGGGATGAATGAGGTGCGACTGAAAGCGGGAGTTTGGTTCGGAAAGATTAGCCCAAATGTTGATAGAATCTAATGGCGGACTGTTTCTGCGTACTCCCAATGTAGGAGCTCTGGCAAGCTCCGCATTGAAATTCATAAATAATATTGGAGAGTAACACAGAAGGCAGCCTGTCTTTGAATTGAAAAAAGTTTTTAATAGAGTGATTATTCTTTAATGATATAAGGAAATCCAAATGTGGGTAATACTTCGCTAAAACATTACTAAAATATTTGGTCATTGAGTATGAATTTGGACCATTGAATGGCAGTGATACGAATATCTTCCGCTTATCCACTGTGCAAACCGGAGGTTTCGGTACAAAAATCTTTTTAAGGAATTTACGACGAATATTATCGAACATCGTATGTGGGTAACCATCATTTTTAAAATAGGCACCTATTTTAAAATAGGTGAAAAAATGCTGAGGGAAGATGACAATGAATATGCTCTATGAATAAGCGTTTTGATACTATTGATTTTGAATATCATTCGGCAGAAACTGAAAAAACTGCACCCTAGACCAGTAAAAGTGGGCTTTCGATAGATTGAAGTGGAAAAAGTTGCATCAGATTTTTGAATTTTGACATCTAAAAATGCTAGAGAGTTGTTTGATTTGCTTTCCATAGTAAAATTTATATTTGGATGATACGTATTTACATGATTTAGGAATGAATGAGCATGCGTTTGGTCATTAAAAATAGCAAAGGTGTCATCAAGGTCACGTTTGTAAAATATGGGTTTGAACGCCATTGGGCACTCTGCGAGAAATTTAGTTTCTAAATGACACAGAAAAATATTAGCTAAAATAGGGGCAAGGGGGTTGCCCATTGCAAGTCCTTCGATTTGTTTATACAGTTTGCCTTGAAAGTAAAAATAGGTTTCAGTCAATCATCCTCTATCTCTGAATCATTTTAAAATTTTAGATTGTACTTCTAATACTGATTTGCGAATTTTAGAATCATTGAACATTTTTAAACTTAGGCCTGTTTTAAATATTGACCAATCTGCCGCTCCTCTATTCACTATATCTTAGAATTTCTTGATATTTCACTGTTATATATTTCTCTACTTTAAATAAACAGTATGAATGTTTTTTTCTGTTTACAGATGGTAGCCTATTCATTGATAATGACATTGTTTTAGTCAAAACCAGTTGGTCTGAACGCCAAGAGTAAATGTTTTTATATAATGCTTTTGTGATTTTATTCATACTGGAAATATGCTACCCGCGAAATTGTGCAATTTCACATAGTAAGACATGATTGCAAGAACCACTGGATTGTGCAGAATGAAAAGCTAAGGTGTGCAGACAATGCCAAGGCAGGGCATCGTTCATGTGCAGATAATGTGATGTTGGCCTTCATCCAAGATGTTTCAAAGCATTTCACATACCTACATGAGCACTTTGCCATGCTTTCATTAAGCGTGATGGTGGTAAACATTTTATATGTGTCAAATCTCCTGTTATTGATGTCACAGTGCGTTAGCGAATGGAAAATTGTTGAACATTGTTGTATCATAAATTTCTATCTAGGATAGCTTTTGATGTTTTTGCTTGAAATTAAAAAAAGTACATTAATTTTCTTCTGTACTTGGGTAGAATTTTGCCAGGAATGCCTGGTAAGAAAGAAAAATAAAAAAGAAAAACAGTTTATTTCTAATAGAGATGGTACAAAAGTACCATCATTGGTTTTTAAAATATCTTAAAATTAATACACTTAGATGATATGTAGTGATCGCCCTCAGCCGTACTTCAGCCTAATTTCATAAAATATTAAAAAACTAAAATCCTAAAATTAAATTATACAAATGTAATTATTTTTACAATTTTACAAGACCAAATTAATTCGATTAAACTCAAAATTTTACCAAAAATGTGTTTTCGAAAATATTTGCCGATCACGTTTGCGTCAGTCACTTCCGTTGGAAACATTCGCGCAGAACCACTTCGCAAGCTCGATAGCCATTTTCCAGGCAGACTGCTCATTTCACGTTGTGTGTTCTTCAGATATTAGTTCTTGGGCCCCAGAGGGGCAATTAAGAACCTGCGAGGCCGACACACAAAACACCACCAACAACCCTCTATTAACGTTTCTCAGATTCACTTGAGAGCGTATAATTAAATTCATTCGGAACGTTCTCAGATCCACGTGAGACGTTCCCCTAAATCTATTCAGCCGAACGGCTAACCTCATACAAATTAAGCCACAAGGCTCACAGGCAGAAATCCCGCCAGGGAAACTGCCTCTTTTAAGACACCATCCATTAACCAATTATCACCGTACCTGCGGATACTTACACCCACAAATACATTCTCGCCTGGATCCACAACGGATTCCTTCTAGCCACGGCACCGGCTAGCACGTCACCTGACTGGACCTGGACCTTCTTCCTCAAGAAGCGGATCCACCTCCCGGCGGCCGTAGCCGCGGCACCCAGAGACGACCAATAAAGTTCAAAAAGGCGAGATGTTAAAGTTCAGTCATTATCCTACAGAGAACTATCTCGTGCAAGTCGAAAAATAGGTGCCAGTAGAGCAACCCGAATACCGTCACACACCTCCTTCTGAGGTAGTCAGATGAAGTCATTAGTTTAGTAAGTGTTGCCGTTCGATGGCAACTGGTGGCCCTTATTCAAAGAACCCCAACCTTGTCTATTAATCACTCTTGAATCAAACCATTCTAACAGCTTGTCTTGAAGCTTCAATGCTATCATTTTAAACAACTTCGCCACTTGGGAGAAGTTCATAGATACACACACACACACACACACACACACACGAGTATTATAAAACTCGTGTCACTAGTCAAAAAGAAATGGTTGAGGGCAATGTACTCCTAATCTAACTTAATCTACATGTGATAATACATGTAATGATAATTATAAGAGAAAACACAATTTCATGGACGATGCATTTTCATTGTGGGGTGAAAACACTTTTGACAGTTTTACATGTACATGACATAAAACTTCGCAATTCTTGACGCCAGGAAATAATATATGAAATCGCTTGTTTCGGTCAATGTTCACAAGTGTCATTTTAAGGAAGCATGAAAAAAAAATAAACAAATATATATCCATATACACACATACGTATGCATGGGTGTATATATCCATACACACACACACATATATATCTATATACATACACATATATGTACACATAAGCATGAGGACCAAGAAGATTATAAGTTTTGTATTTCTGATTCAACAATTTTAACATAACGGTTATTAGTTAATAAGCATTTTATTTAAATATTAATTTAATGATCGCACATCAAATGTATAGTTTTTACATGAATGCTTTACAATAATAAAAAGATGATGAGTTAGGTAATGTTACAAGTTGAGAGTGAACAGAAAAAAGACCATTATCTCTAGTAAGATGCTAGTTATCAGTCTAGTACACACATATGTGCACGTATACATGTAGATATATACACATACATATTCACACACATACCCACGCACATACTTACATCAAACTCGTAAGCATACACGAACGCATTTCTATGCATCGAGGCAATGCATACGCATTCTACAGAGTGTCATACGCATTGCGTGCACAAGTACACATATACACAAGTAAGCATGTGCGCATATATCAGTGTAAACTAGTCAGTATAAACCAGAATTCCAATCGAGGGAAACGGAGAAAATATCTTTTATTATGGCATGAATTTTATAAAATTTTGTACTAAAAATAGTGGCACAAAACAGTCTACCTAAGTCAGAAACATGAAAACGATTGTGGGGCATGAATAAGAAAGAAAACATTAATGTCCTAAAATGGTTTCATATAAGAAAAAAAATCACATTATCTTTGAAATATGGCGCAAATTGTTGGTAATTGATAAACAAACATAGGTATCACATTATTATAAGCATGTAACTATAAGCAGAATAAGCATATTACTGCAGTATAAATGGATGATCACACAAATTTTTTTTTTACATGGATGCTTTACAATTTCATATTAGAAAAAAACACATTATCTTTGTAATATGATGCAGAATGTTTGCAATTGATAAACACACACACACACACATAGGTACCATGACGGTCTAGTTTGATGCTTGCACAGAAACGGAGAGGAATGACATAAAATGCAACCTTTGACTGGTTGATCTACTCTAGTGCACACTGGTGTACGTGCACATATACACACCCATATGCGCACATACACCTATATACGTACACACATATACAAGTAAGCATGTTTGCAAATGACAACGTTTAGGCGGTCAAATCATAATACCTATGCATACTTCAAAACTGTTGTGTGATGTCTTGAATTATAAAACAATGAGCAAGGGAGATTGTTCAGCAATGGAGATACCAGGCAAATGAGATTCGTCAGTACTTATTCAGTATGTTCTGTAACTAAGAATTATTTTTGAGACATAAGATGACGAGTTATTTTGGCTTTGAATTCTCTCGGTCTTTGAGGGACTTTAATACTCAGGGGAAGTTTGTTCCACAGTAAGGCGCCTGATATGGACAGAGCCTTCTGCCCTAAGTGAGATGAACAATAGTTGACTAAGACATTATTGTTTCTGTTTGGTTTTTGATTGGTTACAGTGGGTGGATGGAAACGCACTATCTCAGCATTGCTCTGAGGAAGATATAAGGAGGAGAATACGTATTGGGCCTTCTGCATGAGGAGCCTTTCTTGGATAGGAATCCAGCCGAGTTTATTGAGGAGAGGGGTTACGTGATCATTTCTTTTGAAATTACCGTTGCATACCACCTTGGCCGCAAAGTTCATGCACTTTTTCAAGTTCCTTTGAAGGTATTGAGGTAGGTCTCCCCATACTAGGTTGCAGTAGTCAATGCGCGATAACACCAGCGATTGAATGGCTAATAATCTGGACTCTTCGTCTAGCATACTCTTTGTGCAATGAAAAAACATCAAAGTTCCATAAATTTTGATGCAAGTATTCTCAACATGAGATTTGAAGGACATGTTTCTATTGAACCAGATACCTAGATTTTCAACTTTTTCTGATGCATTAATTTTATCATTTCCAACTGCAAGAGTAAGATCTGAAGTTTCTTAATTGCATTTTTGGATCCAAAATAATGCATTGTGTTTTATTAGCATTTAATTTGAGGCCATTTTGGTCGTACCATGATTTCAGGCTAGTCAGTAAAGCTTCGGCTTTAATTTGCGTCTGTGGTATTTCCGATACAGAACTTGTTATTGCAATTTGAACATCATCTGCATACATTGAGATCCGTGTGTTAGAAGGCATTGGAGGGAAATCATTAATAAAAATAGAAAACAGTAGCGGACCAAGAATGGATCCTTGGGGAACGCCAAAATTGTTTTGAATAAATGGACACAATTTGTTTTCTATGCGGACTGCATGAGATCGATTTGACAAGTAACTTTCAAACCATTGCATGTCTATTCCCAAGTTCAGTATTTTACGTAGAAGTCTTTCA
This sequence comes from Morinoia aosen, assembly GCA_030386875.1. Lineage (NCBI taxonomy): Eukaryota > Metazoa > Arthropoda > Malacostraca > Amphipoda > Talitridae > Morinoia > Morinoia aosen. The sequence continues at coordinate 2,966,884 of CM059558.1, read as the reverse complement.
TGTTGGACGCTATCGAACGCCTTAGAGAGATCGAGTAATAGCAAGAGTGTTACATTCTTTTGATCGATGTCACTGTATATTTTTTCAGATATATTGAGCTTGAGTGCTAGTATTTCTTCTATAGGCATATTGATTTTGGTGGAGTAGATTTGACTTGTCAAGGTGAAATGAAAGTTGATTTGTCACCACTTTCTCCAATAGTTTGGACATGACAGGCAAAAGACTGATGGGCCTGTAGTTTGATGCTGTATTTAGGTCACCACTTTCATGCAACGGTCTAATAATGGAGTTTTTCCATTGGTTTGGAAACGTGTTGGTTACTATTGATGTATTAATTCTCAGACAAATCCATGGTGCTGTAACAGGGAAACTGTCTTTGATATATTGAAGACTGATACCATGATGTCCAACTGCTTTTGTGTTTTTAAGTGAGTATAAGATGTTTCGTAACTCCAAAAAATGGACAGGGCGTGGTCTCCACTTGACATCAGTCCTCGAGGGTGCAGTGGGGCATGAATTTTAAATTGTTGTTTCATCTGGATTGGTACACACCTCACAGAAAACTAGAGCCCCTACTTTTGAAAAGAATGTGTTGAAATCCATGGCTGTTGCCAAGGGATTTTCAAAATTACTTATGCGATCTAAATTTTTATATGGGGCTACCTCACTAATGATTTTCCTAGTTCGTTTTGGGTTATTTTTAGCCGTTATCAGTGCCTGGTGGGAGTGAGTTTGTTTTGCTTCAGTGATTTTCTTTCGAAGAATTTTTTCATGTTCTTTATATCTTTTGTATAAGGTACTAAAAAAAAATGATGAATCTTTGACTTTACAATATCTCACCTTCTATCTGTACTAACTTTATTAAATGTATAATGTACATCAGGTACAACATCTAAAGAATTTCTGCCAAGTTTTAATGTCGTACTACTATTTCTCGACTTTTGGCCCTAATGAGTCAAATTAAATTAAATATCCTCCTGCTGAGATGCACTTTTTCTCCAATTTTATTTTCAGGATATTCTTCAATACAATTTCATCCACTTATAATAATAAAATAAACCTAAAAGAACCACACTATTTCCTGAAGCATGCAAAGAATTATAGACAATATTTTAAACAGCTCATTATAAAAATATTTTCATGTTTATATTAAGAATAAGAATTTATATTAAATCACTGTTACAATTCACTCATGGGAAAACAGTGTGATTTCTCCTGTATTCAAAAATTAATATAGTGAAATATATTATTACTCATATTGCAATAAATAGTTTTTTCACAAATATTGACAATTTGAACTTTGTACTTCAACTCATTACATAAGCATTGAATAAAACAAGCTAATGATCAAGTTTTAACAATAAATAAACTCAAGCACTCCCTCTGTGTTATTAAAATTTCAAGACTAGAAATAATAACCATTACCAAAGAACTAGTATCAAGAAAATGGCCTCTCCAGTAACCAGTGTATAATAGAGTAGGTAGCCCTACACTAGAGCACAGTATAGGTTCCACATAGACACAACACAGTCACAGTGCTGACCAAAATAGACAATGTAATGACACATCAGTTTAGGTAAATAGTTCACTCACCTCTTGGATACCTTAACTTGAATACTCAATTCTTAGGCCTGTGGCTAGTAAGAGTAGAGCGGAGATAGGAGGGAATATATAGTAAAAGAGTCGAGTAAGATTAAGTACATTAGTTTAGAAATTAAGAAGTTAGATACCAACCACAGTAGGTAATTATATACACACTCGGCCAACATTTACTTGTTGTTGAACCCGAGACCCATAGAAGACTGCCTGCGAGTGTTGCTCTCTCGAGCGTTGCCGACTTTTGGTCTCTCTAACTAGAACTTACACTACTCGCTATATTACACCCCTCCCTCCTTAATTAGAAACCCCCCCCCCCTTTGTAAACCCTACCCCCTTATTGTACCTAGTCAATCCTAAAGGTCTAATCTCACCACAGGCTTCCGAGCTCGGCTAGACCTGCGTGATATGCTAGCACTTGGAGGCTCATGCAACATGGCCTCCTGGGTGGGAATCGAGTAGTCATGTAATTCTGGGTCAGGTTCACTAATCGAAGGTGGTGGGTGTGGATTTTGAGCAGGTTGTGGAAACACAACGGTTTCCTCCGTGGGTTGTTCCAAGGGTTCAGGGATGGTGTTCGAGCAGGTAATGACTTGGTCCTGGTGTCGACGAACGACCTCTCCCCCCTTCAGTTGGCACTTGTAGGATACCGGGCCCGTTTTCTCAATGGTGGTAGCAGGGGTCCATTTTGGGGAACCCGGTGTGTATTGACGGACCATCACAGGTGCCTCAGGTGGAATGTCAACCGCGCGAGACCCTGGGTGGTATCTTTTCTGAGCGTCCTGGCGTTGAGCGACCTTGGACGCGATTGCTTCTGATGGCCAAAGTAGATCAAGACGGGAGCGAACTTTCCTGCCTAGCATCAGCTCGGCCGGTGTAACACCTGTTGTCGAGTGGGGTGTCAGCCGATAGTTGAACAGAAACCTGTCTAGTGCTAGGCGTAGGGGTTCCGTTGACTTCCGTATATTCTTCTTGAACGTTTGTACCATACGCTCTGCTTGTCCATTTGTTGACGGATGATATGGTGCGCTTGTAATATGCCGCATACCACATGCCTTAACGAATTCTTGGAATTCTGCCGATGTGAAACACGTTGCATTGTCAGAAACAATTGTTACCGGAAATCCAAATGTTGCAAAAGTGTGTTTCAGGCACGAGATCGTTTCGCTAGAGGTTGTAGTAGTTGTGGGAAAAATTTCAACCCACTTAGAGTGTGCGTCCACGATCACTAGATAGTGTTTTCCATTCATTGGGCCCGCGTAGTCGATGTGTATGCGATGCCAAGGATTCGCCGGCCATTCCCACGGATGGAGTTCAGCTTTCGTCGGTGCGGCTCGAGTGCTCAGGCACTCGCTGCATGACTTAGTTGTTTCTTCTAGATCTTTATCCAGAAGGGGCCACCTCACGTAGCTGCGGGCTAATTCCTTCATCCTGGATGATCCTGCATGGCCAGAGTGAAGTTCATCCACAATGGCTTGTCTGAGAGCTTGAGGTACAATGATTCTTGCTCCCCAGAGCACACAGCCATTTTGTGTGGACAATTCATCTCGCCTCCTAGTATACAGAGCGAGATCAGGGTCACCAATTACCGTCGAAGGCCAACCTACTTGGCAGTATTTGTATACCTTTGAAAGTACTGGGTCCCTTAGGGTGCCGTCGCGAATGTGGGTGCTGGTGACTGGAGCTGACTCGAGGAAGTTTACTAAGGACGTCCATTCCGCAGGAATGGGTGTGGCTTCCTCGGGAGTTGTCAAGGGTAGACGACTGAGAGCATCAGCCGTGCCCAACAGCACGCCAGACCGATGACGCAAGGTGAACTTGTAGGATTGAAGCAGAAGAGCCCACCTTTGAATGCGCCCGGATGCCATCGGAGGAATGCTTCTACCCGGATCAAATAGTCCTAACAAAGGTTTGTGGTCCGTAACCACAGTGAAATCCTGTCCCCACAGGTAGCAGTGAAATTTTCGAAGTGCGTACACCATAGCTAGGGCTTCTTTCTCAGTTTTTGGGAGTAGTTGCGTTCTGTTGTTGTTAGAGTTCGGGAGGCAAAATAGGCGGGGCGTTCAATTCCATCAATAAGGTGACACAGCACCGCTCCCACACCATACGCACTACTGTCAGCCACTACCACTATGGGCTTCTGAGGGTCGAAATGGACCAGGGTCTGGGAGTCCAGGAGTGCTTGTTTAGATTTCTGAAATGCTCTCTCCTGGCTTGCATCTCACTTCCAAGGAGTTTTATCCCGCAGTAAGGCATTTAGGGGCTCCAGCATAGTTGCGGAAGATCTTAGAAATTTCCTGTAGATGTTCAATAACCCCAGGTACGCCCTCAGCTGAGTCACATTAGTAGGAGCTGGGGCATTCCGAATAGCAGCTACCTTCTCGGCCGGGGGGTGCAATCCATCCTTGTCGATTTGGTATCCAAGGTAGGATACCCGTGGCACTCCAATTTGGCATTTATCCATTTTCAGTTTTAGCCCTGCCTCCTGTAGTTTAGATAAGACTTGATGGAGACGCTTGTTGTGCTCTTGCTCATTAGTGGCACTTACCAGGACGTCATCCAGGTAGCAGAACACTCCTGGGAGGCCCTGCAATAGTCCTTCCATGGCACGCTGAAATATTCCAGGTGCCGAGGCTATGCCAAAGCTTAACCTATTATAAGCAAACAGACCTCAATGGGTGTTGATCACGGTGAGCTCCTTGGATTCATCATCCAACGGAAGTTGGGCGTACGCTTGAGACATGTCTAGCTTGGAGTTTATAACTCCTCAATCTAACCCGCTAAATAAATCTTCCACTCGGGGTATGGGGTATGTATCAAGCCTAGTGGCTCTGTTGACGGTTAGTTTGTAGTCCCCACATATTCGGATGCTTTGATCAGCCTTGAGCACAGAAACAATGGCCGCTGCCCACCTCGAGTATTGTACAGGGGTGAGGATACCTTCCTGCACCAGTCTATCTAGTTCTGCCTCCACCTTAGGTCTGAGTGAGTAGGGCACATTCCTGGCTTTACAAAACTTAGGTACTATGGTGGGTTCAATCTCGATTCTAAACTTCCTGCCCTTAAAGCAACCTAGACCTGGTTGAAAAAGGTCGGGGAATTTATTTGCTAACTCTTCAGGGCAAGTAGTCAATTTGTTGACATTATTTGCTACTATAGTTAGCCCAAGGAAATCAATCAGGTCCCAACCCAGCAAGGCTGGTCCCTCCCTGTCTACAACCACAATAGTTGCTAGCTGAGGAACCATACCCCTAGATTCACGCTGGATGTTAGCCCTAATCTCCCCACAAACTGATAGTTCAGTTCCCCCATAAGTCCTAAGCTTAACATCAGAAGGTCTCAGCTCAGGTCTTGACTTAGCTGGTATTTTAGAGTAGGTGGCCATTGAAAGGATAGACCTGGCAGCACCTGTATCTACCTCCATCTCTAATGGCACACCATTTAGTAACAATTATATTTTGATCGGGGGTTTCATTTCATCGGCTAAAGAAAATATTTCCCCATAACACCCATGATTGGGGGCTGGGTAGTCTGCACTGGTTCCATTGCTAGTTCCATTAGGGTTAGGGTGGTGTTCCCTCCCCCTTTTTTCATGCATAGCATGCACAAAATTATTTTTGTTGCCTTTAGCAGATTTCTGCCCTTTTGTTAGTTTGGTACAGCATTTTTTAGATGACCTTTTTGGCCACAACCATGACAATTACTGTCTTTATAGGGGAAATCTCTACGCCAGTGCAAACCACCACAGCCGCTGCATGCTGATTTGGGGCTAGCTTGTGCCTGAGTCTTGCCCTGAGGCTTGTACGCAGTTTGCTTAACTCTGCTCTGACCTACATTTAGAATTGAATTTGGTTGCCTCAACCCCACTGTTTCTCTCAGTGTGGTTTCTTTAGCAGTAGCTAGATCCATGGCCTTTTGCCATGTCAGGCCAGCTTCATTCAGCAAGCAATTTTGAATTTCATTACTGAACACACCCAAAATTAATCTGTCCAGTAAGGTTTCTTCTAGCACTTCCTGTTTGAAATTACAGGTATGAGAAAGGGCTTTCAAGCTAGCCACAAAATCACCAATGCTTTCCCCTTGTCTCTGGTTCCGCTTATGGAACCTAAACCTCTTAAAGATCTGATTTCTTGTTGGCTTAAAATGCCGTCTCAACGCTCCCACAATCTCGTCATAAGTAGCATCAAGGATTTTTTTAGGCGACACTAGGTCTTTTACAAGCCTAGCAATTTTTGGACCCACTACTGAAATTTGTGTGGGGGCTGTTTCTGTATCCCCTATTTTGTTTATTACAAAATAGCAGTGTAATCTAGTTTCATAGTCTCCAAATTCTTCCTCTAAAGGATTAAATTCTTCCACTGAACCTATCAATGGCATATTGAATTTTTTTAGTAAGTCAAACACGCTGTGAAAAGTAAAAAAAAATTCACAGCACAAATAGTACAATCACTTGATCAATTCTGAGTTTCTTCACTAGTCTAGCCAGTCTAGCAACACCAGTGAGCAGAACAACAACAACAACAAAAAATTCACTAGGCATATTCTATGTTCCCTCACTAGTCACTACCACTTAGTCACTCCCAGCAGTTCTACCAACATCTCGTCGCCAGTATTATAGAGTAGGTAGCCCTACACTAGAGCACAGTATAGGTTCCACATAGACACAACACAGTCACAGTGCTGACCAAAATAGACAATGTAATGACACATCAATTTAGGTAAATAGTTCACTCACCTCTTGGATACCTTAACTTAAATACTCAATTTTTTGGCCTGTGGCTAGTAAGAGTAGAGCGGAGATAGGAGGGAATATATAGTAAAAGAGTCGAGTAAGATTAAGTACATTAGTTTAGAAATTAAGAAGTTAGATACCAACCACAGTAGGTAATTATACACACACTCGGCCAACATTTACTTGTTGTTGAACCCGAGACCACTAGAAGACTGACTGCGAGTGTTGCTCTCTCGAGCGTTGCCAACTTTTGGTCTCTCTAACTAGAACTTACACTACTCGCTATATTACACAGTGAAAATATTCAAAGATGAAGTCACTATATATGAGGTAAACTAAAATTAAGTATCACTTATGTGTACAGACAATGATCAAAAATGCAGCCACTTAAAATTTGTGAGAAAATCCGGTGGCATATTGAATTTCCTAGCCAAATTACTAAACTTATACAGTCATTCCTCACCTCATAAAAGACCAAACAGATAAATAATTCAAGTTAAAAAACGGTTTTCATAAAATATTCATCTCTGAAAATGTTAGAATTTTTATGTTACAAAACACAAATCTCAAAAATTCAAATAATGCTCACTCGGCTTTGCAGCCGCCACAATTCCCCATAACGTGATTTACGTGAATATACTCGTAGCATCTAGTATTTTTTTTACATTGGTGCAATACAAGTAAACAGTAAATGATTTGTGTCTCTTCTTAATTTTAATGGTTTAATATACAATTTTATTTTACTTTGAACACATATTTCATACAAGATTGTTAAACTTCTAAAAAATTTATTGATTCTAGGGAGGCCTTGGAACAAATCAGGCCTCCTACATGTAAAATGTGATGGTACTTATGTACTTATCAATCACATTACAAGACCACTTCTGGAACAAATTAATTTTGTTACGTGAGGTATGACAGTAGAACCAAACTTGAAGTAAAATTTAATAAAAACAAGACAACAATAAGTGACAAAATATGTGAGCCCAACTCAGCCTTAAAGAAAATGAGTGATCGAAAAACCAAAGGTTACACGTGGTACAAAGATCTGGCCAATTGGAATGGAATGATCATCAGTCAATAGATATTTCTGCTAAGGTAATATGGAGAGTTTGATACTGTGCGCACTTTGTCCGTACATGCGTTAGTACGTGTGCCAGTGCAACGCCCTGGTGCGGGGTGCCGCACTGCGGATGCGTGGTCAGCAGAATCGAGAAAGTATAAATTGACGTGCGCGACTTGTAGTCTCATTTGGTCGTGTGATACCCCTCTACCCAAGTATACTACGAAGCTCTCCTGGACTTTCAATATCCTCGGTCGGGGGACTGGTGGCCATATGTGGTCGAATTCTCCGACATTAACAAAGTTAATCGCGACCGTCGACAGTTGGCTTGGCGATTCAAGACAGTGATGGTGATTGCGGTAGAAGACCTGTGAAGAAAGAAGGTCTGCTCATGACTTAGGTGACAAGAGGATCAGTTTTGCAATAACGACGATATAATATGGACAGAGGGTCCATCACTGGCAGGGAAGTCCGCGAGGCATATCCGAACGTGTTCCGCTTTGTCCTGCGACGGGTTTCCGAAGAAAGGTTGCGGAGCCCGTATGAACTGGAGTTCTACGTCCCACTTGGTGAGGCCTACAAAGTCAATCTGTCTTTGTGCAAAGAAGGCGAATTCTTCAACGTGATACTTTGCGTCAACTTCCACCGAGGTCGGCAGTAGGAGAGCCGTGCCAGTCTGCAGGGTTTGCTTCATCTGTGCCAGTGTGGTTGGGAATGCTACAAATGACGCCAGTGATTCAGCATCTACGGCGACGAAGTGCGAGGTGTATGTGGTACCGTGTTGCATACTGAACAATGATTATTGAACAGAGTTAGTATAAAGGAATTATTGAACAGTGAGCTGTGCTGATAACGTGAAGAGTGGGACTTCGAACAAACATAGACACTAACAGCTCAGTCAAGTGCGAGCGTTTCTGCTCGACCGACTCCAAGCGCTACAGCGCGCGACCTTGGCATCGGCAGTGGCGTCAGCTGGGCGGCAGTGGCTGTGCAGCTAAGACCCGAGTTAAGTACGGAACCTTTTCAGGGTTCGTTTTTTTTGTCTCGGTATTTTGCCTCGGTGTTTTTTTTTGTCTCAAGGTCGGATGATCTTCAGCAGTGCTCTGAGTCATTTTCAAATTCTTGAGATCGGTTTAGTTTTATTCTTGTAGAGATTTGATAGCAATTTCTTTTTTTGTTGTTCGATTTGGCTAGTGATAATTTCTGTGTCAATAGGAAGGTACTAGTATTTAATTTAATATCAAATTTTTGGTATTGATTTCTGAAGTGTCATTGTTTTTTTTTGTGAGGTGTAATTTTGGCGGTGTAATACTTTTCCTTGTTGTGACATGCGATGTCAGACTCTGAATCCGAGAGTGAATTTATTCGTTCTGTTGCAACTACGACTTGTCGTGGGCGTGTCAGTGCCGAGATATAGTACCACGATTCCTATTACGACAATTATGTCAGGACCGGTGCCTACGAAAGTTGGGTCTAGCGTCATGACAACCCAAACTGTAACGTTCAGTACACCGAGTGTCACTACAATGACTACTGCTAGTGGTCATACTGCTGGTGGTGGCGTAACCACGACGTTGCAAAGAGGCAGTACCATACTGTCCAGTGCAGAACTTCCGTTGTTTAGAGGTAGGAGGCGTATGGAAGATCCCGTTTTTTGCGAGACAAAAACATTTCGTACTCACGTTGCTAACCTAAAGGCCCCGACACACTGGGCAAAAATCGCGGTGATAACCGCCAGCACGCCTCTCAATGTACCTCCCATCCCTGCACACCAGCCAGTTGGCAGAGTGGCCACCGAGCTTTCAGCGATCCGAGCATGTCTGGATTAGGACGGTCGTCACTGCGACGAGCAGTACCATTTTGAACGTTGACGGGAGAGGTGCACAGCCATGTCTTGCTCCGCAATTGAGTAGACAAAACTCGAACGCTGAATTCTATAGACGCATTTAAAAAATTCGACTGCTTGCAGAATGTGATGAGCCGCGCTTACAGAAGGCTAAAGCACAGCGCAACGTGCGCTTTGGTTTAATCCAGCGCTCCATACGACTGGTCGCAATCGCGCACCTACTCGTACGACACGCTGAGGCAGACTGACGCCTTGCATTGCATTCCGCGGTGCTTCATCTTGCGTGCTGAGTGTATCATGTCGCCAGTTCTCATTTCAACTGGCGGACGGATCCACTACCGCAATTTCTCGAGTCATGAACGCCAGTGTATTGGGGCTTTTACGGCGTACATTTCTTTACTTCCCGATGTTACGTCCGACGAAGCTAAAAAAGAACTGCTCGTTCGAAGCACCCACAAAAGTGTAGGTGACTTCAACGGTGTAGTCACTAAATTAGTGCAACCTGATGTTAACTATTCTTTCGACCAGGTTGTGGAGATTCTGGGAGATATTTATATCTCAAAGGGCGAGCGATCCGTACATGCGCTAGCCTGTGATTTAAATTAGCTCCGGCTCTTGCGAAATGAAGGGTTAGCTGCTCAATTAGTGACTGCGCTGGATAAGATCCGGAAATTGAGCGACCATATTTTGACTAGTCCAGACGTAGCGTTACAAAGACATCCTTTTGTCGTTGCGAGTGCGAATGCAAATGAATTAACCAAGTTCGCAGGAGATTTGGTTGTTTTTAGTTTAGCTACAGCAATTTTAGCTCCATTGTTGGAGGAAAATTTTTCCAAAAAAATATTTTTGAGGCCATTTTTAACATCTGACATCATTAGCTCGTATTGTCTCCGCTGTGCCAAATCATCCTAGGAGTAAACCAATAATTGCGCACAAGCCTAGTGCACAGTACTCGTACCCGACTAGAGACATTTACCTAGTGGCCGTGCCTGACGAGCCCGTGTGTGACGAGCAGGAATCGTTTTCTGACGTTTTCTATAACTCACAACACACCAATCGACGTTTTCAGGGACGGATACCATTTTTACGACCAGGTTGGAGACCTGCGAGGTTTTTGCGAGGAAGACCGCATGCCTATATCGGTGATAGAGCTCTAGGTTCACTGGAGTGTAACGAGGCGTTAGTGGAGAATCCACAACAGAATAATAGTGAACGGACAAAACAACAACAACCCTTCTGCTCACTCTGTAATAGCCCAGGTCACGTACAAAAGATGTGTGTGAAACAGCGAGGTCAGGGTAAACCGAGATTCTGAGGTACTACCTGCAATAGCTGTGGTAAGTTAGGGCACGTTGCTCGTGAATGTCATTCACGCGGTAGAGGCCGCGGAAGGGGAGAAGCGTATTACGCTGCAGTTCCTGAGAGTAATGTTTTGTAGAATAAAATCAGACGTAATGGAGAGAGTTGGTGTAGAGAGGGAGTATTTGCCAGTGCCCGGGGGTCAAACCACAACTCCCGTTACCAATCATGTGGTGGTTTTGGAGCCAGATTCTATAATTAAGTCGACCGAGGTTGTTGATCCGTTGTTCCAGTGTGAAAATAAGTTCGAATTACTAGGTGAGCAAGAACTTAATGTAGGTGCAAATTCTGAATTACCCATAGAAGTTTGTTTGTCAGCGACGATAATGAAAGAAGGTCGTTTGAGAAAAGAAAGCGATGGTTTGTTTTCGTTAAGAAAATCAAAAAAAGCCTACGATTATTTTAAAGAATGATACACGATTAATGAGCGCTCTGATTGGTAGTGGTAGCGATAAGTGTCTAATCAGTCACCGGAATATAAAACGCCTTAACGAGCGAATTATGGTTTGAGTATCAAGGGAATCAATTCGAAAAGCCAAGTGACAGGCGAAATTGATCTTTGAATTACCCTGCCTAATAATAAAGAAATAAATACTAGCGCTTTGATTTGAAAAACGGTGAATTTAATTATGATGTAATCCTCGGTAGGGATGTTTTGAAAGATGCCGTGCTTGATTTTAAAGAAGGATTCATTGTTCTTGACGGAGTAAAAGTGCCGTTTCATGATGTGCAATGATTGCACGGTCAGAGTAAGAGAGAATTATTTTTCAATACCGTAAATAATGCCGAGTGTCTGATGGCAGACGTGATAGCCCAGAGGAGGCGTAAAAAGAAATATCTGCTGAAGCAGAGGTAACCTAGAAAAAGAAGCCTAGTGAATGGCGGTAGAGAGAGCCTAGAAAATGGCGAAAGGCAACTAAATAGCCTAGAGATAAATGCTGAGGGGCAGCGAAAAAAACCAATGAAAGAAGTGAAAAAAACTAAAAGACGAGCGATCGTTGTTCACTGTGGGTCAGTGGAGATTCCGAGTAATTCATTATGAGTAATTAATGGATATGTCATGAGGGTGAAACCCGGGAAGTATATAATGAATAAGAGAATTCTAGGAAATGGCATTTATGTGGCCGAATCAGTAGTGAAAATAGGTTCGGAGGGTTTTGTCCCTGTCATGCTTTTAAACGTCTCGGATGACGTGGTATACCTGAGTGAAAATAGCATGCTGAGTAGTATTGAGGCAGTAGACGATCTGGAAATAGATCAAGAAATATACATGTCTACGGTGCAAGAAGCTGTGCGAGAAGCTAATTTATGTGAGGTCAACGGTACGGCGGATCTACCCAAGGTCGACAGTTGTTAAGGTGGAATCTTTAAAACCATCACTGGTATAGTCGTTGGGTTGGGGTCCGATCAAGCGGGGCATTGTTGCAACAATTCTCGTGTTGACGAAGTAGGAATTAATGCACAGAAAGACGATGTACCGGAGGGAAGTAGGAGCGAACGACGCCCACTGACGATTGACGACGTAGTTTGTGACGACGGTGATGCGAAACCCTTACTGATAAAATTATTGAACGAATTTAGAGACGTAATTACGTTAGAAGGCGAAACTATTGGCGTTACGAATGTAATGCAACACAAAATTGAATTGAAACCAAATGCACCAGTACTTAACATTCCCCCCTATAGAATCCCGCATTGATATCGAGAGGAGTTGGTACAAGCAAACAAGCAAATGATCGCCCAGGGAATAATCGAACCGTCCATGTCTGAATTTACCTTTCCTATAATTTGCGTAAAAAAGAAAACTGGAGCGTTACGCCTAGTCATTGACTTTCGGGCTTTAAACAAAATCATTGTAAAAGATTCTTACCCAATTCCTATGATAGACGGAATTCTTTAAACTCTTGGTGGAAATAATGTATTTTCCAGTTTGGATTTGAGATCCGCGTTCCACCACGTCGAACTAGAAGAAAGTAGTCGAAAATACTCTGCTTTCAGTATTAGTTACGAGAAATTTCAGTTCCGAAGAGTCCCCTTTGGACTCAGTTCTTCTCCTAGCGTGTTTCAGCGAGTAATGTCTTCCGTACTTGCAAATGTTATCGGGAAACTCGCGTTTGTGTTTCTCGATGACATTTTGGTGTTCTCCAAATCAATGAACCAGCATTTAAAAGCTTAAATTACTGTTTTTGAGAAATTACGTGGTGGGAATCTTTCCCTCAAGCTTGAGAAATGTCAATTGTTAAAGAGTTCGATAGAGGATCTAGGTCACACAGTGTCGGCAGACGGCATTCGTTGCAAAGAATCGGAGAAGCTACAAATTTTTCCCGTTCCCCAAAACGTGAAAGAATTGCAAAGTTTTCTGGGAGTCGCAAATTACTTTAGAAGTCATATTCCTCTGTTTGGGTCGCTTTCATATCCACTTTATCGATTGCTGCGAAAGAACATTGAGTTTATCTGGAAGCCGGAATGTCAGGAAACTTTTGAGAAAATTAAATCTGTTTTGACATCAGATACCGTTTTACGGCATCCTGACTTTAATAAGCCTTTCCATGTATTTACAGATGCTTCTAATTTTGGTATAGGAGCAGTGCTTTTACAGCACGGAAACGATTCAACTAAATCAATGCAGCCGATAGCATATTTCAGTATGAGTTTGAATTCCACGCAAAGCGTTATAGTACCACCAAAAAGGAATTCTTTGCTATCGTGAGTGCGCTAAAAGCTTTTCAAATATCTTATTCTCGGATATCCAATCTATCTGTACACGGATCACAAACCGTTGCAGCCCTTGTTCTTCAAAAAGCTTCCCGACGACTCAGCAATGGCACGCTGGTGTTTAACAGTTCATTCTTTTGATCCCATTGTAAAATATTTCCTCGGTAAACAAAACATTGTTGCCGATTGTTTTAAGCAGATTGCCTGAACAGTTGACTGTTTCTGACCTTAATGACTGTGCGGAGTTTCAGGAAGTCGACGTGTTCTCTGTCACCACCAGACGTGGTGCACTGAACCCTAGCGTAGACGCCGCAGACACTCAGACGCAACCAGACCAACTGGCACCGGCAGTGGCTGCCCCACCGCAGCTGACAGACTACATTCCTAAATTGACAGATGTATCTTGGGACCTTGACGAATTTCGGAATGAGCAACAGCAAGATCCATTTTGTTCTGAAGTTAAGGACGCATTACTAAATGGAAGTAAGTCCACGATTCCTGATTTGCAAAAGTATTTAATTTTAAACTACGTACTTTACAGACGGAGACAGATTGACTCTAGGATAAGTACTATTTAAACTTCGGTTATGCCGACATCGTTAATGAACAAGGCTGTCACATCCTACACTATAGCACAGTATAGGTTTCACATAGACATAGACACAACATAGTAATAGACATCAAGTTAGGTAAAATAGTTTACTCACCTCTTGGATACCTTACAACATAACTAGATACTCAGATACCAGAATGTGGTTAGCGAGAGCAGAGCGGAGATAGAAAGGAATATATAGAATAGGGTAGCATAGAATTAGTACATTAGTTTAGAAATTAGGAAGTTAGATACCAACCACAGTAGGTAATAATATTTACACACTCGGTCAACATTTACTTGTTGTCGAGCCCGAGTTCACTTGTAGACTGGCCGCGAGTGTTGCTGTCTCGAGCGTTGCCAACTTTTGGTCTCTCTAACTAGAACTTACACTACTCGCTATATTACACCCCTCCCTCCTTAATTAGAAACCCCCCCTGTATCCCCAGTCCCCTTATTCAATATAGTCAATCCTAAAGGTCCATTCTCACCACAGGCTTCCGAGCTCGGGTAGACCTGCGCGAGATGCTAGCGCTTGGAGGCTCGTGCATCCTAGCCTCCTGGGTGGGAATCGGGTAATCAGGTGTTTCGGAGTCAGGTTCATGGGTCGGAGGTGGTGGGTATGAATTTTGAGCAGGTTGTGGAAACACAACGGTTTCCTCCGTAGGTTGTTCCAAGGGTTCAGGGATGGTGTTCGAGCAGGTAATAACTTGGTCCTGGTGTCGACGAACGACCTCTCCCCCCTTCAGTTGGCACTTGTAGGATACCGGGCCTGTTTTCTCAATGGTGGTAGCAGGGGTCCATTTTGGGGAACCCGGCGTGTATTGACGGACCATCACAGGTGACTCCAGCGGAATGTCAACCGCGCGAGACCCTGGGTGGTATCTTTTCTGAGCGTCCTGGCGTTGAGCAACTTTGGACGCGATTGCTTCTGACGGCCAAAGCAGATCAAGACGAGAGCGAACTTTCCTGCCTAACATCAGTTCGGCAGGCGTAACACCTGTTGTCGTGTGAGGTGTTAGCCGATAGTTGAACAGGAACCTGTCTAGTGCTAGGCGTAGGGGTTCCGTTGACTTCCGTATATTCTTCTTGAAAGTTTGTACCATGCGCTCTGCCAGTCCATTAGTTGAAAGGTGGTATGGTGCGCTTGTAATATGTCGCATACCACATGCCTTCACAAATTCTTGGAATTCAGCCGATGTGAAACACGTTGCGTTGTCTGAAACAATTGTTACTGGGAATCCAAATGTCGCAAAAGTGTGTTTTAGGCACAAGATCGTTTCGCTAGAGGTTGTAGTAGATGTGGGAAAAATTTCAACTCACTTAGAGTGTGCATCCACGATCACTAGGTAGTATTTTCCATCCATTGGGCCCGCGTAGTCAATGTGTATGCGATGCCAAGGCTTCGCAGGCCATTCCCACGGATGGAGTTCAGCTTTCGTCGGTGCGGCTCGAGTGCTCAGGCACTCGCTGCATGACTTAGTTGTTTCTTCTAGATCTTTATCCAGAAGGGGCCACCACACGTAGCTGCGAGCTAACTCCTTCATCCTGGATGATCCAGCATGACCAGAGTGAAGTTCCTCCACAATGGCTTGTCTGAGAGCTTGGGGTACAATAATTCTTGCCCCCCAGAGCACACAGCCATTTTGTGTGGACAATTCGTCCCGCCTCCTAGTATACGGAGCGAGATCAGGGTCACTAATTACCGTCGAAGGCCAGCCTACTTGGCAGTATTTGTATACCTTTGAAAGTACTGGGTCCCTTAGGGTGCCGTCGCGGATGTGGGTGCTGGTGACTGGAGCTGACTCGAGGAAATTTACTAAGGACGTCCATTCCGCTGGGATGGGCGTGGCTTCATCGGGAGTTGTCAAAGGTAGGCGGCTGAGAGCATCAGCCGTGCCCAACAGCACGCCCGACCGGTGACGCAAGGTGAACTTGTAGGATTGTAGCAGTAGAGCCCACCATTGAATGCGTCCGGATGCCATCGGAGGAATGCTTCTACCCGGATCAAATAGCCCTAACAAAGGTTTGTGGTCAGTAACCACAGTGAAGTCCTGTCCCCACAGGTAGCAATGTAATTTCCTGACTGCAAACACCATAGCCAGAGCTTCTTTCTCAGTCTGGGGGTAGTTGCGTTCAGTTGCTGTTAGAGTTCGTGAGGCAAAAAAGGCGGGGCGTTCAATTCCATCAATAAGGTGACACAGCACCGCTCCCACACCATACGCACTACTGTCAGCCACTATCACTATGCACTATAGGTTTCTGAGGGTCAAAGTGGACTAGAGTCTGGGAGTCCAGGAGGGCTTGTTTAGACTTCTGGAATGCCTTCTCCTGACTTGCATCCTATTTCCACGGGGTTTCATCCCTCAGTAAGGTGTTTAGGGGCTCCAGCATAGTGGCAGATGATTTTAGAAATTTCCTATAGAAGTTAAGCAGCCCAAGGTAGGCTCTCAGTTGAGTTACATTAGTTGGAGCTGGTGCATTCTGGATTGCTGCTACCTTCTCTGCAGTGGGGTGCAATCCATCCTTGTCGATTTGGTATCCAAGGTAGGATACCTGTGGCACTCCAATTTGGCATTTAGCCATTTTCAGTTTTAGCCCTGCCTCCTGTAGTTTAGATAAGACTTGATGGAGACGCTTGTTGTGCTCTTGCTCATTAGTGGCACTCACCAGGACGTCATCCAGATAACAGAACACTCCTGGGAGGCCCTGCAATAGTCCTTCCATGGCACGCTGAAAGATTCCAGGTGCGGACGCAATTCCAAAGCTGAGACGGTTGTAGGCAAATAAACCTCTGTGGGTGTTTATTACTGTGAGTTCCTTGGAGTCTTCATCCAAGGGTAGTTGAGCGTATGCCTGAGACATATCTAGCTTGGAGTATACAGGGTGTTTCAAAAATACACGGCATAATTTCAGGTATGTATTTCCCACATGTAGACAATCAAAATAGTTCATTACAACATATGTCCGGAAATGCTTCATTTCCGAGTTATGGCCTTCACAACATTGAAATTCACCGGAACGTTTTTCTTTCCGCAGGTCGTTGCCATTACAGAAGATGTTCAAAATGACCACCTCCTGCTTGAATACAGACCTCACATCGATGTCTCATTGACCTGCGAACACGATCCCACACTCCAGGAATGTTGCGTATGTCCTCAGAGCGTGCCACAATTCGATTCCGAAGGGATTCCAAATCAGGCACCGGAGACGAATAAACCAATGATTTTAAATGGCCCCACAAGTAGAAATCGAGAGGGTTCAGATCAGGTGAGCGTGGAGGCCAAGCAATTGGGCCACCTCTACCTATCCATCGATCAGGAAATCTTCGGTCCAAGTACCGGCGAGCCGTACGACTGAAGTGTGCAGGAGCGCCGTCATGCAAGAAGTGAGCGTGCTGACGATCGATCAGTGGAGTGTCGTCATAAACATCAGGTATGATGTTTTCCAGGAAGTTTGTGTACGCCTGCCCCGTAAGTCTGTTTACAAGTACATGGGGTCCAACTAACCGATCACCAATGATACCGGCCCACATGTTGAGGGAGAACCGCACCTGGTGATGAGATACAACAGTTGCATTTGGGTTTTCATACGCCCATACATGCTGATTGTGGAGATTTGTTATGCCATCTCGTGTGAACTGTGCTTCATCTGTAAATAATACTAAGGCAGGAAAGTTCGGATTTGCAGCACATTGCTGCAAGAACCACTGACAGTACCTAACTCGTGCAGGGTAATCTGCTGGTGACAGCGCCTGTACACGTTGCAAATGGTAAGGATACAATTGATACTCTTTCAGCAGTCTCCAGACAGTCGTATGGGGAACATTCACTTGCAACGCTAACCTTCGTGTGCTGATAGAAGGAGTTCTGTTCACAATCTCCAGAATCTCCTCCTGTTCTTCTGGAGTTGTAGATCTTGGTCGTCCCCTTCCCAATCCAGGAGAGTCAAATTTTCCATACTCGCACAGACGCTGATGGAGACTTACAAATGTCTTCCGATCTGGACATTGTCGCTGTGGGTACCTCTCCTGGTACAAACGACGAGCCAGCGCAGCATTGCCGTCTGCCTTACCGTAGATCAAGTGCATCTCTGCCAGCTCCTGATTTGTGTACATGACACACAGTCGAACGCCAAACACAACACTGAATTTAACCTTCGCCTAGGAATGATCTGTCAGAGTGCCCTCTTAATGTGTCCTTTGACGGCAACGACCTGCGGAAAGAAAAACGTTCCGGTGAATTTCAATGTTGTGAAGGCCATAACTCGGAAATGAAGCATTTCCGGACATATGTTGTAATGAACTATTTTGATTGTCTACATGTGGGAAATACATACCTGAAATTATGCCGTGTATTTTTGAAACACCCTGTATAACTCCTCCTGCTAACCCGCTAAATAGATCTTCCACTCTGGGTATAGGGAAGGTATCAAGCCTAGTGGCTCTGTTGACGGTTAGTTTGTAGTCCCCACATATTCGGATGCTTTGATCAGCCTTGAGCACAGGGACGATAGCCGCTGCCCATCTTGAGTACTGTACAGGGGTGAGGATACCTTCCTGCACCAGTCTATCAAGTTCTGCCTCCACCTTAGGTCTCAGTGTGTAAGGCACGTTCCTGGCCTTACAAAACTTTGGTGGTACGGCTGGATCCACTTCTATTTTGATATTTCTTCCCTTAAAGCAACCTAGACCTGGTTGAAAAAAGGTCGGGGAATTTATTTGCTAACTCTTCAGGGCAGGTAGTCAATTTGTTGACACTATTTGATACTATAGTTAGCCCAAGGAAATCAATCAGGTCCCTACCCAGCAAAGCTGGCCCCTCCCTGTCTACAATCACAATAGTTGCTAGCTGAGGAACCCTACCACTAGCTTCACGCTGGATGTTAGCCCTAATCTCTCCGCAAACCACTAGTGTGGTTCCCCCATAAGTCCTAAGCTTAACATCAGAAGGTCTCAGCTCGGGTCTTGACTTAGCTGGTATTTTAGAGAAGGTGGCCATTGAAAGGATAGACCTGGCAGCACCTGTCTCTACCTCCATCTCTAATGGCACACCATTTAGTAACAATTTTATTTTGATTGGGGGTTTCATTTCTTCGGCTATTGAGAAAATCTCCCCATAACAGCCTAGATTAGCAGCTGGATAGTCTGCACAGGTTGCATTGTTAGTTCTATTAGGGTTAGGGTGGTGTTCCCTCCCCCTTTTCTCATGCATAGCATGCACAAAATTATTTTTGTTGCCTTTAGCAGAATTTTGATTTTTCAATTTAAAGCAACATTTCTTAAGATGGCCTTTTTGGCCACAACCATGACAAACACTGTCTTTATAGGGGCAATCTCTACGCCAGTGCAGATTACCACAGCCGCTGCATGCTGATTTGGGGCTAGCTTGAGCCTGAGTTTTGCCCTGAGGCTTTATAGCAGTTTGCTTTACTCTATGCTGGCCCACATTTAGTGTGGAATTAGGTTGCCTTAACACAACCGTCTCCCTCAGTTGTGTTTCTTTGGCAGTTGCCAGATCCACGGCTTTTTTCCATGTGAGGTCAGCTTCATTCAGCTAACAATTTTGAACATCATTACTGGCCACACCCAGTATGAACCTGTCTAACAGTGTTTCTTCCAGAACTTCCTGTTTGAAATTACAGGTGTCTGAAAGGGCCTTTAAGCTAGCCACAAAACCAGCAATGCTCTCCCCTTGTTTCTGGTTCCGCTTATGGAACCTAAACCTTTCAAAGATCTGGTTGCGTGTCGGCTTAAAATGCCGTCTTAACGCTTCCATGATCTCCTCATAGGTAGCATCTAAAAGTCTTTTAGGGGAGAGTAAGTCCTTTGCTAACCTATCAATTTTAGGACCCACCAGAGCAATAAATGTTTTAGCTATATTTGAATCTTCCACTTTATTAATACTCAGGAAGCAGTTTAGCCTGACTTCATATTCTGGGAATTCTTCCTCTAAAGGATTGAATTCTCCCACTGAGCCTAGCATTGGCATTTTTACCCAGCTTTACAGCTAATTGTCAGATATCTACCTGAAATAGTAGTAGCAACAATATCAGTTGCAAGAGTAGGCAATACAAGGGACTGTAATAATACACCTTGTTAAAAAAATCAGAAATTTACAGCATCAATACTCTAGTCACTAGAATGAGTTCTACAAAAAAAAATCCTCGTCGCCAGTGTTATAGCTCTAGTAACCCTACACTAGAGCACAGTATAGGTTCCACATAGACACAAATAACATATCAATAGACAAATGCAATGACACAGGTAGTTAGGTAAATAGTTCACTCACCTCGTGGGTATCTTAGCTTTATACTCAATTGGCGGTACTGTGGCTAGTGAGATTAGAGCGGAGATAGACGGAAATATATAGAATAGGATAGAATAGAATTAGTACATTAGTTTAGAACTTAAGAAGTTAGATACCAACCACAGTAGGTAATTATATACACACTCGGTCAACATTTACTTGTTGTTGAACCTGAGGCCACTTGCAGACTGACTTGCGAGTGTTGCTGTCTTGAGCGTTGCCAACTTTTGGTCTCTCTAACTAGAACTTACACTACTCGCTATATTACACGTTATTATCATTTATTAGAGAAAACTATCATTCGTAAATTTGTGAAAATGTGTGATGTCTGTAAAATTCTTAAAGCCAATAGTACTGTACCTATTAAAATTTTAGACGCGCCAATTGCAAAAGAACCATTCGAGGTTGTTTCCATTGATTTCCTAGGTCCTTTACCAGCTACGGGGCAGCAGAATAGATACATTTTGGTAGTTATATATTTATTTTCTCGGTATTGTAAGCTTTATGCCACATCAGACCGGTTGGCAGACACAGTTGTTTCGTGTCTAGACAACTGTTTTCAACTTTCGGTTATTCGAAAACACTTCTCGGTGACCAAGCTTTAGAATTCAAATCAGCGGCAGTTCAAAAGTTTTCAAAATTCACGCCATTGCGAAAAATGAGGTTCTACCGAGGAGTCCTCATAGAAACGCCATTGTAGAGAGGAATAATAGAAAAATAACAAATTTTCTAAAATTGTACGTAAATTCCATAGTTCACACAGAATGGGATCAGTGTCTCAACATCACGAAAACGCAATTAACAATTCACTTAATACTACGTTGGGTGATACACCCAGTTACATTATTTTTGGTAGAGATACTTGTCCAAATTTTCAAGCTCAAACATTAGAAACCATTTACAGTTCCGATACTGATGTTGATTTGGTGAAAGTTCGAGCTAAGGAAGAGGCTCGTATTGTCGAAAATGTTAGATCAATGATTATTAATAACACCAGTGAAAGGACAATGTACCACAACCTTCGCCGTAAAGATAAAAATTTTGCCATTGGAGATCGAGTCTTGTTAATGAACCATTTGAAAAAGAATAAATTGGAACTTTCTTGGTTGGGTCCAGGTATCATTACGAAAATTAAACGCAATTACGTAGAGTTGAAAATTGGAAATAGGACTTAAAAAAGTAATAAAAATCACGTATTACCCTTACGTAAAACGGATTGAACGAGTGTACGACTTACAACTGACTGCGTTACAATGTTTAGCATTTCATTTTTTTGTGTGTTCAAGTATTTCTGTTTTCAGTTTACTGTTTCGATGCTTACATTTATATATCAGCTTTTTACTTGGATTTTTCTTATAATCTTGTGTGTATTTTCCCTGTACATTTTAGGTGTCTGTAATATCGTAGGATCTAAGTCCGCCAATGAGGGTGTGACTCGTTTTTTTTAAAAAAGATTTACATCTGCTAACTAATATGCAAAATTAAAGGTCCACCTTGTGCTCACATGGTGCGGTACCTGCACGCTGTGCGAGCAGAGCGCTGGCGCCGGGGTTGTTTATGCGGTCGCTCAGTAGCGGGCGTGTCTGCTCGGGACCTGAGCCACATTCACATGCTATTTTGTTTCTTTCATTTACGGCTGTCATTTTCAAAATTGTGCCGTCATTACTATTGATTTCTTTTTGTTTCATTTGAGGCCATGCTAATCGGGCTGTCTCTGTTTCGATTTCAGGACGAAACAAGCTAACGTCCCTGACATCCACGATGGGGAATCGTGTGACGACAGTAAGCGTGGAGGCGCTTACTAACGCCTTGGAACAACACTAAGGCAGGGTGTCGGACGATTGGGTGCGAGCGAACGCCCTTGTTGATATCCTTCCAGACAGGGTATCGGACCTAGCACTTATTTGTCTGGTCCTTTTTTCCTTGGCGCTGGGAGTGTCTATGTTCTACATTCGCCGAGAATTGAATTTGTTGTCGGAGCGAATGCGGTCGGAGGATTTCATTCTCCGCCGACAGCAGCTGCAGCCAACCCCTGCCGATCAGCAGCTGCGCCCAATGCCAGCACATAACAACCAATAAGGAAGGGCGTGCCGCGAGTGTGTTAGATGCGATGGTGTTACACGGTTTGGTGTCGCCTAAGGGGAGTTACTCTTTCACCAGAGATGTAAGCGGATGCTTTAATATTTACTCAGGAATTATTATTAATTTGGTATTTCCACACTTGTGTTTTAAGTATTTCATTTTACCCATGTTCGCGAAGATGCTCGAGTCGATGCAATGTTCGGGTATATAATTATGATTTGTTTCATTTTGTTTTTCCATAACTCATTTCGTGCTAATATTTTGATCATTTAAATTTTAGAGATATTGACTAATTATTTGTTTCATGCGTGTTTATTATTATCCTTAACGAGTGTATTGTTTTTTACATTTTATGGCGTGTATCGATGCCAATGTACGAGGTTTCTGCGTGCCGTGTTTCATGTTTATGTTTGAGTGAAAACTTCTTTAGTTGTTGTTTCAACGATGCGATTTTTTTCATTTATACTGCGTCATCATTTCAACTGTTTTTCACAAAAAATGTTAGAGTTAATTGTGGTTTTCATGGCTGGTGTTCATGTTAGCGGCTTTTTTTTTGGTACGACGCATGCCGATGTGCATAATTTTAGGGTTTTCTGTAACCACAATTTTTTTTGGAGGTTGCACTATTCGTGTACCTAACAAACAATAAAAAATTTTTTTTTCATTATATACGTGTGTTGAGCAGCGGCTCATTTCATGTCTATTTTGGGTGATAGGGGCGTTTGTGTTTACTTTGCGATGCTTTTTGTCGAGTTTAACTGGACGCGTTGGTTTTTACTGTTAATGGCAGTTGTTTCGCCACGAAAGGGTTATTATTATTTTTGGCTTTCATGAGGTGGGTGCCTTTCCCTTGCTGTATTGATTTTTGGTTTTAAATTCTTACCCTTTGCTTCAATTATTTTTGTGCTTGGTGCTCACTCCTACGAAGGGGGGAGGTGTGTGTGCGCACTTTGTCCGTACATGCGTTAGTACGTGTGCCAGTGCAACGCCCTGGTGCGGGGTGCCGCACTGCGTATGCGTGGTCAGCAGAATCGAGAAAGTATAAATTGACGTGCGCGACTTGAAGAGTCGCATTTGGTCGTGTGATACCCCTCTACCCAAGTATACTACGAAGCTCTCCTGGACATTCAATATCCTCGGTCGGGATAATACAATAGAGAACCAGGGCACTAATTATGCAATTCTATTACAGAGATGGTCACTGTCTCACTAGTCTCTTCCTCAACATAGTGCTCTTATACTTGCACTTTCTATGCATAACTTGTAGCTCATCATTTTCAGCAAGGATAATATATCATAGCATCAAAGATTAGAACTACCACATTCTATCATTCTTTTTAATCAAAAGCCAATAAAACTAGTTTTCAACCCTGGACTAGTGATGCAAAAAAAACCTTTTTATTTGCTGGCGGTTTTTTTGCAAAAAAATACGTGTTTTTTGTGTTTTTTTGTTTTTTTTTGCACACACCCAAAATTTGTTAGGTATATGTCTGTTTATTTTTGGTCACATAATATACATTGATATCCATGTTCTTTAGTAATGATTTCTTGGAATAAAAACATCAAAAGGAAAACACATCGTAAAACTGTGGCAGATAACCCATAATTACCTAGAGAAGTGTAAGAGGAACAGCAGGAGACACAGAACTTATATTGATGAAGTCAAAAACTCACAATTACCTAGAGGAGTGGAGTCTTGGAGGAACAGCAGGAGACACAGAACTTATATTGAAGAAGTCAAAATTCAGAGCTTACTATCTCTACTATGATTTTATTTTTATGTGACCAAAAGATCTGACATAGTAGAGATAGTAAGCTCTGAATTTTGACTCCATCTACATAAGTTTTGTGGCTCCTGCTGTTCCTCTTAAGACTCCTCATGGTAATTGTGGGTTATCTGCCATCACTTCTACTGTATGGTTTCCTTTTGATGTTTTTATTAGAAAAAAATCACAACTAAAGAACATTGATATTAATGTATTTTATGTGCCAAAAAAACCATGCTGTTTTTCTAAAAAAACATTTTTTTACTAAAAATCATGACTAAGAAACTGGATATTTATATATTTTATGTGCCCTAAAAATTAAAAATAAAAAATCATCATTTTTAAAAAAATCATGTTTTAAAAAATAATCATTTGTAAAACAAAATGAACATTAATATATTTTATGTGACCATAAAACCATGCTGATTTTTTCACATTTTTTAGTCAACATGCAGTTTAATGCGCTCATGGAAATTAAAAATTCCGTTCCGAAGGACCACTAAAGGAACACATTTAAAAACCTTTTACATGAATGCCATTCTATTTGATGATGCATTATTTTTGAGTTATTTAACTTCAAAATTTTTGTCTTCAATAGCAGTCAGTTCCAGTCAGTTGTGCACTTAAGCTGGAGCTGTTGAAGTATGTTTGGGTACTTGGAATTAATTATTAGCCGACCCTGCGGAGCATGAACTCACTTCTAGGATGTTTTAGTTAATAACACAATAAACAATATCACCCTAAAATATTAGCGGGGCTGGGGAAGTGAATACTTGAATGTACAGTTTTCACTCCTACACTTTTGCTAATGTTCTACGGTGGCCGCCATATTGAAACTGATGTCAACTGCACATCAATTTTAGTATTCACTACCCCAGTCCCACTTATATTATTGGGGTGATAACCTGTATTGTGTTATTAACTAAAACATCCTAAAAGTGGGTTCAGGCTCCGCGAGGTCGGCCAATAAAAATTGCAAAGTACCCAAGCGTACTCTAACAGCTCAAGCGTGTAACGGAACTGCTATGGAAGACGAAAATTCAAAACTTGAATAACTTAGAAATAACGCATCTGCAAGCAGAATATTCTTGTAAAACATTTTTAAATGTGTTCCTAGTGATTCTTTGGTGCGGAATTTTTAATTTACGTGAGCGCATTAAACTGCAGATTGACAATTTTTTCACAAAAAAGCATGTCTAAAATATATGGATATTAATATATTTAATTTGACGAAAGAAATTATCTTTTTTCAAGCATGTTTTTTTACAAGTCATTAACATTCAATTTTTGGTCATTACTTCTGTGAAGAAAATGGGTATTAGTACATTTTACATGACCAAAAAATCATGCTTTTTAAAAAAAAATGTTTTTCAACAAAAAATTATTGATATCCATTTTTTCCATTTTTTTTTAAATTTTCTACAAAAAGCATGATTTTTACTCACATCAAATACATCAATATACACATTTTTAGTCATGGTTTTTATGTGAAAAAGATGTTTTTTTTAAAAAAACAGCATGGTTGTATTTGGTCAAATAAAATATGACATCCATGATTTTTAGTCATGATTTTTCTGTAAAAAAACAGCATGTGGTTTTGTGATCAGACAAAATATATTAATATCTGCTTTTTTTAGTAAAGATTTTTTCTAAAAAATGTTTTTTTTTGAAAAAACGAGCATGTTTTTGGGTCACATAAAAGTTAATGGCACCCATATTTTTTTCAGTCATGAATTTTTTTGTACATGTTTAAAAAAACAGCATGGTTTTTTGGTCCCGTACAATATATTAATAACCATGTTTTTTAAGTCACGATTTTTCTGTAAAAAAAGGCATTGTTTTTTTGTCACATAGAATATATTAATATCCATATTTTTTACCCATGTTTTTTGTAAAAATAACATGTTTCTAAAAAACAGCATGTTTTTTTTTTGGTCACGTCTCTATCAATGACCATAAATAAAGATATATTATGGATTAGGTTAGATTATCAGTTAGTTAAAGCCTTCCTATCCGCAACAAAGGCTATCCAAAGAGAGGAAGGAGAAGGCACCATTTAGTATGGAGTTAAAGAAACGTGGAATCTATGCAGAAAGGGCACAGAAACAGAGAGCTAAGAAAGATCATGAAACAAGAAAAAGTTGAAGAAGGAAGTAGTAGTAGGTGCTGAAAAACAGGACAGCAGTGAACCGAAAAAAAATGGTCCGTAACAAAACAAAAACCTATTCTATTTTAACAAAAAGAAAGCCTACCTAACTTTTAGCTCAGGCCCTCACATAGTCCCCCTGGGAGCGCTAATTCTCATATATACAATAGTTGTCTCCTCCTGAGGGGAGATATATTATAACAACACACTATTTAGAAAGTTGAAAGTGATTCACATGCATTGTAGAATGTCACAATTCCAGCCATTGCTCGAACGCTGAGGTCCTTTGCGGACTTTATAAGGCACAAAAGGGCCTTGCGCAATAAAGGGCATAGGCTGTGCTCCTTCTAATCAGTCTAAAATTATTAACGCTGATAATTTTACGACTAAGCGGAGCAATGGCTGGGGTTCCTCACGTCTTCGGCGACGAATGTAAATTTAAATACTAAAACGTTCGTCTGATCTTCTTGTTCGAGTCCTAAGCCAGCGCGACGGATTCGAGCAAGCTAAGGAGCGTGGCGCCAGAACGCTGCCGCGTCAGATTGAAACCGGCCGTGATCGCGAGTGCACCTTCCTTTAGTGTGCTCTGCGGGACTCGGCATTTTGCCCTCGCTACCAAGGACTTCTTGGGTCCTTGACAGCCGGCTACAGTGAAGAGTGTTCGCCTGAACATTGTTTTCGAAGATCTTCAGGTGAGACTCCCGCCAATGACGCTCCGCTTGTCCTAAATTATCTTAAAATTTCATCGTTACCGGCCCCAGATGGGTTCCCGTTAAATTTGTGTGCCGTAGGGCCCGTTAATTCGGGGAGTTGAGTCCACTTGTCAAGGTGGCTGCGCACAAATTTTCATTCGAAAACAATTTTCTTTAGAATCTCAACTCTCATTTTCGAAATTTCAATTCGAAAGATAATGTCTTTTCTTCATTAAGAGACACCTCTTAAAGAACTAAAAATGTTCTAAACCGTGCTTTTTTTGCGCCGTTTGCCTAAGCGGCAATTAAGCCGGCTTGATCTCAGCGCCATCTAGTTAATGGTAAGGCTTGGCTGGAGTTCGGCAGGTTAAATCCTGGTATCTATCTATTCTCATTTTTAATTCTTTTTCTTTTCTTCTCAAAAAATAAGAGGAAATTTATCGTGCCAATTTTTAATTGCGTCTTAGCGCCGCTGTCCGGTAGCGAGGGCCGATTTTCAGTCTCCTTAGGTGTAAGTTGAGAGCAACCTGTGTTATATTTTAGGCGAGGTTCCTCGTTGTATTGCTTAAGAACCTTACGTTTTACAGGTTCTGGCCTTTTTGAGTCTCGTCTAACTTTTATTAGGTTCTCTCATTAATATTTGAAACTACTCTTTAACTCAATTTGAGTGTAAACTTTAAAAACAGAAATGTTGTGAAAGTGAAAGTAAGTGGCGGGGAAAATGTACCTTTTTTGTATCTTTCTTCTTCATTATTAATTTTCCATGTCATTTGTTGTGATGTAACTTGTCCACTTTAAAGTGTAGACTACTCTCTGTTTAGCTGAACTTATTTCAAATAAGCTTTGAAATAGAAATTCGATTATTTAATTATGGAAACGGAAAAGTGTACTGCCTTAGCCTTAAGTAATAAATTGCGGGGCATAAAGTGTAGCATTACATCTCTTAGAAAAACAGCACTTTCTCCTAATTGTTATCCGGCCTTTCTTATTGAAGCTGTTCCTCAATTAAATGGGCTGTTACAGTCTTTTCGAATTCTGTCCTCTACTATTCCTTCAGATGTTAGTGAGGTTTCTGAGGAGGAGCTGGTTAGGAGGTCGGAGTATGAGGTTCAGGTCATAGAACTTATTGTAGAACTTAAAAAACTCATTTCCACTTCCCCGGTGCTAAACTCTAGTGCTACCGGTGAACCTTCTGTGTCTAAGGTTTCTACTTCTGATGTTCCTTTGAATATCTTTAGAACACCTCAGTTGACACCGAAAAAATTCAGTGAAAATGAGGGATGCCCTTTCAACTTCCTTCACTTACAAGAGTCCTTTTCTAATGCCCTTCAGGCTTATCCTAACATGAGTGAGAAACAAAAGTTTATCTTCCTCAAAAATCAGCTTCACGGAAGAGCTCTCAGTCTTATAGAGGGACTTCCTAACGAAGAAACTAGTTTTTTATCTGCTTGGGCATTGCTTACGCAAGATTTTCTTAACGCTGATAAATTAATCTCATCAGGTCTTGATGAGATCTTGAGCTGTCCCAGTGTTCAGAATCTAGCCGAAATAAATTCTTTTCTCTCTAAGGTTAAATTTCACCTTCTTGAGCTTTCCAAGTTGGGCTTGGATTTCTCTAATGAGAAATCGGGTAACCTACTGTTTTATGCGGTAATTAAAACTAAACTTTCTTAATTGTCCCTATTGGAACTCCTTCGCTATTTTAAAGCGAGTTTCTTTTCCTTGGAGATGTTTGAGAATGCTCACAAAGTGCTTTCTCTTCTCGAAACCAAAAGTAAATCCAAACAGTCTCATGTATTCCGTAGTAAGGAAACAGAAATGGTGACCCGGACTGAGGTGAGGGACAAAACGCCACATATACCTAGGCCTAATAAGTCGCCCGATGTTAAGGTATGTCGATTCTGCAACCAAGCATACCACGCTTCGTTTGCATGCAAGCGATTTAATTCGCACGAAAAGCGTGTGAAACGGGCTGGTGAATTAAAATTATGTGCTTCCTGTTTAAGCGGTAAGCATTTGTCTAGTGCGTGTCCCTCCAAAGTTGAGGGTCTCCCGTTCCTGTGCTCTTTGTGTAAAGCAAACCATCATGTTAGCCCTTTGTGTCCTAAATTTATTGAATCCAGTGACTTTGTTGCAACCTCCTCATGGCGGTTAAAGGCATGTCTAAGGATGTGCCCTCTTGTTGCTCTAACCACCAGGTATGGTGGGGTAACTAAGCGTGTTAATTTTCTAATTGATAGCGGCAGTCAGTCGTCGCTTATTGATTTGGAGACCGTAAGTTCCGACTATTCAGATGCAGACTTGCAGGAGCTAACTATTGACACAGTAGGTGCTTCTGTTCCGTTAATTGGTAAGTAAATTAGCATTGAACTCGTGCTTCCGGACAGTGAGAAGCATGAGCTTGATATTTTCGCTACGAGAAATTTAAACCTCCAAATGGGTATGAGAAATTTGAAGGCTAAACTCGAAATTTTGAAAACTAATCTTCCTTTGTCGACTTCCTATCCGGAAGTTATAAATGATAGCATCCAAATTCGCGGAATTTTGGGTGTAGATGCTCTACAAGCGTTTAAAGTTCTAGAGTTACAGCACGTAGATGGCTATAAGGCCATGCGCATTTTTAACGGGTTTCTACCCTTTGGGGAGTTAAAATGTTACAACTCCTCTTTATCTTCTCTTGTTGCTTCTAAAACTAAGAAGCTAACTAATGATCTTGAAACTTCCGTTGAAAGAAATAGCAATGTTAAATTACGTAAAAATTCTCTGTCTTCTGACAATGAAAATGAAACGAAAACTTAAAGGTAAGCTAATGTTAAAATATGTAAACCTGCTCTGTCTCTTGATAGCGAAACTAAATCTAAACCTAAAAAATTCGAAGTGTACCTTAAACGAAAATCGTTGCCGTAATATTTTAGATACGTTCTTTGAAACTCCAAAAGTATGTACATCATTATTAGATGTTTCTGAGCAGTGCGTAGTTCAGACTGGACTTGATCGGCTGCTTGACCTTGAGCTTATTGGTATACCCTCTAAGGAGGAAGAAAATGATAAGAAATTGGAAGATTTTAAAGATAGTGTTAAACTTGAAGAAGGTAAATATTCTGTCCAGTTGCCCTGGAATCTCCAACTTTTGGCTAGAGTGCCTAACAATTCGTATTAGCAAGATATCTTGCTCGTAAAGTAGCGAATGACAATGCCCAAAAGGGGATTGAACAGGCCTGAGAATCAGTATTCCTATAATGACGTATTCCTTGAGCAGCTTGAATTGGGCATCATTGAACCCATTTCTATCAAAAGGATAGATGTGCGGGCGAATAAATGGATTCCGCATAGGTCCGTTATTAGAACGCATGTTGAAACTTCCAAAATCCGACCGGTTTTTAATTGCTCTTTAAAGGTCAATGGTTTACCCAGTCTGAACGAAGCCTCTTATGTGGGTCCTAATCTGATGAATAATTTGTTAGGACTTTTGGTCTATTTCCGTGCAAATACCGTAGTGGTTCTTTCTGACATTTTTAAAGCTTTCTTGCAGGTGAAACTTGCTTGTGATTTTGACCGCAATCAGTTTAGCTTCATCCTTTTCACGGATGGCAAATTTTCGTATTACCGTTATACAACTCTGTTGTTCGGGTTTGTTGCATCGCCTTATATTTTTAACTATCTGCTCAAATTGCACGCTCAAACTATTACTGATTTGACAGTTAGAGACGTTATGGCGAATAAGCTGTACGTCGACAATTTAGTGTTCACTACTGAAAGTCCTGAACTAGCACTTAGCACGTTTCGAAGCGCCAATAGCGCATTTGAGGAAAGTGGGTTTCCGTTACGCAAATGGAAGTCCAATAATTCTGAACTTCTTTACCAAATTGACCCTGCTCTATGTAGTGCCGAAGTGCACACCAGAGTGCTAGGGTACGACTATAACTCTTCTACTGATCTTCTTTCTCTGTCTGTAAAAAATTTGGACTCTTCGTGTAAAACACGAAGAAAAATTCTTTCTGAAGTAGCGTCTATTTACGACCCCTTGGGAATTTTGTAGCCCTTTTCTGTTCGAGGTAAGCTCATTTTGAGAAAATTGACGCCCTTGAGGCTAGGTTGGGATCAGGATGTTCCGGAAGACTTATGTAATGAATGGCAGAAATATTGTCTGGAATTTTCGGAGTTGAGGGATTATGAGTTTCCTGGGATAACTTTGGCTGAGACTAAAACTATCCAGCTTGTTGTATTTTGTGATGCTAGTGCTAGCGCCTTTGGTACCTGTATTTATGGCGTCCAAGAGGATCGCAGCGCATTACTTTTCTCTAAAGTTAAAGTTTCGCCTTCTCGCCAGCGAACTCTTCCTTCCCTCGAACTCTTGGCAGTGTTTCTTGCCTATCTGTGTCTTGTATCTCTTCTGTGTGATGTTAATTTTCCTTATAAAGTGTCTAATGTAACTATTCTTACTGATTCTCAGGTCACCCTAGCTTGGCTCTTGAGCGGTAAGCCTCCTCGAAAAAATGTATTTGTAAGCAACAGGATAAAAGACATAGAAGCCATGCGAAAGCAGCTAGAATGCAAGACTTTGGCTACCTTCAGCTATGAGTATGTACCCACGATATTTAACGTTGCAGACATGCTGACACGGGGGATCAAGGTATCTAAGTTTCTAGAGTGTAAACCGTTAGGGTTAGAAGGTCCTTCTTGGATCAGAGAAAGTAGAGATAAGTGGCCTAAGGGTCACTTAGGATGCATTCCGCAGCAATTTGTTTCAGACACGTGTATAGCAGTTAATGTTGCTCGGCCAGGTGAAACTTCTATTGTAACGCTTGAGCGCTTCTCCTCCTACCCAAAGCTGTTGGGTGCAGTGGAGAAGGTATTTAGGGCTGTGGCTATCTGGAAGCGAACAGATCCGGGGGAGTCTAAACTGCGAGCGTTTCTTTACCTCATTTCCTCTATGCAAAGAGAGAATTTTGCCAGCGAGATAGAGGCCTTGGAAACTAAGAATCCTCGTCCGCCTTTGCTTGTTAGATCTTTCAACTTGTTTCTTGACTCTCATAATCCAATTAGATCTAGCAGCCGCATTTTCTTAGCTGAGGAATTAGATTACAACACTAGGAACCCTATTCTGTTTCTAGTTCTTCTCATCTAACCTATCTTCTGATCTCGCATACCCATAAAACTCTTAATCATCAGGGTGTTGAATCTACCGTGCAAAAGTTAAAACTGGACGGTTATTTGATACCTCGCTGTAAGCGTACTGTGCGTGGCGTTCTATCCAAATGCATAGTATGCAAGCGTGTGAACGCTAAGGCTTTCTCTTATCCTGACCCGCCTGCTTTGCCTTACAGTCGGAATAATTTTGTGAGGCCTTTCGCTACCACAGGACTGGACTTTTCAGCTCATTTCTGGGTGTTAGATCCGTTTGGCCATAAACAAAAAGTGTATCTTTTACTGTTTACGTGTTTTCAAACTAGAGCTATTCATATAGAGATTCTTCCTTCCATGACGTTGGAAGAATTTTGTTTTGCCTTCATTCGCTTCACGAACGAAAAGGGTGTCCCTAACACCGTGTATTCCGATAATGCTAAAACTTTCGTAGCTGCTTCTGACCTTTTGGCAGAAGTTTTAACTTCTTCCTTGTATGAAGAACGTTTCCGCACTTTTAATATTAAATTCAAAACTATCCCAATCTATAGTCCACAATTTGGTGCGATCTGGGAACGCTTGTTTAAATCCATCAAGGAAAGTTTGTACAAACTCTTTGGCCGTAGCACATACCCTTACTCTACCTTTCTCACTGCAGTTTCTGACATCTCTCTTAATCTTAATCGACGTCCTCTTTCCTACACAGAGACGGGGGACACTATTTTGCCTATCATGCCTATTCAATTCCTTCCACTTTACCCTACTTCTAACTCTTTAATCCTTTCCAATGAGGTCCCTGACTTGGAAACCGAGGACGATGAACGTCGAGAGCATCTGCTCTCCGCGCTTGAGAGGCGCGACGTCATAGTGGCCAAGTTTAGGGAACTCTGGTACTCTTAATACTAAATTTCTCTGAGAGGTCCATATCCTCTTAAATCTTTACCTCTTAATAATAAATTCTTGCCTGCAGGTCAGGTTGTCTTATTACGGCATCCCATAACACCTAGACCGTTTTGGACCTTAGTCCGTATCATCGCTCTGCTTCCTGGACACGATGGCAAGGTCCGGGTTGTTAAAATTATCAAAGCTGATAACTCCGAGTCTGCCGTTGAAATTTCTTTACTTTACTCCCTGGAGTTGCTGCTACTGATACTGCTTCAGAGGAGGGGTGGGAAAGCACAGAGGGAAGCTCGAGTGAGGAGTTGCATCCTTCTTTCGAGTCTCCCGGGAGTTCCTTTTCTCGTGAGGGTAGTTCCTTTTCTATTGAACGCCCTAGAGATCAGCATTATTCTTCTGAATCAGACTCCTCGGAAACTTCAAGAACCTGAAATTGAGGCAGCTGCACGGCCTAGGCGGCAGGCAGCTCCCCAGCAACGTAGCAAGCTTGGCGACTTAATTAGGAGAGGTCACCTCTAATGTCCTTCCCTACTTTGTTGCTCTTAAAATTTATATGCGCATTAATGTAATAAATGTTCTTTCTATGCTTCCTCTGGAGAGTAACATAAATGTATTATATTGTTTGTATTTAAAAGCTATGTAACGGAAATTTCTAATGAAAACTCATTTTTTTCTCATGCCGGGATTGTGTCGCAATTCCAGCCATTGCTCGAACGCTGAGGTCCTTTGCGGACTTTATAAGGCACAAAAGGGCCTTACGCAATAAAGGGCATAGGCTGTGCTCCTTCTAATCAGTCTAAAATAAATAACGCTGATAATTTTACGACTAAGCGGAGCAAGGGCGGGGGTTCCTCACGTCTTCGGCGACAAATGTAAATTTAAATACTAAAACGTTCGTCTGATCTTGTTCGAGTCCTAAGCCAGCGCGACGGATTCGAGCAAGCTAAGGAGCGTGGCGCCAGAACGCTGCCACGTCAGATTGAAACGCAAGTGCACCTTCCTTTAGTGTGCTCTGCGGGACTAGGCATTCTGCCCTCGCTACCGAGGACTTCTTGGGCCCTTGACAGCCGCCTACAGTGAAGAGTGTTCGCCTGAACATTGTTTTCGAAGATCTTCAGGTGAGACTCCTGCTAATGACGCTCCGCTTGTTCTTAATTATCTTAAAATTTCAGCGTTACCGGCCCCAGATGGGTTCCCGGTAAATTTGTGTGCCGTAGGGCCCGTTAATTCGGGGAGTTGAGTCCACTTGTTAAGGTGGCTGTGCACAAGAATAAATGAAATATCAAAACATGACGCCACAGAAAATAAAAAAATTCAATTAAACCATAGAAAACCATGAATTAAGAAGTATGCTGTTTTATCTTATAATCTGACATGAAAACAAATGATGTAAAGTAGTTCTTTTCCTTGCTGGGTTATTTTCAAACAAAGTATTTGAAAAAAATCCATGTTTTTTAGCCATTTTTTTTGTAAAAAAACATGTTATTAAAAAAAAACAGAACGTTTTTTTCTGAGTTGCATCTCTAACCTGGACAGGCATCAATTAAACAGGCATAAGTTATTATTTAAATAAAGAAATTTAAACGGAATGAAATCCCACTAAGACAACAGAAAAGAAAAAAAGGGAAAAGAATTACATTAATGACATTTGGAGTGAAAAGTTCTGAAGCTACAGTTTGCTCTTCAACCTAGAGCAATTTTCGAATCACTTTCAACCATTATTGCATGCATCAATTTCCTACTGCTCCAGCATCAAAACCTGTCAGTCAGCAAATAAAAGTTTTGATGATATGGTGAGCTTGCATTTTTTATACTTGCATTCCTTGCCAACTACAATTTTTATCTTACTTTTATGATTCCTAGGTGAATGAAAAAACAAATGGAGTGGAAAACTGTAGTTGAATTTGATGAAAAAGAATTGAATTGTGTTATATTTTATAATAAATATATTTTTCAGATAAAGTTTCCTAAATTTGGCATTTTCAAAGCTAATATTACAATAAGAGCATTAGTTGTTAGATAGAGAGTAGTCATTTAGTTTTTCTGTCATATATACTCCTCATGCACTGAGCTGAATTTGGTTTGTGAATAATAAAAAATCCTTGAATTCCTAGCTGCTTATTAACCTTTTCATTAGGAAACATAAGATTTAAAAACATTTGATTAACTCAAAATGTTTTCAAGAAAATAAAATTTTCATCATGAAACATTTTATGTGTATTGCTAAAACAAATTGAATACATTGAAGAAGTAAGCTACTTAACCTAATGGCAAACCAAATTTTTTGACTTTTTTCAAATCGTGTTCTATTTAGAAATTACATCCAGCTTCCCAACATTCCATGTTAATTTTTATTTATCGTTGGTTGTTTTCACTTATTTAGGCCTAATCCATATTTTAGTCTGTCAATGTACTTCTATTCTTTCTCTCAATTTGTGCAATTTACTTCTACTACACCACAAAAACCCGTAATCCAAAGGTCTGCAATACCTTGAACATAACTTTTGAAAATACAGCTTATTAGCATACTCATTGCAGATATTTTTTTTAATTTTTCACCCACCTATCACAAGTCTGCATTTACTTAGGCCTAACCTTATAATTGAACTTAGGACATCAATGCTTCTATAATAAAAAAATTTCACTCATGATAGTTTCCTTGGTCAATACTGATTTTACTGTTACCAATTGTGAAAATTTTGTGGCCACATTTAGGTAATTGTAGACATTTCAAGACGTTTTACATGAATGATATTGCACTCACAAATGCTTAGTTTTTGAGACACGGCATAAATAACGTTTAAGTAAGAATAGCATTAACTTGAACTCGATAGCCGACAGCATTAGAGCCTTTGTATCTACCTACAATTCCCTCTGCAATACTCACACAAGGAGTTCAGTGACTGCATGCCAAAATTGTCCAACAAAATACTTAGGATCCACCAATACTTGACACGAGCTGTGATTAGACAGCATCACTGGGATAACCAGAACCTTGAAACACCACCCCAACTTCCCAAGGCATGGCGGGTCATTGCAGTGCACTCTACATGACTGGCTCATTCCAATCACTGTCTTTTACTCCAGGCACATACAAGAAAAACTTTCATACTCAAATTAGACTTCTGATCCAATCCAACAATACATCTCATACCACAATCATCTTCAGCATATCGGGAACACCTGAACTTGAACTTGAAATTGAGGGCCGACAGCGTCGGGGCCTTTGTAACGGCCTACAATTCCCTCCACAATTTTCACACAAAGAGTTCAGCGCCTGGTACCAGACTTGTCCACTGAACTACTCAGGATCTACCAATCCTTGTCACAAGCTGCCATTGGATGGCATCACTGGGATAACCAGCGTGTCAAAACACCATCCCCAGGCATATTGGGTCATTACTGACCACTCTACCTGACTGGCTCATTCCAGTCATTGTCTCTTACTCCAGGCACGCACAAGAAACATTTTCATAGCTTCAATGATACTCAAATTACACTCTTGATCCAATCCAGCAAGACAGCTCATACCGCAATCATCTTCAGCACATCTGGCATACCACTCATTCTTTCCATAATGCTCAAGCACCACATTCATGAAACTTTCTCTCTCATGCTCATACTCACTACATTCCAGCACAAAATGCTCAATTGTTTCCTCCACTCCACTAATAGACTGCCGACATAATCTGTTATTATTCTCATTCCACCTCCATGTACGTCTGTTTACACTCAATGACTTTCATCTCACAGCAAACAAGAGTTGACTTCCAAAACTACCATCATAGAACATCTCAAACTTAGGTACTTTCTTTTGCATCTACCAGCCAAGTGTAGGCTTCTGCATCATGCTAAGCCTCCACTTATTCAATCCATACGCTTTTGTTTGCCTCTCAATCTTTTTCTTCCACCTCTTGCAGTCCCACTCAGGCCCTACACCTCCAGCATTTATTAAACTCCAGTCATCTACAGGTCTCCCAATTCTAACATGAATAATCTTTTGCATACTTAGCTTCCTTGCATGCCCCCAACACACTTTCTCCCAATAGCTTACACTCAGATTCCATTCAAGAATTTGCTTTGAATGGAACCACTCATTCTCTCCATACTGCTCAAACACCACATTCATGAAACTCTCTCTCTCTCTTGTTCATACTAGCTATATTCCAGCACAAAATGCTCAATTGTTTCCTACACTCCACTATCACACTGCCGACATAATTTATTGTTATTCTCATTCCACCTTCATGTACGTCTATTCACGCTCAATGAATTATACCTCGCAGCAAACAAGAGTTGACTAACAAAACTACCATCATAGAACATCTCACACTTAGGTACTTTCTTTTGCATCTACCAGCCAAGTGTAGGCTTTCTCGTCATGCTAAGCTTCCACTTATTCAATTCATACTCGTTTGTTTGCCTCTCAATCTGATTTTTCCACCTCTTACAGTCCCACCCTGGTCCCTCGCCTCCTGCATTAACTAAAAGCCTAAAGCCAGTCATCTACAGGTCTCCCAATTCGAACACGAATTATCTTTTGCATGCCTAATTTCCTTGCATGCCCCCAACATATTTTTTCCCAATAGCTTACACTCAGAATCCATTAAAAAATTTAATGAAAGATGAATTCACAATGCGCCCACTTAGCCAAGCGTACATCCGCCGAGCCGGAAAAATCCCTAACTCGGCAGGGACATTCAAAATGTACTCATTTGTGGTATTCTAACATTGGTAGAGGATTTAGTATGACCGTAATTGTTAGTTGATGGATAAAATAGTAGTAAATATTTCGTATTGTTTACCTAATAGAACTAAATTGTAACCAACATTAGTTTTACCAGAATCCCAGGTTAGCGAGGGAGCTATATTATAATAGTTATAATAACCAGTTACTTTGCGTGGTTTGGTAAATTGATCCGGTATGGCGTTTCATATACCAGTAAAAGCATATTTTAAATTAAAGCCATGTTTTAAGATGCATTTGCAAACGTTTGTCAGAGCTTTCAAAATCAGATATAAATTCACGTCATTTCACTTTTTTGCAAGGAGTATTGTAATTCTAGCGAATATTATTAATTTTATTTTTCGTTACTGTACTTATTCTTACTATTAATTTGAAATTCCCTATTTTTTAAGATTGTTATTGTCATTTTGTTCTTCGCTAGGTCCCAGTTACTCCTTACCTTAAACCCTGTATCAAGTATACTGCTTAAATAAAAGTCAGAACCAAAGGTATACATCTACACGGCTTCGTGTTCAGACTAGGTCGCGGTCGGACGTGCGGGGAAAATAGTGCGGTAATTGTTGAAAATGCAAGGGGGAAATAACCTAGCCATGCATAAAAATTACACTATCAGTGAATGTGTTTGTTACCTATGGAACTGCGAAAAGGAAAAAATAACTTTTGTCTTATTTCTGCTTAAATCAGTGCAATTTGAATGAAAAGCCAACAAAGCAGTGCTGGCAAGGGTGTGAAATGGTGTGCTCAGCCCGGTCTCGAACGATATGTAGTGAACCCTCAGCCGCACTTCAGTCTAAATTTCATAAATTAATAAAACCATCTTCTAAAAATTAAATAAAGTTAACGTAATCATTCTTAAAATTTTAGATTACTATTTTCATTCAACATTACCCTTAAATCTATTAAAATTTGACCAAAGAAATACTTCGACAAGAAAGAACGGCGTTTTTCACGTAGAACCACATCGCAAGTTCATCCGTTTCCGGAAAATTCCGGAAACGCTCGTCCGCTCAAAGCGCAAATAAGGCCGGCTTCCCAGGCAGAGTTGTCATTCTCGTATAGATCCTCCTGAGTAGCGTTTGGGCCCCAGAGCGGGCAATTGATCGACTGGACCACACATTCATGCACTCACAAACACGTATGAAACCAAACCCTAACCTCTTAATTTAAGGAGCTTACCTCCTCCGAGTTCATCCTCCGAGTTGTTCTCCAAGTGTCCCCTACAAGTTGCTCCTCCTCTTCAAACTTCACTAAACTGGAAGGCCTGCATCCCTGCAGCTAAGCCACTAAAACCTCCAGTTGAGACTATTGGGTCGAGAGCCCCCTTTTCCTACCGAGTTTTCCCAACCGGTAGCTATTCCCACACTCATCACTCAATCGCCGACCCACTTAATGTCGGAACCTCCCACCTTACATCATCCTCAATTTCACACTTCAGTACACGCTTCCACAAGCCTAAGCTGAACGCATCTACTGAAGTTCTTCAACCACCTTGGACTCTCCCCAAGAACGTCTCACGAACCAAGCCTCAAGCCTCGCACTTCGGAGTTCAACCTCCGATCTAAATATACTACAAAAGGCGAGCTTATTTGTTCTCTCATTTTCCCAGATGATGGTTTGCATTGTGGCGTTTATAAGATTACCTGTTTGATTTTAAGACGCTAGAAATATTGCGTCCGAACACCGTCCCTTAACTCCTTCTGAGTCAGTGGCCATAATTAATTCATTTGCAATTCAATGCGCGTCCCCTCGCGCTGGTGACCCTGCCTTATCAAAGAATACCAACCTTATTCAATTTAATCATCAATTAATCCAATTCTCAACCTGTCAAATAGCTTGCTCTACAAGCTTCACACAAATTCACATAAACAAATCAAGTTCCCCACTTTGGGTGAACTTAAGACTGGTAAACCCCAGAGTTAGATAAATAATCAAACAATTAAATTGCCGCAGCCATCATCTGGAGGTTTTTGAGCGCATGTCGAGGCTGTTTGCAGCTGTTGCATGTTGAACCTTGGAGGAGGTAGTGTTCCTTTTTCCATCCTTTTTCTCTAACTCTCAGTAGTCAAACATAGTTTTTCCTCTCTAAACTCTTCCCTAATAATAAGTTATTGCTACTGCAGCCTATTCTAACAAATTCTTCATGTTTTTCCATTGCTACTGAAGCAAACCATAGGAGACCTTCTAGGATTATTTCCATTGCTACTGAAGCTCCTTGCTAATAACCTTCGCAATTTCCATTGCTACTGCAGCACCATTGCTACTGAAGCACTGAAGCGAAAATGTCTATGTACGAAACACCAATTTAAAAAATTGACACTAACTTCACAATTGTATAGACTTGCAAAATACTTAAGATGGCGTCAAAATATGCCCCAATCAGAAATTTGAACTCTGCGATCATTTCGGAGAGACTGCCGTGTGTGCACCGGTTGTCTTTCTTTTCCGATACGGGTTACGAGATGATCTGCAGAATTTTTAGCATCACATGAAGTCTTTCCCGATCTTCCATTTTTTGTATTGCTGCCTGGTCGGTGTGTTTGTAGCCTTGGGGACGCCTGAGGAGCACGCACGTTGCCTAGGTAGGCGGTGCAAACGACTTACGTCGCACACTTGCCGTTTTAACCGGCATAGGTGTTTTGGGAAAGAAGGAACTGATTTTCGTTACTATGGCATATTATAACAACCAGACTGCGATTTAGCCTCAGGTCAACACCTGTTGAACCAACGAATTCGAACGTGTCTGAGTGCCTTGGAGTGCCAAAGACCTGGAAGGCGACGTATTCTTGTTCCCCGGTATACCGTTCAAGGAACGCAGTAGGAATCGAGTAATGCAGGCGCCTCCATTTCGGCGGATACTTCTGGCAATATTGTGCCCAGTGATGTGAAGCTCACAGAGACTTTTGTTTTCCCAGTTGGGAATCCGAACCGAAACTTTCACAGCTCCACAGTTCAACTTTCCTATTGCCCCCGAGCGCCGTAGCAGGTTTGGCAGACCTAGTCGTCCGCCAGCCGTTATGCACAGACTTAGGGTGATGACCTCTGATCTGTCAATTCTTCTTCTATTTCCTCCTGTCAAGCCTTCGGTTGGGATTTTCCTTTCTTAATTCTTTCAAGAATCTTACAGGTAACAGCCTCACTGTTACCAGACCTTTCGGTCTACATGCGTTGGGGGTAGCTGTAGTGAACCCTCAGCCGCACTTCAGTCTAAATTTCATAAATTATTAAAACCATCTTCTAAAAATTAAATAAAGTTAACGTGATCATTCTTAAAATTTTAGATTACTATTTTCATTCAACATTACCCTTAAATCTATTAAAATTTGACCAAAGAAATACTTCGACAAGAAAGAACGGCGTTTTTCACGTAGAACCATATCGCAAGTTCATCCGTTTCCGGAAAATTCCGGAAACGCTCGTCCGCTCAAAGCGCATATAAGGCCGGCTTCCCAGGCAGAGTTGTCATTCTCGTATAGATCCTCCTGAGTAGCGTTTGGGCCCCAGAGCGGGCAATTGATCGACTGGACCACACATTTATGCACTCACAAACACGTATGAAACCAAACCCTAACCTCTTAATTTAAGGAGCTTACCTCCTCCGAGTTCATCCTCCGAGTTGTTCTCCAAGTGTCCCCTACAAGTTGCTCCTCCTCTTCAAACTTCACTAAACTGGAAGGCCTGCATCCCTGCAGCTAAGCCACTAAAACCTCCAGTTGAGACTATTGGGTCGAGAGCCCCCTTTTCCTACCGAGTTTTCCCAACCGGTAGCTATTCCCACACTCATCACTCAATCGCCGACCCACTTAATGTCGGAACCTCCCACCTTACATCATCCTCAACTTCACACTTCAGCACACGCTTCCAGAAGCCTGAGCTGAACGCATCGTCTGAAGTTCTTCAACCACCTTGGACTCTCCCCAAGAACGTCTCACGAACCAAGCCTCAAGCCTCGCACTTCGGAGTTCAACCTCCGATCTAAATATACTACAAAAGGCGAGCTTATTTGTTCTCTCATTTTCCCAGATGATGGTTTGCATTGTGGCGTTTATAAGATTACCTGTTTGATTTTAAGACGCTAGAAATATTGCGTCCGAACACCGTCCCTTAACTCCTTCTGAGTCAGTGGCCATAATTAATTCATTTGCAATTCAATGCGCGTCCCCTCGCGCTGGTGACCCTGCCTTATCAAAGAATACCAACCTTATTCAATTTAATCATCAATTAATCCAATTCTCAACCTGTCAAATAGCTTGCTCTACAAGCTTCACACAAATTCACATAAACAAATCAAGTTCCCCACTTTGGGTGAACTTAAGAGATAGGCCTGTGTAAAGTGTCCTTGTTCCCTCAGTCTCCCCTAACCGAGCCCGCCCCCCCCCCCCGTTTCCCGCACACCTGTCTCCCGTCTTCTGACCGTTCAGAGTAGGGCAAATCCTGAACTTTTCCGCTTCAAGCGACCAATGAAATTACGTTTGATTTGATCAATTTTTGGTAATGTCTAGCCTCTCAGTTAAGTTTTTGTTCACTTCCTACGTGGCCGAAACGGCAAATGTGCACGAAAGAATTATTGTGTTTCGTACCTCCGTTTCCCTACTGACACCGAATAGTTTTAAAGACACCGATAGTTTAAAGTGAGCTACCAGTAAGAACAAAGGGTGAACGAGAAGTTGAAAAACATTCACAATCACCAGGGAAAATAGTATAAAAATTGCAACTAGCCTTGAATTTGTAATTCAAATATATGTTCTAACTATTAGCGTTAGTCATCCAACAGACGATGTGTTTCTTGATCCTGCAAAATTTCCTTCAAAATTTCCGCAGCGAAAGGAAGCCCATCCGAACGAAGAAAAAGACTGAAGATGAGGCTGCATACTAAGATACGCTCCCCTTTATAATCAATGAGACTAAAATGTAAAAATTGTGCTGTCCCTCAATATCATCATATCACATTTTGTAGCAGATCCCATTCTGTTGAAGTGTAATATAATGGAAAATTGATGTAATTGAATGCTGTTTTCATTTTTATTTCGACAATCTCCATGCATAACATCATATTCACACAGTGAATTGGAATTTACAAACAAAAAATTAATTTTTTTTACTTATTTCATAAAATTACGAAATTTTTTGTTTTCAGTCTGATTCTTATGAAATTTGATTATTATATGTAAGTTTTGAAAAGAAACACAACTTCGTCTATACATTTCTTTGATTCAGGCCTTAGTTTTTGAAAAAATTTGACATATTGGTTTCGAGTCCACTGGTATTGATATTTCAAAAGAATAGAACTCATTGAGTTTTTATGCTAGAACAAAAACAAAGACAGTTTTAGAATTCTTGGAACATATTCAACACAAGTACATTCGCAAATTTTCCATTTCTTCTTATGTTTTCTTTTTATATGGGGTCGAAATGGGGTCGAATATATAAGATTTTGGTCCCCTACCCCCCCCCCCCTGGGGGGGGATCTACTGTCCTCAGCGCCATAAAATTTTAGGACTGAATAGTCCACCGCCTACACCACCTAAGGGTCCTTTTCCAACAAAAACATGAAAAATGACCATCGTAGAGAAAAGGGGCCTCGGAGGACCCCCTTAAAGGGCAACCCCTCTTCTCTCAGCTGTAAGCTTCCATACACCGATGAACGGCTTGGATTTACTTCACTTTTCATAAAATACATGCTGAGCGAGGTAAAATTTAGCATATCAGTATCAGCAATATATATACACAAGCTACTTCGTTCTCAAAATTCAGTCATAGCTATGCAAATATAAAGCACGTTGCATCATTACGAGACTCGCTTCGCCGGCCGGAAAGTGCCATTCTCTGCACAAATGTTGCCCTACACAACATCCCGAAAAAATGGTTCTCTCAGGGGCAAAAATACGACCTTACCAAGCAAAGTGCCTCCAAGTAGGAGACCTACATCCTCTCACTCACAAGATTCTAATGCTCAAAAGACAGGAGACTTGCAAACCGCTGCCAGAAACCCCGTCAGAGAATGTGTGTGTAGCAGTCGCTACAAAAATGTCTCATATCATTAAAATTCTCATTAACATTTAAAAAACATAATTATTGGCATAAACTATCTTACTGTTAATTATTACTAATAATTTTCTAATTATAATTATTATACCTAATGTTTTTGTGTGAATCACACAAATATTAAGTAAT
This sequence comes from Morinoia aosen, assembly GCA_030386875.1. Classification (NCBI taxonomy): domain Eukaryota; kingdom Metazoa; phylum Arthropoda; class Malacostraca; order Amphipoda; family Talitridae; genus Morinoia; species Morinoia aosen. The sequence goes on along the minus strand of CM059558.1, from coordinate 2,923,048 downwards.
ACCAAACAACCGCTTAAGTTAGACCTAGGCGTTGTGGCAACATCCCAGTCACGCGTCCCCTAGCGTCATTTCGTGCCTCATTTCAAAGAGAAATAAAACTCTGACGGGATCATTGGAAAAATAACTCTGGGTTTCCCCGTGATGTGAACTAAAATTAAATGGGGGACAATGTTTGTGGTTTTCTTCTGTTTCTTCCGTGGATATTGTTACCAGCGTCCTTGAATATTTCCAGATTCTCCGAGGCTGCCGAACACCACACTTACCATAAACACAATCACCTGGGCCTTGAACTATTCTTAAAATTCGGGTTAAATTCATAAACCGTCTCCAGTTACGGGTACGAGTGATAAAACCTCTCCTGCTCAAATTCAGCAGGTTTTGCCCACACAAAGAGACGACCCTGATTTTGTGCCCGGTTTAAATTGTCCCTCAGTTAAACGGGATATCACATGATACAAATACACTTTCAACATACATCGTCAACCTGCCGGATCAGCTACCTCCAGGACTGCGAAGTATCTTCAGTCAAGATCTGCAGGAACAAACCTCGGCGATCCTCCCGGCTCCTTCAAATAAAAAAAACACTAAAAGCTGAGTCCAAAAAGGGTCTTCATTGTCCTCTCGCACGATACTCGATAACACTGCCTCGGTATTTAAGTTTGAGCTGGAATAATAATGATACCGCTATTAATATTCTCCTAAATCCAGACCATCAAACTTAAAATGTGTCACCTTCCGAAGCAACGTCACCTTCCGAAGCAAAAATAAACAAAAATTCAATATGCAGCAACAAGACAATTTCTTACATAAGCTACAAGAAATAGCATGCACTTCAGAGATACTAACAATAAAGAAACTCAAATGAAGATCAGCGAAACTTGCTCGCAAGCAGCCTTGGGACATCAATAGTGATCAATCTCAAGCAATACAAAGAACTATTGGAGAAATGATAGCAGGTGACTGTAAAACACTTTCAGTGGTTGAGAACATCGGTTTCTTTCATTTGATGCAAAAAGTGAAGCCTAACTATGTGCTTCCTAGCTGAAAGTACTTCTCAGATAAAGTTTTGCCTGAAATTCATATCTAACTTTGTAATAAAATAAAGAACATAGTTGATGATTCTGACGACCTTTTTTTATCACCTCTGATATTTTGATAAAAAAAGGGCAGCCGTTTGTTTGAATGTCTGACAGCAAACTGCATCAACAAAGCAAAAACTTTGAAAGAAAAATTTTGTGTTGCAAATTGCTCCTTTTGCAGGCTCTCATACATCAAGCAGAATTTTTGCGGTAATTGAAAGCATCATTTCTGATTTTGATATACCTTCCTATAAAGTACATGTGCTTGTTCATGATAATGGTGCCAATATGATAAAATGCCTAGTCAATACTGGTTCACTGTGGCCTGGATTTCTTCTGGCACACATTACAACTTGTTATTTATGACGTTTTGTTTGAACAAAGAATAACCATAGACATCATCAATTACTGTTAGAAAATTTTTGGGCACTTCATTCTTTGCTGGCTTGTGGCAAACTCTTGACCTGCAAAAACGACAACAGCTGCCCCAGCTTAAACTCATCCGAGATGTGTCTACGATGTGGAACAGCACCTATTTCATGCTAGATCGTTTGTGTGTGCAAAAGAAGGCTGTTGCCAACTACGGAGTGGATACAGCAAACATGCCATTACTTGATGCAAACAAATGGGACCTAATCACAAAGTTGAAAAGCTTGTTGAAAAGCTATACTCATGTGTGTGTATCATCTAAGTGAATAAACTTTTAGATATTTCAAAAACCAATTATGTTATTTTTGTACCACTGTAATGGGGCGAGAAATTCCTTTCCCTAGCTCTGAGAGTAGAAATAAAGATATAAATAAGTTAGGAAACAAAATTTCAAAGTCAAAAGAAAAGGTATTAATAAAGAAAAGAAAGGAGAAGACTAAAAGAGTAGAACTCAATGTAATTCTTAAAAATCTGAACGAACTTGCTTGTAGTGAGGCTATCGGAGATCAGGTGATAAGCCCAATAAGTAGGGATTCACAGGTAATAGCAAACATTAATAATATTATAGGATGTCATCTCCTATGTTTAGAGGTTTGTCAGAGGATTTTGACTTGGGGTTGGATGAACCAATTTCCAGCATTAAAAGTGAAACACCACAATCAAGTTCCCTAAAGATAAGCACTAATAGTGCAACACAGAATAGATCTTTGATAGAGAATTTATTAACCAGGTCTGAGAGAGCTTGGAGCTTTCAAGAGAATTACCTACAAAAAGTGATTAACTGCTCTGAGCTGAAAGCTCAAGATAGAAACAAAGTAGGAGAAACAGATGAAGAGAGACAAACCGGAGATATTCTACAACTATTTGTAAGCAACACTTCAGAGGAAAGCCTTTACAGATGACTTCACAGGATTCAGAACTATTGACAAGACAGCAGGAGAGAAGTTGAACATTTTAAAGAGAATTAGGGATCATTCCAAACAGATGCAAGAAGGTACATCAAAGTATAGACAATCCAACAATGAAGTTCTCTGGGAAATGTGGCAAAGGAGATACATGTCCACCTATATCCGAGTAGGTGTTTTAGCTAGTGATGGAGAACAAACTAAGAGTCCTCGTGTTTCACCCATAAGGTTGGATTATATTTCTTCTGGTAGAATTACTAGAGCTAGAGGGAATGTGGAAAACATGCCCAATGTACAGTTAAGAACATTAGAATATAAGGTCATAAATAAGTAGCTTATAAAAAAATTAATAAAAGATAAAAACGAAAAAATCAGGTAGATAAAGTAGTAAGTTAGGTATAGGATTAAATAGTAGGTTAAGTAATATGTGTTAATGCGGTGTCTTCTATTGCAAATAAATGTGATGCGATTAAAATGTAAATAGACTATTTGTAAATAATTATTGAAAATTTGTGTAATGTCTGCGCTTAGAGTATGGATGGTCATGATATGTCGAATGATGATACCAGCAACTTGCAGTGTTCTGTCGAACAGTATGTTGATATCAATGCGTCTATACGTACTGTGAGATATGTTGTAGTAGAAAGGTTCATTAGCAAAATGTCATCTTGTAATAAAATTCCTATGACTTGGAAATTATAGACACCAGAGTTCATTTATTGTAATTATAGGTTCAAGATGTGATATTAGCGTAAGCATGTAACAAGTGTACATTGTTTAGAAAATAGCAGTATGTGTTAAGTGCACCCTAAGGTTGCACTTGGGGGGGGGGAATGTAATGGGGCGATTCCCCAGTCTCCTAAGCCGTGTTTGCTTAGGAGATGGTGCAATCCGGCTGTTCCCTAACCCCTATTTATCTGTTTCAGAACAGATGTATCAGTGTTAAATAAATTCTAAGTGCAGCATTACAGTAGAGGGGCAAATTATTCAGAGCAGAATCATCCAGCAAGGGTAAGAATAATAGGCAGGGATAGGATCAAAGTAAAAGAATATATAAGTTCTTTGCTTGAAATATTGATGTGTCTATGATATTGATTTTCGTTAGGTGAAATTAATTGTGAAACGGTACTTTATTACCTGTGTTATCACTAGAAGTTATTATTTATTATGCGTGGCAAATTGGCAGGAAGACCTCCAAATCGACCTCCAATCAACCTCCAATTGGAGAGCATAAGCAGAGGTCAACCAGGGGACTCTAGAGCCATCACCCCAAGCTCTGTGGTACCAGCCTCCACAACTTGAGACCAAAGAACAGCCCACAACGGCTGATTCTCCCTCCGGCATCTCTTGCCGATACGGTACTCCACCTACTGCCAACGTACTTTGGTGTCTCCTGCTGCTGCTGTACTCCGGAAAATACTGAGGCTGCCATACTCCGGCGTACTCTGCTGCACTCCGACGTCTGCCGTTGCCTTGCTACTGCTTATGCGCTCCTACTGCCTTTGCGTTCCTGTAGGACAAGCCTTGGGTCAGCTATCATTGCTGGGTAGGAAGTTGCTCTAGGGCTGCTGCCGTTCCGGATTGCCCTTTGTATAGTAGGCTACTGTGTTATAATTGCGAGCGTTTATTTTGTGCGGGTCGTTGTTGGTAGGTTAATTATTAGTGTCTGCATCTGGTTATTTTCCTATGTATATGTATGTAATCATTGTTAATAGTGTATCAATAAACAAAAGAAAGAAAATTGTAAACCCATTACCTGTGAGTGTCGGCTTATTTATTCACCTTGAGACAAAATAGGAGTCATAGGTCGGTCACAACTAATGTATAGGAGTACTTACGATTTAGGCTACACATGTTGATGGTAGGAAGCCGACCTGTCCCCCAAAAACAGTCATTGTCTACTTCTCTCTTGAAAGTAACTGCATGAGAGCCTGAACTTGAACTGGCCTGTGAGGAAAACTTTTCCCAATTATTGCTGGCCAAGATTATCAGGAAAAAACCGCATTATCCGCAAATTGCAATTAAAAGTATCTATGTACTTGGTAACCATGTACTTCTGAGACAAAGTTGTGCACATGTGCATCCGTTCTTATTTCAATCTTAAGCAAATGCGCTCAACTAATAAAGAAAAATATAAGAAAAGTATTTGAAAAATAGTAAAGGAAGCAAAAAATAACGATGGCACAAGGGACATTTGAAAAGCGCATTCTCTTTTCATTGCCGGTTAATACTTCAATACAGAGCAAAAATTTAATGAAGTATTCATGCAAAATCTTCTCCATGCAATAGCGCTTGTTCATGACCACAATATTTTGGATAATGATTCCTGCACAAAATTTTACTGTTAACGTTTTTCTCTTTAAAACACAAAACTAACTTGATTATTCTTCTAAAATTTAAAAGCAACTTCAATTGCATTAGAAATATTGTCTCTGAATAACTGAGAGTGGCTGAAGTGATTTCTTACACAGGCAAAACAACCAAAAATTATTCATTCGTTGGTCTCATACACAAAGCAAGAAACACATAAAAATCAGAAATTTGACCCCTTAAGTAATTAATACAGTTTATTGTGTGGCAAGAGTTCCACACGGACATCTTTTTATCAAAAAATTGGCAGAAAATGTTTAAAGAAGTTGAGAGGGCAAAAGAAAACTTCTAAGCATCTTGAAACGATCACTGGCGTAAACCAGTTATAATGCGTCGTTTAAGACAATTCACTGAGGCACAACGCAATTAAGAAAGGGCTCCACGACACTGGGGATACAAGAAGCATGCTGAAAATAGTTTCAATACTATTACTAAAGGGACCATAGCTCACTCAACACTAGCTGTGGTTGCGGAACGGGAGTGAAGTGGATCACATCGAGAATTACAAAATAAGACTTAATACCAGCAGTCAAAGAGATAAACACTCTACGACAGGCACAACAATTTTTGAAAATTAGATAAATTACACTAACCACCAATTGGGAAACCAAATACACAATAGACCTCAATTTAACAGAATTGAAACTCGAGAATAATGGAGTGTGCAGTGAGACTATTTTTTGTAACTAGAGTAAAACATCCCTCAGCAGCTAATGGAATGTTTTAGCAATAAATTAAGCCAATCTAAAGTGAGATGCTTCAAATCATTCATAAAGCAATTGGAATAGAATTAAATCCAGTGAATGAATAGTTCTGTCAATTATGTCAAAAATGCTCAAAACAATTAAGAGGTGAGAGCAGTAATAATGATATAAATGTCACAAAATGGTGGTCAAATGCAAGTAAAAACAGACTACATCTGAATTCAATTAAAATTTTCTGTGGAATGATTAATACTCCACTGAAATCAAATAGAAGCATTCAAGTAGAAAGTGAGTAACCAATTGGAAGCATTCAAAAAGAGGGAAGTAACCTATCAAAAGCATTCAAGAGGAGAGTAAACAATCCACAGGAAGCACTCAAGAAAAGAGTAAGCAACCAATTAGAAGCAATCAATAGAAGAGTAAGCAGCCAATTGCAGCCCCTGGGGTTCCTGATGCCAGTCAATGGGCTCGTCCTTTACAGTAACGGCCTCCAGCTCAGCGTCAGGCACTTCACTTTTGATGTAAATTTCTTTTAGATGGCTCCCAGAGCTAGGCCCATCACCTTCAAGTGACACAAGCTCATTGAGAAAAATTGCATCCGAGATAACAAATTTAGTAACAGGTTTTAATGTGTTAAAATACAGAGATAATTTCATGATTTTGACAATGTCAAATATTTGGTTAATAATTTAATACATGAAAACTAGAACAATCTACAAAACTGTGAAAAAATCTAGCAATAATTATAGCACGCAACACAATGCAACCCTTCCAACTAAATAGTTAATACTCCAAAAGATTTGGACATTAAATGAGCTTAATCATATTTTAGGTTACACTAGCAAATTTAAGTGACAATATTGAGCACGAATCTAAGTCTTCAGAATAAATAGTAGTTACAATTCATAATAAACTAGCAATTCAAATAAAAATTTGCACTAAAAAATATACTTTGCACTTCACTATATTTCTGAAAGATATCATGCAAGCTTGAATTAAAAATTAGTGTAAATCAATTTTTAAATCATTCATGAAACAATTAGAATAGAATTAAATCAAGTGAGTGACATGTTTTCTGAACTATGACAGCATTTCTCAACCTTGTGGGAGGAAGTTTCACACTGAAGACAAAGACCAAAACTCAACACAACGCCTAATACCACTGAAGTCCTCATCTTTAACACAGCAATACCACAGCTTTAGGAAAGTTTTCAAATTGGATTAGATGGAAGTTTATGCCTACCTATCCAACTCAGGTGTTCCAAAGATAGAACGGAGGTAGGCACCATTTAGTATGGTGTTGAGGAAATGGGGAATCTATGCACAAGGTGCATAGAAACAGTAAGTCAAGAAAGCAGTTTATGAAACAAAATTAAACTTGATGCAGAAAGTAATGAATACTGAAAAACCGGACAGCAGCAAACCACAAAAAAATGATTCATAACAAAATAAAAATGTATTCTATAAAAAAAAGCGTACCTACCTACTTTAGCGCAGCACTTCACATATTTCTCCTGGGAGTGCTTATTCCCCTAGAAACCATAGTTGTATCCCCATGAGGAGGTGATGGTTTTTAGATACGAGCGCGACACAACATTACACTCAAAGCATGATTCACCAGACAGAAAAAATATCAGTGAGATAAGGTTTACTCTGAGAATAATTCTTATAAAAGTCCATGGTGTGAATGATCAGGTGGCAGTCACTAAAAATTGCGTCATGTAAAGGAATAACAATAAATATGGTACTCCAATGATCTACTCCAAACAGAGATTTACATGCAGTACTGCACTCCCAAATATTCACACATCATCTACACACATGGCTGTGCAAACCAAAATGAATGCAAAATTACAGCATAAACCAAAAAACAATGAGTTTCAGATAATTTTGAGAACACTGATGTAATGGGGTGATTCACCAGTCTCCTAAACCGTGTTTGCTAATGAGATGGTGCAATCTGCCTGTTCCCCTAACCCCTATTTTTCTGTTTCAGAACAGATGTATCAATGTTAAATAGTAAAGGAGAAAATTCCTAAAGTGCAGCATTACAGTAGAGGGGCAAAGTCTTCAGAGCGGCATCATAATGCAAGGGGAAGAATAATAGGCAGCAAAAGGATGGAAATAAAAGCATGCATAGGTTTATTAATTTATTGAAATATTTATTTGTAAATGATATTGATTATTCGTAATGTGAAAGTGAGAAACTATGTACCTTATTGCCTGTGTTATCATTAGAATTTATTATTTATTATGCGTGGTGGATTGGCAGGAAGACCTCCAAACCTCCGGATCAACCTCCAATCAACCTCCAATTGGAGAGTAAAAACCAAGAGGCCAACCGGAGGGCCCCAGAGCCATCACCCAGAGCCCTGTGGTACCAGCCTCCACTGCGTGAGACCGAAGAACGGCCCACCACGGCTGGGTCTTCCTCCGGCATCTCTTGCCGCTGCGGTACTCCACCTGCTGCCGTTATACTTCAGCACTTCCCACTGCTGCTGTAATCCGGCATACTCTGCTGTTGCCGCACCCCGGCCTACTCGGCTGCTGCCACAGCCGTACCCGGCACTACTCTGCCACTGCCGCACTCCGGCATCTGCCGCTCTTGCGCTCCTACCGCTCTTGCGCTCCTAGCGCTCTTGCGCTCCAACCGCTCTTGGGTTCCTATCGCTCTTGCGCACCTACCGTCCTTGCGTTCCTGCAGGACAAGCCTTGGGTCGGCTATCATTGCTGGGTAGGAAGTTGCTCTAGGGCTGCTGCCGTGCCGGATTGCCCTTAGTATAGTAGGCTACTGTGTTTTAATTGAGTGTTTATTTTGTGTGGGTCGTTGTAGGTAGGTTAATTATTAGTGTTCGCATCGTGTTATTTTTCTACGTATATGTGTGTAATTATTGTAAAAGTGTATTAATAAACTAAAAACGCAAGAGAATTCTAAACCCATTACCTGGGAGTGTTGGCTCAATTTTTCACCTTGAGACAAGATAGGAGTCATAGGCCGGTCACAACTAGTGTATAGGAGTACGTAAGATTTAGGCTACACATGTTGATGGCAGGAAGCCTACCTGTCCCCCAACATTGTGTTGTTGGTGCCGTGACCAGGATTTTCCGGGGTAACCCAAAATTCTTAATATGTAAATTAGAGTAGCTATTTTAACCCGTTATTCAAGTTGAGCCCGACGTTCAACTCTTTATTCAGCCGTATCGTATACCTGAATAATATTGTCGCAAGGTGTTTCAATTAGATAACCAGGATGTGGACTTAGGATAGGATGTTATTTGTTTCATATGTGTTTGCTGTTTCCCCTAGTTATTCATCACTTTTGGGTTATGGCCTTTGCAGCAACGGCTCAAGACTTTTCTGTTGATTTGCGGGGCAGTTATACTGTTCTTGTGGGCAGAGGGTAGGTTAAACCAATTTAGTGACATTTATTTTATGGCATAGGAGAGTAGGAATAATTTGGAGGTCATCTCTTCTTGTAGTAGGACGCCAAGATGGCTGAGCAAGAGGGTCCAGGTGAGAAGGTAGGATCCCTTCCTGCTGCAGATGTGCTCTGTAAAGAAACATCAAATATTTCAGAACAGGAAGAGGATCTTATTCAACAAAATTGTGAGTACATGAATAAATTTCTAGCCAATCTGGAACAAGTGAATAGCTCACAAATGTCCAATTCGTCCAAAAAATTTTCGATTGAACCCCAGAAGAATTTCCAGAAGATCCAAATTGATACTGATGAGGGGCCAAAGTCTACAAAGGTAAGATCTGCAAAACAGGGAGCTATTCCTAAAACAAATAGGCCGGCTCAGCCACACAGGGATTCTTCCACCTCTGAGGATAGTGTTAGCTCCGAGGATTCTACTAGTTCCACTGACTCTCGAACTTTGAGTTCTGACTCATCAGTTCGGGCTAGGACTCCAAAACGGAAACCTTTTCTGACCAGCCAGCAAGGAGAACTCAGGACACTAAAAAAACTTATGGAAAGATTTGACAATAGGAGAATTCCTCAGCAAGAAAGGTTTGATGAAAAATCAGGGAAGGATTTGAGAGACTACTTGAAGAGGTTTGAAAGATATTGTGAGGAAAATTTCAAAGGAGATACAAGGGTGGGGCAGAAAAACCTATCCGATTTCAAAACGTTATAAAATTAAAACGACTGAAGTTGTCAAAAAATTTTTTTTATTAGCATATCGCAAATTTTATGCCATTTTTAAATTTAAGTTTTGAAGAACACATCACTCAAATGTCGTCCTTGGGAGCGGATACACTGATTAAGGCGCTCGCGGTAGCTTCCATGACTTTCACCGTCATTTCCACAGGAATTTCTTCAATTGCCCGAGCAATTTCCCTTCGTAAAGCAAGAAGGGTCCTTTGTCGATGCTGGTAAACCTTCGATTTGAGGTAACCCCAAAGGAAGAAGTCACATGGAGTGAGATCCGGTGAGCGGGGCGGCCAGCCAAGATCACCTCTCAGGGAAATGAGGCGACCGGGAAACAGTTCCCTGAGAATGTCCATTGATCGTCGCGATGTGTGGGCGTTTGCACCATCCTGTTGAATCCACACATTTTCCACGCCATTTTCTTCCATTTTGGGTCTAATAAAATTTTCCAGCATGAAACAATAGCGCTCGCTGTTGACCGTTACGGTTTGCCCATTTTCTTCAAAAAAGTAAGGCCCCCAGACGCCTAGGCGACTTCTTTTTCAATGCTGAACTCGTCTGTCTAAAATTTTACACCCACACTTTAATCGTAGCGTGATGTGGAACAGGATCGTGACGCCCGAGTCCGAAATGAATTCGAAAAGCACGTTGTGTAGCAATTATCGAACCGCCGCATTCGATAAACCGCTCAATAACAAAAGCACGATGTTCACCAGACCAAGGCATGTTGACTACTGACAAATGGCATAAAACCGGCTTTCTAACGGTTTTTACCCCACTACTCTACCTGCTCCCTCTTCTGAGAAAAAGGGATTTTAAATCGGATAGGTTTTTCTGCTCCACCCTTTAGTTGTTTCTGGATAGGGGAGCTGGAGAAGCAACTCAGTGGCCAAATCCTCATGGCAATGAAGTCTTTGAGAGATGTAGGGGACACCTACTCCACCATTAAGTACAAACTGGTTCAATGGTATAAAGACATTGCCGAATTACGAAAGACGAGGAGCCGAGAGGATTTCAATAAAATAAGATACCATAAAGGAGAAGATCTCTACCTCTACAGCAGCCGTGTTGAGAGGTTGTTTAAAATAGCTTACCCTAAGCAAAAGGTTCAATCAAAGTCGGTTCTACGGGACAAGTTCCTACAAACTATTCCTATGGACTTCAGAAGGATCATCTCAACTCAAAAGATCAGTGACAAAATCAACAACAAAAAGGTAAAATGGTCCGCCATTCAGAAGTGTTCCAGGTTCAGAGATGTAGAAAAGGAAAATGAAAAAGAATCGGAAAGTAATGAGAGTGAGGATGGTGACAAACAAAAAGAAATCACTATTAGTGTAGGTCAGAGGAAGCTGTACCGGGATGCTGCCACTCAGAATGACCAAAGAACAAGTAGTGCAAGCAAGGCTCCAATCTTCAATCATCTCAACTTTGGCAGGCGCTCTCCTGCGGACAGCAGAAGCCATCAGGCTCAACAAATAAATTCAGTCGCTCTACACAGCGCATATTCCTTCCAACATCAAAGGCCAAACTACCTGCAATACAGTCACTCAAGAGCCAACCCTGGACCACCAAGAAACTTCAGCATGAGACCTCCAGCAAGACTCACTTCTCACAACATGACTTGTACTTACTATAACCGATATGGTCATGGTGCTGCTGAATGTAGAACTAAAACAAATTCCTTCCATGCATGTGGGAGAAGAGGACATTATTACAGAGATTGCAACCAAAGGCCTACAAGATTTCGTCCAAGGTCACAATCACAGCATGCTCCAATGGGGATATCTCAAAATCCAGGAACCCCAGGTGGTACTGTTACCTTTGCACCCATAACACCTCAAGGAAACAGTGCGCACAGTGACGAAAACCTGTATGGCAGGGCGTCAAACTGACAGGCTCTGGTAAGAATCCAAGCAGCCAAGAAGCACCCCTACACTTTGTTTTCACCCTTTGAGACCCATAATCGCTTTGATTGTCTTACAGTAGAAGATGAAGATGGTGATGATCCGGAAACCACTAACTACTTAGGTGACCACGGCATAACAAGAAGCACCCCAGTAAAGCCAAAAGAAGAAGTAGAAAAGAAGGAACCTTCCAGACTCCATTCAGTTTGTGTAGAAGAAGCAAGCCAAAGAACAAAAATGTGCCTCAAGACCGATAATGCTGTTCCAGGAACTTCACAGCCAGATGACAGCAGCAGTGCCTGTGTAAATTTGGCAGCTCTTGAACCGGGTCAGTAACTAATCGTAGAAACCCGCATCCAAGAAAACAGGATAGAAGCTCTACTTGACACAGGTGCAGCAACTAATCTCATAAGGAAATCTCTTGTTGATCAGTTAAATCTACCAGGCAACACAGAACACTCCATTGTCCTTCAAGGATTGGGTATAATAAATGTAAAAACACTTGGTGTAGCACACTTTAACTTTTCCTTTTATGATATAAAGGCTTGTACAACCACTTTTAGTGTAGTACCTTATGAGGCTATAAATCATCCAATAATATTAGGGACTCCATTCATGGTTGAAAATCAGCTCATCGTTAACATAGATAAAAGAATGATTTCAAAGGTTGCTAAAAATAATGCAAGAGTTGATATCTATTTAGGTGAAACTGCAAAGCCCATGAGAATAATTCCTGAATCTATCCCAGTTCATGCCTCTGAAACTGTCAATTATTCAGGACAATCTACTGAAATAGAAGTTCAGGTTAATCTCATTTGCCAAAGTGAAGCTTGTGAAAGGGACATCTATTACCATAATGGGAAAATGAAAAATAAGAAGTGCTCAGGCATGGATGGAATTTTGTCCATAAATAATCAAAAGAACCGGGTGATTGTTCACCAAAACTTTCCAGTTAAAGATAGTAAAATCAAGAAGGGTGACTTACTAGGTTATGTGAGCACCATCGTAGAGCTTGAGGAAGAAGAAACAGGAACCTCAGAATGGACCGTGGAGAAGATGGAAGCTGAATTAGACATTGGTGAAACATTAGAACCAACTGAGAAGAAAAAGGTTGTTAGTATGTTGAAGAATGTTGAAGAAGCCCTAAGTGAGGATGAAAATGACATTGGGAAGGCGCACGTAACACCTCACAAAATAGAGCTCACAAACCACACACCAATATGGCAAAAACCAAGACGATTTGCAGAACCAGTCAATAAGGAAATAGAAAGACAATGTCAAGAATTAAAAGCTTTAGATATAATTGAGGATAGCCGATCTCCGTGGTCTTCACCTGGAGTCCCTATTAGAAAACCAGATGGGCAATTAAGACTTTGTGTAGATTACCGAAAATTTAACAGTGTAACCAAACCTGAACAATTCCCAATGCCAAACTTAACCGATTTAATCTACAGCGCACACCAGGTTCAGTATTTCAACAAGTTAGACTTAATTAACCCTTTAAGGACCACATTTTTTTTCATGCGAAAAAAAATTTTTCTAATAGTTTCTTGTTATTACGGTGTCTGAGTAGGTTAGAGATGAGTGTAGTAAGTTGAAAAATTTTATATTGAACAATTTAAACAATTTATTTACCACAGGATATACAGAGGTAGAATGTTTCTTAAGTCTAATACAATGGCAAAATAGAGTATAGCTGCCTGTGGGCCCGAATATATTCAGCTTCTTCTAGGGCATCCTTCCATCACGTTATTCTAACTTGTACAATAATGTTTACCCTAATCCACTTAACCTAGTTTCGCCTGAGACTGATCAAAGAGATAATTAATTCGATATTTGATGCTGTATTTTACAGTATAGGTCAAATCGGCTATATTTAACAATATATTCAATAAAACGATTTAAGAGCAGACTGAAAATCGGGTATCTTACCCTCGGCAAGTTACATTATTAGGACCAGACATGTAGGAGGCAACAACTAGTATTCTGATAGGAAGTGAGACTCAAGATGTCATTTGAATACCTTGTAAGAATTACTTTCACGGATCTCCGCAGGTATTGAGTTCCAAGTTTTAGTTCCAACGAAGAGGATACTGCGTTGCGACCGGGCCTTTGAATAGTAAGGAAGCATGAATTTACTTCTATTTCGGGTTAAATGGTCGCGATGACCAGTTTGCGCAGTTAATAATTGTTTTAGGCAATTGCCGCCATCATTTGTTAATGTTTTGTAAATGAAATTACAAATGGAGACATTATAGAGATCCGAAAGCTTAAGTATTTGTAAATTTTTGAATGAATCATTTGTGTGAGCATTATATTCTAGGTTCTTTACCGCTCTGATAGCTCTTTTTTGCAGAGTAAAAATTTTGTTGGTTTTATTTTTATCAGTTCCGTGCCATGCTTCTATTCCGTATTGAAGGTATGGATAAATGAGCGTTTGGTAGAGCATTTGAGAAGCTACTTCAGGCAGGAAATTTGTAACTTTATTCAGGATTCCGATGGATTTTGATAATTTAGTGCTAATATAAGCGATGTGCTCTATGAAAGTCAGATGTTTATCTATTATGATGCCCAGAAACTTACAGGAGTTGGTTTCTTCGATTTCACCTTCGCCAATTTTTATGCGTGGGAGGGATAAATTTTTCTTGTATGAAAATGTAATATATTTCGTTTTATCGATATTAAGGCTTATTTTATTAGCTTTAAGCCTCAATGAAACCTTATGAAGTTCATTATTTATACTCTCCGCAATCATTGCGGGATTTTGGTTCGGAAGGACCGCAGAAAGCGTACTGTCATCGGTAAAAAGTATGAATTTGAAGAATGATGTAGATTTAATAATATCATTGATAAAAATCAGAAATAGGAGAGGCCATAGAACAGATCCTTGTGGAACTCCATGGCTAATTATCTGTGGGTCCGATTTTGGTCCGTCAATGACAACGTATTGTTTCCGATTTGTTAGGTATGATCTGAACCACTCATGGGTAACCCCTCGAATGCCATAACAGTTTAGTTTCGAGAGTAATATTTTATGGTCCACGCAATCGAATGCTTTTCGAAAGTCAAGAAATACAGAGAAGACAGGCTTTCCTTCATCTATATTAGAATAAAGGAATTGTAAATGATTTAATATAGCCTGTGTTGTTGATTTTTTTGAGCGAAAGCCGTATTGTTTATCGTAAAGAAATGATTTTTGTTCAAAATAAGAGTACACTTTTTTATACACAGTTTTTTCGAATACTTTGCTCAAAATTGGAAGTACGGAGATGGGTCGATAATTGTTTACACAGGTTTTTTTCACTATTTTTGAAGATTGGGGTTACTCTAGAAACTTTGAGGGAGCTCGGGAAAGTGCCCAGTAGGAGAGACTGGTTAATAAGATTAGCAATCAGTGGGGCTACAATATCAGCAATAATTTTGAGTACTTATGTCGGAAACGTTTGTAATCCACTCGATTTATTTTTCAGGCTGCTTATGTACGCAATTACATAGGAAGAGTTGGTAGGCGTAAAGAAAAAGGAGTTGTGTTCTCGAATATGATCCATGTATTCCAGGTGATCAGTAGGTTCACTTGGAATACTATCAGCTATAGTTTTCCCCACGCTAACAAAGAAATTGTTAAATAGATTAGCAATTTCTTTCTTCCCATGTTATGCTACATTATCTTGAACAACATGTTCAATTTTCTTTTTATCGGCGTTATTCAGTTTACAGCAAGAGTTAAGGAGGTGCCAAGTCTTTTTAACATCTGCTTTAAATTGAGTAAACTCGCGCGTAAAGTAGCTCTTTTTTGATGTCCTTATCTGATTTGTCACATAGTTTCGGAATCGGTTATATTATTCTCGAGATATTCGCCCTTCGTAAAGGAGGGTTAGGTACGCTTGACGTTTATTTATATTTATCACGATATCTCCTGTAATCCAGGGCTTTTGTTTATTTTTTGGGGTAACTGTACGAGTTACAATTGGGCAACACTGATTGCATGCGACCATTATAGTTTCAGTCAACTTTACTACTGCGTCATCAATGCTCGTTGCATCATTGTGTTGAGAGATATGCAATGTTGATATTGATTCTTCTAGAACGGTGCGCATTTCCTCTAAATTTGACTCGCTTACTTTACGATATGAGTAAGTTTCAGCCCGTGCCTTGGTGCAAGCAATATAGACATTTTTCTTAATAAGAAAAACTGGGAAGTGATCTGATAAGTCAGAAGTAATTATTCCAGCAAGAAAATCACTTGGGTCTGTCATAAAGATATTGTCAAGCAGCGTAGCACACTCTGAGGATATTCGTGTAGGCTTTGTAATGATCGGAAGGAAGGGTTGAGACTGAAAGGTTGTTAGGAAATTAGAGATTGGTTCATAGCTTTCATGTTTCAGTAGATCATAATTGAAGTCACCGCATATTATTATATCGTTGTATAAGGGCCTGTTGAACTGAGAAATAATACGATTCAGCTCATCCAGGAAGGATATAGGACAGGCTGTAGGAGGCCTATACACCGTTCCAAGCACAATGCGTTTACCATCTCTAGACAGTTCTACGAAGAGTGATTCTATATGATCCTGATTCATTGTTGCACTTGCTATGGTTCTCGAGTCTATGTGGTTAGATATATATGTGCTGATGCCTCCGCCCCGCTGGTTTTTTCTCAGCGAATGGTAACTATGATAATTTTCAAATCGAATCATGTCTTTAGTCGAGCCATCTAGCCTACTTTCGGTGAAACTAATCACGTCTAGGTTATATTTAAGTTCAGTAATAGTACATTGTATCTCTTCCAATTTTGGATAGAGTGACCTACAGTTCCAACACAGGAGTGAGAAATATCGGTCAGTTATTCGTATAGTTTCGTTGAATTTTGATATATTAGTATACCTACACTCATGAGAGTCGTTTAGGTTTGGATATATTCTGTTCAAATGATTGAGATCTGGGTCGATTTCCTCGAATATCTCAGGGTGATCAGTCATTCAAAATTAGTAACAGTAAGAATTAGGTACTATAAAACTTAAAACGAAATACAGAGTCAAGCTTCAAGGGATATTCCTGTCTAAAAAAACTAGCTTATGAAGTACGAGAGAATAGAGTATAAAAAAAATCTAGTGCGATTACTTGAGTACACATAAACTCAGTCCATGAGCGAAAAATATTGGAGTTCAATATCCAACATTGGTGTAAACAGATTGCTGCATGAAGGCGTTTTCAAAAGTTCACATACAACAGGTAATAAGTTTTAAAGATTATAACGACAATGATATAATCAGCTTATATGGTTTACGCGTAATAATACTTTAGTGGTTAAAAATAAGAAAAAAATCACAGTAACATTGGGAGGTAAAAAATTGCTGATTGCGTTGTTTCAAAAGTTCACACACAGCTGTCATAAATGTTTACAAACACATCTGTTATACATTTGCATAGATTCAGGTTAAACTAACATCAAATTGAGGTTAAACTGGCATGATACCTAATTGAGGTTAAACTAACACGAAATTGACATATCTAATTTAGGGGATCACCTAGTCTAGTCACCCATGATCTGCTGTGATGACATATTTAGTTGTTGCATCAGGTATTGCTCGAGGTCATCTGGCGTGTTGATCTCGCGGCGTCTTGAATCTGGGATTCCGGGGTTAAATATGAAGATGTTTCCATCCTGTGTTCTTGGGATTCCAACTTTATCCGGGAATTTCCTTTTGGCCATCCTCAGAATGTACATGGCGTTAGCTCGTGAAGGTATGAGGTATTCATTTATGAAGAAGAACTTTGGTTTCTTTTCTCGGCAGGCGTTGAGAATTCACGTTTTTTGTTATAATGTTTTAGTTCAAATGCAATGTTTCTTTGATCTACGTTCCCAGTTACTGGTTTTTCCCCATTCTTGTAGCTGACGTGATGTCAGTGTCGGAGAGGTCAATGTTGATCTTGTCCTTCAGGAGATGGCAGACGGTTTCCTTGCAGATTTCGTTCGAGTGTGATTGCGGTAGATCCTTTCCAGAAATGACTAGAGTACATTTTTTGTCATCAATGTCTCGGCGCTGATCACTTTTTTTCAACTGGTCCAGACGGAAGGCTAAGCTATCTATTTTCTCATTCTGTTCTTCGAGAGTTTTCTTGTGCTCTGCTTCTTTTCCCGCAACTGTTTCAACTAGTGTTTTAAGGTGACTTATTTCAATTTTCATATTATCAATATCACTCTTAAAATTTGTCATCACTGAGTCGAAGTATTTTATAAGGACAGAAACCACTTCTTTGCCATCTTTCGTTAGGCTAGACACAACAGGATATTGACCAAACTTCGGCTGAAACTGATCGCTGTTATTGTTGTCGCAGCTGTTGTTTCGTTGATTCTTGGGCCCCATCTTCGTTTCCTCGTGTACGCGAGGGATGAGCACTTTCACACTTTTTGAGGGAATATTTTTACACTTAGTTTGAGGATTTTTTTATTTGTTGTGTGTTTAAGTCACATTTGAATCCTCTTGGCGAGAGTGTGTGTTCCCATTCAAGTTAGGAGTACATTCTTTCTAGCGTTAGGCACTTTGTTTCGGAGCGAGCGCAAAGCACGTCCTTACCACACGGAGTCTCTGAGGACACTTGTGCAAGATGTCAACAACTGGGCACATGGGGAAGCAATCAGTAGGATGTAATACGTCGTTGGATTTTCTGATAAGCTCAAAATGAAAACCTCCGGACTGCAGCTTGACCGCTACCCAACAGACAACAAGCAGAGGCAAACGGCAGAGAAGCGCACAACCACTTTACACGACGGCTAACTCGCAACAAATTGATTTGTCTCTGTCCTGAGTATGCCACTTTCTCCTGAATATTATTCATTCTAAGTTAAATTAGTTTTTCCAGAGGAATCTACAGCAAGTTCATCTAGCAAACTCAAATAAACTCATGCAGCAAAAGGTTCCACACTATCCACTTCACACCAACAGGGAATATCTGCGCACCTTCAAGCTCAGCACTGCAGAGTAAAATCCCAACATGCTGTACAGCAAAGAGGTTTGTTGTATGGATAGGGAACAGAGTTTATGTGTTCTCTTGTTCATATTTTTGCTTGTGTTTATTTATTACTCTTTGAGATTTAGGTTTGATTATTATTTTACCTCATTTATGAATGTAATTAACCTTGCACTGTTTTTAAGATGGCTATAATGAAGGAAAGTACCATACAGCAAATTATATAAATTTAGCAATTTTTCGGGATTGATAATATTCCTCATATGTGATGGGATGTACATATGCTTTTCGTGAGTGTTGTTAACATCAATGTCCCTTCAAAAACAGATGCTTCTCATTTGCAGTTCCAGCATACTACTTGTAGATTTGACAGTACATGCTAGTACAAAGTTTTTTATGGGTTTCTTTTAATAAACCATGTTTTTAGTTGCTTATAAAAGGGATTTTTTCAGTGCTGAAGGCCTTTCCTTTGTGACTGATGCCTGCAGGTAATGGAATTGATACTAGATCTGGTAATTTATTCATTAATTTCTTGTTTTATTGAGCTGCTTGCCCTCACTGTTGAAAGAACTTCTTAAATCCGATTGGTCATTCAAGTTGTGTAATAGCAGTCGATGGATATCCATGGCTGTGAACAATATTCGACTGCTTTACAACATACTATCTCTAAGATGTAAACAGAAAACCTTCATGTTTTTTCACAATCTGTTTCCATGTCATCTCAGTCTCTATAAGTTCAAGTTGCTGAAGTATATGTTTCTTTATCACGCTACGTTTCCACCTTGGCGCTCCTAAGTGGTCACGAATCAGGTCCAATTTACGCACTCAAATGATCTTTATAAGCCCTCGTCTGAACATGCATGCTCCTCCAACATGTTTCAATGAAACCTTTTGTTGGCTCTTTTACTGAGGTTTGTCTCAATTACCTGCATTTGTTCTACTTAGGTTGTAGAACATTTTTATTCAAGTACTTCTTCAATTAAATAACAATAATTTTTAGATACCTTAGTTTGATGGGCTAGATTACTCTTTTTCATTAAAAAAATAGAAAGAACATGGTCTTTGGACTGTTGTATTACACTTCGCCATTGCACTTTTACTCTTAAATTCACTATCACTGTCGCATTTCTAATTTTCTTCACTTCTTGGGTACCAACTTCATGCTATTGGGATTGATGTAAACTTGATTAATTTCTATTGTTCATTTTTTGCACCAATGATTATCGAGAAATACACCACCAGGAGCTGTTCTGATGGAGGAAAGCCTTCTAGCGCATGAGCCCCTGCCAGCATCCCAGGAGCTGCAGTTACAGTATGGGGTCAATTCCCAGCCGTTAGATCATGACCTTCAAAGCCTTCAATCCTCTAAAGGTGTGTTATTTGTTGTTATGCCAGAGGTAGGGTGATCTAATTATTCCCACTATGCATGGTATCAATTACTGTTTGGTATTCAATTTCATTGAATGTTGTTCAGGGAGATTGGTAGGTTTTACTCAAGGAGTAGTGAGGCATGCAATGTACTGAATTTTTATATATGTATTGACACATTGTACTTTCATTACTGTTGTTAACCTTACTTATCCAAATAATTTGAATTGAGCTTGTTCAGAGGCGAGGCACTTGCTGCTGATGTAAAATTTCAACTGCATTTCTTGGGTCATTGTGTTCCTATAATTATTCTTTCAATGCAATGAAGATATTTTTCCTGCTCTTCAGTCTTTTTTCTTGTGAGGGATTTAAGCTAGTTGATCACGTGTACATATGAAATTCCAGAATCTTCAGTGTCATGGACGGAAAGCCAGGTGAAAAGCCTTTGCATCTCAATAGAAGAACACAAACATCTTCTAGATGACAAGAACACCAAAAACAAGAAAGTATGGGAATACATAGCTCGCGATCTGAATCAAGTAAGTAGTTAGAATTTATTTTTTACTCCTCTAGCTCTCAACTTGTCTGGCCGCAGCCTTGGTATGCACCGATGTTCATGGTATAAAAAGTAGTCTTATTGTACTGCAAAAGTGAGTGCTTAGATAATTCTTGAACTAATCAACACATTTGCATTTGAGGCTGGTCTAAATGACTGTCATAACTATCGACTGTGTCATTCGCTGATGAGTGTAAAAGTGTACTTTTCTTACAACTTTCAGGTTGAACTTGCGATTATAAATAGGGATAATCTTCCCGTAATTAAAGTGATAGACCAGTGTTGATTGAATCGGCCATATGAGCATGAGCAGCTGTTTATAAGAGACATGTGTCCAGTGCCCACTCAGTGCTACTGTCGTAAAATATGTTGATAAAATTAATAAACCATCTTAGAAGCAAAGAGGGTATAAGTCAAAAAATATTTAAAAACACATCTGAAATTTTTATGTAATCAAAGGGTAGTACGCAACAACATAGTTTAAACAATTGAACTAGGAAGATGTTTCTCAGTCTTCTTCCCCTTAGGTCAAGGTGTTAATTACGTTTTGAGTTAATGAGTTAAATGAATCACATGAACTTCGCTCGTAGAGACTTTCCTCTTCTCTTCCACAGTAGCAAATTTTCAGTAGCTAATATGTTCAAACATTTCATGTCTTACATGTTTGAACTGCTGAGATTTCAAGTTGAAAAACGCTTATGTAGTTTGAAATTGTATTGGTATATATTTGAGAATTAGGAATGAATAGTGAAGCCTTACTGTAGTAGTGCAATTTAAGAACGTGAATTGGAAACCGAACACTGCTGAGCATTAAGCTTGTCTCATTTCTTACTGATTTTCATATGCTTTATTGAGGAAAAAATTGCTGCATTTTCCATCAGTTAAGCTCAAAAGGGGTTCCTTAGGCTTGTTGAAACACAATGCTCAAACTTGCTTAATTGAACTTTCATTTAGTAATAAGCTTAGGAGCTGGAGTAATTGAAAGTAAGAAATTCATTGCCGGAAGTGTTAACATATGCTAATTCTGCCAGCGAGATTATTTTTTCTTAAGCTCAGCTGTACTTAACCGGAATAATTTTTCGATTGTAGGAAAATAAACTAAATTAAATTATTTTGCAGCAGTCTACGGTTGGAAGCGTGTCGTGTGAGCAATGCTCCAACAAATATAAGAATATGCTGCGCGCCTTCAAAACTTTTGTCAG
This sequence comes from Morinoia aosen, assembly GCA_030386875.1. Lineage (NCBI taxonomy): Eukaryota > Metazoa > Arthropoda > Malacostraca > Amphipoda > Talitridae > Morinoia > Morinoia aosen. The sequence continues at coordinate 2,901,405 of CM059558.1, read as the reverse complement.
CAATTGTAAGGCAACCGGGGCGAGCAGCCAACGTGAATTGTTCTACTTCAAATACTTGGAGCGCGTCGTGGGTAGCAGTCATGCTGTTCAGATGCCATTCCTCTACTATTCATCAAATCCATCAACCTCTACTGCAGGAACTTCTGCTCGACCGGACGTCATTGACTTGGAGTGTCCAACAAAACAGAGTATAACTCCAACGACCTGCACGGTAAAAGTTCCCACTTCTATCGGTGGAAATGTTTTTAAGAAAATGCCTTCGCTAATTGTCGCATCATCTGCGAAAACCTCGATGCCAGTGGCATCAACGTCATTTGCATCTGGCTCATCAGCAGGAGAGCCATCGACTGCTCCCGAGGATCTGGTGGAGGTGGAGGTGACTGATGTTGACGACGGAGAAAATTGACCTGAGCAGACCTCAACTGCCTCGGAAAGAGTGAATAAGAAAAAGTCTTTCAAACCAATGCGCCATAGTGAATTTTTAAGAAATTATTTGGAGGGCCAAGCTGCTCGCCTGCAGAAAGTAATTGAAATCTTTGACAAGGCTGTTGAGGTTCAAGCAGAAGAACAAGCCAAATTTAATTCATTGATGGAACAAATGGTAAAACATATGTCCGTTGCGAGCAAAGGCCAGAAACGAAAAAGAAATGAGAGCGAGAGTGATTAGGTTTAGGTTTCCATCATGAATTTCTTTAACTGGGCATGTTTGTTACTTTCCATTCATTATAATGTATCGCAATTGCAAGAAAAGGAGTAATATTACACATGAGTAATATTCATTAAACGGATTTTTAATTTTAAGAGAGGTTTTTTCCTGTGATTACTAGCATTTATTATAGTAGAAGTTACAGCTGCTACTACCATTTTTTTCTTTCATTTCGATGCCATGTATGGAAATAATTACCGTCAATGTCCATTCATTATAATTGGTCATAAATTAAACAGAATAATTTTGTGAAAGTATTTTCACAATGAGTCGTAATTTTAAGAACAGGAATTTCCTTTGAAGATGCGTAATTATTACAATGCTTCTTAAAATTAGAGCTCGTTGTTGTTAAAAAGCAAAAAATAACAGCAAATGTTTATTTTTAAAATGTTTAGAAAAGGAAATTGCTGTGATTCATTCTGTTAAACGATAGTGGTGTTAAGTTAGAGAAAGGGAAGGATGCTCTGAATTTTTGCATTCATCATTTTGCGCCTCCAATGCAATAAACAAATTTACTATAATGCCGGGTATTTAGTAGAATGCATTAATAATGTATTGAGAAATTATGTGGAATTGAGTGCAAATGTTTAAAACAAATTCAAAATTTTCTGTCTGGTTGGTTTAAACTACGAATTAATCTAAGCTATCTAACATCCACTTTGTGGCTTGCCTGTAAATTTATGGATGCGTTATTTCGAGTCGGAATTTTAAACGGAAACAATTTATATAGCATTTGAACAATGAATACAAAGCATCAAAGCAAAAATGAGAGGAACTCTGCTTTGATTATTTCCATTCTTTACCATGCATTATAATTATAAGAGAGGACCTGTGCTGTGATGCTGTGACCCAAGAAATAGTATTAAGAAAATGCTTCAGTAGGTCTTAGGAACAATGTATATTTACTAATAAAGAGAACTGTAGCTTTAAAAAATTTGTTACTACAGTGTGAGTTTAGAATATCACAACGAGAAGTTTGCATTTAATTTCCAAATATGGTTATATATATGTTTATACCCTAGCGTAGGACCACTCAGGGTTGTTGTATATATGGGAATTAACACTCTCAGGGGGAAATGTGTGAGGGCCTGAGCTGAGAGTTAGGTTGGCCTTTTTGTTGATATATGATGTATTTTTCTATCTTAAGGACCAGCATTTTCGTTTCACTGGTGTCCTGTTTTTCAGCTCCTGCGACTTTTTTCTCAACTTACTGTTTTCATGCATCTTGTGCATAGATTCTGCATTCCCATACATCCATTCTAAATGGTGCCTTCCTCTCTTCAATCTGCTCTATATTTTTTAGCGGTTATGGAGGCTTAAACTAACCTATAATCTAATCTAATAATCTAACCTAAGCGTAGGATGGGTAACGAGCTACTTTGATTTGGTTTGATCATCCCATGCGATAGACTGGCACCTTTAAGTGTACAGTTGTACTATGTGATAGAAAGCCCCTAAAGGTCTATTTTGTGTTCACTTAGCTTCTTTCAGTTCTGTTGCCTACCTCGCTATTTCTTCTTTGTCATTTTCAAAATTATTTCGATGAGGAGGGTATCCTGTGCAAGAAAACACTTCGTGGGTTGACTGTGTTTTTTGGTGCATACTAGAAATCCCTTTTATTTACTTTGGTCAGATTGCCTTTATTTTAGATAATGAATCTTGAATTAATAATGCTAGTACTAACAATATCATGCCGAGTGATAATTATTCTGATCGTATAAGTTTCTTCTTCTATTTACAGAGGTTAAAGTATCTCAAACAAAAATTACACAGATTCTCAGCCGCATTGCCAGTTACAATGAACCCTCGAGTTATGCATGCATCATCTCTCGCGGACGTAAACTTGAATGAATAAATTTTAGTCTCATCTAGACTACCAATGCTATGCTCGTTTTATAATGTTTATAACGTGAACAGATTTTCGTGAAATTCATAACTTGAGGATCGACTGCAATGATTCTATTAATGTTTCCATTCCTTTATGCATCGTTCAACCGATTGCTCTTCACCCACTGTTATTTATTATTCAATTATTCTTGCAGTAAATACTAGGATGTCACATTTTCTTTTATTCCTTATGCATACTTCATTGCAACAGCGCGTTATGTCATGAAGTATGTTTCCTCAATCACGTTCATAGTGAAGACCTAGCAGTTAGCTGGACCATGAAAAAAATACACTATGATGAACTCCTTTATTGATAGGAAAACATGAGCATATGGTAATCATATCTTAGGGTTCATATCTTAGGTGTTCACTTGAGGAGGTGACGAGAACGATAGCGCCAGGTCTAAGTTGTCTAGTGCTTATAAAGACTCCGACGTGAATGGGGGTTAGGGTTTCGCGTACATTTCTCACCCTCCCTCTTTTAAACTGAGGTACTTATCGCAAAAAAAAATTAATTTTCAATAAGTGATTAAATGAAAAAAAATTTTTTTCATTAATAAAATTAATCGCTACTAACATAGCAAATTGTTTGCTCCTCAGCGGGCGATTGTTGAAAATTAAACATCTCAAAAATCTACAATATTGAACAAAGTTACTTTAAATATAAGTAAACGTATATTTTATCCATAATACACCTTGTTTTATTTTAACAACAACAACAGAGTAAAGAAACGCACTAACGCAAGCAGGAAGAAAGGAGGCAGCGACTGGGTAACAATAATAATGCCATCTTCTTCAACAGTATAAACTATAACACGAGTTCCTACACTACTACTATGGAAAAATAAAAACCGTCAGTTTTTTAGTTTAAGGTAATGTAAATAAAAACGCAAGGTACAAGGTTTTAAAAACACAATTAAAAGAAACTCAATATCGATACACATAAATTCAATAACGTTAAATAACATTTCGCATATAACCTCGATCGATTTAAAATGGATATGAAAAATGGGTGTACACGTCCGTGTACTAGAATAGTTGCAAGTTTGGCATCGTTCCCTGTCTCACACAGAGAAAACGGATAACTGCTTTCAAGGTTAATTGAAGTCAATGTTCTTGACTGCGCCCTAAGGTTAATTTCAGTCTACGCCATCAATGTTTGTTGACAGTCGCTCGGCGTGATGCGGTCTCAGACAGACACCGCACCGAAGTTGGAGGTATTATGTTTTTTAAGTATTATTGAACAAGTTGGAAGCTTTCAAAGCTTTGAATGACCATCAGACTATTAAATAAAAGCAAACGACGGTGTGAACGCAGAGGTAATAGTGGATTGTGGAACTCATAAGAACTTAAATTACGTGTAAGGCTAGTTTACGATTATAAAAACATCAATTAGGCATCGATTAGACATTTGGTTATTTGAAATTCGGGTTAGTTATACACCCGATGAAACAAAAAGGAAAAATCACTAATCACTTTCAAATCGTAATTTAATCGTAATGAAATGTGCTTAGGCGGTAGGATGTCTGAGCTGGACACCACATTTTAGTGTGTGAAGTCTTCACGTGTTTAATGCGTGACTCGCTCGTATTTGCTGTGCTTCTTTGCAGAGCAACGTGAAGCTGAAATGGAAATGAAAACAAAGAACAGATTAGCTTGGCCATAAAATTTTTTAATGTCATACACAACCAATGAAACATATAATCATAAATACAATTTAGGATTATAAAATAAAATAAAAATGTATTCGTCGTTTAAATTTGAATGTTAACAGTAAAACACTAACTATTAACTGAAATTATTAAATGCTAAATGAAATACTAACTATTTCTGAATCAGTTAACTGATAGTGAAAACAATTGAAGTGAAAACTATTAAACTGATTGTCATTCAAATAAGTTAACAACAGTATCCAGTTTCAACCCGGAAGTTTCTCACGATGTATTCACGATGTATTTCGAATAATTTATTTATGTCCTCAAGTCGAGAGGTTGATTTTTTCATCAACATTGGTGCTCTGTTGATGTGATGCATTTGGCAAATGGGGAACTCGCCCATCATTTTTAATTGGCTGTTCAGCATCAAAATTTGAACGTAATTATTGACTGTTGTGAAACATTGTAATATCACAGATCGTGAGAACATTCGTTGAAGAATGCATTCTGTGATATTCGTTAACCTTGAATTTTAACGTACAAAACTTAAACTTTAATATAGGGTAAACTGTTTAGAAAGGTTATTCATTTGCTGTTAGCAATGGAAATCACTAATACTAGAACACACGAGATTATTTAACACAAGCACACAAGTGATTAATATGAAACGAGATGTAGCATATATGAGATTAATATGATGCGAAGCAAGTAACACAAAGTAGATACTTAATATTTAATTAACCTAATACATAGAGTCACAGAGTCGTATTTTTAGCAAAATAGTAACTTGTCACGTCTGAAACGTTAACGTCGCAAAGATAGTTAAAGGTGAAACAGTACGTTGTAACGTTGTCAATTCCTTTTACTTAGAGGCAATACATGTTTCATGTTAATTCTGTGGATTTTATCCCCTATTTTGATTTCGACCCAGTGTCCTTTGATTTTCGTAATTATGACAGGCCCCTGCCATGAAAGTTGTAATTTGTTTGTTTTGTAATGATTTTTTAACATAACCCTGTCACCTATTTTGAAAATTTTGTCCCTCCTTTTTAGGTTCTGGTACATTGTACGTGCAGCAGTATTATTCAAAATTAGGTTTCTAACGTTTTTTACGGTTCGCACCGCTTCCCTTGCACGAAAATTCACTAAGTCAATTTCGTCATCGTAACTGTATGAAATGGGAAGATCTTCCCCGCGGAAAAATGGGCATGTGTCTCTATTGAACACTACATAACCAGGTGTATCACCTAAAGTAGAATTAAATGAGTTGCTGATGGCGTTCTCCACCATTTCCAAACAATGGTCCCACTCGGTATGAGTTAGGGAATTAATGTACAATTTTAGTAAATTATTTTTTTCTTGTTATTTCGTTCAAAAATTGCATTTGAATGGGGGCTAAAAGCTAGCATTTCTTTTTTAGCAATAGCATGAATTTTGGCAAATTGTTTCACTGCTACCGATTTAAATTCAACTGCGTTATCACTTATCAGTGTTTTGGGGTACCCGAAAATGGAGAAACATCTTCCTAAACATGATATTACTGTGTCTGTTCGACGGTTAGAGGTCGTGTATAATCTACAGAAACGTGAAAAAAGATCAATCACAACTAGTATGTATTTATTCCCCCTATCGGTAGTTTTAAGGGGACCAAGAAAATCCATTGAAACTACTTCAAAAGGTTCCTTTGCTATCGGGGCTGTTAATATTTTAATAGGTACGGAAGGATTTGCTTTAAGAAGTTTGCAAACTTCACAATCCTGAACAAAATTTCTTACAAGCGTTTTCTCTAAACTATTAAAGTACTTAAGTCTAAACTTGAATAGCGTGTGCAACGCATCTATATGGTACATATAGTGTATGCTTAAGATTGCTTTATTCAACAACGAAGCTGGCGTGACCGCTGTTAATATTGTTGTAGTTCGGGAGTCAATGCGTCGTCGTCCATACAATATGTCATTGACAATTAAATAACTCGGTAAGTCAAGAATTCCAGACGTACTTTTATGAAGTAACGCTTCTCTAATTTAAATACAAAAGGGATCAAGCTTTTGCTCGTCAATGAACTCTTTTAAAGTCCATGAGATCTCTTTTTCTGTGGGGATATAGTCAATTAATTTTGGTGTCAACACGTCGTTATCGTGTGATTGCATCGTCTGGTCAGTGAGAACGTCTTGCTTTGACGCTTGGCTCGCGTCTTGGCTCGCGTCTGCGCTAAACATGTCTCAGATTCAAGTTCAGGCATTAATGTGTCACAGCTTTCTAATTCTTTCATAGTTAGCTGATCATTTAGTTAGTTAGCCTACTTATGTAGTCGGCTACGACGTATTGTCTACCTGGTAAATAATGAAAGATAGGGTCGTAAGAATGTATGTTCATACACCATCTGGCCAAGGCTGTCTCTTCTGTCAATTTCCTTGTGAATAGTGGCGCTAATGGACGGTGATCCGTATACACATGGATGGGATACCCAATAATTAGGTATTTGAAAGCTTTAAGAGCACTTTAAATTGCAAGGAATTCTTTTTTTTGTGGCTGCGTAACGTTTTTGACTAAAATTTAAAGTTTTGCTGGAATATGCAATTGGACGCATTAATTTATCGCCTGAATCTTCGGGCTGCATCAAGACAGATCCTATGCCAAAATCTGATGCATCAGTAAATATGTGAAATGTCTTCGTAAAATCAGGGTATCGTTAAACAGTCTCAGAAGTCAGAGCTGATTTTATGTAGTCAAAACTTTTTTGACAGTCGTTTGTCCTGTCGAAATTAACACATTTTTTCAACAATCTGTACAGGGGATTTGCAATCATTGCGAATTGAGCTATGAAGTAGCGGAAATAGTTTGCTACGCCAAGGAATCGCTGCAGTTCTTTTACGTTTGTTGGTGCTGGACAATTTTGCAATTTCTTGGAGTACTTACAATGTATATCCTCTGCCGAAATAATATGACCTAAGTACTCTATTTTTTTCTTGAAAAATAGACATTTTTCGAGTTTGATAGATAGTTTGCCGGAACGGAGCGTAGAGAGGACAGTTTTAATATCGCACAAATGTTGTGCAGAATACCTGCATTATAGCTATAAGGACTAAAATTAAGGTAACTTTAAATATGACCCAGGCAACGGCTTCATTAATCAGATAAAGTTTAAATCCTTGAATTAATTAAATTAATGGTAATTAAAAGGAATTGAAATAAAACGATAGGGAGAAAATGTAAAAAGTAGTATTTAAAGTCACTCATTTCACACCGCTCCTCTGATTAGCACAATTGTAACGCACTAGAACCGACTTTCCTTTTTCCACCACTAACTTGCGTGGAAGCTCCTCCTATTCCCGCAGTTCTTCATCAGATCCCGCAGAGTAATCATCTTATCTGCTTACCCCGGAATCCACTCTACTTCCGGTTAAATGGTCGGCACTTCGCTGGGACGCTGGATCTCAGTTGTCGCCGAATGTGCCAGGTACATTCTAATTGGCAAGATTACTCCTTCATCTGGAAGTTCCGCTGGACCTCACTTCTGTCTACGCGTGCCTCTACGAGTCCACTCGACCAAGAGGATAATTCCGTTATCAACTTCTACACCGTAACTTCAACCGTTATGGAAATGAACGAGTAAACCCCTGCGCTGGAAGGACGGACGGACCGGCAGCCGGCATCTCTGAGCGGACGGCAACACTCAGACGTCACTCGGAGGTTGGTCTAGTGCTTAGTTGCAAGTGGGCTGTTCGGGGACGGTGTGAACTTTATGGTGACTGCTTCCCATGTTAAATTCTAAATCCGCATTATAAACTTACCTTGTCGTTCGACGTCTATAAACTTACCTTGTCGTTCGACGTCTATAAACTTACCTTGTCGTTCGACGTCTATAAACTTACCTTGTCGTTCGACGTCTATAAACTTACCTTGTCGTTCGACGTCTATAAACTTACCTTGTCGTTCGACGTCTATAAACTTACCTTGTCGTTCGACGTCTATAAACTTACCTTGTCGTTCGACGTCTATAAACTTACCTTGTCGTTCGACGTCTATAAACTTACCTTGTCGTTCGACGTCTATAAACTTACCTTGTCGTTCGACGTCTATAAACTTACCTTGTCGTTCGACGTCTATAAACTTACCTTGTCCTTCGACGTCTATAAACTTACCTTGTCGTTCGACGTCTATAAACTTACCTTGTCGTTCGACGTCTATAAACTTTAAACTTTGATTGTAAACCTTTTGAAACTTTGTAAACTATAAACTTTAAACTTTGGTGGTAAACCTTTTAAAACTTTGTAAACTATAAACTTTAAACTTTGGTGGTAAACCTTTTGAAACTTTGTAAACTATAAACTTTAAACTTTGGTGGTAAACCTTTTGAAACTTTGTAAACTATAAACTTTAAACTTTGGTGCTAAACCTTTTGAAACCTTGTAAACTATAAACTATAAACTTCGGTGGTGACGCTATTTCAATTGTACTATGGATGTTCTCTGGAAGCTCCATTGACGGTTCGCGTTTTCATGCCTTTGCAGGATGGACGATGCCCGGACCGGATCTCGGACATTGTATTGAACTGCTCACGGTTCCAGAAGCTCGTCCTGTTCCTGTACCCTGTGTCCGTTACAGCTGTTTACGTGTCCGTTCCAAATATCTTTCCTGAGTAAACCTTGAATGTCGATTGAACTTGATTTTTACCCCTTTCCATAGCTAATTTCACTGAAAATTGTACAAATGTTGCTCGTTAGTTTTTGAGTAAATTAATATATCATCCAGGAACACAAAGCATTATTGTCCTAAAATAGGTGCTAGAACAGAGGACATGACGCTTTGAAAAATGCTCGGACTCGAAGTGAGTCCGAACGGAATACGCCTAAATTAAAATTTTTGATACCCTACACTAAATTCAGTAAATTTCCGACTTTCCTGTTCTAATTCCACCTGATGAAAGGCGGATTTCAAATCCAGAGAGGAAAATACGGTATTGCAACCAAGGGTAGACAATATTTCATCTACTCGTGGTATAGGATATGTCTCCTTGATCACAATTTTATTTAAGGCTCTGAAATCTATCACGGGTCTAATTTCACCCGTCTTTTTTTTACCACGATCATTGGAAAATTATACCCTGATGTTGACCGTTCAATAATGCCCTGTGAGAGCATTTCTCTGTTGACCTTGGCCAACTCCTCCTGATATTTATTAGGTATGCGATATGGCGGTATGTTTATAACTGGTGCATCAGTTATTAGTACAATCTTATGTTTTGTCACATTCGTGACACCTATAGTTTCGCCTTGTAACGTGATCAGGTCACAAAAATTGTTCATCAATTTCAGTAATTTTAATTTCATGTCAACTTCATCGCATGTTACATCATTACATGTTAACGGACGGCGTACATCCTTCTGTACATTAGATACACTTTCGAATTGTGCACCACACTCACAAAAATCTCCGCGAACATCGACCTTTGACTCAAGTCTCTCCGTGGCCATGGTCTTTGTTGCAAGTCTCTCTTGCAAGTCCTGAGATGACTTTGTTTGAATCCGATGTAAACTCAGAGTTTATCTCAACATTATTCGCCTCATTAAGCGCTTCCTCTACATTTGTGAGGTAAAGTTCGGCCTCAACTTCCTCTTCAGGTAATGCTTCCATGTTACACAACATTGTGTTTTCACTAAAATGAATGGCATCATCTGTCGGGTTAAGTACTAATAAAGGTACATTCCCATCTTCATTGACTGTAACTATTGATTCTGCTATCAGTGCTCCATTATCAAATCCTCGTTTCAACACGATATAATTACCTTGTTTAGCTTTTTTGACAAAGGCATTAATGAGCTTGATGCAATTAGCAGGAACTTCCATTGCGTCATAGTGAACCACCAGAGGTCTATTTTTTTACTCTCTTAGCCCTGGCTTTGGCAGCTCGGGTGCACACTCGAGTTCAGCCTCTTTTTTCTTGCCTGTTCTTTCAGCGTCTTTTTTCTCTCGCGGCCATTCATTAAGCCCCGGCATCTGGTGCTCTTCTTAGCACAGGCAACTACTTCTGACATTAAACAATCACTGTTTATTTTATCCATTACTATGGCTTCTACACTTATTGTAGGCTTACTCTCTATTTCATTGAAAGTTACTCTGGTTCCCATCCATAAGAGTGAACCATCCTTCAAATTAATAACCGCGTTGGTTAATACGTCTCTACCTAAAATTAAATCATATTTGAATTTGGCATCTTTAATTACTAAAGCACTAGTCTTAAGTACTTTGTCAGTACCAGGTATAGAGATATTCAAGTCAACCTCACCGCTAACATTACTTCTTGCGTTTATGCCTGTAACACTCAAAAAACTTGGTTTTAGCTTTTCTTTGGGGTATTTGATGTTACCGTAACTAATGAGGCATTTTTCGCTACCGCTGTCAAGCAGCGCGCTTAAGTACTTGTCTTTATTAGACAGTATAATGGTCGGCCGTTTAGTTCTCCTAAACGTAACAAGATCGGCTCCATTTTCACGTCGTTCCCTACATACAACTGTAGTGTTAAAATAGACTTCAACTGCTTTTTTCTGTGATATCTCATCAGCCAGTTCTTCATCTTTCAACTTGGCAAACCTATTTCTACATTTAAATAATGGATCAATGTATGATTCACTCTCATCATGATTACACTTTGTCATCTCAGTATCTGGATTCGTTTCGACCACAGCGTTAGGATTAACGAGAATCGTGCGGTGATCCTCGGGCTTCGACTCATTTTTTTCTCCACCTTTTTTACTTCCACTTTTAACTACTCTCGCTTTAAAAAATCTCTGTCGTCTCTTTCGTACTCCTCACCATAGTGCACCTCGTGTCTTCCACGGTTATTGCCTCTGTAGGCATTATACCTACGCATGTATGTTTTATACTGCCTGATTTCATTTTCTGACGCTCAACAGTTTCGGACGAGGTGTTCTTTTGAACCGCATGCAAAGCAGGGGCCAAGGACTTTAGGTTTGCTCAGATCTCTTTGGGTTCGACAATTGGCTTCGACATGTCCTGAAACGTTGCATATACTGGAGAAAAAAGAGCCTCTCGTTCTAGCTGCAGAGTGCACTGGGGCATGATTCGAGCATTCTGCCCTCAAAGTATTACATTCAAGGGAACCTATTCTTCTATCACCTACATAGCCACTAACATTTCTTCCTACTCTAGGGTTCCTCAACCAGGGTCGAGAAGTTAATCTCCGACCAGCGAAACGCCCTCTACGGTAATTTCCGTAGAAAATTTCACTTTCCTGAGGGGAATCTTGCTCATCAATATTGTCTTCTGACTCGACAACTTCGGCTACAAAGGTTTCTCTATTGTACTGCGTCTCGTAGTGAGTCGCTACTATCTGTTTATTTTCGGGCTGATTTCAAACCGCGGCAACAATACGTGCCAATAATTCCTCTGACGTATTGAACGACGTATCAAATAGTTTCTTAGCAAATGATTCTTCGAGTAGTGGTGCTAACACGCTAATTGCGAGACTAAGATCAATGCCGTCTCCTACAAAACGTTTTAGTTCTACTTGATTTGAACTTGCCCTGAAAAATGGGTGTCTCGTCCACGCTATTGAATTTGAGTTCAACAAATGTTCCGACAACTTTCTGATTTTCGCAAATGCGGTTACCAGCTGGGCCGCAAGTGCGTCGTTCCAAACGAAACGTAACTTATTTAAATCGCATGCTAATGTGTGAATTGATTTTTCGCCTCATGCGACATAGATGTCGTCCAAGATTTTGACGACATCTTCGAAAGAATATTGAAGATCAGATTGGACCAACTTGGTTACTATGCTATTAAAATCTCCTACCTGTTTGTTAGCAGATCTAACTAACAACTCTTTCTTTGCACTGTCGGAATTCACATCCGGTAGTAATGTCATGTAGGCACGCAAATTTCTTATATGAGTTTTAAATGTTTTATTCTCAATGAAATCCGGATCCTCTCGTCGTCTTCGTCCTCGGAAGAGGGGGAGTTCCGAGCCTGATAGGATTGTTCCTGATCTTGGCATGTTAGCTGCAATTTCTCTTGCTAAACTACTATGTTTTGTACTAGGGCCAACGGCCGCGCTAGCTGATGGTTCAGTCATTTCTGGATTGCTCTCATCACGAAATCTAGTTTTAGTTTTTCTACCTCTACTTGTTTTGGTCGCTGTTGTTCTAATAGTTTCGTCTGAATCGGACGTGTCCGACTGTCAGGCTATTGTCGAAGATGCCGACTTGTGCCTATATAATTCAACAGGAGGGAAAATAGTTCTCCTCGCATAACTAAACTCTCGTATCACAGGTACTTGAGAAGCATATATCCGTCTCAGATTTGAAAATTTCAACAGCTAGAATTCGTTCGGCTCTAAAACCTCGAAGCTTGATTAGCTCGTAGCTTGAATTCATTTCGGCTCAAATTTTGGACGGTTGAAAAACAGCTTGAAATCTTGAAAATAATTCGCATCCGGAAAAACCTGTGGGCAATCCCCAACTAAATAAATTAAGTCTGCAAGTCTTGACTTTGTATTATCCCTGAAGATATCAGGAAGATCCCCCCGGGATAAGAAGGACCAATCGAATTAATTCTCAATCGGGCAGAAACAGGAATCGCCCACCTAAACTGTTATCGTTGGCTCCATTGAAGGACCAGCCAAATAAATAATCTATAACTGGCACCCAACGTGGATCTGCCTAAACAACTATCAAACTTTTGGTGCCCAAGAGGATACAGCCAAACCAAATATTCAACACCGACATATAGTAGTTAATAATTTTTTACACAATATTAATACTTGCAAATCAATATTTGCTACAGATCAATGTTACACACCCTAGAAATCAATATTACACATCCTAGAAATCACTTCAATAAACACACAATTTATGAAATAAAGCACTCATAACAAATTTTTATCACTCACTTCTGAACGCCATAGCTATCTTGCACAAGTTCAATTTACTATTGTGGCTTCACTGCTACTCTGCTTGCTACTCTGCTTTTGCCTGACGCCTGTCGTCTATGCACTGCGCATTGCCCTTGAGCTGATGCAAAAAATAATCTGCTTCTCGCAGAGCAAAAAAAAACTACTTACAAAAAAATGTTACCCTGTCTGCCTGTGCTGTCTAGCAATCGCGCTGCTGCGAGAAGGCGGATAAACTATCTGTTAATTCAGTGCAAGCTATTATTTACTTAGCTTCCACTGGGTGAATGAAGGAAGTTGTGTAGTCGCTCGCCACTGAAGACTTACACTGGGATGAGGGGAGGAAGTGAAGGAAGTGAAGACGCTCTCGCCCCTGTAGACGTAGTAGTCGTTTGTAGATCACTCGTTGTAATGTGTTGCTCCTAATTGTAGTTGCAGTACTACTTCTATGTCTTCTCCTGATTCAAAGATGAGTACTTTGGTGCTGAAGGGGTAGCAGGTATCTATCCACACTGAAAATTGGACGTAGGTCTCTACCAATGCAGTATACGGGATCTTGAAGCTGATGTTGAGCATAGACGGTAGTAGTTGTCGAAGACTCATATTGTTGTTGCTGCCAGTCATTTGCGCGATTTAACAATTTTCTCTTTTCTTGACTCTTGCTGAAATTCAAAAATCTTCGTAGTAGAAATTTCTCGTAGGTTTTCAATCTCGTAGTAATCTTCTTCTAACTTTATAATAACTTCTTCACAACGTCGTGGGTTAGGCCGAATCTGGCCACCATATGTGCCGCTAGAGGTGCGGCTTGGTCGTGGTAAGGAAACTCGGAGACGTTTCTTAGGTGTTTACTTGAGGAGGTGACGAGAACGATAGCGCCAGGTCTAAGTTGTCTAGTGCTTATAAAGACTCCGACGTGAATGGGGGTTGGGGTTTCGCGTACAATGCCAACAATCTTCTTTTTGAGAAAATGCATTCAAATAACAAAAAGTGCTTTGACAGAGATACGGAAAATCCTTAGTAACTTTATTCCATTTGGTTGCTAGAAAGTATTACGTATGGTTATTTTAATAATTGACAAAGACTTGACGCTCCCCTCACTTCTATACTTAGAAAAAGTAAGCGAGAGGAGTTGCAACATCATGATAAAACCTGCGCAACACTTTTCTGGGTGAAGCTTGCAATCTCTTTACGTTAGAACGTTTGTATACCTCTACTGATATTTATGCAGCCTTGTAACATGTGATTTCATTTCTACGCTTACACTAATCAACAGTATGACAAAAGAGAAAGCACACTGCTGCTCATCAAACGGACTGATTCACACGTCCTTTATTTCATTAATATTCAAACTTGTACAAATATAATAAACAGATCACATTAATACCACTGATCTTCATTTCAATTAATCTTTTCAAGTTTTAAATCAGTCTTACATGTTTCGCTTTTTTAAGGTGTACACAGAAATTTTGTAACGCAATTAAGTTTTCTACCAAAGCAGTCCTTGTACTTGAATTAAGTTACCACTGTTGTTGACATGACATGTTATTTAAATTTCGGATTCTCATACTAATGAAGTCTCAACACCATTTAAAATTTTCTACCAGAAAATTTCCATGGATTTTTTGTATTTCTCCATACCAGTTGCGCAAACATTTGGTAGCTTGTTATCTTCTCCACATAGTACATATAATTTTTCATGTGAAACTCAACTAGCTGACATTACTCAAAATTTCTTAATCTTTGCACAAATAACCTACTCTAACTCATCAATTTACGAAAATTCTACTTCTAGTTCACCCCAGTAATTTACACAAAACATTTCTCATGTCAAAATGGATAGTGTTATCACCTACCAACATGTGCAATTCTTTTATTCAGCATGTGGAATAAAACAAAGTGCCTGACTTTACTTGAATGACACTGTCATACACTTTACTCATATAAAGTCTATAACATTCAACTATACTACCAATCATACTGCTGTACATACTTGGAAAACATGCTTCAATCCATAACTGTTCATGTTTACTAATTTGAAATATCAACTCCTTATTCACCAACTAATACTCATGTTACACATACAACACAATCCGGGTTAATATTTATCGGTTTATGCATTGACAAATAGTAAATATGTGGCACGCAACTTCAAAATTAAAGACAATACAAAGTAGCCATGGAAATGTTTTCAATTTTCTTAACTTATATCAAATCTGATTTGCACAATTTATACGTAAGTACTAAAAGTTAAGGAAAAATTTGCTGCAAAAAGAATGATGAGAATACCTATACACATTAAACCTTGATGTCCATCCAAATTCATAGAATAATTACAAAGAATCAGCAATAAAATTTCGTTTTTGTCGCTCAGTCTCGCCTTCAATTACAAGTTCATCTCTCGGTTCTTCATCACTTATACTTGGACAGTGACTAATGCAAAATTGTGAAGGATGCAGCATGCATGAATGATGGGTGCAGCATGTTCAATGTTGACTTCCAAGTACTGGAGAACTCTAAACCTGTTCTTCAGGTATCCAAATGCATTTTTAATGACTTGTCTGGATTGGGAAAGCTTAGTTTTGAAATTTACCTCACGTTGTGTTAGGCGACCATTGTCTCTGAAAGGTGTCATCACATTCAAACGCAATGAAAAAGCAGAGTCATCAATGATGTGTAAATTTGTTGCTAGTAAAGAAATCATTTGGATAGTTCTTTATGTTTTGACCAAAATTAGTCATATCCAATGCACGTTGGTCATGTACACTTCCTGGGATGCCTGTAGCCACCATCGTGAATAGTTTTTCTGCATCACACACAGCAAGCAACAATACTGTGTGAACAAACTTCCGACTGTTGTAATCTTTCTGAACAGTTTCAGGCACTCTAACCTTGATATGCGTTCCATCAATGGCTCCAACAGTGCCTGGAAAATTTCCAATTGCTTCAAATCTTCTTCGTTTCTCTTCAAGATTCAGGGGCCAAGACATTTTTAAGGCTTGGGTAGTGTTAATTATATTCACCATTCTATAACAAAAACTTGTTCACCTGGCCAGAAGAGCAACCAAATTGCAATGCAGTCTCTCAAAAAGTGGTTTTTGAAGCGAGATACCACAACACCACTAGGAGAGCCTCTGAAAATGTCATTTGGTGCATAGGACCAAGTTTGTTAGGATAGTCATATGTTGGAGAGCATCTTAAAATATTTTCTAGCTCATAAAATGCTTGCTTACTGATTCTGATGTGCTTAAAAAATTCCAAGTCATCCATCTCCAGCAATTTCTCTGCGAATGATTGGTCAAAGCATCTCTCCTGCCTGCAAAAAAAAATTCATGATTAATTCTCTCATAAATCTACTAGTCTAAATAACTCACATTTAGAATACTTTACAGTGTGTCTACTAGGTAGTAAAAATATGCCTCAGGGGTCTATTTTACCCATCAAGGTATTATAAAAAATTATGAAGTGATATAATTCACTGGAATTCAAAGTAATATACATATGTTTCATATGTGTGAAGAGTATAAAGGTTTTAGAAAACTTCTCTCATAATCATAAATTTGTTTGCAGTTTAGGGGAAATATACCTATCAGGGGATCTGTCAATTTCCTGGTGTCTACTAGTTCCCAGTAAGTTTATTTTTTCACTGATGGTGAACAGTAGCCCTCATAATTGAAAGATGTTAAGACAGGTCCTTTGCTAAACAGGGCAAAGGCCCTGTCTTAACATCTTTCAATTAATGAGAGCAAAAACACAAACGCAGTTGGACATGATGATATCAGTCTTCAATATATCAAAGACAGTTTCCCTGTAACTGCACCATGGATTCGTCTGATAATTAATACATCAATAGTAACCAACACGTTTCCAAACCAATGGTAACACTCCATTATTAGACCGTTGCATGAAAGTGGTGACCTAAATACAGCATCAAACTACAGGCCCATCAGTCTTTTGCCTGTCATATCCAAACTATTGGAGAAAGTGGTGAGAAATCAACTCTCATTTCACCTGGACGAGTCAAATCTACTCCACCAAAATCAATACGCCTATAGAAGAAATACTAGCACTCAAGACGCTCTGCCCAATATCTCTGAAAAAATATACAGTGACATCGATCAAAAGAATGTAAAACTCTTGCTGCTACTCGATCTCTCTAAGGCGTTCGATAGCGTTCGACTTCTACGTAAAATACTGAACTTGGGAATAGACACGCAATGGTTTGAAAGTTACTCGTCAAATCGATCTCATGCAGTCCGCATAGAAAACAAATTGTCCCCATTCATTCACAACAATTTTGGCGTTCCCCAAGGATCCATTCTTGGTCCGCCACTGTTTTCATTTTCATTAATGATTTCCCTCCAATGCCTTCTAACTCACGGATCTCAATGCATGCAGACGATGTTCAAATTGCAATAACAAGTTCTGTATCGGAAATACCACAGACGTAAATTAAAGCCGAAGCTTTACAGACTAGCCTGAAATCGTGGTACGACCGAAATGGTCTCAAATTAAATGCCAATAAAACACAATGCATTATTTATGGATCCAAAGATGCAATTAATAAAACTTCAGATCTTACTCGTGCAGTTGGAAATGAAAAAATTAATGCATCAGAAAAAGTTAAAAATCTAGGTATCTGGTTCGATAGAAACATGTCCTTCAAATCTCATGTTGAGAATACCTGCAACAAAATTTATGGAACTCTGATGTTTTTTCATCGCATAAAGAGTATCATCGTCCATGGATTTGTGTTATCTCTTATAATTATCATTATATGGATTATCAAATGTAGATTAAGCAAGATTAGGAGTACATTGCCCTCAATCATTTCTTTTCGACTAGTGACATGGGTATTACAAGACTCATATGTGTGTATCATCTAAGTGTATTAACTTTAAGATATTTAAAAACCAATGATTGTAATATTGTACAATCTCTATTGGAAATAAAGTTTTTTTTTCTTTTTCTTTTCTTTCTTTCTAGACATTTGGACAACATTCATAATATTAAAATAGGTAGTAAATTTTTGCTGTTGAAGGTGGTAAAATGTGGAAGTGAAATATCAGTAGACATCTTTCTTTATTTCATACACATTAATGTATTACAAGCTTTCAATAGAATTGAGAGCTGTCAACTAGGTTATTCAATAGTTATTTGATGGCCTATAGGGCAAATCTACTCAATCCCTTTGCCAATAAACAAAATTTAGTTTACTCGGGGTGAAAATATTTCATTAAATAAACTTTATAACAATTGCATATAACTGCCAATCTTGTATTACCTGTTAATCTCTCCATCATCAGCTGTAAAAAGCACTTCTTGTACAAAAGGAAAATTGTTCACGACTGACTGTAGGTTACTACTAAACATAACCGTTGAACCAGCAATGGCTGAGAATAGAATTTTATCTTGTTCATCTGTCATTTTCTAGGGAGAAAAAGACAATTTATGTTTTACAAAGATCAACTGAATAAATTGCTTCATTGACATTAACCTATTGCTAAAATATAAGAGTATAAATAAATTTCATTCTTCATAATCTTTGGAATAAGATTCATACAGAATTCACCTAGTACACTAACAATCAAGGAATTGTCATCAAAGCTCACTTTTTCAATAAAAAGACATTTACTCAATATAAAAGCTGATAATGTTGAATACAATATACACTGATATTTAACGTGAAGCATGTTTTTTACAGAGTAAACACTCAGTACACCGTGAAGTTATACATGAGCACTTTCAATGGACGATCGGAAAAGTCACCTAACAATACCACTTCAACGCAACAATCATTACAAAATGCACTGTTTACGATATAATTTAATCATCGACAGGGATAAATGTCAGTGTAAAACAGAATGTTAATTATCACAAACTTAAATTTAACATGCTTTATCAACTTCGATAAGAGGGAAAGCAAACAGCTGATTCGATGTTTGTTTACAAACAAAGCCTAATGCCCCGTCTACACTATCAAACATTTCGTCAATCACGAACACACCAAAACGCGAACAAAAACACGAACTTTTCCGAATCGTGTCCAGACGTCCAGACTACGTGTTCGTCGGTGTGAAGTTGTTCGCGAGCAACATGTAAACAAACAAGACTGCTTCCCTAGTAAGTTTTAGTTAATTGATGCGTATAATTGGTAGATTTAATTTCTTGAGAGTAAGTAACCATAATTTATCTGTGTGGACATGCCTGAACGGAAAATAGTAAGAATCGCCAATGAATTGTGAGAACATTTCGAATACTATCAGTGTCACAGTGGTAAGATGGGATCAGCTGATATACTTCTACCTTTTTTAATGTTCTTCATAAATTTTATATTTTTGGACTTGAGCTTAAAACTTAAAAATATACTCCTACTGTCTAAAGAATGTTTTTTTTTACTTATTTGTGACGTATATTTTTGAAAGGGGTAAGAAATGCTCATCTTTCTGATTTTGTCATAAAATATTCCTACAATATTTGAAATGATTTGCCAAAGTTAGTTCATTTGTTTTGTTAAAATAGGCCATCAATTTATTTTGAAAATATAAAATTTAGTTCATGCATTTCATTTGTGTCCATATTTTCTGTTCACATTTTCGAGGCATCCATTTCTCAGCAAAGCAAACCAGAATGTATTTCTACTCCTACACAATTAATTTTTGTGTTCTTTTTCTGTAATTTTTTTCCAAGAACATTGTTAACACCTAGATCTCATATAACTACTGAACATATCTAAGAATTAGTTCTTCTAAGGGAAGAATCTGAGAACCCAAAGCTAAATGTCAAACGGGCCATCTATACATTGAATTTTTTTTACTTTTTAGGGACCGTCTTCTTTTAGTTCACTTTCATTTTTATCAGCACCTGCTCACTTGCTTATTTCATGAAAAATATGACTGTGGAATGGTAATTTCATGGGTGATTTAGAGTTCTGAATTATTGTTAGACAAGACATGTTGATTATAAATAATTTGCTCCTACTCTGGACTTCATACCAATTATATTCCCAAAATTTTGAAGCTACTACATAACCATTTTGTACGTGTTCCTCAAGTATGGAGTATTTTTTACAGGTGGCTGGCAGGAGGTGATTCACCCACTTCTCTACAGTATTTCACATGAATATCAAATCAGTTACTCTCCATCACACCTCAAGCTTGTGGGGCCATCTCTACTCTACTTAAGGATGAAAACATGAAGGTATGCATTTCATTGTTGTGTTGGATGGATCTAAATATTACTCTGAAATGAGTATTGTAATGTTTTTCAAGTGGAAAAATAATTTTTCTGGAATATAACAACCATTGAGAAATTTTCAGTAGGTTGAAATTCTTTGAAGTATGGTAAGTGAAATGAGTTAAGTGACCCACGTTTCATCATAAATACAGTATTGACTTGGTACAATAGCAGAGCTGAATATAATAAGTGCACTGTGTTTTTGCCATCCTGTCTAGTCTTGGGTGCTTATTGAATTGATGAATTCTTGCACTAAAAGGTTATGGTGTGCAATGTACTTATATATATATATATTTCAATTGTTCTCGTAGTTGATTGTAACCTACTGCTATTAGAACTACACTGAAACCAAACTAGTTCAATTATTTGTGAACTTTCAGGTGCATGAGCTAAATGTATATTTATATTAAAGCAGGGATAGTAGGGGAATCCATATAACCACTGTCTTCTTCCAGTAATAGTGTGCACATCTCCTGAAACAATATTGCATTAACCATCAAAAAATGTTGTGGTGGACTTCCATCTGTAATTCCCTCTTTTATACTCATTTACAGACTCCACAAACTCAATCAGAATGGGAATCGGCAGCCAGCGACTTCTACCTGAAGTGGAACTTCCCATACAACTTATCTCGAATTTCATGAACTCTTCTCAAGAGATTGCATGTCACTTTAGTGTCACTATGATGGAGTAAGAAAAGAGAGCTCCTTGGCCTGGCGAAAGCAGTGGGCGCTGCGACTGTGTGCTGCTCCATGATGGGGTGCTGCTCTGTGATGTTGTGCAGCCGTGACGTGGAGGCTAGACTGCAGCTGCGTCCTAGAGCTATCATGAGCTATTGGCCGCCTCGACTGCCTACATTGGCATTGCACAGATAGCGTACCCGTGAACTTCCTGTAGACGACTGCAGCGGTACCAAACATCAGAACCAGTTTGCTTTTGAGGTGGGTCACAGTGACATATAGCGCTGGGTTTGGTGACCTTTTTTTGAGAATTTTCCATCAAAAAATGGCAGCCCTCCACTCTCTCCCTTTCCATAATTTCAGTGTTGGTTGGATTGGAATTTGAGGTCTTCACCGATGAGAAAGGATTTGGCTTTATCTACACATGTTAGTATGCCAAGAATTATCAGGTTGAACATTTTTTTTTCGGGCGTTCAGCGCACACTAGCACTGAACTTTCAAATCGGAAAAAACTCTAAATTTCTGTAATTAAAATTGTCACTTTGGATCAAGGCCTAACCTACCTATATGTGCCAATTTTGTGAATATTCTCCACTCAGATGTGATATCCGGCCACAATGTTACTCCATTTTATCCCACGTACACATGTCCGTATAATGCTGAAGAGTTGTGTTGCTTCTTGACTATAACCTGATTTTTCTTAAAAATATCTGTGAAGAAATTAAAAACGAGCTCATTTTTATGTTTTTCGAAGTCTTCTTTTCCTTTTAGTTTTTTTTTGCGGAAAATTTCTTAGGATTACAGTGAGCTCAACTGTCATTTTGTGTGTAGTAGATGGTAGGTTGCTTATATCTTTTATCTTATATATGCATTTTTTTCTAATATTTCATTTTCAATAAGTATATATATTAATATGTGTGTGTACGTGTGTAGGTGTATTTATATGTATCTACATAAATAGATATACATGTTTCTATTTAATTTCTTTACGCAAAAACCATCCGGTTAATAAATTTTATTGCAATAGCGAAATGATTCAAAAATAGATCTATCACTTCCCCAGAGGGCGTTTCTGTGAATCGGATTAATGTCATATATAATTAATGAAATAAAGTGCAATTTGAGCATATGAATCGCAGTAAAATTATCTTTTTGTCCGTATGTTGTACAAGCAATGAATTTTGATATTGAATATATGTTTGTTTACCCATTTCTACCAATGTTTTGTAGATATTTGTCAATCATGAGTGGTAACCGGCTTACACTGTATCTCTATTTTATCCCATGTACCCAAGTCCGCATGATGTGGTGAATATCGAGAAGATATGAAATATGTTTATGGTGGTGATAGGGCTTTGCATATCTTTAGGGCATATTTTTCATTTCTCATTCAACTACCCTTGACAGAGATAGACTATTGGCACGCCACGTATGGTTTGTCTATTAGTACGCCTCATATATTTTGTCTATTAATATGCCTCGTATGGTCTATCTATTTGTACACATCTGATAGCTTGTCTATTAGTACACTCGTATAGTTTGCCTATTATTATTATGCCTCGTATGGCTTATCAATTTTTACACCTCGAATGGTTTGTCAATTAGTACTCCTAGTATAGAACTTTTGTTAGACTACTAGCACACCACGAATGGTTTGTCTATTAGTACGCCTCGTATATTTTGTCAATTATTATGCCTCGTATGGTCTATGTACTTGTACACCTCTGATAGTTTGTCTATTAGTACACCTCGTATAGTTTGTCTATTTTTATGCCTCGTATGGCTTATCTACTTGTACACCTCGGATGGTTTGTCAATTAGTACTCCTCGCATGGGACATTTGTTTTAGGATGCCCTATATTTGAGAAACTTTTAAAAGCCAATATGTTGGCATGTATCTCATGTGACAACTTGGAAATAAACATTTTTCTTTCTTTCTTTCTTTCTTTTCTTTTGATTCTTAACCTTTTGATTGTAAGGGTGTACCGGGTGCTCCAGCGGAATTCTATCTTCGCTTCGGCACGCAATTGAACGGAGTTTAGTAGGACGCCCAAATAAAAAGAGGTCTCTTCAGGTTTTTATTTCGTATCCCGATGACTCCGTAAAACTGGACAATAAGGACATTTTTTAGACTATGCACCAAAGTGAAGAACAACCACACAAAAAAACTCCAAGTTTAAGGGTACAGACGACTGACTAATTAAGGTATATAACGCCGCACAATAATGAAAACTCCTACCTCGAGTATAGAAGGGAAATAGCCGACTAATTTACGAAGAGCGACTAAATAATGCTGGAACTAAGTATGCTATCTTAATGACAAAGAAAAATTAACTATCTCGCCAGTCTCGAGAGTCTGGGTTCCAAAAATTAGCACTAAGAGAGTAGTATTTGAGAGAGTAGAACTCAAGAGAGTAGCACTTAAGAGAGTAGCTCTCAAGAGAGTAGCACTTGAGAGAGTAGCACTCAAGAGGGTAGCACTCAAGAGGATAGCACTCAAGAGGATAGCACTCAAGAGGATAGCACTTAAGAGGATAGCACTCAAGAGGATAGCACTCAAGAGGATAGCACTCAAGAGGATGGCACTCAAGAGGATAGCACTCAAGAGGATAGCACTCAAGAGGATAGCACTCAAGAGGATAGCACTCAAGAGAATAGCACTCAAGGAGATAGCACTCAAGAGAACAGCAATGTCTAGAAGGAGTTAATAGTTGTCAGTCCAAAACATAATGCAGCGAGAGGCAACAACTGAGAAGAAATATGTCTCTCCGGCTAAAGGACACATTGCTAAAAAACACCTTGCTAAAGAACACATTGCTAAAAAACACCTTTCTAAAAAATACATTTGTAATACTCGCACAGGACCAAAGGAGGACAGCCTACTCACACACACACATTGATTACAACATTTTTAGAGTCTGATTCAGCATGTTAAAATTTCAGACTTTCAAGATAAGAAACACATTTCATTCTCTACATGGAGTCTTTACTTGTCATCTTGTTATAATCTTTAGGCTATCAGATATGTGCACGGTGGTCAGAGGAGGGCAACATGTTGACACATTGATTTTAATTTTAAGTACTCGGCCTTTTCTGACTGTTTAAATGACCAAAAGCTACAGCACCACTGGTTACAACCTCGATAGAACAACCTGACAATACCCTAAAATACTTACAGACGATGGGGGAAGGTCCCTCACGTTAAAACCTGGAATAGCCTATTTCAACGTACAAAATAAACGACTACTTTGTCTTTTTCTTTACTCTACCTGTGGAAAGGGAACAGCACAAAGGATTAGGTCTCTGATGCAGGGGTAAGCTACAGTGATAACAGCGGACTAGTACTACAGCCTGTCCAGTCGCAGAAAATCAGAACCTAAGTTACAGCAGATCAGTTATTGTCAAATCCTACTGTCAAAAAAGACGGCTATCTCATGATCAGCCTAATACTGAAAAGGTTTGACACGCTCGCCAATTTTAATTATTTAACTTAAACACAGGTGAACTGTTCCTATGGCAACAAGTACACATTGACCACGTCACCTTGAAAACACAAAATCACACGGGCTAGTGGTCTCAAAAATTTCTAGGTATATTCCCAGTCTACTTTTGAAAATGCTTTAACTCTAGGCTTCTATCTTACTGACTGGCGCAACTTGCCCAGCACAGCTCATGGGTGAGGAGCCAACGAATATTGACAAAATATTTTATTTTTTATTAGTGAAATTTGATTTATGCATGGTTAATTAGCAAATTGCTAGTATCTGTTATTTGCTAATTTACATCCCACGTTTTTTTATGCTAGAACACGTCACTTGTGATTGGTTAAATTGAAGTTCAATAAACAGCTTCAAATCAGAGTCAAATTATCTAACAAGTCTCTAAAATTCACACATTCTTAAACTGAAGTTCAATGCCCAGCTCAAATTTCAGAGTAAATCAATGAATAAGTCTCTAAAATTTACACATTCAGTGGGCCTGCTGGAATGCGGTTATTTCACAATCTGGGCAGTTAAATTTTAAGCAACGCAATACAGCCTACTGTCTAGAGAAAGCACTAAAATAATCACAGCATCACGACGGCTAGTCTGACTCAATGTAGGTGGTTCGCCAGCCGCCAGAAACATCCTTGAACGCTCTAGCGGCCGGCTGTTCACCGCTGTCAAAAACAAAGACACATAGTGGCGAATCGGCAATACAGCTAGTTCAAAAACACGTAGTTAATAGTTTTCTGACACGGTAATCACCACCAAGTATATGGAAACTTAAAATTATCCGGGGAGGTGTTGTTTCCTCTGCGCACACTTATTCAAATAACACGCTGCGTCAGTCTTGCGAACCAGCGCGGATCCGCAAGATGTTGCCGAATGGAGAAGTTTAAATTCGCGTCTTGTAAGACGCGACAAAGGGAGCTATGATTCAATCTGAAAGGTATTTTGCAAAGTAAACGCTGATCTAATATCGCCAATGAATAAATTTATGAACAGCTAAAATATTGCCAATTGTTAAACTTCTGAAAAACTAACATTACTAAAAAAATTATGCATATCTAGAATTTTAAACTTAACTCTTCTGCTTTTAAATTATCCATTTCCTTGGGACCTTGTTTGATGTTAATGTTTGTTCACAGCCCAAGCTCGACCTTCCTGTTGGTTTGTGCCGGTGGGCCAGCCGTTGTTCTGTCCTGCGCTGCCAAGTCCTCCTGGTTTGGTTTTCCACGACTGGCGAGATGCATTTGCGCTACTGGTGTAAATGATTTATGACTTTATAATTATCAAATTATAATGTACTGTTGTCCAAATACTTTCCTTCACCCGCCGTCATATCATCATGCACATTGGTTTTTTAAATGATTTATAACTAACATCAGGATACAATGACGGTTACCTGGTTAAGGCGGTACTCATTTCCGACACCTGGGTAGGGTGTATCTGAGTTCTCTCCTTCCCAACGGGGAGAAATCACCGCATGGCACTATGGTTAAAAAAACCGACCCTGTCTTTTGAAGGGTGCATTCTTAAACACTTAATTTTGTGAAATCATGTAATCCTGTACTCAAGTGAAGAAAAAAAATAGTCGATTATATTATGAATTATCCCAAACGAGCAGGACATTGATCAATTACCAAGAAGATTATAAACCTATTCTGATTACAAATTTCTAGGTCTATTGCCTTCAACCATATTATTTCAAGAATGCATTTTCACAAAACCGATTAACATAAGGATAACAGTGAACCCAAAACAGGTGTTCTTAAAGAGTAATATGCGTATTCATTTTATTCAACGTTCACAATGAAAATACAAGCATGAAGAAAAAACAGTAAGCCAAAGGTTGAGGCACCAGAAATATGTCATAGAGATACCTTGAAAGGTAAAAATTTGCAAAGGTGACTTGCTGCAAGCACAGATCTTGAATATCTTATCATCCATTGACGAAAACTATAATTAAACAAAATGCACTGCTATCTAAAAATAATTTACCAGTAAAATCTAATTTTTAAACTATTTCAAATTTTATTCATAAGTTGTTAATGGTTTGCTATTAGCTTTGATTACATGTTTGTTTTTCCCCATACCTTGCACTATTTTCATTACCAAAGAAGAGAACGTATGTTACTTTGAGCCTCCTTAACCACAACAACGATGATCCAAAGAGAGGAATAAAGAAGGGATCATCGAGTACAAACATGTACACAGGCTTTGTACATTGTTTAAAAATCCACTAACAATGATAAAATATTTCTGTAATAAGTAGTCAACTGCAAGCCATCTAATTCTGAAATGAAACTGATGAAAAGTATAGGGCAAATAAATATTTCTCACGACAATCATCACTACACAGCATAACTGACATTATGGTAAATAATTAGTGAACATTTAGCTCAATGGAGAAATCTGAATAGAGATGCACATCCCTTAACCACAGCCTCATCTTATATTTTGTATGCAAAGTAACGTCACTGCGTAGAGCGAACTAGTATAGACTATCATGCTGCGCTTGGCGTGCACCTCAAAAAATTTTAATGCAGCCTTGACCAATTCTGGGGTATCAAATTGTAGGGTTTACTTCAGCTTGAATTAAATTAGACACGTGCTTAATTTCTACGTCTCCTGTATGGACACAAATGTAGCGTAAATCATCACTGTAACTGACATTCTGGTAAATAATTGGTGAATATTTAGTTCAATGGAAAAATATTTCTTAAAATTATGTCATTTATATTCTACATATCTAATACAGATAATTTGTCTTGTTGGTGACTAATATGAAAAGTATATTAAAGCAAATTTTAAATACCCTTCGGTATTGTATTGTTAAATAATCATAACTTGGCATAGCAAAAGTATAACTAGCATTTAATGTAGCATACCGAAAGTATAATTTATAATTACTGGTCAAGCACCATCATTAGCAAGGTACAAAAAGACTAGAATTTCATCAATATAGCACTTCACTTATTTCATTATCTCAACATTATTTTAAGCATTGCAGGAAAAAAATTTTAATACTTCGTACACAATTGATTTACATCTGTACTACCGAAGTAAATACTTACATACATTTTGTTTAAGCGCATCAGGATGCTAATGGCAAAAAAATGATGTACTGTATGATTGCCTTATGTTCATCAGTTGAATAATTTCCTTTGTGGAATTATAATCAACAAAAAATTGCACAACAGCCAAATCATTCTGAACACGACAAAGAAAGAGCCTCCTGCTTCATTCTCTTAAAAATTCTTTACCTTCACTTTTCAATTCATGTAGAGTCTAATCAATTCATACCCAACACAAGTCTGTTTAGAGACTTGTGTAGGGAAAAGAGGACCACCAGAGAGAAGGACCATAGTGATGGTGGTAGGGATTCATCCGAGGCGCTTGAACTTGAAGGCAGGGCCTTTGTAACTACCTGTAGGGAAGATAACCAATTCGAGAAAGGCCCGTGGATAGTCTTCAATGATTTCTTGGGTGGCAATGGACTGAAGGACTTGGGTGGCAATGGGCTTTTCAACCTGACGGAAGAGAAGAAAATAATTAGCTTATCAACCATAGGTGGTATTCTAAAAATGATAGAAACTCTAAATATTTATGAACAACTTGGTATATTAGAATAACACGCTGGAGCAAATGAAATTGTAATTTTATAAAATTTCATTCAAGCATAGATGAAGCTCATCAAAGTAGTTTTTGTGGAGAGATGAGACACAGCCAGAATTCTGCGAAAGCTGAAGCGCTGGAACTGTCACAGGATGTTAAAAGTTGATAATTATTTCCGATTGTATTTGCAACAAATAATATTGATTTGGAAAAAATGTATCCAATTAACAACCTGCATAGCAGACTGGCTTGTTGAAGTACCAAAATTTAGCTCAGAAACAAATGGGAAAATTTATTTTAATTCACATTTTTGCACTTCTTTTTTTTAATTTTTATATGCCATGAAAACTAAATAGGTATGGACTATATTTTTCGAATAATGCTTCCATACATACTAATCTCACTAACCTCAATGGTCATGAATGAAGTTAGGAAGGAAAATTTTACAATGCAATGAAATACTAACCATTGTTGAAGATCCTGAAGACCCAGCTCTGCAGTTCCATAGTAGAGACACCTAATGACATTGAGTCACCACTGCTTAAGAAATGCTCTGAAGCATTACAGAGGCAATAAAACTGCCTTAGGTTTTATTTGAAATTTTTTTTTCTATAATTGATTCCCCTACACAATTGTCGTTTATGCAAAATAGCCAAATGTTGGAAAACTATCTGAAAAATATACAAAAATGGATAAAACATTTGGTTTAATTTCACAGACTGTGCCTATGACATATGACAGTTAAGAAAAAGGTAATTATTACTGTTACAGCAAAGTCTGCAAAAACATACATCAATTCATTATAATGATAATTGATGCTTATACTACAGCATACACTTTACCATTAAGAATGGCGTGTTGGATGAATTTTCTTTTGTAGATAGATAACAGAAATCTTTGGAATTGAATTTGAGACATACTAGTTTAGAACAGCTGATTTATCCAACTTTTCATAGTGTCACATTCATGATATAACAAATGAAAACAACACATTACCCAAAGCAAAGGATTTAAGGAAGATTTAAATAGAATTAGCTATTATCATAATTTTAGAAAAAGTTTAATTAAAGCAATACACTCCTGGATCCACAAGCAAAAGCAGTTAAAATTTTTAGAAGCCTAACGAGTCCCAGCTTGAAGTTTTTAAAAATGCAAAGAGAAACATGAATGAGAATAGTTTTCCAATGCTTTTTCATAAAAATATTTAAACTCTAAACATGTATGTAAATTACTTTACATACAGCTATAACTTTTTTTTACCAACTAATTGGGTCAACAGGGCAGGTAAATTTGTAAAATAAATTGCAATTATGCTTATTTAAAACTACAACTATAAGTTTGTAAAAGATAGCATATTTCTCCCTGATAATTCTTTTATAATACAATTTTTAATCTGGGGACTTGATTCCAATGTAAAGAAAGAAAAATAATTTTTTTTCTTTTTTTATTTATAATACAATTTTTAATCTGGGGACTTGATTCTAATGTAAGCATCAGGCTATGAGGAAAATAAAGTATTTTATTAAAATAAAATATAATTTACCAAGAAATACAATAAATAAAGGCCACATATTGTGCAAATGAATTTTTGTTGCAATTTTATCGTCATATTGGTAGCTACCATTGTTGAAATACTACTAAAATACATCCAAAATTTTATTTAGATGCCAAAATCACTAAACTTTGATAATTCTATACATGTTCAGCTACAGTTCAGTCAGTTAGTATTTCAATTATATTCACATCAATTAAATCCAAACCTAATTACATATTCAGCCATATCTGAATAAAATGAAAAAACAACGTAACGAAATTCATTTTGGTAAATAAATGTCCGTGCCACCCTAGAACCAACTAAATTTGCACCAAAAACATTAATTAAATCGATAAAATAGGAAAAAAGACATAGAAACCAAGTAATTCACTCGCAAAACCACCTTTCACAATACATGAACAATGCGAGTGTTCGCTGTTTGACCGAAAGTTCGTTTCGTGTTTTCCAACACGTTCGAAAACACAAACACACCAAAATCTGCGAACTTTTCATCTGTGTTCGTGTTCGCGGACGGCCGAAAAACACGAACTTCGGGCGAAAGATTGATCGTGTGGACGGGCCTTAAGTAACCCCAAAATCGTGTTCACAGTTGCATTTTTGGATCTGGTTAAGAGTTACTCCGGTGAGAGTTACGTGGGTAACTCTCGGGGTCATGACTGGAAAACCGCCTCAGCTAATATGGTTTACGCGTAATAATAACTGTAACGGTAAATAAAGAAGAATTCACAGTAATATTGGTTGGTGAAAAATTACTAATTGCGTTGTTACAAAATGTCACACACAGATGTCATAAATCTTTACACACACATCTGTTATATATTTGTTATATTATTGGAGTTCGATACCACTACATTGGTGCAAACAGATTGCTGAGGGCGTTTTCCCCAGTTCACATACAAGAGGTAATAAGTTTTAACGATTATGATGACAGTGATACAATCAGCTTATTTGGTTTACGCGTAATAATAACTGTAGTGGTAAAAAAGAGAAGAATTTACAGTAATATTGGTAGGTGAAAAATTGCTGATTACGTTGTTACAAAATGTCACACACAGATGTCATTAAATGTTTACACACACATCTGTTTTACATTTGTCAAGTCTAGTCACCCATGACTTGTTTTGATGACTTGTCCAGTTGTTGCATCAGGTATTTCTCGAGGTCTTCCGGGTTGTTGATCTCAAGGCGTCTTGAATCTGGGTTTCCGGGGTTAGATACGAAGATGTTTCCATCCTGTGTTCTCGGTATTCCAATTTTTTCTGGGAATTTCCTTTTGGCCATTCGAAGGATGTACATAGCGTTAGCTCGTGAAGGTATGAGGTATTCATTTACATAAAAAGACTTTGGTTTCTTTTCTCGGCAGGCGGTGAGAATTTCACGTTTTATCAGGCGGTGAAAAATAAATGTAAGGCGACATTTCAGTCCACTTGGTCTTACGAAACCACAACATTAAAGGCGACCGTATGATCAATTTAGTCTTATGAGCGCAAAATATGGATGAAATAATAAAAGTAGCTTTGCTCATAATCGTCTTGTTCATTAATTCTGCTGGCAACAATAATTAGCCCAAGAAATTTGCAAGAAACTCTTGTATTTTGGCAAAAACGCCTTATTCGAGATGAAATTTGGCAAAGCAATTTCGTGTTTTTTCACAGCAAAGGTGAACATTGCATTTCATGCAGTACATATGGATCCGGCTAGTGCATTTAGGAAATTTGTACATTCCCCTTTTCTCATTAATTTCAGGAAGGTGGCCGACTCCATCTTTACGAATTGTCTCGTCTGGAATTGGTTTTGAGGCATGGCCAAATGCCTTCTTTTTTGCAAATTCGGACTGCACAGTTTCCGCAGTTGGGCGCCCTCTTTTCTTCACCACATCTTGACCAGCAAACATGAGTGCATCAGCGAGTTTCAGCTTGAATTCGCAGATTGAAGTTAGCTGCCAGTATTGAATGTTTAGTTTCTTTTCCACTCTGTGTCTCAGAAGCCAGCTGTTCACGACAGCCATATCAAGCATGTGGAAGATCAATCTCGTGTAGTACTTTTTAGACCTGAAACTCATCCTATAGTATATCAACTGGTCATGAAGGTCGACGCCGCCCACGTGCTCATTGTATGTTGATACAATATTTGGGACTGGGATGTTTCTATTCTCTTTTTTCTTTTTGTCAAATCTCCTGACTTCTGTTCGAGGATGTGATGTCACAAAACTGGACAAAAGACAAACAGTAAGGTTGTCATTCCATTTTACAGCAGTGATAGCAGTACTTCCTGCTTGCGTTTCGTGCTCATCAAAGGCACCACGATCGAGTTTTCGCAGCTGCTTGTCATCTTTAAACTTCAGTCCAGCCAATCTGCGTTCCTGTACGGTACCACATGCCCAAATCTTCCTGGTGGCAAGGTGCTCTACTAAATTTACTGACGAAAACCAGTTGTCAAAATAGAGTTTATGATGTCTTCCATCAGGAATGCACTCGGCAAGATGAAGAACAGAGTTTCCACTTGCACCAAAGTCAGGAATTCCAGGGCGTTCAACCGGAGAAATTTTCCCAACATAGGGAACGAAGTCATATACCATACCAGAGTTACCAGCTAAGATGAAAATTTTATATCCCCATTTTGTTGGTTTTTTGGGAATATATTGCTTTAGGGATGAGGCTCCTTTAAAGGGGACCATTTGTTCGTCTACAACCAGACGTTCTTCCATTGGTATTTTTTGGAATTTTTTGCGTAATGAATCAAAAAGAAATCTCACCTTCGCAAGCTTGTCTGTTGAATTCAATGTGTTGTTATCTACAAGATGAATATTTGCTTTGATGTCTTCCCACCTTTTACGAGACATTATGGGAGATATCTTTTCATTCAGAGAGAATTTTGCCCAGTAAAGCCGCGTGTGCGTCATCCTAGTGATTGACATTTGCATGCTTATCCCTATCCATTGCGATAATTTCATTGAAGTCAGGTTGAGGGGCTTTGAGGGATCTTTTTGCATAGCGCACAAGTTGGTTTGGTAGAAAATTTCTTCAATAACTTCACTTGAAACTAAGGATTTGAAAAGAGTTGGAGGAGCTTCCAGAACTGTGTCAACATCAGGATCATGAGAAAATGGAGGAATGTCGTAAGATGAGCAACAGTTTTCAATTTTCTTCCTATATGTTCTCGTTGATGCCTTTTTGGTACGTTGTTGAGAGCTGTTCTCACCTTCTTTACTGTTAATTTCAATCATGAGCGGTTCATTTCTTCTTCAAATTCGCTTTCAGAACTGGTTTCTAGCTTAATAGTGAACTCTGGGTTCAATATGTCCTTTTGATCCACAGAGTCTTCTTCAGATTCACTGGAGTATGAGGTAGCAAGGTGTTGTTCCCATCGACTTAGACGTTTTCTTGAAGAAAAAAAGGTTTTCGTGCTGAGGCCCATGAAGGATCCTGAAAGACAAAAAAATATAAGTACACTTCGATAATTCGATCCCTCTGCCAGTGTATGGAGATATAAAATAGGTAAACTGAATTAATGCAAAATCTGTCGGCGTTATGAGCAGTTACTGATATCAAAAAGTTATGAATATGGGTTACACGACCTATATGCCGTCAAAAATGAACATATGAAAAAAGTGAGGCCCGTGAATGGAAAATAATTACGTATTTAGAAAAGCTTAGAAAAATTTGGGCAGCACCTCCATTGCACCACTAAATGCATTCAATCAATGTAAATGTTTTATGAAATTTGTGCATGAACTTTTATATATTTCCCGTATTAGTAAGAAAAATATTACATATAAGCAATAAATTATAAAATAGTAATGCAAAAGCAGCTATTTTACATAGCAATTCCTTACTTGCATGGTCATAGGACCAACACGACTCAACGGTCGCGTTTCACACAACGCAGTTGTAAGTCCAACTGTACTGAACGGTCGCCTATAGAAACAAGGTGTGATATATGCATTTAATTTTTATTTTATGATTAAATTTTGCATGTGTACTCCCTAATGCAGCGGAACAAACATATAATTATTTCAATGCTGTAACTTTGCTGATTTTTCCGCCATGTTCCAATAAAGATAGGGAAAGTTCAACAAGTGAACGGCACCACAGCTTTCCATCAAGGTCAGCGCTGTTCTGCGTAGCTGGCGGTCAAGAGCAGTTGCACCACCAAAACATAACAGGTACGCGTATCAAACGCGTTCAAAACATCTCGCGCCAATTCCTGATCACAGCATTAATATTACAGAGCATGTTTGAAAGGCGACCGTACGGTACATCTGATCGCTAAAGGGTTAAGGGTGACGACCAAGTCCCTATTGACGAAAAAGTAGGCCATATACATCATTCAGTACAACCCACAATCAGTATCAGTTTAAGAGATTAAGTTTGGTCTTAAAAATAGTGGAATCCAATCCCAAAGAAACATGCAGGAAGTTCCCTCAGACTTGTGCTTCCAAAACATCATTGTTTATATTGATGATATCTTTATAATGAGCAGATCTTTTGATGAACACCTTTCACTGGTAGAGAAAGTTCTTACCACCTTAATGAACAATGGTATCAAAATCAAAGTTAGGAAATGTGAATTTTTCATGGAATAGGTTTCATTTCTATGTCATCTAATCAGTAGTAAAGGTATCCAAAAGTCACCGGAATATATAGAGAAAATTGTGAACTTCCCAAAACCAACTAACGTCACCCAGTTGAGGCAATTTTTAGGATTAATCAATTTTCAACGAAAATTTGTGAGTCAATGTTCTGTCATTGCCAAACCGCTCACCGAATTAACAGGCGGTCCAAAATGGAAGACTTTAAACTGGACACCAGAAATGAATATTGCATTTGAGTCTCTTAGGAGTAAGTTAGCTGAAGAAGTTACCCTCTCATTTCCGGATTATTCTGGAGAAT
Organism: Morinoia aosen; assembly: GCA_030386875.1. Taxonomy (NCBI): domain Eukaryota; kingdom Metazoa; phylum Arthropoda; class Malacostraca; order Amphipoda; family Talitridae; genus Morinoia; species Morinoia aosen. The sequence goes on along the minus strand of CM059558.1, from coordinate 2,866,786 downwards.
CAGAAGACCTAGAACTCTTCGTAGATGCTTCAGGTGTAGGAGCAGGAGCATGCTTAATGCAAAAACAACAGAAGCAATATAAAACAATTGCTTATTCATCCACTACCTTCTCAGAGGCCCAACGTCGATATTCTACCATAGAAAGAGAATTGGTAGCATTGCGTTGGGGTATTTAAACTTTCAGGGCATTTTTATTTGGAGTAAAATTCACACTGTACACTGACCAAAAACCATTATTATATGTACACAATGTGTCAAGAGAGAACTCCAGGTTAATGCGCATTATAAATGAACTTGCAGAGTATGATTTCACCATTCGATATCGACCGGGACCACAGAATGAAGCAGCTGATGCTTTATCCAGAGTCATTTACAACACACCTACAGTTCCAGAAGGGTTCCAATGGACCACTACCCCAGAATTACTCAAAGGCTTAAAGGTAGTGGAAAAGGTAGAAGGAGGAGGAAATTCACTCTTCAAATCTTTATTTTTATTACTATCAGAACTAGAAATGAACGAATCTAGCAAAAGCTTACCCGAAGATCATGAGACCTTGCGTGAGCAGCTGGTGCAACAGCATTTGTTAAATAATCTGGATAAATTTCAAATTAAGCTTGACAAGGCCGAAAGGAAACAATTAAACTTAATGAAAATTCAGGAGAATTACCTTGTGAAGAAGCTCTACTAGCAGCAAGTGACATTTTCAATGTAGAGATATGGGCTCACCATGGGATGCATACTCCAGTTATTTATTAATTAGACAAAGTTTACCAACCACCAAGGATCATACATCTGCAGTGTTTGGCCGTAATTCATTTTAGTCCAGTCCTTGCTCTAACAACAGCATGTAATGATGGGATTCAACAAAACATCCAAGAGAAGAACATTAACTCTCTACATTCATGCGAGGCTTTGCTGGTTGACATTCATGTCAATTTCCAGGAACTCCTAGAGGAAAACAATAATCTAATAGCTGCTTCTACTGCCAAAAAGTGTCAGTGTGATCACAGCACTGATGGAAAATATATTGCAACAATTCAAGGTCTTAGCTTCTGTTGCACAATTGACACAGGAGCCCAAGTTAGTGTTATTAGTGAATCTGTTTTTGATTTAATTTATCCTGTAATCACTGTCGATTCAGTAGGAAATCAAAAGAATAAGTTGTTAGGAGGAATAGGCCAGAATCAAACAGAAGTATTAAAAATAGTACAATTAAGACCTAAATTGATGAATGTAGAGGTTACAGATAGTACCCCGTTTGCAGTGGCCCTAAAGAATGAATCAGAGCATCAAATTCATCCTCTACAGCTAGCACAGAACGCTCATCTCCGAGGACTAACAGATTCACTTGGTCGTATGAGCCCAAATTCAGATCCGGACAAAGCTTCACATCTCAGTCTAAACATCACTTGTGAGCAAGAGAATGAGGCAGTTGTTGATGAACAGTCATCCTCATCAGAAAATTGTCACCGTAGAATAAATGACGTATCTCCCAATGTCAAATTTACTCTGAGCAAGGAACAATTGACTGATCTACAAAATAATGATTTAGCCATAAGCACTTTGAAAGAACACATTACAACAAACCTGGATATCAAGTTTTGGAAAAATGAAACATTAGATCAATTCAAAAAGTATAAGAAGAATCACGGAGTGCACCTTGACTTCCTCATGCTAGATACAGATAAATATTCCTCAGTAGTGGTGTCATTTGCTTTGATGACTGAAATTGTTTCCAAGGTCCATTCTCAGCTTTCTCACATAGGGAGACATAAGTTAGTCTACATCATTCTCAGGAGCTTTTGGCACCCTGCATTAGATAAAATTGCTAGATATATTTGTGCATCATGTCCCCACTGTCAGTTCTTTAAGGTTAGTAATCAACACATTATTCCTCCAACTCTCAAAATAGAAACAACACACTTTGAACTAATAGCTATAGATCTGATGTTGCTGCCCAAGACTAACAAAAATAATTCTGTGGTTCTTGTGGCTGTTGACCATTTTTCTAAATGGCTAACAGCAGTGCCATTGAGCAATGAAAAGGCAAAAACTGTTTCTGCAGCATTTTTGGCTCATGTACTTCCATCAATAACTAAACTTCCTAACAGAGTACTAACGGACAATGGCCCTGAATTTAAGTCACAGGAATTCAATGCTCTACTTGAATTCCACAATATCTCTCACATCTATTCCTCTCCGTACAAGGCATCATCTAATGGATGTGTAGAAAGGTGCAATCGTACCATTATTCAACTCTTGAAGGGGTTAGTATAGGAAAATCCCCATTAATGGGACATTCACCTCTCACAGGCATTAATAGTCCACAATAACACTGTACATTCACAATTAGGAATGAGTCCATCTCAGTGCATCTTGCACACACCCCATTGTACAGATTGCAATATTCCTGTAGACAGAGATAAAACATCCACCTGGAAAGCAGGATATCCAAAGTTCACACCATTTAGAGTAGGCCAGCTTAAGGAAAACCATCAAGAAAGGAAATAGGGTTGCAAATAAGTTGTCCAGACAATATGATGGTCCTAATAGAGTAACCAAAGTTCAACCTAATAGTGTAACTTATGAACTACAGAGAATGAATTCAAATGAAAGTAATGTCAAAGCACATTATAAGCAATTAAAGCTTTGGAGAGAAGTTCTGGACTATCTGAAGGAACATGTTATCTTCAATGAAGAAAATAGGGTTCACAAAGCAACCACTGACAGTGATTGTGAATCAGGATCAGCCCAAGGATTACAACTATTATCTTTAGCAGTAATCCTAGTGATTCATGGGAGGAAACTGTGTTTCCTTTCCCTAGCTCTAAGAGTAGGAATAAAGATGTGAATAAGTTAGAAAACAAAATTCCTAAGTTAAAAGAAAAAGTAGTGGTAAAGAAAAGATGGGAATAGACTAGGAGGGTAAAACTCAATTTATTTCCTAAAAATTTGAGTGAACTTCCTTGCAGTGAGGCCACCAAAGACCAAGTATAACAACAAATAAATATGGATTCACAGGTAATAGCAAACATTAATTATAGGATGTCATCTCCTATGTTTATGGGTTTGTCAGACGATTTTGACTTAGAGTTGGATGAACCAATCTTCAGCATTAAAATTAAAACACCACAGTCAAGTTCCCTTCAGATAAGTCCCAATATTGAAACACAGAATAGTTCGTTGATAGAGAATTTCTTAATCTGGTCCGAGAGAGCTTGGAGCTTTCAAGCGAATTGCCTACAAAAAGTGATTAACTACTCTGAGCAGGAAGCTCAAGATAGAAACAAAGTGGGAGAAACAGATGAAGAGAGACAAATCGGAGATATTCTACAACTATTTGTAAGCAACACTTCAGAGGAAAGTCGTAACTTCTCAGAATTTACGGATGACTTCACAGGATTCAGAACTATTGACTAGAGAGGAGAAGAGAAGTTAAACCTTCTAAAGAGAGTTAGGGATCATTCCAAACAGATGTAAGAAGGTACATCAAAGTATAGACAATCCAACAATGAAGTTCTCCGGGAAATGTGGCAACGGAGATATATGTCCAGCAATAGCAGAGTAGGTGTTGTAGCTGGTGATGGAGAACAAACCAAGAGTCCTCGTGTTTCACCGGTAAGGCTGGATTACATTTCTTCTGGCAGAATTACTAGAGCTAGAGGGAATGTGGAAAACATGCCCAATGTACAATTAAGAACATTAGAATATAAGGTAAAAAATAATTAGCTTACAAAAAAAGAATAGAAGATAAAATACCAAAAAATCATGTAGATTAAGTGGTAAGTTAAATATTGGGTTAAATAGTAGGTTAAGTAACATGTTTTGTGTTAATGATGCGTCTTTTATTGCAAACAAATATGATGCGGTTAAATTGTGAATAGTCCATTTGTAAATAATTATTGAAATTTTGTGTAATGTCTGCGCTTAATGTATGGATTGTCATGATATGTCGAATGACGGTACCAGCACTTACCGTGTTCTGTCGAACGGTATTTTGATATCAATGCGTCTATGCGTCTGTAAAATATGCTGTGGTTTGTAAGGTTCATTATCAAAGTGTCATCATGTAATAAAATTCCTATCAATTAGAAATTATAGACACTAGAGTTCATTTATTGTAATTATAGGTTTAAGGTGTGATATTAGTGTGTGTATATAACAAGTGTACATTGTTTAGAAGATAGCAGTACGTGTTCAGTGCACCCAAAGGTTGCACTTGGTGGGGGGAATGTAATGGGGCGATTCACCAGTCTCCTAAACCGTGTTTGCTAATGAGATGGTGCAATCCGCCTGTTCCCCTAACCCCTATTTTTCTGTTTCAGAACAGATGTATCAATATTAAATAGTAAAGGAGAAAATTCCTAAGTGCAGCATTACAGTAGAGGGGCAAATTATTCAGAGCGGCATCATCCAGCAAGGGTAAGAATAATAGGCATCAATAGGATAGAAATAAAAGAATGCATAGGTTTATTCATTTACTGAAATGTTTATTTGTAAATGATATTGATTATTCGTTATGTGAAAGTGAGAAACTATGTACCTTATTGCCTGTGTTATCAATAGAAGTTATTATTTATTATGCGTGGCAGATTGGCAGGAAAACCTCCAAATCTCCGGATCAACCTTCAATCAACCTCCAATTGGAGAGTAAAAACCGGGGGGGGGGGCTCCAGGGAGGCTCCAGAGCCATCACCCAGAGCTCTGTGGTACTAGCCTACACAACTTGAAACCGGAGAGCAGCCCACAACGGCTGATTCTTCTTCCGGCATCTCTTGCCGCTGCTGTACTCTACTTACTGCCGTTATACTTCAGCACTTCCCACTGCTGCTGTACTCCGGCATACCCTGCTGTTGCTGCACCCCGGCCTACTCGGCTGCTGCCGCATTCCGGTATATCCTGCCGCTGCCGTACCCGGCACCACTCTGCCGCTACCGCACTCTGGCATCTGCCGCTCTTGCGTTCCTACCGCTCTTGCATCCTACAGGCCAAGCCTTGGATCGTTTTCATTTCAGAAATAATCTTAGTTGAACTTCATATGTTGATGAGAATATATGTGATGGATATTTTCTGTGTAGCATTGTTCCTTGATTATTGCTATGTTTGAATTTACTATGCCAGTTCTCAAGGTCTAGTTTTAATTGTGACAGAATAATTACATCCATGTTAACTTACTAATTCTCATGGCATAGGTACTAATGATATGTAATTGCAACCATTTTGTGAACACTAATTTGTAACAGACAAATAACATTCTGAAACTAAATCTAGACAACTATTTCTGCCTTGATGATGTCCCAGCAATGGGAGACCCTAATGAAGACTGTAACTTCTACAACTTGATGTTCAAGTTGATACGTGAACCTTTGATTTCTGTTAACTATTCATTATTGATTGCTCATATGAGACCCACAAATAAATATACTCATCTTGTGCTAGCTGATTGTTGTAAAGCAACCAGACCACAGAAAATTGAAGAATTAACTTGCAATGTGATTCAATAGTGCATGTTTCATTTGAAAAACCAAAGGATTTAAAAAACAGTTTCACTTCAATGAAATAATTATTTTGACTGCACACTTTTTTCACTAAAGAAGCTTTGAGTGGTTCATCCCATAACACTAAGACGAAAATTATATTACTCTATTCTTTTCATAAATGACTTGAAATTGTCTGATCCACTTGAAATATGGTTATATTGCATTATTGAAATGTGTGACCACTTATTATTTTCTGTAATGATGGAAGAACAGTATTATGTTTTTAATTTTTTCATGTTATAACTTCAGTTTCCTCTAATATTAGAACAAACAAGCATTTCATTGTTCAGGTACCCAAGCACCCAGCATGGAGCGTGCAGTGGTTATGGTGCACAAGCTGACGGATGCTGAAGTGGAGAGGCTGTGCTGCAGGCAGGATTTCATCAAGCAAGATGCTGCAGCGGAAAACATGATGCAAGGTGAGACTTAGTTCTGGTTTTGGTTTGAGACAAAGACAGTTGATATTAAAGCAGAAAACTATGCCTTTCTAGTGGGGAAATAAACTAACATGGTATTAAGCTCACTCCTCAGGTCTGAAGGCAAGACCTGCTGTTAGTGAAATGAAATGTATTAAAGGAAAATAAATTAACCTTATAAATTAAAACTGCAGGTGCCTCTTCAAATAAATTTCTATGTTTTTTATAATATTCCCTATTTTATTACAATCAGCAGAGTTTCTATATGGATGCACAGGTGTTGCTTTTTTGATTGGTGCGTCCCTCTGTCACACTCTTAACACTCTGACTGCAACATGTGCTACTGGTAGCCACTGTAAGATTTTCATAATGCTGTTGACCTACCAGTAGTTGGAAACTCAATTTTCACGATTACTTAGTTGAAGCTATATGAAGGTATGATTCAGTTAATGATTGCTAATTTCAAAATTGCCTATAACTACTGACATTAAATTTGAGTTGAATATTGAACTTGAGTTTTACCAATTTTGGTCAAAGTGTTAAGCAGGGTGAAATTTGAGAATTGGAGGGCTCAAATTAGAAAAAAGTTCCAAAATTTTTGTGAATGACCGTAAAAATAGTTCACTTTTTCTCCTCATTTTATGATGGAAGGTTCATATGATCAATAACATTTTGAGTCATTTACATGTTTTAAATTTTTCATTGTGATTTGATTAATATATTCACTGTCATTTGATGAATTTTTAGACTACTAATTCAGTAAATAATCAAGGATTTTAAACTTTTCAAAAATTAGATGCAATTCAGTGCTTGAGTTTTTAAACAACTTCAAGTGGCTATTTCTCTCTATAAAATTCAACATTCTTGTCTTTTAAAGATTTTCTTTGGACAAACCCAATTGCGTTACCATCAACGTAAAACTTATCCTTCATCATATAAAGAGCTTTTAAATGTCCTCACTCTGAGTTTAATACTAGCACTTCTCTCAAATTGTTGCATCATATAACTTTACCTCAAAAATATGAATATAAAATATATGCAGGGACAAACCTAGTGAATCACAACGCAAATATTGAAAAACCCTTGCAAGCTCAATCGCTTGAACTTGAAGTCGAGAGGTGACAGCGTCAGATCTTTTGTATCGGCCTTCGTACCTCATAACTTTTGAGATCGGACTGACGCCTACCATTATCTGCTTTGAATCATTACTCAAGGAATAATCATCCAGAGGAGGTATCAATTCCAAGCGTTAATATTTATGAGTGTTGAGCGAATTACCAAATGAAGCAATGAAGTTGAACAACCTGCAGGGATTGATAAAAAGGTGCAACACCTTCGTTTTACATTTTTAATTATTCCTTAATAATACGATAACCTGTAAAAAAGGCGCGCATTTCAGAAGAAAAGTGCGCCAAAAAATACAATATTTTCCTCATTGTGTCTCTTCTAACTCAATTGTAAACATGCATGTTATTTGGAGTATTTAGCTATAGTGTTCATAGTATTTTCCATGCACTTTAATTTCATGAAAGGATTAGAGACATCCCGTTTCGCCAAGGCCAGGTAGCTAAAATGTTATTTTCCTCGGGTACCGGTAATAGTACTAATGAGTGTAGAAAAAAGTTTTATAACCTTGCTGTTTGAAATATATTGTAAATGAAGGTATCATTGTAATAGAAATATTAATTTTTTGTGGGCACACAAAAGATCTGGAAGTGTAAATTCAAAAGGTAGTGCATCCTGTATTGCAGATAGTTATTACATACTCACTACCGGAACATGATTGTTCAGAAAGATATACTATTTGATATTATTTTCCACCAAATAAAATTTCAACGTAATCTGTCGAACTATTCGAGCATCCATTGATGTCAGTATTTATGGACTTTGCACGCAAATCTTCAATTATTTCTGTAATGTCAAAAAGTCTTCAAACGTGATTTAGTTGGACGAACGTGTAACGTATGCTAAAAAGTATCACGCTCTGACCATGAATTTTCCTTATCAGAAATTGGACGATTGGCAGGAAACCTAATTTTTAGTATAAAAAGAAACACAAGGGTCACAATAAAAATCATCTATTTGCACTCAGACCAGCTGGTTTCGACTTTTCATTTTCAATGAATGCTTCTGAAACAAAAGGACAAAAATTTTTTTATACACTCAAAATTACAAAGTATTAAAAAAAAACACTTGTAACACTTCATAGGAAATTTACATGGGTCCTTGTTAAAAAATATATATAAAAAAAACGAAAACTAAACTAAATCATTGGGTGTACAGGGGCACGGCAATTTGATCGGTGTTGAGCTGCGGTCTATGTTTGGTTATATAAAGGGATTCTAAAATTCTAATATCTGACTCCTGAGCTGATCCTATGATTTCAAAATTATCTATAGAGAACGAATGATTGGTCTGTTCACAATGATGTATGGGAGGAGAATGCGGCAAGGATGCTAGAGGCCGGTTTGTTCTGAAGGAACGGCCTATGTGTTGAAAAAATCTGATCTTCGACTGTTTCTGAGTGCTTCCGATATAAGAACTCTGGCAAGTTCCGCACGTAAATTTATAGACAATATTCGAAAGCAATTCAGAGGGCAGCCTGTCTTTATACCTAAAGAATTTTTTTAATCTGGAAGTCATTCTTTAAAGCAAAAATAAAGTCAATCTGGGGGTAAAATTTAGATAGTAATTTCCTGAAATACCTAATCATTTCTTCAGATGAGGGGCCTATGTAAGGAAGAGATATGTACACCTTACATTTACTTACTGTGCGCAAGGTTTGTTTCGGACGAGAAAATATATTACATAAAAAATCACGGACAAGCCTGTCAAATAAACCGTGTGGATAGCCGTTGTCAACGGCTATCCACACGGTTTATTTGACAGGCTTGTCCGTGATTTTTTATGTAATATATTTTCTCGTCCGAAACAAACCTTGTGCACAGTAAGTAAATGTAAGGTGTACATATCTCTTCCTTACATAGGCCCCTCATCTGAAGAAATGATTAGGTATTTCAGGAAATTACTATCTAAATTTTACCCCCAGATTGACTTTATTTTTGCTTTAAAGAATGACTTCCAGATTAAAAAATTCTTTAGGTATAAAGACAGGCTGCCCTCTGAATTGCTTTCGAATATTGTCTATAAATTTACGTGCGGAACTTGCCAGAGTTCTTATATCGGAAGCACTCAGAAACAGTCGAAGATCAGATTTTTTCAACACATAGGCCGTTCCTTCAGAACAAACCGGCCTCTAGCATCCTTGCCGCATTCTCCTCCCAGACATCATTGTGAACAGACCAATCATTCGTTCTCTATAGATAATTTTGAAATCATAGGATCAGCTCAGGAGTCAGATATTAGAATTTTAGAATCCCTTTATATAACCAAACATAGACCGCAGCTCAACACCGATCAAATTGCCGTGCCCCTGTACACCCAATGATTTAGTTTAGTTTTCGTTTTTTTTATATATATTTTTTAACAAGGACCCATGTAAATTTCCTATGAAGTGTTACAAGTGTTTTTTTTTAATACTTTGTAATTTTGAGTGTATAAAAAAATTTTTGTCCTTTTGTTTCAGAAGCATTCATTGAAAATGAAAAGTCGAAACCAGCTGGTCTGAGTGCAAATAGATGATTTTTATTGTGACCCTTGAATTTTCCTTGATTCATATGTATACCAAATGAAATTGGAAAGCGTCGTTTGAAAAAACTTATTTCCGATAAAAAAATGAAAAATTGGCAAAGAAAATGTTATTTACAGGCTGTGAGTTGCAAGCCACTCTTCTATTTTTGTAAATTATGAATATAATGTCAGACAGAAAAATAATTCTGAGCAGTTTGTTTCCAAAAAATTGTAGAAAACGATCATTTGTTTTTAAATATCATGAGATAAAGATACTTAGTAGATAAGCATGCTTGGTATCTTAATACTGATTCAATAATCAAAACAAATTATTGAATAAAAATAAAGAAAGCTTTCGCTTCGATGCGGTAATCGAGGTTTCATAATTTGTATAAATACAAATTAAAAGGATATAATATCAGCGACGATGCATTGTTGACAACACTTTTATTAGTGTGCACTTACGTTGAAATATGAGCTTAGGAACTTGCGATATCAGGGATTAATATTGAAAATAAAATATAGATTGAAAGAGTCTGCGTTTATGAATATGAGGTCGTTATTCAACATCTTAAACTCCTATGTATCATATATGCATATAAACAATTTAGATAAATGGAATAGCCTAGCTACAGTTTTTTGTGGAAGTATATCAGGTGGTTTTGATTAAAAAATGTCTATCAAGTCTAATAATTTATATTTTATGGCAAATCAAGATTTTTTTTAATGTAAAACATCATGTGAACTTATTCTTTTAAACTTAATGAATAAACATCTAACCAAAATTTTCAAATAGTTAATCGTATTTATCACGAAATAATTATTACACTTTATTGAACTTCATCTTGAGTGGATGCAGTAGCCCATGGGATATATAGCATTGATGACCTAATTGTTTTTTTTTGCTCATGTCACTAGAAAATTAGAGTATTTTATTTACAAAGGTAAGCACAAGAATTAAATGATTCTTAATTTGTTTTTAGAGACTTTTGTAGCAATTTTAAATGAATAAGTTACGAATTGAACGTATTACATTTCTACTCCCATGAATAATGTTAAAACAAAGTCATTTATTTGGCTGAAAAAATCTTGATTATCATTAACTTGATATAACAAATTTTTATTCAGAAATAAACATTCTCAATCTAAGCATTTCAATGCAAAACAAAGGTATTATATGATTTTAGGAACAATAAAAGGGTAAAACTAGTTTTACATTTCAACTATTTCGCACCACGTTCATGGGGTTAAAATTTTAAATGCCTCATTACATAGCAATTCATCATTACATCCTTAATTTAACATCAGTACATTACACTGCATACACACTGCCTTGAACTTGAACTTGAACTTGAAATTGAGGGCCGACAGCGTCGGGGCCTTTGTAACGGCCTACAATTCCCTCCATAATTTTCACACAAAAGTTCAGCGCCTGTTACCAGACTTGTCCACCAAACTACTCAGGATCTACCAATCCTTGTCACAAGCTGCCATTGGACGGCATCACTGGGATAACCAGTGTGTCAAAACACCATCCCCAGGCATATTGGGTCATTACTGCCCACTCTACCTGACTGGCTCATTCCAGTCACAGTCTCTTACTCCAGGTACGCACAGGAAACATTTTCATGGCTTCAATGACACTCAAATTACACTCCTGGTCCAATCCAGCAAGACAGCCCATCCCAAAATCCTCTTCAGCACATCTGGCACACCACTCATTCTCTCCATACTGCTCAAACACCACATTCTTGCTCCTACTTACTACATTCCAGCACCAAATGCTCAATTGTTTCCTCCACTCCCCTATTACACTGCAGAGACAATCTGTTATTATTCTCATTCCACCTCCATGTACGTCTGTTCACACTCAATGACTCACATCTCACTGCAAACAAGAGTTGACTTCCAAAACTACCATCATAGAACATCTCAAACTTAGGTGCTTTCTTCTTTATATACCAGTTAAGTGTAGGCTTCCGCATCATGCTAAGCTTCCACTTATTCAATCCATACTCTTTTGTTTGCCTCTCAATCTCTTTCTTCCACCTCTTGCAGTCCCACTCAGGCCCTACACTTCCAACATTAATTAAACTCCAGTCATCCACAGGTCTCCCAATTCTAACATGAATAATCTTTTGCATACTAAGTTTCCTTGCATGCCCCCAACACACTTTCTCCCAATAGCTTACAGTCAGATTCCATTCAAAAATTCGCTTTACCCACCTGCTATTCTGCATTGTTTCAATTCTCACCTTATAATTCAGCACCGCTTTCATCATTCTTTCTGAAAATAGGCTCCACCCTAGGTCACCTCTAATGGCTTCTGTAGCCGTTCATTTTGGAGCACCCTATGCTAACCGTCCTACCTTATTTTGTATTATATCCAGCTTTTCAAGATCACTTCCATTCCAGGCAAGAGCACTCATACCATACATGACACTAGGTACAGCAACATACTTCCACATTCCTCTCACACATTCATACTTGTTTGCTCTGTATCTGGCCACACTACCTAACCGTCCGCTCCACTGCATTGCTTTTGCCACTTTCTCACCCTTAGTTCTAGTGCATCCATCTTCACTTGTCATACAACATAGATATTTGTATTCTTTTGTTCTACCTATTCTGATTTCTCCAATATTCCACAGTCTGTCTCTATCAGTCTCATCACTATTTCTAACCATGACCTTACTTTTGTCGGCACCAAAGTTCATCTTGAAATCTGTACTATATCCATTTACAATGTCAAGTATCCTTTGCAGTTCATGTCCACATTCACTAACCACAACCACATCATCAGCATACAACAAACAACTCAGTCTCTCATTACCAACTTTCAGTCCTAAGCCACTCAGTCTCAGTCGAACTGCTAATTCTTCGGTGTACAATCCAAACAACAGGGGAGACAGAGTACAGCCCTGTCTCACTCCTCTAACACTCCTCACTTGCCCTGTTTCCAAATTTCCTAACCTGTAGATGGCGCTTGTGTTCTCATACAGACTTTGTACAGTTTTTACTATTTTCCTGCTAAACCCAACTTTTCTCAAAACTTCAAAGAGCCTAACCCGATCCACTCTGTCATACGCTTTTTCAATATCCAGGAATGCTAAATACACCTTCTTATCATCCTTCCTCATTCGCACAATTATTTCACTCACTACAAACAGATTATCCTCCCCACGTCTATCTTGCCTAAAACCATTCTGTTCTTCACCTAGGACTCCTAATTCCTCAACTAAATTTTTCATTCTTTCATTCAAAATACCACAAAAGATCTTACATACAGTGTCACCCAGTGCAATTGGTCTGTAATTTTTAAGTTCTTTCATACTCTTATGTCCACCCTTATGCAACAGTACTACATTTCACTTGTTCCAGTCATTCGGTACTCTTTTACTTTTCCATATCTCATCAAATAAGCATTTCAACATACTGACTACACTCCCTCCTCCACATTTATAGAACTCTTATGGGATCTTATCAGGGCCACATGCCTTTCCATTTTTCACTTTCTTCAAAAAATTTACAATCTCTTCACAAGTGATTTCGTCTTCCATTTGCAGTTCACGTTCATCAATCAGAAAATTTACGGGTTCATCATCTGTAACATGCTCATTCATTCCACCAATGTCCTCCCAGTATTCTTCAACTGCTTTCACCATTTGCATCCTATCTTGCACACTGCAACCATTGACTGCTAATTCATCAACTTGAATTTCACTACCTCTATCATTACCTTGTATAAACTTATACCAATCTTTTATTCCTTCCGGACCTTTCTTTCTCAGATTTTCAACTTGGTGTCTCTCCTCTTTAATTCTAGCCTCATTTATCATTCTCCTTACTTTCTTCTGCTGGTCCTTGTACTCATTCCATGCACTCTGCCATTCATCCCCAGTAATTCTGTTTCTTTCATACATTTTCCTCATACTACGTTGTTTCTTATTTAAAGTTATCTTCTCATTCGTTCTTCCTTTATCTCACTTGTAAGCCACCTGGCATTCCCTGTCCCTTTCCTACATTTTATTCTACCAATCTTTTGCTCTGGTACATCATACAAAGTTCTTGCAATCTTACCATTTAGGTCATTTACATTTCCACACCTGTTCCAGTTACACCTTCTCAATTCATTCTTAAATTCTTCCCAGTTTGTCATTTTTATCTGCCAACTTTCTTTCACACTACTGACCTTCTGCATTGACTCCTTTCTACTCCATTTACATTCAAGCACAAGCTTTTTATGGTCACTTTCAAAATCAAAATCATCTTCATCTACAAACATTTCATTGACACACTCTCTTGCTCTACTATTCACAATCATATAGTCAATTGCGGTTTTCCATTTCCTGCCTTGCCATGTATGCAAGCCATTTCCTATTGTGACATTCAGGTTTTCAAGTTCATTCTCATCACAAAAATTTTTCAATTTTTGTCCATTTGCATTCACCGGCTCACCAAGTGTACCAACATGGCCATTCATGTCACCCATCACAATCAGAGGGCACCTGCAGTGTTCTCGTACAATCCTTGTTAATATTTCATACTTTTTTACATTCTCTTCATGAGCTAAAATCCCATCAGTTGTCATATAACATTCAATCACCACAATGCATTCTCTGGCATGCATTCTTTCACACTTAATTGCTAACAAATCCTCACTTTCAGGTTCATTTCCAACAGGAAGTTCCTTTAATTTCCAATTTAGAGCATTCTTTATAATCAGACCAACTCCACCACCTCTTTTTTACCAACTTACACGCCCTTTACCTATCATATGATATTTATTCTTCTTACATGTTAAAATGACTTAATCACGCATATGTGTCTCTACTACACCAACACAATCTAATTTTCCATTCTCAAATTCGGCTACAAGGTCATCCAACTTTCCTGCATTCCATCCACGCACATTTATACTTCCAAACCTTACAACACAATTGGACAATTCAAGACATTCTTCACTTTTGCTCTGACAGATTTTCATTCATCCTGTTCCACCTTCCATCATGATATGAGTAGCCCTGATCCACTGGACATACCTCCTGGAGAGTTTCATCTCACCTTCTCTTGTAAGGTGGACTCCATCTCCAAGAAAACATCCATCCTGGATCACGCTATCCATATCTAGGAAGCTGGAACCCAGCTCACGCTTTCTCACACTCTCAGCTCTCATACTCATAATCCTTTCATGCACCTCCCTTTTCACCTCCTTTCGCACCCTTTCATACTCCTCATCACACGCAGGCCTTCTCAGCAGGCTGGTCACAGCCACTCTCACATTCTTCTTCTGTGCACTTTCAACCACATTCATGATTGCATTCACAGTACATTCTCTCCCACACTCAAGCAGCTGATTGCCACCTCCTTGCAGTAAAACCATTCTTTCATCCATTCCATCTATCACTTCCTCAGCATGCCTACAAATCTCTTTCACTTCCTTTCCTCTCAAGCTCGCACACCCACTACGGTCAGTCATCTCACAAATCTATCCACATTCTTAACCATGCTGTCACCACATATTCTAATCGTAGGTCTCACTCTCCCTTTCATACTACTCTTTCGTTCAATTCTTCCACTCACATAACTCTTTCCATCCATCTTCCTTTCATTCACTTCCACTACAGACGCCTGCACCTCATGTGGCATATCAACAGGTTGCTCCTTTACTCTCTTTCCATTCGTACTTCTTTCATCATGCTCATTCATCCTTCTACTCTCATCTGTCACATTTGCACTGTCATTTGCTCCATCATTTACTGCATTCACACTCCTTGCACCATCATTTGCCTTATCGTCCACTTCATTTGCACTCCTTGCACCACCATTTACCTCTTCATTCACTGCATTTGCACCATTCTCATTATTTCCTTCGTTCAGCTTCCTTTCATCCTTCAAGTCAGCCTCTAAAGCAACCATCAGAATTGTCAATCTCTCAACCTCCTCTTTCAACTTCTTACTCTCATCATTCAATTATTTCCAGCACGTAAACACAAGATCACTCAACTTCCTCCGACTCATCTCTCTCAAACCTTTGCATGCATCTATATCTACCCACTCTTTACAAGTCATGCACTCAATCTCCATATCCATTCCACTTGCACCTCCCTTCCTACGACCAGTCCTATTTCTTGCCATTATCAAACACAGACTTCTATCACAGTATAAATTTTAAAGGCAGAAGAAGTCTTCGCTCTACTCCTTATATGCAAAGAAAGCTTACCAGTCAAAACACCTCAGTCAAAAATTGCAAGTCACGACAAAAATGCTCAATCTCAAATCTCACGCAACAAAAGAACTACTCTCACGAGCATTCCATACAAAGTCACACACTATACTCACGTGAATATACAAACTATACCAATTTTCCAGCAACTTCACTTTAATTCACCACAATTTTCGTCGGAGGATCAACAGCACACGTGCACACGTACCACCGGAACCATGAAAGTTCAATGCATGACAATGACAGCAACAATGCCAAATTGTTGCTGCAGGATAGAAACATCGGAATGATGTCAAAGGTACTTCTCCGCATTCCGTAGTTCATTTACATTCAGCAAGTGGTTTTTATGCCCTGGACTTGATCGCTGGAGCCTGGAGTTTATTCTGTCTGCTACGGTGTGCGGGGAACAATAACAAATAAAAGTACCTATAAATATTTTTTTCCATAAAAAATTACTTCTTCGTAATGCTGAAAGTTTTCTCTTT
This sequence comes from Morinoia aosen, assembly GCA_030386875.1. NCBI lineage: Eukaryota > Metazoa > Arthropoda > Malacostraca > Amphipoda > Talitridae > Morinoia > Morinoia aosen. Next base: position 2,850,488 of record CM059558.1, on the reverse strand, counting down.
TGAATAACATTAGTATACGTCCAAATACTGGAAGAATTATGGTGTAAAATTATATTTCAATACGATGTGTAATCATTTAAATGAACGTAAGTTCCTTTCACGTTCCTTTTGACGTCACAGACTCTGAGACTCTGTCACTGACTGTCACTCACAGGGATTCAGTTACCTCCAAACTGTCGTACGAGGAGTATGTCGACGCTCTGTCTTATCATAGTTCATTCTTCTACTTTACAAGGGAAAGCTACATGAAATTAGCGTTTACGTGATTTGTTCTGTATTATAACATGCTAACAACCTACTTGGGATCACTAAAGATTAAAGGTTAACATCTGCATCTTTGGGATGCTTTATTTCCAATCAAGCCTGATACATCTGATCTTAGCATTTCAGGGAATATTCATATTTCCTGATATTCACTATTTATCGAAAATAGGGTGCTGATTAAAATTTTCAGGTAGGATATAAATAGCTCACATAAATTCGTTTGACTGCTACTCAAAGCTCCGAAGTGCCATTGTGTCCGGTCATAATAAAGTTCCCTGATATTCTACCTAGGTGTTAAGGATTCTTAATGACTGTATTTGTGATCATAGAATATTTTAATTACTGGTACTATTAGGATGGATATAGTTGTTTGTCATTTACATTTGGGAGATTTATTTAGGAAAAAATATCACATCCCCTCATTTTTGATGGGTCATGTACACTCATAGGATAAAATGTTGCAAAAATTTTGTTCAAAAATAAAACCAAATTGCACATTAAATATTTCTCTCTAGTCATTATTTTGACATGGTCTGTATAGCCTTCTGGTTTGAATAGAATTGCTTGCATCATACAGAAGATGAAACAAAGTTTGAACATAATGCAATTGGTACGTACATTTTGTGAATATCAGGAGCATAGATAAATTGAAAGTCCCATGCTGTGAGTGGAGATGTAGCAACACGGGACGCAAATAGTTTTAGTGTTCTCAATATTGTGTGCAACTGATTGTTTTTGGGTTTGTGCTGTCATTTTGCATTCATTTTGGTGTACACACCCATGTGTGTAGATGATGTATGAACATTTGGGAGTGCAAAACTGCATGTAAATCTCTGTTTCGAGTAGATCATTGGAGTACCATATTTATTGTTCCTTTACATGACACAATTTTTAGTTTCTGTCACCTGAGCATTCACACCATGAACTTTTATTTATAAGAATAACTCTCAGTAAACCTTATCTCACTGATATTCTTTCTGCCTGCTGAACCGTGCTATGAGGGTAATGTGTATTTAAAAACCATCACCCCCTCTTGGAGATACAACTATTATTTCTATGGGCATAAGCACTCCCAGGGGAAATACGTGAAGTGCTCTGCTAAAGTAGGTATGCCTTCTTTTTTTGAAATAGAATAAATATTTTGTTTTATTATGGATTGTTTTTTGGTGGTTTGCTGCTGTCCAGTTTTTCAGTATTCATCACTTTCTGCGTCAAGTTTAATCTTATTTCATGAACTGCTTTCTTGATTTACTGTTTCTATGCACCTTGTGCATAGATTCCATGTTTCCTCAAACACCATACTAAATGGTAACTTCTTCCTTCCTACGTTTGAAACACCTGAGTTGCGAATAGGTAGGCTTGAACTTGCATCTAATCCAATTTGAAAACTTTTAAAAAACTGTGGTAGGTATAGCTCTGGTAAAGATGAGGACTTCAGTGGTATAAGGAGTTGTGTTGAGTTTTGGTCTTTGTCTTCAATGGGAAACTTCCTCCCACAAGGTTGAGAAATGCTGTCATCATTGAGAAAACATGTCACTTGCTGGAAATCATTCTAGTCTAATTGTCTCATGAATGATTTAGAACTTGGTTTACACTAATTTTTAATTCAAACTTGCTTGATATCCTTTAGAAATAAAGTGAAGTGCAAAGTATATTTTTTAATGCATTTTTTATTTGATTTGCTAGTGTGTTATGAATTGTAACTACTATTTATTCTGAAGACTTTGTTTCTCTCTTCTTATTGTCATTTAAATTTGCTGGTATAAGGTCAAAAATGATTAGCCTTATTTAATCTCCAAAGCTTTTGAAGTAATAACTATTTAGTGGAAAGAATTATATTGTGTTCCTTGCTATAAGTATTCCCAGGTTGCGTTTCCTAATCGTCCTAGATCATTTCAGTTTTCATGTATTAAAATACTAACAAAAGTATTAACATTGTAAAAATCATGAAATTATCTTTGTATTTTAACACATAAAGAGCTGTTACTAGGTTTGTTATCTCAGATGAAAATTTTCTCAATGAGCTTGTGTCACTTGCAGATTATGGGCCGGGCTCTGGGAGCCATCTAGAAGAAATTTACATCAAAAGTGAAGTGCATGACGCTGAGCTGGAGGCCGTTACTGTAAAGGACGAGCTCATTGACTGGCATCAGGAACCCCAGGTGCTGCAATTGGTTGCTTACTCTTCTATTGAGTGCTTCCGATTGGTTACTTACTTTATTCCTGAATGCTTTCGTTTAATTTCAGTGGAGTATTTATCATTACACAAAAAATATGAATTTAATTCATATTTAATCTGTTTTTAGCTGCTCTTGGCCACTATATTGACATTTAAATCAATGTTACTGCTCTCACCTCTTCTTGTTTCGCGCATTTCTGACATAATCTACAAAACTTGTCATTCAGCGGATTTAATTCTATTATAATTGCTTGATAAATGATTTAAAGCATCTATTAGCTCAATTTATTGCTAAACAGTTTCATTAGTTGCTGAGCGATGTTTTACTTTGGTTCCAGAAAATAGTCTCACTGCACCCTCCATTATTCTCGAGTTTCAATTCTGTTGAATTGAGATTTATTGTCTATTTGATTGCTTATTGGTGGTTAGTGTAATACATCTTATTTTCAAAAATTGTTGTGCCTGTTGTAGAGTGATTGTATCTTTGAGTGCTGGTATTGAGTCTTGTTTTACAATTCTCTATGTCGTCCTCTTTATTCTCGTTCCCCAACCACAGCAAGTGTTGAGTAAGTTATGGTCCTTGATTAATAGTATTAATGCTATTTTTAGCGTGCTTCTTGTATCCCCAGTATCGTGGAGCCCTTTTTTAATTGCGTTGTACCTCAGTGAGTTGACTTGCACGACGCATTATAACTGGTTTACGCCAGTGATCGTTTCAAGATGCTTGGAAGTTTTCTTCTGCCCTCTCAACTTCTTTAAGCATTGGCTGTCAAATTTGTGATTTGAAGAAGTCCGTGTGGAACTCTTGTCACATGTGAAACCATATTAATTACTTAAGGAGCCAGATTTGTGATTTTTGTGTGTTTCTTGCTTTGTGTGTGAGACTAACGAATGAATAATTTTTTATTGTTTTGCCGGTGTAAGAAGTCACTTCAGACACTCTTAGTTATTCAGAGACAATATTTCAATTGCAATTGAAGTTGCTTTTAATTTTAAGAAGATTAATCAAGTTAGTTTTGTGTTTTGAAGAGAAAAACGTTAACAGTAAAATTTCGTGCAGGAATCATTATACAAAATAATGTAGTCATGACAAGCGCTTTTGCATGTAGAAGATTTTGCAGGAATACTTCGTTAAATTTTTGCTCTTTATTGAAGTATTACCAACCTGCTATGAAGAGAGAATGTGCTTTTCAAATGTCTCTTGTGCCATCATTATTTTTTGCTTCCTGTATTATTTTTCATATATTTTTCTTGTATTTTTTTCAAGAGTTCAGCGCATTTTCTTAAGATTAAAATAAGAATGGGTGCACAAGTGCACAACTTAGTCTCAAAAGTACATGGTTACCAAGTACAAAGGTATTTATAATTGCAATTTGCGTATAATGCGTTTATTTCCTGAGAATCTGGGCCAGTAATAATCGGGAAATGTTTTCCTCACAGGCCAGTTCAAGTTCAGGCTCTCATGCTGCTACCTTCGAGAGAGAAGTAAACAATGACTGCACTGCGTCACGTTCAGGGCATGCAAAAGCAGAGGATGAGTTGAGGAAAGGTAGCTCTGGTGCGTGCGACACAAGTGCTGTTCATCAGGGATCAGCTGGAGCATCTCAAGGGAGCGCTGACTCGCTACCATCAGATGTGTCGGGTAGCGGCATGGGTGTTGAGGCGCCGCACCACCTGACATACTCACGTCACGGCCCTCACTGTGTGAACATTGTGATAACTCCACTGGTAGGAGGGACCTTATGGAGCTGCACCTCTGTGTCAGGCACAAATTGGGATGTTACTACGATTGTTGGTTGTGTGATCACTCCACTATGTATATAAGTATTTTGAAGCTGCGTGTTGTGGAGCAACATGATAATGAGAGCTGGTACGAAGGTCTATCCGGGAGTTACCAATATGCAGGTGTGGAAATGACGGGGGAACAGCGACGTAATAAACATGGTCAGGAAGAGCTTAGGTGTGATTTCTGTAACTCTCGTTTTGTCGACGAGTCCAGTTCTGATTCCCCTAAAGAAGGTGCATTGCTCAACAGTATGGTGAACAAGTGTGAAGTGTGCGAATATTCTTCAGCTGATGAAGGAAACATGAAGCAGTGTTTTTCTGGTACACGCAAAAAAGGACCTCAAATAAGCAGACATGTTCAAAGTCAACTTTACAGGCGTAACTTGAATGACTCAGCTCGTAGAAACGAACATGAACCATACCAAGCCAGCAAAGATTGGAAAGGACAACTGTTCAAGTGCGAATCATGTGAATATTTCTGTGCTCGATAGGATTATCTTAAACTGCACCTAGCTAACAAACATGGTAAAGGTCAGCTGTTCAAGTGTGGGTTATGTGACTTTTCCTCTGCTCATAAGGATAATCTTAAATTTCACCGAGCCAACAAACATGGTGCAGGTCAGCTGTTCAAGTGAGAATATTGTGAATATTCCTCTGCTCATAAGGGTTATCTTAAACTTCACCTAGCAAGTAAACATGGTAAAGGCCAGCTGTTCAAGTGTGAATCATGTGAGTACTCCTCGGCTCTAAAGACGAACATTGAACTTCACCGAGCCAGCAAACATGGTGAAGGTCAGCTGTTCAAGTGCAAATACTGTGAATGTCTCTCTGCTCGTAAGCATACTGTTAAACGGCACCTAGCCAGCAAACATGGTGAAGGCCAACTATTCCAGTGTGAGTCATGCGATTATTCCAATGCTCGTAAGGGTAATAAACATCACCTAACCAAGAAACATGGTAAAGGTCAGCTGTTCAAGTGTGAATATACCTCTGCAAATAAGAAAAATCTTAAACATCACCTAGCCAGCAAACATGGTGCTGGTCAGCTGCTCACGTGCGAATTATGTGAATATTCCTCTGCTCGTAGTTGTTCTCTGAAACATCACCTAGCCAGCAAACATAGTATAGGTCAGCTGTTCAAGTGTGAATATTGTGAATATACCTCTGCTCGTAGTTGTTCTCTGAAACATCACCTAGCCAGCAAACATAGTGTAGGTCAGCTGTTCAAGTGTGAATATTGTTAATATACCACTGCAAATAAGAAAAATCTTAAACATCACCTAGCCAGCAAACATGGTGCTGGTCAGCTGCTCAAGTGCGTATTATGTGAATATTCCTCTGCTCGTAAATGTAATCTTGAAGATCACCTAGCCAGCAAACATGGTGAAGGTTAGCTGTTCAAGTGCGAATATTGTGAATTTACCTCTGCAAATAAGAAAAATCTTGAACATCACCTAGCCAGCAAACATGGTGAAGGCCAACTATTCCAGTGTGAGTCATGCGATTATTCCAATGCTCATAAGGGTAATAAACATCACCTCACCAGGAAACATGGTAAAGGTCAGCTGTTCAAGTGTGAATATTGTGAATATACCTCTGCATATAAGAAAAATCTTAAACATCACCTAGCCAGCAAACATGGTGCTGGTCAGCTGCTCACGTGCGAATTATGTGAATGTTCCTCTGCTCGTAGTTGTTCTCTGAAACATCACCTAGCCAGCAAACATAGTGTAGGTCAGCTGTTCAAGTGTGAATATTGTGAATATACCTCTGCCTATAAGAAAAATGTTAAACATCACCTAGCCAGCAAACATGGTGCTGGTCAGCTGCTCAAGTGCGAATTATGTGAATATTCCTCTGCTCGTAGTTGTTCTCTGAAACATCACCTAGCCAGCAAACATGGTGAAGGTCAGCTGTTCATGTGTGAATTATGTAAATATTCTTCTGCTCGGAAGGATAAAGTTAAAAAACACCTAGCTAGTAAACATTATTACACTAATGCGTTTTCTTTCTAGATGTGAAATGAACATTTATGAGCTATTTGCTATTCAAATGTCTAATCACTACATCACACTTCATATTATTTAAATATTGTAGCTCTTCCGAGTGTTCAAAGATAATACGGGCTTCTCCTTTTGCAGAATGTAACTTATGTGTCCTTGGGAATTGGTGCTTACGAGGGAAATATGTGAAGTCCTGAACTATGAGTTAACGAGATCATGTCATGTGGAAATGAAATGTTTTTAGTTTTCTTAGGGACCATTTGTTTTTGGTCTACTGCAGCCTTAGTTTTCATTATGTGTTACGCCTTCAACTTAACCCTGTTTCATAAATTTCTATGCAACTTACTGTTTCTATGAACCATGTGCATAAACCCTGCGTTCCCATAAGTGAGAACTGAATGATTCCTTGATCTTTCCTGTCTTAAAACCACTTCCATAATTAAAATGGCCTAAACTTTCTTATCTAATGTAATCTAACGTCTCGGTAGCATTGTTGTCGGTAAAATTTTATTTCCTTCCAAACACTGCATTTACATTTTGCGTACTATTCTGAGCAATTTCAGTAATTCACAAGGTGTCGTTTTCGAATGAAATGAGATCTTTCTTTCAGTTGCTGAATGGCTTTTTAGGATGACGCATGAAAATCAGCTGTTCACATTCTATTTCGTAGTGTTTCATGTCGCATCCTTGTGACATTTGTCAGACTTATACTGCAAATTTTTTTGGTTTATATTCCAGGATTAACGGTCACACTCTTGAATTGTTTCGTGTTCTTTTTTATGTTTGTGAGAAAGTGTACATTTCTGGTACCCTACTCCAATGTTTATGTCAGTGGTTCCCAAACTGGGGTCCCTGAGAAGGTCTTAGGGGGTTCGCGACACTATGAGAAAAATTACCTTTTGACAAAAATATATATAAAATATGCAACACTGATTCTCTGTCATATGATAGATGGTATCGATATTTTGGTGTGGAAGCATCCAGCTCTTCTGTAGTACATTTTTATATCGGTCATAATATTTCATTCAAGTTTGTTGGCTCACCCTTTGCTTCCGGCTTTGTTAGAGCACTCTGTTTACTTTTGTGGTGTGTGAGTGTTATGTTCTCCAGAATGTGTGTGGTGGATTTTTGGTATGTGTGAAAATGTTGAAGAAAGCCCATGTATTGGTAGGTTTTTCTGTATCATATTTTCGAATCAATATCATTAGCTTAATTTAAATTTATTACGACGTAGCAGCTTCGATCCTTCGCCAGTCCAACGGTCACGAACGTGAGTCTTGTGACCGGCAGTCTGGGCCTAAGTCCATTTAGGCTCTGGCGGTCTGATCGGTCTGGCTGCTACACATTTGCATTGTACGCAGATGGCATTCGCTATATGTTGATATTATATAAAAAAATGACAGGATATTGGTAATGAGTTGTGGATAATTACCAAAACTGTATTTGGCAAGTTTACCTAAATAGCCTGTAACTGTAGGCTGCCCTGTTTCTTTTAATAACTATTCATATTCATTCATGTTTCATTTTATTCTGACAGAAAGTGTGAGCTGATGGTGGAGAAATTTTCAAACTAAAGTCGACTGATGAGCTTTCCACTCCTACTTTATCTATTGAGTGTAATTCCTCTTGTATTGCATTTGGGTTTACCTTTGTGGTAAAAAAAACGTTGGAGTTGAGTACCCGAAGTGTGTTATCTGTCAAAAGATACTTTCCAATGAAGGTATGAAACCATCGAAACTACTAAGACATTTACAACAAAAGCTTCCAACTTTGGCCACAAATTCATTGATTTCTTCAAACGACAAGAGTCATCAGTAGCTAGTTAAGCAAATACATTCAAACAGAAATTCACACTTCCACACAGAGCACCGAAAGCATCATTCTTAGATTCTTTTCATGTTATTCATGGCTAAAAATCCAACAGTGAAAAAAAACTTTTTGAAGCCCTTTGTCACGAAATTGATGCTAATTTTCATGGCTTGCTGCTCCACACTGAAGTGCGATGGTTATCGCATTGAGCAGATTTGAATCTGAATTTGCACTGCGGCGAGAATTAGCTGTTTTTCTCTCATCACCTGAATCAGACCTTTGCGTCTATTTGTGGATAAGTCATGGATGTTAAAGCTAGCATACCTATTAGACATATTCCGACATCTAAATGGACCAAACAAGAGCATGCAAGGACTTGAATTATGCATTTTGAATTTACACGACAAAGTACGTACATTCATGCAAAAGCTTTCCTTGTGTGAAGGCAAATTCCAGGAAGAATTCACTGAAATATTTCCGTTTTATCACCAAGAATATATGAAATCAAGTAAAGACATCACCGCCATCATTGTGTCCCATCTATCTCATCTGCAAAGCTACTTCAGGGAGTATTGCCCTGAACTGGAAAATTTCCACATGAGCTGGATTAGAAATCCTTTTGCAGCCGGGGTAGGTGCACATCTTCATATTAAGTTGTAAAAGAAACTCATTGAACCATCAAATGATGGGCGTGTGAAAATAAAGTTCTCCACCCTTCCATTGACTGAGTTCTGGATCTGCTCAAGAATTGAATATCATGCTCTGAAATACATTTTGTCATTCGCCACAACCTACTTTTGTAAAAGAGGATTTTCCACATTGACAATACTGAAAACCAAGTCCAGAGCACGCCTACAGGTGAACAACGACATGCGTTTGGCACTCACTAACATCAAGCCCCGAATTGATCAAACGTGTAGGAGCCATCAGGCCCATCCAAGAAATTTTTGATAGCTTTTGTGTTTAATTCTGCAATTTTTTATGAAGGTATTTCATTTTTTGGTTCTCTGTGGTGACGGTACATACTGTAATGAGTGTAATCATCTATATACTGTTGCTGTTTCTACCAATTTTATTTTGAATTGAATGTAAAACAATAAACAATTTTAAAAATAATTTAAAGCATATTTTTATACATGGTTTGTATAAAGATTTGCAAATAGTAAATTTACTGCATAATAATCATGCAATGGGTATCTTAGTATGGCAATAATAGCTTTTGATTGGCGGGGGGTCCTCGGATGGGGCTTAAATATCTGGGGGGACCTTTGCATGGTGAAGTTTGGGAACCTCTGTTTTATGTCATAGAAACAGTGTTCGAACGGATTTTAATCCCGAATCCGACTATGAAAATTAGTAGGCAGAAAATGTGAGGTTTCTGTGCTGTAATTTAGGTGAGTCTTCTTTTTGTCGAATTGAAATGTTGTTTATAAGGACCAATTTTTCGGGTAATTGGTGTCCTGATTTTCCTCACCTCCGACGTCCTTTTTTCACTTTTTTCTCAAATCAACCTTATTTCTTAACTTGCTGTTTCTATTTGCTGGGGGTCCTGGTTACGAACACTCTTTGTGCGTAGAATCTGTGTCCCCTCAACTCCATCCAAATGGTGCCTTCATTCTTATTTTTATTGGACGCCTGTGTTGCAGATATAGAGTGAGGCTGAACAAAATTATCTAAAATTAAAATATATGAATTAAAACTTGGAATTTTTTCTTGAAAATGTTTTGATACAATGATGGCATTTGTATGAATTTCATCACGTATTCTACATAAGAATACCAATTTGATTGCATTTCTGCGTGCACCCTTCATTATACATGCGCGTTGTGCTGGGTTTTTTTATTATTTTTTTTTGGCAACTATTTCCCGCCTCTTGAGCATCACTCGAGACGGTATTTTGGTTCGAAATGTGAGGGCCCGAGCTGAGAGTTAGGTAGGCCTTCTTTTTGTTGAAATGAAATGTTTTTTTTGTTATGCTAAGGATAACATTTTTTTCGGTTCACTGCTGTCTTGTTTTTCAGCACCTCTGACTTTCTTCTTCGACTTTTATCTTATTTCATCAACTTTTTTCTTTACTCGCTGTTTCTACGCCCCTTCTGCATAGATTCCTCATTCTCTAATCTCCATACTAAATGGTGCCTTCCCCTTCATCTCTTCGATGCGTTTTTTTTTGTAGCGGTTAGGAAGGCTTAAACTAACTCATAATCTTATAATCTTTGGTCTGTGAGGTCAAGTGTTTCATGTATTTTCGATTTTCCACACGTAAAGCAAACAGTTTTATTTCACATCTTGTGGTTGATTTGAACTTTTGTCGTGGGCGTTAGAATAACTTTTATTTTACTACGACTAAGTAGACATCAGTAATTTTATATTGAGGAGTTCCCTATAATCCAAAACATTTCCTTTTATGTTTTCATCAAACTTTCATTTTTGTTTAGAGTTCTTTTTGATGGTGAAATGTTTATGTTAGCCTTGTGCGACGGCCGCTTTTCCTCGTGCCTGGCTACTGGGAATCTTTTGTGCCAGCCTTATTTTGAATGAAATTTGAAGACATAAATGTGTTTTATTATAAATCATGTTTGCCGAGTTGGCAGGCGCGTTTTATTGACATGTACACAGAAAAAATTAGCTTTAAATTTCTAAGATATCGACTTTTCGTATTCGAGGCAAAATAATTTATTTCCCCCATTATACCTTCAACAAAATCAGCTACTGCTGCGGCAGCCTGAGCTCTTGTGTGGATGTAAGAGGAGACTGTCCGGCCTGACATTATTTAGTAGTACTGACGGTATTGATGAGCTTCCAGTCCTAGTGTGTAAGGGAAGATATCCGAGGGAATAGATTTTTATTTCATATATGGCAATCAAGTACTCAACCCCTATTGCAGCTGATGTCTACTCCATACGGTGTGTCTTTTACTTTTTCCTCTTTACGTTAAGCATTTTTTAAAAGTGAAATTGGTTGTAATGAATTTCGTTTAATAACTTTTGTAGAAATAAACACTCGAACTCTTGCTGTATCAACGCATGAATGTTTCCTTGCCATTTTACTAGTAGAATATTTTACATTTCTGTATGTTCTCCAATTTGTTGCTAAGGATGCACTTTTACTGCTATATCCTCTGTTACTTTAGCTACTGTTCTAGACATTAGAGTAGGTGCTGCGGTTTCTCCTCAAATTAGATATGACGCTTTTTGTATAAAGATTTTTCTGAAAAGTTGTGTTGAATTTACTGTGTCAAGGTTCAGGAATTGTACCGTTTTATGTTTCTTATTAAAAAAATTAGGGTGTGGTTCCAGGGAGGTTTCGTGTTATATTTCGAAAGGTAATGTCAGCATGTTCAAGTGTTTCCGTATTTGTTACCGAGTATATAAATTTTCATACCAATAATACTGACCGGTCGTGGTTTTAAGTTCAATTTGTTTTCTTTCAGTCAAATGTGCGATAATTTATTCGGGGAAAAACAACTGGATCAGGTCGCTTAAGCTAGAAAGTAAGGCTAAATTTAACTTTAAAGAGCTTTGATCTGCTTTTGACTGTTTTTCATTAATGAAAATTAATATTTCCATGTCCGATAACGTCCCTCGCATGCAAGTAAACAACTGAGTAGCTTTAAAAAAGTGCGCTTCAGAACATCAGTTGCATTCATATTTCTCGGCTTAAAACACAATTAAACCTGAGGAGGATTTCGAGAGAAAAACTTCCTGCTGATGGACGTAAGTCACGATAGAGGAAAAAAGGCAGGGTTTTTTCTACGGGAGGGAGAAAATACACTTCTTGTTCGGCTAGCCAATAGAACAGCTTCATTTCAAACAGACTTTGACGTCACTAAGGCGACATGTCGTTGGCCAATAGTGGTGCCAGATTTGGGGCACGCATTGCTACTAGATGCAATGTGAGCGCTGCTATTGGTTGGTTGCCATGACATCAGCAAGGCCACACGGTAAACGAAAAAAGAATTGGTTTGACCTTACCTTGTTTCTTTAACCGTGATTTTAGGTCATGAACAAATATGAGTTGCGAGAAGCTCCTATAGACATAAAAAATACTGCGACAATATCTTAAAATCCCCCAGTTCTATGCATCTACAATCTATTCATGTCATCCCGAAGAAAGAAAACATGTTTCATGCTAATGTATAACATTTAAGTGTTCGTGATTTTTTCGATGCTCACAGTTTCATATCAATACAGATCCAAAGAATTGAAGTAATTATTTTACGTGTTTGACGCGTTTCATTAACCATCGATAATAGCTCGACACGCACGACCTCCAGTTGTTCAGAACGAATGCCATTATTCATTGCAGCTTACCATGAGAATGCAAAGCTTTCCCTAGCCTGCACACATCAAAAGTGCCTACATTCCGTCAAACTTTCCTGTAAATTCTTTGCTTAGTTTTTGATGTATGTGAGGTGATTCTTTCTCGATAATTAATTTATGTTACCATGATACAAAAAGACATTCTTCAGCATAGTTGACAGAAAGTATAAATAGAAAGTGAAACATTTCATTTTCAATAAAAAGCAAACGGTATCGATGATTTTTCATTGCTTTCAACACGTAAACATATTTGTGCACATCAGCAGCCATGTTAAATATCGAACAAACGGTCAAGGGAAAAATATAACATGTTCTTTTTGTTGATTTATTGTGGGTTTGATATTGCATATAAATTCAGGTAAAAATATATACCTGCTGACTTACACTTGGTTGATCGACCTTTAACATAAGTCGACAACCGTTTTAGTCGACAACCGGATGGCCGGGTGAAATGAATTAGGTAGGAAAGCATTGCGGTTATAAACACAAGAAACAGAATAACATACGGCCCTGATCATTAGCACATTAACTGATTTTGATGACACCTGATAGTGAAAAAGAATGACAAAATGTGACAGATCCACAAACTGCGATGATTAATAAAAATGAGCACGAATGTGCGCTTCGAAATATTCATTATATTCTGTTACCAAATTTGAGATCAGAATGCAACTTGCGTCACTCAAACAAAAGTTATGATGAAAAGGCAGTGCTTGTGGCGAACAAGTCGACCACAACTATGCATTTCCCATGCAGTTTGCAACAACAACGCGTGTCTCATGGACTGCAAAATTTTTGCAAGTTTGGAATTGAAGCTGATATTAGTTTCGTAAGTACCATTTGTCGTAGAATAATATCACCCTACAGTCCCTAGCGCAGCGGTTCCCAAACTGCGGTGTCGCGTACCCCTACACCCTTGAGCTCGGTGTACAGAGGTACGTCGTGCACCTCGCACGACGTACCTCTGTACACCGAGCTCAGGGGTCAGATATCTGTAACCGTAGACAGAGTTTGTAATATTTTCTATCGCAGCAATTAGTAACAAAAACTAAAGTCTGTATATTTGACACTGCATTATTATTATCTAGTTGTGCAGGTAATTTTTCATCATAACTTACGGGAAGTGACCAAAGCGCAAGTTCATAGAATGGAAGAGTATCCCTCTCGCTTTTTCACCCGTTTTCGATAGGCATCAAAGAAGCTACATTTCTTTTGCAAATACTGGTAGTTCCAAACTAGGATTGAACCTGGACTTTTATGGTCTAACGTACAATGCATAACCCTAGTGCTACAGAAAAGAAGAAAACATTTCATCAAACATTTACATTTACAACATAAGTGTCGCGCCTAAGTTCACAATCAATCAAACACATATGAATATGAGAAAAAAACTGAACTCATCAGTAAATTTTCACATTTGAGATAGTTGATGAAAGTAAACGTAAGAATCTCATCGCATGGTCACCGTGGCCGAGTGGTTAAGAACGCGTCCTTCACGGGATAGTGTCGGCAGTTCGAATTCCGGCGCATCGCGGGGATTTCTCCCCGTTGGGTAAAGGGAGAACTCGAGCACATTTCCCTTTCTACCCAGGTGTCGGAAATGGGTACCGACTTGACCGGGGGAACCGTCATTGCGTCCTGGTGTTAGTAATAAGTCATTTGAAAAACGAAAGTACAAGATGATATGTGTCGGGCGTGATTGAATGGAATAAAGCCTCCTATATATCCTTAATTAGATTCGATGTTAGTTTATGTGTCCCTAATCGCTAAAAAAGCTTTCCGAGAAGAGGAAAGAGGAAGGCACCAAATAATATGGAAATAAGGTAACGTGGTATCTATGCAGAAAGGGCATAGAAACAGTAAGTTGAGATAAAAGTTTATGAAATAAGATAAAATTGAAAAAGAAAGTAGTAAATGCTCAAAAAAGGACTACAGTGAACCGAAAAAGGTGGTCCTTAATTAACGTAACAAAAAACATTTTACTTCAACAAAAAAGGCCTACTTAAACGTCGGCTCGAGCCATCACACATTTTCCCACTGGAAGAGCTAATTCCCATGGATACAATGGTTGTGTCCCCTGAGGGGTATAAGAAAAGTTTTGGCTTTCTTGAAGCGAAAATTCTGTAAATGCAAAGTATATGGATAACATGAATCTTGTACTTTTGATTGCTACCCTGATTTGCACACAGGGATCGTTCAAACAATGCAATCTAATACACAAATTCAAAGAAAAAAAAATACTTATTTAGTGACTAAAACCGATGCCCGTGCTCTATAATTCTCAAGTCCAGAGCTTGTGTTGTAGAGCCCCCATACTGCATTGCGCACAACTAAAATTCTACCGTATATCTACCATATAGACCATAAAGAAGTAAACCCAACTTTAAATATCAATAACTTGACAGTGGTTGAAGATAATTTAATTTTGTTGTTTGCATTGGGAGGAGAACATTTTTTTCCCTAAAACTGTTAACTCACATCAAAATTAGTTGTGTTAGTAATAAAATAAATGATAGTTGTAAAAATGTATTTATAACATTTTTCATGAGTGTTTTCTTGGTTGTAGAGCCTCTTTCAGAAATCTCAGTTCAAAGTTATTCCGAACTTTTTAAACTCTTTGTTCCTAGAAGTTGTTGATGAAAATGCGTTGCTCCTTTGTTAGTTGCATAATGTTAGATTCAGTAACTTGAAAATCTACAGGTAAATTTTCGGACGTCTTGGACCTTATGTATTCTCAAACCTAAGGCTTTGTAGTCAGGATACCTATCTCTATGTGTGTGTGAGATACAGGAAATAAAACTGATATGTCTTAATTCAAAGTTATTACCATTCAAAGTTGTGTTTACTTTTTTATGGTCCATACGGTATATATATATATTAGTGTGCACGCCCGTCAAAAACGACGGGATTCTATATTTTCCTCATAATTTCCTTCCAGTTGTGAATGACGAACAAATTTATTTATCCTAATAGTACCCGCAAACAAAATATTTTTGTACGTGCGTACTGGTGAATCTCGAATCACAGATACGGTCATTAAGCATCTTCATGAGCGTCACAGAGAGACGGAAGAAGCGGACACCAAACAAATAAACTCACCAAGAGTATTATTACCCAAGATTGTAATACAGTATATTGTTTATGCATAACCCAACCAAACTCGGTATCCACGATACGAACTCGAGTATATATTGCTCTGGATCTCTCAAAATTTATTTAAAGCGACTTATTACAGTGCATTTGTACTGCGATAATGAGTGTATTGGAATACCAGTGAACTTAAACCATGACAGTCAGTGCTAATTTCATCCTATCTACACGCGTGACACGAAACATATGAATATGATATTTAAACACCGACCGTCATTTTTATTAGTAGGTGGAAAATTTCCATTGGGAAAAATGATAAAAACATCTACAACCTTCATCCTGCTACATCGAAGTGACGGCTATTTTACGCAGTGTAATCGAGAGAAATCATTTGGCAAAAATGAAAATAGAAAAAAAACTGTGAGAAATTCATAAATGAGTTAGTTTCTAACTTTCAAACATGATTTTGAGGTAAATCTCGGTACAGTCTAAGAACAACAAGACAAAACATCGCAGGTTTCCCATCCCCTTGGTAGGTATTCTCCTTCAACAGCATGCGGACATTGGTACATGGGGTAAGATATCACTTAGTAGTAACCAAAATCTACTAAAATTTGGCCATGTACACTAAGAAAGTGAGCTAATTGAAAATTCATGGCCGCCAATTTTCAAATTAATGATTCTATATGTCCAGACAACGCTGACAACACGCACCAAAGGATTCGCAAACGTCACAAAACAGGTCATTTTGAATATCGCGACTTTGTCACCAGCAGGCCGCAGCGAAGACGGTATGGAAACGGTTTTCTGGAAACTACAGGAATTTCTTGAGAATTTATTGAGAGTCCGACTCGTGCGACTTTAGACTTGAGTCCACCACTCGTAACTTCTGAAAGAATGCGCTTATTGACTTCAAATTACTCTCAAACAAAAGAGCGTAATTTTCTTGAGGAAAATCGTATTTGCCAATACACTCGATTATTCACAGACAACAGTGGGCTATGCTCTCGTTAGCTCTTAACTCTCAGATAACATGCGCTACCGTGAGCTATCAATCTACATTAGAATAACAGCCGATACACTTCTCCAGCGGACCAACTATTAGATACATTTTTTGCATGCACTTACCGGGAGGAGGGAGCACAGCTCCCATTTACCTCCTTTGCACCGCTTTGAATTTTAAGTAAAATATGTAATAAACCTGCGAATACTCAGAACGTTAACTTTGAAGTAGACGCTTGTTGAAAATGCATAAAAGAGAAGTAGAAATGACATTCTAAGTTTTAAAGAAAGTGCGTGAGCACATGACAAAATCAAATAACCAGTAAAACGGCTTGCGTGGAGCTCCACATATATCTTGATAGATGCGGGAAAACTTAAGCTTTTATTCTCATAAAATATTGATATAAGCAAGGATATGACACTGAGGTTAATTGTTATTGTTTATTTTTGTCTATGACTTAGTTCAATCATTTTCACGTTCACGACGTTATACTGTAATAATTTGGAAAAAAATCAGCAACAATGAAAAACTCCCAGCCGAATGCACCATCCCATGTCATGATTCCCTTGTTGGAATTTCATACTGTAATTGCAATACGATGAAGAGGACTTCATAGTATTGCACAAATATAGCACTTACTCGTCATTATAAGTGTTGGCAATGAAAAGTGTACTACAATCCTGACTTCAGCCGGGATGTATTTCTGGTTTTTGTTAACATATTGAAATAGAGACATAGGCCAAGTTTTCGATTACCTTATGGTCAAATACCAATGCGCTATTCGTTAATAATATATTTCTCGCCTCACAAATTCCTTCCTGAAGTATTACACTTCACGCAATCAAGTCACGCAATCTCGGTTTTCGACAGTAGTGCTGAAGAATGCTGCTTATCGATAGCTATACTGACCTCTTCACTCTGAATGTCCTAAAGTCTAACACATTAGAAATTTTTCGTGGAGGCTATTTCCTTTTAATATTCGCGGTAAACAAATTTAAACCTATATTAGGGCCATAATTGGAAAGATAGAAGCTTAAAACCCAAAAATTTTTGTGTTTGATAGGAATCTTCATTTATGCAAATAGTCTATCATTAGTCTCAGAGTCATTCTTACTCAAAGGAATATATTTCGAAATTAAATGCTTTAGTTTCTCCATCTTCTACTTAGTTTCATATGGAACTCGACCCAGCCGTTGTAGTTAATATTTTATTTCACCCAGTGCTTTTAAGTTTTTTTTTCAGTGTCAGAATAATCCTTTTGTTTTCCTTTCAAGCATTTGCTAAACCCTGTACCTGACTATTTGTCTTATGCTCATGGGTATTATCTCTAAATAAGTTTAATGTTGCAGATTTGAAAAGCATGTCTTTTTTACTCTTTCTCCTGTGAAACAGGTCGTTTAGGCGTTGATGAATTTGCCCCAACTGCGATTTCCGTGGGAAGTTTTTCGTACAGGCTACTGTATTCTTCTTGAGGTTATGTCATTCTGAATGTATATGATATTTCTCACATACGAATATATCACTGGCAGGTGAAGTATTCTGTAGTTTCCAGAAAACCGTTTGGGTCTTGTTTATAATGGGCTAATAAAATATATTTCGCACTTTCGTTTGAGAGCAATTTGAAGTCAATAGGTGCATTCTTTTAAAAGTTACGAGTGGCAAACTTGAGTCTAAAGTCGAGCGATTCGAACTCAAGAAATTCTCAAGAAATTTCTGTACTCTCCGGAAACTGTTTCCATACCGTCTCGGCTGCGGCCTACCGGTACTGGGCCTAATTTTAGGGTGCGTTCACACCACAAGCGGAGCAGGTGTTCACATGAAAGCAGAGCAGAGCGACCTACACAAGAATCAGTCGCTATGGAGCATTTCGTGAGTGCATTCCTACAGCTCGACAGCAAAACACAGAAACGGAAACACTGGGTTCACCCATCAACACGAGGAGAGATCGCTTTGGAAAATACCATTATCTCTTCGAAGCACTGAGGAGAGATCAGTCGCGATTCTTCAAGTATTTACTGATGAAACCGGCAAATTTTGATGTACTAGAATCCCTTATAGAAGGAAAAATTTCCAACGACATAAAATAAATTCACTATTTAGTAATAATCAACAACTTTTTCTTGAGAATACAAGTAAAACAAATGAGTTTGAGCAAAATTGAAGTCTTTACATAAAGATTGTATCAACTTATAGACTACATGTTTTTGTAGGCCAGTAGGAACGGAAAAGCGTCTTGTGGTGACTTCAAAGTGAGTGCAGGTAAATTTATTATCTTCAGAAATTCAAGTTGGGGCCACAGAAAGATAAGTGAAAAATACTGACTGATACAGACTTTTCCTGACCTAAATATCCTCAAGATACTCAAAAGTTTTCCGTTAGTATTGAGTGAAAAATCACCCAAGTTCATAATATTTTTCAGCCCATTTTGTATCAGATACCTATTAAGGCCTCCTCCTCCCCATACGGCATCCTTTTTCTCCCATTTTATGGAAAAATGGAAACACTATTAAAAATCGTTCAAAATTATACCTTTTACAAGATCATTAATATAATACAAAACATAACAATAAAAAAAACTGCATAGCAAGGAAAATAATAGCAGATTCATTAAATTAAAAGAATAATATAAATAACATATCAGAGAAAGCAGAAGAAAAAAGGAATAAATACCTAATGAATCCAAAAGAACAAAATAAATAAATTATTATACGTTACATAATTAATCATAGTTGTTATATGATTAGTTATATATGTGAATAGTTATATATTATATTTTATTTAAATCAAACAACAATTCTAACCCTGTAGGATATGAGGATTCAAGGGGGAGCCGTGGAGAAACGCTCGAAGCGAGCGGCAAAAAACACCAACAGAATTTCCCGAGCTCTGCTCCTTGCTGCTCCGTTCCGCTTGCAGTGTGAGCAGTCAGGCGTTTCTGTATTCAAAAATATGCAAACATTAATGCCTCTCTGCTTCGTTCCGCTAGCAGTGTGAACGCACCCTTACTGAGAATTGATGAAATATGACTGTGTATTGAGGATCAGAGTTGCAACCTCCCATTCTTCGCTGCCCTGACCTCAGCTCTCTCATAATAGAACGCAGCTCTCTTGTTCATGCTGCAGCGTCTAGTGAATGAAAACTGATTTAATCACAGGATGACGAACATCAATATACTGTTTGAAAATTTTTGAAGGATATTAGAATTTGGAAAAATATCATCCGTCATGTTTTCATGTGGATTTTTAGTGACCATCTCTATACTTGAAGGTGATAGTAACGAGATAGAGCACTAAATAGTGTATGGTTTATGGTTGAAGCCAGGAAAAGGGAAAAAATTCCTTACAATTATTTTAATGTCCAATTTTTAAAGAATCAAAATGAAACTGTAAATTGCTGATAAAAATTAATCAAGATTGTTAATTTCAAGAAATTCCATAACTGCTCGAGCACCAACATGATAGCAGATGAGATGCCCGGCCAACCTGCGTCTCTGATCTGATGATTACATCTTCAGTCTGGAGGCCGTGACTAACGAACAGAACAATAGCTGGTACACACGGACTGCCGAAGGTAGCACAAAACAAGATGCATGTAGAGACCAGTTCGACATGGTCGGGCAGCTCCTGAGACACGGTGCGACAGGCCACAGAACACCCATGGCTTCACGGTGAGGTGGCCCCAAAAGTTCGGCATGAAATTTATGTGCATTTTTTATTTCATGAGTTTTTTTCCCATTTGATGATATAAAATTATGATGACGGCCTGAACAATTATTCAACATATGGATTTTCAAAATACCTGTTTCCTCACCTCCAGCAAATGTCTGAGAGCAAAAATACACTTCCAGGAAAGAAAATATCACTTCCATTAAAAGATCTCATTCAGAAGATTATTAAGAGCATTAGAAAATTTGAACATATGAACGAAATTCTGCAAAATTGAAAAATATAATTAAGTTATAACTGACTTAGCACCGTAGAATAGCTAAATTTACTGGTAGGACTGCGCGTCGAGCGACCGGTGACGTGCACCGAGCGTCTATGTGAGTGAGACTTGATCTTTCTATCCGTGCCTCTTGGGAAGCTATGTGGACAACATTTACTCGATAGTTGAATACTCATTAAAGAAAAACAGTCGTGTTTCACCGAAATTTTTGCAGCTACATTCTAAAAATTCATGAAATAACTCGATTGTGTAACTCGAATTCATAAAGTCTAACGTACAGCATTCTAATTATCAGCAGGGGCTCAGCTGAAGACTGCAGCGATGTTTCATTTCGGAGGCTAAAATTGGATTTTACGACGAACAAAATATGAATTGTTACACAGTCGTGTGCGACGCACTGTTTGTCTCTTAGTACCTATGCAGGGATGTAATTCACATGTGTACTTTAAAAGTATATTCTTATTATTCATTAGAGGAAGTTGACTATCTTGGTTATTGTAAGTTATTATAATACCCTTAAAGTGAACCTGAAAGTTCCCAACCTATTGAAAATCTAGTTCATGGCTGTTATAAATGTGAAATACAACTACAGTGGTGAGAAGAAGAGACGTGGTTCACAGACCATGAAATTTAGTAACGCAGGCAAACCCAGTTTTTACTGGCGGATGGAAGCTCTGATAGCCTTGAGGTGTCGGCCTTAAAACCGTCCCAGGGTGGGTACAGCACAACAGCTCGAGCATTCGAGGTCTGGCGCTCAAGCTGTGGAGGTGTTTCTACCCTATTAAAAATTAAGGGAGTAGCATGGTTGATTAAAGGAGACAGCGGTGAATTAAAGGAGTATTAAGCGAACCGAGGCTTCTTCCCTTCTGACACTTCTAGGGCGCGACTCTTAAGCGCGATGCGAGCACGCTCTCCCGTACTTCTACCAGAGGCCATCTGTGCAGATGGCCTCTAGGTGAGATGCCTGCCATCTTTCTCGAGAAAAATGCTAGTTGACATCTTTCGCGCCAGTTTTGAAGTTGGTGTTGTGCGGGACAGATGTCTGGATCTTGTCTCTATTATTTAAAACGTTTCAAGTAATGTTAGAGTGTATATCTGTGCGAGTGTATATTACGTGAGGATGTATAGTACGTGAGGGTGTCAGAAGAAACAAGAGATGGAAGAGACGTAGAATGCTGGTCTGTAGAGGCATTATTTCACGAGCATGAACGGAGCAAGCACCCAACTGCTAGTTTCACCACCTCGGTTAATTGATATTTATGACGATTCATCGTTGTGGTGGGGCTGGTAGTGAAGGCAAAACCTCAATGTGAGCAATGTAAAAACAACAAAATGTGGAAACCAAACCTGAATTTTCCCTCGTCAGTCTTCTTCAACCTTAGAATTGAAGGACGTTCTTGAAGGTGATCAACGATGTGTTCTTTCAACAACGATGTGTTCTTTCTTTTTTCGAGAATATTCTTTCAACGTCCTTAGGGTATTGTTGCTATATTCTTTAGGTACATTTATATTATTCCCTGCGCGCTTTCGCCTCCAAGGCTGCGTACAGCTGATTTCTCATTATTGCACATTCAACCGTTGACGCTTCTCAACCAAATATAGCCAGTTGCCCATTAATTACCTTAGTTTTTGCGTTGCAAAAACTTCAGGTATAAGTTATACGTCACAAATATGTCCCATTAATGTCAGCTTAATAATGAACACGCGCCCTCGAAATTTTCTGCACATTAGTAGGAGTGTATTTACTTTACATCCTCTGGTACATTTTTATCGTGCTATCAACCGTGTTTGCTTATGGTGAATTGATTAATCGCGCAAGAACTAAGGCAATTCAAGGGCAAACTGGTTATGATCGGTTTGAGAAGTGTGACGGTTGGAAAGTGTGACTAATGGGAAATCAGCTGTGCGCAGCCGTTTCTTAAAAATTAAATTAAGAGGTGGCCATCCTGGGCCTCTCATGATTCTCCGATGGTGAATAGGAGAAACTGGTCGCGCCTTGGGAGCGCGACGGTAGTGCTCCATGCTGAGCCATGCGTGGCCACTGGTTTTGACAGAGGTGCAGGGAAAGTGGACACTTCGAATCCGAATCAAAGGAGAATCATGGATGCAACAACCAACCAGTAATGCGAGCGCTCCCAGGAATCACCGATGCCACTCCTATAATTTTTAATAGGGTAAGCCCATCAGTGCTTGTTACCGTTTCAGTTTTTTCAAAGTTTTGAACATAAATTGTGAAAAATTCAATCCAGTGAAGGTGAGTTCCTTATTAAATCACACTTGTTTATTATAGCACTGATGGATGTCCAATGATTTTGAGTTATGATGAAGTTTTACAGAGCTTAGTGATGTTCAAGATCCGGCCAATAGGATGAAGTGGTTTCAAATATTTTTGGGAAAGCAAAATAAATATACGGAAAAATTAAACCTTAGTGAAATTCGTTGAATTCGATTCTATTCTAAAAGGTTTAGAAAATGTGTTACTGTATTTGAGTTGCGACCGCCATAGTGAGCGCAGTTTGGAAGCGTCTTCCGGCGATGTGAATCATGACCATGGTAGAACCACATACACATCGTGCATTATTGCTGCATTTCAATGTTAAGAACATGTTGGCCGGTGCTGGTGCGCTCGCGATTTGTGTTGCTCGCAGAGGCGAAACGTCACGTGAAGTTAAATCTCGAAAATATACGATCGTGTAGCTGGGAGACAAGATGGCCGGGGAACATGGTGCCCCTGGATTCTTATTATCGCTAATAAATCACTAAAATTTTATAAATTGGCTACAACTTATAACCCAATTGAAAATCAAGGACGTGTCGCCGGTGAATTAAGGACGAGACAGTCGATCAGGTATGAATTAAAGGCGAATCGGCCGGCTCGGCCTTATAACTCTCTCCGCGCTCATAACTACGTACGGTCGAACTTGGACGTGATGTTTTAAGCCGGCCAGTTATGAATTGAGGGCGCAAAATTTTCAGTTGGTTAAAGGCGTAATATTTGAGGACGGCCATCAGTTGTTTGAAGGAGTGCAAATGTCGTTGAATTATCGTCGTATAAAGGACGGACTTTGCCACTAAACGCGTGTTTTGAAATTGTAGACGCGGTATCAAACTTGAAATTATTCATCGAATATTTTATTTAATATTCATCTTTATCCAAAAATGTTCACCAGAAAGTAAAAGAATAGTTTACTGCGAAGAACAGTAAAAACATTGGTGTTCATTTATGAGTTCATGGAGTTTATTTAGGAGTTCATTTATGAGTTCATTTATGTACTCGTACTGTACCATTGTTATGGGTATATTTTTATTTCATTCTTCAATACCAGACAAGTCAAACATATTACCACGGTCCCTACAATCTCTCTCTTAGAAGAAAAGTGAGAGCTACTGAGAGGTCATGAATATTAATTATCGTCAAAGCAATATTCTAATTTGAGAGATGACATCCTAGAATGAAATCAATTTAAATTTTTAAATTCATTCTGACGAATTTATTTATAATTCGGAAATTCCTTAAATGAAAAGCAACGAAAAAAAATGGATAAATTGCGAATCATAGTGATTCGAATTATACCTAAGATCATTCATTCAAGAAGAACATAATTTCAAACAGTGCTAAGCGAAAACGTATTTTATAATGATAGTTTCTAATAACAATTTTTCTGATGATAACCGCTGTTGTTTCCCAGACAAAATATCGCATAAGTAGGGTTTGCATCCCGCGTTCCCGAATGATTTGGGGCCGAAATTTTCCAGTCCGTGAATTCGTTTTTTCCCGGGAATTAATAATATTCCAATTAATATTATTGCAATTTACATCACTACACAATGTAGTCTACACTATCTCAACACTATTGTATCAGAATATAAATTTCTGCTTAGCATCACTCAATAACTCAAACACCGCAATTATTGCATCTGCATTTGCCTGTCGCACGTGGACGTGGTGTGTATGGTTCTTCCTATGTAAAGGTTACGAGTCCGTACGTGTTGTCAGTGATTTCAATTATTTTGTAAATCAAGAATACGCTATTAATAATATTAATGTACGCATTTTGATGCACTAATATTTTATTTATATTTCAATGGTGCCGACTTGCTATTTTACCTTCTATGTTTTGGTTTTACAGGTAGTTAAGAATATATTGTTTATAAATAAATAAATTTTTTAAAAAATTGTTTAAATACTGTAATAGATACGATGGCAATGGCAGATATAGAAACTAAAGCCTTTGTGGGGCGATGCAGATCATCTGATCTGTATCGCCACGATTGTATCTCAGCCTTGGTTATCGCAGCATCAATGTTCATAGAATCGTAAGTTGCTTTCTTAACCTGCGAGGCTGTTATGTATTAGACATTGCAAATTTTTCATGTGATTTAAAATGTAAGTAGTCATTACAGACCGAAAAAAAAAAAATAATTATAGGATAAATGTTAAAACATGAAGAAATTCCAGGATTGCTGGGTTTTCATTTCGTCCCGGGATTGCAAACCCTACTATGAAGGTATCAGACTATTTGTCACACATCAGCTGATGTGCATGGCAGGATAAAACACGAGTGGCTTGGGAAGTTTTACTGTCTAGGTGTTGGTTGAAGGCAGGCAATTGTATGAATGAGCACCTGGCCTCGACAAGGGCGGCCTTTTATAGGTGTCGTCCAGATACAGACAATGCTACTACAGATAGACATGTGCGGAGATGCCGCACACTGAAATGGTTTATTAAATCACGCGGGAGGTAAATATGCATATGTACTTGGTTTCACGATCAATTCTATTGTTCGGTCTTTCCAAATTTTCAGGAATGGTTGTTAGTCTTCCAAATAATTGAATTTTAAGAATTAGTGTATTTTAGCAATGGGACAAAATTTTAAACTTGAACCATATAAAAAAGAATTTAGTCGTTGAGTGCGTTTTAAACATACGTCACTTACCACAGAACTTAAAACGAAAACTAAGGATCGATTGTTATTTTTACTCAATTTAAAAGAAAGACTTCATCATCAGCAAAATGTATTGAAAATACCGAGGATGTATTGAATGAAAAACATGTGAGTGGAAAATAAATTTCCTCGTAATTTTTCAAGGTTTCGGTAAAACGAGGTCGATGCGTGAATAATCGAAGAAAAATCGAGGATCAATCTAAAAGTTACCCTAGCCTTGCTAGGGTGAATTAGAATTTAATAATAATAATAATAATAATAATAATAATAATAATATAATCTAATGCACCCTTACATCCATGCATGCGCACGTGAAATATTATTTATTTTGTATCAATTTTTGTCTTAAGTATTATGTACTCTTTCAAAATTTGTTACGAGAATTCAAACGTTACTACACGTTAGTCAACTTACCCTAAAAATTTGCCTAATGATCTCGACGACACGCCGGGCGCGTCGCTGGATGTCTGGCAGTTAATAGCTCAGTACTGTTGAATGAGGTAGTGTGACAGTGTTCTTCACAAGGATTGCGTAAGATGAATTGTGATGAAATATTGCATGTTAAACATTCCGAGATGTTTGAATATTCTTTTTGCATAGCCTAATTATAATTTGTACGGGATCAAAATTCTGCAACAGTTTAGTGTCGACCGACCGTTAGAACATCATCAGAATTTTCTCGTCTGTGGATAGCTCAAGCTAAGTTTAATATTTAAACTTCAGTTGAGTATAGGGCTGCTTACCTAACAGTTTTGAAAGTAGAGCAGTGGTATTTATATCAAAGCACTGAGGATAGATTGATGAACAAGTTAACTAAGAACAATTTACAGAACAGTTTACTATCACTTGATTCATTTTCAATTTCTGTTCATGAACATTTGAGGCTAACTAGAAGAAGATAGAATAATTTTCGGAACTCGATTCAAATAGTTTTAGTAGAGAGTTTGGTCAATAATAATATAATCAGCAAGATTTTTCGCTATGTTTACGGGGAATTTGGTCAGTAGTCTTTCCTCATGATTTGTTACGTATTCTTCGATGATCTAAATGATTTTTCTGGCTTAATTATTTTTGGCTTATCAACAATTTAATAATAATAAGCCCATAGTTTTTCAATATCGTTTTTGAGTTGGCAAAATTGGATCATGAAATTATTTATCTGTGTGGTTTTTACCTGATTTGTTTAAAACGGGATATTTGCTCGTTTTTTGCATAATTGTAGGAATGGTTATCAGAAGACAATAGTTTGGAATTGATTTAATATTATTAGCGGTATACCGATGTATCGGTATCGGCAGTTTCGGTCATCTTTACTGGTATCGGTATCGGCAAAATCCGGCCGATACTTTATAATAATACGTATTTTATCATAAAAATGAAGGTCATAAATCATGGAAATGAAAGTATAATCAATTAAAGAGCCTATTCATATGTGATAAATTAGTTAGCTGTAGAATTAAAGCGTTTAATCAGGCCCGCTAATTGAATTTACCACTTAGAATTCACGATGAGCGGCGGTCAGTAAGTGAAAGCTATGTAGCATGAATAGTTAAACACAGTTGAGACATAAAATTATTATACTTTTACAACTAAAACCTAGATAGTTTGGCTCAATTTTCATTTCCTAAAATATATGATAGGCTGAAAAAAATCAAAACAATTAAATTGAGTTTAAAGTTTTTGCAAATTTAAGGGAATCGAACGATTTTTCCTACAAAATCTTTGAAAAATAAAAAAAATTCTTCCGGAGGGAAATAAGCTCTCGGGCATTCACAGCATGTTTATAACATTTGAATACACAGTTAAAGCCCAGATTTTTTTTGAAATTTACCCATACCCCCTCCCCCCTCAATTTTTTTTTCAACTTTCAATTTCTCAGCCAATATTGTACGTAGAGACACTTTTTTTTGTTAGATTCACAATGCAAATATCTACCAAAGCTATGATTTTTTTTTATTTTCTCTAAAAAAAATTTTATACCTATTTGAATAGTAAAGACATAATAATTCTATTTATATGAACAAAAAAAATTTGAAATTAATATCTTCCAAAAAACAAATCCTATCATTTATAGTACTCACATTGATCTCCACGATGGAAAAAAGATCTTCATAAGTGAAAAACTGTAGGAGAAATTGAGCCGCACATCCGTAAAAAACTTTTGATGAGGAACAAGCGTTCCAGTTTTTTAATCATTTCTCCAACAGTTTTTTACTTATGAAGGAGATCTTGCTTGCATCGTGAAGATCAAGGTGAGTACTATAAATCTGCTTAGTTGTTTATTGATAAGTTAATTAGAAAATTTTTTATTGACATGTGAAGTAATAACTAAAAATGAATATATTTTACTTAGAAAAATTCAAATTTTTTAAAAAATTTTTGAAGCAAAACCAAACACATGGACCTAGCTTTGGTAGATATTTGCATTGTGAATCTAAAAAAAACTAATCGTCTCTATGTACAATATTTGCAATTGGTTTATTTAGAAATTTCCTCTGAGGGGGGGGATGGGCAAATTTCAAAAGCTTAAGGGCTCTGAACGTCCATTCGAATGTTCTAAACATGTTGTGAACACCTCCAAGCTTATTTCGCTCCTGACGCTCTCGAAGTATTTTTTATTTGTTTTTGAAGTTTTATACAAAAAAAAGCGTTCGATTCCCTTAAATAGAAGTAGCTGAAAATGAAAATTCTATTTTAAGGTAGCTGGTAAATCGTCAAATATTACGAAGCTAATAATTTTATTTTTAATTCAGGATGTAAATCGCAGTACATTACGCATCTTGCATTTTTGTTATATTTCAAGATGTTTGGAAAATTCACGAACAATCTTATAGCTGGTTGCGTGTTTGCTGGTCTTTTCGGTTTCGGGGCCTATCGAATTTGAATGTTTTCTTTTCGCCTAAGCATGTATTTTGGTGTGAAAAACACTAAAATGATAACCATTTTGTAGAGAAATTATTCAACTAACTGTTTTTGTTTGAAATCGATTTGATTGTGTTGGTCCACTTTTCGAACCAGTTGCTATTATAGCTAGTCTACATTACGTTGCAATACGAATAGAAACACTTATCCACCGGATGGATTTATTTTTTTCTCAACAATATAGTAAACGTAGCAGGAGCAGTTTCATTATTCAAAATCGAAAACTTTATTATCGATATTGTTATATTAGATATTTCAGTTAATGATTTTATTATAACACCTATGTAGAGCTTATGATGTTTTTATTTCAATATTATTGTAAAAGTATCGGTATCGGTAGAAGTATCGGAGTATCGGTACCGGCCAAAAAAATAGTATTGGTACACCACTAAATATTGTCATGCATGTTTCAGATAACGAACTGTCTAATCATATCACCATTATGAATAGCAAACCCTATAGTGAATTATCATCGAGACAACAGAAAAGACGTAGGGAACTTGTATTGGCTTCTGCAGCGCTGAACATACAGACAAGGGAAACTAAAAAAAGTCGCGTATTTTCGGGTGATAATCTAAATGAAGAAAACCTCGGTAGTGTTAGCACTGTCTCCATTTATACAGCGACGGCAACAACAACGACGTCCATAACAACGACGACGACGACAACAACAAAAACATCAACAACAACAGCAACAACAACAACAACAAGAAGAACAAAGCAAATACACCGATGACGAAGACGTTATTAAAGAATATGGTGGAAATGAATTTAGTTTTTTATCTACAGAGAGTAAAATTCAAGCTGCCATCCGAAACTGGAGCATTGATTGTCCCAATGTTCCTAACCTTGTCATCACAAATCTTTTGCATCATGTCAATAACTTTTTCCCAGGAGTGCGTCTCACTGCTAAAACACTAAAGGATGAGAAGAAAAGTGATGCCACCATCCAAAATATGCGTTGCGGTCGCTATGCGCATTTCCACGACTGGCAAGAATGTTTGAAGAGACATTTGAAATTAATTGAATATGAAAAAAATATTGTTCTGGTTAACATCAATGTTGATGGTCTTCCCCTTTTCGATGATCCGCAAAAATACCAATACTGCTCCAGTTGTGCGTTGATCCTGAAAAAATTATCTGCATCGGAGTATACCTTTCTGAGACTGGCGAGTCAAACAAAATGCCTCATGTCGACGAGTTCCTTGGAAAATTTGTTCAAGAAATATGCCAAGTGATGCGTGACGGATGCTTCCTCACTCAAAGAAAAGTTAAAGTGCAAATAAATGCATTTGTGTGTGATGCTCCAGTGCGATCCGTTCTAAAACGAATTGTGAATCACAACTCCTATAATTCATGCGAACGATGCCACCAGAGAGGAACATATGCAGGAGGCCATGTCATCCTCAGTGATACGGCGGCAAAAGCAAGAACAGATGAAGGATTCCTGTCGAAAACAGATTTGAATCATCATAAATCTGAACCTCTTCCAGTTATAAAAGATCTGGGTGTAGGTTTGGTAAGTTCTTTTGCCCTAGACTACATGCACCTTGTGTGCGTAGGAATAATGAAACGAATCCTGAACCGTATGAAAAATTCGAAGAAGTCTGAAGTCAAATGCCACCTTAATGTCAATGACCAAAATTTACTTAATGATAGAATTAAAACATTTTCTGAGCATGTGCCATCAGACTTCAATCGTAAAGCCACTTCGTAATTAAAGCCACCGAGTTCAGATTGTTTCTTTTATACGCTGGTATAATCGTGCTAGTAGACATTGTTCCTGAAGCATTCTACAGAAATTTCCTCAATTTGAGTCTAGCAATGAGGATATTGTTGACTGAAAATCAAATGTGCAATATTGAGAGCGCTATGACAATGCTGAAAAATTTTATTCATTCAGCTTCCAAGTTGTACGGAATAAGTTTTCTGTCGTATAATGTACATTCAGTTGTTCATTTAGTCGATGATTATGTAAAATGGGGTCCATTAGATAAAGTTTCGAGTTTTGCATTTGAAAATTATTTAGGATTTTGTATAAAGGGTCGAATTTCAGGACGAAACAAGCCACTGGAGCAGATATGTAGGCACGTATCTGCTGAAAACAGCAGACCTCCTCAAAATCAACTACATGAGGATGTATATTTAAAAAAATAAAATTATATTGAAAGGCGGGACACAACTGAAATCGGGTGAATTCAGTACTAAAGACAGTTGTGTCATGTTAAAACTGGTAAAATTGGGGTTATTCGAGCAATCGATGGGAAAAAACTTACTGTTGATCTCATGGACTCGCTTCCATTTTTTGAACAACCTATAAATTCACAGGTTTTAGGAATTCATTGCGTAATGAACACAGGTGATAGTCAAATTGTCTCTGTGGAGCAAATCCACAGTAAAATGATGCTTATCCCTCAACGGAACAAGTTTGTTGCCATCAAGTTATTGCATAGAATTTAATGTAGTTTATTAATGCGTACTTCGCTAATTCATGTTGTATGCTGTAATAGTTGTCGGCGTCACCTTCAAATGAAATAATGTATACTCGTATGCCGACCTTGACTTAGTATTCTTCTGAAAGTTTATCCCCTTGAACAGCAGGCGTCGGCGATGTTGTGATTTTACGGAGTGCTAACCACGTAACACAAGCTCGGTATCACTTTTTAGAGCCCGCTGTTAGCTCATTATTAATTCCTATAATTCAGCTCGCTTCCGGATTCATCGTGATGGCCCTCCGGCACGAACATCGCTAACGCTCGACTCAAAGCGGAAAAATACATTCGCTCTTCATTCTTATGTATAGTCAATCGAGTCTTCAACAAACTGTTTATTCAAAAGGGAAGTGTACGTCTGTAATGTATGAGTTGAATAAATTGTGCATAGCCATTCCCCATCCAGCCAGGAGGAAATATTCCATTCATCTAATCAAAAATACATTCCTTGAACAAATTCAAACGATTCAGAGATTCGTTTAAACTTGATTGAAAGTATCTTTTGAAAAGCGTGACCTATAATGTGACCTTGCGTTTGTGTGTGGTCGGCATTTTTAACGAAATTCAAGACAGAAAATTCTCATCGAAAATAATGGAATATTGTTCTGGTCATCAGGCTTTGTTAGGGGTCATTAAAAACAGAATAAAATGTGATAAATTCCCGAGGGTGAATGGTTTTAAATTTTTGATATTTTTTACAGGCTTATAAATATGGATTTAAAAAAAAGTTTTTCAGGCATTTTCTTTCAGGATAATAAGTGGCAAGTTGTTCCTTCGATATGGGTATTTTGTGAAGGTCGTGAAAACAAAGTATGGTGGCAAACTGAAGGAAATGTTACTGAAATTGCCCGAAAGAAAACTGTTGCAGGGGCAAGCTGGCGTCATTTCACCTTCAAAAATACAGCAGTCACATCAAGTAAGTATTCTACGCATGTGTGAATAATTTTCCTTTATATTTTTTTATAATATACACATCAAATATTTCATTGTATTCAATTATTTAAGTTCTAACTTTACTATGTGCATATTGAGTAAAGAGTTAGTGGGGTTATTGAACGCAGTTCAAGAGTTGTTTGAGTAGTCGAATAGGACTACTAAAAGATCAATGGAAGGGGAATAGACTATGCTAAGGTATACGCTACAAAGCTAAAAATAGGCTGATCTCAGGCAATCTTATTGTTAATTGGAGTTCCAAAGTGGAATACAGGGACTGTAGTAGTGTGCAGACGAGGTAAGAGATTTTTTTGTCGGCGGCCAACTTGTCATTCCCCACCTCCCGTAATTGGGTAAATGGTGCACAAATTATGCTGTTCACGTATGTTGCGAAAACTTTGCTGGTACTCGAATTAAGAACCTTTGTGCAAGTTGAACTCTTTAATTTACTCAAACCACAAATGTTATCATTTCATGGCACCACTTTCCAATGTCTTGCACGTTTTCTGCCGAGTGGATTGAAATAAATTATTTAATACTGGCCTTTCCTGACAGATAGCTATGAAAGAGCTGAAAGGCTGATGCTTGGTGAAGCATCTGCTGCGGACTCTGAAGGGGGACTTACTAGTCCAAATCTGCTATTGATGGAGCAGCAAAGGCGCTCGGATCCAAATCGAACGCCAGGGCGAAATAACGCATCTCGAGAGAGTCCTGGGTTTCTTCATAGCCAGCGGTTACCCAGGTCACCATTGGTGAATCAAATCAGAAGAAGTCCTCGAATCAATCCTACAAATAGTGAAGCGACAAGGCGAAACTTGACAGCTGCATTTAACGCAACAGGTACAGAACGTTCAATATATAGTAAGTGTTTTTTAATCACTCGTGTTGCTGCACTCTAAAATGCCTTTTTTGCGGTATCTAATAACATGTGCGTAATATTGCTTAGTTCTAATTCATTCGAACAAGTTTCAGATGATTTCTCATTCAAATTTGTTGCTTCTTAGTATTGTGGGAATTTGAATCGTATTTTTACGATACTTTAATCAACAACGAGGATAGAGCGTGTCGAGCTTTAAAGTACTGAGGCATCAATGACAGTAATACGTCATGGTTTAAATATAACTGAATATAAATAGAATATTACAACGACTTCCATTCGTGGTTACAAGTTCAATTTCTAATAAACCTCTGTATAGTTTTCTTGCAATCGATATTTGTTGAACGAAATCCAACATTGCAAAACAGCAACCTACTCAATATTTAACCATGCCGTAAACCATATAATAAACTTTAAATTGACCGCTAACATTAAAGAGTTTTCAATTTATTCCATTCAACATAACATGACTTGCCATAACTCACATTAACAGAGCTTAATTCAACCTTGCTCTGCATGTGCCCCGCTTTAAACATAAAAACACATAAAAATGTCCAGCAGGAAACTTCAATTTCCAACATTTAAATTTAGAGATTATGTTTTAAGCAGTCATCCACGCTAGCACCTATAGGGGTGTAGGGGTGGAATTGTTAACCTTCTGCCCGAAAATTTGGTAAAACTATTATTGTAAAGATGCTAAAGAGAAATATAGAAGTTTGGCTATCATGAAAAATATGCTACACGTCCTTACCTTGACTTATCTGGAAATATCTCACGCACGCGTTTTTACTTCCAGAAGAATCGGATTCATCCGAGGACCTGGAGCAAGGTGCTCAATCTCTCTCAATTGTTACAACTGATGAATTCGTTCCCAACGTGAGCCGGTGAGAATTACGTTCAGGTAACGTTGTTTCGTTTACATTGATACGTGAACTTCGTTTTATTTGCTTTGTTCATGAGTCCTTGCATCAAAAAGAAATCTATTACAGTGCAAGTTGAGTGCTAATTTATTTTATGTATTGCTAATTTTATTCGTGAAAGTTTAGATACGGAATGTATTGAGAGGATCTTCTATTGCTATAAACTTTTTTTTCGACCAAGCTCAAAAGGAATATGATGAAATAGTTTCTTGACGATGCATGCGATTAAACTATGAAAAAATATAAGTAAACAATCTCTTATTTTGCATTTTTTAGGTAGGTAATAAATCTCTTATTTTGCATTTTTTTGTTAGTTGTAAAGGCTGTGTGTGTAATTTCATATTTTACAACATCGCAAGTGTTTGTTTTACCATTAACTAAATCAGTAGAAGAGCTCTGCCATGGAATGTGATTCTGGTTTCATCAGTGGTATTCGATTTTCCCTCAAAAATTAATTAAACCCTGGGATTAGTTGTATATCAATTAATAGAAATGCAATCTTTTCAGGGAACACACCAAGGACATCTAATTTTATAGCACTACCAGGGACAATGCAAATGTATTTTGAATTACTTCATAACTTAATTTGTCCAAATATGGTGCACATCTTCTGTCTTAATATTTAGCATTTTAATTTCCATGCTCGTTATTACTTGTGTTTTTGGTTTTGAGAACTATGATGTACATATGCACATCATTTCAGTTATCTTACATGACTGTCATTCGAAGTCAACTTGATCGCATGGAGAGCACAGTTGAGATTTCAAATGATCAAGTTGCTGGGATCGCCTTGCTTCTGAAGGAGCATCTTCAATCAGAAAAACCTACCTACCCAACACCAGCTCGAGGATTCAAGCCTGCGACTTCAATGGAAGAGCTGGACTGCATACTTCAGCGCGAAGATCTTGTAAGTTATATTGTAACCAAGTAGTCGTGAATATATCCCTCCATTTATATCAAATTTTCATTTAAATATTTGTGGATAGTGGATTTGACGTTTTTTTCGTTATGATGGGACGTAGGCACGAAATAAATGAGTAATGCGAAATTCCCACTTATGTAGATAAACTCAAATTTTTAAATATGTCCTACAGTTTCCTGTTCTCAAATTTCCAGGTTCCTTATCTGATGACCGCCAGGGAAGCAAACCTCAGTCGCACAGTGACATCGATGATGAAGATCTTGCTCGCGAGAAACCTAGCGACAGAATTCTCCATGACAGGTTTAGGCGCGCACAGACAGAGGACCAAAATCAAGTTTGACAACTCCGCCGCTTGTGAAGTAATCGAAAGTGAGTAACCATGATCCCATGAGCCCAAGGGTGTTATTACAGAAAACATCAATAGTTGCAGATCTTGTTCACAACATCTTGATTGTTTTTAACACATTGACTGCGATGTGCGCCACCGGTGGTACACGGAGGTAATTTCCAATATGCTGTTGACCGACCAGTTGTCGCAAACTCATTTTCCATAAATACTCAATCAAAACTCAATCAGGCACAATCTAGTTCATGTTGAAATTTTAAAAGTAGTTTACTACAGATGACTTTAAATTTGAGTTACGTGTTGAACTTAATATTTCGTTGCCTCAGTCAAAGCATTAATTCAAGTACGTAAAATACAAGAGTAGGATACAGTATGCCATAATTTGTTGCGTGTGACAGTCTTCATATTTTTTTCTTCGTTGCAATGCAGGTACCAAATTCCCGAGTACTGCAACGAGCCTAGGAGTAAAGTGAAAGCTGCCATCCAGAAAGCTCTCAAAGGTAAGCTCTCCTGAATAGCGTTCCATGAGGTTTTATCAGGATAGGCTTTACAATCTCATGGGGGCACACAGATAACAAATTTTGTGCCAAATTTTTATCGTTTCATGAACAACTCGAGTCACCCACTGCTCACAGTAAGGCTTTAAGCCCCTTTTTCGAAGAGATGACGACGTGCTATATATCTCATCTATCATACTTATTAGTCATCAACTCTCAGTTGCGAGGGAAATTGAGTGAATGCACATGAATTTCGGAACATGACAACATTTATTTTATGTATTGCTAATTTTATTCGTGAAAGTTTAGGTACGGAATGTATTGGGAGGATCTTCTACTGCTATAAACTTTTTTTTTGACAAAGCTCAAAAGGAGTATGATGAAATAGTTTCTTGTCGATGCATGCGATTAAACTATGAAAACTATGACTTCATGAGTACATGTTTTGACACTTTTACCTCAATTGGTTAAACTGATGTCAAATGTTCAACTCAAATTTCAAATTAATAAAAGTTATCTATTTCGAAAATCGTGAACATAAACTGGAACTCGCCTTCAGTTTGTTTTAATTCAGTATTCATTAGAAATGGAGTTTGTGACTGCTGGTGGGTCAGCAGCATTACGAACATCCTCTCCATGGCGTTACGCTCAAAGTGCTGATGGATAGTTTTACTGATAGTTGTCATTTGGAGCGATACTAAGTGTAATCTGTTAGTAAATGGGGGATGAGAGGAGTACTGGATACGGGTATTGTCCCAACTGACGATGATTTACCAACCTCATTGCGCACGTAGCAGTGAAAGTATAATTGTACATGTGTTTTTAATATAAATGTAAGAGGATATAATTATAACGAGAGGTTTGTAATACATATGAATGTTTTTAAACCTTTATAACACAAGTAATTCGATCTTTTTTCTTATACAGAGTTTCTTTACTAGCCAATATATTCTAATTCAAATAAGTAAAGCTACTGACATGTAACCTAAAATGAAGGGTAAACTTTGTAAACATTTTTCTGTGAGAAGCATTTATCCTCATTAAAATTTAAATTCTGAAAATTTCAAATAAAATAACAGATCCGCACCAAAGGGCAACCCTCCGAAATTTTCCTAGCACAAGTTTTTTAACTGGTTGGTGTAAAAATTACCATTCCTTAATAAAAACTGTTTGCAGCATTACAAAATACCAGAAAACTGTGTGAAAGGTATTTCATACTCTGAATTTTCATTTGTTGGATTTTAATCCTATACTTGAAAAATAACCAAGTTTTTTGGGACAGGATCGGTTGACTGGAATGGAGGGAGAGGCAGGAGACCCGTCACTTCTCTTCCAACATCTGAAAATCGTACACAAGCCAGTGGGGATCCACTGTCAGTTTCAGAGTTAGTCGGGAATTCATTAGCCATTCTCTAAGTTGGAGTCGTAAATGTTCTGATTGATACAACCTCGAGGCATTCAACTATTGTATCTATAGAATCCAGCGCTATTGTATCAATGGGAATTAGATTTGTGAGCACGAGCAGAAGGTTAGGTAGGCCTTCCATTAATTAATTGTAATAACAGAGCCATATGTTTTGTTACAGAACAACTCTTCCCGGTTCACGTGTGACCTTTTTTCAGAACTTTTTACTTTCTTCTCCAACTTTAATTTCATTTCATAATTTTCCTCCTATCATGTTGTGCCTGTGCACAAGGTTTGTAGACGCGCTTCGGTCATGTAGATTCTCCCTTTCATTTAACTAGCTTAGATTCTAATTCACGCTTCGAAATTCTTCGAATAAAGGATTTTTTTCAATCGATTATTTTATTAATACCTAGCTTAGTCATTGAAAATTTGGCTACGCTCAGCGAATGTACATGGAGTCCCAAGTTTAAGGCATTTCGACTTCCGGCAATTCACCGTTACGAACGAGTGTCCATAAGCCCTATTAATACATGTTCCGTTTTACAACAATCCGTTCGTAGATACGAAGAGCGCTAAGAACTAGTTTTTTATCGCGCGGGTGAATACATATAATGCTGCGGATAAACTGGTTTATGTACATTTTCTCATCATTAGTTAGCACAATTTACGTACGTAGGCGCATGTTTCTGTGGTGTATAGGACTAAGTTCCGACTTGTGTACCAAACCGGTTTACGAAAGTCCGTAAGAACGTAACGCGTTCGTAAGCCGAAGACCTCCTTAATAAATATATATATATATTTATATATATATTTATATATATACAGAAATTCACGATCTGTCGGCCTCTGGGAGAATATGAAGCCCTATTTGAAGGACCCTGCCAGTAGAAGGCTTTCTGCGCGTCCCATTTTGATTTTCATTAGCTAAAAAATGTATAATTGAATTTGAATTTAGCTCTAAAGGTAAATGGATAATAATATTGTCATCAATTTCTATTCATGAAAACAGTCCCGACAAAAGAACATCCTTAGTTAAAAATTAACATCCTCTTTTATTTAAGAGGTTGTATGTAAGTCCACTCAATCGTGCTTTTGAGCTCATGATATTTTATCATTAAAATACATAAAATTTTTGAATGAAGCGTACTCTAAACGTGAAAGAATTTTAATATTGTCATCGATTTCTACCCGTACAAGCCGTCTCGACGAAATAACATCCTTTGTTAAAAAGTTATTATAACTTTTAGGAACAACGGCCGCAGATTCGCGCATTTTTAATTTTTCCATCTGACGAATTTTACTGCTGTGGAACACTGATGTGAACAGCACTTCATAACCACCAAGAACTCGATTGGGAGTTTAGGCCACTTCATCGTGCATTTGTCCATGTGATATTTTATCTTGAAAAACATAATATTTTTCAATGAAGTCGACTCTAAACATGGAAGAATTATAATATTGTCATCAATTTCTCCTTTTACAAGCCGTCTCGACGAAATAATATCCTTTGTTAAATAGTTAATGAGAATTTTTTAGGAGCAACGGCCACACGTTCGTTCATTTATAACTTTTCTATGTTTTATCATTTAAAAACAGAATATTTTTGAATGAAGTGAACTCTAAACGTGCAAGAATAATAATAATGACATCAATTTCTACCCTTGCAAGCCGTCTCGAGGAAATGATATCCTTTGTTTAATAGTTATGATAACTTTTAGGAGCAACGGCCACATATTCGTGCATTTGTGATTTCATCTATCGGACGATTTGTAATGCTTTGGAAGAGTGATCTGAACAGCATTTCATAACAGCCAAGAACTTGATTGAGTGTAGGCCGGCCACTTAATAGTGCATTTTACCTCATGATATTTTATTATTGAAAAACAGAATAAATAGAAGGAAGTGAACTCTAAACATGAAAAAATAACAATAATATCATCAAATCTCCCCTTTATAAGCCGTCTCGACGAAATAGCTATTTGACAAAGCGCGCACACTGTAATGCCTTCAGATTTCTACACCACCCACCCCTCTCCCACCACCTCAGTACCACCACAGAACAGATGCCAGTCGCGCCAACTTTGGAAGTATATGGTATGACTAAGGTTTATTAATTCATATGTTCGTTATACAGTTATTATTTATCACTCATTTATAAACAACACAAATACTTAGAAAGCAGATACTGCAGTATGATATGAAAGGTAACCTGCAATAAATCATTATAATCAGATATTACAACGAACGCTAGTGTTTGGCAGTTTAACACTCCATCTCGATACTCTATG
Source organism: Morinoia aosen (assembly GCA_030386875.1). NCBI lineage: Eukaryota > Metazoa > Arthropoda > Malacostraca > Amphipoda > Talitridae > Morinoia > Morinoia aosen. The sequence continues at coordinate 2,811,537 of CM059558.1, read as the reverse complement.
AAATTACAATATCTTCTTGTAATATTTTACTTACCATATTACATTCCCTACCTTTCGCACTAGCTATGCAAGATACATATATTTATACAAAATTTTTATGAATTATTATACTGATTGTGATAGAAAAGCAGTACCATAACTATGATAAAACACGTCAGAAGCCTGTATAGATTACTGGTTTGCATGAGTGCCAACTGTAGTATTCTCACGCCGTCTTGGTTGTGTGTATCATGGCTTTCAGTAATGATCAAAATATAACTTGGCCAGATGAATTTAAATGAGTTGAATTATGCATTAAATTATGCAAATTATGCATTAACAGCATAATTTCTTCAAGGGGAGACAACTATTGGATCTATTGGAATTAGCGTTCTCATGATAAAGCTATACGGTCCCGAGCTTCCCGTTAATTACCTATGTGTTGATAGCAGCAAGTTTTTCCTAATGTACTATCCCTTATCGGCTCACTGCTGTCCTGTTTTAAGCGTATCTGAATTTTTTTCCTGAACTATCATATTGTTTTATGAATTTCCTTCTCAAATTCGTGCTTCAAAGCGCAGATCATGAGTGGAAATGCCCTTATGGCATGAATTTTGCATTCCTCCAACTCCTATCTATATTGGGCCTTAATCCTTCCTCGTTTTACTACACCTCTGTCATGTTAGGGAGGCTGACTCACCGATACCGGCGCGCCATTTTAGAGAACCCATCTAAGATCCTTCCCGAGTTACCCTGACAAATAGGATAATTTCTGAACTATAAGACGTAGAATCTTGAAATTAAAACCAAATTAATGCTCGTGATGGGTACAACATTTTTATGTATTTTAATAATTTTTTAAGCCCCCGTGAGCGGCAGGAAGCGTGGCTCTCGTGGCCCCTCAATAGTCGTCCGATATTCTCGATTAACATCACTTTCCGCCATCATTTATTTCTAAACTATTGCACCTAAAAATTTGAAATTGGTTTCATTTTAAACATCAATTCATTTTGCAACGGTGAGTGTATAATAAAACTCTCATACTCTTCCTGGAAGGATGACAGAGAGCAAGGTTCTCCTACCCCCATAAACCGCGCATGCTTTGGACTGAACAACTGCATTTTCATTTGTGTCCCCTCTTTATGATATTTTTTATACCTCTCTCGTTTCGTTTTCTTCGAAATCCAGGAACTACTGTTTTAAATATCAGTCAATTGCTGTGTTTCATAATCAGAGATTCATTATCCTTGTTTCTGCCTTTCATTTTGCTTTCTCTACTTCTCTTGGCCGAACCTATACGCTACTTGATTGTGCCTATTACGAACTCATCTAATTACTTTGGCGATACAATGATTCACATAGCTTTTCTGCGTCCAAAATACGGAAACACTTTTGGATCAAGTGTGTACAGTTTTCTTCCCTTTTTTCATTTTTATTTCCCTATCTTCCTCATAAAATGTTCTTGTTAGTCGTGACGTCCCAACTTCCGTTTTCTCACGCTGTTGAGTTTATTATCACAACTCAATTTTGGTATTTAACTTTTTGCTCTGTTCCAGCTATGGTGCAAATGTTTTGGTTTCCATTGTACAACCATCCTTATTTCCCTATCTCCAGTGAACTCTTTTGTGACAGTATTATCAGCGTAGTTTGTAATTTTTTTAAATTTGTCTTAGGATAAAACATGTTATTCACTTCGAGCTCATTATTTTGGTAAACTAATCGATACTTAAGAACTAAAAAAAAATCATTCTGAATGTCGACCTCATAATCTTAGACACAAAATAATTTAAATCTGTCCAACCTACTCTTAACATTAAATCCTCCAATCACCAGTTCCTGTGTTGGTTTGCTCATATTCCAATACAAGTGCGCCCTAACGAGAGTGTTTTACACGTATGCGTTACGAGGATTATGTTTTTTAGTTACTTATATTTATTACCTAGTTATTATTTATTATTATTATATAAATTACTGAGTGCTAGTGTGCTCTCAGCCCACACTAGCACTGAACTTTCAAATAAAAACATATATAAATTTCCTTTGCGTAAATTACCGGCTAGCCCATTTTCGAGATCCGAGCTAAGACTCTTCGAAAGAACCTCTGAATTACCAGGACAAATAGAGTAATTTCTAAATTATAAGACGTACAATCTTGAAATTGGTACCAAATTAATTCTCGTGGCGAGAACAACATTTTTACGTACTTAAAAATATTTTTGACGCCCCCGTGTGGGGCAGAGAGCGACGCTCTCGTAGCCCCTCAATGGTCGGTCAATTTTCTCGATTAACCTCGTTTTGTGCCAACATTAATTTCTAAACTATTGCACTTACAAGACAAATTAACCAAGTGAAATTATCGTTATCAAAATTAAGAATGAGGGGCAAACATGCTCAAACGAAATCATACGTCAATATGCACCTTTTTTACTTAAAATGAATCCAAGTCAAGTTCAATTTAACTCCAGTCAAGTTGAATTTAATTGAAGTCAAGTTCAAATTAATCCAACCTTAAGTTGAGTTCAGAATTGACATAGTCGCTCTGTAATTTCAGCCTCTTTTGTGTTATATATGTACCTATTGGGTGTGATGAGCAAGACAATCGGTTTTCATATCAGGAAGGAATTCATAAAATTTCCACCGGTAATGAAATTTAAAGAAAAGCTGTCTCAAAATGTACCAAGTATCCAGCATCAAGAGGCAGATCGAGTGTGATTCATACATTTGAGCGACGTGATAATTACAAGTCAATTATAAAAACTTCGAATCATACTAGGCCTACTCATTACAGTTGTTCAAAATTTTCACATTAATGACAGAATGCATCCATTCAAAAATTTATGTTCAAAAGGTAACTTCTTGTTACGCATAGTAGTATCGAGGATTTATTTATACTTAAATAGAGATTTATATGCGTGAAATTCAACTTTTTTCACCCATTAGGCTTTGACTTGCACTAATTTGAACTTGTTATGGATTAAAATGAATTAGACTTGGATTAATTTGAACTTGACTTGAATTAAATCGAACTCGACTTTGGTTAACTTGAACTTGACCTGGATTGATTTTAAAAAATTAATCCTTGAAATTAAAAACACAATCCTCGAAACGCTAGGTTTAAAAATACTTTCGATAGTGCGTACTTATGAAATAAAAGACAAAATCGTTTACTTATATACAAACACCGCCATTACAATAGAAGCTAAAATAACTTAACACAGAGATCTACAATTGCTATTCATACATGGTTATCGCAATACCCATGCTAATTGTCGAAACAAATGATTTGGAGAAATGCACGAAAAAAATGCGCACCCTTCGTTGCGGTAGTCTGATTTTGGTACATGCATTTAAATACAAGTGACTAAGAAAACATAATCCAAGTGACGCATCGCTTAAAACAAGCCGTGGATTGTGCCATGGCATGGCATAATCCATGTGACGCAAGCTGAAAACGGCATCTTCTGCAAAAGTGGTGTTGCGATGTTTTTCTTTCATAAACGTTCACAACGCAGCTAATCTCTACGTTCTCTATGCCATTCAGAAGAGCCTTTTTACTCTCATGTCCTAGTTCAAACATACTGTTAGGACTACAATTATTTAGCACAAACCAAAATCTTGTTTTAAGAATATAAGAATGATTTCATTTACTTTCCAAGAAATAATTGAAATTTTCTTCGGCAGTTCTTTTTTACGATGGAAGTTTCTATTCTGACATTAGAGGTGATTCATAGCCCTCATTACTTCGAGTCTCAAACACTTCATTATTTTTTTCCCAAATACCTTCAGTGTTATATTCGAGCTCGAAGTAGGACTCTGAATCATTTCTAGAAGCAGCCGATGATTCATCGTTCAAGGTTCGTGCCTGGATCCTTGTAGCAATAATTTTTGTCTTTTCCCAAAGAATTCTGCATTGAATAAAAAATTACATGAAGAAATATGTCATCACTTCATAATCAAATGCAAGGCGTGTATGAATTTATAAATAAACTTCTCGTGAGTAATTTCTCCAACGTTATTACAATGAAAATGTGCGTGCTTGGTTGGTATCATAGATTCCATTTAAATTAAATAAAAAATTTATCATCCGCTTACTTGTGCATGCGTTAAAAAATAGAGCGTGAAAATTGAATCTAATGTTGGTAATAAAATGCAGTATATCGCAAAAAAACGATACCGCAATTTCTTTCAGATACTTCTTGGCTGATAATTATTCCATCCTTATGTAATAAAGTGTCAAGGAATGGAAAGTCGTAGGGATTAAAATTTTGTGTGTCGTACTTTTTCTTATTTCATGTCGCCCGGGATTGGAATTCAGCTCTCTTTTTGTTCATCGGTCTTTCTTACTGTAATTTTGCGTCGGAAGAAAACGCGTGCTGAACGCAACATCTTTTCTTATTTAATCAAGGTGATCTAGGAATTCATTCGCAGCTTCAGCAGTCACCGCTCAAGGCGGAGTGAGGTCTCCAGTCGTCCCCCACACTGAGATACTCTGGCAAGTTCCAGCCACAATATGACCGGGTTCCTATATGTAAAGAAGTAAAGTCGTTCACTCGTTCTACGCAACTCCGAGGTGACAGCCGAAGAGTGCCAGAGACTGCGGGTGGCTGTTTCCGGGAGCCAGTTACTTCCTAGCTCCTATGATTGCGACTTTTGTGGACTTGACTTCGCGTCGATCTACAACTTTACGGCCTACCTTAGAAGCTGCCATCTGGCCAGCTCGAAGCAGTCCATTCTCTTGGCCTTTACTTGTTCGCCTACTTGCATAGTTTCTTTGTTTTACTTTACTCAGAATTGTCGGAAATTAATATTGTTTAATGTCGTTACTTATAGCTGTCTTGACGTCCGTATTTATTATTTAGTTCTGTTTTGTCATCTATTCTTAATTTCGTGCATTTAAGTGTCCCGCTCTAAATATCACTTCGTTTCATATGTTCAACTTGAGTAAACTTTAAAACCTTGTTCTTATTTTTTACACCGGTTCACCCAGTCGAATATCCGTAACCTGAACATAAAGGCCCCGTACCTCTGTTTATAAATACTAGTACACACGGCCCGACACAAGTGCCCGTCAAACAATTCCGTAGAGTTACCAAACGCCGTTCAAGGGTCAATTTAGCATCTCGTTGGCGAGCAGCATTGCTTCGTCTTGCCATTTCGCGTTGTTCATCCGATTGTATTCTGCGTTTTTCTAGCTGTCGAAGTCTTTCTCCTTCTCTCTTGCGGTTGGATACATTTCTATCCATGGTGGTCTCTTTTGCCGGAATTTTATTCTGAAATGTCGTCTATTATCTCTTCGAAGCTTTTCAAGAAAATCACAATTTTGAAAACAATAAATCATGTTCCAAAATTTTGGGCCTAATACTAAGTGGCAGCCAGCTTTCTGGTCAAACGAATTTTAAACATTTCTTTTTGCATTATCAATTAAAAATATAAAATTCACACCATGAATTTAAACAGGGAAAGCTCCAAAGAAAATTTCTATTTGTAAAAATAAGCCGATTGCGTATTCTGGATGCCATAATGCAAGTAAAAGGGAATTGAATCGCCACTGAAAAAAAATACAAGAGAATAATTTCCTGTATTTCTTTAAGCTATATCCTTGTTGCTATCAAAGCTATCGATTAGAAGAGGGGATCACACGGACGGCCGGACGCGGCTCTTATTATCATAGTGATTTTTTCACTTTTTGGTTCGTAATTTGTCCTGTGATATTGCAACGGGCCTATGTGTCTGCACTTACTCTCAGGTGTTCTTGGTTAGTTGGTTGGCCCGTCTCTTTGTCATGCTCATAACCTTCTGACCACAACGTGCGCCACCGTTAGCCACGGAGGCAATTTTCATAATGCTGCGGGACGACCAGAAGTCACACACTTTTCGAAAAAACTTATTTGAACCTAATGAGAGGATGATCGAGTTAAATTTTCAAAATATCTGATTACAATTAACTTTAAATTTGAATTGAATATTCAACTTCAGTTTTACCAACTGCAGTCAAAGTGTTTAGGATGCTTAAAAACGGAATCTGTGATTTGAAGAATATTTTAATTGACTGTACTACTCGTATTAGGATGTATATATTGTGCCAAATGAAAATATCGAAAGCAGTCATTTTTGACGTATCATGTACACTGGTAAATAATGATACACAGTTGTTGTTTGCTTGGTTTATCCGTCTCTATGTGGCGCACATAAGAATGTGTAAAAGGTTCAGGATGACTCATGTCAGGGGAATAACTATGCACAAGTTCTACGAATTTTATTAGAAAAACGATTTGACAGGAACGACAGTTAACACTTGACAGGAACGACAGTTAACACTTGACAGGAACGACCGATAGATTTCACGGAACAATACGTGAAAATAGAAGTTAAATAATATGATTTCGGAATATTCTCTCCTCTGCCAGACGCAGCACCAGACCCTATGGAGTGGCGCACGGACTGCCTGAGGTCACATGACAACCGGGTCAGAGAAGGTCGCGCTAGAATGAACACGAGACGAGAATATGATGTACGCTTTTACATACCTCCCTACGAAAGACAATTTTGTTCATGAACAAAAGTTAACCGCGTACATCGTATAAAAAGTTACAACACTCTTAAGTCTAGTCAAACATCAATCGAAACTTAGTTTTAAATAACATCTAAGCTTAGAAGTACAAGGCACACACAAATACTCGCAGAAATATAAAAGTTACACAGTTCACGTTTACTTAGTCGAACATACGCGAGAGATAGTCTGCGCCAACATTTTCTTTACCTGGTAGATAAACTACTGAGTAGTCCTAAGGTTGCAAAATAAGTGACCAGCGGGCTAAGCGCATATTCAAATTCTTCATTTTGCTCAAGTACACTAAGGGTCTGTGGTCGACTTCAAGAAAGAATTTTTTTCCTAGTAAGTACACGGAAAATCTTTGTACGGCGAAAACTATCGCCAGGCATTCTCTTTCAATAGTAGAAATCCTACGCTCAGCTTCAGTAAGCTTACGACTGGCATACACCACTGGAAAGGGACAGTCGTCTGTATACTGAAGGAGCACCGCTCCCAGTGCGACGGCTGAGCTGTCGGAACGCACTACAAATGTTTTATTTAGATCCGGTAATTTCAACACCGGTTCAGCAACCAGGGAGTTTCGAGCCCGTTCGAAGTTCTCTAAAAGTTCAGCATCATAAATCAAAGGTTCACACACATTTTTTTTGAGAAGATCTGAGAGAGGTGCTGTCACTTCCGCCAGATTAGGCACAAACTTTCGGTAGAACGAAATTAATCCCAGAAATGACCTCAGTGCTTTTTTAGTGCGAGGAGGCGGAGCATTCGACATAGCAAACACCTTAGTCTTTTGGGGAGAGAAACCGTGCTCAGCCAATTGACGCAAAAGCGAATTTGCACTTGCTTGGTTGGGCAGTAAGACCATGTTCTTTCAGTCTACACAGTACTTGTTTCAAGACAGCTAGGTGAGATTTAAGATCTTTCGAGTATATCAGAATAAAATGATACATCAGCTAAAACGCTCAATACTATTCTCATTAGACGCGCGTATGTAGCGCAAGCCGAAACTAAGCCGAAAGGCATTCTTTTGTATTCCATTAGCCCGCGGCTGGTTGAAAAAGCAATAAGTGGGCGAGAAAGTTCATCTAGTTCCACCTGGTGGTAGGCTTTGGTCACGTCTAACTCTGAATAGTATTTACTCCCTCCAAACTTGTGGAAGTCTTCTTCTAACTGAAACGCAGGCTCAGCATCTACCTTACTGACACTATTCAACATGCGGTAGTCTACGGTCAATCTATAAGAACCATCAGTTTTCTTGACCAGAACTACTGGGGAGCAGAAGTCTGAGGTGGACCGTTGAATTATTCCTAGTTCTAATAATTTATCAACCTCCCTACCGAAAACTTCGCGCAGATGCACCGGTACCGGATATACACGAGCTCGAATAGGTGCGGACGTAGTCAAGTCTATCTTATGCACCACAGTTTTAGTGTGACCAGGTATGTCAGATAATACAGAAGGAAATTCTAAAATCAAGCTCTTTCCGTTCACAAGGATTTAACGAAGGTGAAATATTAAAGGATACGTTCTCGTTCGACACTGCTGTTAGCGGCAACTCAATCGACAGGTCTTTTTTCAACTCTATCGTCTGAGGAGTAGCCTCGGTAAAAGAGGAGAACAATTTTTCATCTATAACAGGGGCACAAGCACAGAAAAATATTCCTGACTGAACTAGTGAGATGACATCTCTACTCTCGCTAGGGGCAGATGCATTTTCGACCCCAGCCCGTCAAATATATTGCTTCAACAGATTGATATGATAAGTTTTTGACATTCCATCACAGTCGAGCAGGTAATTTACCTTATTAAGTCGCTTTACTACCTTGTATGGGCCTCTCCAGCTCATCAGCAGCTTGTTATGGCAGTCTGGGAGAAGAATTAACGCCTCGTCGCCCTCGTCCAAGCTTCGATTTTTGGCTTTCAGGTCGAAGTAGGTGCTGAATCTTGACTGGGAGACTTTAGCATTGCTCGCTGCCAACTAAGCAGTTTCTTCCAGGGTGTCCCTTAATTCTGTAATGTATTGAAAGCTGTTCCGCTGTTCCACCGGAGCCGATTTATTGACCCAAAGGTCGCGTAGCACACAAATTTGCCCCCTCACCTGCCGGCCGTACAGGAGCTCGAACGCCGAAAAGCCAGTTCTGTCGCTTGGCATATCGCGCAGAGCGAATAGTGTGGCGGTCAGATACCGGTGTCATTCTCGAGGCTTCTTCTCGCACAACTTCTTGAGGCAGTTTTTCAGAGTGGAATGAACGCGCTCCTGTCGTCCGTTCCCTTGACTATGGTAAACGGAGCTGAAAATTGGCTTTACCCCGAGCAACTTGTGTAGCTCTCCCATCATGGCACTCGTGAAATTCGTTCCTTGATCTGACAGAATTGTTTCCGGAATTCCAACTCTTGAAAAGATGGTTAACAATGCCTCTGCCACAGATATGCTATCGATATGCTTCAGGGGGACTGCTTCGGGAAAACCAGGGGCCCAGTCGATGACGGTAAGAATATATTTGTGCCCGTCGGATGAAGCTGGCGTCAGCGGACCAACGATGTCCATTGAGATTCGGGAAAATGGAGTCTCCATAATTGGCATTTTCACAAGAGGCACGGGCTTTGTGCGACGCTGGGACATGCGCTGAAAATTATCACAGGACCTGCAATAAGCTCGCACATCCGCGATACTCCTGGCCAAAAAATATTCTGACAAAATCTTCGCTAACGTTTTAGAATGAGAGAAGTGCCCAGCTAACGGATTTTCACGAGCTGCATGAAGCACTACCGAACGACACACTATCGGCAAGACCAATTTCAATGTACCTACTGATTTAAAGGTTGACGACTTCACACAGTGTCGGTAGAGAACAGAGTCTTTAACAATATAAGTGAATTCGGTGCCATCTTTACATTTCAAAATTTCTCCCCTTTTAGCTTTATCCCACAACCGTGCAAGGGAACTGCAAGTTTTTTGATTTTCCAGAAATTCACTATGGGAAAGATCAATGGATTTAATCTCGGGTAGTACGAACGGGTGAATGGTTTTAACTCTAGCCTGAGACCTAGTGACCGCAAGTACCTTGTTTATACAACCAGAGGGGCGTGAAAGCTTTTTATCACTTGCGTCTCTGACTCCATCAACATTTCCTACTAATACGCTACAACACTTAATCGGAGCAATAGCCGCCATTACCCAACCATCATAAAAATCACATTTCAAGTAGCATTTCGATAGCGGGAATTTCGACACGTTACCCAAATAATCAGAGAGAGAAATTGTGGGAGAATTAGACAAGTCTAAGTCCGGAAGAACTTCTGACGATACAATTACACAAGTACACCCAGTATCTCTCAAAATCGTCGATACGTTAACTCCATTAACGGTACCGCATGACAAATACCTCTGGTCAATTTTAGTCTGACTACAATATTTCACTGGAAAATTTGAATCACTAGAAGCGTTCTTCTCTACATATAAACAAAGTCGGACACTGAGATCTGTAGTGACCCAAAACTCCACAATTATGACACCTAACTGGTTTCATAACCTTCCAGCTGCGGCCATAGGGAGTGACTATATGCTGTGACGCCCGTGGTGGCTCAGGATCTGTCACAGGTGATGTCGGAGCCGATGCTTGTGCATTCGTACGTGGAGATGACTTGGCTATCGTCTGTTGACTGCGCGCCGTAGTCCAGTTGTCCGCACATTCGGTGGTCTGAGTCAAACTCATCATTCCCTTTTCTTTCAGATGCATACGCAGTTCTGGAGTTACTGATGACAACAGCTGATCTTTAATGATGAAATCTCGCAGGTCCTGGTAGGTTTCCGGAGTTTTCGTTGATTCTATCCAATAGTCTAATTTACGAACTAGACTTACTACAAATTGCTGGTAGGTTTCGCCAGGAGACCACTTCGCTGAACGAAAGTCTGTTCTATACGTGTCGGGATTTTTATTAAAACCCAGCAACAAAGCGCCCTTTAGCCTGTCGTAGTCTGACGTTACTTTGGCAGGTAATGAGGAGTAGATTTCTGCAGCCTTACCACTCAGAGTGCTTCCGAGGCGGACGGCATAGGACTGTCGTTCTAACCCCAACAACTGGCACACTCGTTCGAAGCGAATAAAGAACGACGGTAAATCTTCACCATCACGGTAGGTAGGGAATCGTGGTTTTTCTACCCTTACGGATGCATTCGACGGAGGCACAAAATTTGCCCCGCCACAAATCAGGCGAGCCAGGTCTAATTCATGCTGCAGCCGCAAGCGCTCTCTTTCCAACTCGGTGTCGTCTTTCTCCTTCTCTCTTCAAACGTTCCGCTTCTAACTCACGTTCTTGGGCTCGCTCAGCACGTGCGTGCGCTTGCTGCTCTGTTACGTACTTAGCTATTTCTGAGCCCTTCAGTCCCAAGCTCTCGGCTTCTTTTATCAAGTCTGCCACGCTAGCAATTTGGAATTTAGGACCACGGACGAAAGAACCGAAAGAAGGTGTACCAGCATTTAGCTCGGTACGGTTCGACAAGTAGTTGAAAGACTTGTTGAAAGCAATGATTCTGTGCAGAGGAGAGATCTCGAACTTAGTGCACTTCCCTGACCATCATAACGAGCCCCCTGGCAAGGTCGCCAATGTAAAAGGTTCAGGGTGACTCAGGTCAGGGGAATAACTATGCACAAGTTCTACGAATTTTATTAGAAGAACGATTTGACAGGAACGACAGTCGACACTCGACAGGAACGACAGTCGACACTCGACAGGAACGACAGTCGACACTCGACAGGAACGACAGTCGACACTCGACAGGAACGACAGTCGACACTCGACAGGAACGACAGTCGACACTCGACAGGAACGACAGTCGACACTCGACAGGAACGACAGTCGACACTCGACAGGAACGACAGTCGACACTCGACAGGAACGACAGTCGACACTCGACAGGAACGACAGTCGACACTCGACAGGAACGACAGTCGACACTCGACAGGAACGACAGTCGACACTCGACAGGAACGACAGTCGACACTCGACAGGAACGACAGTCGACACTCGACAGGAACGACAGTCGACACTCGACAGGAACGACAGTCGACACTCGACAGGAACGACAGTCGACACTCGACAGGAACGACAGTCGACACTCGACAGGAACGACAGTCGACACTCGACAGGAACGACAGTCGACACTCGACAGGAACGACAGTCGACACTCGACAGGAACGACAGTCGACACTCGACAGGAACGACAGTCGACACTCGACAGGAACGACAGTCGACACTCGACAGGAACGACAGTCGACACTCGACAGGAACGACAGTCGACACTCGACAGGAACGACAGTCGACACTCGACAGGAACGACAGTCGACACTCGACAGGAACGACAGTCGACACTCGACAGGAACGACAGTCGACACTCGACAGGAACGACAGTCGACACTCGACAGGAACGACAGTCGACACTCGACAGGAACGACAGTCGACACTCGACAGGAACGACAGTCGACACTCGACAGGAACGACAGTCGACACTCGACAGGAACGACAGTCGACACTCGACAGGAACGACAGTCGACACTCGACAGGAACGACAGTCGACACTCGACAGGAACGACAGTCGACACTCGACAGGAACGACAGTCGACACTCGACAGGAACGACAGTCGACACTCGACAGGAACGACAGTCGACACTCGACAGGAACGACAGTCGACACTCGACAGGAACGACAGTCGACACTCGACAGGAACGACAGTCGACACTCGACAGGAACGACAGTCGACACTCGACAGGAACGACAGTCGACACTCGACAGGAACGACAGTCGACACTCGACAGGAACGACAGTCGACACTCGACAGGAACGACAGTCGACACTCGACAGGAACGACAGTCGACACTCGACAGGAACGACAGTCGACACTCGACAGGAACGACAGTCGACACTCGACAGGAACGACAGTCGACACTCGACAGGAACGACAGTCGACACTCGACAGGAACGACAGTCGACACTCGACAGGAACGACAGTCGACACTCGACAGGAACGACAGTCGACACTCGACAGGAACGACAGTCGACACTCGACAGGAACGACAGTCGACACTCGACAGGAACGACAGTCGACACTCGACAGGAACGACAGTCGACACTCGACAGGAACGACAGTCGACACTCGACAGGAACGACAGTCGACACTCGACAGGAACGACAGTCGACACTCGACAGGAACGACAGTCGACACTCGACAGGAACGACAGTCGACACTCGACAGGAACGACAGTCGACACTCGACAGGAACGACAGTCGACACTCGACAGGAACGACAGTCGACACTCGACAGGAACGACAGTCGACACTCGACAGGAACGACAGTCGACACTCGACAGGAACGACAGTCGACACTCGACAGGAACGACAGTCGACACTCGACAGGAACGACAGTCGACACTCGACAGGAACGACAGTCGACACTCGACAGGAACGACAGTCGACACTCGACAGGAACGACAGTCGACACTCGACAGGAACGACAGTCGACACTCGACAGGAACGACAGTCGACACTCGACAGGAACGACAGTCGACACTCGACAGGAACGACAGTCGACACTCGACAGGAACGACAGTCGACACTCGACAGGAACGACAGTCGACACTCGACAGGAACGACAGTCGACACTCGACAGGAACGACAGTCGACACTCGACAGGAACGACAGTCGACACTCGACAGGAACGACAGTCGACACTCGACAGGAACGACAGTCGACACTCGACAGGAACGACAGTCGACACTCGACAGGAACGACAGTCGACACTCGACAGGAACGACAGTCGACACTCGACAGGAACGACAGTCGACACTCGACAGGAACGACAGTCGACACTCGACAGGAACGACAGTCGACACTCGACAGGAACGACAGTCGACACTCGACAGGAACGACAGTCGACACTCGACAGGAACGACAGTCGACACTCGACAGGAACGACAGTCGACACTCGACAGGAACGACAGTCGACACTCGACAGGAACGACAGTCGACACTCGACAGGAACGACAGTCGACACTCGACAGGAACGACAGTCGACACTCGACAGGAACGACAGTCGACACTCGACAGGAACGACAGTCGACACTCGACAGGAACGACAGTCGACACTCGACAGGAACGACAGTCGACACTCGACAGGAACGACAGTCGACACTCGACAGGAACGACAGTCGACACTCGACAGGAACGACAGTCGACACTCGACAGGAACGACAGTCGACACTCGACAGGAACGACAGTCGACACTCGACAGGAACGACAGTCGACACTCGACAGGAACGACAGTCGACACTCGACAGGAACGACAGTCGACACTCGACAGGAACGACAGTCGACACTCGACAGGAACGACAGTCGACACTCGACAGGAACGACAGTCGACACTCGACAGGAACGACAGTCGACACTCGACAGGAACGACAGTCGACACTCGACAGGAACGACAGTCGACACTCGACAGGAACGACAGTCGACACTCGACAGGAACGACAGTCGACACTCGACAGGAACGACAGTCGACACTCGACAGGAACGACAGTCGACACTCGACAGGAACGACAGTCGACACTCGACAGGAACGACAGTCGACACTCGACAGGAACGACAGTCGACACTCGACAGGAACGACAGTCGACACTCGACAGGAACGACAGTCGACACTCGACAGGAACGACAGTCGACACTCGACAGGAACGACAGTCGACACTCGACAGGAACGACAGTCGACACTCGACAGGAACGACAGTCGACACTCGACAGGAACGACAGTCGACACTCGACAGGAACGACAGTCGACACTCGACAGGAACGACAGTCGACACTCGACAGGAACGACAGTCGACACTCGACAGGAACGACAGTCGACACTCGACAGGAACGACAGTCGACACTCGACAGGAACGACAGTCGACACTCGACAGGAACGACAGTCGACACTCGACAGGAACGACAGTCGACACTCGACAGGAACGACAGTCGACACTCGACAGGAACGACAGTCGACACTCGACAGGAACGACAGTCGACACTCGACAGGAACGACAGTCGACACTCGACAGGAACGACAGTCGACACTCGACAGGAACGACAGTCGACACTCGACAGGAACGACAGTCGACACTCGACAGGAACGACAGTCGACACTCGACAGGAACGACAGTCGACACTCGACAGGAACGACAGTCGACACTCGACAGGAACGACCGATAGATTTCACGGAACAATACGTGAAAATAGAAGTTAAATAATATGATTTCGGAATACTCTCTCCTCTGCAAGACGCAGCACCAGACCCTATGGAGTGGCGCACGGACTGCCTGAGGTCACATGACAACCGAGTCAGAGAAGGTCGCGCTAGAATGAACACGAGACGAGAATATGATGTACGCTTTTAAAGAATGGGAAATGACCCTTCCTATGATACGAGTTTCACCAGTGCGCAATTACAAGAACATTAAAATCTTGAGTACTATTAGGATGGATGTTTTTGTTTGTCATCTTGAGACGTAAGGAAACTATAGAACCCAGTGATTTTTACCGGGTCTTGTATTCCAGTAGTAAAATAACGTAGGAAAATTTACCTCTGGGTTTTTCCTATGTTCCGCCACAGAGCTATTCATGTAAATATTGCTTCAGAGAAACCCCTCCCACTGAGGATAATCGGAAAGTCTTGCACATACCTTGTTGAACAAGAGAAATGAATATGACTGCGTATGTATAGAAAATAAATCACATAAATGCGTAGAACGTGAAAAACAAAATTAATTTTCCGGCGAAGGCCTGAACACACATAGGTTCTTAGTTGGATGGCAGGCAACAATAGGTTTCATGATAGCTCCCAAAGTAGTTGAAGGCCCAGTGAATGAAACACGTAAATACACCTCTGTGGTTTGATAACTTTTCGAGAAGGCCACCGTGACCGAGTGGTTAAGAACTTGCCCCGCACGGAAAGGTGCCGGCAGTACGAATCCTTGCAGTGTCGTCCGATGATTTCTCCCCGCAGGGAAAAGGGAAAACTCAGCCACAATTCTTCTCTCTAGCCAGGTGTCGGAAATGGGAACCGAATTGACCGGGTGTACCCGTCCTTATGGTAGTTATATTGGTAGGTATTTGCATGGTAGGTAGGTATGGTGGGTATTTGCAAAAACAATATAAAATATGATAGGTATTAAGCGTGATTGATTGGAATAAAGAATCCCTTTTTGCAATACGGATACGAAAAAAAGGAAGGAGCTAAAAGGAGGTGGGTTGTAGATAAGATTTTCATTTGCATCAATACGAGAGTTAAATTTGCTAGTAGCCTCCAATGATGTTGAGATTAAACGAAGTAGAAATTAATAATTGAGCTGCTGTAGTGAAAGTTCGGCTGTTGGTGACGGCGAAGAAAACTTCTGTACTTAATTTTTTCTTTCCCGGTGCACAACTACCCTGGCGAACAAAGACACAAAAAGAGAGAGAGAAAGACATGGAAAGAGAAAGAAAGAGTGAGATTTCTTTACTTTCAATACTGTTCAATTAGAGATTTCGAAAATTTTTGTTCATGTCACTCGAATTCTGTGTTTTCTTGCTTTTGATTGATGGTTTAGTGTTTTTGCACAATATTTATTACAGTTAAACACATTGTTTCATCAAAAGCGTCAACTTTATAGGGCAATGATGTTTTTCCTCCGCATCACGTAGTCGTAAAATGTTTTTTTTTCGTTTTGCTTGTGTGATACAGTTAATCATTTCTTAGGCTCGTTAGCATATCATCATAACCTTATCTAGGGAGTTGATTTCACGTATAACAGCAGGTGTGTCATACATATTAGGGTTGCCGTTGTAGAACTTTCCTTTTCATGTTTCTGACTCAGATTGACTCTTTTGTACCATAATTATTAGCATGAAAATATCCTTAATTTTTCATGTGATTAAATATGTTTCCTCCGAGCTCCTTGGTTGGCATACTAGTTGCTACATGGAAGTGGAAACATAGTACTGGATGTCGGTCTCATAGTCTTGGACGTAAAATTAAATTAATTCACCAGTTTTACTCCCAAAAATAATTCCTTAAATAAATTTACGAGGAGTTCGCGAGACTCGAACTCAGGACTAGAAATCACCGCGCTAGAATCACTCGATAAATAATTCCTTGTATCGCAAATTCCTGAGGTCAAATTTCGATGTAAGTGTACACTAAAACAGTGCTTTCAAAAATGCATTGTCTCTGGAATTTCTGCTTTCAAATTGTATCTACATATATTATCAAACCTAGATGACGGACGACAGAATTGTGGCTGAGTTTTCCCTTTTCCCTGCGGGGAGAAATCATCGGACGACACTGCAAGGATTCGTACTGCCGGCACCTTTCCGTGCGGGGCAAGTTCTTAACCACTCGGTCACGGTGGCCTTCTCGAAAAGTTATCAAACCACAGAGGTGTATTTACGTGTTTCATTCACTGGGCCTTCAACTACTTTGGGAGCTATCATGAAACCTATTGTTGCCTGCCATCCAACTAAGAACCTATGTGTGTTCAGGCCTTCGCCGGAAAATTAATTTTGTTTTTCACGTTCTACGCATTTATGTGATTTATTGCAACAAAATCTACGGAACTTTAATGTTTTTTCATCGTATAAAAAGTATGCTAGACGAAAAATCCAGATTATTAGCAATTCAATCCCTTGTGTTATCACGCATTGACTACTGCAGCCTAGTATGGGGAGACTTACCTAAATACCTTCAAAGGGACTTACAAAAGTGCATGAATTTTGCAGCGAAGGTGGTATGCAACGGTAATTTCAAAAGAAGTGACCACGTAACCCCTCTCCTCAATAAACTCGGCTGGATTCCTATCCAAGAAAGGCTCCTCTTGCAGAAGGCCCAATACGTATTCTCCTCGTTATATCTTCCTCAGAGCAATGCTGAGATAGTGTGTTTCCATCCACCCACTGCAACCAATCAAAAACCGAATAGAAACAATAATGTCTTAGTCAACTATCGTTCATCTCGCTTAGGGCAGAAGGCTCTGTCCATATCAGGCGCTTTACTGTGGAACAAACTTCCCCTGAGCATTAAAGTCCCTCAAAGACCGAGAGAATTTAAAGCCAAAATAACTCGTCATCTAGCGTCTCAAGAATAATTCTTAGTTACAGAACACACAAAATAAGTCCTGTCGAATCTCATTTGCCTGGTATCTCCATTGCTCAAAAATCTCCCTCGCTTATTGTTTTATAATACAAGATATCACAAAACAGTTTTAGAGTAAGCGTAGGTAGTGTGATTTGATCGCCTATACGCTGCCGTCTGCAAACATGCTTACTTGAATATGTGTGTACGTATATAGGTGTATGTGGGCATATGGGTGTGCACATGTGCACGTACACCTGTGTGCACTAGAGTAGATAAACCAATCGAAGGTTGCATTTTATGTCATTCCTCTCCATTTCTGTGCAAGCATCAAACTAGACCGTCATGGTACCTATGTGTGTGTGTGTGTTTATCAATTGCAGACATTCTGCACCATACTACAAAGATATTGTGATTTACTCTCTAATTTGAAATTGTAAAGCAACCATGTATAAAAAGCAATAAATTCGTTGCGTGATCACCCACTTATACTGCAGTATTATGCTTATAGTTATATGCTTATAATAATGTGATTCCTATGTCTGTTTATCAATTGCCGACAATTTGCGCCATATTTCAAAGATAATGCGATTTTCTTTTCTAATATGAAACCTTTATAGGACATTAATGTTTTCTTTCTTATTCACATCCCAAAATCGTTTTCATGTTTCAGACTTAGGTAGACTGTTTTGTGCCACTATTTGTAGTACGAAATTTTATAAAATTCATGCCATAATAAAAGATATTTTCTCCGTTTCCCTCGATTGGAATTTCTGGTTTATACTGACTGGTTTTACACTGATATTCGCGCACATGCTTACTTGTATAAATCTGTACGTGTGCACGCTGTGCGTATGACACTAAATAGAATGCGTATGTATTGCTTCGATGAATAGAAATGCATTTGTGTATCCTTACGAGTTTGGTGTAATTATGTGCGTGCATGTGTATATGTGTATATTTGCGTGTATATGTGCACACATGTGTGTACTAGACTGACAACTAGCATTTTACTGAAGATAATGGTCTTTTTTCTGTTTACTCTCAACTTGTAACATTACCTTACTCGTCTTGTCTTTATTATTGTAAAGCATTCATGTAAAAACTATACATTTGTTGTGCGATCATCCACTTTTTGTTTAAATAAAATGCTTATCAACTAATGACCGCTATGTTAAAATTGTTGGATTAGAAATACAAAACTTATTATCTTCTTGGTCCTCATGCTTATGTGTACGTGTATACATGTATATGTATGTGTGTATATGTACATGTATGTATATGTATGAATATGTATGTGTGTGTATGTGTATACGGATGTATATTTATATATACATATATTTTTTTCATGCTTCCTCACAATGACACTTTTGAACATTGGCCGAAACAAGCGATTCATGTATTATTTCCTGGCTTCAAGAATTGCGAAGTTTTATGTCATGTACATGTAAACTGTCAAAAATGTTTTCACCTCACAATGAAAATGCATCGTCCATGAAATTGTGTTGTCTCTTATAATTATCATTACATGTATTATCAAATGTAGATTAAGCAAGATTAGGAGTACATTGCCCTCAATCTTTCTTTTCGACTAGTGACACGAGTTTTACAATACTCGTGTGTGTGTATCATCTAAATGTATTAATTTTAAGAGATTTTAAAAACCAATGATGGTACTTTTGTACCATCTATATTGGAAATATACTGTTTTTTCTTTTTTTTTTTTTTTTTTTTCTTTTAGATTAAGAGTGAAAGAATCCATTGTTCTCAATCCTCTGTTTCAGGTAGTGACATGGGTATTATAAAACCCATGCAAGTGTCAGCTTAGAATCCTTACTTCGAGATATTTCAAAAACGAATGATGTTTTTCATATCGCCTTTATTAGATATGTAAACTCTTTTTCTTTTCTTTCCATATCTACTGTAAACAGGTGATCAAAATTACGCCAGAGGTCAACGTATTCTCAGGTAAGGTAGGTCTTAATAAAATCAGAACCCAATCTGTTCTTACGATTAGAATTCTTTGAATCTAGAATTTCAATGCTTCGCAACTTTTTTCAAATAATCGAAAAACACTTCTTTCTTGGTAAAGTCTAAAGAAGTTAAGTGTTTTTGCTAAAAAAAATTGTGATGGGCCTCTATACTTTCTATACTGTACGACGGGAGAGATTTAAATTTTTTAGTTGGCATGTCATTTTAATTATGTAACTTCTTGCTTAGAAGAAATCTCTACGGTTGCACGATATTTTTGAGAGTTACAACACACATTGCACTTTTGACTCTCGCGAACTCTATGTTGAACCGAAATCTCACTTGCATTCAATGGATATGCGTACCATTTTAAGCGACAAAATAAAATAAACACCAAGAAATAGGAGAATACGGGCTTGAAACTTTTCGAGAAAGTTGAGTCATCAGTTTCCTCCTATATTACGATTGAATTGTACTGAGCTGAAGTCATTATTCACCATCATTTCGATGCTTTCACGTTTATTTCAAATATTTTTATAATTATATTTGTATTGCGTCTATACATTTATATATGATTTTTTGAAGGGTAATTACTTCAACCAATAAATCCTGAATTAAGCACACATCGTTTGATATAATGACAGGAGAAATTATATAATTTGTTTTATGTCTGGAACAGAACATATGTACTGGATTCCTTACCAGTTACCATCTCACTCAAACATTACCATTCGAATGCTTTCTACTCAAATGAAATGAATAGCGAAATTTTTTACATTTTTCTAACTTCTTTTCCGAAGAGTTCTGCTCTCATCTAGACTGAGAAAAAAATTTGAGTGAATGTAAAGGCTAGAGGAAAGTGTTAGCTTTAAATTGAGACAAATTTCATGTTTCCAGATCCATTAGATCAGAATCTAGAGTCTGGAGGAAATGACCCTGCTTCTAGGATGTAAGAGTACATGCATATGATCGTTCGCGTGACTGGTCGAAAATTTGGCCATCGACTTTAATTTCGTTCTGGATCACCGAAGAAGAAAAAGAAATTGTGTATTCATTGGCGCGAAAAACAGTCGGTGTAAGGTGTCCAGAACATAGTTGCCACTCTAGCTATAAAATAGCTAGATCTAGATAGTTTTCGTTCAATCTAGATATCGAATTTGGTATTCTAGCTAATAGCTATAAATCTAGATAGTTTTTAAAATACCCTAGATAGTTCTAGCTAAAAGCATCAGTAATGAGTTGGAAGCTGAAAAGCGTTAAATATGACAACAGTTGAGACCGTATATTCAATGTTTGAAAGGCGTTCAAGCGTTGTTTGAGCGTCGATCGTTACTCGTTTAGTTACTTGAGTCTGTGTGACAGATTCCGCGCGGGAGTTAGTATGACTTGGGATTAGTCGGGACGCGGGTACATCAGTGATCAGTTCCTCAGTTGTTGTCAGCTTGTGTGGATACTGTGACTCCCGTGAAAATACCGAAACTTAGCCTGTCACAGTATTTAAGATATGGAAATAGGGTCAAACTATATCGACTTTAGCTGTGAAAGTATTTAAATTTCATAAAGTATTCATTCGACATAGCTTTTACTTACTGACCGTACGTGACTCATCGGGAATTCAAATTGGTAAATTCAGTTACTGGGCCTGATTAAACGCTGTAATTCAACAGTTAGTTAACTGATTTACTAGGTATGAATAGGCTCTTAATTTGATTATATTTTTACTTTCCTGTTTGATGACCATCATTTATATGATAAAATAAGTATTATTGGTAAGTATCGGTGAAGTGTCAGCCGGATTTTGCCGATACTGATACCAGTAAAAATGACCGATACTGCCGATACCGATACATCAGGACATCACTACACTCAAGGTCACATGAAAATGCATTGCACCAAGTGCTCGAATATTATTCAGAATGTGCTCTGTCCTCATTTTGAGGAAGAGCTAAATACCAAATTTAGTTTGTTATTGAACGAATCAAATGATTTTTCAGTTAAAAACTGTTGGGCGTTACAATAATATATTTCAGTAATGTTGAAAAAGTAGTAGGTGCTGAAAAACATGACAGCAGCAAACTGAAAAAAGATGAGCCTTAGAGAGATGGCAAACCAAATGTTGAATCTACCTACTAGAATATAGTTGAATCTACCTACTTTGGACTGAATCAACTGGATTAATGTGATACAGATAGTATAGTCACAGTACTTATTGAGAGTTATTCATTTTTGTGTTTAGCTATTTTTCTAGATTATGTTTTATTGAATCTAGCTATTTCTAGCAATATTTTAAAACGATTCTAGATATTTTAGCACAGACAAAAGTGGCAACCCTGGTCCAGAACAGATCAGAGTCATCAGACTGAGATTGTAGGTGAATTTCAATATAAAAGTGAACTAAATTTTACCAAATATGTCTGTCATTCAGTATTCAAGCATAACAGGTGAGGAATACACAAGTCATTTACACTATTTGAAGCGTAATCTTAAATGCCTGTAAATAAATTTCTCCTCATTAATTGAACACCCTTCATTTTAAATTAGTTAACTCTAACTTGATGATCAAACTATAAACTCATTAGTCATGCAATTAGGGCTTGAATTTAGAATTCTGTGTTGTAGAATGAATTCTAAAAAACGTTTTTAATGATCGTTTTTACTTCTAGACGGTACTAAGATCAAAACCATTTAATTAAGTGTATCTGCATTGCAGTAATTAAATTGACAATTTAAAGTTAGATAATATTAATTTGATCAATGCCAAAATCATTATTCTTGCAATTTACTTGACTTATTCATTGCTTCCTAGACTTTGAATTTTAAATTCTGTGTTGTGAAGATTAATTTCATTTCAAAAATCATTCATCAAACATTTTTGAATACTGTATCAATGTAGGGAGTTCCTGCCTACAAGATGTTTTTGTATGGATTTTGAAATATGGAATAAAAAATTAATCATAGTTTTCTAGATAAATAGACAAATTATTTACATATTATACAAATGTGTTATGATAAGCAACTCCTTTATCATTACTAATTAAAATTTATAAATTTATCTCCATTGAAGTAATTGAATGCTTTATTTATTATCAGGTTATGATCTCTTTAAGTTAAAGTGGTTAACATATATATGTAATGTGTTGTGAATTGAGAGTGCATTATTTTTCAGTTATTTTTCTTACCATTTACCCATACTGTAATGTTGTTAATATAGTTACATAATTCATCTGAATGTAGTTGAACTCAGCAGAATGTCAGCTAAAGTTTACATACAGTTGTGCACATTTTAATGTATGTAAATTAATCGTGTAGCGTGATCTATTATCACAATTTATTGAAAGAAATAGGAAGCCCATGTTCATATCATCTTAGGCAAGGAATTCAAATAACTATATGCCATGATATAACTATGATAAAACTTGAATTGAAAAGTGAATAAGTCATGAATGGTTCTACATCATGACTTTATGCAATCAAATAAGAAATTGATATAGTTAAACAATTAAAAATCCACCTACAAAATTAGCCGTTATAGATAACAAAATAATACCTGCAACAAATATAAATTCTATTAGCAATGGCTTTAATAGCAATTTTGTTATACTTTTGCAGAATTGTTTCATGGAGAATTTTTCTTGACTAAAGTTACCAACAAGCAACTTGATTTACAAATTTATATCATTTATTTATAATTTATAAAAACTTGCAGTATAAAATTTCACCTCCTGCTTATATCAACATAGCATATTTCTCTCGATTTTTCCTTCATATCAAAATAACATAATTTAAATAAAATGAAGTACATTTATACACATCTTGAGCCTAATTAAAACCTCGGTATTTTTGAAGAAGACAATAATCGATTTTCCAGTTTTTGGTGCTTGGATATAGGTTACTAAATCAAAATAAATTTTTTTCATCTATGCACTTTCCGTCGCAAATGAGTATTTAACGAGTTATAGTAATGACGTTTTGTAACGTTACTGAACTAATCTAAACTAAAGTAACCTAAAGTAACAATCATTCAAGCGCATTGCAGCCGCCAGAAGGGAGAGTCCATTAAGATTCCTCCCCTTAAATAGATTTTTCCTATGCTACAAAGAATAGAATTGTGGCAGGTAACCTACAGCTATAACTTATTAAATACTCATTTTTAACAGAAAGGGCATAGATGAAAAAATTTTCATTTCCATCTAATTACCAATAATCAAGCAGCAAATATTGGGGAAATAGATTATTGTCCTCTCCTTCACAAATACCTCACTTTTTACAACCTTATTTAATATAATTAGTACTAATTCAAAATATTATTGCTCTTATCGACACTAAAATCAAACAAATCATGGGTGGTGATCTAATTTACTATATTAGCAAAATAATACCTCGTAAGCTATGTCCTGATCAATGAGTATTGAAATGTTGAAAGTAAACATTCATCATATATTACAAATATATTGACTTCTTAAACATATATTAATATTATATACAGACAATGATCAATGATTTCAGAATGAACAACAAAGAACGTTCTGATTTATTGAAAAAATTGAAAAGAAATATTTAGAATAATACATTGATAGATCTCTGTTATAAACCATCACTTCCTTCTGAATAATGGTTATAAAGTAGCATGAAGAATCATTTCCAACCTTACTTGCAAAAATATTCTGTATTCTAGGTATAGAAACATATAAAAATATCAGTTCTCACTCATGATTACCCTTGTGTATTGCTTCACTCTCTAGATTGATGTAATATTCATTCAACATTTATGTAATCTAATGAAATACACTATATTAACATGATAAGTATTATGGAGAATCTTAGATTCACTTCAGCAATTAAGCTAAAAACTCCACAAATGGTTATTTTGTCACCATGCAAATGTTTCTTATAATAAATTTATTAACTTGGTAACTATAATTTCATTTTTCAGGATTTAGCTCTCCATTATCCATCTGAACAGACAAATCCCCTCAAATAAAATTCATATTAACATTCAATTTTATATAACAATCTAAATATGTGAAAATCAATTTACTATGTTTGAAATTCAAATAATATATAAAAAGCTATAACACTATGTCCACCAGGTAGTAAAGTAGTAAAAAATATTCAACTTTGCCTCAGGGGGTTTACTTTACTTGTTGAGGTAGTTAAAAATTATGAAGTGGACTAATGCACTATAAATTGAAAAGGAATGTACAAATGTTTAAAGAGTATGAAGATTTCTAAAAATTTAATTCTCCCAGAACCAGACATTTGCTGTAGTGTAGGAAAATATTCTGTAAGGGTATCTAACAATCCCCGTGTGTGTACTAGATTTCTAGTCAGTTTATTTTTTTGCATATAATGAACTGTTGCTCTGATAGTTGAAAGATGTTAAGACACGGTCTTTGCCCAACATTTGTTGAACTCCATTTAGGAAGGAGTACATATAGAATTTGCATAATTTTTTTGCATTATGCGTTGGTTGCTGTATTTAGTACTAGGTATTTGATTCTATATTTTAGGTATTAACAAACTCTGAATTGTTTTTAACCTATGTTATTGCGTCTTTTATTGACTCAAAATACTCATCATTGGCCAATTACTTACATCTGGGAATTTGGACAAGATCTATCTAGTAAAAAGTAGGCTGTAATTTTTTGCTGCCAAAGGACGTAAAACGTAGTAACACAGTTGCATCATTTTGAAATGAAAAATCAATAGATTTCCTATGTAGCTAATTTCTATTTTATCTAAATTATAAACTGAGTAATCTCATTCATTGTTGTAACATCATGCTATTATATTTTAATATTTTGCTTTAAGAATTATAGCCATCTGATGAATGATTAACACATTCATTTCACGTCCAAGGTTGTAAACAATTTGTTAGATTAGGTTGTAACTACCCAGAATTTGGAAATCAACTTAAATGGTTGAAAATATTCTGATCCTTGTTGGTAGAAATGAAAAATATAATTCTATGAAACATTTCACATAGTATAATAACCGTTACTTCATATAGACATTGTGAATTAGGAAAGAAGAGAAGTTTCATTTTTTTTTTTGACATATAAATATATGAAAAATTCACCTACTACCACAGTGAGAAACTATCAATGCCATAAATTTGCTATTCAGTATGAAAAAATAATAAATTAATTATACCCCACTGGAAAAATATATTATATTGTTCAAAATAATAGTGCAACTTATTCTGAAATAAATGCATGAACTGAACCTCAAAAATTTTGCAGATTTTGTTAACCTTGGGCAAATTCCATGACTGGTCAACGATGGACCGCAACAGTCGGCGATACAGAAAGTCTCGGCGTGTACAAGAAGATCATGATGTGCTCGTTGATTCGCCGTGCATCACAGTAAAACATGGTAAAGGTAACGTGTAATTAACATAAGTTACAATGTACTGACCTGTTCAATATTTCTTCAAATGAGCCCTTTATTAATATTAACTATGTATCTTCAAACGGAGGGTAAATTTCCAGTGTCATAACCCACAAAACATAGAATTTTAGGAAACTGAAGTTAGAGACGTATTGTTCATCGTAGGGTTGCTAAATTGGCTTTACTAGCTAAGTTACTAACTAGGAACTGAACTAGGAACTAGGCCACTCTGCGCCTGAAAGACAGCTAAGCCACTATGAGGTGAAATTATCACTAAATCCACTCTCCAGTTTTGACCTCTGATGGGTTAGGACACTCTGCATATTTGCCCTCCAAATGTGTTTCACTTAGCCATTATGGCAATGAAATCTTTAATCAACAAAGTTACCCCTCAGGGGATGTAACTATTGTATCTATGGGAAGTAGCACTCCCAGGGGGAAAAGATGTGCGGGCCCGAGCTGAGAGATAGGCATTTTTTATTGAAATAGGATAGGCTTTTATTTTGTTACGGACCATCTTTTTTCGGTTCACTCCTGTCTGTTTTCAACACCTACTACTTTCTTCAACTTTTTTCTTGCTTCTTGCCCCTCAGGGGGATACAGGTATTGTATCTATGGGAATTAGCGCTCCCAGGAGGACTATGTGAGGGCCTGAGCTAAAGGTTAGGTAGGCTTCCTTTTGTTGAAATAGAATAGGTTTTTGTTTTGTTACGGACCATCTTTTTTCGGTTCACTGCTGTCCTGTTTTTCAGCACCTCCTACTTTCTTCTTCAACTTTTTCTTGTTTCATGAACTTCTTTCTTAGCTTCCTGTTTCTGTGCACCTTGTGCATAGATTCTGCGTTCCCTCAACTCCATACTAAATGGTGCCTTCCTCCTTCCTCTCTTAGAACATCTTTGTCGTTCAATTAAGGGAGGCTAAAACATTCTTATATAATAATAATAATAATAATAATTCATGCTTCTTGAACTTTTTCCTTACTGTTTCTGTGCACCTTGTGCATAGATTCTGCGTTCCCTTAACTCCATACTAAATGGTGCCTTCCTCCTTCCTTTCTTTGAACATCTTTGTCGTGGTAAAGGGAGGCTAAAACTTTCTTATAATCAATCAGTCAACAAATACAATACTTCTCCAGGATCGTTGCAGCTGCTGCAAACTGCTACATTAAATACATCCATGCAAGCAAAAACTATGCAACACCCGCATTCGCCTTGGTATGTGCAAAGGAGAGAAATTTCATTTTTTCTACTCTTCCAAAGACATAATGCAAGTATGCAAGTCCACGAAGTCTTCGCGGAGTACGGCAATTAGCGCACAGAAATTTAATGTAAGTTCATGATAAAAGTATAATATTACTTTTATCATGAACTTACCTATGTCCTATTACGTGGGCATTTATCATGCACCATATATCATCTCGTGTTTTAATTTTATAAGTAACTTCAAACTGGTAGCTCGAATCCCAGCGAGTACCATTACAGTGGTAAGGTCATGACCAATAAATTATCATTCATGCGGAGGAAAGATATGTCCATAGCATCTACACATTTGTATGCATCCATGTGGATGAAATATGTTCACTTCTCGCCATCGTACTAATTATTTAAACACCTCAGGTTCACCACTACCCATCCCTCTTGATGAGGACGACCCATCACCTCGTCGAGAACCTCAGATCCTTGGTGCTCCTGTAACAACAGGTCAGTTACGATACTACTCTTTTATATAAAGTACATTGATTTAGGATATATTTTGCATAAATAACATGCTCCCGTTGAATCGTTTCTAGGTAAGACATTACGTTAAATTGTAATTATTTTGGCCTTTTAAAAGTGGATATTAACGATGTTAATAATGCACTATTCTTTCCCACATGACCGATTTCGTTAGTCCCGACACCTTTTCTACACACATTATGACTAGAGCCCGGACGTTTAGGCACTTATAAAAAGGCATTTATGGCACTAAAACATAGGCACTTATGGCACTTAACCATAGGCGCTTATGGCAGTATTTGTAGGCATTTATGGCACTATCCATGGGCATTTATGGCAGTTTCGTAGGCATTTGAGACATGCAATGCAGGCTATTTGAAATTGAACAAGTCATGCTTTCCCTGATAATCAGCCGGTTCTGCACTATCGTAAAAATGTGTTTTAAGGTATGAAAGGGAAAGAATTAAACGAATTAAAGGTATTATATTTACTGCACTGTTCACGAGAAAACATTTTTAACAATTGAAATTCATTATACATATGTAATACAAATATTATTTTGTAACATGGAATGAACTTTATAGTAACGTGTAACAAAACTTTAACTTCAACAACATTGAAAATACATAAACATTGTTTATAGATACAACCAAAAACTTTTATAATACATTGTTATTCGTCACTG
Source organism: Morinoia aosen (assembly GCA_030386875.1). Classification (NCBI taxonomy): domain Eukaryota; kingdom Metazoa; phylum Arthropoda; class Malacostraca; order Amphipoda; family Talitridae; genus Morinoia; species Morinoia aosen. The sequence continues at coordinate 2,783,106 of CM059558.1, read as the reverse complement.
TTACAAGCATCTTTACATTTTCACAGGTCAAACTCAACTGTCGATCCGAGAATATATGCTCAAGTTTTGAGAATGATCTTTCAACTTTGACAGATGTTACGGGGGAGAATTTGAAACATGCTGCATCGCTCGGTGAAAGATTAACAACGCATTGAACATTTGTTCCGTTAAGGACATGTGCAATATCTTTCATCTGTCGTAGGCTAACATTAGAATAAAAAACATTAAGGTATTTTTTAGCTATGTGTTTGCCTTTTTCTACGGGAGTGCTCCTCAATTTTTCTACAGTGCTATCAACCAAATCTAAAGCATAATGCAGCGGAATGTTCCTTTTTTCTAGCGCTTGCATGGTTTGCGGTAGCGTTTGAAAGTGTGTTTCGATGAAAGAGAGATCGTTCTGCAAACTAGAATTACATATCAATTCCTGAACAATGCGTATGGAGGCAACGTCTTCAGTATCCAAAGTGTTGAAGATGTCTTGTAGAGCTTCGAAGTAGGAAGAATAATAAAAACAGCTGATAACCACGTTCCCCATCTCGTGATAATTGGTTGTGGGGGTACGCTCAGGCTTGGGGCACATTCACGAAAGTGAAGCGACTTGAAAAATTTTCTTGCCATTTGCAATCAAACTGTCCACAGGTTGAAATAGCGAGCGAACTTTTTCGGATATTCTATGAAATCCATGCACTTAACACGTAAAATGGATCATGCGAGGAAACAGAACCTGCAAAGTTCTAACTGTTTTCTTCATGTACGAAGTGGCACCCGTAACAAATAGAAGTACTTTGTTATACTTGATGCTATCCGGCCATAATATTGCAACAGAAGTGGTGAATACCTAGGATATATTTGAACTGTTGGTTGACGAAATAGACTCTGTTATTAGTAAATGCATGCTTTGTTCATCTGACGCTACTAAGGTACCTACAATCATATTCACTAAATGTCTTCCCAGTGGATCAGTAGTTTCATCAAGAGTAGTTTTTATCTACGAGTACATAGTATTATCTCAGAGTTCATTTATTTTGGATGCTCTTTCCGAAATATTCTTCGAGAAATAATCTGTTTTTCATTGGTCAATTTCCCCTAGGGTATGTTAGCATCAATGAAAGTCTTGCACAAGTCCTCTTTAAACGTACGGTCCAAGTTAGGCGAATACTGAACAGTAGACGCGTTAGCAAAACTGGTCGCACTTCCAGAAGGTTGTGAAGTGTCGACTCCCAGGTCGTCTTGTCGATGCCGCTTAGACCGTAGGTGTTGGTGCGCAAAATATATTTTTTCACATTTCTCAGTGTCTTGCATTCATTGCAGCATAATATGTTGTTTGCAACGCTAGAAAATCATTTTCGCCGTATTCTGCTATGTAACCAAGAATCTTGGCTGCATCTGTTTGTTTAGCTTTAGGCATTAAATGGATGGCAATTGAACTAATTTTATACTAGTTAGTAGCAGTAATCTTGAAAGATGAGGAGAGTGAAAAAAAATGGGGAGAGTGAAAAAAAAATTAAAAACATGTGACAAAATCAACTGGGAACACATTAATCATCAAATTTCCGTTAGGGTTATTATTTGGATTCATGTAACAACGACCACCGTAAAAAACACAGTAAATCCGGCTACCGTAAAAACGTCACACCTTACGATCGTTGACACATCGTCATATGATAACCGGAAACCTAAAAACAACTAACTTAACCTATCAACGACCGCGTTATTAACACACGCTTTGCTCTGGGCGAAGCCTCGCACACTTCGCTCACATCGCTCCGTACAATGATGTTATCACCCGCAACTCGAACCGTATAAGCGGTCACTTCCAAATAACCAATTACATGCAGCTCCCGATTACTTTTTCTCTTTAGGAATTTTTACTGATGGTATATACTAGTTATGTTGGGTTGCAATATTCTAGAAATAATAAATCTTACACAAGCAGCATAAATAGACGTTTATGGCATTATGAAGGCATTTATGGCGTTATGAAGGCATTTATGGCATTATATGCACATATGGCTCTTTAGGCATTTTAGGCATTTATGGCAAAAGTCCGGGCTTTAATTATGACGAAAACTATCGTTAATCACTTTACCTAATTTATTTCAAGTTCTTCTTATTACTACTCTTTACTATTCTACTTGTCGCAGAAGAATAATCCATCTCAGTTGGCATTTGCGCAACATAAAAAATTCTCAGTTTTCAAAGACGTGAACTACGAGGCTATACACCCAGAAGCGGCAGGTAGCCCCTCGGGGGGATACAAGTATTGTATCTATAAGAATTAGCGCTCCCAGGGGGACAAGGTGAGGGACTCAGCTGAGAGTTAGGTAGGTAGGTAGGCCTTCTTTTTGTTGAAATAAAATGCTTTTTTTTTGTTATGTTAAGGACCACTTTTTTCCGGTTCACTGCTGTCCTGTTCTTCAGCACCTACTACTTTCTTCTTCAACTTAGGTCTTGTTTTATAATCTTCTTTCACAACTTACTGTTTTTATGCTTTTTCTGCGTAGATTCCGCGTTTCCACAACTCCATATTAAATGGTGCCTTCCTCCTTCCTCTCGCATTTGTTGCTGGGTAGGGCGGCTAAAACTATCAACTAATCTAATCTAAGCGGCATTATCAGACCATAACATATTTATGTAGACCTACATTATTTTGCGTTATATGCGCATCACTTTCTTTTTATTGCAGATTTCGAGCGCGGGAGTGATTCGCAGATTTCGAGCACAGAAGTGAGTGACGGAAATTCCCCACAAGTTTCAGGAGCGGTCGTCGGACCGGTCCCGTAGACATCTCTTTATCAGAGAACATCTAAGCGTAAGTTCACTTAATTTAAATTTATTAATCTCTATTTGCTCATTTCCGATCGTTGCAATTTCAATGTATAATTCTATCTAATTCAAATTCTAATGATAGTGTTAATTTTCTGTTAAATGCTATCTAAGTATCAATATCGTCATCAGAGGGAGAAGGGACACAAGGCTTTTTATGTTCTAACTATAACTCGTACTAGCGCTCTTTAGAAGTGATCAACGATTATGTAAAGTACGTACACAAGTAGGTAGACAACTTTCAACGAAACTTAGTCTGGCCATCAAGGGTAGGACTCAATAGTTTTTGCGAACGGAGACTTTATCTTTGCGTCTCGAACATTTGAATTTGTTATCCGCCGTCTTAACCACCAAATTTACCGTCTATTCAAGAAAGTTGTCATTTCGCGACTGATTTTTCTGAAATTTTCACAACACGTGTGGAATCGTGCAGCGATTTTTGTTCGGTGTTTTTATAATTGTTTTAAAAACTTTGTTTTCTCAGAAAAAAGCGATAAAAATGGATATTCGGAAAATGATACTCCTACAATTTTGAAGGTACAAAACCGGCATTATGTTTTATAGATTGCTAAATGTATTACCTAAAGAAATATTGCAGCGTAATAGCGACTGTTAGATTCTTTGAATTTTTGAAATATTTTTTCAAACATTGCTCTCCTATCAAATATATTCTGTTTATTTCTCAAACAATTTTCTTAACACTTAGACTGCGACTACAAAGTATTAAGTGCCACATCAAACTCAAATTTAATGCCAATTGTAGTAAGCTATTTGGAAAATACCAAACACGAACTAGATCGTGCCTTCATTTCGCTTTGATTAAATATTTATGAAAATTGTGTTTGCGACTACTGGCAGGTCAGTAGCATTCTGAAAATTACCTCCGTGTACCACCGGTGGCGCACGTCACAGTCAAAGTGTTGATAAATCTTCATTCAAAAATCTACTCAAATGCTTCTGTGGTTCTTTTTAAGTCCCTATCGAATAGTATGACTGTCATTCCTGTACCTCGAAAACTGGGAGGAGTAGCATTTTCAACGACAATAAGTTCAAGTTTTCATGAGAGCCTGAGACTCGTCACCTGTTTGGCCTTGCAAGTACGCATTTAATTGGTCTTTCGCCAGCTGTAGCTGACGAACGAACACATATGTAAGGCAGCAGAGCACATCGTTTGATTCCTAAGAAAAGTCTCTTTACCATGAGCTAAACAAGGCAGAATTGATAATGATTTAACAGTCGCATTTTTTTGGGTAGATAGTTCCCTAAATCATTCCTATGATTCATTCCTTTCAATAAGATGATTTATTTCGCTTAATAAGGTTATTTACTAACTTAACTAAATAATATTATTCCATTTTTGAAACTCTATGATTCGGTCAGGCTCGTATGTATTCCCATATTTATAATAACAGTCATCAAAACGTCTAACTCGTCATACTTCCTCCCTTAACAGAGCCCCAACGTCCGTGTCCGTTTTGTTCCTGCCTATTCACAAGACTGGGACGTCAAGTGATGAGAACACACAAGTGAAGTGCAAGACTTGGCCAAGTTAAGCCCACTGTGCCAAAATCTGCTAACGCGGAACTTATGAATATAATGTTGAGGCAACGTCGGAAATGAACTTAAGACTGGCAAAAAGATAATTACGGAAAAGAAAACAAATAAAAAATCAAAGAAATAGTCATATGTCCTACTTGTAAAGCTTCCTTTCAGGGGGATACAACTATTGTATCTATGGGAATTGGCGCTCCCAGGGGGATTATGTGAGGTCCCGAGCTAAAGTTTAGGTAGGCCTTCTTTTTGTTGAAATAGAATAGGTTTTTTATTTTGTCACGGACCATCTTTTTTCGGTACACTGCTGTCCTGTTTTTTTCAGCACCTACTAGTTTCTTCTTCAACTGTGATCTTGTTACATGAGCTTCTTTCTCATCTTACTGTTTCTATGCCTTTTTTTGCATAGATTCCGCATTCCCTTAACTCAATACTAAATGGTGCCTTCTTCCTTCCTCTCTTGATCTCATTTGTTGAGGATAGGGAGGCTTAAACTAACTATTAACCTAATCATCCGAAAACAGCTATTCCAGCCCTGAACTATATTCGCAGTCCCGCAGCACGTGCTGCCGCCGGCGTCAATGAACAAAACCCCTCTCTATTTCCAGCCACGGGCGGTTCTTTGTCAGCTGTAGATGGAACTGTAGAAATTTCTTCTAGCTGCCTTAGTGCTGGAGTTCCAACCACAATAACAGCGACCAAAAATAGGCACAGGGTGAGTACCCTGTATGCCCAGTTTGATGTGAACCCCGCTGAGAGGGAGAAATTTTACAGTTTCCTCGGCCATTCAGTCAATATTACGAGAACATTTATCAATGCCCTGCTTTGGGTAATGTACTAGAGCCTGGGCTAGCCTTACACGCCATCGACAATTCTCAATCTTCTGACCCAGACGAACCTGAGGCTAATACGAGCTTCAACCGTGCTAAACAAACTAAACAGTAGCACGAGGAATGATGCGATGAAGTGCTCTGATTACAATTTGAGTCATTCATCCGCATCCGCACTTGCTTCCTCATCGTCTGGCGAAACTGACGATAAAATTACTGCAGTCGATTTGAAATCAAGATCGTCGTCAGATTCAAATTCTGTGGACTTAATTGAAAGCGACAGCGGAACTCCCTCTGATGAAGCTCATCAACTAACAAAGAAACGAAAGCCACCTGCCCGGAGAAAGTCATATGTTACAAAATCACCGCCTCCCTCTTCAGTGAAACAGTCTAATTCGCGAAGACTCCGATAGTCTACAGATGACTCAATGAATCCTAGCCGGAACTAAAATTATACCGGAATCTTGAACTAGTCGCCAACAATATATCCTGTACGTATGCCACATATTTTCTTACCAATTCTCAGCGTTTGCATGATCAAAAGAGTTATCTAGCTATTGCATTTTCGCCATCGTGTTTGACGCTCTTTAATTCTCCTTAAATACGTTTTATCTTTCACTGTTCCGTTATTCAATTCTTACGTCAACTGAAATGTTGTTCTAACTCTAAATACAGTGTTTCAAATAGTAATGATTTGAAATAAATGTGTATGATTAAAAAAAGGGATCCTGTAACTCCATGGCCATTCAGTGTTACCATATACAAATATTATATGGTAATGTACCGCTCATTTTTCATACCGCTCTGCACGAATGGAATGCGTGTTAACAGATGTGTTAAGTACATGTGAACCTAATATACGGAGGATTCTCATGGCGGAGTAACTAGAGAGGAGGATCAATCACTTAATTGTAATTTGTTACTCTTTATAATATGCTTAGTCTACAATATAATGTTAAAGGGTAGACGTTGTTACATATACCATATTTCAATATTTCATTTTGTATTTCGATTTACTGAAGTGTTAGGATGTTTCATTGAACCGGCAGATAACTGTCTCCAGCATTAGCATGCACGTGAACTGATGTGAAATATACTACTGATCCGCACCTTCACAGAATCAACGCGTACGACCTCATATGAATTATACGTGCCCCTGCCAAATTACTGCAAGCTAGCTATCGTCATCGGATGCCAAGCATACGGAACTGCACACTTGTGGACCTCTCAGAGTCCAACAGTCATACTACTTACCTTATTTCCGATGTGCGCTGAAATGAGTGTTCGACACCACACGAACTGATTATACTAACATCAATCCAGTTGTCTGTAGCAAGTCTCGTTGCTCATAATGTGATCGCCTAGCCGATGTGTGATTACCTAGCTGAAGCTAGGGGGGTCCATAGTTGCAAGTTGCTGGCGACCCTGGTGGAAACGTAACCCTAAACTTATTATTATTATTACTGATCCGCATGACAGAGCACCTAACGAGTAGTAATCATTCCTTATTTCAAGTTTATTGTCTGCTTCATTATGACGAAGGAATAAATTTGAGGGTTAATTAGAAATGCAAGGGTTCTCGCTGTACTACGTTGAGGATGTCCAAACGTTATTTTCATTTTATGATTTAAAACTTTATTCGATCTCGTATATGACGTTTGCTATAGATATAATAGCTAGAAGTGCGGCGTGTGCTGCTTTCCCTACTCATTCATTTGACGCGGTTTATGTACACTTGTAGTTTCTTCTCCGATTAATCGATTAAATACGCACTGAAATAATAGCCATCTAGGCTGACGTTATTGTCTTAGATGCAAATTTTTATTTTTATTTACAAATGCAAAGACGTCGGTGTTTGTTAAAGGACTGGAACGTAACCCGACGAAATTCATTTTGAATAATTCCAATGTTTGATTCCTGATTAATTTATGGTGGATAACTTTGAATGGTATATCACTCCTCTAGCTACTAAAACTAACCTGCATATACCAAGATTGGTTTTTAACAATAGTTAGTTAATTACTACGGTTGCATTCTTCCTGTTCAGTTTGGTGCCATTAATTGTCTTTATGCACAACCTCTTTTACTGTACTAAGATTGTTATTATTTTTCCTGTGTTGTTTTTCAGCGGATTTTAATAATATAGTACTGATATGTGCAACATGTTCTTTGAAGATCATATATGCATCCGTTATAATGCTCTAGAACGTATCTGATTTCTTTTCTTGAATTTCAAGTTTAAAAATTCTAATACGTGTAAGAAATGCATTTCTCTACTATTGCAAAGTAATGCATTTAGTCGGATCGCTGTTAAGCTTATTTTCTTAGCGTAAACAATTATTATTAATTATTGTCAGAGAACGAGACCGCGAACATTTGAATGTACGTGTGCTGAAAACTGCTTTCAGTCTTCCTCTCGTGCGCCGTATGACACTAGCTCCCCGCGGGTACTACATTGTTAGGTCTCTTGCTATGCCTCTAATTTTTTCGAAACGCTTTTCGTAAATTCTATGTTTGCTAACTTTTTTGAGCAAAAAAATTCTCGATCTCGGTTTTCCATCGCCACCTGATATTGTTTTTCACGTTCATTTGTCTTCTATGTAAACTGAGTGTTTCAAATATTGTCATGTCATATAGGCTGATTTATCAAAATAAATATAAATCGGAACGAATTAAGTTTTCTTTATTTTTCTGAGAGTTAAAACGTGTTCAACATTCATAGAACGTAAAGTAGTGTTATTAGTTCATCATGCGATAGTTAACGTTGCGTGTTTTGATGATAGTGCAAGATTTTTCTCATCAGAATATATTTCGAATAACATATCAGCAGGATAGCATTTTTACTTTGCCTTGCAAACTCGAAATGCGTTCTCAAATCCTGCCATTGAACAACAATTTTTTTTACAGTAGGTTGAATGGACAACAACCGTGTTTTGCAAGCTGGTGGAATTTTCACTGGATGTAAACCAATATTAACTTATATTTAAAGTTAATTGAATTGGCATGGTCTAAGAAAATTTTGCAAGCAAATTATGAGTTTCTGCGATCAAAAATTCTGGAAACATTCACCAGAAGTCTAGGACATAAATATAGCTGGAATGAGTGGTATACACATATCATCAATGTTAAATATAAATTTTCTTCTTTGAACTTAAACTCCATTATTGATGCCAACAATGACATTCGTATTGTCAGTCTCTATTGCTTGCATTGCGATTATCAATGCTCAAATTCCTACTTATCAACAATTGTTTCAAGGCTGTCACAACTCTTTCTGCATCACTTTTAATAATTTTACAATTACTGAGTAAGTTGATTCCACTTTATTAGATGCATGATTTCAGCATACAAATGATACACGAAGTAATTTCATGATTAAAATAACATTGCCTCCATCCAACAATAAACTGAACTCATTGTTGCCAATATCATCGGTCAGTTTCGTTTAAATGAGGCCACAATACAATTTATAATGTATATGCATTTTATTCCATGATTTTTGACATCACTAGTTTTGCAATTGGAGACTATGCTTCCACTAATGAACCGTTCTATCACAATTAGAAGTTACACTATGGCAGCACAAAAACATTGAAATAGCCGTCTTGGTGTGGTTAATGAACTGAACATAACATGATAAAAATGTCAATTTGGTTAAGCAAAATGACAATTTGGTCAAGCAAATTAACATATATAATGAGAAGGAAGTTGTAACCAACCATTAGAGTGAATTCCTAAATCGAATTTACAGTAATATATCATATACATGGCTTGATTGTAATTCTAGCTAGAAAATATCTAGCACACTGAAAAAAATACCTAGATTTGTAGCTATTATCTAGATTCCAAATTTTACATCTAGGCTTGAGCAAAAACACCTAGATCTATCTATTAAATATGTATGAGTGGCAGCCCTGGACTCCCCAGTTCATCTAATTGCCAGAAGTCGTAAGATCATCTAACTACATTGAGTTGCCAGATGTCGCAATGCAGTTTTGTTAAGCGTTTAATATTTAAAAATTATCTAATTATCACCACCGCAACTGGAAAAGAATCGGTATTGATGAAGCATTAGACTTGTATGTCTTATTTGACAGGAAAATTTTCGGAGGCAAACAAAAAAAGTGCTGCATATGTGATGAAATCTCTAACATTCATTAGTTGATGTGTTAGCGTCAGGCTTCTTTATCACCAATGAGAGAATAGATGTTCTTTTATTTTGCACTTTACGACCAAAATAATATATCTTAAACGCTAGGGAAGTAACAATTCAAAATGTACTGATATTAGCGCATACATTTTTTGGCGGGCGCGACCTAGTCAGTGCGTTGAATTCAGGATTTCTAAATTTTACATTGTTTGAAAAGTGCCATAACTTAATCTAGCTCTTATCTTTGTCTTAGTTTTTCCTCTTTAACAGAATGAACTGATTAGGGTTCTCGCTATGTTTCATATTGGAGTATAGTAAAAGTTACCCTGAGAGTTCATCTTGTTATGAAGTTCTGTTTACTACGTTTACTCTACTAGTATACTACGCGAGTAACCGTAAAATGAGGAGCCCACTAAATCCTGTTTTTAGGAATATTCTTAGGGGTACTTGATATCGTGAGGTCGGTACTTCATTTCGTGCTGAAAACGTCCCTCAAATCGTGCAGGCCCTCATACCGGTAATTACTGAATATATATATATATATATATATATATATATTTAAATATATATTTGAGTGTCGATATAAAAAACTACAACTTTATACAAAAACTTTCGGCCGCGTACAGCCGAGATTTATCGCCTTTAAGCGATCCTGAAATAGAAATAAATATATATATGTGATTATACATATATATATATTTGAGGGTTGCTTAGAGGCGATAAATCTCGTCTGTGCGCGGCCGAAAGTTTTTTTTTAACGCCAAATTCAAGGATGGCCATCCGCGAATCATGTGCTTATCGCCGGTGAAATGGGTCGAGCAGGGACGTAGCATGGACTTGCATGTATGACCATCGCGGACGGCCGCGTACATATCTGAGCCAAAAGTTCGTCCTCAAGTGGACATTTCGCCTACGATTCGGAGGTGATTTACCCATGTTACGTCCCTTAGGTTCTTCCTTACCCGGCCATAACACATCGGCGATACGTCCTTGATTTTCAATTGGGAAGGATACAAGAGTTAAAAGCAAATATGATGTTCTTCACAATGGCACGGAGTTTTTTGAAGTCATTAGCTTCTGTTTCTTTGCAATAAAGCTAATGCATCTTTTTTATCCATACCCTATCTTCAAATCCTGAACCACAAAATAATGAACTAATTTCATTAAATTGTGGCTTCATCATATTTATCAATCACATTTGATCACGTATAAAGTATTCGTTGAATTTTCTGATATGCAAATACTTCACGAAGGTCGCATTTTATTGGAGAGTGTGAAAAGAGGCTTCGAACCTGGTGGAAGTGAAACGAAAATTGAATTTACTAGTATGGTAAGTTGAAACGAATTTTATGAGTTGTTTTGTTTGTGGTCTGGGAGGATGTCTGGAAATATAGTGTATTGCTTTCTATTTTTTCGATTGCTCTGATGCGATATTTAGCATTGATGATGATTTTTACATACATCATTTATTAACGAGTGCACATTTACCTTGCAGTTTGCTCGTTGCTAAATTTCTTAGGGAACTGCGGGCGTAATGTCGGCTGACTCAGTTGTAACCGTGTTTGTATATTTGTGTTATTTGCGTTTGAGATAGCAGCCTTTTAGGTAAATCTCCTGAGTTAACATTGTCAATTTCATGAATTAATGTCGTTTTTGAAGCGTCATGAATAGACTCATCCCCTGTTATCGATGTATGACTACTTGACGGGGCTTTTACACCAAATAGATATCAGGCCATTAGTATTAAGAAAAAAATTAAATTTGATGTGTTGAATCAACTCTTGCTCCTACTTTTAGGAAATAAACTGTTCATTCTTTGCATTTGTAATTGTGCTAGGGATGCATAAACGAAGAATTTTACTTCGATGGCCAACACCGAATTTCAAGACTCCTACAACACGATGGTGGGCGAGACTCCTAAAAAGAATCATCGATGAGCGACATCCTCAACTCGACCTGAGACGAAAACGAACTTTGGACTTTCTTTACGCAGCGCCAGCAAGATTAAACGTCCACTTCTGAGTTATAATCTTTCATTTAAAAATAAACTCTTTGTTATTGATTTTTTGAAGAACTTTCTATTTTTTGAATAATTTCATCGGCCGTCATCATCATTTTATATCATCAAATGGGAAAAAGACTCATGAAATGAAAAATGCACAAAGCTTTCATGCCGAAATTCTGTGCCCACCTCACCGTGTAGCCAGGGGTGTTCAGGTGTTTATGAAGGCATTCCAATTCAAAGGAGCAAACATTCACTCGAACACTACGATGATTTAGCTACCTTGTGGGTCCTGTTCAATCTTGTTAACGAGAACTTATAACTCAATGTGTAATGCGGCCAAACGATCAAATTCATTGTTGTAAGGAAAATTGTGAAATCTATTCAAGAGGCACTGAATTCTAGTCGAAAAATTGAAAATACTGGTCAGACGTACACTTTGCAACGGATTAAATACCTTTTGAATTTTTCAACTGTTTTTATCGGGAATTGAAATGCACGGTGTAATAATCTGTCGCAAGAAATAAATGGTAGATAAGGAACCGCAACCGTATTCTTTCTGCAATAACCGGAGAGTGAAATTTCTGTTGATTATGCACGATCTTTTTATTTAGTATAAAGTTACAAAACGATGTTATTTTGTCAATTAAATTTCAACCAGCAGACCTGACCACACCCAGTCTCTTCATTTACTGCTGAAGTCTCAACGCTCAGTGAAGGTGCGCTGCAACTTGAGAGCCTCGAAATAACTTCCTGCATGGCGATAATTTCTCGCTGGTGCAGCCTAAATTGTGCATGTTCCGTAGTTTTGTTGTGCTCAGAGGTAAAATTTACACATAGTCATACCTAATACGAAGCCTAAATTACTTAATATTTTACAATTGAAATACATTTAGCTATAACTAGATATTTTATAACCAAAACTCGAACAGTGTTAGATTTAGACGGCATCCTCCGCCTGGAAGTGTTTCTTAACGAACGTTAAAGCTTCTCACGCACTGCACTTATAAGTAACTTATGCAAGTGACAACTCAGCGTCTTAACGCCTTCAGACTTCAGAAATGCTCCGATAAGAAGGCGACGGTGAGTCAGGGTTCATTCACACCACAAGGGGAGCAGGTGTTCACATATAAGCAGAGCAGAGCGACCTACACATGAATCAGTCGCTTTGGAGGGTTTCGTGTGTGCATTCCTACAGCTCAACAGCAAAAAAAAACAGATACAGAAACAATGGGTCGATCTTATGAATGCGAAGGGAGATTGCTATGGAGAAAACCACTATCTCTTAGTAGCACTGAGGAGAGATAAAAAGCGATTCGTCGAGTATTTACTGATAAAACCTGCAATTTTTTTGTAATATAATCCCTTATGGAAGGAAAAATTTCTCACGAGATTTGATAAATTTATTATTTAGTAATAACTCACATATTTTTATTGAGGATACATGTAGAGCAAAGTAGTTAAAGCAAAATTAAAGTTTCTATATAAAGGTTCATCATTTTATAGGACGACCGGTTTTCGTAGGTTAGTAAGAACGGAAGAGAGTTTTTAGGTGACTTTAAGGTAAGTGCAAGTGAAATAATTACCTTCAAAAAAAAAAATTCAGGGTTGTGCCAGAGAAAACCGAGTGAAAAATATTGACAAATGCTCACTTTTCCGAAAAATACTTATCCGACCTAAAAATCCTCATAATACTGAAATGTTTTCCTTCAGTATTGGAGAAAAATCACCCAATCTCACAATATTTGACAGCTTTTTTGTATCAGACACTCATCGAGGCCTCCTTCTCACCAACGACCTCCTTTTCCTCCCATTTTACGGAAGAAATGAAAACTGTATTAAAAAATCAAACATAATTTTCTTTTTACAAGATCATAAAATAAAATACACAACATAACAAAAAATAAAACTCAATAATAAGGAAAGTGAAAGCAAATTCTTTAAATTCAAGCAATAGTAAAATAATATACCAGAAAAAGCAGAAAAAAGAAATAAATGCTTAAAAGAAATAAATGAAATAAGTTAAGAATCCCAGTGTGCAAAATTGAAATAATATATGAGTATTATACGTTACAATATTGGTCATAGTTGTTAAATGATTAGTTAGACATATTACTGGTATAATTTTATATTTTTTTTTAAATCAAGCAACAGTTCTAGGATATGATGATCCAAAGAGGGAGCCGTGGAGAAACGGTCGCAGCGAGCGGGCAAAAAAATCCCAGAGAATTTCCCAAGCTCGCCGCTCCGCTCTGCTCCGCACTACTTCGTTCCGCTTGCAGTGTGAACAGCCAAGCGTTTATGCGTGCAAAAATATATAAACATTAAATGCCACTCTACTCCGCTTGCATTGTGATCGCACCCTTACTGAGAAGTGATGAAATAAACAGTGTATTGAGGATCAGAGTCGCAATCTCTCATTCTCCTCAGCACTCTCATAATACCTCTGACCTCAGCACTCTCATAATTGGACGCAGCTCTCTTGCTCTTGCTGCAACTTCCAGTGAATAAAAGATGATTTTATAGCGGGACGACGAGTATCAATTTACTATTTGAACCCTTTTCAAGGACATCAGAATTTTGAAAAAAGTCTTAAGTCATGTTTTCATGCATTTTTTCATTGAACTTCTCTATACCTGATGATGATAGTAACGAGATAGTGCATTAAATAGAAAATGGTTTATGGTTGAAGCCAGGCATAGAGGAAAAATTTCATACAATTATATCAATGTCCGAGATTTTATAATATCGTAAAATTGAAACTTGAAAGTGCTGGCAAAAAGTAATAGAAGTTGCAAATTTTAGGATCTTCCGTAATTGCTCGAGCATCAAAATGTTAGCAGATGGGAAGCCCCAGCCAACCTTCGTCTCTGATCTGATGATAACGTCTTCATCCTGGAAGCCGTGACTAACAAACAGAACAATAGCTGGTACACACGAGCTTTCGACGGTTGATCAGAAGGTTTCACAAAACCTACGGCATGTACAGACCAGTTCGAACTGTTCTGGCAGCGCTTACGCTCCGGATGAAATAAATAAGTAACACTTCGTTTTCAAAATAATGTTAGAAAAAATAAGGTTGTGTATTCTTATTTCAGATATCTTACAATAAAATCAACTGTTCGAATCAGCTTTTTTTGAGAATCCAGCTCAAAGATAAATACCATTTGGAAATAATTTTCGGCTATTTCTAGTAATTGTGAAGTGCGGCTTTACAATGTTAGGCTGTTGTACGAATATGTTTTCAATGAGAAATTAAATGAACCTACCCAGTAAATAGCGTACAGTTCCGCCTGATTGTTATAATATTAAGTAAAATCAAGTGTACATACAATAAATTCTAGTTGCCTGAAATGTTAGAAGAATCAATTTCATTTCTGCAATAGCCACAGGTCATCTCCTTTCAGGAAGCAATTTGTGAGAGGAACAGCATTTTGCAGGGCACCTCAATGTACTGTCAAGAATTCAGTTGTAAGTAGAGCGCGGACTGGAAACTGATGGTAGGTGGCTGCGTCTTTACTACCGTGGTCACCGCTTTTGTAGCGCTGAGATTTACCTACACCGTACATGTTTTAGTTGAGATTAAAAAGATTTTTTCAGTTGGGCATAGCGGCCCAACTAAAGCGACAGGGCTACAGAAACACTATACAAGCTAATTGGACTACGACCTGGGCAATTGAAGGGTGGAAAGGTTTAGTGGACTACTTGCATAGGAAATCCATTGAAAGTAGTCCACTAAAGCTTTCCACCCTTCAATTTAGGCCTAACGCTGGGCCGGTTCGGTAGAGTACGTCTGCTCTACCATTCCAGTTCGACCGTTTGTTCCGTGATGGTGTTCGTTTGTGTCGTGGGTGATAACATCGGTTAAATTTTCTTTTGGTATCAAAATACCAAAGTTTCTTAAATCAAAGATAACGAAGGTGTGCACCTATGTAGTTCATATGTCTCTATCATACATATAGTACACTTACTTTGTGTTGTTAAGAGTGTCAGTAATTTTTCTTTGTTGAAATTTACTTACTCTCGAACAATTGAGCAGTGAAACGGAAGACTTTAATGCTATGTATGCAGTTTTTGTCAGTTATTGTTCGTCTTGTAGTGGGTCGCATATTGATTCTTTTCCATTCAAACTAAACTAGACTTGGAGGCAAAAATTGATAAAGAATATTTCACCCAATATCATCTTGCAGCAATATGACTATTGAGCTTGAGTTCATTGTGGAGGTTGAGTGGAACAGCCCAGTTTATATTCAATTTTTATGAGTGTTTCCCATCTGAACGTTGTCTTGTATTATGACGAAGAACAGCACTCAAAATTCAGTTGTCATGCTACTGTGCATTCCTTAGCCCATTTCAATTTGAACGAGCGGTTCATATTTTCAGTTCAATTCATATTGCAGATGAACTTTAGTGGAGTTGAACACTACGATAAAACAGTTTGTTCCTGAGCAAGGTTTATCATAGAAAATTAAGAATTGGAATGAAGTTTGACTTGTCTCTATTGAAATTTCTTGATTGAACTTTTAGCCCACGTGGCTGAAATAATGCGACTCTAATGTCTGCACAAGCGAGTCAAAATTTATGGCAAATGACAAACTCGGAAACAGAAAGCAGAGATTGAAACTAGAGAGACTCGTGTTAAGGTTGATTTAAATTTCAATGTGAATTGGCGTTAGAACGAACTTGCTTTGTAAGGCATGTTGAATGAACCCTCGAGTTGTGATTTTAACTACTTTCTAATGGGAAAAGTACGTCATCAAATTTTTCACACTATACCTGTGGTTGTGCTCATCCATATTTGGCAAATTGGGTAAAATTCTGCAAACAAAAAGAGACAGCAGTTAGGTGCAATAAAAATGATAACCAATGAATGGAAGAAACTAAAATTTACCTTTCGTAATTTAAGCTTTATTTCACTTTAAAGAGTTTTAAAAAATTATAGACCTAAACCCGAGAAACATCGACCATTTTTTACTTATTTTTCAAACCTGTAGATTAACTCACTCAAGTACTAGCCTTGTAATCATGGGAATTTAAAATCTCTGAGCTTTAGGATAAGTCGAAGCTGTGAGCGTTGAATGCAACTTTGATATGTATAAAAACGTCAACACTGTTACTGGGAGCCTTAAAAGTTTTTTTTAAATTCATGGAACTCCAAATTTCACCCTTGTTCCTCCTCGAAATCCTATGCTGTGAATTTTTTTTCGCATATTCAATGTTCAGCACTAGTGCTCACAATAACTACCTACAGCCATTCTCTGACATAACTCGTTTCATTAATTTTTTGTATTCGTTCATCGTTGTGGGTGCACGCATTTATATCAGTCCGCAACCCCTTTGAGGTGTGTGTCTCGGAGTGAGACCATATAACTTGATTTCACTAGACATTTCTGAAAAGGCTAGTGTTAGTATCAAAGTTATCACTTATGAGCCCAAATCTTAGTGTTCAAAGTATGAGCACAAACAAACAAGTATATTGCTATTGCGCGAGCAGGCATAAATTCTCATTGACTCTTTTGAATTCCCCATAGGAATGGAACTCAAAATTGAGATTTTTCTTTTTTCATTGCCGCTCGAGCAAATCAATCAACTGAAATTTTACTACAATAATTGAAGTTTCAATTCCAAACGATGAATCTCATTACCATGTTGCCAAACGTATAGGGTTTTGGATTTCAATGTACGAATCCAATTGGCTGGATAATTGGAAAAAGTGAAGCCCTCTCACGCTCTTATAACAAAGGAACCTTCTTTGAGGTCCCTCTCGGAATGTGGGCGCACTCTAATGCCGATACCTGCTCGAGAAATTGGCCATCATGTTTTCCCGAGGCTTATTAGGTTGTTTTTACCACATGCCTTTCGTTTCGAACAGTATATTTTGATTTCAGTTTTTTTGAATAAAATTTATTCATTATTGCATATCATGAAAACGCATAAACAGCTGTGATTTTACACCAAACTTTCAAGTTTTCAACTGTTTATCTGTTATGTAAATTGCCATCACTTACTTGCGTCTTTTTGAGTGACTTGAAATATTTTTTTTACAGGTGATCTCCGTACAACTTTTACAGTAAACAGAATGGGCAGGAAAGGCAAAAACCACTCCCGCGCAGCTAAATGGGTGAGTAGAGTGGAACAGGCTATTTTTCATTACTAAGTGTATCAGTTTTATTTCAAAAGACTTCTACTTGGATTAGTTATTGAAAGCTCAAAAATCTAATAATCCTTTCAGTTTCCTGGATTTTTTTAATACACTAGCCATTATGCTCCGATGTAATTCTTCAAGGTTTTTATTTAGTTGACCACATTTCATGTTCAAAATCAACTTTATGAAAACATTTGAGGAAGTAATAATTTACATATATATGTCCTCTAAAGGCTTTTGTATGTCAAGAACAATAATACATAATTAACAAAACATGTATGAACATGTAATAAAAAACATGTATAAACAGTGTACGATATAAATTATTTTTTCTTGTCGATTTGAACAAACGTCAACTCTAGGTAACGGTGAACTATCGTCAGATCGTTTCTGTCAATCGATTATTTAATAAAAAATTGCAAATGATAGTGTAAAAAATGTTGACATTTGAAAAAGAACTAAGCATAACTTCTTCGATAATTTAACCTTCGACCTGTTCACCCATTGTAGAACACTTTTTTCGCCCACTATGTAATCAGTCACTGATACAGCTAGCTTTAAATTAAAAATTAATGTACTTTTCCTTCTACTTTCTTCTAGTTCTTACGCATTATTTGTCAAGTGTACTTCAATTGATGACAATTCGAATAATTTCACACATTCCAGATTAAGGCCGATGACCTCAACGCGGTTTTCCAGCAGCCCATAAGAGCACAGCAGCAAGGTGAGTCACAAGCTCACGCCGCGAACCAAACAAAAGTGAACATCAATTTTATTCCTCACGATTCTCTCAGTTTGAAAATCTTTTTTCTTTAACTCAGTTTAACCGCATAGTGGACGGTGGAATTTACTCATTCTATCCGCGTATGTTTTGCTTTGTGACAAGTACATTTTGATGGATTTCGCTTATGTTGTTGGGAAATATTTTCGTGAACAACCCAACAGAATTAAGTTGAAGTGTCTCCTGTCATCACATCAGTGCAAGCATCAGTTATATTACTTTGTCTCACCCCTACAAAGAGCACATAGGCTTTTCTCGCATCTTTTATTACCGTATTAGGTCTATTATACATTTTCTCAAACTTTGTCTTCACCGTTTAAAAACACTTAGTGTTTGCTGTTTGTAGGAACGTGTTTCGTCGCCCCTCTCTAATAAACATGACCGCTTTGTTCAATTCTCAATATATATACTTCTCTTTCTGTTTGGTTTTCAGTTCTTGGAGCGAAGTCAGAATTTATCGCTACACTCCCATATGAAATTCAATATTTCATTGTAACCACGCATCATTTTGAACATCGCTGTTTATTTAATAGTATGGATGTATCTCGACTTTAATATTTCTCTCAATTAATAAAGATTTGAGAGAAGAATTTGCAAAAACAAAATTACGAAAGACAGGCGTTTCGCTATCAGCTTAAGACATTCAAGGGATCCGAGTTGTAACGAGAAGTGGCCGAAGTAATTCTTCGCCTTGTTGGGACATCAAAATTGATGAAATCAACCAGCGATGTGCTTTGGAGGAACGAAAAGAGTTTCTTTAGGACTCACATTGAAGTGGTTGATGTGTCCTTTGGATCCATGTTTATATTATTCCACAAAAACTTGAAGAAAACCTCATTCAATGATGAAATATTAGTTCCTGTCTTCGAAAACAGTGAACAAACGCTTGGCAGAAGATGAAATTCAGCATTCACGCGTCTTGCAGAGCAAGTCTCAAACGTCGTCGCCATCTATGAAATGGAATCTAACTCGGAAAATGAATGGTGCCCTAAACTTGAAAGTCTTCATCAAAGTTTTGTGGGATTCCAAAGTGATCCCAAAGTGATTCTTCAAACACAGAGAGCAGGTCCGGTAGTTGCGTGGGTGGCAGGAACAGGAGTTTTCATAATTAGTTGATCGAAGAATTAAAATCAACGAAGAAAAATTGAGAAACTTCCTTAAATAAGAATACTTGATACCCTAGTTAAAACACTTCCATAAGCACAAGTGGTTGTACCAGCCAGGCTCGACGCCCCTTCACGGAGCAAAGAAAACTCACGCCTCAACACGTAACGCTGGTCCTTGAACTCTCTGTGCCACATGCTCACTTCGTCTGCGTGTTGCTCTGTGGTGTTCTGAAGGAATTGAAATAACAGAACAATTTCTCACTCCGATTCAATTACCAGTCACTATTTCTTCATATTCTCTGTCAGTCTGAGGTAGTCGGTGATTTGGTGTTAGTTTCTTTCGCGAAACTGAGAAAGAACCAAGAAAATCGGATTTAATTCTGTTTTCTCATCTAAGAAAATTCTCCCTTTGTCCATTAAATTGCACCACATATTCCTCTGCGTTTTCAAACTAATCTATAAAATTATAATTTTTACACTCGTATCATATGTCAGATTATTAGCTTAATTTGAATTTTGTTTGTTTCCAAAACATGAATGTCTTCAATTTTGTTTTGTAATGACTGAAGTGACAGCTCCATCAATATAATGCCAATAATAATAATAATATTATTAACATGATCAATTCCATTTGCAGCAGGGACACCAATATTCCCCCCCCCCCCACCAATATTCCCAGGAGCATTTCTTGTTTGCTCAAAAACCGTATGCATTATCATGAGTTGATTCGGACAAATTCTAACTTTTTTCAGTCAGATTCATCGACATGGTATTCACTCACATAATTGAATGGCAATGAGGACCTTGACAGACACAGTCATGTTACTTGTTTAACTATTTTTCAGATTATGAAGCGGAAACTGGTCCACAGAGACAAAACAGGTTTCCAGCTGGCGGGCTGCTCAACTACAGTAACGACTGTTATATCAACGCTGGTCTCCAGCTGCTCACCTGCGACCGCATCTTGGCCAGGAGCATCGAGAAGGCGTTGCCTGGCGAGATGCTGCCCGACGCCCCAGCAACGCAGTCGTTGTGAGTTAAATAGTCGTTGTACTATTTAGAGCGCTGTTTAATTGATTGATCCGTGGTAAACTACGTGATAGTTTACCACGCTTCAATCAATTAAACAGCGCTCTAAATAGTAACCGGGCTTTGGCCAAAGCACGAATAGTGCATTTGCCTAATAGCAAATGCTTACTAGGTAAAAGACGAACGTAATCAGCATTTTTCATACCTCCGAAAAGTTTTTCTATCATACTTCAGGCACGAAGTCAGGTTTCCCCTGAACTTCAATTTCCATCGATCATATTCAGTCAATAAGCTCCTGAAATTGTAAAGTGTATCGGAAATGAGTCATTAATTTAATAACAGCATAATACAGCTCATTAATAAATCGAAAACTGTCTACAATTCGTACGACTCAACACTCATGGTGTAAGATATCTATTGCATAGTGCGCAAAGTTCGGTGTATCTTGTGCGCAAAGTACAACGTTCAATTGATATATAAACAGGACATTTTCCTTGAATAACTACCCCGTTGTACAATTGCTTACGATTTCCTTAATTGGTTAACGCCAAAAAATAAATGAACTTGGTCAGTGCAGATATATCATCTAAATGCATACATCAAATTCAATTTAAAAGCCTAAATCACTTCAGTGATAAGCCTTAAGATATAAGCCCACTTAAGATCACTTAAGTTAAGATGACTTAAGATAAGGTCACTGTAAGACAAGATCACTTATGATGAGATCATTTAAAACCAGATCACTTAAGATAAGATCACTTCAGATATAAGCATTTGCAGATCGAGGATATTGGCTGCGAGAGCAATCGTTAATGGGACATTTGTCTAGACGGCAACTGTTTACCAACCGAATAAAACATGATGTCTGCGAAACCATCTGTTCACAGAGGTCAATTCTCGTGATTTGAAGCTTCATTTTTCTATTTTCATTATATGATGCTCGATTTGGATGAAATACGTGTCGTATTTGAATAAATAAAACTAGATCAAAGTGAAGTCAAAGCGTCCAAATTTATTATTTTAATTTTGCAGTAAAAATTAAAAAAAATCTGTTAGGAAAATATTTTTGAAGTAAATTATACGGAAAAAATATCAAATAAATAATTAACACGAGCAGCTCTTCAAACCAATGACAGAATTCACTAAGCAGTAAGCTTCATGATGTGTCAATTGAGGTTCGCGATGTTAGTTCTCAGCTAAAACCTGAAACTTTACCAAAATCATTGCTGATAAACTAGTCTCGAACGAATGCCTGACACATTTCCACTTTTGACGCTTCTCTCATTCCATATTTTGAGATACAAGAACGTGCCGCCGGGCCCGCACCTGAACGTGAACAGTCAGGGCGAGATTGAGCTAAACATCCCACGCATGATAGTGATAGTCCTTCATCGTAACCTGCATCAATGTCTGATGTTTTTAAAAATGTGGAATTTGGGAGTTGTGGAACGATTTTGTAAAAAAGTACGTGGCTAAATGTCTGGAACATGAACAAAATGTCACCTGTTCAAAAATATAAATTGCTACTCATGTTGTTATCTTCTTGGCGAGAATTAGGAATTGCTTCCAACTTTGGCTTCGGTCGGTAAGATAAGCTAAATTCATTAAAAAAATTCCATTCAGCATTCTTATTTTTGGTGTCGACAAATTTTCTTGCTAAACAAACTCTTCTTAATATAACTGCATCTTAATATAAAAATAAGAAGTGGACGTTTGCTGAAGCGAAAATGACTTCAGTAGGCCACTTTCACTGATATTTCAGATTATTGACAACTGTTTCCCCTGAAAATTTCTCACTAAACTCTTCGAGTTTTGGTACATCAAAAGTTGAATTTCTACGAGAATCGCAAATAAATATATCTTGAAAAACAAATATTAGCATAGGATTAAATAGCGTGGGAAAAAAGGTAAATACCCCTCCCCTAATCTCATTCCATCCATAGTTCATCCAAGCTTTTGTAGCCTAACGGTCTGGGATTGCTGCAGTGTTTGTCTGTCCGCAACGAGATAAGCCTATGGAACATTCTTGGAACAGTAATTGGAGATTTTTCAATGAAGTCGATCCAACCCAACCGTCTGCTAGAGAATACCACATGTCTCCAAATAAAGCCGCATTTCGATTGCTCTGGGAAATACGTTTCAGTTGTCACTCTTTGGGAACGCGTGTGATGGTATTGACGAAATACAGTAAGTTTATGGTCCAAAAATACATCGCTCAATATCATTATTCAACTTGAACTTAAAAAATAAAATAAATATCTCTAAAAGTAGGATTTCAGCTTACACAGTTTTGCTGCTAGATAAGTCCACCTCTGGTGAAACAATATTTGTTTTTGACTATATAATAAAGTCGAAGCTGTTTTTGTTACCAAAAAAGTGTGGGAATTAGAGTATGGTAACATTTTAATTGCTCTCGGTTTTTAGTTTGAAGTTTTATAAAACCATCCAATTTATTTAACTCCAACTTCCCCCATAATATCATTTACAAATATCTTGAATTTATCCAGCTTTTGAAAAAGAAAAAAAAACATATCATGGGATAAGTCTAGCTCAATCTAACATCTAATGTTTAAGGAATAACAATTTTTGAAAAATATTCTTCAGTTTTACTAATATGGCAAGTCGAGTATTCCTTCGCAAGAAATATATAGCATAAAATTATCAGTTTCGTCAGTTTCTCATTTCAAATAAGATCGATGGATGCTTAAATTCTTCACTTCGGACACACATGCGCGAAGCTTGTTGATATATAGGGACATCTCGGTGAGGTAATTTGACACAGCGAACGTTCAGTTTAGTCGAAGGTGTAAGAGTTGAGTTATATCTTATTCTAGAACATGAATGCACTGCTTTTAATAGCCGGTAAAATTGGGATATTTATTCTACGAGGACAGTAATTGTCCGAGTGTCACTAATCAGAAGTTAATTGCTGTGGGTTATGATTTTTCTGCAGATTTTCTCTATTGGGTCTCCTACCACCGTCGAATAATCATTTAGTTTTGCCAACTAATTTCGCATGGGAGATTTCAATCGAAAGTATTAGTGACTCATAAGCCACTCGGACGTGTGCCTAAGAACAGTTTCTTGAAGTCTAGTTCACTTAATGTTGTGAGGGGACTCGTGTCAAGTGTTCACAATAATATCTCGCTCTTTTCAGGAACGCATATGGAATATTTCAATGTAATCGAAATGATCGGGTAGTCCGTACAAATAGGGCACACAAATTGAATTAAGATTACCTTGTAGACTCATCTGGGCGGTGATAGTGAAGTGATGTCACATTGTGAGGTTTCTCAAGGGTACAAATAAATAATAATTGTGTCGAAAAAGTCAGGTAGCGAAGCTGCAAGCAATGCGCCAGCTTGGGTGGTGGACGCTTGTTTCGCCATGGACTCTACTTCATAACTTGTATAGTTTTTTGGTCTGTTGGACCTTCAGGTTTACACAGCAACAAAACTTTCGGTGATTTTTAATCCCTAGTCTACGTAAGTTCAATTCAAAACCCTCAGGCGGGACAATTATGGCAAACGTGAAAACTACTCTCCAAGAGGAAAATGTGAGGTCCAGAGGCGAAGGTGATGTTGGGCTTTTTTGTAGCTATGCAAAATTGTTTGTATTATTATACAAATTCTTTTTTCATTCTTTGCCGGTATCTTTTCCATATCGATTGCTTTTCTCTAAATTTTAACATATATCATTAGCTTTTTGACATCATCTTTCGTATGGGAACGATGTGAGAATACATTTTATGTATAAATTCTCTGGTCCCTTCATTCTCTTCTCTTCTTATATCGGGACGACCTATGTTGTGTATAGGCAGGCTTTAACCTAACTCATAATTTAACCTCATTGAACTCAGTATTTCTACCCTCAAGTAATAGAAAAAATTCCTCGCTGACTTGGTTTACTTTCTCCATTGACTATTTTAACCTTCACGCTATTCGTTACAGCTGCAACTTCCTGAAAGCAAAACGGCGCTGCATGAAAGCGGGCACTCACGCCACCGCTGCCAGTGACGTCGCAGACTTTCTTCACCAATCAGGACAGTTCAACTACGGGGAGCAGTCCGACTGCGAAGAGTTTCTAATTTTTTATTTGAACTCCATCAGCAACGAAGTGAGTGAAACTTGCTGTTGCTGCTACGTGGGATTAATACCTCACGAACCGATATAGGTGCCCAAGTAGAAAATTGAACCTGATTTCCATGGTTAAAAATTAGCGCTTTTTTGCACGCTCAGAGTTTCGCTCATATCGCATAATATAAACTAAACTAAGCTAGATCCTTAATATATTAATATATTCATTTTGTGCATTTCAGATGAGGTTCATCGGGGAGCAAGACATTGTAAATCAGATCTTTGGTGGCATCACCAAAGTCAGAATTAACGACAGCGATGAAGGTCCACGGTGCGTCAGAGAGCCTTTTTTATATTTATCTTTCCCGGTCGACGGATTATCCGTCTCCGAAATGTTAGAGAGGATGTGCCTGCCTCAGCAGCTCGAAAGGGGGTGAACATCTCAAACCAGTTTAGTTTGTCTCCCTGAATATTTGTTACTCACCCTTAAAGTTTACAGCTTCTCCACAGGCGGAGAGTTACAAAAAATGTACAAGCCTATTGATGTTGAAGAACATTTAGTAATTCCAAATGGTGAGTAATTCAGTCTATTTTTCCAATAATCCGTGAGACTAATTAGACTTGATGAGTACCCAGCGATAGCTACATCCTAAATGTATTGAAATGAATGAAATGATGAATTTTAGCACCTTATGGTCGCGTAGCATTAGAATGTTGATCTAAGTCATTTCTTTGTAAATACAAAATATTGTTTTACAGATCACATTACGCAGCCTTTCTTACTGTTTTTGAAATGCTCCTTTTTTTTGATATAATAAAAAATAGTTCTTACGTACATACAATCCTGAAGTCTAAGTCAAAACTAATTCTAAATTTGTGTTCATGATGACAAAATTTTGCTGTAAAATTTTCAGTCCACTTCAAATGGAAGCAATATTCAATTCAATATTAAAAATAGAAACTTAAATAGTAAGCCTTTCTGTGCAGCGGCTGTGAGCAGCAGCACAACCTGCCCACCTGCCCACTACGACCTGCTGAGCTTGGTGTGCCACAGCGGCCACACCGCCGAGTCCGGCCACTACACCGCCGGCGTCAGAGACTCCCAAGGAAACTCGCTTCACTGCGACGATCACGTCGTCTCGCACTCGTCGCTTCAGCAAATTTTGAGCGCACGGGAATTCACTATGCCCTACTGTTTGTTCTACAAACGCTCATAGTTATCCCATCATTACACCGCGGTATAGGTTCAGTTGTTAAAGTTGTTGCGAATAGATAGCAATATTATCGTGATTAGATGTTGTTATTTAAATCAATGAAGGCTATCCGGAGTCAGATTAAAAGGCATGGTCTGGATGACTTTAGCAGTTCAAGCGTACACTAGTATGTTTTCATACATGAACTTGAAACATAAAAGCATAGACATTTCTCAGCCTCACACAGAGGTGTTGCTTTCACTGAAATATGCTTTTCGAAATTGAGTGAACTCAAGTTCGTATTATGTAATTTTTATTTATAGTAGTCTTTGACGAAACAATTACCTAAACTTCAAAGCAATTCCACCATTTTCAGACACAAAAAGATATGAATGAATGTGCACACTTAATTGTGTTTAACATTGATGAATATTTTTAGAAGAATATCACACCAGTGTGGCAAACTACTCATCTGACCTTCAATGGGTTTTAGGGGATCGTTAGATTGTTCTCGCTTACCCAATCCAGGGAAGGCTGAAGATCTAAATGCGCCTAATTTAACTAAGTAGTTTGTTTTGTTTCAAATTTGTTATTTTCTTAACTTCTTCAATGTCCCAAACTCATCAAGAACGTATCAGCTCTTTTTTGAATAAACATTTTTAAAATCATTCTCATTTTTCTTAATAAAACCTTGGTTTTTATTAAATCACTACCTTTAATTGTTAGGCTAACATTTCTAGTTTTCTCTTTTCCAAAAATGTCTGGCGAGAAAAGATTATTTAAACACCAACTTCACAAGCGTCTCATCCATCTTCAACCAATGTCCCAGCCTGGCAATCCAAAACCTTAACCATTCATTGTATGGCGGTTATTATAGGGAAATCTGTTGTTATTTTCCCTGATTTTTTGTAGATGATTTTGCTCACTCGCAAAATGAAAAATTGCGCAATTATGTTATTCATTTGAAACCAATAAGGCTTGATGGCACGTCTTGCAGCCATTGAAGGCTGGTAAACGAGGTGGAGAACTTTGCCCTGCGCCGTGTCCTGTCACCATATACCTCACTCTGTATACTGGATACATACACGCGATCTGTCAACATCATGAAAATTTATCAAGTGACAACTCACCGATGAGATATTGATTTTAGGAACAGTATTTTTCCAGCCATTCCCTGATAATGATAACCAAAAGAAAATTGTTTGAGATGAATATAGGGAGTTCTTGACCAGGTGTTAGAGGTAAAAAACGGTGTACAATATTCTCAGTCAAAACCATCTCGAACACACGGAAGTTCCTCACGTGAACATCGCCACTCCACAAGATTGGCTCCCAGTTAATCCCGGTTAACTTGTTCGATGAGTCGTGAAGCAGCATTAACTATCTTACACTGACTGCTGGATCCGCAATTATGTTAGTGAGATCTCAAAAGCCGTCTAGAGGTCACTGGGAGTGTCAATTGGATGGCTTCAAATATGATGACGCCAACATTTTGACCAGGAAATTTTAAGTTTACTCACGAGAAAAACTTGTTAAATAACTAAATCCAAATTTACAAAAACTAAAAAACGTTACCATTGTAAGTTGAGCGCGTGATATTTTAGGTTGAGAGAGCCCCTGATTTCATCAAATGCTTCTCAAAAATTTTAGAGGGTGAAGATTACGAAGTATCATTGCAACTGACGAGTGACTTCTCAGAAACTTCACAAACTGTCACATGATTAAAATATGTGACATTTTCGAACGGTATAACTGTAACTTGATGGAAAGTTGATGGGAAGAGAAGACGCTCCTTACGAAGTGTTGCACAGCCACTACCATAGTTCTATGTAATACAACATCAGGTGTATTCGTCACTTTACTAGTGGAGACGACCCGTCAAAAAAAACGGGATTCGATATTTTCTTTAGACATATTTTCTAAATGTGGAGGACAAACAAATAAAACCATCCTAATAGCACAAGCGATTAAAATATTCTTGTCCTTGAAATTATGCTATCCTATGGAGACAAACATAAGTGCAATGGTCGTAGTTTAAAGCAAACATAAGTGCAATGGTCGTAGTTTAAAGCAAACATAAGTGCAATGGTCGTAGTTTAAAGGCTTTTGATCTAAAGTGGATCCCTGCCATTGTATTTCTACATGCCAACAAGGTGAACTGCATCATTACATGCACTAGTGCACACCGCCCGTCTAAAATGACGGGATTCGATGGTTTGCTTCAATTACCCTTGCAGATGTGGATGACGGACAAAGATATCCTACTAATGGCACCCGAGATTAAAATATTCCTGTACTCGTGCACTGGTGAAACTCGCATCTCAGATAAGGTCAATAAGCATCCTTATGAGCTCCACAGAGACATGGAAAAAGCGGACACCAAATAAATTTCAAAATAAATCAACACACCAAGGGTATTATCAGGTAAGATTGTTGCGACTTATCACATCATATTCAGTAACAATGACACGTCAGCCGAACTGACGACCATTCACAGTAGTCGAGGTAAACAAACAGAATTACTGATCAGTAACATGAAGCTATTTGTCCGCACACACACGCAGGAGAACATGAGGATTAGCGTGTACTTCTATAAGGTGTTATGCTTGTTACATAATAAGCATAAAAATTACCCAAACACAAAATAAGGGAATGAAGTATGTACAATCAACAAAACTGATATTCGTAACATCGCCAGAAAATATCGCACAGCACAAACGTACGTGAACAACAGAACATACATTTACGCTCACAGACATCTCTGTCTGCCGCATTCAGCTTCTTAGAAGACATCGTTCATAAGATCAAATTCCTCCAGTACTGTAGATTACTAAATACATTACGAACTGAACACACACGCGTTCTGCACCTACTGCACACACTTCTGCCAGTAAATCCTCAAACATCAAACACACCGAAATTAGAATTGAAATGCAGCGTAGACGCTTTGCCAGAGTTCGGTGGCTCTGGGTGCGTTGATATAACGGAGGAAGCAACTCTTACGCGCTCATGTAAACCTGTTTCCTCAAACAACGAGCCAACATCGATAGCTTATTTCTAGCGAAAATTATGGAAATGAAATTCCGGAGTTCAAGTAGAGGCACAGTACGTCAAGCTCTCGAGGTCTCGGCTACTTTTATGACAAAAAGACTTACAGACATTCACAGAGGTGCTCAGCGGAGACTGCATGGCGGAATGAGGCTGAGAAATGTCTAGTTGACAGTCGATACAAAATTACCTGATGCTCGTGCGCGTGAAGAACAGAGTGAATTGAGAATGGAGAGTTGAGCGATCGAGGTCTCGACCGTCCAATGTTAATTTGATTTGATCATAAGCTAGTTTCAGCCTCCCTAACTGCAACAAGGGAGCTCCAAAGAAAGGAAGGATGAAGGTATCATTTAGCATAGAGATGCAGAAACTCAGAATTTACGCACTAGTATGGTTCTAACACACGATGACCGGTGTGTAGTGTCAGAAAACAGAAAAATATTACTATACAAAATACACGTCAAGAATAAAGTCAAAGACGTAGAAAAACAAACAATGTACGAAAAAAGGTCTTTAAGCAAACGAAAAGCATATATACTTCAGCAAAAAGTTTTACCTAACGTTCAGTTCAGAACATCGCATTTTCCGCTTGAAACATCTAATTCTCAAAGTTACAATAGTAGTTCCCCCGTGAGGATATATCAAATATAAAAAAACAGTGGTCAAAGTCACAGTGATCGAAAGTTCAGAGGTTTACGATGAACTCCTTGTTAAATAACTCGTTCGAAGATGAGATTGATGGTAACATTGAAAGGGAACGAGATGGTTTTGAAGAAACCAAATGCCATGGTTTGATTTGAATACTACTGAATGAATATTAAGCATAAAATTTACTCGCTCAGGACCTATACTTACACACAAACCGAATATGAGACGACTAAAATGTCTAGTATTAGAAATGAGTTTGGAGTTTTTATTTAACAATCAAATTTTGTATTCAGTTACCTTTTGATTCGGAGTTTGAATTTAAACGTATAAGAAAACTCGTGCAACGGATGACGTGTGTTCTGAGAGCACGTAATGTCGAGTTAGGAGGATGGAAACTATTTTTTGCAGACTGGAGACTGACATCAAAACTAGCTCCGACATTGCAGGCCTAATAATAACATTGTTCACCACAACTTCCGTTTGTGCCATCCAATCCGGCCAAATTTCCGGGTCTAGGACCCCCGCTCGTGTCAGGCGTCGCGCGGAGGACCACACAAAATCCGCGCGTAAATTTGGACGCGGTAACAGAACCGATATTGATGCCAGATGGCGCACTGCACGGCTATACGTCATGTCAGATTTTGATTAGGCTAGATTTGGGTCCGTTAGGTTAAGTATTAAATTAGAGTATATTTGATCTATAATGCTCATTAAAAAAAATAAGTTAGCAATCAAAATGATTATTTTCGAGGTGAACGTGTAAGTCTTTCTGTGAATCCAAATTGAGATTCATTGACTAAGCTTAGAACAGGTAAGGTCATCATAGTTCTGAGACTGTAATTTGATTAGACGAGCGAGTTTGAGCCTGCCTAA
This sequence comes from Morinoia aosen, assembly GCA_030386875.1. Classification (NCBI taxonomy): domain Eukaryota; kingdom Metazoa; phylum Arthropoda; class Malacostraca; order Amphipoda; family Talitridae; genus Morinoia; species Morinoia aosen. Next base: position 2,752,848 of record CM059558.1, on the reverse strand, counting down.
CCACAACGAACGTGTTAGGAAAGAAGCGGAGAAGCACCATTTAGTTCAGAGTTCAACATACGAGGAATCTGTGCACAAAATATGTTCTTAAAAAAGATCTGAGCATGACAGATAGTGTATTTATGAAACAAGATAAAGGTTGAAGATGAAAGTATGAGATACAAAGAAATAGGACAATAAGCCGAGAAGAAAAGTCCAGGAAAACAAAAACTCTGGTTGGTAGCAGCAGCACGATGGTCTATACAAACAACAGCGCGGGGTGTCACATCTTCCCTTTGGAAGAACTAATGCCACACACTCAGCAGCGGCCGCCTTGAGGGATAACTTGAGTGGATCACAGCAACACCGAGTGGTTGTTCAAGTCGCTATCCTTATACGACGCGTTCGGTGGGAGAGGGACAAAGTTTGAATTTGAAGATTTTTGTACAAAACGCGTAGAATATCAAGGTATCTGATCGCCAGTTATCATTACCCAATTCCAAATATTTATGAGAAAATATGTGGTTTTATACTGCATAAAAGTATGTTCAAATGTGACTACTAAATACAATAATTGTTTTTTTTAAATTCTACACCAATTATGTTCCATTTGGTTTTGATTTTTTATGACTCGCAAATCAACGTGCACTAACATCATTGTTGTTTATTGAATTCTAACATCTCAAAAATTTAATTTTGGAAGCACCCATCTAATATGACCGGAAGAAAGTAAACGATTATGGGCAAGTGGAAAAAAGAAACAGATATTGTACTACGATAATTTAATTTAAATAAATTAAATAAACCACATTTAAAGGCTCAAAGTTCTGCTGATTGCAAGTAAGTATCTTTACGCCCCAACTCTTTACCTCCTGTCGTGGAAAAAGTACAAAATGGCGCTTACGTCGTGCTTCCACCGAACGCGTCATATACTGTGTTGTGATGAAAGAAAAGCTCACAATTATTATTCTCTTTCCAGGAGATCTTTTCTATAGAGCTTTTGCCGACTGATTTTGTGCTTGGTTGATAACAAGTAGGCTTCTCTTTGCTCAACACGTTAGAAGCGTATCATGCCCCGTGTGTACCACTAAGTAAACGTTTTGGTATAAACGATCAGCATTTTATTCAATATAATACAATTTCAAAATGAATTTTAGCGTACGAGTGGCAACATTACTGGGCAAAATATATTTTCGTTGTTTTTTAAGCAGACTAGAAATGTATCCGAGGAGTAATAATGTTTTACAATTCTGGCACACACAACCATATGAACCTAACCAACTGCAGCGACCGCGCGAACGTAGGCAACAAGTTGAGGAACAATACAAGCAGCGCAAGAGGCGTGTAGATTCAGCTAACATCTTTTCTAGCGAGAGAATGGGAATTATTCAACATTACAAAAGATTAGAATTTCATAATGTGTAGCGCATTAAGAAACACTGGTGTTTTACGAGGCGTAGTGCATGGTGATTTATTCTACATTGCCAATTAGCAGAATTCGTTTGCTTATACATAGTACATCCTGGCGTCGGTTTCTGCACCGCTAGCTGCGTTCATCAGGTGTGCTTGCGTACGTGGTGCCTCTTCAAGAAACTATTAAGCGTAGTAGTATAGTCACAAAGCTCACATTTCAGTAGCTTTCCTAATTTATGCTTGCCAGCTTGACGTACTTTCATGCTAACAGCATAACAAGTGGAGTAGTCATGCAGCTCACATTTCAGTCGCTTTCCTAATTTCAGTAGCTTACCACTCATTCTCAGTCGAACTTCTAATTCTCCTGTTTACAATCCAAACAACAGGGGAGACAGAGTACAGCCCTGTCTCACTCCTCTAAACACTTCTCACTTGCCCTGTTTCCTAATTTCCTAACCTGTAGATAGCGCTTGTGTTCTTATATAGACTTAGTACAACATTTACTATATATCTGCTGAATCCAACTTTTCTCAAAATTTCAGACAGCTTAACCCTATCCACTCTGTCACACGCATTTTCAATATTCAGGAATGCTAAATATACCTTCTTGTCATCTTTCCTCATTCGCTCAATTATTTCACTCACTACAAACAGATTATCCTCCCCACGTGTATCTTGCCAAAAACCATTCTGTTCTTCACCTAGGAATTTTAATTCCTAAACTAAATTTTTCATTCTCTCATTCAAAATACCACAAAAGATCTTTCATACAGTGTCAGCCAGTGCAATTGGTCTGTAATTTTTAAGTTCTTTCATACTCTTATGTCCACTCTTATGCAACAGAACTACATTACACTTGTTCCAGTCATCCGGTACTCTTTCAATCTTCAATATCTCATCAAATACACATTCAACATATTGACTCCATTCTCTCCTCCACATTTATAGAACTCATATGGGATCTAATCAGGGCCACATGCCTTTCCATTTTTACTTTCTTCAAAAAACTTACAATCTTTTCACAAGTGATTTCGTCTTCCATTTGCAGTTCACGTTCATCAATCAGAAAATTCACGGGTTCATCATCTGTAACCTACTCATTCATTCCACCAATGTCCTCCCAGTATTCTTCAACTGCTTCCACCATTTGTATCCTATCTTGCACAGTGCAACCATTGACTACTAATTCATCAACTTGAACTTCAGAACCTCAATCATAACCTTCTATAAACTTATATCAATCTTTCATTCCATCTGGACCTTTCTTTCTTAGATTTTCAACTTGGTGTCTCCCCTCTTTATCTCTAGCCTCATTAATGATTCTCCTTACTTTCTTCTACTGGTCCTTGTACTCATTCCATGCACTCTGCCATTCATCCTCAGTAATTCTGTTTCTTTCATACATTTTCCTCATACTGCGTTGTTTCTTTTTTAAAGTCTTTCTTCTGATTCGTTCTTCCTTTAACTCACTTGTAAACCACCTGGCATTCTCTGTCCCTTTCCTACATTTTATTCTACCAATCTTCTTCTCTGCCAGAACATACAAGGTTCTTGCAATCTCACCATTTAGGTCATTTACATTTCCACACCTGTTCCAGTTATACCTACTCAATTCATTCTTAAATTCTTCCCGGTTTTCCACTTTTATCTGCCAACTTTCTTTCACACTACTGACCTTCTGCATTGACTCCTTTCCACCCCAGTTATTATCTAGCACAAGCATTTTATGGTCACTTTCAATATCAAAATCATCTTCATCTACAAACATTTCTTTGACACACTCTCTTGCTCTACTATTCACCATCATATTGTCAATTGCAGTTTTCCATTCCCTGCTTCGCCATGTATGCAAGCCATTTCCTATTTTAACATTCAGGTTTTCAAGTTCATTTTCATCGCAAAAATTTATCAATTTTTAACCATTTGCATTCACCGGCTCACCGAGTATACCAACATGGCTATTCATGTCACCCATTACACTCAGAGGGCACCTGTAGTGTTCTCGTACAATCCTTGTTAATATTTCATACTTTTTTACATTTTCTTGATGAGCTAAAATCCCACCAGATGTCATATAACATACAATCACAACAATACATTCACTGGCATGCATTCTTTCACACTTAATTGCTAACAAATCTTCACTTTCAGGTTCATTTCCAACAGGAAGTTCCTCTAATTTCCAATTTAGAGCATTCTTTATAATCAGACCAAATCCACCACCTCTTTTTTGCCAACTTACACGACCTTTTCCTATCATATGATACCTATTCTTCTTACATGTTAAACTGACTCTATTACGCATTTAGGTCTTTGCTACACCAACACAATCTAATTTTCCATTCTCAAATTCTGCTACAAGGTCATCCAACTTTCTTGCATTCCATCCACGCACATTCATACTTCCAAACCTTACAACACAATGGACAAATCAAGACATTCTTCACTTATGCTCTGACAGATTTTCATTCATCCTGTTCCATCTTCCATCATGATATGAGTAGCCCTGATCTACTGGACATACCTTCTGGAGAGTTTGATCTCACCTTCTTTTGTAAGATGGACTCCATCTCCAAGAAAACATCCATCCTGGATCACGCTATCCATGTGTAGGAAGCTGGAACCCAGCTCACGCTTTCTCACACTCTCAGCTCTCATACTCATAATCCTTTCATGCACCTCCCTGTTAACCTCCTTTCGCACCCTTTCATACTCATCATCATTACAAGCAGGCCTTCTGAGAAGACTTGTTACAGCCACTCTAACATTCTTCTTTCGTGCACTTTCGATCACTTTCAGAATTGCATTCACCGTACGTTCTCTCCCACATTCAAGCAATCCATTGCCACCTCCTTGCAGTACAAACATACCTTCGTTCATTCTATCTATCACTCTCTCAGCATGCCTACAAATCTCCTACACTCCTTTCCCTCTGATGCTCGTACATCCGCTTCTGCCACTCATCTTGATAAACCTATCCACATTTTTAACCATACTGTCTCCACATACTCTAATCATTGGTCTCACTCTCCCTTCCATTCTATCCTTACGTTCACTTCTTCCACTCATATCACTCTTTCCAGCCATCTCCTTTCATTCACTTCCACTACAAGCGCCTGCACCTCATGTGGCACATAGTGGGCTGCTCATTCACCCTGTTTCCATTCGTACTTCTTTCATCATGCTCATTCATCTTTCTACTCGCATCTGTCACATTTTCACCATCATTTACTGCATTCACACTCCTTCCACCATCATTTGCCTCATCATCCATTGCATTTGCACTCCTTGTACCATCATTTGCATTGTCATTTGCTGCATTTGCACTCCTTGCATCATTCTCATTCTTTCCTTCATTCAGCTTCCTTTCAGCCTTCATATCAGCCTCTAAAGCAACCATCAGAATTATCAATCCCTCGACCTCTTCTTTCCACTTCTTTCTCTCATCATACAAACATTTCCAGCATGTAAACACAAGATCACTCAACTTTCTCCGACTCATCTCTCTCAATCCTTTGCATGCATCTATATCTACCCACTCTTTACAAGTCATGCACTGAATTTCCTCATCCATTCCACTTGCACCTCCCTTCCTACGATCAGTCCTATTTCTTGCCATTCTCAAACACAGACTTCTATCTCAGCACAAATTTTACAGGCAGAAGAAGTCTTTACTCATCGAATCTACTAAAAATCAAGTTATCAAACAACGAGAAACCAAAACGTTGCCTACCATACTTTCACAGTCACTCTATGCAAAGTCATACACTATACTCCCTATATGCAAATAAAGCCTACCAGTCAAAACACCTTAGTCAAAAATTGCAAGTCACGACACCAATGCTAAGTCTCAACTCCCAAGCAACACAAGAACTACTCTCACGAGCACTCCATACAAAATCACATACTATACTCACGTGAAAATACATACTATACCAGTTTTTCAGCAACTTCACTTTAATTCACCACAATTTTTGTCAGAGGATCAGAAGCACACGTGCACACACCAAGCAAACCGGAAGGCTCCACATCAACGGTTCAGGCTCCCTCCCGCTACATTTCCGCATCACTGCCAACAGCGTCTCGCTCGTCGCGCTCTTCTTGGGACTCATCAGTCGACTCGCGATCTGCCGCCGGCTCAGCGGGCGCCTTGTTTAATTAAGGCGTCAACTACAACTCCCTCTGGCAGCGCAAAGGGAGTTGCACCGCAACCGCCCCCTCCACCGAAGACCATTGCTTCGGTCTTCGCGGCACCAGTGACACCACCATGGTTCTCAGGAACCCTGCCCCACTCACCACCAAACCGACGTTACCTAACGTCGCGCACATGCCTAGGCATTCCGTCTATGCACACTACGTGCTTAGACACGACGCTGGTGACCTCACCTGACGTCCACTGCTTCGTGCACGAAGGCAGTGGGGGTTTCACCCGCACCTCATCACCAACAGCAAAGCTGTTGTTCTCGCAGCCATTAATCACCCGAAGATTGACATCAAACGGCACTCGCCAGCGATACTTGAAAATACCGCTCGACGGGACCGAGCCAGCCTGTATTTACTTTCGAGGCGTCACATTGTCCCAAAATGTCCCAAAATGTGACCTCTTCAGGAGAGATGCCTCCCCGAGCGGCGATCCTCTTGATCATACGGTGATTTCTCTCAACGATCCCGTTGCCACTCGGGGCGTAGGCGGCACGGAATCGCAGAGAAATCCCCCACTCATCAGCGAACTGCTCAACAATCGCAATCGCTGATCGCAACGTCGTCGAATTGTCCAACAACAATTCGTCACACGGCCTTCGCTCAATTATGACCTCACGCAAATGGGCGACAATGCTCGCTGCTGACTCATTCAGCAACCGTCGCCAGATGGCAAACCGCGAGAGTCCACAGTCAACCATAGACAGGTAGAGCTTGTCACCATAATGGGTTAGGTCAACTGCCACCCAGCGCCAGCTCTCATCCACAGAAAGACCCCCTCGCCCCACGAGATTTTCCTCCCGCAGCGCGGGATCGTTCCGTTGACAGGCCTCGCATCCAGCCAGCTCACGCTTCACCTGCTCTCGTGACAGATCAATACGGATCTGACGAGCCAAGAAAAACGTCCGATCGAATACCCAAATGATGCAGCAGATGAGCTGCCCAAATGGCATCCTCGAGGCTCGCTCCAGTGGCAAGCACAACAGACACCTCTGCGACGGCTTCACCAGCGTCGCGGTAACTAAGCCACCTCTTAGGTACCCTGGTCATCTGATCGGCTTTGTTCTCGATCGTCGAAACGAAGCGAACAGACACGACCAGACCATGCTCAGCGATCGTCTCACTGATCACCCCAAAACGTCACTTTACGAGCATCTCCGGCGCGCCTTTCGTGCGAACACGATTGCGGCCTTCGACAGTGCTGTTCTTCCAGGTGACGACTGTCCGGGAATCACTGGCAACCGTGAGGGTTTTAAAAACCCACGCAATCGCCAGGTGGATACCCCGCGCAACCGCCGCCAACTCAGCCACATTGATATGAAGGTGGTCTGACTCTTTTCGGAGCCAAGACGCATCTTCAAAATGCGGCCATCGGCCTCTAGGGCCACACCGACTCCGAAGGAGCTGACATCAGCACACACGGTAGCCATACCATGCGGATCGACACCCCAAACGCCCTCAACAGGGTCTTCCCGACGAGCTCGCACCAACAGCTCCCCAGCCAACAAGCTGACAAAACTGTCAACCGAGTCGTCCCAAGAGCCGCTGCATCCCAGCCATTTCAAGAAACAGCAACATGGACGCAGCCACCCCGCCACGGGGTAATGGATGACCAATCGACAACACAAGGAAAACAGCCCTCTCTTCGATAAGCCGGAATTTACCGAACCGAACTCGGAGAGAGCAGTCCTCCTCGACATCCGAAGATGTCCATTGGAATCATTCCGTAAAAAAATTCCCAATAACCGGCCTCCATCCTGGCTCTCAGGTTCCTTCGTCACAAGTCCGTACCTCGCCAGATGCTCCCGGAGCTCCTGAGCGCTGAGAACGGACTCACAAACCACTAAATCATAGATATAGTGGTCTGTCCCTTGACAAACTCGGTCGTTCAACGACAAAACCTTGCCGAGAATCACCGTCATGATTCGATATGCACACGAGAGGCCGAAGCCTAATTGCGTCAAAGCGTAAGGTACACCCTTAATTAAACTTCACGATCTGGTATCGCCACAGATCCTCGGAAACGTTGATCTGCAGGTACGCAGACTTAAGGTCGACGACCTTAAGCTCGGCCCGCAGCTGTCACCATTTCCGAATCTTGTCGCCACACACAGCGACCATGTCATCACCCGTGTGACACTCGACAATGCCGTTAAACTCACGATAATCGATGACCGGACGGACTTTGTCCTTCGTTGGTGGCATGAAAGCCAGCAACGGAATGACGCTATGAATGGGGCCATGCCACCGCCTCAACCAACCCTTCGAGATTCAACTCTGAATCTCCGCGTCATAGCGCTCAAGCACGTGAGGCGCCCGAGTACATCCGTACTCCGCGATCCAAGTCTGCAACCCCTCGGGCAGCTTCTCGGACCACCGCCTACTGACAGTCCACCGACCGTCAGCGAACCTAGCAACGAAGTCAGGGTCGAAAATCTCGATCGGCGCTGGCGCACCTCTCGGACCCACCGACCCCGCCTCTGCTACCAGGCCGGCTCCCAGCTTGGCACAGGCGAATCCACTGCTGGATTCCCTACAGCATCCAGCTGACCAGGATCTCCCCAAGTCAACTGCATACTTCGAGTCAGGGCCTCTCCTGACGGTGACGCCCCCCCTGTGATTAATAACATCACTCCCTAGGAGACAGTCAACGCCAAGATTCCCCAACTCCGGCATGACGAGCGCAGTGACACCAAAACAATGCCCCTGCAACCCGACTAACAGTCGACAGTGCTTCCCCTCACAGGAAGTTCTGCCGTCCGCCGTTAGCAACGGCCGCCCCGCTCGGAGGCGTTGGCCCACCACCACCCGCGGACAAACCACCGTCCACTCGCTCCCGGAGTCCACCAGACACCACGAAGAATGCCCATTCAAAATGGCACGAACGACGGGCAAACGACTCCTAGTCGGAACACCAGTCCCTCTCCCTCGGAGAGAGGAGACCTCCGGTAAGCTCGGCTTACGCTGTTTCCATTGAAGAGGACGCGTCGCCCCGACTGGCGTCCTCCGCAGGGAAACCCGACCCACCAACCTTGGGCCCAGCTACCATCCTAGACGGAGCTACCGTGGGACATGCACAGGCAAAATGCCCGATCTCCCCGCACGCAAAGCATGCGGACTTCCTTTTGGCGGGAGCCTTCGCGGCTCCCCTGCAAGCAGGCGCTGCATTGCCTTGCTTCTGCGGGCACACCCTCACGCGGTGCGCCACGCCACAGCGGTAGCAAGCACCCTTGCCACCACTGCCCTGTGTCCCAGAAGCAGTAAGGTGTGCCCCCTGGCCTCGCCCGGCCACAGCCCTCTGTGCTGCCATTCTATCCCGCACTTTCGACACCACAGCGGCGAACGGCGCAGTATACGCGTCCTCATGTTCAACTGCCCACGTGTACAGAGTAGTGGTGAGACCTGCGTAAAATTTGAGCCTAAAGATCATATCTCCCTTGGTCAGTCCCACTCTCCCACCCAGACGCACCAAGTCATCCAGGTATACGTCCACCGACTCGCCAGCTCCAAGCCGACGCTCGGTGTACCGCCTATAAGCCTCCTGCAAAGGGAACACGAATTGTGCGGCTAGCGTAGACCTAACTACCTGCCACTGAGCAGCATCACCGACAGTCATGGAGCGAAAAACCCGCGCGGCATTGCCGTCAAGCATAAACCCAACGACGTCGGTCGGCGCCACGTGCTCCAGCTGGCTGAGCCTCTCCAGATTATCCGGCCAGTCAAGTGCATCGGTCGATCCTTAGCCGGTCAACTTAGGCAACTGCCTAGCTAACCGATCAAGGATCGGACCAAGCGCCTGAGTCAGGATGTTAGCCAACATGCTAACATCCACGAGCACTCTCGGTGTGCTCCCCGCCGGTGGCACTGGCAATCCCGTATCGCCAGCCCCGGCCGCCGCAGCCTTCTCAGCCGTCTCAGCTGCCTCAGTCGACGCAGCTTTCCCAGCCGCCGCCATCTTGCTAGCAACAAAGATGGCTACCACCGCTAAAGGCCTAGATAGCTTGTGGTCTTTAGCCGGAAACAAAGTCGCGAGTGCGACGGTAGCACGCCTACCAGCACTCGGACTCACCTTCCACGCAGTCGTCCTCGCTCGATGCCGGCCGGGCCACCAGGCACAACTGCTCAGAGGGTAACCGTCACCTCTACCGGAGCAAGATGTTCACTCCAATCAGTTGCCGGGTGCTCTCACCTCGAAACAACTGCGCAGCTTTCTCACTGCACTAAACTCTAGTTTCTCCGCAGAAACCAACTAGCTCAGTCACTGGCTCACGATACTGAGCAGCGGCGCAACGCAAGAATCGGGTACGAAGTTTACGTCTGCACTCCACAACTGTCAATGACGCAGTGCCGCCGTTCCCCCGCAGCCGCCAGGCAGCGGCGGCAAGATCTCCAGCTCTCGGTGGCGGAGTGCACACCATTACAGCGCCCTCTTGCGACGCAAAACATCACAACACCACACTGGCAAACATGGTAAAGGCCAGCTCTTCGAGTGGGAATTGTGTGACTATTCCTCTGCACTGAAGGGAAATATTGAACGACACTTAGCTGGCAAACAGGGTGAAGGTCAGCTGTTCAAGTGTGAATTATGTAACTATTCCTCTGCACAGAAGGGAAAATTTAAACAGCACTTAGCTAGCAAACTTGGTGAAGGTCAGCTGTTCAAGTGTGAATCATGAGAATATTTCTCCACTCGTGAAGATTATTTTAAACAACACCTAGCCAGGAAACATGGGCAAGGTCAGCTGTCCAAGTGTCATGTATGAGAATGTTTCTCACCTCATAAGGGTTATCATAAGCTACAACTAGCCAGTAAACATGGTGAAAGTAAGCAGTTCTAATGTGAGGTTTGTGACTATTCCTCTGCTAAAAAGAGTTATGTTAAAGTACACCGAGCTTGCAAACATGGTGAAGGTAAGCCCTTCAAATGTGAGTTTTGTGACTCTTCCTCTGCTTAAAAGTTATGTTACAGTACACCGAGCTTGCAAACAGGGTGAAGATGAGCTGTTCAAATGTTAATTATGTGACTATTCTTCTGCTCGTTAGGATAGCGTTTGACAACGAGCTAGCAAACATGGTCGCGCCAATTCATTTCCTTTCTAATTGTAAAATGCACATCTATGGACTACTCAAATGTCTTATTATATCACCTCACTTCTGATATGGTATAATACTCATCGGTTCCGTGTGGCCACTGATCTTTGATTTTCTCCCTCAGGAGATCGCAACTTTTGTGTCCGTGGGAATTAGCGCTCATGAGGAGAATATGTGAGGGTTTGAATCGTGAAGAGGCCTTGTTTTAGTAAAAATGAAATGTTTTTGTTATGTCAAGGTCCTTTTCTGGTTAACTGTACTCCTATTGTCCAGCATTCGTTACGCCTTCACCTTTATCTTGTTTCAAAAGGGTTTTTACGCAAATTGCTGTTTCTATAAACCATGTTCATAAACCATGCATTCCCCTACATCATCACTGAATGATGTCATCCTCTTTCCTCTCTTAGAACCGCTTTTTATAATTAAACAAGCCCAAAATAACTTATAAGAAGTAATGTAACGCCTATTTAGCGTTGTTGTCTGTAAAATTTTATTTCCTGCGTTCTTCGTTTTGCGTACTATTCTGCGCAACTTTCAGGAATTTTTAATGTCTCTTTTTTGAATGAAATGAGAACTTATCTTCAGCTGCTGCGTTGCTTTTGAGTTTAATGCATGAAAATCAGGAATTCGCATACTGTTTCGTACTGTTTATGTCGCATCGGTGTGACATTTGTCTTACACTGCGGATTCTTTTCTTCGTTTATATTTTTTTGGGTCTGTATGAAAATGTACATATCTGGCTATCTTCTCCAATGTTTTATATCATAGCAACAGTGTTCTGACGAATTATAATCCCAAATCCGACTATGGAAATTAGATGGCAGAAAATGTAAGGTTTCTGAGTTTTGAGTTAAGTGAGTCTTCTTTTCCATGAAATGAAATTATTTGTTAGGAGAATTTTTTCGGTTTATTGGTGTCCTGGTTTTCCGTACCTCCGAATTACTTTTACAAATTTTATCTTATTTCAACCTTTTTTCGTAAATTACTGTTTCTATGCGCTGGGGTTCCTGGTCAGGAACACTCCTAGTGTATAGAATTTGTGTTTTTCAACTCCATCCGTAATGGTGCCTTCATTCATGTTCTATTTGAACGTTTTTTCCTTGGTACGAAGACGACATATATATGAATTTTATCATATATTCTTCAATAGAATGACAATTTGGTTGCATTTCTGCGTATATCTTTAATTAGACATGTGCGTTTTGCCATTTTTCGTATTTTTATAGCATCTACATATATTCTACTTTTTGAAAATCATAGAGGACGGTGTTTTGGTCTATTTGGTAATGGGTTTCGTGGATTTTCGTTTATCCAAACAGAAAGCAAACACTTTTATTGCACAGATCGTAGGTGATTTGAACCTTTGTTTCAGACTTTAGAATACCTTTTATTTTAAAATTTAGTAGAAATTAATTTTATATTGAGTTCTGTATGAGCTTTGTGTTTCCAATGTATTGAGTTTTATGTTTCAAACTTTCATTTTTCTTCAATTTTTTTTGATGCTGAAATGTTGATGTTAGCCTTGTGCGACGGTCGCTCTTCCTCGTATGGGACGATTGGGAATTTTTCGTGCCAGCATTACTTTGTTATAAACGTGAAGACCAAATTTGTTGTATTGTAAATCACGTTTCCGTATTGAGTAGGTACGTTTTATTAACATGTATGCAAAAAAATTAGTTTCAGATTTCTAAAAGATCGACTCTTGTATTCGAGGCAAAATAGTTCATTTCCAGCCATTATACCTTCATCAAAATCATCCATCGCTGAGGCAGCCTGAGCTCTTGTGTGAATGTAAGAGGAGAATGTGCGGTCTTGCATTTATTAGTAGTACTGACGGTATTGATAAGCTTCCAGTTCTAGTGTGTAAAGGAAGAACTCCGAGGGAATCAATTTATATTTATAACATGTCAATCAAGCATTCAACCCCTAGCGCTACCAATGTCTAGTTCATACGATTCGTCTTGTAATTTGAGCCGTTCAAGTTTAACATTATTCAAAATTGAAATTGGTTGTAATGAATTCCATGCAGCAACTTCTTTGGAATTGAACTATGTAAACTGTCGAACTGTTACTGTATCAACGTAAAAATATTTCCTTGTCGTTTTGCGAGTAGAACATTTTACATTTCGGTGTGTTTTCTGATTTTTAGCTGAGGAAATGTACTTTTATTGCTATGTCCTCCGTAAATTAATTAATGTTCTACATATGAAAATAAGTGTTGCAGTTTCTCCTTAAATTAGATATAAGGCTGTTTGTATTAAAAATTTTTTAAAAATCAGTGTGTTAAATTCATTGTATCAACTTTTAGGAACTCCACCGTTTTATGTTTTTTATTAAAGAATCAAGAATTTTTTATAAATCAGTGTGTCGAATTGATTGTATCAACTTATCGAACTCCACCGTTTTTGGTTTTTTATCAAAGAATCAGGGGTATGGTAGCAGGGAAGTATTTTTTATATTTCGAAAGGTACTGTTATCATGTCCAACTGCTTCTGTATTTTTTACCGATTATATAATTTTCAGATCTATAACACTGACCAGCCTTGGACTTCAGTTCAATTAGTCTTCACTCGGTCAAATATGCGCAAATGAATTTGGGGGACAATGACTGCATTAGGTTAGAGTGTAAGTTAGATTGTAATCATTCAAGTTAGAATGTAGCGCAAAAATAATTTTAAAGAGTGTTGATAGTTTTTAAACTTCTCTTTATTAAAAATGAATATTTATGGGCTACTCAAATACCTTAAATACCACCTTAAATGTAAGTGAATATTTTCATGCACAATATCGCCTCTCGCATGCAAATAAACTGAGTAGCTCCAAAAAAGTTCGCTTTTAAACAGCAAGTACGCTGCAAATTTCCTGGTTTTAAATACAATTAAACCTGATGTGGATTCTGAGACAAAAATTTCCAGCGAATTGACGTCAGTTCATGATCAAGGATGAGTTACGAGAAGCTCCTAGAGACATAATAAAATACTTCAGTGTAATCTTAACATAACCGAATTCTATGCATCTACAAGTTATTTATGTCATCCAGAAGAAAGAATGCATGTATCGTGCTAATGTCGTATATGTGTTCATTATGATTAAAATAGTAGAACGTTCGGTAGTTTTTGTGATTATTTCGATGCTTAATTTGTATGTCAATAGACAAGTAAAGAATTGAAGTAATTATTTCACGGGTTGGATGCGTTTCATTAACCTTCGATAATAGCTCGACACGCGTAACTTCGAGTTGTTCAGAACGAATGCCAATATTCATCACAGCTTACCATATGATAGCATATCTTTTCCTAGTTTGCGCAAACAAAAAGGGGCATCATTCCGTGATACTTTCATGAATTTAAATTTCTAAACACATCGATAAAGTATTTAGGCATCTCAACAGCATGTCAAACATCGGACAAATGGTTGAGAGAACGACTGAACATGTTCCCTGTGGTGAGTCATTGTAAGTTTGATAAGTCATATAAATGCAGATAAAATATACAATTCTTCACAAGCACTTTGGTGAACAAACTTTCACAAAAGGTTGGGACCTTTCTACTCAGTGACCCTGTGGTCAGAAATGTTGATTTTGTAGTCGCCAGGATATGAAATTGAAATACTTGGAAGGAAAATCGAACTCTGAGAGTGGTCGGTAAACAAATTGTTTTAGATAGGAATTAGAGTTAGAGGCGATCTGTTCTGGCCGTCCAGAAAGTTAGGGAGGTTTTTGGGGTTTGGCTCGAATGGTGCGTTTAGTACGTTGTTCTCAGAGAATGTTGACTACACAGTCTAACTTTTCGCCGAAGCGTGCATGTTTTTTGCCGCTCAAGCGGCTAAATTACTTGGGCGGCGAAAAACATGCATGCAGGCGGCAAAAAAGTTAAACTGGGTAAAGTTCAAAAACCAAAGACATGCCACCGATAGCGCTATGATGTACCAATTGTAGCTTATTAAATTATTGAATTGGATAAATTATCTGTAACTAAATTTTATATCAGGTTTTGACGTTTTACTTACAGTTTAGTATCAATCAACCTTTGCCTTAAAAGTAAGTTCATGAGCAAAGAAAGGTTACATATAACTAATAAACGAAATCCTGTGTATTTTTTGTACAGCACTACCAAAATATGCCCAGCTTGACGGTGTGATGCCCTCAAAATATGCCCAGCTTCACGGTGTGATGCCCTCAAAATATGCCCAGCTTCACGGTGTGATGCCCTCAAAATATGCCCAGCTTCACGGTGTGATGCCCTCAAAATATGCCCAGCTTCACGGTGTAATGCCCTCAAAGTATGCCCAGCTTCACCGTGTGATGCCCTCAAAATATGCCCAGCTTCACGTTGTGATGCCCTCAAAGTATGCCCAGCTTTACGTTGTGATGCCCTCAAAATATGCCCAGCTTCACCGTGTGATGTCCTCAAAGTATGCCCAGCTTCACGGTGTGATGCCCTCAAAATATGTCCAGCTTCACCGTGTGATGCCCTCAAAATATGCCCAGCTTCACCGTGTGATGCCCTCAAAATATGCCCAGCTTCACGGTGTGATGCCCCTAAGTATGCCCAGCTTCACGGTGTAATGCCCTCAAAATATGCTCAGCTTCACAGTGTGATGCCCTCAAAATATGCCCAGCTTCACAGTGTGATGCCCTCTAAATATGCCCAGCTTCACAGTGTG